>ML058384.1:983268-2466923 GCA_003013855.2 Liriodendron chinense
CTGAGATTTAAAACCATAAACCCTAGGCACTGTTGATTCACTTAAACCAATAAATACATCACCCACTAAGGAATTATAGGAGTCCTAATGCATCATGACGTGCATAGAATCTTGATAAGACATTTCATGTTGGTTGGGCCCACCATGGATGGGTGATGCTCCCAAATCAATCATATTAGAAGACCCTAGCTGTCCAATCTTTCTCATTTATTTCCTACTGTATTTTTTTTTTTTTTTTTTTGAAGAACGAATATATATTATATAAAGGGAGCCGAAGCAACCCAAAAGAAACAGAACAACAAAACAAGCTAAAGCAGAAATAAAAACCTTACAAGCCCAACAAACAACTATACACCTAAAAGGGGGTGCGGGGGGCAAAAAATAGGGAGGACCAAAATCCTAACACAACGACCAACTATACAACCAGAGAAGCCCAATATATAACACAACAACCAGCTATACAAACAAAGACAAAAAACCCCAAAACAGAGAAATGTGAGCTGAGATGGAAGTGCTATCCAAAAAGGTGAAGAATGAAGGATCTGTCACTTAAGTTAAGGTCTAAAGTCCAATCCTTCAAATCCATGAAAATTTGAGCTGAACCCTTTGAAGAGGCAGAAGAGATCTTCTGAAAGTAGCGATGATTTATTTGTTTCCAAAAGGCCAAGAGAGTACCCATTAGCGCTAGATTGCTTTGAGACCTTTTCCTATGCATCCTCCATGCCAGGTGAACAAGAAGTCGGGAATCACACTAGGAGTCAAACCTGGCCAAAATGGTAGACCAAACTTCAACCGTAAAAGGGCAATATAGGAATAGGTGAGAGATTGATTTTGCATTGCCTAGACAGAGGACATAGACATTGCGAAGAACCATTCCGCATCGTTGAGGATTATCCACTGAGAGAATCCTTCCTCTAGTGAGGAGTCAGATGAAGGCCAACACCTTTGGGGGCTCCGTATGGCCAGAAGAAGGAAGGAAAGTCCAATTTTTTAGAGCGGTTTCTACCCCGATGAGATGCCAAAAGGATTTGGAGGAGGAGAAGCCCAAAGGAGAAAGCGAGCAAGAGAGAGAATCCCTTGTAGAAGCTTCAAGAGCCTTTAGGAACTCTTCAACTTCACTCTCTGAGAGAGCTCTCCTACAAGGACACCGGACCCTTGAACCATCATCAAAAAGCAATTAGCTATAGTTATGGAGGTGTTCGAGGACACTCGGGCCAGATTAGGGAAGACAAAAGCTAGAGGTATGCCAGAAATCCAATGGTCCAACTACAATCTGATCCTAGTTCCATCTCCAAGATTGAAAGAGATGAGATGCCTTCCTAGAAGAGAGGCTGAGAACTAGTAATGGCCTTCCAAATTGAGGAAGCTCTGTATAGGGAGAAAGATTTGGAAAACCAAAATCCCTCCTCTATACCATATCTGCAGGCAACAATTTCTCTCCACCAATTTCCGGCCTTGATTTCGAAGCGCCAGAGCCATTTCCCAAGAGGGGCCTCATTGATGTTAGCTAAGACCCTGATGCCAACACCTCCTTCCGAACAAAGGCCCATAGACATTAGACCAGCTAAGGAGATGGAGCTTCTGACTTTCAAATTTACCATTCCAGAGAAAATCTCTCCTAAGTTTGTCTATCCTAGCTAGAATAGATTTAGGACAACGGTACAAAGAGAGGAAATAGGAAGGGAGGTTGGACACATCTTTTTGATAAGGGCTAATTGCCCCCCTGGGACAGATAACGACTCTTCCAGGGTGATAGTTTCTGGTGATAGTTTCTGCTCCATCCTTTCAATGACAACATCCCAAAGATGATTGGCTGGCTTGCCAATGCATAGAGGAAATCCTACGTACGAAGATGGGAATGAACCGGCCTTACACTCGAAGGCCTCTGCCAAGCTAGAAAGAAAGGAATCGAATATATTAATATCCAACATTTCGCTTTTGAAAAGATTGATCTTAAGACCCAAAATAGCTTCAAAACAACAAATTACTTTCCTCATATTAACCACGGCAGATGTAAAGGCTCCACAGAAAAGCGTGTCATCTGCAAATTGAATGTGGGTGATTGAGTGGCTAGAGGGGGACACTTTGAATCCATTAAAAAAACCCCATTGATTCCCATTTCCTTAGCAGACGGCTCAAGCCATAAGAAGCAATCACAAATAGAAATACGGATAGAGTAACTCCTTGCCTAAGCTACCCGGTGGAAAAAAAACCATTTGGCAGATCCATTTACAAGCATTGAAAAAGAAGCAAAGGATGGGAAGAACGGACCCAACTCTGCCATTTTGGCTAAAGCCGAATCTTACCAACCATTTCTTTCATAATGTAGCTATATTTTAATTTTTTTTTATAACCATCTGTATGCGGGTTATTGATTGAAGGGTTAGAAGTTTCCAATCTAATCTAGGAGAACCTGGGGCATCCTGTGTCCACAGTGGATGCTGGTAGACGAGCATGTTGTTTAGGGTGTCCATGTGGCCATAATACATAGAGCATTCTTCTCTTCGCTTCTATATATGCAATAGCATGCATATGAGACTTATAAGAACATTCATCATTTCATAAATAAGTAAAAATATCAACACTTATATAAAAGAGAGTTTCATGTCCAACCAGTTGGACTAGAAGATATGGTCCACTGACTATATAACTTCCAACCTATTAAGTGCATGCAACATCCAACCCTTTGAATAGTTTGGTCCACCATGAAGATCATCCAATGCAAAATTCAGCCACAACCACCCATTAGGTGGTTCACACCTTAGAAAACAATGTCCACCCATTGATAAACGAGAAAATACAAGTGCGAAGCCAAAGTAGAAAAAAGATATGAAGTGCATTCAACACGAAGGAACAATTTAAACCAGGGTTCTAAATATTGGTGATATTATCAATCATGTTGCCAATATTATCAGTATTGCCGGTCAGACGATACCAAAATCAAGGCATGGAAAAATACTCACAAATGGTTATGTAACAGTTGTAACAACCATTACGTAACGTAATGGTGGTAAACGTTATGTGTTACGGGGTTGTAATGGCTATACAGGCCATTACAGAAAAACAACCTGTAACGGCCGTCCTTTTTTTTCATTAAAAAAAGGCCATAATGGCCATTATGGTCTGTATTGTAATGGTAACACTGTTGACCGTTACCGTTATAGAATACCTTGGCAGAAACTCTTGTAAATGTCTTCTTTTTTTTTTTTTCCTTTCCAAGTATCATGGAGATATTGATACATAATATTAGTAAAATATTACCTGATCGCACATTTAAACCCTCCCTTGTATTGATTGTATCAACAATATTATCGTCAACACAACTCGACATGGGAAAATAGCAAGTACATAAATGTCCAAAACATAAAAAATCATTTTCTAAAAAATTAACAAATTAATTTTTTTTTCTTAATCTTTTGGGGGTGGGGGTGATTTCAACCACTGCTTTTCAAGTTATTTTATTCAAATCCAGTGTTGTTAAAATCGTACGATTTGAATCGTATTGTACGATCGTACTATATGTATCGTACCACCGAATCGCAAAAAAGGGATTAATTGTATGATTCGATTATGAATCATACGATTAATCGTGAATTGTACGATTTAGATTGAATCATGGGATTCGATAGTCATGTGAAAAAACCAGTAGTTTCCTATAGAAAATTTGATTTTTTTTAATTTTTAGGGCTTTTGTTTTTAAAAGCTATTTAGGCCCCACACTCATTAGAATATCAATTTTTTTGCTACTTTTGGGAGATTTTGAGGACTTTTGGAGGTTGTGCACCATAGGAAACCTAGAGAAAGAAATCAACATATCTTTTTCGTCGCTCAATGGAATTGAGCGCCACTTGTTGCATTCGATTTCTACATTAAAATAGGTAAGAATACACATAAAATATTAATTTATTCTTTTTTATTTCATTTATTTCATATTTAGGTGAAAATATGAGTTTTTCGAAAAAAAAAAATATTTCGATTTTTTCAGTTTTTTGCAAATTTTTAGGGCGTTTGTGTTTGGAAGCTATTTAGGCCTAAATAGTTTTTTTTTTTTTTTTCAATAGTTTTCTCTTTTATTTCAAAATTTCAATAGTTTTCTCATTTTTTTAATCATTTATAATCTTCAATGTTTGTGTGGGGCCTAAATATTTTTTTCTTAATATGTAGGCTTGTCACTTGTGCGTTGATTGTTGTTGAGCATTGGAGATGGGAAAGAAATCGAAGACCAAGGACAATGATCTTACGTGGAATATTGTTCAAAGATGGATGGGGACAATAATCTCCACTTAAGATGTAATTTTTGTGGGAAGTCATATTAGGGAGGTGTGTTTTGAATGAAATATTACCTACCCCGAATGAAGAAAAATGTAGCGGCATGTCCCCAAGTCGGTGATGATATAACGAAAAAATTTAAGAATTTGTTAGATGGTAATGTTAGTGAGAAGAAGTAACAAGAAGAAATGACGTACGATGTTGGAAGGGTTCTTATTATTAATGATGTGGATGAAATGAGTGGAAGAAAAAGAAAAAGAACTATGGATGATTTTATAAGAAGAAAGAGTAGGCCAAAAGAAAAACAACAAGCCACTCTAAACAAAATATGGAAGAAGGAAGATAGAGACGGTGTGTGACTATCTATTTCTTGTTTCCTATATGCGAATGTTCTACCGTTTAACTTTATAAAGAGCCCATTCTTCACAACTATGATAGAAGCGATTGTTGTATTTGGGCAGGGATTGAATCTTCCATCGTATAAGGACTAATTTTTGAAGATGGAGGTTGAGTCAATAGAGAAATCTATTGATGTTTATAAGGAATGGGGGAAGACCGGATGCGCAATAATGTTAGATGGGTGTATCGATAGAGTGAATCATTCTATTACAATGTTTTTGGTTAATAATCCAAGCGTTACTGTATTTTTAAGATCTTTGATACATCCGATATTTTAAAAAATGCAGACAATTTGTTGGGCTTACTTTGAGTCAATTATTTATGAAGTGGGCGAAGAGAATGTAGTACATGTAGTTACATATAGTGCATCGGTTTATGTGAAGGCGGGTAAGATGTTAATGGAAAAGAGGAAGATGTTGTTTTGGTCTCCATGTGCGGCCCATTATATAGACTTAATGTTTGCAGACATTGAAAAGTTGCAAGTATATTTGGAAACCGTGGTGAAAGCAAGGGCCATAACGGTCTATATTTATAAACAATGTTGGGTCTTGAATTTAATGAGGAAGCTCGCAAATGGGAAGATGACAGGACCAACCATAACACAGTTTGCTACATGTCACTTCACTTTGAAAAGCATCCATGAAAATAGAATGGACTTGAGGTCGATGTTTACCTTAAAAGAATGGGAAGGTAGAGGCTTCTCTAAGATCGCAAAGGGGAAGCATGTTCAAGACAGAGATTTTGCCGATGTAGATTTTTGGTCATCTATCAAGTTTTGCTTGAAGACCACTCTCCCATTGGTCAATGTGCTACAGCTAGTTGATTCAGAAGAGAGGCCACCTATGGGATATATTTATGAAGCGATAGATCGGGCGGAAGAGGGTTTAGTAAAAAAATTGCGAGAGGTGAAGAAGCAATAATTGGCCATATGGGATATTATAGACCAATGGTGGAATATATCAATTGAGGGACCACACTCTCAAAACGTGGATCCCATTCAATCATCTACTATACTTAGGTTGTCTATTTTAGGAATAGTATTATTCTCCTTCATTATCCCATTCAATCATGTACCATACTTAGGTTGTCTATTTTAGGAATAAAATTATTCTCCTTCATTATCCCTTAAATCAGGGATTGCAATCACTCAAAATTATGGGTTAACATATACTATGTATAGCATTTTGTAATCTATTTAAGAGGATGGAATCTCACAATGAGGACCACCCCGAATTCAATCAAAACTTGATTTCAAGATCTCAATAATTCAGATTTCTGTAGAAATAACATGGTATCAGAGCCACAGTGTTGTGTTGTCTTTGAAGTTCGTGTGATTTTCTTTGCGATTGGAGACTTCTTGTCTTCCATTTATAGACTTCCTTGTCTCATCATTCCCATCATTTTTTTTTATTTGCTTGCTGCAATACAAGAAAGTTGCAGCATCTTCTCTCAGTTCGTTCAGAATGAGTCTGCGATCTTCCAAGCAACGTAAAAAATTACTCATAATTCATGATAGCCTGAATATTCAGAACATTCATAAGATTTTTAGCATTTCTGCTCATCAGAGGTAGGATTTCTGATCACAGTTACGGTTTCCGAGTTTTCTGCGTTAGTTTTCCTCTAATCCACATAGCATCAAGGTCCTCTTGCTGGTTATTGGATCTGATCCATTGCCTGATCATCTACTGGGACTTCCCTGTGCAGTTAGTAGCCGTAGATAGGGTCGGCTGACCTATTTATTTTCTGTACTTCATTCACAGATCTGATCCATTCTTGGTTGTCAATCATAGAAATGGAAAAGTCTTGAGGTATTTTTGGTTTGATTTACTGGCAAAAATTATACCTCTTGGGCTTTCCAATTCTAAGTATACCTTGAAGGCAAGGAATTGTGGGGGCATGTCTCCGGATCTAATCCCCTGCCTATAGAGGATGAGAAAAAGATATCCTCCTGGCATACTGAGGATGCAAAAATCAAATGCTGGATTCTTGGATCAGTAGATCCTCAATTCATTTTGCATCTTAAATCCTACAAAACCGCAAAGGACAGGTGGGAATTTTTTAAAAAGTTATATCATCAAGGAAATTCTGCACGTCAATTCCAATTAGAATTTGACATTATTCAATATCATCAAGGAACTTTGTCCATTCAAGAATATTATTCAGGCTTTCTTACTTTTTGGGCTGAATATGATGATATTAAATATGCTAATATATCTGACGCCGCTCCAGCTGAAATACAAGGACTTCAAGCAACTAGTTGCCGGGACCAATTTTTTATGAAACTACGTTCTGAATATGAGATTGTTCGGTCTAATCTAATGAGTAGGGTTCCATCTTCATCCTTGGATGAATGCCTGAATGAACTTCTTCGTGAGGAACAACGACAATTGACGGAAGTACATTTGGAACAGAAAACTATAGAAAGTATTATTGATGTTGCTTACGTTGCTCAAGGAAAACCTTCTCCTCGTTATATGAGTATCATGCAGTGTTACAGTTGTAAAATTTTTGGTCATTATGCCTCCTAGTATCAACAAAAATTTCGTACTTACTGCAAAGGAACTAGTCATATCATTACTAAATGCCGTAAACGACCTCAGAATTGGACTACTCCAAATCGGTTTCCTCGTGCCCAATGTTCGTAGTGTCGGTATCGCGTTACGTTTTGCACCCTTGGGATGCAGATATATATCGTGTATCGCTAGGGAAATATCGGTTGTATCGGGTAATGTATCGCACTTTTTGGGGAACATAGGGAAACGTTGAGAAATTGATTGAATTTTTCAATGAAACTTCAGGGATTGTTAAAATTGACCTTAATACACACTTTTAAATCATAATATGTTAAAAAAAGTCCACATACTAGGGTTCCTTTGTAAAGGATCCTAAGCTATGCACTGTCTGACCGAACTGATGCAACTATTGTTCAAATTGAGGATACAAATTAAATAAAAAAATTCAGGATAAATTAATTGTTAATCCAAGATTAATAAATTAATCTTTCAAAATTGTTAATCAGCACCTCTACATCCTTAATTTCATGTTTCCAATCCAACATTACTCCTAATTTGGAAGGAATTGGAAAATTTCGAATTTCCCCCAAATCGGCCTGCATACACTCAAATCATCAAATTGGAGTGTATGTGATGTTAGATTAGTTTTATAATAATATTCATTCACAATTAGGAGTGGATTGACAACTTTTAGATAGAAAAAATTGAAAAAAAAAATAATAATTAAGTATTTTTTTAATAATTATTAATTAAACAATTAATTGATTATTTTCAAATTTGGAGAAAATGTTGCAAATCGATAGATCAGCCCCCTCTACATCCTTAAAATGTTGTTTCTTATCCAACATTGCAAGTAATTTGAGAGAAATTGTGAAATTTTGAATTCCCCCATATCGGCCCCCATCTCTCAAATCTGAAAATCAAAGGTTGTAATGCTTGTTAAGAATCAAGCATGTCCCCCATCTCTCAAATCTTGAAATCAAAGGTTGTAATGCTTGATTCTCCATGCAAAACATGAAGAATCAAGCATGTCAATTGATTTGCAACATATTTTAGTTGATTTAAACGGAAAAAAAAAACGAGTTTTGAAGGAAAAATACTCACCGAGTTCAAGAAGGGTCTAACTTCAGATTTGCTTTAAAATCAACGATTTCCTCTTAGATCCTTGCAAAGGACCAAAATCTACCCAAAGTTAGGTTGGTGAGGAGAAAATGCAAGAAAAATGGGGAGAATGCAAGTTTTTTCTCAAAAAAAAAAAAAAAAAAAGTATTGAGGTCCATGCACATCTGGACGATATCGTCCCGCTATCGATGATATTTGGAATAAGTAAAAGGGACCAGCGCTGATATATATTGCACAATATTATCGTCGATATGAAGGAATTTGCCAATTTTTTTGTGACTCTTTATGGTTTTCGTATCGCTGACCTGCGATATCAATAGTATTGGCCGATACTATCGATACTACAAACACTGCTTATGCCTATACTCCAACAATTGTTGCATCTGTTCCATAGCTTGCGATTTCATCTCCTTTGGCTACTGCCTCCTCCTGATCTACTACATAGCCTGGCTCGACTGCTTCTCTTACCCTTGAAATGGTCCAACAAATGATTCTAAATGCCTCTTTTGCACTTGGTGTCACCGGTAAAACTAGAAAACCTCCTTCTGTTTGGTAACTTGATTCCGTAGTGTCAAATCTCATGACATTCACATATGAAAATCTTTTCAATGAAAAAAAAATACACTAGTAATCTCCAAGTTCAAACTGCAGATGGAGACAGTCTTTCAATTACTGCAGTTAGTGATGTTCCTAGCTCAGTCCCATTGACAAATGTTTATCGCTCTTCTCGCTTGACCACCAATTTAATTTTTGTTAGCTAACTTGTTGACAATAACTGCAATATCTTATTTTCACCTTCGGGTTGTGTGATACAGGATCGAATGTCGGGGAAAGTGATCGCGAAGGGCCCTAAATGTGGACGTCACTTTCCTCTTTGCCTTTCTCCAGTTCTTCAGCATAAACCAATAAATGATTTGTTTTGTTTTTTTGTTAAGAATAATTACCAATTGTGGCACAATAGGCCTGAACATCCAAATTCTAAAAATTTATCGATGTTGTTCAATTCTAGATTGACGAATAAATCTGTTGGTGTGAAAAATTGTGTTTCTTTTGACTGCAGTACTTATAAGTTTGGGAAAAGTAAGACCTTTTCATTTCCTTCATCCACTACATTAAGTTCAAAATGTTTTGATTTAATACATAGTGATGTATGGGGAATTGCTCCTGTTATCTCTCATGCCCATTTCAAGTATTTTGTGACCTTTGTTGATGATTTTAGTCGTTTTACTTGGGTTTACTTTGTGCATTCGAAGTTCGAAGTTTTTCATGCGTTTAAGATGTTTTTAGCCTATGTTGAAAATCATTTTTCTACTTGCATTAAAATTCTTCTTTCGGACTCAAGGGGGGAATATGTTTCAGCAGAATTTCAAACATTTTTGTAACAAAAGAGGATAATCTCTCAACGAACATGTCCGTTAGGGGTGCGCACGATTCAATTTGGTCCAGTTTTGGGGGTGAAACCGGAACTGAACCATTCCCAATGGTTCCAGGAAAACCAGAACCGGAACCGGACTATTTGCACCCTAGAATCGAATAGGAACCGAATCGTAAAAACCGGTTCGGTTCTACGGTTATGGGCTTTTAATAATCCAGCCCAATTGGTGCCTACGGCTGGCCCACAATGATGCATGTATTTAATCCATGCCGCCCACCCATTGCAAAAGATTATTTTAGGGCATGGACACAAAAATCAGGCTGATACAAAGCTTAAGTGGGCCACATCATAAGAATTAGTGGATCTAATATCCACCATCCATACCTCAGGGACCACCATGGGCAAACCTTGATGTGTTTGTTAGATCTACACCATCCATCCTCATTGTCAGGCAATGTTTAGGTGGGCCACATTAAAAAAACAAAATCAGATAGATTCAAATTTTAAGTGGACTACTCAACATGAAACAGTGAGGGTTGAACACTCAGGGTTCGGTTCAGTTCGGTTATGTGGTCCAGTTCCACGGTTCGGTTCTACAGAACCCCAAACCGAGAACCAATCCGGACTAACCGGTTCTTTGATTTTTGGAACCGGAACCGGTGCGCTTCAGAACCAAACCAAACTGAACCGAACTAATCGGTTCCAGTCCGATTTACCGATTCCACCGGTTCTGTGTGCACCCTTAATGTCCGTATACCCCTCAACAAAACGGTGTCGTTGAAAGAAAACATAGACATCTTCTTGATGTAACTCGGTCTCTTGTGCTTACATCTTCTGTTCCTCCCCATTGTTGGTCTGAAGCACTTACAATTGCTGTTGATCTTATAAATCGGTTACCCTCTCCATCAACAATCAAACCCCGCATTTCTGCTTATACAACACACCCCCATCATATTATCATCTTCGTACTTTTGTCTGTTTGTTAATTTATCTTCTTCTGAAAGCACCATACTCACTGCTTAGTTCTCCAAATGTACATTCCTTGGATATGCACCCCACTAGAAAGGATTCATTTGCTATGATCCTCAAATTAGTTATATCCGGATTTCTAGAAATGTTGTTTTTTTTAGAATCAATATTTTTTTCAACTACATCTTTAGCCTCCTGATTCTGTGTCTACTGTCTCCTTGCCTGGTTTTTCCAATGAAATGACGTTTACTTGGTTTAACCCTAATTTTGTGTATCAAAGATGGATGAAAGACACAACTACAGGACAAGTCCCTCAAGATCTCTTGTTTGCATCTGACTCAAGCCAACCTCTCTCTTTGCATTGTTCCTTGCGACTGTCTAAGCCTCCTGACCGATATGGTATTACCCATAGTACCTTGATGGCTACACTATCTTCTACTTTTATTACCCACTCCTACTCTTAGACTGTGCATCATAAATGTTGGAGATAGGCCATGCAGGATGAATTGCAGGCTCTTAAAAAGAATCACACCTGAGATATTTTACAAGGTCCCACATCTATCAAATCGATTGGATGCGAGTTGGTTTATTCTATTAAACTCAAACCTGATGAATCTTTGGACCACTATAAAGCTCGTCTTGTGGCTTTAGGAAATCGACAGGAATATGGGATTGACTATGAAGAAACATTTGCACCAGTGGCAAAAATGAATACTGTTCGTATTATTCTCGTCATTGTCGCATCACAGTCTTGGTCGCTATACCAGATGGATGTCAAACACGCTTTTCTTCATGGTGAACTTAAGGAGGAGGTCTATATGTGCTTACTCCAAGGAGTACACTCTAGATTCTCGCCATACTGTGTGTCGAATGCGGCGTTCCCTTTATGGTCTCAAACAAGCTCCACGTGCTTGGTTTGAAAAATTCAGAAGCTCTCTTCGTGACATTGGTTTTACTCAGAGTACCTATGATGTATCTCTATTCCTTCATCAAACTTCTACTGGCCTTACTGCTCTCCTTGTCTACATTGATGATATTCTCATCAATGGTACTGATTCCAACATGATAAAGTGTCTTCAAGCTTCCCTCCATGCATCATTTCATATGAAGGATTTGGGTCTGCTCACTTACTTCCTTGGACTAGAGGTTCATCAATCTTCTAGAGGATTGTTTCTCAATCAACACAAATATACTGAGGATCAACTTGAACATGCCAATCTTCAAAATTCTACTCCAGTTGACACACCTCTTGAATTAAATGTCAGGTTGAGCAAAGATGACGGCGATCTTCTCCCTGATCCTACCTTATATCGATGACTTGTTGGAAGTTTAATTTATTTAACTACCACAAGACCTGATATATCTTATGCTGTCAACTTGTTGAGTCAATTTATGAGTGCTCCTCGGCATCTTCACTTAGCAGCGGTAAACGCCTCATTCGATATCTTCTTGGCACAACCCAAAGGGGTTTATACTTTCCCACAGCTAATGATCTTACCCTACATGCATACTCTGATGCTGATTGGGCTGGTTGCTAGACACGCGCTAGTCAACCACTGGCTGGTGCATGTACCTTGGCAAGGCATTAATCTCCTGGAAATGTAAGAAGCAGGATCGGGTATCAAAATCTTCTACAGAAGCAGAGGATCGAGCTATGTCCTCTGCTTGTTCTGAAATCCTTTGGCTCCGTGGACTTTTGGCTGATCTAGGCTTTGTTCAACTTCATCCTACGCCTCTACATGTTGATAATACCAGTGCCGGTGTTTGTTGTATTGGTATCGTTACATGTATCGCTTGCTGGGGATACGTAAACATATATCGATATTGTTGATACTTAGAAATGTATCGATGACTGAAGGAAATATTTAGAAAACTGTGGAATTTTTCAATGAAACTTTAGGAGACGCTAAAATGCACATATTTAGGAATTAAAAAATTGCAAAAAAAGACACGTGATAAGTTTCCATTTAATGGGTGCGTAAAAGCATGTGCAGTTGTAGAAAATTATTGTAAAAGTAACCAAAATACATATATGCACACAGGCATGATCTATCCATCCATCCAACCTTCCATCCGTGCATACATACATACATGTTTAACCATCCAACCATCAATCCATCCATCCACACATGCATGCATATATACATATGCATAATGCAATATACATATAGACACACATGCATGATCCATCCATGCATGCATGCATGCACACAAATGCATACACACGTACACAATCCAACCATCCATCCATCCATTTATGCATACATCCATGATCCATCCATCCACACACACACACACACACACACACACACACACACACACACATGCATAATCCAACCTCCTTGCATACATAAATACATCCATGATCCATCCATCCATCCATGCATGAATACATATACACACATACAAAAACGCATTTCATCATAAAGTCATGCATCCATTAAAGAAAAATCAAATGGAATTATTGTTAAACAAAAATATTTTTTAATATTTAAAAAATTGATATTCCACCAACAAATGTAACCCATTACTCATATGGACCATAAAATTAGAAAGCATAAAAACAAAACAAAAATCTAACCAAAAAAAAAAAAAGAGGTTAATTTTCTTTTCTTCAAAATAAACAGATTTTTTATAATTTCTGAAAATATATATAATTCAAAAATTCAAAAAATTCGAGAGATAACATCAATCTAGATCAGCCCACCATCATGATCATATTAAAATTTAGGCCCCCGATTACTTATTTTAGGCAAGAAATGAGGAAAAATTGGATTTCCCCAAATTTCCTCCATTTGGATCTTCTAACCTCTCGATTTTCCGCTCAGATCCATTTCAATGCATGAGAATCATGTATAAACATGGTTTTGAAGTGAAATCCATGAGAAAATCAAATAAAAAGCACATTATATTAAAACATTTCATATCTTCTTGATTTTGGCCCACTGAGCTTTCAGTCCACAATTTCTCCCCCAAATGGAAGATTCAATCCACAATATATGAAGAAGAGGGTGCCGAAATCCATTCCCCCACTCAAATCTGGAAAGAAAATTTCGAAATATTTCGATTTTCCTTTTCTTTTCTTGAATTTTCTGGGAATAATGCATGAATGTTGTCTTGGATGGGAAGTCGCCTTCTATCCGCAATTTATACACATGAAAAACTCGTGATTCATTAGTGATACGTCAACATATCGATAAAATAGTGATACATGGCAATATATCGATGAGATATAGCTGATACATGGAAAAATTTCAGTTTACAGTGTTATCGATATTACTGAGGTGATGATACCGAAAATATCAGGGATATTATTGATAATATCACCGATACTCAAAACACCCAATATAACTCAACATAAAGCTCGTCTAATTGCTAAAGGCTTTACACAAACATAACGTGAGGATTATTTTGAAACTTTGGCTCTAGTTTCTAAGATGAACTTAGTATGGGTAATAATTTCTCTTGCTGCTAATCTAAATTTGGGTGTTGCACCAGTTTGATATTAAGAATGCTTTCTTGAATGGATATTTGACCGAGAAATTTATATGCTTAAAAAAGAAGGCTTGTTGTCTTAAAAAAGAGATGCGGTTTGAAGTGGGCTTCTTCAGCCTGGTTTGAGAAATTCAGTGGGGCCTTAAGTGGTATTGGATTTACTTGTATTCACCTAGATCATTTTGTGTTTGTTAAGCCATGTGTGCAAGGTATTGTCATTGGATAATATCATTGATACTCAGAACACCCAATATAACTCAATATAAAGCTCGTCTAGTTGCTAAAGGCTTTACACAAACATATTGTGAGGATTATTTTGAACTTTTGCTCTAGCTTCTAAGATGAACTCACTAAGGGTAATCATTTCTCTTGCTGCTAATCTAAATTTGGTTGTTGCACCAGTTTGATATCAAGAATGCTTTCTTGAATGTATATTTGACTGAGGAAATTTATATGCTTGCTCCTGGTTTTGCTAAAAGGGGGAAGGAAAAGAAGGCCTGTTGTCTTAAAAATGAGATATACAGTTTGAAGTGGGCTTCTTGAGCCTGGTTTGAGAAATTCGGCTGGGCCTTAAGTGGTATTGGATTTACTCGTGTTCACTTAGATCATTTCATTTTTGTTAAGCCGTGTGTGCAAGGTATTGTCATTGGCCATGTGTATGTGGATGATATCATTTTTATAGGTGATGATGCCAGTGGGATTTCTGAATTGAGGCTCTAGCCGAGCAAGGTTTTTTACACCAAAGATTTGGGCTTGTTAAAGTACTTTCTTAGCATTAAGGTATCTCATTCAAAGAAGGGTATTGTTGTCTCAACGTAAATGTGCTCTTAATCTTTTAACTTTATATTAACATTGGAAAAATCCTTTTCCGAGTCAAGGCCGTCTTCTGGTTGGCGAATAAAGGATCAATTGATCTCAAGGAGGGGAGAGACATGACCCATGGAAACCTCTTCAAAAATGATTTCCAAAGGATCAAAAGTCTTCCAATTTTGAGTCCAGAGAAGCTGGGAGTGCATGAGTCATTGAGATTGAACGCTCTGTGGTGATTAACAAAGGCATCAGAACATCTATTCGACGGAAAGGCCCCCCAGAACTCCCATTTACAAAACAATACTTGGGGGCATGATCAGAGCATTGGGAAGGTTATTCAGATACCTTTCCAAAGAACCCAAGATCAGCCAAAAAGGAACTATATTGAGGAAGTTACGGCCTCATCTCTGCGATTGTGTGGATCCAATCGAAGGATCGAAGGGTCTCGCAGCTCTCCTCACTTTGTGATTGTTATACCTTACTTCTGCCAATCTAGGTAAAGAACCAATCATAAAAGGGCACGTTGGTGAGTAGCCGCGGGGTACATGAAGCCACGACGAAATCCCTAGTGACACAGTTGGCATCGGTCTGTAATGCCACGGCACTAAGTTGGACGAATAGACGTGACTAAGTTAGATAGCGGTTATGGCAAAGAGGGGCGAAGAAAAATCTAGAAGACAAGTGATAGGCGAGCGGTTAGTATAACCGTTCAGCAGGAGAAGTATCTAGATGGGCGATTAAAACTATAAAAGGAGGATTTCAACAGTGCAAGGGGTCCAGCGCCAACCAAACCAAGTCAATATTTCAATTTCGAACTTATCATGTTCCTCATTCTGTTGTTTAAGTTCCTTAGCGTAATCGGTTTCTTTACTTTCCTTAGCCTAATTGCATTGTTTAAGTTCCTTAGCGTAATCGGTTTCTTTACTTTCCTTAGCCTAATTGCATTGTTTATGTTCCGTGGTGTAACCCTTGAGATTACATTCAATAGCAGTAAGTCTGTAGCAAGAGCTTTATAATCAATAAAGTTTCCTTTTTTATGATCATATTTTCTATTGGTAAAGAAGAAGTGAGGATCGTCCGTGTGACCGACTGTAAGTTCTTCTTTCTATTTCTTTAATTTTATATTGTGAGAAATCCTTTCGTTCGGAAGGCAAAGGTAGAATCTATTTTTTGGAGGACGAACCCCACCCTCCAAACATCGTTTGAATCCTCTGTTTTAAAACAACTGAGTGAGTGGCTAATTAGGCGACCGATCTGTACAGATCTTGGTCATATACGGTTGATCACGACATATCTGCCTGTTTTGGCGCTTGGGGTCATCGTTGTTCAATTGGAATCGAGCCGCGAAATTCGGTTTTGGCACGCCCGCACACATATCAAACGCGTGGCCGAAGAATAGTGAGCAACAATGATCACTTTTTGTGGGCCAAGTGAACCCCAATGGCCATGATTCCAAGCTAGTTTGGAAGCTTATAAAATTATCTTTCCAACGATACTGGAATCACCCTGATCGAACCAGTAACGACAGAGATACGACCATTTTACCAAAACCACACGTTGTTGAATGCATGTATACCGCAAGAGACGAATTCTCTGCCATCGGCGAACCATGAAGTGACACGTGTTTGCCACCACGGGTGCTGTAGAACTGTCACCTGGACCCGTTTGGTGTGGGACAACTGCAATTGCAATTGTGTGTGCCAATCACGCTCTATCATGTGTCGCCATTTCCTACCGGAAATGCCTATAAATAGGAAGTTTGACTCCTCAATTGGGTCTTTTTGCTTGCTTTGACTTACGGAAAAAGAGTAAGTTCCGAGACAATTCTTAAAAAACTAAGTCCATGTCTGTGCAGAAGGCAACCAAGCCCACACATGGAGGTAGCGAGTCTGCACATGTGGACACTGTGTCGTCGCACGGCCTTTGTGAGCTCAATGCACGACTTGATGCTGCACAGAGCATGGGCCAATGTGAACAGCGCACGCCCCTCCAGGCCCATTGCACTAAGGCAGGACTTGGCATAGTGTCCTGCACACTCTCTTAGGCATTCAACCCTATTGTCGATGGCCTATTAGAGGCCAGTGCACTGCACTTGCTAAGGGGAGATGTTGCCCAACTATCTAAGTTGAAAGATACTTTAAAACAACTAAGAAACAAAGGGTCGATGCACGGACTAGGGAGTCAACACATGTCCACATGTACCTGGCACATGAGACGTGTAGGCCGTGGCACGCTACCCTGCTCCAAGCACACATCTAGTAGTGGCGCACACTGTTATTTTATGATTTCCATGCACACTATTGGCACCAATACTTTGCTGCACTGTACAACCCTAGTACATCTACTTCGGCTTGAGGTTTGACAGGGCAAATGAGGTCCAATTCAGACAAACCATACCTTGTTGGAAAGCTTAGGGAAAACCCTTTCTAACAAGCCTTGAATCACCTTAATTTGATTCCAAATGAGGGAGTTATGGAGGTTCTATCGTAACTGTCCAATGTTGCCTATTCACCCAGTAGACTACAGAACTTGCTAAGATAAATATAGCTTGACAAACTCTACTACTTAGAGAATGGGGTTTGGCACCCCTGCTCATTCAACAGTAAATCAAATTCTTTCAAACGAGCTCGACTTCACCTCATTTTCATGAGAATTGAAAGAGATAAAAGCCGTTCATTGCAAGTGTGTAGGCCCGAATAGTGCAACGTGCATCGAGTGCACTACTGCTGACTTCTCACCAACATTTGGCAAGGTAAATGACCTACAATTGAGGTGATTCAAAGTGTGTTGCAAAGCTTGGGCAATTCCCTTTCGAACAAGCAAAGAATGCCTAAATCTGACATTGGATGAAAAAGTTATGGGCAATTTATGAAGATTGTGCAGACATTTGGCAAGGAAAATGACCTACAATTAAGGTGATTCAAAGTGTGTTGCAAAGCTTGGGCAATTCCCTTTTGAACAAGCAAAGAACGCCCAAATCTAACATTGGACGACAAAGTTATGGGCAATTTACGAAGACTGTGCAGATGCAGTCCAGTGTGCGTCGACACACACCGTCCACGTGCCAACTCACCATGAGCATATGCTAGCGTCTCTCGGAAGCACCCTGAATTCTCTATGTACCTGGGGTTTGATGTCCCAGGGTCCTAATGATGTACCTCGAGAAACTGGTTCATTTCGGAGGGATGCAGTACCCCTCATGCTCGTTGATATTCTCCAAGCCATGTGACTTTGAGGTAATGACCTTGCCTCGTGCCTGAGCCATCCGAGAGGTATGCCATGCAAAGCTCCCGACAATGGAAATCAATATCCAATGATACTCGAGCCACATTCCAACCAGGGCTATCTCCTGATTACTTACATGATACTAGTTATTCGATGGTTATCTAAGCCAATACAACACATCATCATGCATAATTAAGCCTTATCTCATCTACCATCTATAGCTCAAAGCTGAATAAAGAAGAGATCATTCAACCCTGTCCTTAAGACGGAGAGGCCTCTTGTGGCCCCAGCTAGCTGCCTTATGCCCATCGCTTAGTAAATAACACAAGACCCTTGAAAGTCTGTGATCACTCAACATACTCATATTTCTCATCTCTGTCACTTATATGTCCACTCATACGGCTTACTGAGAAAGGCTAAACTCTCGAGAAAAGGTATAAACCAAGGCTACAAGCCTAGACTCCTTGTCACACGACCTTGAGCCTAGCCAGAACGATACAACAACAAACTACTTGTCTACCTTGTTGACATAGTCTCACGTGCAATCTTGTGATGCGCCCCTGAGGCCAACATCACCTTAGCTAAACTCACTAAATCAAATCTCATAAGTAAAAAAAAATGAGAAAAGCTATATAGCTCACTGAGTGATCACCTATCTTCCGGGCTCTACCCAATGATATTCACCTAAGCGGCGGGCCTATTGTAACCCATGCTACGGACATGACGCCCCAAAGGCTAAGTGATCCCTTTAACAACTAGGCTCATCTACATAGCATGCATCTTGCATCATGCACTGCATTACAACTCATTGAGCTTTGCTTTAGTTAGAATCAAGAGTTATTCTTGTGGCATATAATTAAGGGTTGTGCTAGACCACAACTTGGAATATATATGAAATTAGAAAAATAAAATAGCCCTTGGTCCACTTGTGCCTTCTCTTATGCATCTGTGAATGTCATATGCAATGTTTTAAATATTGACGATATCGGCCAATATATCCCACGATATATCTTGTATCCCATCTGTGCGATGCAAAATACACAAGTAGTCCCGATATATCACACATGTTCGATACGATGAGCATTTTCAATTTTCGATCCCCTTTTTTAGTTAAAATTTTGTTAAATCAGTGTCAAATGGTTACAAATCCATTTGTTCTTCATGTTTTGCATGAAAAATCTTGGATTGGAGCTTTGATTTTGATATCCATTGGCTTTTCACGTTGTCCATGTTTTTTTTCCCGAAATTTTCCTTCAACCAGCTGTCAATTGAGATTAATTTCTAAGTATTTAGGAGTATTTGATGAAATGATCATCACATACACTCTAATTTCAAAATTTGAGTTTAGGTGGTACGATTCAAGGAAAATTGTGGAAACTTTGAAATTTCTCCTATTTCTCCCAAATTGCTTGTAATGTTGCACTCCAAACATGAAATCAAGCATGTGTAAGGCTGATCTACTAATTTGTTAAGTCCTTGTCAATTTTTGAAGAATAAAAATTATTTTTAATTAAAATTAATAAAAAAAACTAAAATATTAAAATTTTCCAAATTTTCCATTCAACTAGCTGCCAATTGAGATTAATTTCGAAGTATTTAGGAGTGTTTGATGAAATGATCATCACGCACACTCTAAATGTTACACATTCAATATGAATATAGTTGCATTAGTTTAGTCATACAATGCATAACTTAGGACCCTATACAAAAGAAACTTATTATGTGCACTTCTTTTTTGAGATATTATGATTTAAAAGTGTGCATTAAGGTCTTTTTAACAATTCCTAAAGTTTCATGAAAAAATTCAACCACTTTCCCAATGTTTCCCCATGTTTCTCAAAAAGTGCGACAAATTACCCGATATAAACAATACATCCCGTGCGATAACCGATACGTATCTGTATCCCAAGGATGTGATAAGTAATGCGATACCAATATTTCGAACACTGGTCAGATGAATGTCTGTGAAGAGATCTCGAACAAACACAACCCCAACAAGTGCATCCCAAAAATGAGTCAACAGACTTCAACTAATAATCTTGGTGTCAAACCTATCGGTTCCCTATTTGAGCTTAATAAAGAGTTTCAACCTGATGATGGTAAACTTCTTGATGATCCTGGCATATACTAGCGCTTGGTTGGTCGATTGATATATTTGACTATTACTCGTCTTGACCCATCTCATGCAATCAGTCAAGTGAGTCAGTTGTTTATGCATGCTCCTCATCAGCTTTAGGAGGAGTGTTTTCATATATCTGATGGGCTCGGATCGTGGCATTATGGGCTTCTTATTTCTATTCTATTTTTTTCTCTTTAGTTTATTCCTTTTTCGCCCTTTGCCCTAAGGGTATTTTATGTAATTTGAATTCTCTTAATATTATGTATGGAGAGGGTTAGACATCTAAACCTATGATTCTCCTCTTCCCAAAGACATTCTTTTCTCTGGCAGGAAACACAATGTAATCCCTTTACAAGGACTGTTTCACAAAGAAAGAGCTCCTTGTGCAATAAGCTTAGTGAGTCATGTCGGTATACCACTTTTTGGTGTCCAAAGGATGTTCTTAGTACAACTTTCAAACAAAAAGTCTTTTTGCACTTCAAAGGATTTCTTGTTTTAGGTCAAGGTTAGTAGCAAATCCTTGATGGAATGGTGATGATGAAGTAGAGGGATAAACATATAGTGTGGTAATGGCTAGGGCTTCATGTACGTGAAGACCTTAAATTGGAGATAGTGATGGTATCTCTTGAAATTAAGTTGGGGCCTCTGGGCTTTTTACCTAGAGGGGCTTTATAAAGAGCCTCATAGGGTCCCAAGCCCCATACACTTTTGGGCCTTTCCTTTAAAATTAGGGTTTGTGTGTGTGTGTGTGTGTTGTTGTGTGTGTGTGTGTGTGTGTGTGAGAGAGAGAGAGAGAGAGAGAGAGAGAGAGAGGAGGAGGAGGAGGAGGAGGAGGAGGAGGATTTGGCTCCAAATATAGTGTGTGTGTGTCTAAGGAGACCATATTACCTCAGGATTTTGTGGCAAAGATTACATCAACGCTTTATAGGTCATTTTTCTGAGGTATGCCTTGAATTCTACCTAGTTCTTTCCTTGCTTTGCTTCTTGTTTATTATATTTTTACCTTTACCATGACGCATATGGATAACCCTTCTTGGGAGGCTAAAATATTCAAACTAGCCTACATAATGAGTCTCATAAAAGATGTTGGTGTAACAACCACCATGTCCTCTGGATTGGCCATCTTGATACCTCATACAATACAGCATCAATGGTTTGTGTGGATCAATAGATACCCAAACTATCTGACCTAGTTTAATCAGTTTTGGGTCCATATTTTGGGCCCAATGAATAAATGGGCCGAACTCAAGTCCAATGGTCTAGATTTGATTAAAACTCAAGTAGGGTTGGTTATACAAGCTTTGTACCCAATAAGTAAATCTACTATCAGTGCTTTAAAGATGGACGATACTAGCCGAATTCCTCATGCACAATACAAAATATGGATGTTTGCAAAGATAATATCGTTGATACCCCATATGGAGTTCGGGACCCAAAGGCAACCGTTGAGTGAACTGTATCTTCTTCATTTTAGTTGACCTAAGCCGCACCATTACTGCTGGGGGTGGGGCTCAGCCTCCGAACCTGTAACACCCCGTATTTTTAATATAAATTTATTTATTTATCAATTTATTTACGTATTTATTTAATTATTTAACACTAAATAAACCCCACGTTTTAAGTAAACTAATTTTCCGCGTTCCGTTTAGGCTGAAACTTTAGGAGAACTCTGTTAGACCCAAAATAACCGTACATGTCAAATTTCGGCCCTTAGATCATAGTACAAATGTCCCGATCAGAAAATAGCCAATAAATAGCCCACCTCAACTCAGAATTGTTCCACATTTGACGTCAACGGTTATTTTCATCTCACCAACCTATTGGACGGAGCAAAAAACTTCGATCCATCATAGTGAACCCCACCTGTCAAGCCCGTGCGTTACGCACGATTTCCTTACGTAAAAAGCTTTTTTTTCTTTTCTTCCTTCTTCTTCGGCGGACGTTGTTACAGCGTCCGTCCGCTGCCATATTGGTGACCCACACCGTCCTCCAGGATGGGCCCCATAACCAGATCCATTCCGCTCATTTGTTTTGTACTCCACCAAAACCCATGCCCCCAAAGTTTTGCTACTTTTCTCGATCCATACGGCCCGCTACACTCTCACCATTAAAAGCCATTGCTTTTAAAAATGATATAGATCGGGGCCGTTCCTTTGCATGAGGGCCTGGGATTGAAACCACGACTTCTTATGGACCCTACCTTCCTCTTGGACGGTCTACATGAGACATAGGTCGTTAGAGGAGTACCCACTACTTTCCTTCTCCAATTAGGAAACCAATCCCATTTTACGTTGGGAAACCAATCCCATTTTACGTTGCATCTCGAGGCTCCATATATGGCTCCCCTAGACGTCCTCTACTCTATAGAAAACCCTAAGAAAGAGAGAGAAAGATCGACAGTGGAGAGAAAGAGAGAGAAATCGAAAGTAAAGAGAGAGAGAGATCGTGGGAGGAGAGAAAGAGGAGAACCCACATTCTCTTGTTGTTGCTTCTACGTTGCTATTTCTTTTCTTTCTGGATCTGCTGTTGAGAAGTGGTAAGTCACGTCTATTTCCTAGATTTATCCCTACTCTCTAACCATAGATGGAGATCTAATCGTAGGCGATCATTTGTGAAGATCATATCCTAACCATGTAATCTATGTTAAACATGTTAGGGTTGAACTTAGGAGGGTTTTCACGACTCTAATAATATCTCGAATCTACCAATATTAGAGGTAAGGAATTCCTTCAAAGTATAGCCACAATAAGATTGATTTATTTAACCATCTTATGCATAATATAGGGAGTTTTTGCTACGTTGTTATATATGATTTATGATTATTGAAACTTTTTCCATGCGAACATGAGTTGATGTTTGGAATACTGTAATAAACTCTTGCTGAATTTTTATTTGATATGAACCATAATGTGTGATGTGTGTTTTCAAAGTGAAATCATGACATTATACATGCCTACATGAGATATATGTGAAGTTTATGCTTAAGAAATGATGTTTATATGCTTATGGTATGTATGATGAATAGAGTGCTATGTGATACGGGATTACTCATGCGGATGTTTAATCAGTGGAAGCCCTTTGCCCCATAAGTAATATAATTGTATGTTAAAGAGGATTGAACCATGAGGATTGTGTTGGATGGAATAATTTGGCAAAGCCATATAAATGTATTGTTGGTGAGTTGCCAACGGATCTAAAAGTGAATGTTTGAGATGAATCCCTAAGAAATTGTCGATATTTGCATGCCATGTGCTTTGTCTTGACTATGATGTGTACGTCCTTTCACGGTTGGCCCCCGTTGAAGGGAAACGACTATTCTACGTTATGATGAACCGTGGGATGGGGTAAAGAGTGACCGTTGATCTTAAACATCATTAAATTGACTGTATGTTAAACTACTTAAATAAATATGAAACTAATCATGCATGCACGGGACCCGACTTGGTGGGTCAGCCCTGCGGGCGCTACGGCGCTAGCTTATGGTAGAGTGGTGGGTTGCTATCGCCTCCATTGGCTGGGTTTGTTGACATGAAGTTGTAGAATTACCCGCTTCATCGTGGACTCTGGTGACTAGTGACTAGTGAGAAGAGTTGGATTAAGTCCCGTCTCATTAGTCAGGGTGCCTTAGCTAGAGCATGCATATCATGCATTGCATTAAAACAAGATTTTTCATGTGTTTTGAATTGGGTATGCTCTTTGTGTTTAAATATTGTTGTACTATTCTTGGTGGGCGACCCCTTACTGAGTTGATCGCGAGCAACTCACATCCTTCTGGGACGGTGTCTTTAAAACACCATTCCAGACATTGCAGGTAACGATCCAGTAGATGAGGCCGATTTACAAGGTGAGGAGTATGAAGGCTCATGGCAGCAAATGGCAGACGACGAAGCCGAAGTAGCATGAAGATGTTTTTTTTAATTTCATAATTAGAGTTTTGATTTCCCTTGATTATGTAATAAATCTCTCAGAGGGACACTAGCTAAAACATTGATTTGGACATGATTTCTTTTCATACATTTAATTGAGAATCTAGATGTAGAAAGTTATGGAATTAGAACATTAATTTTCCGTCGTTATGATATGAATGCCACACATGTATGTGTTTATGGGTGAATCTGTGAAAACGCAACCCTAACATATATGAGTAAACACTCAAAAATTTGGCAAATCGTGTCATCCACGAGAGTCTAAATTTTGGGGCGTTACAGAACCGTACATGGGACGAGTTTCTGCCTCATACAGCTCGGGCCGAAGACCGGGGGAAGTTTAGGAGAGATGGGGAGACCCAGCAGTTGCCGGTCGGGACAAACAAGAAACGGGTGGCTGCCTTTATTCTGGAGTAATATCATGGTTTCACCATCCGAGGGAGGGGATGGAAAAAAAGGAGTCAAATCACCTAGCCGATCCCGAATAGCCCGGTCTTTATTTCAACCGATCCGCCAGGTCATTACCTCTATAGAAGGACGTCACGGCATTTCGGAGGGATGGCCTTGACATGAGGGAGTGTTCAACCCTCCAATGGGGCGGGAGCTGAAGAAGTATGAAATAAACAGTGACAAGTCGACACGTGGCGATGTCTCTAGGGGATCGGTTAGGTTGTTGTGCCTGACCCTATCTACTAATGGAATCAACGGGTATTCTTCTCCGACACAGGCCCCCAGGTTCCGGTTTCATACCCCTTGACCTTTCCGCCAGTCCAAGAGTTCACTCGAAACCGGGTAGCCATTGATTGTCCCGTAAGGAAGCAGTTCCAGCTCTTTAGAACAAGGAGGGAGCCTTATAGGGGGAATAAAAGAGAATAGTCAGAGCAATGGAAAAGATGGGCCTTTCCAAAACCTGAGGCAGCTCGGCTCCCAAAATGGAATTGCCTGATGTACCTCTCTAGCTACTGACTCCGCCTTTGCTATTGGTATCTTCGCTGGTGCTGCTGCTAATGATGCCTATGCAACAATTGCTGCTGCTAATGCTAGATCTACTACATGCTCTTCCATTTGCGGTGCTGGTGCATAGGTAGATCTTTTTTTGTCACCCTAGCTCGTTCTTCTTGAGATCTGTACATTTGTAGAACATCAGAAGGAGGAGCCTTCTGAAGAAGTTGCTTGCTGCTCGGCGGTGGTTTGATTTCTTTGGTTTGCAACATTTTTTTTTTTTTTTGAATTATTTCATGATATTTGTCGATATCTACAATATTTCCAATATCTGTGTCATAACAAACAAATGACATGTGACGAGGAGGCTATTGCATGGAGCCTTAGGTCCATAGACATTTGTTATGAATAGGGCAGCTCAACATCCATGTTGCCTTATGGATGTGGTTTGTATGGCTATGAGATGAGAAGCTCCAACAGCTACGACACCCATGCGTAGTCATCCAATTACACTATGGTAATTAATTACTTTGTAGATACATACATGGGTATGGCTATGGAAATGTGTATCTAGGATCATTGTTTGGAGTATCCCTGATATTATTCGTATCTCCAGCTCGGTGATACTGATAACATCGGTAGCAATACCAATAACATTGGCAGCATCAGAAATTCCAGGTATTGGTGACGTGTCGCTAAATATCGCCAATGTATCGATATTATCAATGTATCACCATTTTTTTTTACTGTGTAAATTCCAGTTGTTGCTTGGATTCCCAATGTATTGCTAATATTTTTGACTGTGTAAATTCCAAGTATCGCTTGGATCAACAATGTATCAATATTGCCAATGTATTGCCAATATTTTCGATTGTGTAAATTCCAGGTGTCGCTCATATCGCCAGTGTATCGGCAATATTTCAATAATATTGCCAATGTATCGATGTCACCAAAAATCTGATATTAAAAAAATTTCCATTTCAATTTTTTTTATGGGCGCATGGTTGTATGCAGTGTTCAAATTGTCGATGATAATATTGATAAGATTGCGATATTATCGTTATCGCAACATGGGCGATATCGAGTCCACAATCTTTCATTTCCTTTTCAGTTGTTGATGATTTCTTGCAAAATATCATGTGTTGTTGATATTTTGAAATATCGATGGATGTATGGATGGATGGATGGGATTGATAGGATGGTTGGATTGATTTCTTACGACAACACATTCTTTTAGGCCCCTATTAAATGGAAACATATTATGTATTTTTTTTAATTAATTTATTTATTATTATTATTTTTTTTAATATGCAAATATCTTAGCATCTCCTAAAGTTGCACTGAAAAATCCCATCATTTCCCCATGTTTCCGCTTCATTTCCGCTTCATTTCCGGTTATCGGCAATATTATCAGCGATATCGATATTGTTTCCTCATCCCCGATCAACAAACTTGTAGCGATACCGATACTTCAAACACTGTCCAAGATAAGGATGTGGCATGGAAGTGTCCAACCACGCACAATGAGAACCACAACTAGTGCTACTGGGAGTGACTGTGACAGTTACAATGACCATCTGGTAACGACGGATGAGCACCATCGATATGTTTGAGAGTACATGGCGGTATGGCACGATATTAAACCTCATGAGTTGACCCAATAGGATAGGGGCAATGAATTTGAGCTACCTTATAGCTCCATGTGGATATGAGAAAAGGGTATATTTTTTGTTCATTTTAGTTATTTATTGGGTGTGTGTTGTATCACTTGTATTATATAACATTGAATGACATGGACTAATTTTGAAGGGAAAAAGATTGGGGAATAGGAAATTAATGGAAGATGATATTTAATGAGAAAAGGAAAAGGAAAGAGGAAGAAAACCAAACTGCGGAATGAGCTTAGTAGGTCACATTATTGGAGATCGACAAATTGTGAAGATGGAGAAGATTTTATCAGCTAGCCACTCGAATGAAGAAGTTGGATTAGAGGACCCTCCCTGATACCATGAAAAGAATCTTGAAGTATATGAATTGTTTCTATGTTGAATAAATGAATTCAGTACAAAGGTGTGGTGTTTATAGGCTTCTTAAATCTACCTCAGAAGATTCTAGAAATCTTCTCAATCTTATCAAGAGAGAATCACAATCTCATCTAAAAGATCTACAAATTACATGAACACCGTCATAATACAAAGAATTCACAAAGAATGACCTCATACAAATTAAACTGCAATTTCTCAACATATACCACTATTCCTTGTTTTCTTGAATGTTAAAACTGATAGATGATTTCAGTTCCTAAGTAGCAAAGGTGGTGTGGGAGATGGTTGGAACCAAAGCCTTGTTCTAGGACCGTAGTGTCGTTGAAAATGTGTCCAGGTTGCATTTGCATGTACAAATGAGATCATAGGAGGCATATCCCCACTACAAGATGCTATATAGGAGATAACTATGATATTTCAATATGATAACGACAATAAACAATTTATGGCACGTGTTTCTTAAGTGCCTTCTATATTTTTCTACACAATAAAGATTTGCAGTTTCCCCAAAAAGAACCCTGCTATATCTACTCTCACCAGTATGGTTTTAAATCCTATGATCCTATTTTATCCAACGTGCCGATGCGGCACATGTTTCAAGATCCAGGTAGTACATCAGATCGCCCCACCAAGTGTTTCTTGGTCACCAGGCCAATTTGATCACAAGGAAGACCAAAACTAAATGTCAAATGTAGACTGTTAGATGATCTTTGCTAATTTTCCATATTTCTTGCATGCATCCCACCTAATAGCTGATCCCAAATAGCTGGATCACCGTAACCTGGATCAGTATAAGAATGGGTATGCAGTATAATACATCCTCCAATATGTGGTATGCTGAAGTTAGGATTATCTAGTTCACTCTAGTGCATGCTACTAAGGGCATGCAATGGAGTTGTACATGAAAATTGACGGTGTAATAAATGAGATGATGAATGTCAAAGTTATAAATTATGCATGCACAATATTATATTATATGCCTGCCTTTGCATAATCAAAGTAAGAATCTCTACAGTAAATATAATATTAACCTACAACTTAATCAACAAAAAAAATGCAGAACTACAAATTTTCACATTGGTAAAAATAGTGATCCTGATTGCAAATGACCCAATATAATGATCAGGTGATTAGAGGCTGTGAAATCTAGGTGATATTGGCTGAGGCAAGGCTATGATGATGTTGATGTAGCCCAGCTGATGACAGGCCAGTGTGAATTTTATGTCTGGGCACAAGGTTGCCCACTAGGTGAGTGGTGCATAGAGGTGGGCAACGATCTGGGCCGGGCTGAGTTAGCCCTAGTTTGGTTTGGCTTGTTTTTGTGCCACCCCAGTATGTGGATCGGCCCGAGTTTGGTTTGCTCCAGAAAAATCTGGCTCGGGGCAAGATTGGTTTGGTAAAAAATTTCGAACCGAGCCGAGCCGAGTTCGAACAGATGGCGGCGGCTCTTTTTTTTAATTTGTTTGTTTAAATAAACAAAAATACAAAAGTATCATACTGCATGATGTTTAACATCCTCCAAAGGAGTGCAACTTCAAAATAGACATGTACGAGCCTTTTCCAAACGAAAGTACACAAGCATAATTTTACAAGGGTAAGGAAATAGTGTGCATTCATGTATGTGTATTAATTATGTATTATCCACGTTATCATGTATATGTATTATGTATTATCCACGTCATCATGTATATGTATTATCCGCGCCGTCCATCCGTTTTTACATATCATTTTAGGACATGATCCCAAAATGGAATCATATGCAAAGCTCAAGTGGATCACACCACAGGAAACAGTGTGCTTACAATCTACGAGCTGAATCAAACTGAGCTTCGAGCCGAGCCGACTGGTACTGCCCTAGTTTGAGCTTGGTTTGTTTTTTCAAACAAGCTTGACTCCAAGGCTTGGTTTGGTTTGAACTTCTATTCAAACCAATCCATGCTTTTTCAAACCAATCCGAGCCGAGCTTTCGAGCTCGCTTGGTTTGTGCCCAGCTCTAGTGGTGCACACCCTGCATGCATGCTACATTGGTATATATGGTGAGGATCGGATCTGAAATCATATTCTCGCAAGTAGCCATCACATTTCTCAGGTCTCAACAGAAAATGCTTGCCTTAAAAATTCTGAAATCATCTAACAAGTTTCCAAGTCAAGATACCTGTGAAAATTCGTCAGCAAGGAGTGGAGGACTGCACCATGCTTTTGTGAAGGACTCAATTGCGGATGACATAGAATGGTCACGTGAACCAGTAAACCAATTTCGCACATAAGCAGGTAGTAGGGAAAGCATCAGCCCATATATTGAACCAGCAAGTGAAGCCATTTGCTCCGTCCCGACAGGCCAAAGTGACTCCACAGCAAACAGTAAAGAGCCTGTGGTGATGGCACGTTTGGCAGCAATAGCAGCCTTAGATGCTTCCGCCGGAAGATCAACATCTTTCTTCTTCAAGTTATGTCCTGAACCCAGCTTCAATGGAATATGCTGGAAAACACAATCTAATATTGTTGAACTAGCATTATCCTGTATACACTGAATTAGTTTCTCTCTTGCTGGTGATGATGATGGTAGGGACTGTAGATGAGTCAGCAATAAAGCCCATGAAATAAACACATTCACCTGATGATATAAGAAAAATGTATCACAAAGCACCCAATAGAAATGGAACCTTATGAAAAACAATATAAAACAAGAGAATAGTGTTGCATGGTTAGGAAATCAACTCAACCAAAAATTTGATCTGGCAAAGACTGGGTCAGCAATGGTCATTCAATTCAACTCACAAAGACTAGATCACCTTTGTCTTGTTCTTTTTTCCTCTAATGACCTTTGAACTTATAAATGCTGTAAGCTTCTCATCTAGGAAAAGGATACCTTCTTCTTCTTCTTCTTCTTCTTCTTCTTTCTGGAAGAAGGTTTGTTTCTTATTTGTTTTCAAGCTTTTCATGCATTCTATTAATTTTACATATTTATTATTATTTATAAAATGAATTGATATGTACATGCACATGATTTAGACCAACCTGCTACTTTCTGCTGTTCGTAAGAGTACAGAACAGCTTTGTTCTTTTGGATAACCAAATGAAGAATGGATGGATGTAACTATCAATCAGTATGGGTGTAAATAATGGATCCCTTTAAAACAAAAATTACTGACGAGTCTATATACTGAAGTCCTGGCTGAGTCTTCACCAAATCAAATTTTCAGGTTTTGAAACAATGGTGCAATGAATATTAACATTGAACTAGTAAAGATCTCCTGCTGATTGTATCATATTACCCGATGTTGTGCCAATAAATCCATCTGAAATAGATCAGATCGCGGTTTTTCAACCATGCAAGAAAGCTCATCTCTCAAACGGACAGGCTCTTCTGAAGATGATTCACTCTGATGTGATGTGCCTGGTTCCTGGAAGCTGACAACATTTCGATCCGAGCAATGAGCTGTATCAACTTTGGTGACAGCCATATGCCAAACAGGTTCAGTTGAGAGGACAGTATAAGCAGCAACCTGTAAGGAAGGAATAGGTTTGAAGGAAAAAAGGATCGCATACAAAGAACTAATAGGCCCTCTGCTAAGCTCCCAGAGCTCTACGGAGCGTACTGCAGTATTTCTGACATATTCAGGGGAATTAATAACACTAAAAGCAACCAACTCCCAAAAATGTGAATGTGCAAGCCGAGTCGACGCTACAATAGATGACACCTCTTCATGATAGGAACTTGCAATGGCCTCAGTAATGCCTGTTGCAAAGAACAAGCGGAGACTACCATCAAGTATCTGGTCTTTAATATGATCCCATTTTTCCATTTTCAAGGAGTGAGATATCTTGGAATCTTCTGCCAGCCGTAATTCAGGAAGCCCACAGAATATAGAAAATATAAAGAGGGCAATTCTACTAATATTCATAAGAGAAGGCTCTGGCACCTGAACTGCCTTCTCTAGCTTATCTACAATGACTTCCAGATTATCAGAAGAGGAAGTGTTCACAATAACATCTACATTCTCTGCTATTTCCTCCATCATCACTACTGCAGATTCCATCCACCTACGTGACAGAGATAATACAAAGTCCCAATCACCTTCACCAAACTCCTGCCAACAATACCCAACAGAAACTGCTATTAGCTGTGATAACATCATCTGTACTGATACCGACAAAGGTTTTTCAATGTTGGATGATGCAGCTAAAGGTGTCTTCTTTGCCAAGGTTGAGACATTAACATCACTTCTCTGCTTTCGGAATAGATCCAATAGTAATGTTTTCTCTGACTGACTGATGTTCCTCGACAATGCCATCTTTAATGTTGCTAGTCCTCCTGTTGTGCTTAAAGGGTAACAAGATATAACGACTTGAATCCATTCCTCAAAAACTGCAATAAGAGATCACCAATACCATAATGTAAGTATGGGGAGGCCAGCTGCACATGGATGATCAACAACTAATTAGACAAGACTTCCTATAAGACATTGTTTCAGATGAGAGATACATACAAGACATGGACTGCTTATCCAGAGGGCACCACCATTCAATGTTTGTGATATCAATGATATTGGCTGATATATTGGCCAATATTATTGATATCGCACCTTGGTGATATGAAAACCGCTGAAAGTCGTGGGACTTTTGGATATCAACGATATTATCGCAATGTACCGTAACGTATTGCATTGTATCGATGATGTATCAACAAATGTATTGATGATACATCGATACCGAATATAGTTTCGTCGATACATCAACGATAGTATCATCGATACATGAATACCAATAAAAAAAACCTTACAAAATCCCATTTTTGTCAAATCTTCCACTTCTAATCCATTTCTTAGATTTATAAATGATATCAATTGATTTTGGATATAGTTGCATCACTTCTGTCAGACAGTGCATAGTTTAGGACCTTATACAAAGTCAACTTATTATGTGCACTTGTTTTTTGTGATCTTTTGATTTCTCAGTGATAATGGTATTTCTTCTAACATCCCCCAAAGTTTCATTGAAAAATTCGACCAATTTCCCAATGTTTCCCAACAACAGCAAAACATTATTTGATCCATCTGATATATCCCTTGCGATAACCGATTTGCTTCTGTATTCCAAGGGTGAGATTCATCTTTTGATGCCGCTATTTAAAACATTGCCACCATTGATAGGCCAGGCCCAAATATCAGGGAGAGAGACAATCCAAATTGATTGTTTCGAGGAGACAAATATCCACTGACCATTTTTAGGCCCTGCTTCAATCAAGCGGTTAGGATCATCTAATCTGTCTGATCTTTTTGGTCATGGCCTGTCCATTGTGGGGCGTACTACATAAGCTGTCCAGATCTTGTACACATTTTCATGTGTCCAGTGGGGAACTCACGTGTAATAAGGATGTGGAAGACATGGTGTGCAATTAGCATTTCTTATAAATAATGAATAATGTTGTTAGCTCAAATCACAAAATTAGAATGAAGTAACTGATAAGAAAATACTCATTCACCGCGTTTTCCTGTTTGCCAAGTGACTAGAGGTGGAGAAGAAAGAGCTATTTGAAGCCAACCCAAGATAGTATCAATCATCTGATCTTCTGGTAGGGAATCATGTGGAACATCGTTGCCACCTTCATCTGCTCTAGTGCTTTTACTTCGTAGTGGTTGAATAAGAACTTTCAGAATGAAAGGAAGAATCCTCAAACAGTTCCTGTTCACCGTCGTACCAATGAAAAGGTTATTCAGAACACGTTCAAAAAGTGTAACAGCCTCGTCTTTTCCCCATATATTATCCTTGATCATTAGAGTTGAAAGCAAGGATATAAGAGCTCGCAAGAACGGGTCTTGAATATTCTCAATTTCATCATCTCCAGCAACCCATACATCAAAGAAAAATGTCTGGCTGCTTGCTCCGTGGACAAGGGCACCGTCAAGTAAAATGTTGATTAGGGAATATACAAGGTTTTCATCAGGAGAAGACTTTCCAGTTTTTGCACATTCCCTTAGAAAAGGTAAGAAAGCGCATAAAGCACTGCCCCCTTCCCACTTCCACGTGCACAATATTTCAGCAGCAAGCCACACTCGAGAATACAAGGTGAGCGTTGGAACCAGCTCTCCTGGTGCTTCTGCTAATGAAGAAGAAACCACAGTACCCACAATAACTCTACGGGCTCCAAGACTTGAAATAAGCTTGTCAACGAAAGCAATGAAGCAGCGATGCCTGGCTGTCTGCATTAATGATTAATTGGAATAAGATGTACAACTCTTACAACTGGTTCAAAGAAATGCATGATGACAACCTTGCAAAGTAATACCCCAAGTAACAAAAAATAATTTGCACAAAAAGTTTGCTAATTTTATGTGAAGCAGCATTAGCTAAAATATGCTTATACATTCAAATTTATATAGACAAATGTGAAGAAATGGAAACCGACTCATGTGAAGGAAATTCAAGAGAAAATGTACAAACTGAATGCTCAAGATGGGGGCTCCTCACATGAACATCTGTGAATGCATTTTTCTCTTTCAGGGTTGCTGATCTTCTTCCATCAGTGACAAGTGGAGCTACCCACAAAGGCCATGATTCATCCTCAGACAACAGCCGGTCCAAAACACTTTGCTCCTCATGATGATCCTGACAAATGAGTTCAAGCACATCTTGCACCCACTCACAGCACAAAGCAGGGGCTTTGTCTGCACAAATGGCTGCCTCGAAGACAGCAGACCTGATTGCCTGAATTAAAATATTTCCCAACTTCTGCCTAGTATAAAGACTGAGGCTTTTCCAGAAATGGGTAGTTATCTTACAACGGAAAGCATGAATGGATTCGGTAAGAGTCAACTTAGCATCAACCTCTGCTTGTGAATCATCATCGTCATCATAAGTAGACACAGAACTTCTGATGAAAGTTTTATACCCAAGACACTTTGGACTCCCATCTACCTGTGATGCCATCCTACACTCCCAATCAATAATAAATACAGCAGCCAAAATACATGGAACCAGATTACAGTGTCCATCCAATTGCTTTAGGCTAGAGTAACAGCCCTCAAGAACTTCAATAGCAAATTGAGCCATTTCAACAATGTAGCTGAAGGATGAATCACATGTCTGCATTAAATCTTCAGCTCCAGTGCAGCGTATCAAAGAACTAGCATGCTTTGCCCAAGTGAAAGATGAATGGATGAGTACTGGAAGTAGTTTTCTTAAGACTTCCTTAAATATATGGATCATAGTTTCTCTAGAAAGAAAGCAAGTTTGCTCGTCTTCTGCTGAGCCAGAGAGAACTACCCTGCAGCACAATATGAGGAAGATCCGTTAGAGAATGCAAATACCTATAATAAGTAAACAGATAAATCATTACTGGAGCATAAATTATTGCTTTTAAATTTAGAAATAACATAAAAAACAAAGTGTTTGAAAATGTGATTCTTATTGTTCTTAAGATCCTGACAGATGTATGATTCAGTGCGAAGCATGAGAACAGTACAAAGCATGATAAGTACCTGAGAATACCTTCTAGTGAAGAGGAATACACTTCAGTCTAAAGTGATTTCACTTTTGAAGTTTCAAACCATCAAGTAGGGGGCCAGGGGCAAGTACATTACATACAAAATAGACTATTGAGGAAAAGATTAACTGACTCACTAATCCTGCTAAAAGGTCTTCAGCATTTGCAAACATATAGCTTTCTCATGCAGGATTACATAGAAATAGAGATCGATTCTTGATGATAAAAAAGCCTTTAAGAGAGGGAGGGAGGGAGGGATCATGGTCCAGAAATATACTTGTCAAAAACCAACAAATAGAGACAGTTAAGGACAAAACGTACAATAGTCCACATTTGGAAGAAAGTATCCAAGGTCAAAAGTCGTGCTGTAGCAACCTTCCAACATGGGTGATTTTTCACGCACACTCCATCTAGTCATCAGATGAATGGTCTGAGTCACTGGACCATGGGCCTCCATGTACTGAATACAGTGGATCAGTAGAACTGTGCATTTTTATTGCACAGGATCCTCCAATTCCTTTGCTTTAGTGTTCTAGGTGAAAATGGTATACACACCACCAAAACGGGCCTAGAAATCAGCAAGGAACAAACAAATCTATGTGAATCTTTCAAAGATGAACTGTCCAAGACCCTTTCAACACTTCTATGAACAGGGACCTCAACTCCTAACTTAAGATGGTCCGTGAGATATTGCCCAGGATGTCCACTATAAGAAATGCTAAAGAAAGCATGAATATTACAAATAATGACTACTCCAACACAAATTTACATCTTTGAATATTTTTACAGAGTCACTTCTCTCATGCACTCATTAGATCAAATTAGGAACCAAATAAACAATTTACATACCGCAGAAACCGAGAATACGATGTATGGAAGGGAGGAGGGCAGCAGGCAATAGAAACAGCAGCTGAATTTAACAATTCATGATGCCAGTGTTCCGGGCGACATCCTTGTTTATAATTCTTATTACTGATTCTTCCTCTTACTTTCTCCATGAGCATTGCCAGCAGACTAATGCGATCAATACTAGAATACCCAACCCCAGTTTCAGGGCATTCTCCTGGATTGGTTGCTTGCGTGATGATGATACACCATTGTTCGGAGAAAAATTGTTCATCAAGTAAAGCAAGTAAAAGGTCTAGCCGTGAGCTACTGGAGCTGCTATTTCGATGCAGACACCAGGAAACAAAATCATGCTTGAAAACCTCCAAAAAATGCTTCAATTTTGATTCATCATTGCCTTCATCTCCAAAATCACTCGAATGATCTGTATTGGTACTAAAGAATTGTGGCACTATTGCGCGTGGTCCAAATATCGTAACCACCACAGATAAAACTCTCACACCATCTGTGGAGTCCTGTAGTCAAGTAAAGATAGACATAAGAATGCAGATTATGTTAAATTCTAAAAGCTAGAACAAACAAGACAATCGATACAATATGAAGTAGGGTCCCAGAGGGAGGGGTGTAATGGCTGTTGCATAATGGAAAAGGTGGGACCCATTAGACAATATGGTATGTAACGCTGGGCCAAAATGGTACGCACTTAATGGCATAGGATGTGACGTGAACATAACCCCTCTAGTGAGGGTGTTTTCCAAAACATTTCACTCTCCTCAACTTTCCTAATTTAGTATTGTGGCATTGTTCCAAACTCATTTTCGACGAAGTTTATAACAATTTTCAAGACCAAAATACAAGATTTGAGCTGATTTGATGAATCAAACATGCGGAGCTATGACATGTGCTTAATAATTTCATTTTTTATATTAATTTGTGTTTATTTAATGTACTGTGATCAAATCAACCAAATCTTGCTAGATTTCTGTTTGATTTGGGCATTTTTGCATATTGTTTCTATTTTCTTTCACTGTTTTTAAAATAATTTCCAGCAATTTTCATCTTCTTTATTATCTAAAATGTTTGGATTTTAGATTGACGAGTAACATGTATGGAATTTAGATCTATAAATGCATGCACTAAATCAATTATTTTGAACTCTTTTTCTTTTTTGGTAGTATATGTTGTCAATTTCGAGCCATTTTTGAGATGATTAGTAACAAACTTAGTTTGCATTTTTTCCTCAGATTTCTTGAGGAAAATGATGTTAATGATTAGGGATATGCATGAGTGTGATGAATCCTGCAGATTACATGAATTGCTGGCTGATTTTGGGCCATTTAAGTGCATACAAATCACTCGACACTATTCATCTAAATTTTATATTTTTCCCCTCAAATTTCCTGAGGGAAATGGCGTAAAATGATTAGGATTGCATGAATTTCAGGTTGTTTTTAGGCCATTTCAAGTGTACCGAAATTGGCCTGGCACTATTCATGCGAATTTCATTTTCAATTTCATTTTCTACATTTGTTTAAGATAATGTTGTTTTAACTTTATATGTTTATGTTTCAGCAGGAGTTCAGAGCTTTGGGAGTTTCGGGTTGACAGTTACAGGTTAATTTGGGACTTGGAAAGTTGGAGTTGGGAGTTGGTTACTGGCTGGGTGCGGACCTGGATGTAGTAATTCTTATTGTTTGTGGTTGTGAATTCTGACTTGTGATCATGACCTGTGAGTTGGAAAAAAAAAAATGATGGCATGAATTGTAGGGAATGAGGATATCGGATGGAAACATCGCGTGGCAATAGGCATGCTGTAAAATGCAATTACTATGACAGAAATATAACTAATGAAATTACATGTGTGAAAAACACTTGGATCAAAGGGGGCAAATCAAGGAGTGCGCAAGTGCCCCAAGAGAGATGAGGGAGATGATGAGAAAGCATTTGGAAGATATTAAGGGGAAGAAAGCTACTACACAAAAGATGAAACTGGATGTAGCTCGAGCTGAAGTTTTTTGGGGTTAATATCTAGGTGTGACTGGTGAAGAAAATATTGAGTCTGGTGAGAATTCTGATAGTGAAGTGATGATGGCGAGGAGAGAGTCTGAGTGTCTCTGGTGGATATGAAGAACGTTGGCAAATGTTTGGAGGAAGGGGGTTAGTTCATGATGCAAAGGGAGGCAATAGGAGTGGGACTAGGACTAGGGAGTTTTAGTGGCTGGAGTTGGAGTCCGAGTATGTTCCCCGGTCTATGGCATGGCGTTAGTTGACAAAAGCCTCCATTTGCTCCTATTGAAGTAGGTGGAGCTTCTACTAAGACTAAGATGATTTCCATGTGGAGCTGCGAAAGCTTCATGTCATCCCATTTTGTTTAGAAGGGAAATGACAAAGCAAAAGAGGTTAAAACAAATGTTGGGAATAAATGTGGTTGAGAAGCTTGGTAGGGTAGCAACTAAGCTATTCATACGAGGTAATATAGCTTCAAATGTTGCAAACTCTCAATATTAGCATTTGGTGTGGTAGATGGAGCAATAGAGGCATGCAAAGGGATTTTTGCACTCACGGCTTGTGAGACTAGCAAGAAATGGACAGGAGCAACGTATAGAGATATGAGGGCTTATGTAGCCACTTTTAGACCAATATAAAAATATAGAGGACACATTATTATGTGTGATGACTCGACTAGCCCTACCACATAGAGCACAATAAATTTTATGGGGTACTATAACTTTGGAACGGTGTTCAAAACTGTCATTAATACATTTAAGGAAGTCAACGTTGCAATTTATATTTTCGGTCTCGCAGACAAGATGGTGGATGTTGTTGGGGAGAAGAATGTTGAGTAAATTGTTACTAAAAATGACGCAACCAACAAAGTAGCTAGAAGAATATTGATGGATGAATGGAAACACATGTTGTCGTCACCATGTGATATTGACATTGATGGGGACATCAGACCATCTTGTTCCTTTTCCCTAGGGTACCAGCTCAGGAGACGTGTCGCGCCCATCTCGTTGTGGTTTGATGACATTTGAGGAGTATGTGAGAGGAGTACAGCAGCAAGAGCATAACAGAGGACTAGGACCAGTGGACAGACCAGTGTTTTCTGGGTTCTGTCAGACGGTCGATGACTCTGTCGGATGGTCCGACAGAACACAGTCGGATGGTCTGATAGAACATAGTCGGACGGTCCGATAGTTCTGTCGGACGGTCTGACCGCGCGCAGGTCGTTTTATTTTAGGGGTCGTTTTGTTATGTTTTTATTGTCTAAGCACTTTAGTGTACTCTTTCTAGACGTGGATTATAAAAGCTTTGTTAAAAACCCTATTTTTCATTATGTGATTATGAATATTGAAAGAAAACTCTTTCTTGCCTGAGATGAACATGAACCCTCCTGCGATTGGAGCTTTTTTGGTGTGATGCCAACAATGTGATGCCGATTATCCTTCTTCTCTACAATTTCAGGTATTTATTATTGTTGCTTTTCATCCGTCTAAAGGCTCTTTAATCTTCTCTTGAATCCAAAGCCAAAGCCCTTCAATCATTGAATCCCTTTTGATTCGGCATAAGCCTATGTCCCCTTAAACTTCGTTTTTCCCCCAAACCCCAACTTTCCTCCATCTGAATCCTTCGAACCTAACCTAATCTCACACAACTTTCAAATCCGACCATCCCTTTTCACCCAAACCCAATTTTCGGCTTTCCCATGTCCTTAAATTCAGAAATCCCTAATTCCCAAATCACCTAAACCTTAATCCTAACCCTAACCCTAATTCCCATTAAACCCTAATTTCAGCCATACCCTAGGAACCCTATAACCTCTTCCTTTGATTTTAGGATTTTGTAGTTCTTTTGTTACATGCTTGTGGTGCATGATTTCTTGCTTATTTGAATTTCTGCACATGTGATTTGAGTAATTTTAATTTAATTATTCGCTGTTATACATTTTCGATTTAGTTTCATTCCGAATCATATTGATAGGCCCATTGTCTTGCGTTAAATTTTGGTATCAGAGCTTTGGCTCGAAGCATATGGTGTTTTGAGCATTTCATTCATCACGTTTAGGGTTGGTTAGTGCATACATCATATAGCTTAGGGTTTCATATTGCGACATTTAGGGTATAAACTTTTTTTTGTCATAACATAAGAGTTGTAGGGTCTTAAATTTCAGTCCGGAGTCGTCCCTTGCTTATGCCCACACGTTCTGGTCATGGTTTTGGATTACACAACACCGACATGAGTTAAGATCAGGTTCTTGAGACTCTGAACACCATACTCCGGCGTCTGGAAGCCCTCGAGGCCCAGAATAAAGCTACTTAAAATCGCATCACGCAGTTAGGGGAGTCTAATCAAGCAAGCCTTGACCCTGGGAAAGATGATCAATCCCAAGTGGGAGGTGTGCGAGATAATCCTGCAGGAGGTCAAGGAGTAGGTGTTGGAAGAGGCTGTGGTCGAGGTTTGGGCCACCGTGGGGTGCGTACCCAACCAACCTAGAGAGAGTTTGAGGATAGGTACTGTTAGTGCACTTTTCTGTGGCATACTAGTGCACCTTATTTGTCAATTACGTAGGTCTTGAGTCTATATGTTGGTTGAGCTTATAGAAGATGAAGACCGAAGGCTCAAGCAGACCTGTTGCATCAAGGAAGAAGAAATAGGTAAATGAGATGCCTTGGTGAGCCTTAAACCTTGAACCAAACCAAACCAAAACCCAAACCTCTAGATGACCTAACCCATTAGTTATACTTTTAGTCATCTTAGATTGACCTTAAGTGTCTGAAAAGATCACCCAAAGAATGGCCAAGGAGGTTGCATCAACTGCTGCAAAACACACCTCAAGACAGCAACAATATGAACAAATCAGCTTGTCCCTGGGCTAATTCGACCGGTCGGCAGAGGGCAGAATTTGGACAACAACATTTCATCTATCCCTGGCCCTAAATAGACAGGTCATGGCTATCAGCCGACCGGTCGGTGTTGAGCCACGACTGGTCAGCAAAGAGCCATTGGCAGTCGTTTTATAGCCGTTGGAGTTTCCTTTATATAAAGGCTTGACTCGATTTTGGGTCTTCGGGGAGAGATTTTAGTGCATTAGAAAACACCCTCATTGCCTATATCATTGGGCTCTAATCCTAAGCATTCCAAGCCATCTTCCTTGTGTTTGATCACAAAATGGAGCATTCAAAGCTCATATGAAGATGGACTTGCTCTCTCTTGATCTTAAATATTTGAGGCACCTTGACCATAGGTAGATCCTTCATCTAAACCTCTCTAAAGATCCTTTTAGGTGGAATTCCTCTAGGAAACCAACTCTTACTAGTTGTAGAGAATTCACACCATCTCCTATCACCTTGGGCATCTCAAGAGCATTACATGCGAGGTGATTCATCGGTGGAGCTGAGGCATTGGCAACGTAGCAGCAACATGATCGGGGGATCATCGAGGAGTTGATTGAAGCACGGGAGAGCGGAGATCAAGCAACCTAACAAGGCGTTACAAGGGATTCAATTTGACAAGTAAGTTGTCACTTTAGGAGTCCTAGCACTCATTCCTCTTGGTAGAATTGAGTGTGAATTTAAGGTTGATGGTTACCCTACTTAAAACCACGTAGGGTCGTTTGACAATCCTTGGCACGTTTGTTGGGCCTAAACAAGTCTCCAAGAGGAGCTACCAACACGGGTGCGTACATGTAGGTTGGGAGGAACCTGTAAACTCCTAAGTTGGGTGGAACCTGTCAAACACCTAGGTTGAGAGATGAATCTTGAAAATCTCTGTTTCTATTCTTGCGTTGCCTTTAATTGTCAATTATATGAATGTTGGAATGGAATGTATGTTATGCATTGATAGGTAGATTCCCACACACATCTTGCAGTTTCACTTCTAGACTAGTTGCTTAGAAGCTATATCATTTGTAGTCTAGTTAAGTGCACATTGATTAGAAGCATCTTTATAATCTATGTGCTTAGGATAGTTTGCTTATTTGTTTACTCTTTGCTAGCCTTTGTGATTGGACCCACTTATGCTTGGAAGCTAAGTGTTCTTGCTTAATTAGTGCATAACTGTTAATTAGTTCAATTAGGCAAAGAAGTTTTTTCAAGGATTTTAAAACGGTCCTAATCACCCACCCCCCCCCCCCCCCCCCCCCCCCCCGTTTTAGGACTTAGCCATAGTTCTACAAGCTCCGTAAGCTTCCGCGATTAGCGTAGGGTATCCCCTGACACAATTACATGTATGACCCGAATGATTGTATCCTTAAGAGTTTCAAGGTTGAGGCCCCCAGTTTTGACAGACGTCTAGACCTAAAGGCCTTCCTCGATTGGTTAGCAGAGATGGACCACTATTTTGAGTGGTATGTCATGTTTGAGGACTGTCGTGCGAGGTTCGCGAAGATGAAGTTGGTGGGCCAGGCTAAATTATTTTAGACCAACCTTGAGCGCAAGTTGGAAAGGTCGAGTCAAGTTCCAATTGTGCATTGGGATGAGAAGAAAGAGGCGTTGAAGGAGAAGTATCTTCCCCTCTCGTATCGACAGAGGTTGATGGATCAGTGGCAATCCCTTCGGCAGGGATCCATGCCAGTGGCAGATTACATCACAAAATTTGAGTATATGATGCAGTGTAACATCGATGAGGACCCTATGGTTACCCTTTCTAGATTCAAGATGGGCCTCAAATCCGATTTACAACGAGAGTTGAGCGCTCACGAGGCTGACACCTTGGAGCATGCCTACCAATTGGTGTAGGAGCTAGAATAGTACCTAAAACCGCAAATGGGTAGACGGTTTGAACCCCGAGAGTCCAATGCTAGGGCAACCCCTTCTGGAGCTAACCTACATTTGGGGGTCAACCAAAACCCACCACTAGCACTCCAACTACTTAGAGAGATCTCAAAGGAAAAGCAGTTGCCGGTGCGGACCCACAAGCAGGTGAGCCTGCACAATGTTTCAACTGTCAGGGTTATGACCATTTCACATTCGATTGTCCATCCAAACACCGAAACAAGGCCATTGTGATAGATGAGCGAGGGGAGAATGATGAAGATCAGGGTGATTGCGAAGAATTGGAATCACCCTGTGATAGGTGCTAGTGATGAGGAGGACACCGCACTTCTTACAGCAGTACGTTGTGCCTTAGCCCAGGCTAAAGGTACAGATGATTGGCGTAGAAGTACCATCTTTTATACATACGTCAAGTGTGGGGAGAAAAAATGCAAGGTGATTGTGGATAGTGGTAGTTGCATGAATGTGGTTTCCTCTAACACTGTCACTCATCTAGGCCTGACACCCACACCTCACCCTCAACCCCACCGAGTGTTGTGGGTTGACGCGTCTTCCATGCCAGTGTCACAGCAATGTCTGATCCCTATCCAACTCGCAACATACACGAACTTATTGTGGTGTGATGTTCTGCCCATGGATGTAGGCCACATCATCCTAGGTAGACCCTGGCTGTATGACCGTGATGTGACCATCTACGGTCATTCAAATGTATGCTCTTTCATGCATGAGGGAAAGAAGATAAAGTTGAATCCTCTTCCACCCAAGAATCTCTTAGATGCAAAGAAGGATGATGCGAGAAAAGGTGAGCAGAGCGTAGCGAAGAAATCGCAATCCAAGTCTCTCCACATATTGAATGAGGAGTTTGAGAGAGAGACTACAGAGGATGCGATGGTATATGCCCTTGTGGTTAGGGAGGCTACACCTGAGGTTTTGATTGACGTAGCACCAGATGTGAGTCCCATTTTAGAGCAGTATAACAATGTCTTTCCAACGGACTTATTAGATGAGCTACCACCCATGAGGGACATTCAACACGCCATTGATCTTGTCCTTAGGGTTGACCCTACCTAACCTTCCCCATTATAGAATGAACCCTACAGAGCATGCAGAATTAAAGAGGCAGGTTGATGAGCTCCTTCATAAGGGTTTCATTCGAGAGAGAACATGTAGGACGGCCTAAACTTTCATGCATGTATGAGACATAAAATTCAGCGGAATAAATCAAGCAATCTAAATTAAAAATTCAACAACTATCATCATAGTCAAGAAAAATATAAAAGAAACATGCAATAAAAGGGGTCATCATTACAATCTCACAGTGAGGGTTTTAAATCATGCGTGGATTGGATCCAGCGAGGGATGAAACCTCCCGATCTTGCATGGTTATGATCCAACGCTCAATAAGGTTCACTAGTCCGGGGAATCAAGGGATTTCTCGGATTAGGGAATGAAAATCTGAGAGAAATAGGTTTAGGTATCAATTCTCAGATTTTAGGGTTGCGGATAATGGGAGAAAATAAGTTTAGAAGAAAGAGGGAAGAAAAAGAATTACCTTAGAAGAAAGTTGGAAGAAGGAGGGAAGAAGAAAGAAGAAGATTGGGGAAGAAGATGAAGATCCACAGAGAAAAGGAGAGGAGGAGGGAGACAAGTCACCAAAGCTTTTTCTTCTTTTATCAAATCAATAGCATAATGAAAAAGGTTCAGGGCAACACCCTTATAAAATTCGGAATTAACATAATTACCAAAATACCTCTACTAACAAAATTATAAAAAAAAAAGACATGCGCACGAAAAAACGTGCACACACTGACCCAAAACTTAAATAAGTAAAAATGCATATAATAAACGCAAATCTAAGATGCCCAATGGCCTCATGATGATGACACGATGAAAGTAGGCCACAACGAACCAACGGTCCGATCACCTCCTCCAAGTAACTTACATGTGGGGTCTTCTCAAATGTCTCGGATTATATGTGTAAGGTCTTCGATGCTCCTCAAGTCGTCACGAACGATCCATGCCCGTCATCATCGAGCTATAAAGATATAGGTGTCACTCGCCTCGTACGTTGATAAACCCTAAAGGGAATGATGTCCGCATCATTCTCCTCGTTTAAAAAGAGCCGGACTCCGGCGAGATAAAACTCTCGTGCATCTCCAACAAATCTGGACCAAGTCTTTGCAATTCCGCTTCTGTCAACCATGTAGAATCGGGCGGTGGCTTGTTCTTCTATTTTACAAGATATCTCTGGAAGCCTCCATCTCTCGTGGATACTCTCTTCATCCACAATCCCTTCAATTTCTTCCTTTCGATCAATCGATGGGGGAAGGGTTGGAATGGGTTGAGAAGTAAACTCAGAATAAGGCCACGAAATAGAAGAGGTATCAATGGCAGAATTAGGGGAATGGACTAGATCTTCCACATTAAATGTTAGATTAATGCTCATTTCAGTTGAAAGGTCTATATTATACGCTTTGGACCCAACTCTTCGTAAACTTCTGAATGGTCCAGCACTGCGAGCTTGTAATTTCTTTGCGGTACCCTGAGGAAACCGCTCTGGCCTTATCCTCACCATTACATAATCTCCTTCCTAAATTTCTTGTAACTTATGATGCAAGTCAGCTGAACGTTTATAACTATCATTGCACTTATTTATCCGCCGTCTAATATATGTATGCAATTCATGAATGTGTCGTGCAAATGCATCGACTGACTCTGAAGACCTTTGGGGTGACAGACATGGGTGAAACTAAAGGATGCTCTGAAAAAGCAACGGACTTCAAATAAACAATCCTATGGAAATAAACAACCCTATGATCTAGAACTTGAAAAACTGTAACAAAAGGACACTTCCCATGGATGGCACGTAACTTATTATTCTTTACGATTCCATGGTTCCGCTCTAACTGATAGAGGTGTTGATTCTCATTATATGTATTATAAACAATGATGATTTTTAGGTATCCCAACACTTGAGAACACACACTATTAATACCAAGTCCTAAGCAGATCTTGGCATTAGTCATTATGTCCACAATGTCATTAAGATGCGGAATAGGAGCTCTGACCATCATATCCACCATGAAGTGAATACGTCTCAAGGTGGCGTGATACTTGACTGAAGCTTTGAGGACGGCCAGGATATGCCCACATGTGCGTCAAATGCCATTGTTTTTAAAAGTGAAAAGGACAGGCTTGGCATACAAAACAAAACTCGAACTCAAACTTTCCTTATTGAATTCTTCCCCGAGAAGTTCATCAAATTGATGCTGCATTTCTGTATTTTCTGCGGGGTTCACCTGGTATGAAAGAAAGCTTGACAGGACCAACCCAGGGACAAGATCGATTGTGTGATGAATGTCCCATTTGGGTGAAAATTTATCCCATAAATCATCTGGTAGGATATCACAAGTCATGTGGTGTCTACCATCATATCCTCACCAGTTTCCTTTTCAAAGTCATTCGTGTGCATTATGGTAAGAGACTTAAATTTGGATTCTACATCACTCAAGTCATACATGACATCTGGAAGTGGTGCGGTCTCAATTTCTTCGACCTTTTCATCACTAGAACACACTTCGTCATCATCAATGATGATGAGCGATGCCTCAATTTCTTCCATTTCATCATTACTAATGTCAGGCACGTACTCTTCCACTTCATAAACATCATGTTTGGACCCTTCCAACTTGTCGTTCACCAAGGCATGATGTTGATCATTTTTTTTATAGCCGGGGCTAGCCTAGTTGAATGCCTCTAATTTGTTGATGAGATTCTGAAAGGATTTTCTAGGCTGGTTGTCAATGTTATCCAGACATCGGGATATGGCGGCCAAAGCCTCCAGAATCTAATCCTGATTCATGGTGGTGATGTGTAATCCAAAATCATAACCATAACGAATGGGCACACAACCAAGGACTTGTCCTAGGTTCTTCCTAAACTCGACTCTATGGACTGGATTACTCACAATGTGAATGATATGAATCTAATCATATGATGCATGAACTGACAAACTTCCTAACCCTAGACTCACCAAACCAAAATTTTCTAATTTAGGAAATTTTCTAAATTTGGAAACTTCCCAAAAATGGAAAAATTCTAAAAATAGGAAATTTCGAAAATCAGACTTTCTAAGTCTGGAAAACACTAAATCTGGACACTACGACCTAAATCTGGAAATTTTCCAAATATAGAAACTTTCTAAAAAATGGAAAGTTTCTATTTTTGGAAACTTTCTAAATCTGAAAATTTTCTAAAACTGGCCTAAAGTGAAACCGTAATTTGTTAACTCGATTTAAACACAAACACGCAAAACTCTAAGCTCTGATACCAAATTTGATGTAGGACGGCCTAAACTTTCATGCATGTATGAGACAAAATTCAGCGGAATAAATCAAGCAATCTAAATTAAACATTCAACAACTATCATCGTAATCAAGAAAAATATAAAGGAAACATGCAATAAAAGGGGTCATCATCACAATCTCACAGTGAGGGTTTCAAACCATGCGTGGATTCGATCCGGCGAGGGATGAAACTTCCCGATCTTGCATGGTTATGATCCAACGCTAATAAGGTTCACTAGTCCGGGGAATCAAGGGATTTCTCGGATTAATGAATGAAAATTTGAGAGAAATAGGTTTAGGGATCAATTCTTAGATTTTAGGGTTGCGGATAATGGGGGAAAATAAGTTTAGAAGAGGAAGAAAAAGAATTACCTTAAAAGAAAGTTGGAAGAAATAGGGAAGAAGAAAGAAGAAGAAGATCCATAGAGAGAAGGAGAAAGAGATAAGCTACCAAAACTTTTTCTTCTTTTATCAAATCAATAGCGTAATGAAAAAGGTTCAGGGCAACACCCTTATAAAATTCGGAATTAAAATAATTACCAAAATACCCCTACTAACAAAATTTCAAAAAAAAAAAGACATTTGCACGAAAAAACGTGCACACACTGACCCAAAACTCAAATAAGTAAAAATGCATATAATAAACGCAAATCTAAGATGCCCAATGGCCTCCGATGATGAGACGACAAAAGTGGGCCACAACGAACTAACAGTCTGATCTCATCATCATCACGATCCAACGGTCCGATCATCTCCTCTAAGTAACTTACACATGTCTTCCCAAGGTGAGGTCTTCTCAAATGTCTCAGATTACATGTGTAAGGTCTTCGATGCTTCTCAAGTTGTCACGAACGATCTAAGCCCGTCATTAATGAGCTATAAAGATATAGGTGTTACTCGCCTCCTACGCTGATAAACCCTAAAGGGCCTGATGTCCGCATCAACGAGTCTATGCACTGTGCTAGCGCTTCTCATGTCAAAAAAGGATGACACATGGCGTATGTGCATGGACAGTAGGGCCATTAACAAAATCACGGTCAAGTACCAGTTCCCCATACCATGTCTTGATGACATGTTAGACATGATGACCAGTGCCACCATATTCTCCAAAGTGGACCTTAAGAGTGGGTATTACCAAATTCGTATATGCCCGAGAGATAAGTGGAAGACGGCCTTCAAGACGAAGGACGGGCTATACGAGTAGCTAGTCATGCCCTTTGGCTTGACTAATGCCCCAAGCACTTTCATGAGGATGATGACCCAGGTGCTAAGACTCTTTATGCGTAGTTCTTGGTGGTGTACTTTGACGATATACTCATCTACAATACATCAAATGAACAACATCTCGACCACTTAAGGCTAGTATGAGGGGTCCTTCGAGCTAAGAAACTTTACTCTAACCTTAAAAAGTATACCTTCATGTCCACGAGCGTTATATTCTTAGGATTTATCGTGTCAGCTGAGGGGATGAGAGCAAACCCCGAGAAGATTAGGGCCATAGTGGAATGGCCTGAACCACTACGAAATACTCACAAAGTGCGAAGCTTTCTGATGTAGGACGGCCTAAACTTTCATGCATGTATGAGACATAAAATTCAGCGGAATAAATCAACCAATCTAAATTAAACATTCAACAACTATCATCATAATCAAGAAAAATATAAGGGAAACATGCAATAAAAGAGGCCATCATCACAATCTCACAGTGAAGGTTTCAAATCATGCGTGGATTGGATCCGACGAGCGATGAAACCTCTCAATCTTGCATGGTTATGATCCAAACGCTCAATAAAGTTCACTAGTCCGGGGAACCAAGGGATTTATCGGAATAGAGAAACAAAAATCTGAAAAACAAAGGTTTTGGGATCAAATTTCAGATTTGAGACAATGGGTAATATGAGAAATAAGAGTTGAAGAAAAGGAGAAGAAAAAGAAAGAGGAAAGAAGAAAGAATAGTGGATGATGAAAGAAGAAGGAAGTTAAGAGGAGAGAGATCACCAAAGAGAGGAGAGAGAGATAGCCACAAGCTTCTTCTTTTCATAAAATCAATAGCATAATGAAAAAGGTTTAGGGCAACACCCTTATAAAATTCAGAATTAGCATAATTACCAAAATACCCCTACTAACAAAATTTTTAAAAAAAGACATTTGCACGAAAAAAATGTGCGCACACTAACCTAAAACTCAAATAAGTAAAAATGCATAAAATAAACTCAAATCTAAGATGCCCGATGGGCTCCGATGATGGCACGATGAAAGTGGGCCATGACGAACCAACAGTCCGATCACAACATCATCGCGATCCAACGATCCGATCATCTCCTCCAAGCAACTTACACATGTCTTCCCAAGGTGGGATCTTCTTGAATGTATCGGACTGCATGTGTAGGTCTTCGATGTTCCTCAAGTCGTCATGAACGATCCAGGCCCGTCATTATCGAGCCATAAAGATATAGGTGTCACTCGCTTCTTACGCTGATAAACCCTAAAGGGCTTGATGTCCGCATCATTCTCCTCGTCTGAGAAGAGCTCGACTCTGGCGAGATAAAGCTCTGGTGCTTCTCCAACATGTCTGGATCTAGTCTCTGTAGCTCGTCTTTGTAAGCCATGCAGAATCGGATGGTGGCTTGTTCTTCCATTTAGCAAGATATCGCTGGAAGCCTCTCTCTCGAGTGGATACAATCTCCTTATCCAGAATCCCTTTGGTTTCTTCTTTACATTCAATCGGTAGGAGAAGGGGTGGAATAGGTTGAGAAGCAAACTCAGAATACGGCCACGAAAGAGAAGAATTGTCAATGGCAGGATTAGGGGAGAAGACTAGATCTTCCACATTAAACGTTGGATTAATGATCATTTCAGGTGGAAGGTCTATCTTATATGCATTGGACCCAATTCTTCGCAACACTTTGAATGGTCCAGCACTGCGAGCTTGAAATTTCTTTGTGGTCTCCTAAGGAAACCGCTCTGGCCTTATCCTCACCATTACATAATCTCCTTCTTGAATTTCTTATAACATACGATGCGAGTCAGCTGAAAGTTTATAACTATCATTGCTCCTATTTATCCATTATTTAATATATGTATGCAACTCATGAATGTGTCGTGCGAATGCATCGGCCGACTCTGACGATTTATAGGAGGATGACATGAATGAAACTAATGGACTCTCTAGCGAAGCAATAGACTCGAAATAAACAACCCTATCAAAAAGACTGTTCTCGAGGGTGACACATAATTTCTCGTTATAAGTGTTATAAACAAGGATAATGTTTAGGTATCCCAATACCTGTGAACACTCACTTTTTATGCCAAGTCTTGAGTAGATCTCGGCGTTGGGCATTATGCTCAACAAGTCATCCAAATGCAGGGTGGCGCTTTGGCCATCATATCCACCATGACGTGAATATACCATAAGGTGAACTAACACTTGACTGAGACTTTTTGGACAACCAGAATGTGCCCACATGTGTGCCACGTGCCATTATTAATGGAAGGGCAAAGGACAGGCACAACGCACAAAATATAACCCCCATTTAAACTTTCTTGAGTGAACTCTTTCCTAAGAAGTTTATCAAATCGTCTCTGCATTTCTGCATGTTCTGTGGGGTTCACTTGGAATGGAGGGAAGCTTAACAGAATCGACCCAGGGACAAGATCGATTGTGTGTTGAGTGTCTCATTTGGGTGAAAATTCATCCCATAAATCATCTGGTGGGATATCACAAGTCATGTGGGTCTCTACCATCACATCCTCACTAGTCTCTTTTTCAAATTCATTTGTGTTCACTATGGTAAGAGACTTAGATTGGGATTCAACATCAATTAAGTCACACATGTCATTTAGAAGTGCGGTCTCAATTTCTTTGACCTTTTCATCATTAGCACACACTTCGTCATGCTCAACGATGGTGAGAGATGCCTCAATTTCTTCCATTTCATCACTATCGATTTCAGGCACGTACTCTTCTACTTCATAAACAACTTGTTTGGATTCTTCCAACGGGTCATGCACCAAGGCATTATCTTGCTCCCAAGGAAATATAATTGGTGTTAAACACTCCGCAAATTGTTCAGAAGCTGAGATTTCCTTAATAACGGGTTGGACCACTTTACAAGGAGCTAATGACCATATGGGCTCTCTTTCTGGATGGGAAGGTGGGGGCAACTCTCTTTTGAGCCAAGGGCTTTTGACGGTAAGAGATGGTAAGATATTTTTATTTCAAACGCTCTTTCATCTCGTCCCATTGTGAGATCGGGGTCTCACCTCTCCGTTCAATTCTTCGCTCCAAATCTATCCAAAACGACTTGGCTTGGCCCACCAATTTCTAGTTGGCAAATCTCACTCGACAGCTATCCGACATATCATACCAATCAAAATAGTAGTCCAAGTCTTCAAGCCAATCAAGGAATGTCTGTGGATCCAGGTGACCATTAAAATAGGCCAACTCATCAGAGTTTGGCTTTCCATTGGGTCTTGAGGGCCACACGACAACACTTAATGGCCCTGAAGATATCAAACGCCTACTCCATTCATTACGGGAAATTCTACACGACCCTATATAATCCTAGACAACTCCAAATGACCCTAGATAGACCTATATGCTAAAAAAGGACGACTTTCGTAATTTTCCAGCAATGTAACCAATAAATTAACTAATAATTTCGGAATTTCAGCAATTTGAATTACTGAAATTGACTTAGAAAAATTCAGTGGTATATATATCAGAAATAGACCACTCTAGGACACCCAATATGAGGTTGGAAATAATGCATGAACTGACACACTTCCTAACCCTAGACTCACCAAACCAGAATTTTCTAATTTAGGAAAGTTTCAAATTTGGAAACTTTCCAAAAATGGAAACATTTCTAAAAATAGGAAATTTCAAAAATCAGACTTTCTAAGTCTGAAAAATACTAAATCTGAAGCACTACAACCCAAATCCGGAAATTTTCCAAATCTGGAAACTTTCTAAAAGTGGAAAGTTACTATTCTTGGAAACTTCCTAAATCTGAAAAAAAATTCTAAACTGACCTAAAAGTGAAACCCTAAAAAAAAAAAAAGACAAAACTCTAAGTTGATAACTCAATCTACATTAACCATGCAAGGATCCTAAGCTTTGATACCAAATTTGATGTAGGACGGCCTAAACTTTCATGCATGTATGAAACATATAAAATTCAGTAAAATAAATCAAGCAATCTAAATTAAACATTCAACAACTATCATCATAATCAAGAAAAATATAAGGGAAACATGCAATAAAAGGAGCCATCATTACAATCTTAGAGTGAGGGTTTCAAATCATGTGTGGATTGGATCCGGCGAGGGATGAAACCTCCCGATCTTATATGGTTATGATCCAAACGCTCAATAAAGTTCACTAGTCTGGGGAACCAAGGGATTTCTCGAAATAGGGAAACAAAAATATTAGAAACAAAGGATTTAGGATCAAATTTCAGATTTGAGACAATGGGTGGTGCAAGACAACCTAATTATGATGCATGTATATGAACATATATAATCCAGTGGAAATAAAAGACAATAATAATATAAAAATTCAACTCATTAACCATCATAAACTAAGAAAACCATAAAGAGACATGCAATGGAGCGGGCCATCATCACAACCACAAGTAAGAAAATCAAATAATGCATAGGTTGGATCTGGCGAGGGATGGAATCTCCCGATCTTGCATGGTCATACCCAAATATCCAATGTGAATCACTAGTCCGAGAGATCAAGGATTTTTTCGGATTAGGGATTTGAAAATCTGAGAAATTGGGATTTTGATTCGATTTTCAAATTTAGGATTTAAGGATTGGGGATAATGGAGATAGAGAGAAAGGAAGAAGAACTTACCTTAGAGGAATGTTGGAGGGGCATAAGAAGCAAGGAGAAGAAGAGAATTGGAGAAGAAGATGAAGTTCCAAGAGAGAGAGAGGAGGAAGAGGAGCCACCAAGCTTTTCTTAATCAATAATTAATAACTAATTAAAAAGGTTTAGGGCAACACCCTTATAAAATTCGGAATTAGCATAATTACCAAAATACACCTACTAGCAAAATTTAAAAAAAAAAAAAAGACATTTGCACGAAAAAACGTGCACACACTAACCTAAAACTCAAATAAGTAAAAGTGCATAAAAAAAAATTAAATCTAAGATGCCCAATGGCCTCCGATGATGGCACGATGAAAGTGGGCCACGACGAACCAATGGTTCGATCATCTCCTCTAAGCAATTTGCACATGTCCGCCTAATGTGGGGTCTTCTCAAATGTCTCGGACTACATGTGTAAGGTCTTCTATGCTCATCAAGTCGTCACGAACGATTTAGGCCCGTCATGATTGAGCCATAAAGATATAGGTGTCACTCGCCTCCTACGCTGATAAAACCTTAAAGGGCTGGATGTCTGCATCATTCTCCTCGTCTGAAAAGAACTCGACTCCGACGAGTTGAAACTCTTGTGGCGCTCTAGCAAATCCATATCAACGTTCTGCAACTCCACTTCAGTAAACCATGTAGATTCTGACGGTGGTCTATTCTTCCATTTGACAAGATACTTTTGGAAAGCTCCTCCTCTCGTGGAAGCTATCTCTTCATCCACAACTTCCTCAATTTCCTCTTAGCGATCAATAGGTGGGGGAAGGGGTGTAGTGGGTTGTGAAGCAAAATCATAAAATGGTCACGAAAGGGAAGAATGATCAGTGGTAGGATTAGGGGAATGGACTAGATTTTCCACATTAAACGTTGGATTAATGCTCATTTCAAGTGGGAGGTCTGTACTATACGCGTTGGACCCAATTTTTTGCAATACTTTGAATGGTCTAGCACTACATGCTTGTAATTTCTTAGCGGTGCCCTGTGAGAACCGCTCTGGCCTTATCCTCACCATTTCATAATCTCATTCATGAGAGTCTTGAGATCTACGATGAGAGTGAGCTGAACATTTGTAATTGTCATTGCTTCTATTAATCCGCCGTCTAATATATATATTCAATTCATGAATGTGTCATGCAAATGCATTGGCTGACTCTGAAGACCTTTGGGTGAAACTAACGTATGCTCTAAAAAAGCAACGGACTGGAAATAAGCAAACCTATGGAAATAAACAATCCTATGATCTAGAACTTGGAAAACTGAAACAAAAGGACACTTCTCATGGGTGACACATAATTTCTCATTATAAGTATTATAAACAAGGATAATGTTCAAGTATCCCAACACTTGAGAACACACATTATTAATACCAAATCTTGAGTAGATCTTGGTATCATCCATTATGTCCAAAATGTCATCAAGATGCGGAATAGGGGCTTTGACCATCATATCCACCATAAAGTGAATACGTCGCAAGGTGGCGTAACACATGACTGAAGCTTTGTGGACGACCAGGATATGCCCACATGTGTGCCATAAGTCATTGTTTTTTAAAGTGAAAAGGGCAGGCTCAAACTTTCCTTGTTGAATTCTTCCCCGAGAAGTTTATCAAATTGATGTTGCATTTCTGTATTTTCTACAGGGTTCACCTGGTATGAAGGAAAGCTTGACAGGATTGATTCAGGGACAAGATCGATTGTGTGTTGAATGTCCCATTTGGGTGAAAATTTATCCCATAAATCATCTGGTGGGATATCACAAGTCATGTGGGTGTCTACCATCATATCCTCACTAATCTCTTCTTCAATTTCATTTGTGTTCACCACGGTAAGAGACGTAGATTGGGAGACTGCGTCAATTAAATCACACATGACACCTGGAAGTGATGCGATCTCAAACTCTTCGACCTTTTCATCACTAGCACACACTTCTGCATCATCAAAGATGATGAGTGATGCCTCAATTTCTTCAATTTCCTCACTACTGACGTTAGGCACGTATTCTTCCACTTCAGAAACAACTTGATTGGACTCTTCCAACTGGCCATTCACCAAGGTATTATCTCGCTTCCAAGGAAATATAATTGGTGTTAAACACTCAAATTGTTCATAAGCCGAGATTTCCTTAATGATGGGTTGGGCCACTTTACGAGGAGGGGACCATATTGGTTCTGTGTTTGGACGGGAAGGTAGGGCAACTCTCTTCTAAGCCAAGGGCTTTTGACGATAAGAGATAGGAAGATATTTTTCTTTCAAACGCTCTTTCATCTCGTCCCATTGTGAGATCGGGGCTCTTCTAACTCTATCAATTCGTCGCTCCAAATCTGTCCAAAACAACTTGGCTTGACCCTCCAATTTCCACTTGGCAAACCTCACTCGACTGTAATTCGACATATCATACCAACAAAAAAATAATAATCCAAGTCTTCAAGCCAAGCAAGGAATGTTTGTGGGTCCATGTGACCATTAAAGTAGGCCAACTCATCGAAGTTCGGCTTTCCATTGGGTCTTTACGGCCACACGACAACACTCAATGGCCCTGAAGATCTCAAACGCCTATACTCCATTTACTACAGGGAGACTTTACGGACTGGGTGACTCACAATATGAATGCGATGAATTTAAACTACAATGAACTGACACTAATTAATTTTAGATGATGCGACTCAAATATGGAAATTTTCCAAATTAGGAAACTCCTTAAAATTGGAAACTTTCAAAATCTAGAAATTTTCCAAATTAGGAAACTTTTTAAAATTGGAAACTTTATAAATCTGAAAAATTCCTAAAAAGACCTAAAAATCAAACCCTAATTTGGTAACTCGATCTAAACATAACCATGCAAACCTTAATCTCTGATACCAAATTTAGTGCAGGACGGCCTAATTATGATGCATGTGTATGAACATATATAATCCAGTGGAAATAAAGACTAATAATATAAAAATTCAACACATCAACCATCATAAACTAAGAAAACCATAAAGAGACATGCAATGGAGCGGGCCATCATTACAACCACGAAGTAAGGAATTCAAATAATGCATAGGTTGGATCCGGCGAGGGATGGAACTTCTCGATCTTGCATGGTCATACCCAAATATCCAATGTGAATCACTAGTCCGAGAGATCAAGGATTTTTTCGGATTAGGGATTTGAAAATCTAAGAAATTGGGATTTTGATTCGATTCTCAAATTTAGGATTCAAGGATTAAGGATAATGGAGATAGAGAGAGAAGGAAGAAGAACTTACCTTAGAGGAATGTTGGAAGGGCATAAGAAGCAAGGAGAAGAAGATGAAGTTCCAAGAGAGAGAGGAGAAGGAAGAGGAGCCACCAAGCTTTTCTTAATCAATAATCAATAACTAATTAAAAAGGTTTAGGGCAACACCATTATAAAATTCGGAATTAGCATAATTACCAAAATACCCCTACTAGCAAAATTTTAAAAAAAAAAGACATTTACACGAAAAAACGTGCACACACTAACGCAAAACTCAAATAAGTAAAAGTGCATAAAATAAAATCAAATCTAAGATGCCCGATGGCCTCCGATGATGGCACGATGAAAGTGGGCTACGACGAACCAACGGTCCGATCATCTCCTCCAAGCAACTTACACATGTCCGCCTAATGTGGGGTCTTCTCAAATGTTTCGGACTACATGTGTAGGGTCTTCAATACTCCTCAAGTCGTCACGAACAATTTAAGCCCGTCATCATTGAGCCATAAAGATATAGGTGTCACTTGACTCCTACACCCTGATAAACCCTAAAGGGCCTGTTGTCCGCATCAATGGGTAATATTAGAAATAAGACTTGAAGAAAAGGAGAAGAAGAAGAAAGAGGAAAGAAAGAATAGCGGATAATGAAGGAAGAAGAAGGAAGATAAGAGATCACCAAAGAAAGGAGAGGGGGATAGCCACAAGCTTCTTCTTTTCATAAAATCAATAGCATAATGGAAAAGATTTAGGGCAACACCCTTATAAAATTCGGAATTAGCATAATTACCAAAATACCCCTACTAACAAAATTATAAAAAAAAAAAGACATTTGCACGAAAAAAAACGTGCGCACACTAACCGAAAACTCCAATAAGTAAAAGTGCATAAAATAAACTCAAATCTAAGATGCCCGATGGGCTCCGATGATGGCACGATGAAAGTGGGCTACGACGAACCAACGGTCCAATCACACCATCATCGCGATCCAACGGTCCGATCATCTCCTCCAAGCAACTTACACGTCTTCCCAAGATGGGGTCTTCTCAAATGTCTCAGACTACATGTGTAAGTCTTCGATGCTCCTTAAGTCGTCACGAATGATCCAGGCCCGTCATCATCGAGCCATAAAGATATAGGTGTCACTCGCCTCCTACGCTGATAAACCCTAAAGGGCTTGATGTCTACATCACTTTCACGGCTATGCCACTTTTATAGGTGGTTCATCCGGGTATTTAGTACCATAATGGCTCCCATTACAGACTACGACAAAAGAGGAGAGTTCATTTGGACTAAAGAAGCCTCGAGAGTTTTTAAGGAAATCCAGGGCAAGATGAGTGAAGTGCCCGTCATACGCTTTCCAGACTTTTCCAAAGTCTTTGAAGTTGCGTGTGACGCATCAAGTGTAGGTATAGGTGGAGTGTTGAGCCAGGAGGGATACCTCGTTGCATACTTTAGCGAGAAATTGAATGAGGCGAAGCAACAATACTCTACTTATGACAAAAAATTCTATGTGGTAGTCCAGTCATTGAGACATTACCTGCTACCGCAGGAATACGTCTTATTTTCTGAACATGAGGCCTTACGTTATTTAGGCTCTCAGAAGAAATTGAACCCCAAAAGAAACTGAACCCAAGGCATGCAAAGCGGGTTGAGTTTTTTCAAGAGTGTTTGTTTGTGTTGAAACACAAGGCCGAGGTCTAGAAAAAAACCTGCAGACGCCCTCAGCCGTAGAGTGGTGCTCTTTCGGACCATGAGTGTTAAAGTCACGAGATTCGAGAACTTGAAAGATTAATATCCTTCGTGCCCCGACTTTGGACACATCTATGCATCACTTTTGGCTAATTAGAGGAATAGTGATGGGTTTGTCTTATTCGATAGTTTCCTATTTAAAGGAGACAGACTCAGCATTCCTCAAACATCCCTACGGGATTTCCTTGTTTGGGAACTTCACATGAGTGGAGTCGCCAGACATTTCGATATAGACAAGACCATTGCCCTCGTTGACGACCGATTCTATTAGCCAAGTCTCAAGAGAGATGTCGCCAAAATTATAGGGTAGTGTCGTACTTGTTAGCTGGCAAAGCAAAAGAGGCAAAACACAAGGTTATACACGCCTTTTTCAGTGCCACATGAGCCATGGTAGGATATCAATATGGACGTCGTTCTTGGGCTTCCCAAGACTATTCGAAAGCATGATTCCATTTTCGTGGTGGTGGACCGTTTCTCGAAAATGACCCACTTCATTCTTTGCTCCAAAACTTTAGATGCCTCCAACATAGCTAAGATATTCTTTGGGAAGGTAGTTCGCCTGCATGGATTGCCCAAAACTATAGTATCTGACCGTGATGTGTGATTCAATAGTTATTTCTGGAAGACATTGTGGCATATTATAGGCATGAGGCTCCAATTTTCATCAGCATACCATCCGCAGACCGATGGTCAAATGGAGGTAGTAAATAGGAGTCTAGGGAATCTTTTACAATGCTTGGTGGAGATCACACCAGAACATGATAGACTGTTTTACCGGTAGCTGAATTTGCATATAATAGTTCGGTAATAGGTCTATAGGTATGAGTCCTTTTGAAGCCGTTCTTAGTTGTCAACCTAGGAAGCCTGTAGATCTCATTCCCATGTTTGTTTCACGTAGACCATCAGAGTTAGTTGAGTCATCTGCACGGCATATCCATGGGTTGTATAATGAAATTAGGAAGCGGATAAATGAGAGCAATGAACAATATAAATTAAATGCTAACTCACATCGCAGGAATTTCAAGTGGGTGATTACGTCATGGTCCACATAACGCCAGAGCAGTTCCCACAAGGAGTTGTTAAGAAATTACAAGCACGTAGTGTCGACCCTTATAAAATCTTAAAATGCTTGGGCACTAAGGCATATGTAGTAGATCTTCCACCTGACATAGGAATTAGCTCTACTTTCAATGTGGAGAATCTAGTGGCTTTTAAGGGTCACCCAGATACATCTCTACCCAACCTCATACTCCATGGCCTATACCTACCCAATCTTCCCAACCTTTACATCCTTTACCACACATACTTGAGAGAAAGGAAGAGATTGAAGATATATTGGATGAACAAGTAGTATTTATTATTGTTGTGGTTTACAGATTGAAGTATCTCGTCAAGTGGAAGAACATGCCGACTTCAGATTGCATGTGGTTTACAAAGACCGAGCCGCAACGGGTTGATCCAGATATCCTAGAGTGGTACCGGAGTTTTATTTCTCCGAAGGTGAATTCTTTTCAGCCGGGGAGAGTTGATGGGGACATCAGACAATCTCGTTCCTTTTCCCTAGTGTACTAGAGTAGGAGACGTGTCACGCCCATCTCGTTGTGGTTCGATGACATTTGAGGAGCACATGAGAGGAGTACAACAACAGAAGCATAGCAAAGGAGTACGACCAGTGAACAGACCAATGCTTTCTGGGTTCTGTCGGATGGTCTGACAGCTCTGTCGGACCGTCTGCTAGAACACAGTCGAACGGTCCGACTGCAAGTGCAGGTCATTTTAGTTTAGGTGTCGTTTTGTTATGTTTTTATTGTTTAGGCACTTTAGTGCACTTTTCCTAGATGTGGATTATATAAGCTTTGTTAAAAACTCTATTTTTCATTATGTGATTATGAATATTGAGAGAACTTTTTCTTGCTTGAGATGAGCATGAACCCTCTTGTGATTGGAGCTTCTTTGGTGTGATACCGATTATCTTCCTTCTATCCTTCTTCTCTTTCTTCTTTTCTACAATTTCAAGTATTTATTATTGTTGTTTTTCATCTGTTTGAAGGCTCTTTAATCTTCTCTTAAATCCCTTTTGATTCAGCATAAGCCCACATCCCCTTAAACTTCGTTTTTCCCCAAAACCCCAACTTTCCTCCGTCTGAATCCTTCGAACCTAACCTAATATCACACAACTTTCAAATCCAACCATCCACTTTCACCAAAATCAAATTTTCAGCTTTCCCATGCCCTTAAATCCAGAAATCCCTAATTCCCAAATCACCTAAACCCTAACCCTAACCCTAACCCTAACCCTAACTCCCGTTAAACCCTAATTTTAGCCATACCCTAGGAACCTCTTCCTTTGATTTTAGGATTAACCCTACGCTTGGACGTGGAAGTTATACCTTCTATGGGTAGTTTTTCCATTACATGCTTATGATTTATGGTTGTGGTGCATGATTTCTTGCTCATTTGAATTTTTGCACATGTGATTTGAGTAGTTTTAATTTAATTATTCATTGTTATACATTTCCGCTTTAGTTTCAATCCTCATCATATTGATAGGCCCATTGTCGTGCGTCAGACATCATATTGCAAGATATTTGAAAGAAGAAAAATGTTGCAAGATTGGTTGAAAGTAAGGTATTCCAAAATGATTATGTAATGGTGGTAATTGTTACGCTTTATGGGGCCATGAAAAATGGCCTCATAATGGTCCGTTAAGGGGCCAAAACACACACACACACCACACACAAAATATCGTAACAGTAACGGCAGTGGCCGTTATAGAATACCTTGGTAGAAAGGGCAAGGCAAATCACCACATTTATTTATTTATAATCATAATTAAGTAGTCGTAATGAGGAAGTTCATAGGTGGGAGAGTTGCTTAGGCTCGTGGGTGATTTGTATCCCAAGAGTGGCTCAAGACAAAGCATGGGCAGAAGACATCTAGGCACCAGTGGAGTTTGTGTCAACCTTTAGAGATAACAAGTATTAGAAGAAAGTCAAAAGCATTTTTCAAGTTGTCAAGCCATTAATGAGAGTCCATCTTGTAGAGAATGGTGAGATAACTATCATGGGCTTCCTCTAAAAGCGCATATATAAAAGAAAGCTTGTTTCTCGTAATTGTGAGAAGGGAGAACTATAATGATTACTAGAAGATGATCAACAAACATTGGACAAATCAACTTCACCACAATCTTCATGTTTCAGTGATGCGGATATCAAGCCCTTTAGGGTTTATCAGCATAGGAGGCGAGCGACGCCTGTATCTCTATGGCTCGATGATGAGCTTGGAGGATCATTTGTGACGACTTGAGGAGCATCGAAGACCTTACACATGTGGTTCAAGACATTTGAGAAGACCCCACATTAAGAGGACATGTGCAAGTTGCTTGGAGGTGATGATTGAATCGTTGGATCGCGAGGATGGCATGATCGGACCGTTGGTTCGTCGTGGCCCACTTTCATCATGCCATCATCGGAGGCCATCGAGCATCTTAGATTTGCGTTTATTATATGCACTTTTACTTATTTGAGTTTTGGGTCAGTGTGTGCACGTTTTTTCGTGCGAATATCATTTTTTTGAAATTTTGTTAGTAGGAGTATTTTGGTAATTATGTTAATTCCGAATTTTATAAGGGTGTTGCCCTAAACCTTTTTTATTAGTTGATTGATTAATGAAGAAAAACCTTTTGGGTGCCTCCCTCCTATCTCTTTCTCTTGGAACTTCATCTTCTTCTCCAATCCTCTTCTTCTCCTTGCTTCTTATGCCCTTCTAATATTCATCTAAGGTAAACTACTTCTTCCTACTCTCTCTATTTCTATTATCTCCCAATCCTCAAATCCTAAGTTTCCAATTCCCTAATCTAAGAAATCATTTGATCTTCCGGACTAGTGAACCCCATTGTTCGATTCTGATATGACCATGCAAGATCGAGAGGTTCCATCCCTCGCCGGGTCCAACCTTATGCATTATTTGAATTTCTTACTTCGTGGTTGTGATGATGGCCCGCTCCATTGCATGTCTCCTTGTGATTTTCTTAGTTTATGAAGATTTATGCTAGATTTTTATATTATTATTATCTTTTATTTCCGCTGATTCATGTGTTCATGAGCATGCATCATAATTAGGGCATCTTGCATGATGCAGGTAATATAGAAGTGATACACTTGTAATGTGTCATGCATGAATCATGATGCACCTATTAATAAGTTATTTATTATACGAATATGATCATTAAATTCCTTTATTCTTTTCATTATTGCAATGCAGGCTAATATCTAAATCCAAGATTTTGGCATGTTATAACATTTGTTGAGGATAAAGAAGTCTGTATTAGGCTAAAAAATGTGACAAAGAGATTAGACCTGACTTAAATTTGCAAATAAGGGCATTAAACAAAGCGAGCTCAACCCTTTATGGTCATTAGTTAATAGTTATTACTCATTGGAGTCACTCATTGCATACTTACTATTTGGTGTCTTGAAGGCAAAAAAAAAAAAAAGAACCACGTGTGTCTGCATTGCTCGACCCCAACACCCTTATACTGCAACGCCGTGTTGCCACCTTCTGCTACCATGTCATGTTGCTACTGACACCGCGTGCTTCATCTCATGCAAAGGCCACCTCACACTTCACTTCATGTATAAAAAGCTCATCTCCTCATGCTTCAGCAAAGAGATGGGAAAGAAAGAGAGGGAGACCCTTTTGCTTCTAGTGTGTGCCAGCATAGCTTCAGCAGTGGCTCAATGACTTGGAGTTGGCTTAGCCACCCCCGCCCAGCATACCTCCATGCCATGGCATCAGCGGCCAAGCATAAGCTGAGCCGTGTCTGGTGACGGCTCGATGCCATGGTGTTGGCAACTCGGTGGTGACTCAGCAACCCGACGCCTAGCATACCTTGGCGTCACGATGTCAACATACCTCAGCGCCACAGAGTTGGCTTTGCCACCCCCGCCAGTGGCTCAACGACCTGGAGTTGACTTAGCCACCCCCACTCGGCATACCTTGGTGCCATGGCATCGGCGGCCAAGCATAGGCTTAACCGTGTCTAGCGACGGCTCGATGTCATGGCGTTGGCAATTCATGGTGGCTCAGCGACCGGATGCCGGCTAAGTTGCCCGGCATACCTTAGCGCCACGATGTCGACATACCTCAGCGCCACAATGTTGGCAAATCGGCGTCGGCTTAGTCGCGGCCCAATGGCTCGGTATACATCGACGTTGTAGCGTTGGTGACCCAACAAACCTCGGTGCCAAACCATCGGGGCCCAACACCGGCTTAGCCATGGCTAAGTGGCAGCGACGACATTGCTCGAGGCCAACTGCTTTAACACTAATAAATACCCCTTAAGGGCCTTCATTTCAAAAGGATCAGAAGAAAACTTGAGGACCTTCAACTACTACTCTCTCTCTCTCTCTCTCTCTCTCTCTCTCTATGCCCACTTGCGAATAAGTGAAGAGAGACGCCATCTCACTCATACAAGCTAGCGGGCTAGGGCGATAGCCCCAGCAGGGCTATCGAGATAGCACCTGCCACCAGTCTCCTAATGGAGCACAGATCCAAGCTCACCTATCTAAGTGAGCACTTTTAGTGCTGCTCTCGCATGCACTTACTCTTGTGCTACCCAATAGATGGTCAAATGTTGGCTAAACTACATGCATATGTGCCATGTGCTGATCTCACCATCATATTCCATAAATGTAGCCCTACGCTACCCACAAAAATGGCTATGAACTCCTCACCTACACGAACACACCTCTACACTCCTTGCCCCTGTCTCACGCACGACACGACACTATGCTACCTTTCTTGCATCTGGTATCTTCTTATGGTGCATGTCTCATACTTGGATGGTGTTGCACACCAATGCTCTTACACTCTCATCTCCATATGGCCTTGTGCCAATCGGAGCTCAACCATGCATTCGATACTTGATATTGGTTAGTCATAAGAAGACGTACGAGCAGATGCTGCTACTCATTTAAATGACTATCCAACACTTGTATACTCTAAGGAAAACCTATGCTCGCTACTAAAGCAGCATGCACATTCATTATATAGTGACACGGGACAAACTGGAACATCGCAGATGTTACTGTTTTAGCCTAAGTTCAGCATATAGCTTGTTATGTGTATTTTCTCTTAGTTAACGTGAATTTTAACTTATTTTGAGAATCATTATTTATCCGTAATGATTTAGATGAGGGTTCTTTTGTAAGAATTGCTTAGAAACATGCCTAGAACTATAAAGAATCATTAGATTTTCCAAAATTCTCAGATCAGAAATAATTACAAAAATGCCATTAACTTAGAGCCTTGATTTCTAGATCATATGGTTCCCATGATCTGTTTAACCTGAGATCTTATCCCATGCCTATCTATCATAAATGAACCATACATGCCGAATTTTACCCACTAAATCATAGTGGAAGTGACCTAATTGTCAAATCAGCCCATTAACCCTTGATTTTAGTATCCATCGAGTTGATGAAAGTTGATGGGTAGTCATAGTCGAATATTTTCCTTCATGTGAGTGACTTGGATCGCCTATCTCATAGACCGAATGTGAGATATGAGTGCCCCACCTTGATAAGCCTTTTCTTAAGCTCCAAATTACTTTATTTTAGGAAATAACCAAGTTACCAAATCTTCCCAAATTCAGACCTTCCAATCGACCACCGTCAATTGCAACTCAAATTTTGACCACGCCTTGGCCTCATATGACTACAATATAATACAAAATTTGAATCGCAATCTATGATCCTACACCATCAAATGATGACCACCATAAAGTTGATTCCTGCCTTTTGATGCAACAGGTGAAATTTCATATTTAAGCCTTTCTCACCATTGATCAACCACCAAATTTTGTTAAATCATTTGCCTATCATGACTACGCGTTTCCTCCAATTTTGGACCCTGATCGTCATGTGTGGACCCTTAAATTGAGATCAAGTCCGTTTAGGCATCCACCAAACCATTTTCAAGATCGGTCAATCTAGGTAGTGGATCACCAAGAAAATAACGTATCCCGACTCTGCTCCTCAAATTGTACAAGGTGAACGGATTGGAATTAGAGAAAGATCATCCCTTGATCATGTTTTTGAGAAACCCAACATAAGTAGGAGGTGTGGACGCCCATCACAAGTATACAACGTGCGCACGCCCCTTCTCTCCCTATTTACACTCCTTTAGCTCATTCCCCCCATCGTCCAGCCCCTCCTCACGTCCGAGAGAGAGAGAGAGAGAGAGAGAGAGAGAGGACGCCCATCCCGTCTTCCCCATCCATCAAGTGGTCACCATTTTCTCCCTTGCTCATGCGACATCCCCAAAGCTGAGGTTCGTGTAGACGCTTTCTCCCTTCAAGTTCAACTTCTCCCTTCAAGTTCAACTTAGGGTTCCATCTAAAGCTAAGGTGATGAATCCCTTTAGGGTTATACACAATTTTAACTAGTTTTCTCTTAAAACATAGGGATTGTTTTCCTTGATTGTTTGTGTGTTGTCTTGATTCATAAAACCCTTGTTAATTCTCTGTTTTATTGAGTTTAATTGCTGCAAAATTTTGGATGATTGAATAAATCCATGTTTGGATGTGGTTTGATGGAGAATTTAAACATGAAAGGGCTTAAACCGTAACTACATGATATAGGGTTCATAAACCATGTGGAATTGATGATGTAAACCCCATCTAGGGTGGGCATGTGAGTCCATGGTGCTCAGATTGATGTCCTATGATGAGCTAACTTGTTGTGACGAACTAACCTACCGAGTTTACAAGGTGCGCCCACTAGGTTGTCCCATATGGACCCTATATGTTGTAGTATGGATTGGCCCATTTGTTGTATTGTTTATGAGTCATTTGATGGTGTTTAACATGAGAAATATAGGATGGTATGTTGCTGGACTTTTAATTAATATGAGAATGTTACACGTTTGAATGTAAGAATATGGATTTATTGATAAAATCATGTTTATGATAGAACTAAGTGGAAGCTATGGATGTTTTGTGATGAATATCATATGCTGGTGGACATGGGCACGCCCATGTGATTATGCGATGATAGACTTATATATTTTGAATGTCACGTCACAAGGAAACCCCTCATCACACGTGTTTTGAAAACATGTTATGGAATTGGTATGGAATAACCATGAGTATGGATTATGGTGAATCATGGAGGACCCTATGGTTGGATTGTTTACTTATGGTGGATCCATGCATGAATGATGATGAATTAGAGCCATGCGTAACATCACGGCTAGGGTAGGTACATCCCTCCACAATTAGCCATCGTGGAAGGGTAACAGTTATTCTAGGGTGTGGTGGACCGTGAAATGGGGTGAGGTGGTGACTTAATAAGGTGGGCATCGTTAAATCAGTTGGATGCTAAACTAGAATAATTGAAGGATTGACTTAATCTCGTGCATTCATTGGGATCCAGGAGTTGGGTCAACCCCTCTAGGTGTTACAATAGTTGGAATGGAAAATTTCCACTTCTAGTTGTACACTATCTAATGGAAGTTGTAATGAGAAATTCCCGCTTTAATTAGTTGGGTATTTTAGTGTGAAGTTGTAATTTGGGCTACTCCCGCTTCACATAACTCTGGTAGTAAGTGGCTATTAAGTGCGTGTGAAGTCGTAATTTGGGCTACTCCTGCTTCACAGTCTTATTTAGTCAGGGACCCTTCATCAAAGCATGCGTATCATGCATTGCATTAATCAATATTTCTTATGGATGTTTTGTTTTGAAGTTATGTGTGTGATGATTATGCTATTATTGTAATAATCTTGGGAGGATGCCCTCACTGAGTTGAACTTAGGCAACTCATTCCTCGTGTGGAAAAACAATTGTAGATTGTGCATGTGACGATCCAAAGAATGAGCCAGAGGTTCAAGGTGAGAATTATGATGATCCGTGGCAACGGATAGTGGATGATGAAGCCAAGACGATTTGGAAAAGATTCTTCTTCCTTTATTTATTTTGTTTTTTTAGAATTAGTTACTTAAATTTTGAAATTGTAATAAGTCTCATGGAAGGATCGAGCATGTAATGTAACAGATCATAATGTAACGCCCGGATTTTTCCGTATTAGCCTAAGTTCATCATATTGCATGTTCTGTATGTTTTCCCTTAATTAATAAGAATTTTAACTTGTTTTGTGAATAACTATTTATTTGTGATGAATTTGATATGAGTTCTTCTGTAAAATGTGCTTAGAAACATGCCTAGAATCATGTAGAACTCTTATATTTCCCAAAACTCTTAGATCAGAAATAATTACAAAAATGCCACTCAATTAACAAGAATTTTAACTTGTTTTGTGAACAACTATTTATCTGTGATGAATTTGATGTGAGTTCTTTTGTAAAATATGCTTAGAAGCATGCCTAGAATCATGTAGAACTCTTATATTTCCCAAAACTCTTACATTAGAAATAATTCAAAAAATGGCACTACCCTAGACCCTTGATTTCTAGATCACGTTGAATTTCAGCCCTTAGATCATTGTAGAAGTGACCCAATTAGTAAATCAGCCCCTTAACCCCTAATTTCGGTGGCCATTGTGAGAGTAAACTTGACCATTACTCGTAATCACTCGTTCTCCATCTAGTGAATGTCTTAGATCCCGAAGATCTTGGCTAAATTCAAGGAATTATTCAGCCATAAGACAACCATTACACGATTAGGAACTAATTTCCAAATTCACCTTAAGTTGATATCAAATTACTTGGTTCCCAAGTTACCTATGTTCCCACCGTCAATCACAACTCAAATTTGGACCGTACATTGGCCTCATATAACTACGAGAATGTATAAAATTTGATCCACGATCTATGATCCTACACTGTTGAACCATAAAGCTAGCCCCCTACATTTTTCGCCAAAAGTTAGAATTTCATATCTAAACCTTTCCTACCATCGATTAACCACCAAATTTTGCCCAATTGTTTGCCTATCATGACTACGCATTTCCTCCAATTTTGAACCCCAATCATCATGTGTGGACCGTTAATTGAAATCAGGTTCGTTTTGGCACCCATCGGGCCATTTTCAAAGATCGGCAAATTTACATTATGGATCACCAAGAAAACTATATATCCTCTCTACTCTTCGTACCCAACAATGTGAACGGATTAGAATTCCATAAAGATCAGCCCTTGACACTTTTTGGGGAAATCCCAATTAGAGTGGGAGGAGTGGACGCCCACCTCTCTTTAAAAGGGTGGTGCACACGTTCCCCCCTCCTAATCCTCCAAACCTCACACACCCCCTCTATTTTCCAGTCCCCACATGTCCTAGCTGAGGGAGAGAGAGAGAAAGAGAGAGAAAGAGACAGAGAGAGGACACCCAAACTCCCTTTGGACGCCCATCCTTCCACACATGTGATCGTACTACTCCCTTGCTCATGTGTTTTTCTGACGTCGAGGTTCGTGTAGACGCCTTCTCCTCCGTCGAATTCTACTTAGGGTTTCATCTAAGGCTAAGGTGAAAAGTCCCTTTAGGCTTATTTACAACCTATAGCTAGTTTTCTCTCAAACCTAGGAATTGTTTGTGTTGATTGTTGATTTATTGTTTTAATTTATGAATCCTTATTTAATGTATGTTTAATTGAAGATTATTGCTAGAAAATTGATGTGGATGATGTGATTTAATGTTTGGATGATGCATGATGATGAATTGAACCTAGTTGGGGAGTAAACCTTAACTACATGATGTAGGGTTCCTAAACTATGTTGAATTGATGATGGATACCCCACCTAGGTTGGGCATGTGCACTTATGGACCCTAGATTGATGTCCCATGTGGTGGGAATCCATGGAACAAAGTAGATCAGCAAGTTAACTCGTGGAGACGGGCCAACCCGCCGATTCTACAAAGTGCGCTCACTAGGTTGGCCCACATGAACCCTATGTGTTGTAGTTTAGTTTAGCCTAATTATGGTGATGTTTGTGCATAATTTTATGATGATTAATATGAGGAATTCATGGTAATATGTTGTTGGACATTTTGGATTATCATGTGTATGATGAAATAACCATGGATTTGTGGACAATGTCATGTATATGTTGAATCTATGTGAAGTTATGGACATTCCATGATGTCTACATGAGATGATGAACATGGCACGCCCATGTGATGTGTGATAATTGACCTATGTTATTTGAATGCCACCTCATAAGTAAGCCTCTCTTCCCATGTGTTGAGAATATGATGGAAAGTGTGGAAACCCATGTGATTCATGTTGATGTATCGATGTGAGATAACCTTGGATATGGTTTATGATTGATTTATGAAGGATTCATTGGTTAGATTATGTACTTGTGGAGGATCCATGTATAGATGATGTGGAATTAGAACCATGTGGAGCCTCATGGCTAGGATATGTATGTCCCTCCACGATTCGTCGTCGTGGGTGAAAAGCTATACTAGAGGTGTGGTGAACAGTGGGATAGGTTAAGGTGATAACTTGTGGTGTGTGGGCATTGTTAAACCGGCTGGATGCTAAACTACAAATTAAAAGACCAACTCATGCATTCACCGGATCCGACTTGGTGGATCTACCCTTGGGTGTTACAATGGAAGGGTAACGGGGATTCCTGCTTCCAGTTGTACACAATTTAATGGAAGGGAAACGGGGACTCCTACTTCTCTTAGATGGGTTTGTTGGGATGTGAAGGGTAACGAGGATTCCCGCTTTACATACACTAGTGACTAGTGGCTAGTGAGCGTGTGTAAAGGGTAACGGGGACTCCCGCCTCCCCGTATTACATAGTCAGGGTGCCTTCACCAGAGCATGTATCATGCATTGCATTAATCAAGATTTATTATGGATGTTTTGCTTTGAAATTACATGTGAGATGATTATGATATTGTTGTTATAATCCTGGTGGGAATGCCCTCACTGGGTTGATCGCGAGCAACTCACTCCCTCTTGGGACAATTCTTTAAAACACCAACCCAGTTGACGTAGGTAACGATCCATTTGAAGAGCTCGATTTTCAAGGAGAAGAATATGAGGGTTTGTGGCAGCAGATGACGAATGATAAAGCTGCTCTGACTTACGAGATTTCTATTTTATTGCTTTTTGTTCTAAGTTTAATTTGATTTTTTTAAGGATGTATTAAGCCTCCACGAGAGGACAGACACTTGAACTTCATTATTTTGTTTAAAGGCTTTGTGATTGAGAGCCTATAATAGAATTTATATGGAATGAGCTAGAGTTTAATTTCCGTCACTTATGCTACGAATGCCATGAGAATACAAAATCATACGTGAATGAATGGAATATGTAGGGATTATGTCCTTAACATATTCACGTAAACACCGGGGAACTCAACCCATCATGTTATCCACGAGAGTCGAAATCTTGGACTGTTACATATAACACCATCTCGAAATACCACAGTTTCGGTATCGCAAGTGTGTTGACAACGACAATATAGCGATAATATCAATATTGTCGTTGACAATACAAACATTGGGTACAATTATCCACACAGTTCAAGAATGATAAGCATCAACAGGTGAGAGAAGGCAACACTAATGAGTTTTTGGATTCATAAAACGACCAGTCAATGGAGGAGCATAATGGGGAGGCTAGTCCCAGTTGCACTGAAGGAGATAAGGATGGAAAACCAGGAGGACAATGGATAACTTATGGAAATGGATATGATTATGGATAGTTTAGGGAGGCTCCTAATGAACTTTCTTGTTGGACTAGTCCTGGATGTACTCCACATGGAGTACGATATGAAGGATATAGATATCCAAATTCAGATGTTAGTCATTCATTGAAATCACAACTGTAGGCTCAACAGTACGAGCAGTACAAGTACGGCTATAACTATGTGTCTACCTCTAGCATTGACACTATCTATTCTAATTCGAGTTTGACACAGCAGATGCTCAATAGTAGTGATGATTGCGACAAGTCATCTTTGGCTTTGACTAATGGGTGAGTAATTTTTGTGCACTTATGTTTGAGTTCAACACTTTGACATCACTTCATCACTTATGACTTGTGAGTCATGCATTACGGTTTATTAGTTGGCCTGGTAGATAGAGTTAAACTGTCTATTTCCGATTTTATGTTTATCATGATTTATACATTATGGTTGTAGTTGATATTATTGTGTAACCAACTAATTATTACTCATAAACCTTATTTATATTGATATTAGATACATAGAATATTAATATAGGAATTTTAGAATTAATCTGAGTCTCTCAAGTTAATATTATCATAGGTAGCCCAAGACAACAATCTTACCAAAGAATAGCCCGTCACACCATCATATACAAGCTAAAAGCAATAAAACAATACATATTTGGGATCCTCCCATTTTTCTGAACTTCTTCAATATTTTTTCACAATTTTCCATTTTTTCCTTTAGGGTCTGTTTGGTTGGGGGATTTGCCTTGAAATTCAAGGTAAATGAGCATTTATTACCTCCCTGGGAAATTCTTGCACTCCTCCCACCGTGACAAGTGAGAGCTGTTTTTTGACTTGACATTCACCAAAACCGAGGGAAAAATTGTGTGGCCGGCCCACCATGATGTATGTGACTTATCTACACCATTCATTTTTTCCACCATCTCATTTTAGGGAACGTACGAGAAAATGAGGGCGATCTAAATCTCAAGTGGACCACACCATAAGAAACAGTGGGAATTGAATGTCTACCATTGAAAGCTTTTTGTTGGCCTTAGGAGTTTTGGATGAATCTGATATTCGTTATCCCCCCTTTATCCATGTCTATGTAACCTCATGAAAGGGTTAGATGACAAATAAACATCAATGTGAACCCAAGGAATGAGATAGCTTTCAATGGTGGACGTTATACAGACCACTATTTGTTGTGGTGTGGTCCACTTGAGCTTTAGATCTACTTCATTTTTGGGCTAAAGTCCTAAAAAAATTTGGTAAAACAAATGGACGGCTTGGATAAGTCATAGACATCAAAGCAGGGCCATTATTTTAAGTGAGTCTTTTTGGGACCAGATTTTAAGAAATGAGAATTCCCTCACTTATCAAACGGATGTAAGAAGTAATGATAACTTATTTCCAGGATTTACCTCCATTTACAATGAAACAAACATGCCCTTAAAAAAATTTGACAGGGATGTAATGGCCGTTGCGGCCCATATATTAACAGCCATAAGGCTAGCCGTTACAGCCACCATTACGATCACCGTATGCCTTCCTCGTATGGTCATGGGATAAGCGACTACAACAACTACAACGCCCATCCGTAGCCAGACATTAGCAGATTTGTACATGCATGAGGTCTTAGCAAAGCTCTTGGAAGAAAACAAGAATATATTTCTCAAGGACACATGGAAACATAATATGCATCAGCACTTACCAGCGACTTAATCAATGGAAACGAGCTCACCACCATAGGTCCTACTAAATAAATCAGAGGCCAAGTTTCGCCTTTTTGCACTGCATTCTTCTCCAGTAATGACAAAAAATTCACTATCTGCTCTACATGCTCAGAAGGTTTGTGTGGACTCTCTGCTTGCTGGAATATCTCCAGACAGTCCTTTTGAAATGATGCACAAAATGCACTGAGAAAATTGCATTCTTTCGTAGAAATGGCAGATAGAATTTCAATAATACACTTCCCCAAGTCTTGCATGTAGCTTTCTACATATCTTGTACACAAAGTTTCAGTTGGCCTGTCGTCAGATGATGCATCGGATTTCCCAGATAAATTGCCACCCTGATTTTTTGGGCTTACTAGCAAAAGGTAGTCATGCCAAAGAAGCATTACCAGGATATGGTGAACAAGATTGACTTGAAACTTACGAATAGCATCTCTTCCCTCAGAATATCTGCAAATAAAAGGATATGTTCAAAAAGGCACAATTGAAAAGCTGAGAAATAACCAATCCGACAGATCCCTCCTGCAGAGGACATTCGTCTGAAGGAACATTGAAAAGGATCTTTGCACCACACATGCCAATGTAGCATAGGTTTGTGAGATATGGGCAAGTCATCATGTAACGCCCACTGTGAAATGGCCCAGACAAATATCCATCAGCAGGTAAGCAATATTTCTATCTTCAAATTTGACCATCATCAATTTGCAATAATGCATCTCACAGTGGGCCCCACCTTATAGAAGCCTGAATCTTGCACAGGTGCACTACGAAGATCCTCTTCAACCATCTTCCCATAGATCTCCACTGCATTCTCATCCAAGATAAAGGTAGTGGCAGAAGCAATGGACACAAGCTCATCAGAGCACAAAATGTTGCAGTTTCCATGTTAATGTATACTAAGCTGGTGAAGCTCAGAAAATCTCAAACCTTGATGCATTACATATTCCCCAAAGAAAACATTCTTTAAATGCCTTGAAGAATGCCAAGCGATCTGCAGATGAGTGGAAAGAATTCCTTCCCTCCCAAAGGTTCTGGAAGAAGTTCAGAAAAAATTCCTCCCCAGCTATTGCTTTTGGAGGGATGGAATCTAAGAACAGAATTAGAACAGGGTAAGAGACTTGTTGTGATCCATAGCACCCATTCCGTAGAAAATGCAAGAATCGAGATAGTACAATCTTCTGAATGTTACCCAGGGACCAACTGTCAGGAAAGTTTTTGGAAAATAGCAGTATCGCATCCCACATTGAAGAATGACAAGCTGGATCATTTTCCTGGAAGGCGCCTAGTATTGCAACAGATAGTGTCTTCATATTTCCTTCACGAAAAGCACGAGGGATGTGTTTAATGAAACACCCTAGCACTGAAAACACAGCAGAGCGGACTCCAGGGCTTTGAGACTTAAGAAATTCCAGAAAATATTTATAACTAGAAAACATCTTCTCAGCATGAGAAATGGCCGCTTCCCTAGCCCTAAAAGCATGTTTTGATTCAGTGGTTATGTTTTCAAGATCAGGTCTTCGTACTTGCATCCCCAACAAAATATCGACGAGTGTAGATAATGCTAGCAATGATGAGGAAATCACCTGAAACCAAAGCAAACATAAGAAAATACCAGAAATTAGAGAAGAAAAGTAACCATCACATATCCTCACAACAAGAACAAGAGGGAATGCAACCATATACCATCACAAAGAGAAGATCTACGAGGAATGCGTTATGTAAGTTTAAGAGGAAATGCTACAATGAGAAATGTACTACAAGGAGTAACGCCAAAGCATATCTAGTGTACATGTGCACCTGTGTACAGTACAACACGGTTTTAAATTGTTGATCTTGGAGAAGAAGAAAGAAAGAATGGAAGAAAGAGAAAAGAGGACGAAAGAGGAAAACTTGTGAGAGAATGGGAAGCTACTACAGCCCCACACGCCCCACCTTTTGTTTTATTATACCCTCAATAGAAAGAAGCACACTACCAAAGAGCTAAAGACCCATTTACACACAACCCCAATGCATAAAGACTGAGCCCAATCAAGATGACACGTGTGGACATGTCATATGTGTCACAACTCACATGTGTGATCATTCTAACACTCACCCTCAAGCTAGATCATATATATCATAAATGCCCAGCTTGTCAAAAAATTTGTCCAGATGAGCTTGACTTAAGCCTTTGTGAACATGTCAGCAACTTGATATTCAAATTTAATGAATGGGGTTGATATTTCCTTGTTCGCAACGTCTCTGATGAAGTGACAGTCCACTTCAATGTGCTTGGTCGTTTCATGCTAAACTGGATTATTGGCAATATGTGACGCAGCTTGGTTATCACAATATAGATTCATGGGAGTATCAACCACAAAAGCTAACACACATCAATGTCTTCAGCCACACAAGTTCACGTGGTATGGGGCCATGACTCTATATCCCACTTCTGCACTAGAACGAGCAACAACTTGTTGCTCCTTGCTTCCCCAGGTAATAAGATTACTTCCCACAAAGGTACAGTAACCTGTGGTGGATCGCCTATCTGAAGGAGTTCTAGTGCAGTCTGCATCAGAGAATCCTTCCACTCTAGGTGTCCATTTCGCTTGTAGAGAACTCCATAGCCTGGGGCGTCCTTCAAATATTTAAGTATGTAGAACACAACTTTCATATGAGATACACGAGGGGCTTGCATAAACTAACTACACTGACTGGATAAGTAATATTTGGTCGTGTAATGGTTAAATAAATCAATTTACCAACCAACTGGCGCTATCTGCCTGGATCATCAAACATGTCTCCTTCATCTGTACTTAACATAGGGCTTGTTTGGATTTGCGGAAAGGATGGGAAAGGAAATTATATTTCTCATGAAACCTTATTTCCATGAAATTATGGGAAAGTAAATAGTATTTCTTATGTTTGTTTATTAACAACATTTTCTTGAGAAAATTGTGGTCCATTTTTAAATAATATGCTTGGCAAAATAAAATTTTCTTGAGAAATTTTTTTATTGCAAAATAACATAGTTACCTAAGCCCTTTATTTCGGTGAGAGCGCACCGTTCTCAACCAACACAATGAGGCCCTTACAATAGGGCCACCTTAATGTTATGTATTCTATATCCATGCCATCCATCTGTTTGGCTATATCATTTTATGGCATTAGTGCAAAAATGAAACAAATCCAAATCTCAGGTGGACCATATTATAGGAAATAATGGTGAACGACCATTAAAAAGTTCTTGTGGGCCATAATAGTTTTAGATCAAGCTGATTTTTTTTTTCTTTCATCCTGGTTTGCTTGACCTTATCAATAGGTTGCATGGCAAATAATTGTTTTGGAAACATTACGATGGGCCCTAAGAAATTTTAATGATAGGCCATTCAATTACCATTGTTTCTGGTATGGTCCACCTGAGATTTAGATATTCTTCATTTTTGTGCGCATGCCTTGAAATGATATGGGAAAACGGATGGACGACATGGATGCAGAAGACATACATCGAGGTGGGCCCAAAGGTAAGGGCTACATAGTCTTGGGTGAGGCAAGAGCCACACCTAGTTGTCTCCTTATTTCAATAGCATACACAGTGATCCTTCTCGTTGTTCCACGTTGCAATGGTTTGTGCTGGAAAAGATATGTGAGTCCCATCATGATGTATGTGTTTTATCCACACTGTCCATCCATTTTGCCCGCTCATTTTAAGGCATCAGCACAAAAATGAAGTATATCTAGATCTCATTTTGGTGGGTATTCAATCACTATGATTTTGGAAAAATTTTAATGGTGGGTATTTAATCACCACTGTTTCACTTGGCGTGGTCCACCTAAGATTTGGATTTGCCTCATTTTTGGGCTCATGCTCTAAAATGAGCTGGAAAAATAGATGGACGACATAGATAAAATACATACATCATGAAAAAGCCACAAAGCTTTTTCAGCATCGACTTTAACCAGGCGCATAAGGTGGGGTTACCAATGAATCCAACTGCGAGAAACAAGGAAGTGGGTTAGCTACGCCCTAGCCTCACCTAAGATGATGTGGCCTTTACCATGGGCCACACCTTGATGTTATTCTTTATCCATACCGTCCATATGTTTTGCATATCATTTTAGGGTATAATTCCAAACACCAAATATATCCAAATCTTAGGTGGATTAAACAATAGGAAATAATGGTGACTGATCATTAAAAATTCACTATGGGCCACAAAAGTTTTAAATCATGGTGATATTTGGTTTTTACCTTCATTTCAGATTATGTGACCTTTTCAACAGTTTGGATGGAATATAAACATTACGGTTTGTTGTAGGAAGCTTTTAATATTCGGGCGTTCAATAACCATATCTTCTTATATGGTCCGCATGAGATTTAGATCAGCTTCATTTTTGGGTTTGTTCACTAAAATTGTAACGCCCCGTAAAATCGCCTTCCTTGAGACTCGAAAACATGCTCGAACCCGGTAGACACATATCACCCTTTGGATGAATAATTAGCCGCACCTGACTTAGAGAACCATAGTCTCTTGGTATCAGGAACTTAGACACACACGTAGGAGCCCGTTTCGCCGCCTGTTCCGAGACAGTTAAGCCCGAAACTCGTCGGGGACCACCCACGTACTGGGCTTGGCACTCTTAGGTGGGCGCAAGGTGTCCCATAGCGGTATCAGTGGGTGTAACGGTGCCCACCGTTTCCGATACGGATACGGGCCGTATCGACCGATACGCCACCCGTAACGGTCCAAAAAAAAATTTTTGCCAAAAAATTCTAAAAAAATATGGATTAAATCCAGAAAATTCCAAACATCCCAAATATGTATTCATTTATAATTTTGAACATGTTTATGGTGGTGAAGCGGTCTACTCTTTGATGAAAAAGCTGTATCGGGCTGTCTGATGAATTTATGAAGCTAATAACCTGGAATTAACTGCAAAACTTATAAATTCAAATTTCTAACTGTCTAATACCAATAATATGTATATTAGAATAAATGCAACATCAAAGTATTTCAATTTTCACATGTGCTATTATTTTTTATAATTTACTTTATATTATTTACAATTTACATACCTGAGGAGTGATGAGTGAGGACTGAGGAATAAGGATTGGGGAATGAGGACTGAGGACTTGCAAAAAAATAATGTATAAGACTTCTCTTCTCTTATCTTGAATCTATGACTCTTGTCCTGCCAATTGAACATTCTGAAGTAGAAAAAAAAAATATATAGTAGTACCTGATATACTCCCCTGCAAGCATGTTGATTAAAGATTACTTGACTAGTTGTCACTTGTCAGGGGAGTTATTTTAAACACAAGTTCAACAATATAAAGTGTGTGTTTTTTTTGTGAATGTGTGACCGTGTGGGTAATGGAAAAGACTCACCAGACCGAACTCACCACCAAAATGAAAACCTGCCTTGTTGTGGTTGCTTAACCTCCACGTCGTCGTCATTATCATCGGGTTGTTGCGGTCTTATTGTTGCATATCCATAATATTCAGTGCCGGAGGGAAAGACCAGGTCAACGAAACCCGATGATGACTGATCCTGACTAAGTAAAGATTCTAACCCTGAGTAAGGATATCCACTAGTGCCCGTCGAATAGCCGTGCCCATACTGGTACTCGTATTCAGGCTGTTGAGATTGAGATGAATAACTTGGACTTAGTTCATATGGTAGACGTAGAACAGCGTCAGGAGGACTACTCCAACATGAAAGTGGCGGAACAGGTTCCCTATAATCCCATTGGCTATAAGAATACCCATAATTCATCGGATCATAGCCATACGCATGCTGATGTTCCAGATCTGTCGGTGTTGATCGCGATGCAGGACCTGCAGGTGCACTACTGGAGCCAGGCTCCTCCTGCTGGCTGTATCGTGACTCAGTACACTCATAAGTTCGACCCCCTCAGCCCCACTTGCTTCGTCGAAGCTCATTAGCCTCGCAATCCATAGACGGTTGTATAGTATCAGTGGCCCCGGTGGGTTGAGCAATGCCAGAAGTGGGACCAGCATTAGGTGCATCATCATCATCATCTGTTTCAGTATCGCTAGAGCTCGCACTCTTCTGTTGAGTTTGCATGAAAGCCGCCCCCCTTTCTGGGTCCAACACAAATGCGCGACTCTCTTGCTGCACCTTGCATATTTCTTGGTCTCCAACTTCTATTTCTTCACTATCCTCTTCTATTTCTTTTTCCCTTGCTTCCAACCAAGGTAGAAGTGGGTCTTCCTCATCATAAATATTGTCCAAGTTTATTGGACAATAATCCACATCACCGACATTATTGGCGTTAAGCCTCCTTGAATGCATGCGCATTCTTAGCCTCATGTTGTAATATGGATAAAGACAAGTCTATCTAACGTCCTAGTCTGCAATCTATTTCTATTCTTCGTATGAATAAGTGCAAAACAACTCCAATTTCTTTCGCAACTAGAGGAAGATGTTGTCCGGCTCAAAATCCTTACTGCAATTTTTTGGAGAACCGGTGTAGTATCTCCGAAATTTATCCACCATCCGGCGGGTTGCAACCTAGATATTGCATGTTGTGCAAGAGCATCTGCAAAGCTACCCTGGCGACTTCCAAATATATCCAATTCATTCAAAGCCCTTATTTGTGCATCTAAGTCAGGCTCTAATCTCTTTATCACATTCTTTAATCCAATACGAACCTCATCATCCATAACAAATGATTGGGCATATCTATACCTAGGATTTAGGTAATAACCTGCTGCATGAATATCGTGGTAGAGCTGCTTTGTCCATCTTTTGTCGATCAAATTCCAATAAGATTGCCAGCTTGAACAATCACGTTGAATTGCCAACTTCACTTTATCCATGGTGTCGTAGAGGAAGCCCATCGTAGGTGCTTCATCAGTTTCAACAAGACGAAGTACCCTCATCAGTGGTTCCATCACCTTCAAAATTTTCTTAACCCTCTTCCAATATTTTTTGTCTCTTATGGTGTTTACAACATCAACCGGCGTCCCTGATGTCTTCTTCCCATATTTTGTGTTGAGCCATTGTTGGGAAGCAAACATTTCACTCAACTCTCCCCTATGTTGATACAAACTCTCTAAAGCTATAAAGTTCGTTGCAAATCTAGTCGTAACTCTCGTCCCTTCGTGAACTTCCTCATTATTGCAACTAGGTGATTATGGTTGTAAATAAATGTTGTCACTTCTTTTGCTTTTTCAACCATTTCTTTGACATTCTTTTTCTTTCCGATATCTTCCAATATAAGATCAATACAATGTGCAGCACATGGTGACCAAAATAAATGTGGTCTCTTTAGCATCAACAAATTTCCTGCAGACTTATACGTTGCTTCATTATCTGTCACAATCTACACTACATTCTCCTCCCCAATCTCATCCACTACTTTATCTATCAAGCTAAAAATATATTTAGCATTTTTTATTTCATCTGAGGCATCAATTGACTTGTGGTACACTGTTCCCAAGTGGCAATACACCATGAAGTTGATCATGTTGCGTCTTGTTGGGCCAGTCCAACCATCACACATGATCGTGCATCCTCTAGCTTGCCATATGGGTTTAAAGGTATTTACGTATGCCTTTGTATCCACATACTCTGCGTCTATCCATTTTCCCCTAATCTCCTTGGCTGTGGGAGCTTTAATTCCTTCGTCTGCTTCTGCTGCTACATCAATTATCACTTGTCAATATGGAGAGTTTGCCGCATTAGGGGGTATGTTGGCACGTATAAATAACTTTGTTGCTGCCCTACCCAGTTTCTCAACAGAAGTTCTACTCCACATTTGTTTTATCTTCTTTTGTTTACTAGATTCTTTCCTAAAGAGGATCGGATCAACAGAGGGTCTCCTAGGCACATCTTCTTTCTCCACATCTACATCTATAGGATGACGAGCTGCATGTGAAGATTTGTCCCGCCGGCTGCTAAACATGCGCCTTAATCCACCAAACATACCCCCTCCAACCCCAGTTGTACTTCCCGTTGGGGCTGCAGTTGTACTCCCTTGGCCACTCCACTCCCACTCGCACTTGAACCAAACATGGTCGACGTTCTTCCTCTTCACAAGCATAGCGCACGCTTTCTCTCCTAGCTATAGTCATTTCTCGATAAGAATCTTCCCCAGAATCAATGATATCTTCGCCACAAACGCCCATATATTCTGGACCAAACACCTCTTGTCGGGCCGCATCAAGGATATCATCTTTCTTTTTCTGCATAGCAGCTCATTTCCCCTTTGACTCATCCAAATTGGCTTGCATCAGTGTCATTATCTCTTTGGGAACTCTGGTGCATCCTGCAACTTGACCCTTTCGATGTGCCAAATGTTGTTTAAGTCGCGTAATTCCACCACTTATTACTCTATCACAATAGTTGCATTTTATTTGGTGCCTTCCACCACCTACCCTCTGACAATGTTCCCATCCAATATCCTCATTTACAGTTCCACTTCCAGTTCCAGACATTTTTTAATTAGAGATGGCTTATGTCACTCAGATACTGAGTCTAAGAGTGAATTACTTAGATTTTAAAACTTATAAATGTAATTGTAAATATTAAATACAGCTAATGAAATCAAATACTAAACCCTACGGGCTACAAACCTACAATTGTACAACTACGAAGCTCCAAGACGGCAAAACCTATCGAAAAAATAAAACTATAAACATACATTAGTCATTAATCTGTAAATATAATCAAATGAAAAAAATAGCAAATCATGTGCATAATCTATAAAAGGCACATGATTGTATTCTACTATAAGTAACACATGTTATCCAACCTTTAAACCAGAAATTTTTTCTCAAAAAAATGATTTCCCCTAATTTTTAAAATTATTCCGAAATTAATCCGAAATTAAAAAAATACAAAAAAAAATAGGAAACCATGTGCATAATCTGTAAAATGCACATGATTATGTTCTATTATAAGTAACACATGTTATCCAACCTTTAAACCAAAAACTTTTTCTGAAAAAAATGATTTTCCCTAATTTTTAAAATTATTCCGAGATTAATCCGAAATTAAAAAAAATACAAAAAAATAGCAAACCATGTGCATAATCTGTAAAATGCACATGAGTATGTTCTATTATAAGTAACACATGTTATCCAACCTTTAAACCTGAAACATTTTTTGAAAAAAATAATTTTCCCTAATTTTTAAAATTATTCCGAAATTAAAAAAATACAAAAAAATAGCAAAACATGTGCATAATCTGAAAAATGCACATGATTATGTTCTATTATAAGTAACACAAGTTATCCAACCTTTAAACCAGAAACTTTTTTCGAAAAAAATGATTTTCCATAATTTTTAAAATTATTCCGAAATTAATCCGAAATTAAAAAAAAAAAAAAAATAGCAAACCATGTGCATAATCTGTAAAATGCACATGATTATGTTCTATTATAAGTAACACATGCTATTCAACCTTTAAACCGGAAATTTTTTTTGAAAAAAATGATTTTCCCTAATTTTTAAAATTAATCCGAAATACAAAAAAATAGCAAACCATGTGCATAATCTGTAAAATGCACATGATTGTATTCTACTATAAGTAACACATGTTATCCAACCTTTAAACCAGAAATTTTTTTTTTAAAAAAATGATTTTCCCTAATTTCTAAAATTATTCCGAAATTAATCCGAAATTTAAAAAAATACAAAAAAAAATAGCAAATCATGTGCAGTAAAATGCACATAATTGTGTTCTACTATAAGTAACACATGTTATCCAACCATTAAACCAGAAAAAAAAAAAAAAAAAAACATGATTTTTACTAATTTTTAATACTATTCCGAAAATAGTCCGAAATTAAAGAAATATAAAAAATATATAAAAATCAGTTGCATAATCTTGAAATACACATTTTAATATTTTACAATAGCTAGAACATCATATCAAGGTGGAAAAAAAAAGCAATTAGAGGAAGAAAAAGGTATAAATACCTATTTTCGGATTTCTTCGGAAAATGGCCCACGGAGCTTTGATTCATCCAAATCGTAGAAATTGATCATTTTAATTCTCCAAAATAGACTAAGAGTGGTCGGTTTTAGCAAAAGAATAGAGTAGGAAAGAAATGGGAGAAGAAAAGTGCAAAAAAAAAAAAATTTAAAAACATTAGATTTAAAGAGGGGAAAAAAAGTAGCTGTTTTTCGACCGTTATGGGGTCGTAACGGCTGTTACGGATCAAATTTTTTGGGGTCCCCGTTTTGGACCCCGTATTGCGTAACGGCCAGCGCCGTTTCCGATACGTATCGGCCGATACGTATCTGTTTTGGGATACCTTCGTGGGCGTTACGACGAAATCGGCACCCGAAACCGTAAATTGAAGTGTCCTGCAGTTGCACATGGGAGTGTAAGTGTACTTGCACTATCCCTTAAGTGAGTAATCATTACTCAATTTACTTTTCTTGTGTGGGCCCCATGGACCCTTGCATGGCCATGAACGTGGATCATAGGCTTCAAACATAAACCAGCACATGATCCCTTGACATGAGCCCCGATCGACAATCAGTGACCGTCGAACGGGTGTCGCCTCAGATCCGGCAATCGCCATGCCCGATCGGTCCCAAATCGTACCCAAACAAGGATCTCACCATGGTAAGGCCATCCTATGGGCTGGATTAGCCCAGAGGGGTCAGGTGGGACCCACATGATCAAAACAGGGCCCAAAAGGCCACTTTTATGCAACTTAAAACATTGGGGGCTATATGTCCCAATTCCCCCAACCCTTATAACCCATTTTCTCAGCCCTCTCTCTCATTTCTCAGCCAATTTTCTGAGAGGGGTGTGTGAGAGAGAAATGGGGAGTTGTAGAAGAAGGACTTTCAAAGAGAAGCCCTAGCATGTTACCCTACCCGGACCTAGCCACCTCCACAACACTCAAGCCGGCTTCTCTCGCAATTGGAGACCTTTCCAGACGTCAGAAGAAGTAAGTCCATGATAAATCCCCCATCTTCTCTAGCCTCCTACATAGGTTTTCCCCCTTTTCCTAATTTACTAGCACCTTCTTACAGGATTTCTCTAATCCTCATCCAAACCAAGGTGTGTATCATTTACCCATGTATTGGCATGCAACCAATACCTGCAATTGTAGTTGATACCTTCAATTTCCAGGTTTAGGAAATTGGATTGGAGCTAGGGAAGTTATATGAGATTGGTAGAATCTCATTGCCTAGGGATTTGGATGTTAGGTGTATGCTAGGGCCATTTGCATGCTCATATCATCCTACACATGTTCTCGTTATGTAAATATTCTATACTAACATGTCTTAGAACTTATACCAATATGTGATAGTTGAGATTCTAGTATTACATGTTTTGTAAATTAAATTATGCATGAGCTAGGGAATCAGGAAGTTTTTGGGGTGACGGGTAGTAGCTTCCGACCTGGCAAGTACCATAGTAGAGGCGGCCGCGCAAGGTCGGCAGCCTCGGGAGCGAGGTGGTTGACTATGGTGGAAGTTGGGGTGATCGGCTGTGGTCAAGGACCGCGCGGGCCGTACATGCTCAAGGCCGGTCTTCCCTTGCTTCCCCTAGCCGAGGACCCTGGCCCACCACTGGGTCGGATGGCAATATATGTATTTAAGTACTTGAATGTGTTTCTATCACTTATATAGAATCCATGTACCGGCGCACCATTCGATGGGCCCACTAGAAACCATACGGCATACCGATCCCTCAAGACTCATGAGCCGGGGATGGTGGTATGAGCCGTATTCCCGTGTTGTCGACCTACGCTGGGGTGATGCCTCCCCATAGCGTCCGTTGAGCACCGTAGAGGTGATGCACCTTCTACTTGATTATGGGATAGGGCGACGAACACTATTCTGCATGTGTTGGGCGCGTCTGACGAGCTGCGTCCAAACCAAGCACCTTGGGGCTGTAGACCCGAGATAGGATCGAGGGGCTACTAGTTGTGACTTGCGTTCGCCCCGCAAGGAGTCAGGTGGTCCCAGTCGGCCAAATTGATAGAACGTTGGTACAGGGGCTTCGCCAACCGGCTGTGTGATGAAAGGACTTAACTAATTACTTGGCTAATCCTGTGTAGTTAGGCATGACATGCATTGTCTGTGCGGGTGAGGTGGTGGTGCCACTCATTGGCGGCTACGACAAACATCTGTGCTCGGGCATGCATTTGCATTACATGCCCTCATCCCATTTAATAACCATGCTTGTGATGATGTATTATTCTTTGGCTCTATGGAAAATGAAGTTATTATCTATGTTGTTTGTATTGGCGAATGTGTAATCTAAGGAAATGAAACCACTGAGTTGGCCACTCACACCCCTTTTTGGGGCGGTGGTTCAAACCACCAACCAGATGACCCATGTGACCCAGGTATACAGAAGGTGGTCGAAGCGACCGAGTTCGTAGAACTTGGAGAGGACGCCGACGAGTACCTTCAGTACGCAGGCGACCAGAACTATTAGAGTGTAGGATGTTGGGAGTATTTCTTTTGGGGTTTGGCGCCTACACGGCATTCCGGTTCAGCTTTTGGGTCAGTATACTCTGAACTTGTAGTGGGGGACCTAATGGGCCCCAATGTGAGGAATGTAGTTCATGTACATTTTTGGAATTATATATATATATATATATATATTTGTTCCTCTTTCTTTTGGAAATGTTTCTCCCATGATTAAGTTGTTTATGCTTGGCTAATTTACTTCTACAATTCCGCAATTAATTACAACTCATTCATGTACCGCATTATGTGGAACTCGGGATATCAGGGGCCGAGGACAACCACGGACCCCTGGCATCCGGGGCGCCGAAAAAATGAACTGAAAAAATAGATGGATGGCTTGGATATAGGATACATACATTAAGGTGGGCCCATGGTAAGTGCTACAACATCTTGGGTAATAGGCTGTGCCTAATCTACTCCCGAGAAAACGTAGGAAAGGAAATATGATTTCTTAGGGTTGTAGGTGAGAAAATAAAAGGCCAATTTTAAAGGAAAATTAGTTGCGTAGGAAATTAAATTTCCTTTTCTTTCTTATGATTTCGGTGTTTACAAACAAGGGAAATATGGTTTCTAGAGAAACCCTATTTCATTTCCTATCATTTCATTGAATACAAACAAGCCCTTAGAGTTTGTGTCCATGGGAGTTGTAACCGGCTTAGCCCCCAGTAAACTCGTCTCTTCTAATAAGTCCATAACATATTTCCTTCGAGATAAATTGATTTCCAATTTTGACCGAGCTACCCCAATAACCAGAAAGTATCAAAGGTAGCTTAAATCCTTTGTATAGAAAGTGTTGTTGAAAGAATTTCTTCAACTTAGATATGCCTTTACCATCGATTCCAGTAATGATGATGTCATCCATGTAAACAACAATAACCAAAGTGTTAATCCCACTCTACCTAACAAAGACTGAGTGATCGGCCTGACTGCGTTCATCCCAAACTGAATTACCACTTTACTGAATTTGTCAAACCACGCGCATGGAGACTGCTTTAAACCATAAATTGATTTTCTTTGCCGGCGAACTTTATCAGACTCCCCCGAGCAACAAAGCCAGGAGGTTGCTCCATGTACACTTCTTCAAACAAATCACTACGAAGAAACGCGTTCTTCACATCTAGTTGATGTAGTGGCCAGTCCAAATTTGTAGCAATAGATATCACCACACAAATTGAATGAAGCTTGGCCACCGGGGAGAAGGTTTCAAAGTAGTTTGCTCTAAAAGTTTTGAGTATACCCTTTTGCCACCAACCGGGCCTTTAAACGATCCACAGAGCCATAAGACTTGTACTTCACTGTATAAACCCATCTGCACTCTATTGCACGTTTCCCTACAAGTAACTTAGCTAAAGTCCAAGTTTGATTTTGATGAAGCACAGCTATTTCTTTTTCCATAGCTATTTTTCACTCATCAGTATGAAGAGCCTCCTTAAACAATCGAGGGACAGACACAAACGACAAGGACAAAGCAAACTGTCGAAATAAAGGTGATCGATCATTCAAGGAAACAAAATTGGAAATAAGATGTAGAGTACAAGAACGTATACCCTTTTGAATAGCAATAGGTTGATCAGATTCATTCAGCGAGTCTAGTGGAAACTAAAGAGGAGGATCTTCAGATGGCTTGGTAGAATTGGCGGAGGGCATATTACTAGGCACTTCAGTACTTTTCTTGGAACGTCTGGAGTAGACCTGCAACAGTGGTGGATTTGGATGTGACTAGGTAGCTTGCTTTCCAGGTAAATCTGTGTCCATCACCACAGGAGGGTGGAAGAGTCTTTGGAAAATTGCAATGTCTTGCCATTATCCGAGAAATATGGAGTATTTTCAAAGAAGGTGACATCCATGGACACATATCGTTTACGGGTGATAGGATTATAGCATTTGTAGCCACGCTAAGTGTTTGAGTACCCCGGAAACACACACCTTATAGCTTTGTGTTCGAACTTATCGAAGACATGATCAAATTGATATACAAAACGTACGCATCCAAAAATTTTAAGAGAAAGAGAAAAGGAACGATGCTGGGGATACAAGACAAAAAAATGAGTTTTACCTCTTAATATTGACGAGGGCATCCGATTTATAAGATAACATGCAGCTAAAACGGCATCACCCCAAAAACTCTTTGGACCCTTCATGTCCAATAATGCCCTAGCCACTTCAAGCAAATGGCAGTTTTTACGCTCCGCAACTCCATTTTGTAGCGGTGTATGTACACAAGATGTTTGATGAATGATGCCAAGAGATAAGAGATAGGAGTGAAAAATATTTGATGTGTACTACTCCTTAGCATTGTCTGATCTTAGAACACATACTTCAGCATCAAATTGAGTTTGGATTGGATTTATGCATGAAATTCTTTAGAACACATAAACGCCTCAAGACAATCTTTCATCAAATATAACCATGTCATTCTAGAGCAATCATCCACAAAGATGACAAAATATTTAAAGTCAGATAAACCCAAACATTTAAATGTATCAAATAAAATGGTTTATCACTGACTTTATCTTCACAGAAAAGAAAAGACACTATGTGATGCTTGCTTAACTCACAAGTTTCACATTCTAACTTAGACACATAGGACAGACAAGACAAGACTCTTCAAATTACTTAAGGATGGGTGTCTAAGCCTGGAATGCCATTGATGAGGAGAGATGATAGTTTGCAATGCAGCTCCAGCTCAGGTCATCAGCTAGGGTGACGGAAAAAATAGATGAAGACTAAACTAACTTGGACAACAAATTACACTTACCGATCATATAATTGGAAGCACCAAAATCAATAATCCATGGAGTATACTCAGAAAATGTAAGACAAGATATACTTGATTGAGCAAGGGTAGCAGTGGAGGAAGAGGCATGAGTGGAATAATTTTTCAGAAGCTTGGCATAATCTTCCTTGGACATAATGATTACAATGCGTAGAGGGGCTCCATAAAACCAGTGGTCCAAAGGGTGGGGAGGATTGCAAGAAATGCTAGGCGTAGTTATTAGATGGTAAAGCACTTCCCTCCAGCACTTGGGAAACTTTTTACTATAGAATATGGGTATCCTGTTGGAACTAAGCCCCCTTGTGTCAAACAAAATGAAAAAAATTAGTAAACATCCTCTACCCGAATGTCATACGACATCCCCACCATGCCTCCCACCCAAAGAATCACGTCTTTGGCCCACCGAAAATGCTCTGCCGTTATCGAGTTTGCCTCCTCTGTAGCAAATTTGAAATCAATTGTAGGTTGTAGCAATGTGCTTGGTCATCTTCTCAACACATAAGGGAGTTACGATCATGGCGTCTTCTATATTCTCGACCGGGTTTGCAATCGCGCAAGTTCCTTCCTCTACCTCTATGTCAGTCGATAAGAGAGTCTTCGTCCACTTCATCTTGAGCGCAGCATGCTGCCACTTCCCAACCGTCCATTGAGTTTCTACCTTCTCGACGTCTGTCTGAATCGCATTCATCCATTTCTGGATCAGAAGCATCTTCGGAATTAGATGCTAGTGGCTCTTCCTGTTGTGCTTCAGAGATGTCATGTGTCCTCTCTTCAGAATCTTTCTTCGCATGGCTTTTTGCTTGGGCTATTCTTTCTTTGAAGGAAAGTCAGAGTCTGATTCCCGCAACTTTAAAGCGAGAGGCCTAAGTGGCGACACAGAAGCACGAGTGGGTTGAATAACTTAGTTAAGAATCAGTGTGCAGGAGTTGCACACTGTGATTCTATTGATGAGTGACAAGTGCTTGGGATAATTTTACTTCTGCGACACATGCGGCAGCTGCTGGCCAATTATCAGCTGAGATTTTACGTGTCAGCAGTCGGTTCATCAAGTAAAAGCAAAGCCTTGTTCAGAGTTACGTCTAGATTCTGATCTGGACACACATCCTGAACTTGGTCCCAATCCTCAACGAAAACACCACTGCGCCTAAGAAATGGAGGTTTGGGATTTGAACCTTCATTCGAAAACCGGCTTGGGCACTTGTAACCAGGCTCTAGTGCTGCTTCAGCGCATCGTTCGTTAGGTGTCTCCAGCAGAGGTGATCTTACCTCACCAACCACATCTGCGTCGTTAGCTCTGTTACATGCGTCCTAGAAAATGTCTGGTGCTCTTGCGGACGAAGTCGCTCGTGCTCCATTGCCCTTCGAAACTCGTTCGCCATTGTAGCCATGAAAAGATAGAAATTTCTCAGTTCTTCCAAACGTCGCCCCATTGAGGCAGGATCCCCCATTTCTCCTCCCTTTGCACCCTTAAGAGCAGATGCTCCTCGATTATCACAGTAATCTCAAATGGGTCTTCCAGGGCATTCTTTTGCCTCACGCAAACCCGAGCCACCCCCAACTAGTCCCCTTCTTCAGTAGCTTGATCGATGACCATCACCTCTCCCAAGCAAGATCCAGCTGCTACAAAAAATTTGCGAGACTACAGTTTCAAAGAAACCCCCCAAATAAGACACCACTTTGGTTCACTCCCAAAACAAGAGAACTACTTTTTTGAATCTTCGTTGTCGGACCATCCCTGTGCATTCCCCCATAGCCATTATCAGTTCAAGGTTCCACTCAAGCCGAATCCAAATCCAGACCTCGTTGTATCCAATGGGTCTGATCGAGTAATCCTCCCTAAACCAGCCACAACATTCTTCCAGCTAGGTTCTGATATAAGAGATGGTAGCATCCGAGGCTGTTTCAGCAACCACTAACCATCTTGGCAATTCCTAAGCCCTGTCCGACACCTTCGAACTCATCCTCACACCTTTACTGTCACCCAGATCTAATGTCAAAATCCATTCCTCCTCTGAGTTGTCCTGTTGAGGAGCCTTCGAACTCAGGTCCACTTGCTGCGGATCATTGGAATCCGATCCTGCCACCACTTCATTAAAGGTAGATGGAAACTTTCTCCCCAAATTGCCTGTATGCACGCCTCTTTCCTAGTTTCCCCCATGATTTTCATCGGACCCTCTAACCTCCCCTTCCATCAATTTACTGCCCTTATGTGGTGTGTTTTTGTCCTTGGTTTTGAGTTCCAACCCAAACTTGGCCCTTTGAACAAGGAGCTTTTTGCTCCTGAAACTTTCGCCATGTAAAATCATAACAACACAAGCTAAGTTCCTCCTCGGATCCCATCCTCACGAAGACAAAACCCTGCAACTACACGGAAAGTCGATCTCTAGGGAGAACCACCTCCATAAAGTCGGGTATGATGATAAGTCCTTATTCTTCCCTTCTGTTGCAGTCCTCGACAATGAATTTTTCCCAACTTTCGTCCATCCACGATCCTCCCCAGCTGCTTCTCTAGCCATTATCACTACAGAAGCTCTTTTGATCTTCCTTGTTGTCGGCCCAAGACAAAGCTTCTAACCATTGGGATTTAGCATAGTTTTAATTGAGAGGGAAAGATAAGAATTCTTAACACTATCATCACATGGTATTACTTGGTGCATATTGATGGCAAAAGGATGATTAGTGAGTTTTTAATTTTTTCTGATTTATTTAAATTTTTCATATTTTTAAGAAAATCATAAAAAAAAAAAAAAAAATCTGACGATTTGTGATTCGATAGGATTCAACCCCTATTATAATTTGCGATACGATAACAATTTTGAAAACATTGACTAAGAGAAGACGAATCAACTGGATATGAAAAAAATCCAAGAGCTTGGATTGTCATACCAAATATTTAGGAAAATCTCAATGCACTTAGACAGGTTAACAAGGAATTGATGTCATTCACGATAACTCAATGTTCATATTCATAAAAAAATGTTAAGGACTACACTGGGCGTATAACATCAAATTGTTCCACTTACCAGAATGTAGTGTTCCTTGTTCCGGCGATATTATCGATATTATTGGGTCATCAATACATAACACCAGGTAATCAAGACATTACACTATTGGTGATAATTTTGATAATATCGCCTGTATTTTGCGATAATATCAATATCGTGAAAATATTAGTTAAAAGCCCTTCGCAGAAATACCTAGTATTGACGATATTATTGATATTAACATCAATATTAGGGGTGTCTATGTATCTAGGAAGAAATTGAGAGAAAATCCAAATAGCCACAAGATCGACAAAAACCCGATTTTTATGGGAAAAAAATTGACGAATTGACTTCCAATTGTGATTTTGACCAGTCCTCTTGAGTTTACATGAATTAAACTTAGATTTGGGGCAGAAAACAAAACCCAAGAGCGAAAATAGGGAAGAACTCAAAGGTGGGAGAAAATGTTACTTTTTTTAGATTTGTTAGCACAGATTGCAAATTTGCAATAGAAATCCATATCTATCCATTATTCTCATGCATTGACACGTATTTGAGGCGGAATAAATCAACATTTGAGTGGTGTATTGGAAAAATCCTAATTTCCTCCAATTTCTCCGTGAAAGAAATTCGAAGTGTGAAAATTTGATATATTCTTTAGTGATGGCCAAGGTATTCCATAATAGTAACGGTGGTCGTAATGGCCATTGTCATCACCGTTACAGTACAAGTTGTAACGGCCATTACGCATTTTTATTTTTTTTCAAAAAAAAAACTATTCACCCTTGTAACAGACCGTTATATGGCCATTACAGGTAGTTACGACCTCTTAATGCGTAACGATTACCACTGATATTGTCATGTGGCCATTACGACCTTGTAATGGGTAATGGTTACCATCGTTATCATTACATAATGGCCATTGAGTAACAATTTTGGAATACCTTGGTGACAGCCAATCTATTGATAAGATATAGCTTTTACTTTTTAGAAAAAATATTTTTTAAGTAAAAATATTTAAAAATGTAAGAAGAAAACTATTTTCTTTTTTGAAAGGCAAGAAGTTCTCCTTTTTAAAAATATATGTCATTGAGTGTTGATTAAAGTGGAAGCTATATATATTCACGAGTGTTAAAAAATATTTAAAAATGTAAGAAGAAAAACTATTTTCTTTTTTGAAAGGCAAGTTCTCCCTTTTAAAAATATATGTCATTGAGTGTTGATTAAAGTGGAAGCTATATGTATTCACGAGTGTTGGCCAATCTATAGATTGGTTATAAATTCTCCTTTTTCCAAAAAAGGTGTTTGTTTATTATTAAAAATTAAGATAATGGAAGGAAAAATGTGTTTGTTTTGAAAAATATAATTAAATTGCTTTAATAATTATTTCTTACATGTATGTATGCATATATGGATGGATGGATGCATGTATCTTATATGTATGTATGGATGCATGGATGGATGTGTCATGCATGTATGGATGTATATATTGTCTGTCTGTATGTATGTAAATGTATGGATGAATGCATGGATGAAGCTATGTATGCATGCATGAATATATGGATGGATGGATGAAGCTATGTATGCATGCATGAATGTATGGATGCGATGGATGCATGTATGTATATGTATGGATGTATGGCATGGACGCAAAGGTAAAGGTATTTTTGTTCTCTTCAGTTTTTTGGATGAATGATATAAACTCATTTTGAATATAATTCACTGCTTTTGTTTGATATGACATGACTTAGGTCACTGTAAAATGGAAATATATTATCTATAGTTTTTTTTTTTTTTTTTTTTTTTGTAATATTTTCAGTCCTAAGTGTGTAAACATGTGTCTTTTATTGCCTGAAGTTTTACTGAAAAATTCCTTCTTTTCACCAATATTTCCCTCTAATAGCGATCTTTTATACCTTGTAGCTGACTATGTTGATACACATTTCCATATTCCAAGTCATCAATACATATGACGATATCAATACTCTGAACACTGGTAGGAAGAAACTCATTGGTTGGATTGCATAGTTGTGTTTGCATGATCAACTCGACCTCACCATAAGAGTGCGGTCCGGAATGTTGTAATCTTGTAACAACATATTGCAATAAAATATTTATCAAAAAAATAAAACAAGAAATAAGCCTATGAATAAAAGATAGGGAGGATTTGTGGGATCCTGCCTATCAACAAAAATATAGTTTGTTGACAGGGGATTCCATATATCTGGGGCCCATGGTGTGGTGATCCCTGATCAAAATGTAGATTTGATGGCCCCATCATAGATGAGAGATGGTGCGAAAATCTTCAATATTGAAAGAACCTAATTCTATATTCCACATTTTTTTCCTTCGAATGCAGGCAGCTGTTGTATTTTCTCCTTATAGACCAGTTATAGGCAAGTAGGCAACCATATTGAAGGGTTGGGATTCGTCTCTTCTAGAAGATGTCCAGGCATCCAGATCCACAGTGGGGCCCACTGGATAAACAGTCTGCATCATCAAACCATGGCCTCAGATATAGGGAGTCCCACATGACATTTTTTTACATGTTATGAGCAGGACCATTAAATTCCTTCATCTATGTTAAATTGTAAAATCCTTAAGCCAAGCAAGTGCTCAATGAATCATCTCAATAAAGAAACATAGAGTTTACGGATGACAAGGAAAATGTTCAAATACATACACGCTGGTGCATATCTTCCAATTCATCCATCGGAGTTGCTTTATCAGACATAGCCTGTGGTGTGAGCTTTAGGTTCTCATCTAAATACAGAAAGATCTCACTTGCACATAAAATCAAGGCATCCAGTCTCTTCTCCTGTGCTGGAAATGCAGCCTGCAATCCATAAGCAGACAGACAGCTTAATTTGAGATTCGAGTCACAGAAACAAGGATACTTAAACAAGGCATGTAGACAAGCTAAACTGCAAAACTTAGCCTCCTAGTTACAAGACAACTCTTTTAAATACAGAAATAAGTAATGCAAATATGGTGACCTTATTAGTCATTTGATTAGTTCACATATCAGAAAAGAAAACCTGAGAAATAGAAACCCTGATTAAAAAAAAAAAAAAAAACAAGCACATCACTATCACAACTTAGGTACAGAGGAAAAGTCAATTCTTGGAAAGAGAACTAGGAAAATTGGCTGCTACAGTTTCGTGAACCACATGCGACAAGGTGGTTAACTATTTTGGTATGCCTAGTTGTCCTTACTCTAGACAAGTATCCAAGACAAGTGATTTAATACCATGTGCATTTTAACCAGGATTGAACATCTTGTAGTTTTTAACTGGGATAATTTGTACTAAAAAGATATTAAACGCAATAAAAAAATATGAAACAATGTCCATTGGTCAAGGAAACAAATCTAGAACATCACAGATAATTATCTTCATCCATTTTTCTTACTTATCCCCATCCTCAGGTACTCACCAACAACATGCCAGCAGCATAAGATAATAAACATTATAAGTACACATGGAGACAGATTTTCATCTCTTCCCACCTTATATTTTGATCACCTTTGACTTGTACAGTGTAGAGAGATATTTAGATTGCTTTATTTTTTATGAACAAACCCTAGACCTACAAGCCCTCATTGAATAGTTTCAGATTTCCTTAGTTTTCCAATTCCCTTAATCCAGAGAAACCCAAATTTTCCTGGATTAGAGAATCTACGTGATTGATTGGATGAACCCATGCAAGATCGAGAGTTCTATCTCCCACCGGATCCAATCCACGCCAGGATTTGAACCATTACTGTTTGTTTGTGATGAATGGCTCTAATCGTTATACGTTTCTCTTATTTCATTATTAATTTATGATGCGACTGGTGAATGGTTTATTTAATTGTTTACATAATTCCGCCCTTTTGTAGTTTCCGCATGTATATAAGGTTAGATTAGGGTTAGATTAGGCCATCCTGCATCAAATTTTGGTATCAGAGAATAGGCTCTTGCATTAGTTCATCCTAGATCGAGTTACCTAATTCTAGGTTTTGTTTTTACAAGATGGATGCATAGTGCATAGGTTTAGGTTAATCTGGAATTTTTCAGATTTGCATCCAACATTGATTCCAAATCTGAATTTTCATATTTACAGTCCCTGTTAGATCTAAACTTGAAATTTTCAGATTTTAGTCTCACTTAGGTGGCGTTTGGTAAACTGAAAATTAAGTCTGAAAATTAATTTAAGTGCTGAAAACTTAAAGTGCTGAATTTTAAGGTGCGTTTGGTAAAACTTAATTCCACGACTTATCACTGAAAAATGATATTTTCAGTGATTTTAGTAATTCAGACCATTTGGTAACTAAAAAAATTTAAGTGCTTAATTGGAAAAATCACTTAAATTAAGTGGATTATTTTAAGTCATGCCAACTTGACTTAAAGCTTATAGCTGAATGCGGTAAGTGGTTTCTCTTTAAATTTTTAGATAAAAATGGACAAAAATATCCCTATTAACATTTAAAAATGGCAAGATTATCCTTCTTTGTTTACTTTCCCATCCATGAAACCATCCCACGCAAGTACTTAAAGTCACCAAATTCTATAAGCCCCAACATAATGTATGTATTATATCTACATAGTCTATCCATTTGAAGAGATGATTTTCAGGCATGAGCCTAAAAATGAGACAGGTCCAAACCTCAGGTGGACCACACCACTGAAAGTAATGGGGACAATGATGTCCACCATTGAAACCTTACTAGGGCCCACCATGATGTTTATTTACCATCAACCCTATTCATAAGAACACAAAAACCTGAATTAAGGGAAAACACAAATATTAGCTTGATCCGAAACTTTTGTGGCCGTGATAAATTCAGTAAGGGAGGAGGCATTAGAAACTTCATCAGTGGTTGTGAATGACTGATCGCAACAGTAGCTGGTGACTCGGGCGTTTGTGAAGGTTACCTTCTTTCGGGCGAGAGGCCGAGAAGGGAGTGTGAGCCCGAGTCACCAGCTACTGTTGCGATTCCCTCTAACAGCGCCAACTGCTCCACGTTTCGTTTCCCCTTTACTGAATGTGACATTGGATCTATCCATTTTTTTAACGTTATCAATTTTCGATCTGGTAAAATCAGTAGTAACTGAATCATATATTGTAGATACCAGACGAATCGGTAGTCAACTAGACGCATCGGCTGCACGAGGGAGAGCGACTTCTTCTTCCCCCAAGGACTGCTTGAATCGTCGAATCGAGGCACCCATCTTCAGTCGACCAATAATGCATTTCTTGCTCGATGAAGCTCCGCCTATCGAAGAATTTTCAATGGTAGTTTTCAGATAAATTACCAAACAGATTTTTCAGCTCTTGTAAGTACTTAAATTCAGCACTTTAAGTTTTCAGTACTTAAATTAATTTTCAGACTTAATTTTTCAGTTTACCAAACAGCACCTTAGTACTTATAAGTACTGAAAAATCTGTTTGGTAATTTGTTCAAAAAAAGTCCTGATATCTGAATTTAAGCACTTTTTCACAAAAAAAACCATTTGGTAAACACAAGTCATAAATGTCTGAAAATTGACAATTTGTCATATTTGCCCCTACTATCTCAATTTATATATACTGTAGAGTATGAGATAAAACTTGTGATTATCATGTCACCAATTTTGGCACATTTATGTCTAATTTATATATATTCTCTCAAACATAATATTTTGATCAATAAAGCATGTAATCTATTCTTCTTAATAGAATAATTATAATACTTCGATTGATGTCCTGGATATGACAACTAATAAGAGAACCTAAATAACATCTCATATTTAATTTATAAAGGCTGATTTTTAGTCTTATGCTTTAAAATAAGTTGGAAAAATAGATGGATATTATTAATAAAACACATATATCATGATGGGCCACACAGGACACTGCTAGGTGCAATCCATGTAACTTATATGTGTGTTTTCCATCCCCTTGGCCATTCCAAGAAAATGAGATGGCCGACCTTGATATCTATATGACTATATGAAATCCACGTCCATCCGCAATATGAGACGTCGACTCGCCCAAGACTGTGTGGCCCTTACTATGGGGCTCACCTTGATGTGCATATTCTATATCCATGCTGTCCATCTATTTTTTCATATCATTTTAGGGTAGTATCCAAAAAATGAAGCAGATTCAATTATCAAGTGGACCATACCATAGTAAATAGCGGTGATTGAGCACCCTACCGTTAAAAACTTCTTAGAGGTACCTTAACGTCTACATAGTGTTTATTTGCTATTTTATTTTTTTATTTTTTTTTTTAAGGGGGGGGGGGGGGGGAGGGTTTGTCATGCAATGCACGCACCCTTATTTGCTATCCAAGGTAACATAGGCCTGGATGAACAGGGAAAAACAAATATCAGCTTGATCCAAAACTTTTGTGGCCCATTAATGTTCAATAGACAGGGTAACATAGGCCTGGATGAAAGGGGAAAAAACAAATATAAGCTTGATTCAAAACTTTTGTGGCCCATTAAAGTTCAATAATCACCGTTTCCTGTGATACCGTCCGCCTAATAATTAGATCTGAAAAAGCAGATGGATCAAGATGATGTTTGTTTTTTTTTTTTTTTTTCTTTCATCCAGGCTTATTTAACCTTATCAACCTTATCAACAGATTGGATAGCAAATAAACACAACACAAACATTAAGGTGCATCCTTAAAAGTTTTTAATGGCAAGACGTTCAATGACCTCTTTTTCCCAAAGTATGGTCCACTAGAGATTTCATTTTTGGTATCATGCCTTAAAATGATCTGGAAAAATAGATGGACGGCATGGATATAGAATAGATACGTCAAGGTGGGCCCCACAGTGAGGGCCATACCATATTAGGTGAGGCGCTATCTCTCCAAATCCACTCCTGTGCGCCAGGAGCAAGGTAGCTATGTACTGGACAATGATCTGTGGGCTCCATCACGATGCATGTGTTTTATGCCCTCCATTCATCTCTCTAGATCATTTTAGGGAATGAGCCCAAAATTGAGGTAAATCTAAGTTTCATGTGACCATACTACAGGAAAAAGTGGTGATTGAACGCCCACCATTAATAACTTCCTGAGGCCATGAAAGTTTTGGATAAAGCTGATATTTGTGATTCTCCTTGTTCCATCTGTGTGTGACCTGATCAATAAGTTGGATGGAAAACAAACATTACATCAGGCCTTAGGAAGTTTTTAATGGTAGCCGTTCAATCATCACTATAATAACTAATTTTATTTTAATATGGTGTGGTCCGCTTGAGAATTGGACCTATCTCACTTTTTAACCCTTGCCCTAAAGTGATATGGAAAAATAGATGGACGACATGGATAAAGTACATGCATTATGGTGGGCCCACATAACATTGTCCGATAGCTACCGGACGGTGACAACGTCAATAGGCAATACCAAATTGAATTACTTCCAAATCCTGTTGGCATGGCTGTGAGCCCCACTTTAATGTATTTGTTAGATCCACACTATCTATTTATTTATTTAGATGATTTTAGGTTGTGATCCAAAAAATGAGCCAGATTCAAAGCTCAAGCAGACCACACCATAGAAAACATTGGAACTTGAATATCTACAATTGAAAACTTCTTTGGGACCACAGAGGTTTTGGATCGAGCTGATATTTGTATTTTCCCTTCATCCAGGTTAATATGACCTTATGAATAGATTTGATGGAAAATACATAGCATGGTGGGTCTTGGGAAGTTTTCAACAGTGGGCATCATTATCCCCACTGTTTTTATGGTGTGATCCACGTGAGCTTTGGGTCCAACTCATTTTTTGGCTCATGCCCCACAATAATCCAGAAAAATGGATGAACGGTGTGGATATAACACATACATCATGGTAGGTACAAAACTTTGCCACACTATTTAAGCGTCAACCCTACTTTGTTATAGCTCTTCCCCGCAAGTTATGAGGAGGGTAAAGTTGTCATTTAAAAAATATTTAACTTTGAAATCACTTACCGCTTTCAGCGTTAAGCATTAAGCGGAAGGAAGATAGCTGAAAATAAATCACACTTTTTCAATGATTTTTTAAATTAAGTGCTTAATAATTTAAAATTGCCAAACAGTCTGAATTAGAAAAAACACTGAAAACAGTCATTTTCAATGATAAGTGCAAAAATTAAGTTTTACCAAACAGGCGCTTAGAGCATAAATCTGAATTTTCTAGATTTGCGTCTTCTTTTGATCTAAATCTGAAATTTTCAAATTCATGTGTCAGTTAGCATTCAAATCTGAATTCATAGATTTTTGCATCATATTAGAACTAGTTTCATCTCATTCCATGTGTTTGTGTTAATCAGTCCACAGAGTCATGTGCTAGGTAAACTGAGGACAAGTCCCATGTTGTATGCCCACGAGAACCGGTAGAGGTTTCAGATTACATCCAATCATGAATAAAGAACAACTTTCCAAGTCTTTGAACCAAGTCATCCAATGTTTGGCCGCCCTTGAGGCGCAAAACAAGAACTCTTTTGCCCAACTTGGCACGCAAGTCACCACCGCCATGAAACGTTTAAAGTGTCTAGCAACATCTCAAAGAAAAAACCCCGACATTGGGGGTGATGAGCAGTCCCAAGTGGGAGGAGCCGTTGAGGAATGTGTTCCTATGCATGGTAGAGGTCGTGGGGTGCGAAGCCGAGGAGCAAGCCATGGAGGGGCGCAAGATCCACAGCTCGCACCAGGACTGCTACGATCTTGATGAGCGAGTTTTGAAGAGCGTTAAGGTAGAAGCTCCTACTTTTGATGGACGCCTTGACCTCAAGACATTCCTTGATTGGTTGGCAGACATGGACCATTACTTCGAGTGGTACGATATGTCTGAAAATCAACAAGTGCGCTTTGCCAAGATGAAGCTTGTGGGTCAAGCCAAGTTATTCTGGACGAATACAGAGCGAAAAATTGAGAGGGCTGGAGGAGTCCCAGTCACACATTAGGTGGAGATGAAGGAATTGTTTAAGGAGAAGTATCTTCCTCTCTTACAGCCAAAAGCTCCTTGATCAGTGGCAATCATTACGCCAAGGATCAATGTCACTCGTTGATTACATCGCGAATTTGAGGAATACATGATGCGATGTGATATCCAGGAAAATCCCCTCATAAAGTTGGCGCGTTTTAAGGTTGGTCTCCACATGGATTTGCAACGTGAGCTTTTGACTCAACCAATCACTAACTTGGACAATGCATACCAAGTTGTACAAGAGTTAGAGCAATACCTAAAGTCTCCTGTTACATGACGCTTTGAGTCCTAAAACTCTAATGTTAGAACTGGTTTCTAGGGAACCAAGCCTAACGTTCGTAGCCAGCCCAGGGCGTAAGCGAATGTGCTACGTAAACCTAGGGATGATAAGGGCAAAGGTGTCCTTGGTACTGGTCCCAGTGGAGAAAGTCAGTTGCGATGTTTTGAATGTCGGTGTTGGTCATTTTGCGCATCAGTGTCCAAAGAAGAACCGTGGAAGAGCCTTAGTCATAGGCGAATCCAATGAGAGTGCGGATGACCTGGGTGATTACAAAGTTGAAGAGTATCACCCCGAAATCAGTGCTAGTGACTATGAAGAGGAAGAAATCGAAACTTCTCCTCTAGTCGTAGTTAGATGTGCCCTAGCGCAAGCCAAGGAGAATGATGATTGGCGCAGGAACACAATCTTCTACACCTTCATCAAAAGCGGTGACAAAAACTGTGAAGTGATCGTGGATAGTAGAAGTTGCACCAATGTGGTTTCATCTAGCACGGTCACTCGGTTGGGATTAAATCAAGTCCCACATCCTCAACCCTACAAGGTTTCATGGGTTGACACATCTTCTATGCCGATGTCCCAGCAATGTCTAATCCCCGTCCAAATCGGCTCATACAAGGACATGTTGTGGTGTGATGTCTTACCTATGGACATAGGTCACATCATCCTAGGTAGGCCATGGTTATATGATCGAGATGTCACGATTTTTGGATGCTCAAATGTGTGCACGTTCATGCATGAGGGCAAGAAAATTAAGATTAATCCGTTGCCGCCCAAGAGTACCATGGACAAGAATAGAGATGTGAAGTCGAGTGATTCTTGGAGAGAAGAGAGGAAATCCAACCCAAAGTCTCTTCATATCATAAATGCGAAGGAATTTAAGAAGGAGACAGAGGAGGATTCAACGGTGTACGCCTTAGTGGCTAGAGAAGTTACACCCGAGGTTTCCGTAGAGATATCCCCTGAGGTGATGCCGATTCTAAAGGAGTACGGAGATGAATTTCCTGCAGATTTACCGAATGAGTAACCACCTATGTGGGACATTCAGCATGCCATTGATCTCGTTCCGGGATATACTCTGCCAAACCTTTCTCATTACGGAATGAACCATGCAGAGCATGCGAAACTGAAGAGGCAAGCAGATGAGCTCCTGCGCAAGGGTTTCATTCAAGAGAGTATGAGTCTGTGTGCCGAACCAGCGTTGTTAATTCAAAAAAAGATGGAACGTGGCAGATGTGTATGAACAGCCAAACCTAAACAAGATCACGATCAAGTATAGGTTCCCGATACCTAGACTTGATGACATGCTGGACATGATGGCCAGGTCCACCATCTTCTCTAAAATAGACCTCAAGAGTGGATATTACCAAATTTGCATATGCCCAGGTGATGAATGAAAGACGACCTTCAAGACAAAGATGGGCTATATGAGTGGTTGGTCATGCCTTTTGGCTTGACTAATGCACCTAGTACCTTTATGCGGGTGATGACACAGGTGTTAAGACCTTTCATGGAAAAGTTCTTTGTGGTATATTTTGATGACATAGTGATTTATAGCACCACTAAAGAGCTGAACCTTGATCACTTGAGGCAGGTTCATAGCGTTCTTAGGATGGAGAAATTATATGTTAACCTTAAGGAGTGTTCATTTATGTCTGGTCGAGTCGTATTCTTAGGGTTCGTAGTGTCGTCGGTAGGAATGTGCGCAAACCCGGAAAAAGTCAAGGCCATAGTTGATTGGCATGAACCAAAGAACATCCATGATGTGCGAAACTTTCTTGGCTTAACAACTTTCTATCATCGATTCATCAAAGGGTTTAGCACGATCATGGCTCCCATCACCGATTGCATTAAAAATGGGGAGTTCAGGTGATGTAGGACAATGGCCTAATCTAAACATATGCATGTGAAATATGTAAAATTCAGCGGAATCATGTAGCAAATTAAGTAAACATCCTCCTTTCATCATCATAAATCAGAAAATCACAAGGGAAACATGAAATAAACGGGCCATCATCACAAATCACGCAATATTAGGTTCAAATCATGCGTGGATTGGATCCGGCGGAGGATAGGACGTCCCGATCTTGCATGGTTTCATCCAAACAACCCATATGATTCACAAGTCCAGGAAATCAAATGATTTTTGGGTTAGGGAATCTTAAAAGTTGAGAAAAGTAGTGTAGGATCAAATTTCCAGATTATAGGATGTTGGAGAAGTGAAAAGAAAGGTTAGAAGAAAGAGGAAGATGAAGAGAATACCTTAGAAGAAGAAAGTTTGGAAGAAGGAAGAAGGAAGAAGAAAAGAAGAGAGAAGAGATGAGAGGAGATTCAACAAGAGGAATAGGGAGATAAGCCATCAATTTTTTTTCTTCTCTTATCAAGTCAATAGCATAATGAAAAAGGTTTAGGGCAACACCCTTATAAAATTCGGAATTAGCATAATTACCAAAATACCCCTACTAACAAAATTATAAAAAAAAAAAAAAGAAATTTGCACAAAAAAAACGTGTTTACACTAACCCAAAACTCAAATAAGTAAAAGTGCATAAAATAAATTCAAATCTAAGATGCACGATGGGCTTCGATAATGGTGCGATGAAAGTGGGCCACGACGAACCAACGGTCCGATCACACCATCCTCGTGATCCAATGATCCAATCATCTCCTCCAAGCAACTTACACATGTCTTCCCAAGGTGGGGTCTTCTCAAATGTCTCGAACCACATGTGTAAGGTCTTCGATGCTCTTCAAGTCGTCACGAACGATCCAAGCCCGTCATCAAGCCAAAGAGATGCAGGCATCGCTCACCTCCTACGTTGATAAACCCTAAAGGGCTTGATGTCCTCATCATCGTGTGGTCTAAAGCCGCAACCAAGGCTTTTAGGGAGATAAAGGGCAAGATGATAGAGGCTCCCGTCATGCGTCTTCTTGACTTTTCAAAAGTCTTCGAAGTAGCATGCGATGCATCAAGGGTAAGTATAGGAGTACTAAGTTAAGAAGGTCATCCAGTAGCTTATTTCAATGAGAAACTGAATGATGCGAAGCAAAGATACTCAACCTATGAAAAAGAATTCTATACAGTAGTGTAGTTGTTGAGACATTGGAATCATTATCTCTTACCACAAGAATTCATCTTGTTTTCAGATCATGAGGCCTTAAGGTTCTAAATTCCCAAAAGAAACTTACCCCAAGGCATGCTAAATGGGTAGTGTTTCTTCAAGAATACTCATTTGTCCTGAAACATAAGGCCGGAATCGAGAACAAACCAGCCGATGCCCTTAGTCAGAGAGTGGCATTCCTCAATTCCTTGAGCGTAGAAATTGTCAGTTTTGAGCAATTAAAGGACAAGTATCCCATGTGTCCAGATTTGGGGGGTACATATGTGTCACTCTCAGATGACCAGCCTAGTACGGGTGAGATTGTGATTAAAGACAACTTCCTTTTTAAAGGAGACCGACTTTGTATTCTTTGCACTTCCCTCCGGGATTTCCTAGTTTGAGAGCTTCATTCGGGAGGTATAGCTGGCCATTTTGGTCAGGATAAGACCATTGCCCTCGTGGAGGACTGTTTTTATTGACCAAGTCTCAAGCGACACATAGTCAAGATTTTAGGGCAGTGTCGTATATGTCAGATGGCAAAACAGAAAAAGCAAACACTCGTGTGTACACGCCACTGCCAGTGCCACATGTACCGTGGAAAGACATTAGCATGGATTTCGTGCTCGGCCTTCCCAAGACGAATAAAAAGCACAATTCCATTTTCGTAGTTGCTGACCACTACTCAAAGATGGCTTTCTGCCTTGTTTGAAAACGTCAAACGCGTCTAACATAGCTCGGGTTTTCTTTGATGGGGTGGTTCGTTTGTGTTGAAACATTTTTCTCATTATGCAGGGGTTTATTTGTAAATATGCAAAATAGAAGTCTTAAATATAATTTTATGTTTATTAGGAGGTTATTTGTAAATAAGGGAAACCCTACATATAAAAAGGAAAATAAAGGATTGGGTTCTAACATTTTCATTGAGCTTCAACATTCTCTCTACAATATCACTTTCTACAGTCTCTCTCTACAATCTCCCTAAAAATCCACATGGTATCAGGCCTGAGTAGTGAGTATGAGGCACTGCGTACTCAGTTGAGAGTACAATCTCTCTAAAAATCCACATGGTATTAGGCCTGAGTAGTGAGTATGAGGCACTGTGTACTCAGTTGCTACATATCCATTTCCTTCACTCCAGACAGCCTATTCCATCGTTCATATTGAGGAGGCCCGCAGACGGGTGATGATAACACCAGTTGTCACCCAGGAAAGGACTGCTTTTACGTCTAGCATTATTCCATCTGAGAGTTGCAATGGTGACTTGGACAATTAAGGGGCCTTCAGCAGAGGACGTGGTTGTGGCCGCATGAGATTTATGTGCACTCATTGTAGTCGATCCGGACACACTCGGGATAGGTGTTTTAAATTACATGGTTGCCCTGTTGCTCATATTGCAACTTCTGATGAGATTAGAGCCACATCTGATACTCTTGGTGGCCTTTTTCTTGATTCATCTCCTGCTTCAGATCAGACAGATACTGTCACCATGACTTGAGCCGATACTCTCTCTCTTCAGCGACTCCGGACTCTTCAGGCCCAGTCCACATCTTCTGCCTCATAGCCTTCTGCCTCCTCCTTTATTGCAACGACCACAGGTACTGCACTTCATACCTCTTCATCTCCTGTGACCTGGATTATTGATTCGGGAGCCTCAGATCATATGATTGGTGAACATAGTTGTCTTATCCCTTCCAATTCCACTATTTGTCATCATCTAGTTCGTCTTGCTGATGGAACCTCCACACCAGTGGAATATATTGGTTGTCTCTTTTTCTCCCTCCCACCTTATCTAATTTTCTCTATGTTCCTAAATTTAGTGCACATTTGATTTCTGTTAGTAGTCTCGCTAAAGCCTTAAACTGTTGTGCGATTTTCTTTCCTTCTTATTGTCTCTTTCAGGACTTGAGTACGAGGAGGGCTATTGGTGTGGGCTATGAGCGTGGTGGTCTCTATTTTTTGCGTCAAGGGGAGCTTTCTGCTGATAGTATTTCTACTCAATCTTCTTCATTTGTTTCTGCTTCTAGTACTTTAGAGTCTCGAAAGGCTTCTGCCGCATTGTAGCATGCACGCCTTAGTCATGTGTCTTTTCAGACTTTACGTTTTTTAGTTCCTGCATTTAATAAGTTGGATGATGTGTCTCTTCAATGTGAAGCATGTTAATAAAATGTTTGCTTTAATACATTCTGATGTTTGGAGTCCTAGTCCAATTAGGTCTCTTGATGGTTTTTCTTATTTTGTTACTTTTATTGATGATTTTTCCCGTGTTACTTAGGTGTACTTGATGAAATGGCGTGATGAACTTCCACGCTTGTTTCGATCATTCCATCAAATGATCAAGACACAATATGATTGTAATATTCAAACAATTCGTTCTGATAATGGAGGTGAGTATGTATCAAAATTCTTTATGTCTTATCTTCAAGAACATGGCATTCTTCATCAGTTCGCTTATGCTTACACACCCTAACAAAATGGGATAGCTGAGCGCAAGAATCGCCATCTTCTTGAGGTAACTCGCTCACTTTTGATTGGTATGAAGGTTCCTAAGTCATACTAGTTGACTGCTCTTTTGACATCATGCTACTTAATCAATCGTATGCCGTCACGTGTTATAAATGGTAAAACTCTGTTTCATACACTGAAACCTGATTGTTCTTTCTTATTCCTCCTAAGGTTTTTTGTTGCATTTATTTTGTTCATTTATTGGGCCCAAAGAGAGACAAGTTTGATAACAGATGAATCAAGTGTGTATTTCTTGGTTACTTTCTTCAGAACAAAGACTACAGGTGTTATGATCCATGTTTTAAAAAAATTTATGTTTCCATGGACGTCACCTTTTTTTAAGAATGTTCCTTCTTCTATGTATTTAATTTTGTGGATGTTGCTGACATGCAAGTCTTTTTGCCTATGCCTTTGGTTGATGCTCCATTTGTTACTTCTGCGGTGGCACCTAAGCAGATACTTACTTACGTCCGTCGAAAGTCAAGACCACCACCTACACCACTGGTGGTTTCTCCTCCTACCTCAAGTAACTCTCTAAATCCTATTTCTCCATCATCACCTGTGGCATCTCGCACTCGTAGTTATCATCCAACCTTACATCATATCTTTAATTATTTTTCTTATGCCATTGTGTCTCTATCGTATCGTGCTTTCCTATCTACTATTTCTTCTCCTTCTATTCCTAAGTCTGTTCTTGAGGTTATTGCAGTCCTCGAGTGGAAGCATGCGATGGAGGCCGAAATGGCTGCATTGGATAAGAATGGCACCTGGGACCTTGTCCCCTTACCAGTGGGAAAGCATACTGTTGGATGCAAATGGGTGTACTCTATAAAATATCAGGCGGATGGTTCAATTGAAAGGTACAAGCCTCGGCTAGTTACTAAGGGTTATACTCAGAACTATGGCGTGGATTATACTGAGACATTCTCTCCCGTTGCTAAGTTAAATTTTGTTCGTATGATTATATATTTGGTGGCAAACCTCTCCTAACCATTATTTCAACTAGATGTCAAGAATGCCTTTCTTCATGGTGATCTTACTGAAGAGGTGTATATAGATCTTCCGCCTAGTTTTCAATTTAAAGGGGAGACAGGGAAAGTGTGTAAGCTAAAAAAGGCCCTCTATGGTCTTAAGCAATCTCCAAGAGCGTGGTTTACACACTTTAGCACTGTAGTTCGCTCGTTTGGATTCAAGCAATGTCAGTCAAATCACACTGTGTTTATTCATACTCGGCTAAAGGGTCGCACCATCATACTTGTGTATGTGGATGATATTGTCCTCACTGGGGATGACGTGAAATTTATTGAACATACTAAACAGATGTTGGGCAAGGAGTTTAGCATTAAGGATCTAGGTCCTCTTCGATACTTCTTAGGTATTAAAGTTGCTCATTCGTCCAAGGGCATCTTCATATCTCAAAGGAAGTATACTCTTGATTTACTGTGTGAAACTGGCAAACTTGGAGCCCGTCCTGCTTCATCTCCAATGGATCAAAAGCACTCATTACATGCATTTCAAGGTGATATTCTTACTGATCTAAGTATTTACCAGAGGTTGGTTGGCAAGTTGATCTATTTAACTATCACAAGACCAGACATTACTCAAGCAGTTGACATTGTTAGCAGATTCATGCATTCTCCAAGATCATCTCATCTAGATGCAGTGTATCGCGTTCTAAGATATTTGAAGTCATGTCCAGGACGCGGAATTCTCTATGCTAATCATGGACATGTTGATATTGTTAGGTACTTTTATGCTGACTAGGCAAGTTGCCCAACAAATAGAAAGTCTACCTTTGGCTACTGTATATTTGTTGGAGAGAACCTAGTGACTCGGAGAAGTAAAAAGCAGTCTGTTGTGTCTAGATCAAGTGCAGAAGCAGAATATTGGGCCATGGCCCTTGGGGCAAGTGAAATTTTGTGGTTGAGGTCCATAATGGGAGAACTTGGATTCTCCATTTCCTCTGCTAGCCCACTTTACTGTGATAATCAAGCTACTATACATATTGCTTCTGATTCAGTTCTCCATGAGAGGACCAAGCATATTGAAATTGATATTCACTTCATTCAGGAGAATATTTCTTCTGGCATGTTGAGTACACCATTTATCAAATCAACAGAACAACTAGCGGATATCTTCACAAAGGCTCTCAGTTCACCTATGCCACAAGATGTATCTGGCAAGTTAGGTATGACCAAGGTGTCCCGTAGCGGTATCGGTGGGGCGTAACGGTGCCCACTGTTACCGATACGGATACGGGACGTATCGGCCGATACGACCACCGTATCGGCCGATACACCCCTCGTATCGGACCCCGTATCGCGTAACGGGCCGGGCCGTTTTTTCACTAGTTACTTTTGGAAGACATTGTGGCACATGATGGGCACTAGGTTGCAATTTTCGTCTGCATACCATCCTCAGACGGGTGGCCAAACTGAGGTGGTTAATCGAAGTCTTGGAAACTTGTTGTGATGCCTTGTGGGTGAATACATCAAGACTCGGTACTTAGTTTTACCTATTGCCGAGTTTGCATATAATAGTTCAATTAATAGGTCTATGGGTATGAGTCATTTGAAATAGTTAGTGGTTACAAGCCTAGAATGCCCATCAAGGTGTCCCGTATCGGTTTCGGTGGGCGTAACGGTGCCCACCGTTTCCGATACGGATACGGGCCGTATCGGCCTATATGGCCCCGTATCGGCCGATACGCCCCCCGTAACGGTCAACTTTTTTTTTTTTTGCCAAAAAAATTTAAAAAAATATGGATTAAATCCAGAAAATTTCAAACATCCCAAATATGCATTCATTTATAATTTTGAACATGTTTATGGTGGTGAAGCGGTCTACTCTTTGGTGAAAAAGCTGTATCGGGTTGTCTGGTGAATTTATGAAGCTAATAACCTGGAATTAACTGCAGAACTTATAAATTCAAATTTCTAACTGTCTAATACCAATAATATGTATATTAGAATAAATGTAACATCAAAGTATTTCAATTTTCACATGTACTATTATTTTGTATAATTTACTTTATATTATTTACAATTTATTTACATACCTGAGGAGTGAGGAGTGAGGACTTGCAAAAAATAATGTATTAAGACTTCTCTTATCTTGAATCTATGACCGACTCTTGTCCTGCCAATTGAACATTCTAAAGTAGGAAAAAAAATTAGTAATACCTGATATACTCCCCTGCAAGCATGTTGATTAAAGATTACTTGACTGGTTGTCACTTTTCAGGGGAGTTATTTTAAACACAAGTTCAACAATGTAAAGTGTGTGTTTTTTTTGTGAATGTATGACCATGTGGGTAATGGAAAAGACTCACCAAATCGGAACTCACCACCAAAATGAAAACCTGCTTTGTTGTGGTTGCTCAACCTCCACGTCGTCGTCGTCATCATCATCGGGTTGTTGCGGTCTTGTTGTTGCATATCCATAATATTCAGTGCCAGAGGGAAAGATCAGGTCAACGAAACCTGATGATGACTGATCCTGACTAGGCAAAGATTCTGACCCTGAGTGAGGATATCTACTAGTGCCCGTCGAATAGCCGTGCCCATATTGGTACTCGTATTCAGGGCCAGGCTGTTGAGATTGAGATGAATAACTTGGATTTGGTTCATATGGTAGATGTGGAACAGCGTCAGGAGGACTACTCCAACATGAAAGTGGCGGAATAGGTTCCCTATAATCCTATTGGCTGTAAGAATACCCATAATTCCTCGGATCATAGCCATACGCATGCTGATGTTCCAGATCTGTCGGTGTAGATTGCGGTGCAGGTGCAGGACCTGCAGGTGCACTACTGGAGCCAGGCTCTTGCTGGCTGTATCGTGACTCAGTACACTCATAAGTTCGACCCCCTCGGCCCCGCCTGCTTCGTCGAAGTTCATCAGCCTCGCGATCCGTAGACGGCTGTATGGTATCAGTAGCCCCGGTGGGTTGAGCAATGCCAGAAGTGGGACCAGCATTAGGTGCATCATCATCATCATCATCATCATCATCATCTGTTTCAGTATCGCTAAAGCTCGCACTCTTCTGCTGAGTTTGCATGAAATCCGCCCCCCTTTCTGGGTCCAACACAAATGCACGACTCTCTTGCTGTGCCCTGCGTATTTCTGGGTCTTCAACTTCTATTTCTTCACTATCATCTTCTATTTCTTTTTCCCTTACTTCCAACCAAGGTAGAAGTGGGTCATCCTCATCATAAATATTGTCCAAGTTTATTGGACAATAATCCCCATCACCGGTACTGGTAGGCCTCCTTGAATGCATGCGCATTCTTAGCCTCATGTTGTAATGCATAAAGACAAGTCTATCTATTGTCCTAGTCTGAATTCTATTTCTATTCTTCGTATGAATAAGTGCAAAACAACTCCAATTTCTTTCGCAACTAGAGGAAGACGTTGTTTGGCTCAAAATCCTTACTGCAATTTTTTGGAGAGCCGGTGTGTCCTCTCCGAAATTTATCCACTAGTCGGCGGGGTGCAACTTAAGTACTGCATGTTGTGCAAGAGTATCTCCAAAGCTACCCTGGCGAGTTCCAAATATATCCAATTCATTCAAAGCCTTTATTTGTACATCTAAGTCAGGCTCTAATCTCTTTATCACGTTCTTTAATCCAATACGAATCTCATCATCCATAACAAATGATTGGGCATATCTATACCTAGGATTTAGGTAATAACCTGCTGCATGAATATCGTGGTGGAGCTGATTTGTCCATCTTTTGTCGATCAAATTCCAGTAAGATTGCCAGCTTGAACAATCACGTTGAATTGCCAACTTCGCTTTATCCATGGTATCGTAGAGGAAGCCCATCGTAGGTGCTTCATCGGTTTCAACAAGATGAAGTACCCTCATCAGTGGTTCCATCACCTTTAAAATTTTCTTAACCCTCTTCCAATATTTGTTGTCTCTTATGGTGTTTACAACATCAACCGGCGTCCCTGATGTCTTCTTCCCATATTTTGTGTTGAGCCATTGTTGGGAAGCAAACATTTCACTCAACTCTCCCCTATGCTGATACAAACTCTCTAAAGCTATAAAGTTTGTTGCAAATCTAGTCGCCGCTGGCCTAAGCAACTCTCGTCCCTTCGTGAACTTCCTCATTATTGCAACTAGGTGATTATGGTTGTAAATAAATGTTGTCACTTCTTTTGCTTTTTCAACCATTTCCTTGACATTCTTTCTCTTTCCAATATCTTCCAATATAAGATCAATACAATGTGCAGCACACGGTGACCAAAATATATGTGTTCTCTTTAGCATCAACATATTTCCTGCAGACTTATATGTTGCTTCATTATCTGTCACAATCTGCACCACATTCTCCTCCCCAATCTCATCCACTACTTTATCCATCAAGCTAAAAATATATTTAGCATTTTTTATTTCATCCGAGGCATCAATTGACTTGTGGTACACTGTTCCCAAGTGGCAATACACCATAAAGTTGATCATGCTGCGTCTTGTTGGGCCAGTCCAACCATCACACATGATCGTGCATCCTCTGGCCTGCCATATGGGTTTAAAGGTATTTACGTATGCCTTTGTATCTGCATATTCTGCGTCTGTCCATTTTCCCCTAATCTCCTTGGCTGTGGGAGCTTTAATTCCTTCACCTGCTTCTGCTGCTGCATCAATTACCACCTGCCAATATGGAGAGTTTGCCGCATTAGAGGGTATGTTGGCATGTATAAATAACTTTGCTGCTGCCCTACCTAGTTTCTCAACAGAAGTTCTACTCCACATTTGTTTTATCTTCTTTTGTTTACTAGATTCTTTCCTAAAGAGGATCGGATCAACAGAGGGTCTCCTAGGCACATCTTCTTCTTCCACATCTACATCTATAGGATGACGAGCTACATGTGAAGATGTGCCCCGCCGGCTGCTAAACATACGCCTTAATCCACCAAACATACCCCCTCCAACCCCAGCTGTACTTCCCGTTGGGGCTGCAGTTGTACTCCCCTGGCCACTCCCACTCCCACTCGCACTTGAACCAAACGTGCGTCGACGTTCTTCCTCTTCACGAGCATAGCGCACGCTTTCTCTCCTAGCTATAGTTATTTCTCGATCAGAATCTTCCCCAGAATCAATGATGTCTTCGCCACGAACGCCCATATATTCTGGACCAAACACCTCTTGTCGGGCTCGATCAAGGATATCATCTTTCTTTTTCTGCACAACAACTCGTTTCCCCTTTGACTCTTCTAAATTGGCTTGCATCTGTATCATTATCTCTTTGGGAACTTTGGTGCATCCTGCAACTTGACCCTTTCGATGTGCCAAATGTTGTTTAAGTCGCGTAATTCCACCATTTATTACTCTATCACAATAGTTGCATTTTATTTGATGCCTTCCACCACCTACCCTCTAACAATGTTCCCATCCAATATCCTCATTTGTAGTTCCACTTCCAGTTCCAGTCCCAGACATTTTTTAATTAGAGATGGCTTATGTGATGTGGCTATGTCACTTAGATACTGAGTCTAAGAGTGAAATACTTAGATTTTAAAATTTATAAATATAATTGTAAATCTTAAATACAGATAATGAAATCAAGTACTAACTACTAAATTCAATTACTAAACCCTATGGGCTACAGCCTACAGCCTACAAAGTACAACTACGAAGCTCCAAAACGGTAAAACCTGTCGAAAAAATAAAAATATAAACATACATTAGTCATTACTCATTAATCTGTAAATATGATTCTCCATGTTTTTGAAAAAAAATGATTTTCTCTAATTTTTAAAATTATTCCGAAATTTAAAAAAATACAAAAAAAATAATAAACCATATGCATAATCTGTAAAATGCACATGATTATGTTCTATTATAAGTAACACATGTTATCCAACCTTTAAACCAGAATTTTTTTTTGAAAAAGATGATTTTCCCTAATTTTTTAAATTATTCCGAAATTAAAAAAATACCAAAAAAATAACAAACCATGTGCATAATCTGTAAAATGCACATGATAACATTCTATTATAAGTAACACATATTATCCAACCTTTAAACCAAAATTTTTTTTGCTAAAAATGATTTTTCCTAATTTTGAAAATTATTCCGAAATTAAAAAAATACAAAAAAAATAGCAAACCATGTGCATAATCTGTAAAATGCACATGATTATGTTCTATTATAAGTAACACATGTCATCCAACCTTTAAATCAGAATTTTTTTTTGAAAATATTAATTTTCCCATATTTTTAAAATTATTCCGAAATTAAAAAAATACAAAAAAATAGCAAACCATGTGCATAATCTGTAAAATGCACATGATTATGTTCTATTATAAGTAACACATGTCATCCAACCTTTAAATCAGAATTTTTTTTGAAAATATTAATTTTTCCTAATTTTTAAAATTATTCCGAAATGAAAAAAATACAAAAAAAAAATAGCAAACCATGTGCATAATCTGTAAAATGCACATGATTATGTTCTATTATAAGTAACACATGTCATCCAACCTTTAAATCAGAATTTCTTTTTGAAAATATTAATTTTCCCTAAATTTTAAAATTATTCCGAAATTAAAAAAATACCAAAAAAAATAGCAAACCATGTGCATAATCTGTAAAATGCACATGCTTATATTCTATTATAAGTAACACATATTATCCAACCTTTAAACCAGAATTTTTTTTGAAAAAAATGATTTTTCCTAATTTTTAAATTTATTCCGAAATTACTCCGAAATTAAAAAAAATATAAAAAAAATAGCAAATCATGTGAATAATCTGTAAAATGCACATGATTGTGTCCTACTATAAGTAACACATGTTATCCAACCATTAAACCAGGAAGAAAAAAAAAACATGATTTTTACTAATTTTTAATATTAATCCGAAAATAGATAGAAATTAAAAAAAATATAAAAAAAATATAAAAATCAGTTGCATAATCTTGAAATACACATTTTAACAGTTTACAATGGCTACAACATCATATCAAGGTGGAAAAAAAGTGATTAGAGGAAGAAAAATGTATAAATACCTATTTTCAGATTTCTTCGAAAAATGGCCCACGGAGCTTCGATTCATCGAAATCGTAGAAATTGGTCGTTTTAATTCTCCAAAATAGACTAATTGTGGTCGTTTTTAGCAAAAGAACAGATTAGAAAAGAAATGGGGGAAGAAAAGTGGGAAGAAATTACAAAACAGCAACTATTTATTAAAAAAAAAAAAATTACCGTTTTTTGACCGTTACGGGGGGGCGTAACGGCCGTTTTGGGCCGTACCGGCCGTTACGGCCCCGTAACGGTCCGATACGGTCCAAATTTTCGGGGTCCTCGATTTGGACCCCGTATCGCGTAACGGTACCGGCCGTTTCCGGTACGAATCGGCCGGTACGGCCGATACGTAACCGGTACGGCACACCTTGATGCCCATAGATTTATTACCAATGTCAGCTGCCCAGAAGTCGTCAGAGTCAGCCGATGCATTTTCCCTGACGTATTTTCCCGTCATATTCATAAATTGCGTTCAGATATTAGGAGGCAAATTAATCAAAGCAATGAAAATTATAAACATTTAGCTGACTTGCATCGTAGAATCCAAGAATTTCATGAGGGAGATTATGTAATGGTTCGGATGAGGCCAAAACGGATTTCTGAGGGTACCGTTAAAAAGTTATAAGCACACAGTGCTGGACCATTCAAAGTCCTGAGGAAAATTGGGTCCAATGCATATATGATAGAACTTCCACCTAGCATGGGTATTAATCCAACATTCAACGTGGAGGATCTAGTACCTTGTCCAAACCCTCACATAGACCCTACTCCCCATACTTGGCCATTTTCCGAGTTTTCTTCCCAGCCTACACCACCTATCCCAACTTTACCTGAGAAAAGAGGAGAATGAAGGGATTGTGTATAAGGATATTGTTTCTACAAGAGATGCAGGTTTTCAGAGGTATTTGGTTAAATGAAAGAACAGGCCACCATCAGATCTTCTAGAATGGCACAAATCTTTTATCTCGTCGAAGTTGAGCTCTTCTCAGCCGAGGGGAGTTGATGAGGACATCAGACCCTTTCGAGTGTACCAACGTAGGAGACGAGCAATGCCCATGTCTATATGGTTTGACGATGGGCTCGGATCAAATTCAAAGACTTGAGAAAAACGAAGGCCTTACACATGTGTTCGGGACACTTGAGACGACCCCATCCATGGGAAGACATGTGTAAGAGGAACGAGGAAAGCATGCAGAAAAGAGGAGCAAGTAAAGCTAAAGATCGACAGTTATGCGCAAATTTTTGCAGAAAGTGTAACTTTCCGATTTTTTTAGGGCTTCAGGGTTATTGTCTTTTTTTTTTTTAATTTCGGGATTATTTATAGGGCAGAGCCCTGACTCTTTTTCATTATGTTATGGTGATTGAAATTAAAAAAACCCTTGTGGTGCCTTCGTGGAGAAAATCCTTGAGCTTCTTCTTCTCTTCATGGGTCATCTCTTCTTCTCTCCTTTTCTCTTCTTCAAGGTAATTTCTGAACATTTTCTTCTTTCACCTTGTTGAAGTCCCTTGATATACATTGATACGCCATCCTCTAACAGCTCGAGCTTTTAGAGAAAGTGGTGATTTAACATGGTATCAGAGCGGAAGGTCCTATGTTCAAAACCTGAAAGTAGCAAGAGTTCCACCTCGCACATGCAGGGGAGTGTTAGGGCCCGTTTGATTGGCCCTTGGAAACTCGTTTCCAGCTTAAATGAAGATTCCAGTAGAATCCGATTTAAATGGTGTGTTTGGTGACAACTTCCAGCCAAACAGGATTTCGCACAAAAGCTTAATTTGGCTGGAACCGGGATTAGTGGAAACGGTTCCCTACACCGTTTCTATCGGAAGGGAAAATAGGCGGAAGTTAGCGTCACCCACCTCCAAATGTGTTGCGCATCTAGGACATGTGTTTTATATCCACACGTCCATCCGTTTTGAAAGCTCAATGAAGGGCATTAGACAATAGATGAGGCAGATCTAAATCTCGTGGACCATACCATAGGAAAACAGTGTTCATTGAATGTCCACCATAAAAAACTTCCTAGGGCCCACTATAATGTTTATTTGCCATCCAACCCGGCCATCTGTCTTGTAGGACTACAATAGGCCAGGGTCAGGTTCTCTGGCGGATACGAAGCCCAAGTGGGCCATGCCATAAGCAACGGTTGGAACATAATCTAGATTACACATTTTTCAACCAAACATCAAGTTCCATATCAAACCTGGTTTCCTGTCTAGTTTCTGCAATTTTGGATTCCAACAGTGGAATCTCCTTTTTATCTAGAAACTGGATTCTGCAACCAAAAAGTCCCTTGATATACATTGATACGCCATCCTCTAACAGCTTGAGCTTTTAGATCAAGTGGTTGTTTGACACACCTAAATTCCCTTTTTTTCGTCTTGATCTTTAAAACCCTAGGTCCATAAATCCCATAACCCGCAACCCTGTTTTCATATTCAACCATCAGATTTACATCCAGGAATTTTCGGATTGCATGAAAAACAACTTTTCCCCAATTTTGATGAACAAACGCTAGACCTAAAAGCCCACATTGAATAGTTTCAAACTTCCTGAGTTTTACAATTCCCTTAATCCAAAGAAACTCCAATTTTCCTGGATTAGAGAATCTACGTGATTGATTGGACGAACCCGTGCAAGATTGAGAGTTTTATCTCTTGCTGGATCCAATCCACGCCAAGATTTGAACCATTACTGTTTGTTTGTGATGAATGTCCCTAATCGTTACATGTTTTTCTCTTATTTGATTCTTAATTTATGATGTGAATGGTGAATGGTTTATTTAATAGTTTACATAATTCCGCCCTTTTTTAGTTTCCGCATGCATATAGGGTTAGATTAGGTCATCCTGCATCAATGATTTATTTTTTTTCATCTATATGCTTTAGTACTTTGCTGCTTCTTCGCAAATCATGTATCCGTATTTTATTGTACCGATGAGTAAATATTTGAATCATGTTGGTTTTCAGCGTATTTCGTGAATCCCAAATACCACTACAGCTGGAAACTATTCTAAGACAATTCATTGAAGAGGGTTATACATGAAGTATATGATCACTTATTCCCTTACTATCCAGGGAAAGGCACATTCGGTAGTGAGGTAAATATATTTTGCACTTACATTCGCTATTTGCATCTCAAACATTCCATACTTAACCTTATTATTATATGCCATCAACAGATTTTTAGATTCTGCGACGCAATTGGAATGTTCGGATGTCAAACTACAATGAGGTTGAGAAGAACCATGATGGCATGTGAGTTGCTACATTTCAATGTAGTTTTCATATTATTTTAGCAAATTTGAAACTAATGAAACAATTTTAAGATTCGTACACAAATGGTGGGCCATGTACGAGACTGACTGCGCGGTTTTACAGCAGCTAGTTATCCTTGTGCTCGTGTCAACAGTCTCCTCCTTACCTTGTGAACGGAATTGGAGCACATTCTCCCTCATCCACACAAATCAGCACAACAGGCTGTACCTTGTGAACGGAATTGGAGCACATTCTCCCTCATCCACACAAATACGCGCAACAGGATGGGGTATGATAGGCTTCAGAAGCTAGTGTATTGCCACTACAATATAAAGCTACGAGAGAGGCTAATCCGCGCCAAAGGAAGAAGAAAAGCGCAGGACCCACTGGACGTGATGGCGGTCGGACAACATGCATATGTTGAGGACGATGAGGACCCAGTTTATCAGTGAGTTGGGTCGGATGACTTGGATACTTCGGATGGGCAATCGGAGCCACATGTAGTGGCGGAGGCAGCAGAACAACGGATTGATGTTGCGCACATGTGGCGCATAAAAGATCTCCTAATGAGGCATTCAACCCGTTGATGAGGAGTCCGGAGGGTTGCCCGAAAAAGCCACCATCAAGCGGGACACGTGGCAAGGAGACACTATCTGACACCGAGACCGAAACAGAGTGGTGCCGGGGGTGGGTCTGGTGATGGTGATGGCAGCAATGATGGTGAGGGTGATGGTGATTCTGATGATAGTATCGATGATGGTGATGATAGCGATAGGGATGGTGGCAGCGATAAGGAGTCTTTAAGGCCTCTTAACCCATTCATTGGGGAGAGGGATTTTGATCATGCCACCCAAGATTGACCATGGTTTTCATCCAGAAGAACCATAGTCCCGTCTTGTCATTAACAAGGCATACACTTATAAGAAGCTACTGGAGAAGAAGAAGACCGAGCAGCTAATAGAATTAGAGGAGCGGTTACTAGCAATATCCATGAAGCACACATACGGTCGTGGAAGTATCAGAGACTCTAGACGAGGATCATGGACGAGGGAGGGGAGCTCAAGTTTCAAGCCACAACATGGTTACGGATCACAGACACAAGAGTAGCTTAAGTTTTGTGCCACAGTATGGGTATGGATATGGAGCTAGTGGATATGCGAGGAGCGACTCCAGCAGTTACGGCTCATCATTTTTTTACTACAGTCAGGAGTTCACTTCCACATGCAGGTAGGGGTATGGGTAGCAGTATGGATATGAAGAACAATATAGATACCCAGGAGCTCCATCTATGCCTATCCTAGATCCCTATCAGCCACAGACTATGACTATAATACAGAACCCACAGATGGGCGTATTAGTGCAGTTCAGAGAGGATGAGTACCAATGTTGTGTTAAAGAGTATCTTAACTGGTACCATTCTACCATGACCTGGCCATAATACTGTCAATTTATGGAGCAGCAGTATTATTCCCAGTCCCATCAAGATGCAAACAATGATTACGAGCCACTGCGCAACTCTATGTGGATCTAGGCCACAACTAGTCACATCATTAATAGATATATTTCTTAGTTTCTACTTCTTTTGCTTTTGAATGAATTAGTTGTGTTTTCATACGTGTCTTGATACATTAATAAATTTTATGCATTCAATTTGAATATAGTTGCATTAGCTCAGTTCGACAATGCATAGCTTAAGACCCTATACAAAGGAAACCTATTATGTACACTTCTTTTTTGAGATGTTATGATTTAAAATTGTGTATTAAGGTCTTTTTTTATCAGTCCCTGAAGTTTCATTGAAAAATTCAACCATTTTCCCAATGTTTCCCCATGTTTCCCAAAAAGTGCGATAAATTAACCGATACAGACGATATATCCTGTGCGATAACCGTTAAGTATATGTATCCCAAGGGTGCGATACGTAACGCGATACCTATATTTCGAACACTGGAGGGGTGAAAAGGAATAATCCATGCTTCTATAATCAGAGTTGGTGTCGGAAGTGTTTAGAAAGCTAGGTTGGATGTGATGGGTGGGCTGCATGTATTGAGTCCTTAGCTTATTGTAATTTTTTTCTCTGTGTAATTTGCTAGTTTTTTCAGCTCCCATTAGTACACCAGCGTTTTCTTTAAAAAAAAAAAAAGATTATTGACAATATGCAATAAATTAAATAATATTAAGTATACAAGAATTTAAAAGAAAAACATATTCATTGTTATTTCTAATGTTCTTATTGTCTTCTCTTGTTTTATAGGTAATCTAAAATTTTAGAAGGAACGCAAACTAACATCGGCTGGCGACATGGGAAGCCACTTGTGCAGAATAAATATTGGTCCATGTTTTAACTACTGTTGACATATACCAAGGAGTGGTGGACTATCCCAACTCAAGGAGCATTTGGCAAGGGTGTATCACAACTTAAAGGATTGCCCTAATGTTTCGATGGAGATGAGAGGGTAGATGAAACAATTTTTTCAATCTAGAATGACACGTAGAGAGGAGTGGGCTGTATATGACAAGGAGATAGGGGAAGAATTATTGTTTTCTATACTGCAACTTGAGATTGTGGATGAGAAGTATGTCGACACCAAGTATGATGATGTTACATATCTTGACTGCAACAAAGTAGGATAGAGTGACTTTGGCAACTACGACACGCATTCACAATCATCCACCAATAGGTAGCGTTCATAGTATCGGAATCGTTACATGTACGCTGGCTAAGGGAAACATTAGGGAAACCTGAGGAAATGGTGGAATTTCTCAATGAAACTCTAAGAGATGCTAAAATACACATATTGCATATTTAGGAATCAAATAATTGCAAAAAAGACATACGTAATAAGTTTCTCTATAATAACGTTGACTCAAGGAAACATTAGAGAAACATGGAAAAATGGAGGAATTTTTCAATGATACTTTAGGAGATGCTAAAATACACATATTTGCATATTTAAGAATCAAATAATAGAGAAAAATATGCATATTTACATATTTAGGAATCAAATAATAAGTTTCCCTTTCCTGGGGCCTAAAAGCATGTATCGTTGACTTGGGAAAACATTCGGGAAACATGGGGAAAATGGTGGATCCATTCCATTCATCCAACCATCCATTCATGCATGCACATGCATATATACAAACACACAGTCATCATCCATCCATCCATCCATGCATGTGTGCAAACACACAGATGCACACACACATCCATCCAACCAACCATCCAACCATCCAACCATCTATCCATTCATGCATACATCCATCCATCCATGATCCATGGATGCATGCATATACACACATAAAAACATGCATTTCATCATACAACCATGCAACCATAAAAAAATTTGAAACAGAATTTATTTTAATAAACAATTTTTTTATGATATCAATACAATTAAGGATATTATTGAAATATCACTGATACATTGGAGATACAAGCGACACTTGGAATTTACACGGTCGAAAATATTGGTGATACATTGGCGATATATCGCCGATACCTAGAATTTCTAATATTACCAGTGTTATCGTTATCGTCGAGCTGGAGTTAGGATAATATCGGGGATGCTCTGAACAATGCCTACAGCTATTTTCAGGAATACACCCAAGGATACAAACAATAATAATCTGGCTATGAATATATGTATCCACAAATATGACTATGGAGGTGTCCAGGCAAAGCTGAGCCAATGGGAACAACAGCAACAGTTACGATGACTACTCACTATTCACCTATGGGCATACTTAGTATCCACTACTGGTGCTATGGATAGATGTATCTAGAATACAAATACGACTATGGAGGTGTCCATCCATAGGTGGTGCCACTGGGAACGACGATGACAGTTAACTGCTCAGGATTCACTGATAGGCACCTGGTGCACTTTGGTGAGCATGAGTACCAGGCTACCAGCAATATGTTAGAGAGCACACCACCTGCTATCAACAGCATATGAGTTGGGAAAAATACTGCAATTATGTGGAGCAATAGTATTATGACCACCGGGCAAGGATAGGGACAATGACTTCGAGCCACCATGTAACTCCATGTGGATCAGAAACGAATGTATTTTTTTTTTTTTTCGTTTAGCGTTTTACTGAATTAGTATTTTATAGCTTGTATTGTATGACATTTGAATGATATAAACTCATTTTTCATATGATTGCATCACTTATAGACAACACTACATTGTCATGTTCCCTAACAATGGAAAAGCACTAAATTGTCATGTTCCCTAATAATGGAAAAGTATTACATATAGTGTTTTTTTTTTTTTTAAGTTTCCAAGTTCAAAGTGTGCAAACATGTACCTTTTAACATCTCCTGAAGTTACGCTAAAAAATTACACCATTTCGTTAGGTTTCCCCGATGTTTCCTCAAAGTGTGATACCTTACGTCCAATATGCAAGACATTTCCTGGGATGTTTCCATATCCTAAGTGTTTGATATGGTGCGATACCAATACATAAAGCATTGCCTTCGTGGCTTGGTGTATCCATATTGGAGTGTTAGGTTTGTAAGTTGAATAAGCATCATAGAGTCACATTTCCACCATGGGGGGATAAGCAGGTCCAATTTCTTATGCTCTAATCAGTTCTAATGTGAGGGCCAATTCAGGTTCCTAGAATGTCTGGTTTTAAGTATTTCTTACATTTGTGGATGATTATTTAAGAGTCACGTGGCTTTATTTAAGGAAAGATAGATCCAAGTTATTTTCCATATGCAAATGCAAAAGGGGAATATTTCTCTCGATCTTTCTGATTATATTGATTCGATAATGGGATTCCAAATCAAACTTCATGCACACAGACCCCAGTAAAGTGGTGCTGTTAAGAGAAAAATTGGCACTTGATTAAAGTTGCAGATGCATTATTTATCCACATGAACGTTTCAAAGAGATATAGGAGTGATGCAATTTTAACTGCACGCTACGTTATCAATAGAATGCCCTCCTCTATTCTAAAGGGTTAATCTCCTCATTCAATCCTACTTCCTGGTGATCCCTTGCTTTCTTTACCACCAAAAAAATTTAGTTGTGTATGTTTTGTTCATCATTTAGGATCCAAAACCGACAAGTTTGATCCTCGTGCAATATAGTCTATCTTCCTTGGGTATTGAGGAACTCAAATTGGATATAGACATGATCATCCGAATCGCCAAAAATAGTGTATTTTTGTATGATGTCACCTTTTTTGAAGCCACGCCCTTCTACTCCAATGACAAGATGTTCAAGGTGATTTTCTTAACTTGCAATAGAAACAGTTTCTTCAGCTATACTTCCAACCAAGGCATTCAATAACGGTAACGGTGGAACGGCCACCACAATTACCGTTACAACTTACAATACGCTGTTACAACCCTTTTTCTAAAACCTGTATCAGCCCCATAACAGCCATAACAGACCAATTTTTTTCCATAACATCCATTACAGCCTCGTAAAGTGTAACAGTTCCCACCACTACCATTATGTAACGGCCGTTACCTAACCATTTTTTTATTACCTTAGTTCCAACTTTTACCCATGTTGCCTCATGTGGCGTCTAACCCTATTCAACAGCCTTCATCAAACACTAATGTACTAGAGACTCCAGCTGTGCCTAAACTTCAGGTTTATGAGAAAGAAGGTATGTAACCAGGTCTGGCATCCACTATCATCCACCACATCTACTTTGCAATCTGCAAATCCAGCCTTAAATCTTGCACCACACCCTTCTTTGTCTAGTTGAATCTTACAATAGCTCTCATAAAAGGTAAAAGTTCCAGCACTAATAATTCCATTTCTCAATTCGTTTCTCTCAGGAGTATATCTCCTTCATATCACAAATTTACTTCATCTCTTTCTTCCCTTTCCATGTCCTATAGGGAAGCCTTATCACATTGTAGGTGGAAGAAAGCTAAAGAACTAGAGATGGCCACATTGCACTGAGTTCATTGATTTACCAGTAAGAAAACATGTTGTTGCATGAGAGGGGTTTATACTATCAAGATCCTCTGGATGTGGAATAATCAAGTGACTAAAAGCACATTTAGTTGCTAAAGGCGTGTTCAGAAATGAGGAGCCATGGAAATGGAGAGGTTTTCCACTGATGCGACCTTTTGTGTTGTTTGGATAGTAAATAAAATTGTGGACACCACAAAGCAATCATTAACCTTTTGAGTTAGGATTCTCTAGCTCAAGTATGAGGTGATTATTGTCTAATAAATATGAGATTTCCATTTCTTATCTAAACAAGACCCTCAATACCGGAATTCATGTTTCAATAGTGGTCATGGAAATAATCATTTTAGTCATTAGTTCTTTAGCTTTCTTCCACCTACTATTGTCTAATAAATGTGAGATTTCCATTCACTATCCAAACAAGACCCTAAATATGGAATCCAAGTTTCAATGGTGCTCATGTAAATTATCATTGAATAATTATGACTTTTCTTTTCTTTTCTTTTCTTTTCCCTTGGATTCCATGTACACAAATTTGCTCTATGGATACACTCAAACACTTAAAGAAGACTATTTAGAAACATTTTTGTGCAGCTAATAAGCTCAATTTTGTGAAGGTTTGCCAGTTTTCTACTTGATGTAAAAAACACCTTCTTACATGAAGATCTTAATGAAGAGGTGTATATTGATCAAACTCTCGGTTGCCCATGGGAGTCAGATAAGGCGTGCATGATAAAAATCGATGCATGGCTTTATAAATTTTGCAAGGTGGTGATAGCTTATGGATTGCAACGAAGACAAGCCAGTCACTCAGTTTTTATTCAATGAAGTGCCTCTAGTTTGGTCTTGATGCAAGGGAATGAAAGAACAAAAGAGGTATCTGAAACAACATTGTTATAGAAAGGATTTGGGTCACCTTGGATACTTTATGGGTATAAAATTGAAAGGTCTGAGGGGATTAATTTATCTAAGAGGAAATATGTTATGGATTTATTATTAGGAACTACACTACTCGGAACTAACTCCATTGCTACACCCATGGATTCAAATCACAAAATTGGCGAGTGATCAAGGAGAGATTGTTGAAGACCTAAGGTAGTATCATAGATTTGTTGGTAAGTTTATTGACTTAACAATCCCAGGCCAGATATAACCTATGAATAGACTCACAACACTAAGTTCCCAAATATGGATGTTGTTGTACACATTTTGCGATATTTTAAGGGAACTCCAAGACGACGGCTCTTATATAAGAATAGTGGTCATTTTCAAATTAAAGATTACTTTGATGGAGATCCAACTTAGTCTATAGGAGGAAATTTAGTTACACGGAAGAGTAAGAAGAAGATGTTATGGCTCAGTCTAGAATAAGAGCAGAGTATAAGACATGGCCCACACTACTTGTGAAATAGTTTAGTTGAGAACTTTGTTATAGGCAATGTTTTAAATATCGATGATATTGGCTGATATATCCCACGATATATCTTGTATCTCACTTGTTCGATACCAAACGCACAGGTATTGCCGATATATCCCACATGTTCGATCTGATGAGCATTTTCAATTTCCAATCCCTTTTTTGTTGAAATTATATTAAATCAGTGTCAAATGGTTACAAATCCATTGGTTCTCTATGTTTTACATGAAAAATCATGGAGTTGGAGCTTTGATTTCGATATCCATTGGTTCTTCATGTTCTCCATGTTCTCCAAACATGAAATCAAGCATGTATGAGGGCTGATCTACTGATTTGTTGAGTCTTTGTCAATTTTCAGAAAAAAATCATTAAAATATTATTTTTTTTTCAAAATTTCCTTCAACCAGCTGTCAATTGAAACTAATTTCGAAGTATTTAATGAAATGATAATCACATACACTCTAAATGTTATGCATTCAATTTGAATATAGTTGTATTAGTTCAGTCAAACAACGCATAGCTTACGACCTTATACAAAGGAAACCTATTATGTGCATTTCTTTTTTGTTATGATTTAAAAGGGTGTATTGGGGTCTCTTTAACAATCCGTTAAGTTTCATTGAAAAATTCAACCATTTTCCCAATGTTTCCCCATGTTTCCCAAAAAGTGCAATAAATCACCTAATACAAACGATATATCATGTTCGATAACCGATACGTATCTGTATCCTAAGGATGCAATACGTAATGCGATACCAATATTTCGAACACTGGTTATAGGCATTGTTCGTAGTATCGGAACTATTACGAGTATCACTAGCTGGGGATATGGAGCCATATACCAATATCGCCGATATTATAGCTAATTCATGAAAATGTATAGGTGACTGAGGGAAATATTGGGGAAACATGGGGAAAATGGTAGGATTTTTTAGTGAAACTTTAGGAGATGCTAAAATACACATATTTGCATATTTTGGAATAAAAAAATTGCTAAAAGATGCATAAATAATAAGTTTCTATTCAATGGGGGCTGAAAAGCACGTAATGTCACAAGAAATCAGCGCATTAGTAACCAAAATGAGTTCATTTATACTAATAATATCATTAGAAACACAATAATCATTGAAGTTGTTTCTAAATCAAAGAAAAAGTCAAACATCCATCCATGCATGCATGCCTACATGCACATACATACATCCATCCATGTAAACATACACTAACACATCCATCCATCCATGCACGCGTGCATGCGTACATACATACATACATCCATACATGTCTATCCATCCATCAATGCATACATACACTAACATATCCATCCATCCATGCAATATATACATACATACAAATGTTATCAAAATCGTACAATTCACGATATGAATAGTACGATTCATATCATATCGTATGGGTGTACAATTTAAATCATACACCCAAATCGCAAATCCTAAATAATCCTACGAATCATACGATAATTGTAGACAACGTAGATGCGCCCAAAAATACTTAAAAAATCAATTTTTTACTTAATTTTTCCTTTTCTTTGTACCCTTTTTTTGCTCATAAAATATGAAAAAAGGCTCTCTCCTATAAAAAAAATATCCTATTTTTTTCTTTTGGGGAATTTTTATATTAAAAAACCCAAAATAAAGAAATCAGGATATCTTTTTATTCACAATGGATTCGAATATCATTTTTTCTAACATGATTCTAAACTCAAGAAAGATACAAAACAAAATTTTAAGGACTCTTATATGTTTTTTAAGGTAAATTTTTCAAAAGAAAACAAAGGAAAGAGACAAGAATCCTTTACTATCATGATATGTATACCATTAAATGGCTCTTTGGTGGGAACGTCTACAACACCTGGGGTTTGCTCCCCCAAGGGTGTGACATGGGGTCTACCATCAACGGGTTGGTGCAAGAGTCCTAAGGAGATCAGAGACAGCAGGAGGGGGTAGCGCAGGCTGGCTACTTGTTACCGTTCACCTCCCATTAACCATATACATTTTCTCATTTGAGAATATCATCATATGTATTACTTTTTTGATACATGTTTATGGTAAATGGATAATTGATGAGTGTTTAATCTTTTGTGATTTACATATATCTTTTCACATGTCTTTTATATATGTTTTTGTAAATCAGAAAAAATACGATTTGTGATAAGATAACAATTTTGACAACATTGATACATACACACATACATGATCGATCCATCCATCCATCCATCCCACCAACCACAAGTAAATTCATCCATCCATCCATCCCACCAACCACAAGTAAATTCATCCATCCATCCATGCACGCATGCATACATGTCTATCCATCCGTCCATAAATACATAAAGCAATACATCCATCCATGCATATACTAATAATCCATCCATCCATGCATACATACATACACTAATACATCCAAGGTGTTCCATAACGGTAACGGTGGCCGTAACGGCCACCACTGTTACCGTTACGATATGGGCCGTAACGGCCCTTTTTTGTTTTCTAGAAAAAAAAAAAAAAACTGTTATAGGACTGTTACGGTCCGTTACAAGCCATTACGGCTTGTTTTTTCTGTAACGGCCGTTACGGCCGTTTCGACCCCGTAACACGTAACGATTATGACCGTTTCCGTTACGTATCAGCCGATACGACCGATACATAACCGTTTTGGGATACCTTGAATACATCCATCCATCCATGTACACACACACACACACACACACACACACACACACACACACACACACACATGATCCATCCATCCAACCAACCAAACATTCATCCATCCATGCATATAAGCATACACGCATACATGATCCATCCATCCATGCATGCATGTATGCATACAATAATACATTCATACATCCATGCATCCATGCATACATACACACAACCATACATGTCTATCCATCCATGCATGTATACACTAATGCATCCCCATCCATGTGTACAACCATGCATCCATTATCCATCTATACATGCATAAGCAGCATAACACATCCATTCATCCCTCCATCAATGCACACTTCACATGTACATATATCATACATCCATCCATACATGCATACATAATTATCTATAAAAAAATTCATTGGTTAGAAGGTACATCGATGTTTTATTTTTTCATACTTTTTAAAACTCCAAAAAAAAAAAATTACGAAAAATGCAACAAATCGCTCATCAACATTCATTCATAAAAAGAAAACATTAATCAGTTTTTCATGAAATTGTATCCATATGTTTTTAGTTTTTTGCATTTTCAAAAGTTTAAATAATTTAAAAATGCAAAAAATTGAAGAGTGGTTAGAATCCACTCCCTAACCAAATCCCCAAAAAATTTAAAAGAAAAAAACAAACTTTTATTTTTATTTTTTTCCTTTTCGCAGATTTATGAACGCTTACCCCTTTTTACCAAATTTCCTCCCAAATTGAGGGATCTGATTCACGAAAATGGAAGAGTGATCAAAATCCACTCCCTAACTTGATCCAATTAAAAAAAAAAATAGATGGCTAATTTTCGTTTGTTTTTATTTTTATTTTTTTCGTAGATTTACACACGTTTTCTCCATTCCCAAAATTTCCATCAAATCGAGGGATTTGATTCACGATATGGAAGAGTAGTAGTCGAAATCTACTCCCAACCAAATCCCAAAATAATAATAATAATAATTTGTCTTTATTTCTTGATTTTGGCCCATTGAGCTTTCGGTCCGCAATGACTCCCCCAAATGGGAGGTTCGATCCACCAAGAAGGAAGATGAGGTGCCAAAATCCACCCCACTCAGATCTGGAAAAAAAATTGAAAAACGTCAAATTTTCATTTTCATTTTTTATCGAATTTCTGCAATTTACGCACTTATGCTATCTCAAGAGGGGTTTTGATTTGTAGCGGTGTGAATAGGGGTTTCGACTTGTATCGGTGAGAATATCGCCGATATAAGGGACACATGTTATTTATACGGAGGAGGTTTTGGTGATATTTTAAATGTATCACCCATGTATCGATGCATAGCGATGTATCAGTGACGATTTTTCTTTTATACCTGGATTTTTAAGAGTTTTTTGTGTTATTTATCGCCGAGCTGGAGATACCAACAATATTATCAATAATACAACTGATACTCGGAAATTGGTTATAGGAGACGAGATTCTTACTGAAGTAGCCAATGCAGTTGTATCATGATAATCAGGAAGTTCCTTGTATCGTTAATAATCCTATGTTTCATCAAAGGACCAAACACATCAAAGTAGACTGCCACTTCACTCGTGAGAAGGTTTCCAACAACAAAATATTCACTCCATCTATCAAATCTCAAGATCAACTTGCCAATGTGTTCAAGAAGGCCTTGATTAGTAGCCAATCTGAGAAAGTTTATTGCAAGATGTGAATTGATGACATTTGTGGTCGTACAATTGTACAAGCCAGATATGGAGCCATACATACATACATATGGTCCAATCTATAGACATACGAGCAAGGTATTCCGAAACAGTGACAGTAGGCATAACAGCCACCATCGTTACCTTTATGATACGAGTTGTAACAGCTGTTATGGCCCCCGTAACAGCCATTACAGTCTCTTTTCCTATTGACTAAAACTAAAAAACCTGTATTTGCCCCGTAACAGACCAGTACGGAGTTGTTACGGCTTTTACAGGGGGCGGGCCGTTAACGGCAGTTACAAGTCAATTTTTCCATAATGTGTAACAGTTGCCACTAGTTGCCCTAATTTATGGCCGTTACGACCCCGTAACATGTAACGGTTGCCACCGGTACCTTTACGTACAGCCTATACGGCACACCATGCATGCAAGTCTATGGCCCACCTAATGCTATCATTAGTGTGAGAGTCATGTGTCATTGTTTTAAGGCCCAGATCTATGATCGTACAAGTATATTTCCCACCTGATCTTATTATTAGACTGAAAGTATCATAGTTGTAAGTTGTAACCTCATATATAGTATGGCCGTACAGCTGAGACTATAGTGAGCGACCTCTGTTTTTTTTGGGTAAAAGACTAGGGTGCACTCTCGGTACCATATACTCAACAGTTACAAACTTCTAAATACTTGATAAAAACCTAACCACCTTATCTGAAGTTTGGAAAGACATTCAATACATTATGTGAACTTACCAAACAGTTTTTGATAATTGGCCCTTGTATCCAACTCCATATTTGGTCTACTTGCATACTACAGCTAGACCTACCTTAGATTCTACTGCCATCATCTCCAGTATTATCGCCTCAGCTTGGGCATCAAGACTCAACATTGGCAGAGTCGGATTATCACAAAGTAGTTTCCTGCCTGTGGCATATGGCCATGGTAGACCTAAAATACTCCCGAAATTGAACTTGAATGAGCAACAGAGAATTATCTCTTTAATGGTCTGTGAATATCCACAATTTGGCTCACAAAATGAATATCAATCTAATCATTCAAAAGAGAAACTGGATATCTTGGTAAATTTTTCACAGATGCACGAGCTGGAGACATAAGACTACAGAAAATGCGTTGCAATCCAAAAATTCGAACCCAACTGAGAATTTTTAGCAAGAAAAGCAATCATAACAAACCTGTAAGGATCGCCTAGCAGCTTGAGAAACTTCAGATATTGGATCAAACTGAGAAAACCACCAAGGCCCCATCAAGGACTTCAGATGTGGGGCCAAGCCTCTCCTAAGGAGAAAAAAAGAAAAGAAAAGAAAGTAATGTTAATATAACTGGGTAATTATTGAAATACACAAACATGGTTCACAGCCCAAATGAGAAGCATGATGTAAAGTTACAGGAATATAGTTCTGCTGGTAAAGTTGCCAGCAGGGTAGTGATAGAGTTTATGATACAAAACATGCATGAGTTCTTGTTTCTAAAAACTACGGTTGCAGTTCAGCAATCTTGACCATTGGTCTCCAGTCATTCCTACTGTGGATAGAGTGCTCCAAGAAGCTACCAGACTGGAAGATCCCAGTGACCAATCTCAAGCCCACTTTTTCTTTGAATGTGAATCACTGTTCTATCTATATTAACTATCTATTTGTAGGTTCCAAATCAAAGGGTTAAGAATGTCTTATCAAGGATATTTTTTTAGTCACAATCCATCCATTGTGGGATGCATCATATGGGATGCATCATAACAATGGCAAGGATTACAAAACTATGCGTGGACTTATGAGAATTGGAAACCTGCATATACTATGCACATGCAGCCAACGTAGACTACAGTGTAGTTCGCACGACACAGTTCTTTGTGAGAAAAGCTTTGATTCTCCTGGCAGAGTGTGACAGATGATACACAGACACTTAGAAATGACATAGAATTTGCGTACATGGCATGCAAGCCATTCAAAATTAAACTGCCAAATTGTTGGTCTCACTTAAGATGTATGATAACTCATGAACAAAATACTAAGCTTTTTAATCATCCGACTATCAAATCAATGGATACTTATTTGACAGTTAAAAATCAAAATATCCCATGGTCATATTTTGACAAATAAGTGGTCCTTGAATCCAAGGTTGGGATATCTCCAATTATCTGATTTTGGGACTGTAACCTACCAACAGTAGAATCCCCAATTCGGTCACTTTAATTTGAGTTGATACGTCCAACTTTCAAAATAGCACCAATATTATTGATAATATTGGAGATATTATCGGTATCTTCAGGTGGCCGATATAGATACTGAGTTATTTAAAAAAATTACTTTTATCGGCAATATTTCCACTTATATTGCCAAAATATCGATAATAAATCAATATTGGCAATATATCGCTGACCCCCATTGCTTATGTTTACCTGTATCGGCAATATCTTGGTATTATTGCCAATATGGTCGTGAAAAAGTCGGAGAAAAATTAGAAAAACCCAATTTTTTGTGAAATTTTCTGGGGATTTGGATTGACCACTCATCATTTTTTGTCAATCAAGTCTCAAATTTGGGCAGAATCACTACTCCAGAGTAGAAGCATCATTCAAAGTATCCCCGATGTTACGATAATATCCCAAATATTATCCGTATCTTCAGCTCCGTGATACCGATAACACTAGTAGTATCAGAAATTCTAGGTATCAGTGATCTATCGCTAAGTATTGCCAATGTACTGATATCGCCAATGTATCGCTAATATTTTCGACTGTGTAAATTTCAGGTGTCACTTGTAACGGTAATATATCGATATCATCAATGTATTGCCAATATTTTTTACTGTGTGAATTCCAAGTGTCGCTTGTATCGCAAGTGTAAGGGAGCAGGAACTCTAATGGTGAGAAAAATTCAAAAAAAAAAAAAAAAAAATATATATATATATATATATATATATATATATATATATATATATATATATATATATATTACAGTGTTTGAAATATCGGAATCGTGTTATGTATCACACCCTTGGGATACGGATACGTATCGGTTATCGCATGGGATATATCGGTTGTATCGTGTAATTTATCGCTATTATTGGAAACATGGGGAAACATTGGGAAATTGGTCGAATTTTTCAACGAAACTTTAGTGATTGTTAAAAAAGACATCAATACACACTTATAAATCAAAACATTATAAAAAAAAGTGCACATAATAGGTTTTCTTTGTATGGGGTCCTAATCTATGCATTGTTTGACTGAATTAATGCAAGTATATTTAAAGTCTATTCATATAATTTATAAATGTAAGAAGACGTGTGGAAACACAGGCAATACATTCAAAAGCAAAAGAAGAATCACTAGATCAGGTTACATACATGTTTGATTTTATGTTTGGACACAAAGATTGCAACCGATTTGTGAAAAATTGGGAATTTTTTTTTTTTTCAATTTTCTGCAACTCAGCCCATCTTATCCAAATCTCGAAATCGAAGCTCCTAATCCATAATTTTTCATGCGAAACATGAAAAATCGTGGATTTACAACAATTTGACACTGATTTAACATGATTTATAGAAAGAAAAATGATCGAAAATAAAAAATGCTCACCGAATCGAATATGTGGGATATATCCCACTACTTGTGCGTTTCGTATCGCATGGGTGGGATACAAGATATATCGTGGGATATATCGGCCGATATCGTCGATATTTAAAACATTGTGTGTGTGTGTGTGTGTGTGTGTGTGTGTGTGTGTGTGTGTGTGTATCTGTTAGATCTTAGCATGGAGCATGGATTTGACTAGAAACACATGCTTATGTGTGATTGTAATGCATTGCCATGGAAATCTCAACAATTGGGCAAAGGAAATTTGAGAAATCCTAATTTCCTTGATATCCTCCCATAAAATCGGTTATTGAAGAGTGGAAATTTGATTGTTGATGAGGTTTATCAATTCATCAAAAAAATTCATTTTTCTGAGCAACTAATTTTATACTTATTTAAAAATTATGAAAATGTAATAAAAATCTGTTTTATTTCATTATCATCATCATAATCATGTCATCGTGGGACCAAACCCTAATGTCCTTAAACTTCGATACTTACTCCGTCCGGTTAAGTAGGGGAGGAGACTGCCTTAAATGGCTAGCCTCATTTTGTGGGATCGGGCTATATGCTGTCGGAAACCAAGGATCGAGGTCATTAGATACCACTGAAGGTGGATGGGTAAGGTCCATGGGGGTAAGTCTAATGGCTACCCTCTTAGTAATCATTTGAAAAGTAGTAGGACGATGAAAGGAGGGTCTGAAGGCTACGAGCCAAGCGACCAGTTACAAAACTGGTTAAAGTAACTTGTCACCCATTACCAACATCGTTGTCGTTGTCGTCGTCGTCATCATAATCATCATCGTCGTCGTTGTCATCATCATCATCTAAGCCTTATCCCAACTAATTAGGGTTGGCTACATGAATCCTTTTCCACCATTCCACTATCAAGTGAGATTGCCCAAATTCGTAAGTTATGGCAAAAGCTTGATGATGGCTGCCAACTTGATGCAAATCTCCTTTATTCGATCTTGGGACTGGCAGTAAGAGCACAAGTTGGTGACCTGATGACGGGGGAGCCGGCGACCGAAGCCCCGGTGAACGGCGGCCGTAACTATAACGGTCCTAAGGTAGCGAAATTCCTATGAGAACCGGGTCGATTCAAACTCACTGCATACTCCATTCCATGGAGAACCCAGCGTAATTGGTTTTCTCCAGCAGCTGTTTTTCCAGTATTCTTTCAGATGGCCCTGCTATACCTCTATTAATTCTATCCTGAACCCGGACTGAGGTTCAATCCACTTTTATTCTTTCTCTTTCCTTCCTATCCTGGACGTATACGAAGGAGTGCGGTTCGTTCGACAAATTCCTACCTCTATATCTATCTCTGAGATGTTTGGATTTTTCAAAACTCCATGGACATGCAGAAGAGAAATGCAAGTCATACATTGCCTTCGGGTATGGAGACATTATTTGCTTGGGTCGAAGTTTGTGGTGAAGACGGATAACAGGGTTTTGCAGTCATTATGGAAATTCCATTCTCGCTACGATTAGTATCTTCCCTAGAAGAAAAAGAAATAGCAAAATATCATAATTTACGATCTATTCAATTCATAAATGAAAGTAGTTAATGGTGGGGTTACCATTATCCTTTTTGTAGTGACGAATCTTGTATGTGTTCCTAAGAAAAGGAATTTGTCCATTGCTAATGGACTATAGCCGGAACGAAGGCACGGAGCCTATTAGTCAAACGCGCTAGAGCGCTCAGTAGTTTTGAAGCTTGTTGGAGAAAAAAGTGTTTTTCTTCCCGTCCCGGGTCATAGTGAGGCTCCGGTGCGTCCACAGAAGAGGAAATTGCTCAGCAGGCGTAGCTTGGAGTGGGAGTGTAGCGGAAGATTGTTTTGATGAACTGTCACTAAACTAAAAAAGAAAGAAGAGAAAGAACTAGGAGTTGGCGCCTACATACTTATCTCAAGGGGAGAATAGTGGACATAGTTCGGAACGAACTGAAGCCTCAGGATTCCAAATTTCCGTGGAACAGTTGAGGGTCTGGTGGACTCGTCTATCCTAGAGGTTGCGTGTCGACCTCCCTCGTGGCCACTTCGCTCTCTCCGGCCAAGTCCCTCTCGTCGAGTAAAACTCGCCAGCCCTTGGATGCCGCGAGTGCCTCAACCCCAAAGGAGGCTCGGGGTACACTTCGGAAAGCGGATTCCGCCAGGCCTCGGGGGCCACCGGGGGCCTACGAAAAAGCTGTAGGCCAACTAGTACACTTCGGAAAGCGGATTCCGCCAGGCCTCGGGGGCCTACGAAAAAGCTGTAGGCCAACTAGTCTGGATATACAGGCTTTACCGTGTTTTATCTGAAATGAAGTAGGCCTCCCCGTGGGAGGCCCGCAAGGGCTATTAGCTCAGTGGTAGAGCGTGCCCCTAATAATTGCGTCGTTGTGCCTGGGCTGTGAGGGCTCTCCGACCCAAGAAGTGATAAGTACTTGGGCATGGACTTGGAAACCCCCTATTTGCCAATAGAAATGTTGGCCTACTTCCACACCGGATATATCGTATAACCCCTTTAGTGTGTTGATGGAACATGGTAAAACATTCATATTGCCCTCTGACAAAAATAGAACTTAAAAAGGAATTATTTTGATTCAACCATCTCTTTCTCAACTCGCCTATTTTAATCGTATCCTAAATATACCACTGAGCTACTGAGGAACAACGGGAGATTAGATCTCATAGAGTTCAACTCCCGTTCTCAACCCATGACCAATATGAGCCCGAAGCTTCCTTCGTAACTCCCGGAACAGCGAAGTCACCACTTGGCTGCACGTCCTGATAGGGCAGGTTGGGATAATAGATATCTGACCGGGCTAGCTTTAGTCATAAGTCGAACAGAATGAGCGAAAAGATAATGCCCCCGGACCGCCCGGATCCCACGAGTGAATAGAAAGTTGGATCTACATTGGATCTCACCTGAATCGCCCCATCTATCCTCCCTAAAGCAAAGGTGTATCACTAAATCTTTGATCATGGACAAGAAAAGAGGAAAAAGTCGTATGTCATTCACACACGAAGATTAATGAAGAAGAATGGCTTTGTTTATCCTTAAACGACTCTCCCGACAGACAAATCTCCCATCATCTTATTATGGAATCTTCGCCCGGGGAGACTAAACTCAAGAGAAATCTCAAGGAGTCTTATTGACTTTTTTCAATCAACTCTGCAGTCTTCGTCGGCCTCTTGCTTATAGGGCCAGTTGCTTATACAGCATATTGAGTTGTTGGTATTGTTCTCTGTTAACTGGATCGATAAAGTCAACTGAAGGTATTGCCTATACTTCTCGCTCCCAACTCGGAACCACTGACAACTTCTCTTTCCTCCGATCAATATGAAATAGTTCTAATCGCCCTGACTTGTGAACTGAAAGATTCTTTGATCCCTATCCCTATCTACTAAGTCCGCAACGGAAAGAGTGATCCGCGGAAAGCATTGAAAGCAAGCTAGTTTACCTGTTAGACGAGCTACGGATGAAGTTTCTCATCCAGGAAACTATACTCTCTGTCACCGCAAGCCACAGAGGCTGAAAAAGAAGCTACTCGCCTAAGCAGAGGAGAGTCGGGACAGGAAATCAGACTCATTAAGGAAAGAGGGATATTAAGAAGAAGGCCCGGCTTGGCTTGCATTAGCCTTTTCTTTAAGGTAATCCGAAGGAACAATTCTTGCGAGAGCTGGAGAAGCGTCTACGGGTGATCCGGGCTGTTTCCCTCTCGACGATGAAGCTTATCCCCCATCGTCTCACTGGCCGACCTTGACCCCTGTTATTTTGGGGTCATATCTAGTATTCAGAGTTTGCCTCGATTTGGTACCGGCTCAGGCAAACAACGGCGCCAATCCAATAGTCAGGCACCAGGCTCACAAGAGTCGGGGACAGAGCGAGGGAGGGACACAGCCGGCACAAGAACCAGCCGACAGATAGTTATGGTATCAACTCATATGGCCATGTTCTATTCTTTGCAAAAGTAAATCCCATTTTCTTATTTGGATTGAGGAAAGTATATGAACCGAATGAAAAAGAAAGCCGCTCCGCGGGCCCGTTACTTCGTTAATGAAGCGGGGAGAGGGTCCTTTCGAACCAAAGCAGATCGACCAGCTTCTTCAGAAGGCGCGGGAGCCTCGGGGATTGCCTCCCCGTGACCAGTGCCTGTCATCCCGAAATTCTCTGATTCTGACTGAGATCTTTGTCCTACTTCTCTCGGGAGGAAGAACTGGTAATAGGCACAAAACCATCCGTTCTGCTTCTACATTTGTTCGAATAAAATGCTTAGCTAATTCCATGCGTCTAACCAAAAAATCCTTTCTTCTTCCAATTTTTCTATCTTCCCATTCATTCCCATCAGCGGACCCTTCTTCCCCTAATTCCTTCCATTCTACCAATGAATGATCTGTAATAATTCGCAAATCCGGATCGGCTAATTGTTCTCTGATAGCACCTGCTCCAGTAGGGGACCGGGTGTCTGAAGACCTTCAAAAAGTATTCCGCCATGGAGATAGACCCAGTTTGCACCGATTTTCTCCCCAACTCTCCTAGTCGCAGGGTCACAAGGACCCGCGAGGGATGGCGCGTCGGGTTATCAGGCCAGTATGAATCAATGGGTTGGAAGGAAACCCAATGCTTTTATGCCGACAGCTTCCCGTCTCGAGGAATCGATCAACGGGGCTTCACTGAGAAGCAAGGAAGTCCGGCCTGATTGGTGAGAACCTTTTCCCGTTCGCTTGCCTCGGGAAATGGTGTCTGTCTCAGCCCCTCACTCTCACCCACTGGCTTCTTACTCCCGTTTATCAGCGGGGATTGAGACTCTTATGGAATGATGGATTGATCGTATCTCACGTCGAATCCTAAACCGTGAAAACGGGGTTGTGGGAGAGCAATACAAGCGTCGTGCTGCTAGGCGAAGCAGTGGACTGATGCACCCTAGATGGCTAGAGTCCAGTGCAAATTCTTTATTATTCTTTTTATAAATAGAACTGTTTTGAGAATCCATCTTGTTTTTTCTTTTAAGACCCTTAGAAACCATTTTGTTCGGATTGCAGGCTGCAACTCGCCTGCATGAAGCCGGAATCGCTAGTAATCGCCGGTCAGCCATACGGCGGTGAACCATTTACTGGAAAAATGGGTGTCTCGCCCTTTTTTTATCCAATGCTGAATCGACGTGAGAGCGAAGACTAAGGAACCTACTAAAGATAGGGTCCCGGGGACTCCTTGATCCAACAATTGAGCCCACCAAGTGCTACGAGTGCATCGTACTATAGAGAAAGATGCGCATTTATCCTTCCCCCCGGGGGAAAGGGATGACCTCTGAATCGGGACTGAGCGCTGTGAAGTCGACGTTCCGTAGACTTCACGTCGACGCTTGTTCAAACTCAAAACCGGCCTAGGAACGAAGTCACTCGACCACCGGGAGAGGAACGAGAACGGACTGGAATGGACGACTACTCGAGCGACTTGCCCACAATTCTATGATCAACTCAACGAGACTGGTCAAAGGGTTGGTTAAGAACTCTTGACTGTAAACCATAGCAGTTACAGTCACTCAATGGAGATGTTCGCCTTTGGAATGAAGATGGATGAGCAGGCACTTGAGCCTGGAACTGATGAAATTCGGGGGGGGGGGGGGGGGGGGGGGGCCTGAAGTGAGTGTCTTTCATCCGGAAGCAGGTTCTCATACGGGGGACGTCAGTTAGGTATGACGTTCAACCTACTTGGCGAACAGCCGATCGCAAAAACCAAAAGGAGAAGGGTTTAGGAGCTGAAGGAAGGAGAGATTGACGGAGAGGGGCTATTGCGACTTCTGTTGATGGGAAAAGAAGAAGGAAGGGGGGCCGCGCCGTCAGCCTCGTCGGCCTAAGCCTCGCTATGAGAACTGACGCTTCCTAACGCTCTTCATAGGCCAACACACAAGATGAGACTTTACCACCGTGGAGCGGCTTTTTGCAAAAAGATGAGGGGAATTCTCAGTAAGATGTCGGAGAAGCGAAATATACGAGATCACAAACGTAGATTGCTCGCGGCTAAATATGAATTGAGACGAAAGCTTTATAAAGCCTTTTGTAAAGATCCCGATCTTCCCAGTGATATGCGGGACAAACATCGTAAAAAGTTGTCCAAATTGCCAAGAAATAGTTCCTTTGCACGAGTCAGAAACCGATGTATTTCCACTGGTCGCCCTCGTTCCGTATATGAGTTCTTTCGCATTTCTCGTATCGTTTTTCGTGGATTAGCATCTCGAGGTCCTTTGATGGGCATAAAGAAATCGTCTTGGTAGCAACCACCAAACCAATAGAACAGACGGTTAGCTCTGCTGCTGGTCCACAAGCAAGGTGACGTAGGTCCATTACCGGCCTGGCTCCGGACCGAAAAGACCTAACGGAGTAATCCCTTATCTCGGATCGGAGATGCTAACGGGACGGGAATCGAAGTGGGGGACCTCTCTACCGCACCTGCCTCCCCAGACATAGACTACGTACAAACTTTCGTGTTCAGAGCATTGTCCGAGTGAGTAGGCAGCGCCTACCAAGCAAAGCTTTCTGGAAGAGGCTGGGCTGGTTCCTTTTCGGCGCCCGCCCGTGTTTCCATTGATTTTGTTCGGGCGGGCTAGACCAGAACGGGGGAGGAGCAAGCACCAACCGAGGATCTTCTCTCGAAGGATCCCGACCCCGTCAGTCTCGAGGAAATCCCTAGGTTGGTGTCAAAAGAGTACCTTAAATAGGGCCCTAATAAAACCGGTATCGATGCCAGGCGGGATACTTAACGCGTTAGCTACAGCACTGCACGGGTCGATACGCACAGCGCCAGATTTCAAAATCATCACAAACCTCCCTTTTTTCTATTGCAATTTCTCGATTATTATATGATGATTTCTTAACTTTCCATATATAGAAACAGATAGACTAGAAATGACATCTCTTATGTCAATGACACCAAAGGGATATTAAATGGCTCTTGGAGGAGCATTCCTTTTGCTCACCCTCGCACGCATCAGCTGCTGGTTTTGCTGGGTAACATTTGGTATCCTTGATGACTGCTGTAGTACATTGCTTGCGGGTTTGGAGACATTATCTATTGGGTGGGAAGTTTGAAATCCAGACAGATAATGTTGCAACGAGCGACGCTTTTTCCCCCTGCCCCTACATGGCAATATCATGACTCACCTGCCTCAATATCGATTGAAAGCATAAAGATGGTTATCGGTTCAAGGACGCAAGGTGACCTTGCTTTTTCAGGGCAGGGTAAGAAGGGGTAGAGAGTCGTTTTCTGCTCATCCCCTTCTGCTATGCGGACTTGATAATAGCCCGACCTCAAGTCAAGCTTAGTAAAGTTTTTAGCATGGCTTAGCTGATCAAACAAGTCTGCGACAAGCGGGATGGGGTATTTGTTACGCACCGTCACTTTGTTGAGAGCTCGATAATCTACGCACAAATTCAGAATTCAGAATGAAAGGGCTCGCTTTGACCGTTAGGAGTAGGTAACCCGTTCCCTGTGTAAATTGATCCCGGTTGTTCAATAATTTGATAACCAGAGTCATTCTTTGATAAATGATCACTATGAGTCAGACTCAATAGAATTTGATCAATCCTTGGATTGTTAGTGTGGACGATTTATAAGATATAATTGGCCTTCTACCTCCACGCGGCATTGCTCCGTCAGGCTTTCGGAAGAACTCTTTCCTCCATCTCTGATTCCACACAGCGGCCCACGCCGGCTTTGTGTGACCGCAGCGAGAAGCAATTGGTGCTGGTTTATTCTTAGGTAGGCGAATCTAGCTCTCAGACGAGCTAGGACACGAGTAGAGGCTAGAATCGACACAATACACCTAGTCGATTGGAATTGAGAAAATTCTGTGTTTTTAAGATTTTCAATACCCATGTTTCCCGAAGCGACACTTCGTTCCACTCCTTTCATTTCAGGGCCTATCCGAAAGAGAATCCAGTACCTACTTGGTCGTGAATATCTGAATAGGACGAACCGGCCCCCGCAAAGCTGGCTCAAGCCGCAGGAACTTTTGCGAAAATAATGAAGGAACCAGCACCACAATGTCTTGTGCGGCTACCTTCGGGTGTTGAAAAACTATGAAATACACTATTTATTACATAGGTTGATTACAATCAAGCATTATCTAATAGTCTACTAAATAGGTTGATCACAATAATAATTATGCAGTTTCATCAAATATTTCTTAGTTGTATGTATTTATAGATGGATCTATTACATAAGTTGATTACAATCAAGCAGTTATCTAATAGTTTGTTACATAGGTTGATTAATCAACGAGTTATGCTGATGAGTGATTTGTTACTTTTTTGGAGAAAAAAATTGTTATTTAATGATTTAAAAAATCCAAAAGATAAATTAAAAATATGTTTATTTTAAAAATAATAATTATATTGTTTCATAAATGTTAACAATTGAGTATATGGGCCCATGGCCCTCTTGATTTTGGTTATGGGCCATGGTCCACAAGTTTCTTAGTGTTTTTAGTCTTGGGATATACTGGACATAAAAGTTTATTGTACAGGGGTATTTTTATTATATTTTCTTTTTATTACTTTAATAAAAGAGAAAAGGGGGTAGGGACATGAAACCCTAACCCTTTCCTTTCTTCCTTCATCTTTTCTTCTCTCTTCTCCCTTCTCTCTTTCTTTCTTCTCTTTTTCAATCTGTATACCAATCTACAATAATCACATGTGCAAGTGGATGGATGGATTGATGGATGGATGGTTAGATGTGTTATGCATGTATGGATGTATCATGTCTACAATGTATGCACATACAAATGTATGTATGTATGCATGTAAAGATGGACGGTTGCATGGATATATCATGTATGTAAGCATGTAGGGATAGATGGATGGATCATGGATGTTCCTTGTGGAGGCAAAGGTGCGTTCTTTCATTCCCTTTAGTTTGTGGATGATATGTTTTATTACTTGCACTGCATGGTATTTGAATGATATGAACTCATTCTGAAAATAATTTTGCTGCCTTTTCTAGACCGCACATGGTTTAGGCCTCTATAAATTAAAACTTATCATGAATAGTCATTGCTTTTTTTCTTTCTTTTTTCTTACTTTCCTTCTCTCTCTTTTTTCTTCTTTTCCTTTTCGTGATATTTTGATTTCTAAATGTGTAAACATTTGTACTTTAACACCTCTTGAAGTTTCATAGAAAAGTTTCACCTTTTTTCTAATGCATCCTTTAGTTGGTGATATTTTTCCAAATATTGGCAATAACAATACATCTTTCTGCATCCTCAATCAATGATACATGTAACGATATCGATGCATGCAACACTGGATACATGTACATGTGCAATTTATGGGTGCCTGCGCATCAAGCATCACATGCCGCCAGAGTATCAAATAACTTTTTTGTTGGTAAATAATGATTGGCATAGTTCGTTTTGCTAAAGTCAGCACTTAGTATGTCCTATGTTGCTATTGGGCCCACATGCTTAGATGGCCAAATGATATCAACCGTCCATGGTCTCAGGTACCATGGTATCTGAGCTATATTCCCAATAAGCACTAAGGTGTCCCGTAGTGGCATCGGTGGGCGTAACGGTGCCCACCGTTTCCGATACGGATACGGGCCGTATTGGCCGATACGCCCCCCCGTAAAGGTCTAAAATTTATTTTTATTTTTATTTTTTTTTGCCAAAAAAATCTAAAAAAATATAGATTAAATCCAGAAAATTCCAAACATCCCAAATATGCATTCATTTATAATTTTGAACATGTTTATGGTGGTGAAGCGGTCTAGTTAAGCACAATTCACTAGATGATTCTAGCCTTTGATTTCCTGAATTGAATTTGAGCCATTGGAAATTTTCTTTTCAATGTCATAAATACATCTAAACAATAATGGTTTGAATTGTATTCAGCTTAAGTTTATTAGGGTGGCCTGGATTTCATAACATCTAAAACATGAATTGTTCCAATCATCTAACAATATCAACACACGAGCCCAACTAGCATGACACATGATGGGATCCCGAGTATCACGCTATGAAAGACTAGGATATTTATTTCTGATAGGGCCACAATTATGCAAAATTCTCCCACGCAATGAATGACCCGGATATTTACAGGCTACTTAAGATTACACCTCATAAGATTTGTGGGTCATGGTTTGTTCTTCAACATAGTACATGTTCACCTCGCATAAGTGAAAATCAATTTATTATGGATCCCGAGCAACTGTTGTCAAATCGTAAATCGTTTTCTTGTCTAAATCGTATCGTATCGTAAATCGTAAGATTTTTTTAGATTTTCATAAAAATATCATAAAAAATACAAACAATTATACATAGATAAAAAAAATTAAAAAACATATCAATCATCCATTTTCTCATGAATATGCTAAAAACACAATTTAACCATGACATTAATGTAGTATCAATTGTATGTATAAATTATAATGTATGATGTATAACATATCTATGTATAAATGTATTATTGTATAGTAATCATTTAAAAAGTAACCTTAAAAAAGATTTGCAATGAGTCATTAAAATTTTTGTTTTATACCTTTCTTGAGTGTAGAATCATGTTAGAAAAAATAACATTTGATTCCATTGTGAATCAAAAGATATCTTGATTTCTTTATTTTGGGTTTTTTAATATCAAAATCCCCAAAAGAAAAAATAGGATATTTTTAATGGTAGAGAGCTATTAAATCATAGACCTATTTGCATGAATACGCATTAAAAAGATGATATGATTATATCGCTATGTCTGTAAAGTCTAAGTAAAACCTCGAATTATCAATCCACTCATAAATCGACATAACTATTATGAATATTTTTACCAGTCTTTGTTGTTTTAGCCAAATTTTAATATATTAGACTTTATGAATGGTTTAGATTTAAAGAAAATCCCACCATTCAAAAGACGAACTTTTTATGGAAGGTCAAAACTTCACAATTTGTACTTGGAATGGAAAATTAAAATCTTTATTATTGAGAATTTGATTTTTTAATATTTTTTATTGAATCCAAATGAGGGTACTTCCTTATTTACATAAATAACTTAAAGTAAATGGAAACATAACATTTACTTAAACGTTTTTATGTAAATAAGGTATACAATGCAGGTGTGCAGTGCAAGCAAGAATACAGGTAAGGCAATACAGTGCAGGTGTGCACTGCAGGCAGAATTCCAAAATTATCTTATGATTCGATATGATTATCCTACAATTCGATATGATTCATACGATAATCGTACGATAATTTAAGATTTGCGATTCGGGTGTACGATATGTCGTACACCCATACAATACGATAAGAATCGTACGATTCATATAGTAAATCGTACGATTTTGATAATACAGATCCCGAGTACCACACTATGAAAGACTACGATATTTATTTCTGATAGGGCCACAATTATACAAAATTCTCCCACGCAATGAATGGCCTGGATATTTATAGGCTACTTAAGATTACACCTCATAAGATTTGTGGGTCATGGTTTATTCTTCAATATAGTACACGTTCACACCACATGTGCAAATCAATTTATTATGACTTCCAAGATATTGACATCTATAGAGAATAAGAGAGCGTAAATGAATATACTTCTTTTGTGTGCATAGTATTTCGATATTACTTAGGTGAGTGTATTACGTTCAATGTTTTAAATAACGAATAGCATGTAGCATAACGTTCACCCCTCTAAAGTGTGAGGCGTAAGCTACATAGTGTGTCATGTAAGCTACATGTTACTTCTAGATTTTTAATTAAGGTTAATCTTGGTTGTACTAATTCCATGATATTCACCAAATTAGACTAATTAATAATGAAATTTAACAAATTTTCATGATACTTGGCGCAACCAAATAGGACTTAAAAGTAATAAAAGTGTAATCATTAAGTATAAAGGTAAAGAAAGAGCAACAGAACTAATTTAATATTGTTACTTAAATTATTTTTACTAAAAGCATTAAATATTGAAAATAGAAAAAAGTAACAAATCATTGAAAATACTATTTGATTTTAATGTTGTAATGAAAAATAACTTGTAATGTGAGGTACGTAGCGTGCAGCATATGCAAATTACCATGCAATACAGGCTACGCACGACTTAAGCTATTTTCATGAGCTACGTAGCGTTAAGGCTAAGCTATGCTACGTAGCATAGCTATTTAAAACACTGATTATGTTCGGAGTGTTCATCTATGCACCATACTGTTTGTGCTTAGGGTATTATATAATGGGTCTCACCTCCTCCCCCCCCCCCCCCCCCACATTCTCAATAACCACTAACATGGTATCAAAGCGAGTTTAATATGCCCTTATCATTGTCTTCTTTCCAATCCTTTCTTTACTTTTCTTCCCTCAGTCGTACCTCTTGCTACCACCAGCTAGACCCAACGACACTACCAGCAGATCCAGCTGGACCAACCGGCACACCCGACTGAACCCACTGAAGGATTGAACTCATGAACTTTCACTTATGAAGCAAGCCCAGTAGGCCCCACATGCAATAGATCTAGTTGATCCCACTCTTTATGAGAGATTTGTCACCTTTTTCTTGTTGATTCCGTCGTCCGACAGAGTTTATTGCGTTCTGGAACTAAGAATATCATCTAAATGGAAGATACTTCATCGAATTACCATGTGGGGAGCTTTTTTTTCTTTTTGAGAAGTATATATGTAAGTTTGATTCAGTCTGTCTATTAATTAAGATTGGATTGGTTGTGGTGATGAGGGATCAAAAAACTAGCAAGGCAGTGCGATGAGGACATCAGACCATCACATAGTGCACCAGAGGAGGAGGAGATCTTTCTCTTTTTCTAGGAGACCAGGCGGATGGACGTTAGAGATTTATAGATGTTTAGGTGTTTATTTGTTAGATTTGATACTTTGAAGCATTTAATTTGACTTTTGCTAGAAATAGGGGGTTTATTTGTAACTTTGTTAAGGAGTAGGGAGTTGGTTGTAATTTTCCATAAATTACTTCATAAATAGAGAAGTGTGGTGGATGTCCAACCCTAACCCCAGTTTTGTTTATGATTTGAGTTTTTACTCTTTGCTTTGTGAAGAAGCTTATTTCTATTGTGAAGGGAAGTGGTGTGAAGCCATGGTGTGAAGCCATTCCTACATCTTTCAACGAAGATCTTCTTCTTTCAAGCTAAGTTATATTCTCAAATCTTCATTTCTCTTCTCCATCTCCCATCTTTCCTTTTGCTTCTACCTAAACCTTCTGAAACCCAAACCTTCCTAAATCCAACACATCAAACCCAACACTGAGAACCCTTCAACCGTACGGCGTTGTTCATACGGCCGTCCATATAATCCTATAAGAACCCCTTCAAACATCTTTTTTTCTTCCCTCTTAATTTCTCAAATTCCCTTTTCCTTTAGCATATACCCTAAATCAAAACCCCACTTTCCCGACCCTAAATTCCTAAAAATCCCCAATTTCCTAACGCTAGTTCCCAAATCCCTAATTTCCTAAACCCTCAGTCCCAAATTACTCTATCCCGAACAACCCTAGTTGATTATTCCCTAGAAACCCTAACCCTAAATGTCAAGAATTTTCCAAATTGAAATAGAATCAAACCTATGCTAATTGGAGGGCTTCCATGACCCTTGGATCCTAGTTTTCTTCGTAAATTGTGGATGTTATCAATACGGGACTGTGATTATTTGAATTTACATGCTTTATTTCCTTATTGAATTATATCTTGGTTCAACAATGCAAATGTCATCTTCTTCAAGACTGCAAAAGAATTCCAGGAAAACTTTTGAAGGAGATCTATTCGGGGTGAAAAGAACTTGACCCGCATTTATGAATTACTCCAAAATATTCTCTCCTTCCAGTAGGGAGATAAGAGTGTAAGAGAGTACTACTCTGCCTTGGGAGGCATATGGGAATAACTAAGTGTGTATCAGCCATTGTCAACAGATTATAAGACTATCCGATGGTAGAGAGAGGAATTTTGTGTGGCTAAATTCCTCTCAAGCCTTTGCCCTAAGTTTGAGCCTATAAGAGCTCAGATGTAACGCCCCGTAAAATCACTCTTTCTGAAACTCGAACACACACTCGAGCCATATCATGCGCACGTCACATTAGGCCGATCAATCAGCCACTCTTAGCCTTAAAAGACCATAGTTACATTAAGATAAGCTTAGACACGCTCGTAGGAGACCGTTGCGCCACCTATCCCAAGATTGATAAATCTGAAACTCGGGTGGAACAACCCTCATGGTGGGCTTGACGACCTTAGATAGGTTTCATGGTAGAGTCAGCGCCCGAAATCCTGAAATTGTGAAGTCCAGTGAGAGCACATGCAAGTGCAAATACCCTTGCACAAGGACTAAACCAAGCAATCATTATTAATTACACATTTTCTTAGGTGGGCCATTAGGACCCTTGCATGTCTATGAAATTGAGAACCTAGGCACTAAATATAACAACAAACATGTCCTTAAAACCCCGGCCCCGATCGATGATCGATGACTGTTAAACAGACTTTCCCTCATATCCGATAAACGCCGCATCCGAATGCCATGAAATTACAACCATAGGAAGATCACACCTTAAGGAAGCTATCCCATGGGTTAGATTAGTCCAGGGGGGGGGGGGGGGGGGGGGGGGCTGATGGGCCCCACACAACTAAAACAACCCCTCACAAGGCCATTTTCATAAAAATTTCAGCAACTAGGGCCAATTTGGAAATTTTCTGTTGTATAAAAGCATCAATTACAGCACTCTCCTCTTTCATTTTCTAAAAAATTGTTGGAAGAGTGAGAGAGGGAAGGAAAGTGGAGAGAGGGATAGCAATGGAGGTAGGGGGTGCACCTTGCATGCCACCCCACTAGCTTCTAGTCGGTCCTACGTCACCATAACCACCGTCCCTTGCAATAGCACTTCTTCAAATGCTGCTAGAGGTTAATAGGAAGGCAATCCCTTAAAGATCAGCTACATTTAATGAGGTTTCTCCCAAATTTCTGACATGCAAGCTCTATTCTTATAAGAATACTCAAAATTTCTCCAAGAAATTGAGGTGCGGACCATTTACCTCTAGGTTATCTAGGGCCCCAAATGTTGTTAGACGTAGTTAATACTCGAATTATCTTCTTACCCAAGCTTAATTTATTGTTGAGATGATATGTCATGCTTAGCTTCACCCCTATGTGTTGAATTTTTAATGTTGGGATCTTTGGGCTCTATTAGATATGCTTAGAACTACTTACATGCCTGTATGTGTGATGCATACCTATAATATTCCTCGATAAGTGTGTTGCTTGTTGTAAAGTAGGAAATTTTTATGATGAAAGATGTTAACCTTTATTGTACGTTTCAGAAATTGGTATCTATGGTGAATTCATGTTATGCTAGGATTGGGGTTATGTTGATTCTTGCATGTTATGTGATTCAGGCCCACTTTGTATGAAATTCACCATGTTTTACGTTATAGAATCTGTCTGGTACGATCGTTCGACTTGGTAATTGGATGAGAATTGAGGGCGGCCACTTGAGGTCGACCACCCTTGGGCTGGAAAAGTCGATTTGAGACGAAAGGCGGGTGACCAGTCGTGGTTGATAACCACACAGACCTTGCGTGCCCAAGGCTGGCCTTCCCGTTCTTCCCCTCAATCGAAGGTGTCAGCCCAACACCGAGTTGGGACTTGTGTGTGATGTATGAATTGTTATCTTTACTCGAATCCAAGTACTAGCGTTACCGTTGAATGACCCACTTGTAATAACACGGCGAATCGATCCCCAATTCTCATGAGCCAGGCATGGTGGTATGGGACCTGTGCCCGAGATGTCAGCCTACGCTCGGGTGACGAGCCTCCCCGTAGTGTCCATTGAGCACCCGTGGAGGGGACAAGCCTACCACTTGACTATGGTAAGGGGTGATGAGCCCTTTCCCCGCCTGAGTTGGGCATGGCCGACGAGTCACGACCAAATCAGGCCATCGGGCACGACCCGTGTATGGATCGAGGGGTTATTGGCAATGATAGGCGTTCACTACGCAGGGAGCCAAATGGTCCCAGTTGGCCAGGTGATAAAATGCGGGTACTATGACTTCGCCAACCGGTTGGATGCTCAAATGGAATAATTAATAACCCGACTAATCATGCATGGTTCTGCATGGCATGCATTGTGCAGGCGATGGGATGGTGCCTCATTCGCTGACGACTCGGGTTTGTGCGGGTGATGTGATGGTGCCACTCACTATCGATTGTGACCAAAACGGTGATCGGGCATGCATTTGCATTTCATGCATTAAGATTGCAAAACGTAGTACTTAGTCTATGCCTATGACTACTATGTATGTATGTTTGAATCATTACCTATGCCTGATTGCATTTGTACCTTAACTTAGGGAAATTGAACCACTAAGTTGATCACTCACTCCCACTCTGAGACGGTGTTTTAAAACACCAACCAGGCGATATCATTGATGCAAGTACCCCCACGAGCAAATGCACTAGATGCGAGATAGTTAGACTATTTGGGTGGACTCTTTTATAAGACGGGTATTGTATATTTTAGATTTAGCTTAGTTAAATTCAATTATGTCTTTATTCCATTGCTCATATTGACTTATCATTATAATTTGATGCCACGTGGAACAATCGCTTACATAACACGCACCTACATATGCATGAATGACTCCCGGTATATCGAGGATCGAGTTTGTGCTTGACCCCTAAAATTTCGAGCTGTTACATCATATCCTTGGAGGTAGTGAAAGTCCATCTGCCATTGAGGCATTCGCCAGAGTTCAACATACAACTAGTATGAATTTGCAAGCTTCATCTTCATTTGATCAATTTTCTTTTATCTCTGCTGTCTGGTAGAGGAGATGGGGGGAGCCGAGGTGGTCGTGGTCATGGCAATGGTAGACGGTTTGGCGGTAGAGATTTTGGGGGAGGTCACATTAAAGGTAAGAGTACACGTGGTGGTCGTGGTGAAGATCTTAGCGATGGACATGGCTTGTGGTCGTAGCAATTGATAATGTACACATTGTGGCCTCACCAATCATACAGTTGCACACGTTAAAATCTTATTGGAAGACTGGCTTGGGCGAATTAGGTTCGCTTATCACATAACGGTTCTGAGGGTTATGGCTCCAAGGCTGTCTTCCACCATATTGAGTCGAGTACTTCAGGTGACACAGCTACTATGTCTAAGGAGGAGCATATGCCAAGCTTCTGAAACATCACTTCACTTAACCTTCATCCTCTACAGCAACTTTTGCCTGGTCAGGTACAACATTTTTCACTTTCTTTGAGAGTTTCGCTTGGATTATTGACTCTGGAGCTTTCGATCACTCGACCAGTAAGCGTAGTATGTTGTCTCAATTAGTTCAATCCCCATCCATCCCCTCTATGACCCTAGCTGATGGTACATCAACCAATGTATCTGGGGTTGTTACCAATGGTCCTACCCTAGATCTTTCATTATCCTCAGTTTTGTATATTCCTAAATTTCCTTTGAGTTTGTTATCTATTAGTAAACTAATTAAAGCTCTAAATTTTTCTATCAAATTCTATCCTTCTTATTGTGTGTTTCAGGGTCAGGGAAGACAATTGGTGGAATAAAGGGAACTGGAGCAGCTTTACAGGCCAACAATTCTCTTCATCAATGGCATCGTAGGCTTGGTCACCCATCCCCGAATAGTTTAAAGAATCTTGTCCCATCTTTATTACATGTGTCTAGGTTAGAGTGTGAAGTTTGTGAGTTAAGCAAGCATTATAGATTGTCCTTTCTTTCTTGTGAAAATAAAGTCAATGATCAACCCTTGATACATTCTGATGTTGGGAGCGCAGTTCATGTTTCCAGTTTGTCTGATTTTAAATATTTTATTATCGTTGTGGATGTTTGTTCTAGAATAACATGGTTATATTCAGTTCATACAAACTCAATTTGATGGTAAAATATGTATTATGAGATTTGAGAATGCTAGGGAATATACGTTGAACCTCTTTCATTCTGACTTTTCCTCCCATGGCATCATGCACCAAACATTATGTGCACACACAACCTGGCAGAATGGAGTTGTAGAGCGTAAGAATTGTCACTAACTTGATTGGATCTTTGTTACTAAATATGAATGTTCCAAAAGGTTTTTGGAGTACTGCAGTTTTGACTGCATGTTAGTTAATAAATAGGATGCCTTCATCATTCTTCACCGGGAAACCTCCTTTTTCTATCTTATATTCCCAATATCAATCATTTTTTACTCCTCCTAAAGCTGTTGGATGAGTATGCTATGTACGTCAGTTTGACCATGTAGATTTGATAACTTCGAACCCATAGCCATAAAATGTGTTTTTCTAGGTTACTCTTATACTAAGCGAGGTTACAAAGTGTTACAATTCAGTCATTTGTAGGCAGTATGTGTCAACTGATGTTACCTTTTTCAATAGTATTCCATATTTTTCTGAGGGAGGAAAATCTTTACACTTGAAGAAGGCTCTATTACTCTTCCTTTGGTGCCAAAATCAAGCAAGTTCCTGTGCAATGTTTAGATCCTCCTCTGTTGCAAGTCTACACGATGCTCCATGAAAGGTGATGGAGAGCATACCAACATGTCCTCTACCAATCAGGCCACCCCAACTGAAGCTCGTCTCTTAAGTCTTCACGAGCGCTGCCCAATCAGGAATATATGCCCATTGTTCTCCGTAAGGGTTATGTTCCTGTACGGTTGTACCAATCATCCAATCTCTCATTGTGTTTATTTCGATAGCCTATCTCCTTCCTTTGTGCAATTTGCTTTGTCTTTGTCCTCTGTGTCTATTCCTCATTCTTTCCCGAAGGCTCTTCACAGTGATGGGTGGAAGCATACTATGGAGGAATAAATGGCCACTCTTTGTCAAAATCAGACTTGGATGTTACATGAGCTACTTGCAGGTAAACGTACAGTAGGGTGTAGATGGATATATACCATAAGTACAATCCTAATGGCTCAATGGATCGCTTAAAGGCTCGACTAGTCGCAAAGGGATACATTCAAACGTTAGGGATACCTTCTCTCCATGGTCAGGCTTCATTCCATTTATGTGGCGATCTCCATTACTACCAATTTAAACTGGCCTTTGCACTGATAAGAAGAACGCATTTTTTCATGGTGATTTGCTTAAAGAGGTATATTGAGCAACCGCCTAGCTTTATTGCTCCCGAAGGGGGAGTCTGATGAAGTTTGTCATCTAAATGAGTCAATTAATGGGTTAAAACAATTTCCATGTGCATGGTTCGACAAATTTAGTAAGGCGGTACTTTAGTTTGGGATGAAACACAATTAGACAGACCATTTTGTTTTTGTTCATAGAAGCATGACTGGTACCATCGTCTTAGTTGTATACAGTGTTCAAAATATTGGTATTGCGTTATGTATCGCACCCTTGGGGTATAGACATGTATCAGTTATCACATGGGATATATCGTTTGTATCGGGTAATTTATCGCACTTTTTGGGAAACATGGGGAAACATTGGGGAAATGGTTGAATTTTTAAATGAAACTTCAAGGATTGTTAAAAAGACCTTAATACACACTTTCAAATCACGACATCTCAAAAAAGAAGTGCACGTAATAGGTTTCCTTTGTATAGGGCCTTAAGCTATGGGTTGACTGACAGAAATAATGCAATTATATTCAAATTGAATCTGTAACATGAGTGTATGTGATGATGATTTCATCAAACACTCCTAAATACTTCAAAATTAGTCTCAATTGACAGCTAGTTGAAGGGAAATTTCGAAAAAATAATAATAATTTTTAATGAAAAAATGATTTTTATTTTCTGAAAATTGATGAGGACTTTACAAATAAGCAACTCAGCCCTCATACATGCTTGATTTCATTTTTGGAGTGCAACATTGCAAGCAATTTAGGAGAAATTTGGGAAATTTTGAATTTTCCCAAATCGGAATTCCTACACTCAAATTTCGAAATTAGAGTGTATGTGATGATCATTTCATCAAATACTCCTAAATTCTTCGAAATTAGTCACAATTGACAGCTGGTTGAAGGAAAATTTCAAAAACAAAAAAAAAAAACATGGAGAACATGAATTACCAATGAATATCGAAATCAAAGCTCCAACTCCATGATTTTTCATGCAAAACATGAAGAACCAATGGGTTTGTAACCATTTGACACTGATTTAATATAATTTCAACAAAAAAAAAAAGGATCAGAAATTAAAAGTGCTCACCAGATCCAACATGTGGGATATATCAGCGCTACCTGTGCGTTTCATATCGCACAGGTGGGATAGAAGATATATTAGTCGATATCGAAGATATTTAAAACATTGGTTCTATATATGGACGATATCATTGCTACTGGTGATGACGGTACAAGTATCTCGGAGTTAAAGAAGTTTTTTGTAGAAACACTTTTCCACAAAGGATTTAGGCTATCATTGATAAGTCAGAATATTGAGGTAGCCAATGTTTGAAGTATCACTATTGCTACAAGTTTCACTGGCCGGGGATACAAAGACAATATCAATATTGCCAATAACCAGAAATGCGGGGAAACATGGGGAAAACGATGGAATTTTTTAGTGGAACTTCGGGAGATGCTAAAATACACATATTTGCATATTTAAGAATGAAAAATTGTAAAAAGAATGCATACATTATAAGTTTCCATCTAAAAGCATGTATTGTCGTAAGAAATCAGTCCAGCCATTCATCCAAACATTCGTCGATATTTCAGAATACCGACATCACACGATATTTCACCGAGAAAACTTTAACAAGTGGAAAAGAAACGAATATTGTGGTCTCAGATATCGCCCATGTTGTGATAACGATAATATCGCAGTGATATTATCAATATTATTGTCGACAGATTGAACACTGCATCTAACCATGCGCCTATAAAAAAATTGAAATGGAAATTTTTTTTAATAATCATATTGTTTGCAAAATCGATACATTAGCTATATTATCAAAATACCATCGATAAACTAGCAATACAAGCAACGCCTGAAATTTACACAGTAAAAAAAATTGGCGATATCGATACATTGTCGATACTTAGCGATGCATCACCAATACTTGGAATTTTTTATACTAGTAGCGTTATCGGTACCACTAAGCTGGAGATACGGATAATATTGGGGACACTTCGAAAAATGGAGGTAGCAAGGTCGAAGATGGGAATCAACTTGTCATAGAGGAAGTATGTGATGGATTTATTAAAAGAGATAGCCAGATAGGTTTGTTGGTAATCAACTTGTCATAGAGGAAGTATGTGATGGATTTGTTAGAAGAGATAAGTTTGTTGGGGGCTAAGCCAATTGAAACTCCATGGATACGAATGTGAAGCTTATCATAGATGAAGGATAATTGTTTGATGGTCAAAGGAGGTATCGTCTGCTTGTTGGAAAATTGATCTATTTGATGATTACACAACTGGATCTCTTATCCAGTTAGTGTAGTGAGTCAGTTTAAATGGGGATGGGGAAAATGCTATTTTTTAAATCATATAGAAGACTTACATGTACATGGGATGGGAAAAAGGATTATTGTTTGAACTTGATAATGACATGATGATATATACATGATACATCTTTTTGTTTTTGCATATTCATAACAAAATAGATGATTGATGTGTTTTTTTTAATTTTTTAAATTTGTATATTTTTTATGACTTGTTTTATGAAAATCTGGAAAAAAAAATCTTACGATTTACAATACAATACCATTTAGACCCCTTTACGATTTACGATACGATAACGATTATGATAACATTGGCCGTAGGTGTCATCGAGCTAAATTTTATCAGTAATGCATTTATAAACTTTGGGCTCGCATCGGAGCATCTTTAGACATGACCAAAGAGGTTGTTGAGCATATTGCTACCTAAATTGCCAACCCCCAACATTTTCCATTCCAGACCATGTGATCCAAATTATAGGTAACTTACAATCTAGATTGATTTTTTACCTAAAAAAAATTGTGGTCTACGCTCTTATTGTTGAACAAGTCATAACTTACATTATTCAGAATGACTGCATATACTTTGACTCATATGACAAAAGACATGCAATACAATATTACGTCACTGGATTTACAATAATAGCATTTGTCATTAGTGAAGAATGAAAGAACCAAAGAGGAGGAATGTGAGAGAGATGGGAGAAAGATGTGAGAGAGAGGGTTTGGAGAGAGAGAGAGAGAGAGAATGTCTGTTCCCTCTATTATCTTATTCAATATATATGTAGGGTTTTTCCTTTATTACATCATAACAGCACACTTTATACAATATTTGTAAATAAGCCCACTATTATCCAGTGTTGTCAAAATCCTACAATTTACGATTTACTATATATGATTTTAATTGAATCTTAAGCAAAACGATTTGAATCCCAACCTTGAATCCCTTTTTATATGAATCCTACAATTCTATGATTTGAATCCTACAATTTACAATTCAAATTATACTTGTTCTTTTCTATTTTAAGCTTCGCTTGCCTTTCATTTTATGCTTTTAAATTGGTGGGGGCTTTAAGAATAGTTTAGAAAAGGTAAATTATTTTTATTTGTTCTTTAAAAGAGATTAAATTATATATATTCTCTTCAATGTTAAATCATGTAGCTTTTTTTGTGATTTCTTGCGTCTTAACTGGTCGAAACACCAAGCTGGTGTATGACTTAACTGTAATGTTTTTATGGATGGTTACAATCATGCTGACTTATATGTATTATGGAATGATGTTTAGAAATCAAAATATCTTTTTTTCGTCGGTCTACAATATCGAAGGGCTCTTTTCCACTGTGATTCTACATTCAAGAAAGGTAAAAAGCACATAAATTATTAGAGGACCCTTGTATTTTTTTTGAAGAAAATTTCATAGAAGACAAAAGGTAAAGAAATAAGAATCCTTTAAAGGACCCTTCTAACATGGTATTACTTGGAGCACATTGCTGGTAAATGGAAGATAGATGAGTTTTAAAGAAAAATTCTGATTTATTTATATTTTTCTTTTTATTTCAAAATTTTAAGAATTGTAAAAAATCTTACGATTTGCGATCTGATACGATTCAACCCCTACTACGATTTACAATACGATAACGATCTTGACAATATTGCTAATATCATATTTACATAAATGACCCTACTAACTTCATATTCCAACACTCCCCCTCAAGTTGGCGTACGAATGTCCGTCATAGCCAACTTGCCAGAGATTTCTTGTAACATGGGAGAGCTGAGAGCCTTTGTAAACATGTCTGCCAATTGTTCTGTAGATTTGACAGATGGAGTAGCCAGTAATCCAGAGGATATCTTCTCTCGAATGAAATGTAAATCAACCTCAATGTGTTTAGTCCGCTCATGAAAGACTAAGTCAAACGCAATACGGAGGCAGCATGATTGTCACAATAGAGATGAATAGTTGAGGTGATAGGGAAATCCAATTCCATCATAATGGATCTCAACCATAAGAGTTCACGAGCCTCATGAGCCATAGTTCTATACTCTGCTTCTACACTGGATCGAGATACGAGTGCTTGTTTTTTACTTCCCCATGTAACCAAGTTGCCACCAACGAATGTGTAATAGCCAAAAGTAGATTTTTTGTCCAGTTGAGCATCATGCCCAATCAGCATCAGAATAGCCAGCAATATTAACATATCCATGGTTCATATAAAAAAATACCACTCCTAGACATGACTTCAAGTATCTCAATATGCTATGTATAGCATCCAGATGAGGCACCTTTGGCAAGTGCATGAATTGACTGACAATACTTACAGCTTGAGCAATATCCGGTCATGTAATCGTCAAGTAAATCAGTTTTCAACTAATCTTTTGATACATACCTGGATCTGTCAAACTCTCACCTTCAGATGCATGCAACTAGTGCTTCTGGTCCATAGGAGATAAAGCTAGACAAGCACTTAATTTCCCAATCTCACTCGGTATATCAAGAGTATACTTTCTTTAGGATATGAAGATGCCTTTAGATGAACGGGCAACTTCAATCCCTAGAAAGTACCAGAATGGACCCAGATCTTTGATCTCAAATTCTTTGCTCAACTTGTGCTTAACTTGATCAATGAATTCCAAATCATTCCCAATCACAACAATGTCATCCACATAAACAAGTATAATAGTTCTGCCTTCCTGTCGAGTATGAATGAAAATTGTATGATCTGCTTGACATCTTCTGAAGCAAAAGGAGATAATAGCATTTTCCAACTCTGGGAGATTGTTTAAGGCTATAAAGAGCCTTTTCCAGCTTACACACCTTCCCAGACTCCTCCTCAAGCTAAAAACCAGGGGGCAAATCCATATACACTTCTTCTGCCAGATCGTCATGGAGGAAGGCATTGTTAACATCCAGCTGAAACAGAGGACAATCAAGATTGATAGCCACGAAGATAATCAAGTGGACCGAATTCAACTTTGCCACAAGTGAGAAGATTTCATTGTAATCAACCCCAAAATGTTGTGTGTAGTCTTCAACCGTCAGACAGGCTTTATAGCGCTTAAGATCCATCAGTCTGATACTTTATAGAGAACACCCACTTGCACCCAACTATACTCTTACCTAGAGGTAATGGAACAAGATCCCAGGTACCATTTTTATGAAGAGCAACCATTTCTGCTTCCATTGCTTGCTTCCAAGTAGGGACTGGAAGAGCCTCAAGCACTGACTTAGGAATAGTGGAAGAGGAAATGGCGGCCAAGAACACACAAAATGATGGTGAAATAGACTCACACGAAACAAAATTAGAAATAGGATGTAATGTGGGATGATGACTACGAGTGCGATAGGATAAGAGAAGATACTTGAGACTAGAAGGGGAGCTATTGATACAAACGGACCGTGTGATGGTCTCGATTGTCTGCGGACAAAGGTGAGGAGTCGCTTGGGTGCCGAGGGAGACGTAGAAGGAGAAGTATCAACAGCTGGCAAAGGTAGATAATGATTTGTCTCAACCGCATCAACATGTTCAGACGAAGGAGAGTAGAATGGGCGATCTTCAAAGAAGGTCACATCCATGGACACTATATTTCCTCGTAGAAGGATCATAACACCTATAGCCCTTATGTTGAAGAGAATATCCAATGAAAATACACTTAATAGACCAATTGGCAAATGTCCCTGGAGGGACCTAATGAATGCACAAAACAGACACATTCAAACACTTTAGGAGGACAACAAACAAAGGACAGGTAGGTTTCAATGCATGTATCAGAATATCTCCCTTAAGGACACGGGCAGGCATTCGATTAATCAAATAACATGATGTTAACAAGGCTGCAAACCAGTATAACTTAGACTCATACTCTACTAACCTCTCTCTCAGTCTACTAACCTCCATACGCAGGTAATAGACCTCCTCTCTCTTGGAACGTTACAAGAGTGAGTAACCTAAAAAAGATGGCAATTCCTGCGCTCTGCCACTCCATTTTGTTGTTGAGTATAGGCACAAAAAAGTTGATGATAAATGTCATGCTCTTGGAGATATCATTTGAAGTTATTTGAGGTATACTCACCACCACTATCAAAACGAAGGTTTTGAATGGTGCAATCATACTTGGTCTGATCATTTGATGAAATGATCAAAAAAAAGTTAAACAGTTCATCACAGCGATGCATCAAATACACCCAAGTCACATGAGAGAAATCATCAATAAACGTAACAAAGTAAGAAAAACCATCCGGAGATAATAACAGGACTAGGTCCCTAGATATTAGAATGTACCAATGCAAACATTTTATCAGAACGATGCTCAACAATAGGAAATGAACATATAACATGTTTATTCAACTGACACGTTTTACATCTAAGAGTAAGCATCGATAATTTTATTATATTGAGGAACATGAGATTGTAAAGTTCTAACAGACACATAACCCAATCTTGCATGCCAAATGGCAGCAAACGTTCTATTAGACTCTAAACTGCATAGCTAAGAAAAAAATGAACGAGATGTAGCGGAAGCACCAGCACCAGCAAGCTCCCCTTGTCGCAAGAACTAGAGACCACCACGCTCATACCTCGTACCAATAATCATCTTCGTGCTCAAGTCTTAAAAAACATAATGAGATGGAACAAAAGTCACAGCTGCAATTTAACACGCTAGTAAGACAACTAACAGACATCAAATTTGCATTGAACTTAGGAATGTACAAAACATTGAATAAGGTGAGGGTAAGAGAAACTGAAACTAAGCCAACAAATTCAACTAGGGTAGAAGTCTCATCATCAAGACGAACTGAATGACTACAAGAAGAAGTGGAGGAAGGAAGAAGACAACTGTGCGTACCAGTCATATGATCCAATGCCCCACAATCTATAATCTAAGTGGAAGGAGTGGAGGCGGCATGAAGTGCAGTACCTATCGTAGCAACAAAGGAAAAGGCAGATGGTTGTGATGAGACAGATGTAGGTGTGGCCTGACTGAGGTTGAAGGGATCTGAGATGCTAATGCTCCATCACATCTTGCCCTAGTCATAGTAACAAACTCCATATAAGAAGAGTCAATAGGAGGAATGCCACAAATATCATAAGCATGTCCAATATCATCAGAAGTTGTGACGTAGGCATTAGGGCGGCCCTGTAGCTTGATACATCGTTCTCGAGAATGTCCCGAACGATTGCAATAGGTACAGAAAAATCTCCCCTTACCTCTACCACGTCCTCTAGATGAAAACTCACCTCGAGTATCTGAACCACCACTCCTATCGCCAGATGGAACAATAGTAGAGGTAAAGGTGGTCCTCTCCTATGTGAAGGCTAGAGCTGACATAACTCGCCAGCGGGCTTCCTCCGTAATGGACTACAAAATATACTGTTTGGAGTATAGGAAAAAAAGTTGTGGCAACAAGCTGAGTCCTCAATGCCTCATACTCTTATTCAACCCCGCTAAGAATTTGTATGTCATTGGCTTCATCCTCCCGATTCTTCACAATTTCAGCATTGCGGGTGTTAGGGAGTTCATTGAGGGGTTGTAAATGACTCAGTTCTTCCCAGCGACTCTTCAAGGCCCCAAAATACTCAGTAATCGAAAGGTTCTCCTGTGTGAGAGAATACAACTATGTATTCAGTTGGAAGATGCGAGGCTTATTGAAGACTGTTTCATAAGTGTCATTGAGTGATTTCCATAAATCAACAACAGTCTCATAAAAGAAATATCCAGAAGCAATACCGGGTTCCATGAATTGAGTCATCAGCCCATAACAATGGCATTGGAGGAATCCCATGTGTCCGCAGAGGATGAAGGTCTTTTTGTCGTGCCAGTAAGATACCCAAGCTTCTCCTTGCCAACAACAATATACATCCAAACAACCCGAGACCAAAGACAAAAGTTGCTTCCGTTAAATTTCGTATAAGTAATTGAAAGTGGTCCATCAAGGCCATGTCCAAGTGACTTGAAATCCATCAACACAAAGAACGCAGGAATATACACCGTGCAGTCGGTGTATACGCTGGACCTAAAAACCAAAAAATGGTGCAATTAGTCACCCATTTTGGCTAAAAAACGCATCCATGTTGGTCGCATCTCCACGAAACTGACTCCTCTATATAGGGTAGTCAAAAACGGCCCATAAGCAATTGGTTTGGTGGATCAAAAACCACAAATTCGAGAGAGATCTAAAAAATGGTCCGATTTGGGCATTTTCTGGAAATTACTATAAAATCCATAAAAAAATATTAATCTACTTCAAAAAATTCCAGAAAAATAGTCATAAATCCTCTTACATGATTCCGCACCAGGAGGTAGAGATTTTGGAGAAAATAGATCCATACAAATGGTGGATTGTTGACATCAACCGTACGGACGCTAATGCCAACACGTGTCTCCCTCGATTTCTATATAGAACTTTCCCTTTTTACCTAGATTTGATGTCTTGACGACGAGGATCTGATGTATGTTGGTCTTGCACAGGTTGGATCGATCAAGGCTCTGATACCATGAAGAATTAAAGAACCAAAGAGGAGGAATGTGAGAGAGATGGGAGAACGATGTGATAGAGAGGGTTTGGAGAAAGAGAGAGAACGTATGTTCTCTCTATTATCTTATTCAATATATGTGTAGAGTTTTCCTTTATTACATCACAAGTAACAGCCCACTTTATACAATATTTGCAAATAAGCCCACTAATATCATATTTACAGAAATGACCCTACTAACTTAATATTCCAACAATTAGTATATAATTAGTAACATACTGCATACCAGTTCCCATATCACATACTGAAGCGACTTGTGATCATAGTAACCTTGGTAAGGTCTATTTTTTCCAATCAAATCAAAATCAAAGATTCTAACAAAGCAGGTCAAGAATTCTCCTTCCGGGCTTGCAATTAGTGGAGTTCATGAAGCATCAGCCACCAATAATGAGAGAAAAATAAAACATATTTTGTTTCTGACAGTTAATCCAGTTAAACTCGGTATTATGCTTAATGTTCAAGCAAGCAAATCAAGTACAACACATAAAGAAGACTGGAAAAATCATGGTGCACACACTAAGACATAAAGCAAGTACAAGTTGTATAGAGGACAAGATAAATCAGTTTTGAAAGGTTAGCTTGGTTGATCTTAATCTCGTTGTCATGTAGAAGCTTCTAACAAAGAAATAAGAAGACAATCAGCATTGAAAAAGAGAGGAATAAATACAATGATGAAAGAATTTTTCTTGTCAATTGAAAGAAAGTTTACATAATGAGGCATAAATCTCCAAAAGGATTTAGATAATGTGTGTATATTTAGGATATGCATTTATAACTTCTATACAAATGAAAAAAGCACGAATGAGGAAAATGCGCATGAGATAAGCTCAAACCCGACAATGCTGACAAGATTAGTCATGGTGTCATGAGTTACTCGCCGAACTTCTCTATTGTAGTCAAGTAAGAGCCTCTTGTACTCGAATGCCTATAAAATAGAGTGACAAAACATGATCACCAGAAAATTGAACATCATTTGCAATGCCAAAAGAGAAGCAAGCATTTAAGAGAGCATTTACCATAACAAAAAGTTCAGTTGTGACCTTTACCCATTATAATAGTTATCGTAACAGCGACACAACTAATCAGTAACAATTTCTTTTTCTGAAGGGTAAAGCCATTCATTCAGGAAATGCAAAGTATGATAGACATCATCCCAAATACACAGACAAAGAAACATCCCAAGATTACATCAAAGCACCCCAATGTCATTTCCAAAAACCTTAAACACATGTGCCCAATCCATAACCAAGCACTTGAGAAACACTGCTTCTGGATCGCATAAGGAGTCTCGCAAAATGTAACTGTTACACTCATCCCAGACAGCCCAAAGAATGGCAAGGAAGAGAGCCACCACGCCATGACACTCTGACACCCTTTCCTTCATACCATTCCAGCAAAAGCTCCCCCACTGGTCACAGTATAACCCAAGACACACCAAGAAGGGAATGAAACTTCCACCAGATGGATTGCATAAAAAGGAAAAGGATAAAGGGGAGGTCAACCGATTCCACATCCTTCAAACACAAAGCGCACCTGTTAGTAATGAACATCTTCCTTTTCTTTAGATTTTCCATCGCACTTGCCCGTTGGCCATGTAAATGTGCGGATATGGGGCAGGCCCATCAGCTTCCACACTGTAGAAATGGGATCCAAGAATCCAGAGTGGGGTTGCATCATAACAATCGAGTAGGATTTGATGGTAAACCTGCCCGACTAATCAGCTCTCCAAGCCCAAGAATCTGGATCAGAAGACGCAGACCTGTATCGCTGGATGAGGCTCATCAACCAGGAGTATTCATCAATCACTTCATAAGTTTCTTCTGAATGTCGGAGCCCAAATCACCTCCTTCCCCACTAAAGAAACAACATAAGAATAGGGCCATCTCTGTCCACCAAAACGTTGAACAATCTGGGAAAGGGCAGATAGAAAGGGCCTTCCCCACACCACCAGTCCAACCAAAACTGATTTCTAGATCCCTACCTCAGCCTGAAACAAATTTCTCTTTTGAAAGCATTCGAAGTCTTCAACATTGCCTATGCTGACCCCAAGAATGCGAAATCACCCACCTTCCTCCATACTTGCTTCGAATGACCCGATTCCAAAGGCCACGCCCCTAATCTCCACAGCCATTTGCCGAGGATTGCAACGTTCAAGAATTTGAGATCCAGATGAAACTTTTTCTTGCCTCCAATCCTTGCCATAAGAAATCCCTTTGAATCCTTTCCAATCTAAAAACAATGTTAGCCAGGCACTGATAGAGTGACAAGGGCAGATTTGATGAGAATTATCTTACACCCAAAAGAAAGATATTGAATCTTCCATCCTGAGAGCTTAGATATCATTCTATTCAACACCGCGTCCACAAATGCTTGGCTGGCTTTTGAGAGCACAAAGCAAGCCCAAGTAGAACGACCAAAAGCTTCCCGCCTTGCAACCAATCACCTTGGAAAAATAGGCCACTTCCTCTCCGCTCATACAAACCCCCAACATCTCGCTCTTCTGAATATTTCTTCTAAGACCTGATACCACCTTAAAGCAATGCAACAACTGCAGATTATCCATTTGCCCCACATCAGCCTTGCAGAACAAAAGAGTATCGTCGGTAATGCAGATGAGACGTGCAGAAATCCGCTTGCTCTACCACAAAGCCATTCATAAGACCATGAAAACTAGCACAATCCAACATCCTACTATGAGCCTTTGCCATAATAAAAAAAAAGGAAAGGGGAAAGAGGATCCCCTTGCCTAAGACCTCTAAAGCTTCTAGGAATCCTGTAAGTGAACCATTCACTAGAATAGAGGAGCCAAACTAATGCATTTCCAAATTCACTTTATCTAGATGGACCAAAGACCATTCAGCCCATCATATACCGAATGAAGTTACAACCCACATGGTCATATGCCTTTCCCAGATCCAACTTCCAAAAATTGCCCTACTTATTGACTTTATACTTGGAGTTAATGCATTCTTTGGCAATGAGGAGCCAATTCAAAAATTGCCCTACTTATTGACAACCCACATGGTCATTTGCCTTGCCCAAATCCAACTTACAAAAATCGCCCTACTTATTGACTTTATACTTGGAGTTAATGCATTCTTTGGCAATGAGGGGCCAAATCAAAATTTGCATACCATTAACGAAAGCCTGTTAGGTCTCTGAGATAATGTCCTCCAAAACTCTATGAAGTCTAGTAGCGAGAACTTTGGCAACGATTTTAGAGGGGCTCCCGAAAAGGTTAATGAGACAAAAATCTTTCAGACATTATGTACCCTCTTTCTTTGAGATCAAGGCAATGAACGATGCGCCAATCTACCTAGTCCACACTCGTGAAATCCCCCTCATGAATGACATAACGTTGGTGACGTAGGATGCCCTAATCGTGATGCATGCTCATGAACACATATAATCCAACGGAAATAAAAGACGAAAATAATCTAAAAATTCAACATCAACCATCATAAACTAAGAAAATCACGAAGAGGCATGCAATGGAGCGGGCCATCATCACAACCACGAAGTGAAAGCTCAAGTATTGCATAGGTTGGATCCAACAAGGAATGAAACCTCCCGATCTTGCATGGTTATAACTCAAATGTCCAATGAAAATCACTAGTTTGAGAGATCAAAGGATTTCCTCAGATTAGGGATTTGAAAATTTGAGATTTCGGATTTTTGGATTAATTCTCAGATTTAAGATTCAAAGATTGGAAATAATGAAAGTAGAGAAAAAATGAAGAATAAGCTTACCTTAGAAGAATGTTGGAGGGGCATAAGAAGAAGAAGAAGAGAGAAGAAGAGGATTGGAGAAGAAGATGAAGTTCCAAGAGAAAGAGAGATAAGAGGGAGGCACCCAAAAGGTTTTTCTTCATTAATCAATAGTTAACCACGAGTTTAAGGCTTAATACCCTTAAATAAGCACTAAAAGACACCCAAAAGACTAAAATACCCTCAATACTTTAAGTTAAAACAAACTAAAAAAATAGTTCACGCGATGGTCAGGCGCCCAGTGGAAGTGAAAAACGTCCAACAAGTAAACTGGCAAATCAGATGAATTTCGGGCGCCCGGTGACACTTGGTCGGGCGCCCGACAGTCCAGAAACGTCAGGATTGCCGACGGCCCAGAAGCGTCGGGAAAGCCGTCGAGAATCTAGAATTTCTGCTTTTCTGCCGACCGCCCGGAAGCGTCAGGAAAGCCATCAAGAATCTGGATTTTCTGCTTTTCTGCGGACGGTCCAAAAGCGTCGGGAAAGCCGTTGAGAATCTGGATTTTCTGTTTTTCTTATTCCTCCTACACATGTCTTCCCATGGTAGAGCCTTCTCAAATGTCCCAAACCACATGTGTAAGGTCTTCAATGCTACTTCAATGATTGCCAAGCCACAAGGAAGATGCTTGTGGCGTGCGCTTTCTTCGTTGATAAACTGGGAAGGGTCTTGTTTCCTCATCAGTTGGATTTGACGTCTTCCGAGAACCTTAGGAAAAACACAATAGGGAACCCGTTGAGACCTGGGGCTTTGTCCATCCCGAGGCTAGAAATAGTTTTGAGCACCTCTTCCTCCTCCAAGATTCTTTCTAACCATGTTGCATTTGGGCCACCAATTTTGTTGCAGGTAAGATTGTTGAGCTTTGGCCAAACCCATCCATCATCCAGTAGCAACTTAAAGAGTAGAAATAGAAAATAGAATCATAGATAATGTCTCTTTTCTCCACCCTTTCACTGTTCACTACAAAGCTATGGATGCGATTTGTCCAAGTTCTAGAATTCGCAATGCCATGGAAATACCTAGTATTCCTATCCCATTCCCTGAAACAAACAGCCATAGATCTTCACCTCCACCAAATTTCTTCTTGAAGAAGATTCTTCTCAACCTTGACCTTCAAAATGTCTCTCAATGATATCCTCCTCCAATGGATTTGACTCCTCTTTGGTGTCAATTCATTGAATTGCTTCAAGAATCCTCTTTTATCTTCTTACAGAGATCCTCTTTTAGACTTGGCCCAATCTTTAATCTTTCCTTTCAACAACTTAAGTTTAACCATAAGCCCATAACTAACCCAACCTTCCGTATAAAAGGCTGCCCACCATTCTTTTATTGACAGGATGAAGTCTCCATCAAGCCATGCAAATTGCAATCAGTGGTTTAAATAGTGTATAGCTTATTGTATATTTAGCACTCTATAGCATGTAAAGAAAGCTACGTCAAGTGTAGCCTAAGCTACTCGATAATTCCATTTTTTTATTAAAATAACAGGAGAAAATATGATAAACAGTAAGAATAAACATAAAAAACAGCAAAAAATATTAAAACTTCAGTTTTCGCCATTTGTCAACACAGATTTGACCTGGCTGGCACCTTTATCAAAGCAATTAATGGGGACGACATCAATAAGCTCAAGAGACGATAATAAGGAGCCATGTGTCAACATAAGACCGGCTACACCAATCTCAAGGGCCTACTGCAACCAGCCATGTATCTCATAGGGCGTCTCTCACTGTCCAAAGCAGGCAAATGACGTCAACCACTTGGTTGTTCTGATGCGGACATCAGTGTTGCACCCTTTAAAGTGTACCAAAGGAGGCGACGTCGCAAATCGAGTGTTGGAGCAGACGAGCTGATGTGGATGGACGCTGGGCCCATTAGACCCATTTTCTATCACGTTACGAGTACACGAGCTGCGGGATCGCGCAGGAGCATCATGACTGCTGGACTGTGGAGCGGATTTACTTTTAGGCGTTTTTCTGTTTATTTCCTTGTTTCTACGTGTTTTAGTGTCATTATTTAGTTTAGGCGTTTTTATGTTACTTTTTTGGTTTTCAGACACTTAATGCACTTTTAATTTTCATAGCTTATATATACTGTGAGAAACCATATTTCGAATTATTGAATGAATATAAATTTCGACTGCTTTTCTTCCTCTTGTTTCAAGAGATTAGGGTTTCAGGATTGGCCCTCGGGTGTTGAGGTTTCCACCCCCGTTTCCATATTTTCTTGTCTTTATTTCTTCAAGGTGCAAAACGATTTTCCTATGTTTATCATCCGTGTTATCCTTCATCTCGAACCTGTTCCTTCCCCATCACATTCGTTCTTTCCCGAATCTACCCTTTTTGTTTCGATCGGAAAAGAGGGATACCTAGCCCTAGGAACTAGATTCAAACTTGACTGTGGACTGGTCTATGCTAGATCTGAGATGTCCTCATATCCCTAGATCCTCCCTATCTTACGGTTTACGTGATTCTTATGCTTAGGGGCATGATCCGGACGGACGGATCTCATCTCTGTGTTGATATTTGTTAGTTTCCTTTTGAGCGAAAATAATTAGTTGTTAATTTTCTTACTTGAATATCTTCTAACTGAATATACATACATCTAGGGTTAGGTCATTGCATGCCCCTGCATCATGTTCTCAGGCGCCGACGACAGTAGGCTCAAGAGGAGGCACTCTCAGGCCATGTGTCGCCAAAGGGAGAGAAGGGCTAACCTCATCGGGACAGGGATGGCCTAAGTTAATGCCACATGCCTGCTCTGTAGTGGGGAAAGGCATCTAGCCATCCACACGTTTGATCATGGGGACAGAGGGGACAGGTGGCAAAGGGGGGAACGACACGGATTGAAGCATATGCAAAGGAACATGCACGGGGTCAATTGACTAAAGGAAGGCCGGGCCTCCACCTACCACCAAAAAAAAGTTCGGTGCTCCGCCAGAGCAACAACGTGGTAGTACTCCGTTCATCTCCTCCAGGATCAAGTGAAGTGATGCCCCTCCACCTACCATCAAGGCCCAGACAGTCAGAATCAACCCTCCTGGCACACCTCAATCTTAAGGGAAGCCATCCCCACAGAGATGGGGACTTCAAAAAGGGTGGAGAAGAGCCTCTTCTTCCTAATGAGGCGAGAGATGCACAGAGCCCCCACCCACTTTCTGTAGCATAATCGAAAGATAAAAGCTTTCTGATGTAAGAGCTAAGAGCCACTAGGAATTCCTAGCTCCACAAGTCCAAGGGAATGCCCCGGAACTAAAACAAGGAACATTTGACCGAAAATGGATCTCTCCGCCCATCTCCATGGAGAGGACATCAAGTCATCATTGAATAGCGCTCCCGCCATTAGGAAGCGATTGATGTTCTCATTTAGCTTGAGGTCAAGGTGTAGCTCGTCCTCTCCCAGATGCTTGAGGGCAAATCACCTTCCCTGAGGTTACAACAAGTTCTTAACCAAACTTTAATCTCGATGAGGGAAGTTCCTTTCCTAGACTTAATAGCTAGACTCCATTGGAATGTAGTAACAACTTCATCACCAGGTGGTTAACTATGATCTCGGGACCATATGCAGAGCTTACCTACAAGACCCAAAGACCATCTGATTTCCTGGCCACATTTTGGATATCAGTATCCATTGCTATAGGGGTAACAATAAAGGCTCCGACCACTGCAGCTCTAAACGAACGACCAAAGATCACCATGCCCCCACCAAAGATCTTAAGGGGATTGACCGCCTTGCGAACTGAAAGTATACAACCTCTGACCTTCCCACTGGAGCCTTTCGTGATGAAGTCTTGATCATACTAGGCGATTTGGATGGATAGAGATGGCGTGAACAACCACCTTAATAGTCTCCATGTGAACAAAAGCAAAGCCGCAACTAGAGGGAGATCCTTTCTTCTTCCAAATAACCACCTCTACATTCCTAAAGATTTTGGTAAATTGATATTCGTTCCAATCTTCCTGGACGTTGGTGACGAAGAGAGTAGGGTAGTCAAGAAAGAAGGACGGTATGGGGTTATTCCTTTGGTCTAGCCATTTCCAGTGGCAGGCTCAAGATCCAAACTGGCCACCATAGGCTTCTTTCCACAAACAATGACTCCAAGGTAACCTCTCCTAATGGGGAAGCCATAACCAGAGCTTTTTATTTAACTGGAGGGCGCTTTGCCTTTTGGAGAGGCTCTTCGCATAGGAACTCTAGCAAGAGGAGCTCTAGCCACGCACACACACACAGCATTATTTTTTAAATAGGGCCCTTCGCTCGACTCCCCGAATCTCCCTCTTCCTTTATCCTTCAGCACCGAAGTCATAACCTGAGATCCTCTCGCTCCTAATCTTCCTCTTAGTCGAGAGCCCTTAGACCTCTTCCTCCAGAGAGATTCTCCTAGCCTTCGAGTTGGAATGAGGTCTCTCCCTCAAGACTACTCTCTCTCTCTCTCTCTCTCTCTCTCTCTCTCTCTCTCTCTCTCTCCTCTCTTAAAATATTGCCGATATTAACTGGAGACGATGGAATAGACTCGAAGCTCAAAAGTTGGTTCATGCACAACAATGTCAAATTGAGATTGAAAAATATTTGTTTTGGGGTGTTCAAATTTGAACAACCAAAGCAGGTATTGTCAATAAACTTGGACTCAATGTTGTCAAATCGTAAATCGTTTTCTTGTCTAAATCGTATCGTATCATAAATCGTAAGATTTTTTCAGATTTTCATAAAAATATCATAAAAAATACAAAACAATTATACATGGATAAGAAAAATTAAAAAAACATATTAAACATCCATTTTCTCATGAATATGCTAAAAACACAATTTAACCATGACATTAATGTAGTATCAATTGTATGTATAAATTATAAAGTATGATGTATAACATATCTATGTATAAATGTATTATTGTGCTGTAATCATTTAAAAAGTAACCCTAAAAAAGATTTGCAAAGAGTCATTAAAATTTTTGTTTTGTACCTTTCTTAAGTGTAGAATCATGTTAGAAAAAATGACATTTGATTCCATTGTGAATCAAAAGATATCTTGATTTCTTTATTTTGGGTTTTTTAATATTAAAATCCCAAAAAAAAGGATATTTTTAATGGTAGAGAGTTGTCAAATCATAGACCTATTTGCATGAATACGCATTAAAAAGATGATATGATCATATCGCTATGCCTGTAGAGTCTAAGTGAAACCCTGAATTATCAATCCACTCATAAATCGGCATAGCTATTATGAATATTTTACCAGTCTTTGCTATTTTAGCCTAATGTTGATATATTAGAATTTATGAATGGTTTAGATTTAAAGAAAACCCCACCATTCAAAAGACGAATTTTTCATGGAATGTCAAAAATTCACGATTTCTACTTGGAATGGAAAATTGAAATCTTTATTATTGGGAATTTGATTTTTTAGTATTTTTTATTGAATCCAAATCGGGAGTACTTCCTTATTTACATAAGTAACTTAAAGTAAATGGAATATTTACTTAAATGTTTTTATGTAAATAAGGTATACAGTGCAGGTGTGCAGTGCAGTGCAGTGCAGGCAGGAATACAAGTGAGGAATGCAGTGTAGGTGTGCAGTGCAGGTAGAATTGAAAATTTATCTTACAATTCATACAATTTGATACGATTATCGTACGATTCAATACAATTCATACGATAATCGTACGATTATTTAAGATTTGCAATTTGGTTATACGATTCATATCGTACACCTATACGATGCGATATGAGAATCGTACAATTTTGATAACACTGCTTGGACTATAAATATTTAACAAAGATAACGCACTTCTACCCCTAGTTGGAAGAGAGGAAGTTCCAAAGAAGAGAAGATAGTGAAAAATAAGAAATATACCCTCCCTTCAAAACTAGCAGTCATTAGCATCAAAGTCGTGAGTCATCCAGCAATAGTTATTGAACATGCAGAGGAAGGAATAGTAACAGCGGTACATATCACCTATCCTTATCCACATGATGACATTGTACACCATGCCGATCAAGATCATTGATCTAGATGACAAAGATTCATGCTATCTAAAGGTGATAATCAACCCTGACAGTGGTGGAGATGATGATGGTGGCAGTGATCAAAGGACATAATGGTACAGCAATCGGCCTCATCTTGGCTATCAGATGCCCATCCAGGGTGCAACCATATCAATATCCATATTCTTAGTAGTCACCTTACCCACTGTCTAGAGAAGACATGTAACTATTTATCTATCTATCCACCCCAGTGTTGTCAGTAAGGAAATTGTCAACCACGCTACAACAACCTTGTTGATAACAATTCTCAACCCGCTCGAGCCTCCAAGTGGTATTGACAAGCGTGCAATGAGTACTTGGTAGTTAAGTAATTATATTGCCTGAACCTATGACTATATGCATTTGTGAACCTTTCAACTGCATAATAGTTAGATATCCTGAATCATGATATTGATAAAGTACTGCCTACCTAGTTGAAAATAGTAATGATGGTTGATGACTCTCTAACTACACCTTAGTCTATAAACACTATACAATATGATCTATAATGTATAACTATATCTTTATACATGAACTAATGAAGATGATTGGTGATATATCATATCTCATATCAATTTTTAAAATCATCAGAAGTTTATAACTCAAACACTCAACATCTTAAAAAAATAATAATAATAACTCATCTTTCAACACTTTAGCCCAACAGACAACATTCTTACCAAAGAGTGGTCACATACACTATTGAAAATGATGTAGGACGACCCAATCTAACATGCATGTATGAAAATAATTAAGATCTAGCAGAATAAATCAAGCAATTAAAGTAAACATCAGCCCAACAATCATCATAATCAAGAAAAGCATAAGAGATTCATGTAATAGACGGGCCATCATCACAATCACGCACTATGGGTTTTAAATCTTACGTGGATTGGATCCGGCGAGGGATGGGACCTCCCAATCTTGCATGGTTATCACCCAACTACCAAGAAGATTCACTAGTCCAAGAAATCAAGGAATTTCTAGATTAGGAAATCTCAAACTCTGAGAAAAGGGTTTTGGATTGTAATTTCAGATTTTGGGTTTATGAAGAATATGAGAAAATAGGTTCAAAAGAAATAGAGAAGGTGGGGGATTACCTTAGAAGAAGAAAGTTTGGAAGAAGGAAGAAGGAAGAAGGAAGAAGAAAGAAGAGAGAAGAGAGAAGAGATGAGAAGAGATTCACCAAGAAGAAGAGGAAGAGGGAGATAAGCCGACAAAGCTTTTTCTTCTTTTATCAAATCAATAGCATCATGAGAACCAAGATTTAGGGCAACACCCTTATAAAATTCGGAATTAACATAATTACCAAAATACCCCTACTAATAAAATTTTTAAAAAAAAAACATTCGCACGAAAAAAAACGTGCACACACTGACCCAAAATTCAAATAAGTAAAAGTGCTTAAAATCAAATCAAATCTAAGATGCCCGATGGCCTCCGATGATGGCACGATGAAAGTGGGCCACGACAAACCAACGGTCTAATAACATCATCATCACGATCCAACGGTCCAATCATCTCCTCCAAGCAACTTACACATGTCTTCCCAAAGTGGGGTCTTCTCAAATGTCTCAAATCACATGTGTAAGGTCTTCGATGCTCCTCAAGTCGTCACAAACGATCCAGGCCCATCATCATCGAGCCATAAAGATATAGGTGTCACTCGCCTCTTGCACTGATAAACCTTAAAGGGCTTGATGTCTGCATCAGAAAACCTCCAAAAAACAAAAAGAAGACGTGCATATTGGTGTTTTACATTTTTTCCCCACTTTTTGTATTTGAGGAAAAAAATTGAGCCTCATATAAGCCATATCAGCCCATATTTTGGCTCAGTGGGGGACAATACACCCACAGAAACTGTTATTTAAAACCTTGGCTTCGGGTGCAAGAGTGGGGAAGTATCCGTTTCTAAATGTTAGCGAGTAAAAATAGCTAGGAAACAGGAAAGGGAGCAGAGTCCAAAGCATGATTCAAAGCGGGAGCTCATCTAGTTAGAACTACGAAGCATTGTACAAGGGTGGACCATTAAGCGTGGGCCAGATCTAACAGACTGTCTGAATTGATTGATTGCGTTGTCCATGCGTGTAAATGCTGCTCAATGCTCTATAACGTGTTGTGCTATGAGAAGGTTATTAGAGACAGACACAAGTTGTTTAATAGCGTTTACTAATTTGTAACTACAGACTTTGTACTTATTGTCATAGATTCATTAGTTTAGCTATTTATTCAATTTGCTAATCAGTAATAGTACAGTTCTATAATAACACTAACCAATAAATCGTATCGCACGGTGAAAGACTAACACATCCTCTTGCCTTTCACATGCTACATTATCTACAAAATATTTTTCAATGACTGAGTCCTTCCAAAGTTTTCTACATTTTTCCTTTCTATTTTAAATATTTTTGAACATATTTTTAGAGGCTAACACCTCAATACACCTTGAAGCTCATGCCTCGCCTCAATAGGGCTCAACGCCTTAACCCCTCAACACTGCCTCATGCCCCTCTCATAACGCGAAAAAAAAAATAGGAATCAACTTCAGTTAGGCTATAAGACAACAGCCTTCTGGCTTCTCCGAAATCAACTAAATAATAGTATTAACAGCATTAAGACTGTTATTTTGAACATCCTTTATTAAAATAATGGACAGTATCAACAATTATAAAAAGAATTCATAAGTGCGATAAAAACAAAACAAAACAAAAAAAAACATTATTTTAATGGTTGTATAGCTATTAACAGCATTGTAGCATGGTACATGAGTTAGGCTAAGACGAGCCTTCCAGCTTCTCTGAAATCAACTAAATACTAGTATTAACAGCATTAAGCATGTTGTTTTGAACATCCTTTATTAAAATAAGGGACAGTATCAGCCATTATAAAAGAATTCATAAGTGCAACAAAAAAAAATCATTATTTTAATGGTTATCTATTGTAGAATGGTATAAACCATATAATGCAACTGTTTTCTCTCTAAAAAGAGTTAATGAAACAAAAATACTAATTTGATATTTTTTTCACAAAGTGGATGTGCTGGTTAATATGAAGTTCCTAAACATTTCGACATTTAGAAGGAATAAGAAATGAAACATACCCATTGTGGAACAATCTGCACAACTTCTTCGCCAGATCTTTGCTTAAAGAGTGTACATAGAGATGTCAAAGCTTTAAGCTGTACAAGAAATCATAATCAATGAGTTTTCATCTGATAACAACAGATCAAAAGAAAATGAAATAAATAAATAAACAATGAAGATTTTGTTTTATACAAATCACAACAGTATTATCAGACTTAATAGAAGAAATAAATCATTATCATTGTAATCATCTAAGCCTTCCTAACTAATTGGGGTCAGCCACATGAATCTTGTTCCACCCTATCAAGGATTCAAGGGCCATAACTTTAGTTAGACCATAAGTCATCAAGACTTTTCTTACTACCTGCACACACGCCCTTTTGGGTCTTCCCCTTACCCTTTTAGAGCCTTCAACTTGTACCCACTCACTCCTAACCGTTGCAGTTCTTGGTCTCTATCACACATGACCAAACCAACTAAGATTACTTTCCCTCATCTTATTACCTATTGGTGCTACTCTCAAGTTCCCTCAAATGCATTCCTTTCTAATTCTATCCTTCCTTGTCTTGCCACTCATCCACCCTGAACAATCTCATTTCAGCTGCATATGAACATGTTGTTCCTCAACTGCCCAACATTTTATTCCATAAAGCGTGGCTAGTCTTATAGCTATCCTATAAAATTTCCCTTCCAGTTTGATTGGAAAAAACAATCACATAAAACGCAAAAGGCACATCTCCATTTCTTACACAGAGCTTGGTTCTATGGGAAACACCCTTCTCAATCTCTCCACTCTCATGAATTATCGACCCAAGACATTGAAAGTGGTCATCTTGGAAAGCTACTTGGTCAAAAATCTTAACTACTTCCTCGTTTCTACTCTTATTGTTACTAAAATGCACTCTGCATACTCTATTTTAGTCCAACTAATTTTAAATCATTTCGATTCTAAAGAAACTCTCCATAAATCTAGCTTTGGGTTTACACACTCCCCCATCTTGTCAATCAAAGACCATGCCATCTACAAACAACATACACAATGGGATCTCTTCCTACAAATTCCTAGTTATCTCGTCCATAAGAATGTAAAAAGGTAAGGGCTCAATGTCGATAACTAGTGCAAGCCTAAAGTAATTGAGAACTCACTTGTCTCTCTGCTAGTAGCCCTCACATTTGTTACCGCTCCCTCATACATTTCATTAATCATGTCAATATATCCTCTTGAAACTCCTTTCTTTCCCAACACCCACCAAATTAACTCTCTAAGGATCCTATTATATGCTTTCTCTAAATAAATAGACACCATGCGGAGATCCTTCCTCTCCCTATATTTCTCCATCAATTATCTAGGTAGGAAGATAGCTTTAGTGGTAGACCTCCTTGGCATTAAATTAAACTTCCTGATATATTTGTCTCATGCCCTAGTCTTTGCTCAATCACTCTCTCAAACTTTCATAATAAGGCTAATAAGTTACAATCCCATGATAGAAGATGCAGCTTTGTATGTCTTCGTTATTCTTATAAATAGGTAATTGTTGATTGAGTGCCTTTAATCATAGTGCAGAGAAGGCGAACGAAAAATGGGAGCGTTCTCGGAATTAGACCTTGTTGCTCACTGTGATGTTTTGCACGTTTTCTACAATGTTGTTAATAACCATTAAAATGTTCGCCACATGAGCGAGCGAGGTATGAAGGTACTTCTCGATCGTCGTTTAATTCTTAGTTTTAAAAGTTTTGATTTAGATATATGTGAGCATTGCATATATGGGAAAGCATGTTAGTAAAGGTTAGCTGGATTATGTGCATTCGGATGTGTGGGGGCCGTCGGCTGTTGTTTCTCGAGGGTTGTCATACTTTGTTACATTCATTGACGACTTATCTAGGAAGGTTTGGGTTTATTTTCTGAAACATAAATCCGATATTTTCTCCACTTTCAAGACTTGTAAGGCAATGGTTGAAAATCAGATAGGGCAGAAAGTGAAATTCTAAGGACAAATATTGGCGGTGAATTTACTTTAAGAGAATTTAATCAATATTGCAAAAGTGAGGGGATAGTGAGACACAACACAATAAAGCATACATCAAAACAAAATGGTGTTACTAAGCTATGAACCTGACTCTTTTGGAAAGAGCCCGAAGTATGTCGAGTAATTCTAGCTTGGGTAAGGAGCTACGGACTGAAGCCGACTCTACAGCCTGCTATTTGGTAAATCAATCTTCCTCTACAGTTATTGATTGCAAAATTCCAGAAGAAGTATTGAGTGGTCGAGTAGTTGATTACTCGGTGCTACAGATATTTGGTTGTGACGCTTACTCTCTTTCCTTGATCTTCTTCTCCTAACTTCTTCTTGTGCCCCTCCAAATTCTTCAAGGTAATCATCGTCTTCGTTCTATTTTCCAGTTTTGCTTATCCTTCCTCGATCAAACTTTGAGAATCAATCTAAACCCTAAACTTCCAAATTCTCAAATCCCTAATCCAAGAAACTTCTGATTCTTCGGACTAGTGATCTTCATTGATCGATTGGGTATGGCCATGCAAGATCGGGAGGTCTCATTCCTCGCCGGGTCCAACCTAAGTAATAATTGAATTCCATACTTCATGGTTGTGATGATGGCCCGCTCCATTGCATGTTTCCTTTATGATTTTCTTAGTTATGATGATTAATGCTAGAATTTTAGGTTATTATTGTCTTTTATTTCCGCTCAATAATTGTGTTTATAAACATGCATCATAATTAGGTCATCCTGCATCAATTGTGTGGTAGTTTCTTTGCATCGTGGGTTTCACTCACACTGGCAGTTGGATGTGCATCCCCAGGTTCATGTGAACTCATACATCCATGCGTTAACTAAGATTCGCATGTTTGAAATATTGTGACATAGGATGACCTAATTATGATGCATGCTTATTAACACAATTATTTAGTGGGAATAAAAGACAATAATAATCTAAAATTCTAGCATTAATCATCATAACTAAGAAAATTGTAAAGGAAACATGCAATGGAGCGGGCCATCATCACAACCAAGAAGTATGGAATTCAATTATCGCTTAGGTTGGATCCGACGAGGGATAGGACCTCCCGATCTCGCATGGTCATACCCAATCGATCAATGAAGATCACTAGTCCAAAGAATCAGGAAGTTCTCGGATTAGAGATTTGAGAAATTGAAGATTTAGGGTTTAGGTTAATTCTCAAAGTTTTGATCAAAGAAGGATTAGTAAAACTAGAACTAAAAAGAAGAAAGATAATTACCTTGAAGATTTGGATAAATTGAAGGATTTAGGACACAAGAAGAAGTTAGAAGAAGAAGATCAAGGAAAGAGAAGAAGTGTAATGACCCAGGTTTTTGGAATAATTTACATAATAATTTAGTTAATTATTTAATAAATTACGTAACTTATTGTATTGATAAATTAATAATAAATAATCCGTAAAGAATTAATGTAGGATCCATTTACTAAAGTTGCTCAAAATGAACCCTAGAACAGCGTAGAAGTGTCAGATCTCACAAAACTCGCGAATTTACAATAATTACAAAATTGTCATTAGTTAAACTTAAGTTAAACTGACATTTTTAAGTATTCTAGCTTCTGATGATCATTTTCATGCAAAACTTCATATAATAGCTTATGGGCACATTTTAGCCAAACACATCAAATTTTAGCCGTCCGATCATCCTACAAATGTCCTAATCAGAAATCGGGCCATAAGTGGGCCACCTCATCTCAGGCTTCATGTACCCTCTGCTTCATTTTTTGTGTCATGTCGTAAAGTTATGTGACCGAACTATTGGACGGATCCCTTTACTAAAGTTGCTCAAAATGAACCCTAGAACAGCGTAGAAGTGTCAGATCTCACAAAACTCGCGAATTTACAATAATTACAAAATTGTCATTAGTTAAACTTAAGTTAAACTGACATTTTTAAGTATTCTAGCTTCTGATGATCATTTTCATGCAAAACTTCATATAAAAGCTTATGGGCACATTTTAGCCAAACACATCAAATTTTAGCCGTCCGATCATCCTACAAATGCCCTAATCAGAAATCGGGCCATAAGTGGGCCACCTCATCTCAGATCTGCTTCATTTTTGGTGTCATGCCGTAAAGTTATGTGACCGAACTATTGGACGGATTAGATTTGTCACATGCATCGTAATGAGACACGTATGCATGCGAACCAGACGGAGGAGTGAGAAGAATCCTTCTTCTTCGACTCTACAACAGCGGCGTTCGCTGTCCGCGCGGACGTTCAACGATGTCCATCTGTGGGCCCCACATCCGAAATCCAAGCCGTCCATTCGATTCCCCTATCCCACGCAGCTAGTCCCCTTAAGTTTCTTTTCCAGAAACCGAGCATCCATCTCTCTTCAAAATATCGTCCGAAAAAAAAGGATCCAAGATCCACACATCTACTCTGCATGGACGGACCATATTTCTCCCGGACCTTCGTGTGTACCTCACCTAGGTCTCCAACGGTCCATATTGTCCGAGAATGCCCGGAAAGAAGTTTCCTTCTTCAGCTCGGATACGAGTCCGTGAAATCCGCCGTGAATGCTGACCGTCCAAACCGCCGACCCCCTTGCCATATAGCATTAATCCAGATTGTCTATTCCTCTCCAGAGAGATTTTCGATCCCAACCAAGGTTGCACAACCGTCTTTTGCAAGCCGTGCAAACGGCAGAATGCGCTGTTTGCGTAAGGTAGCCGTGTCCAACGTTCAGTCTCCTAATCATGTTAGGACATCTGAAATTAGATTGAAACACCTTATAAAAACGTCTCTCTGCCAGAGAGAGAGAGAACAGGAAACGCGAGAGAGAGAGAGAGAGAGAGAGAGAGTTAACGTGAGAGGGAAGGTTTTCCGTTGCTGCTACTGCTACTGTTGCTGGAGCAAGGTTCCAAACCGAAAAGGAAAAGAAGAAGAAGAAAAGAAACATGTGAGCTTTACCTCGTATCGTTTATATCATGTGTTCTAATTAATTTTATTTTAACTTGATTTTCCATCTTACAAGAAGGTTTGGTTGGCTTAAAATTGGTATTGATGCGATTCATGAGTTTACATCATGAGTATTTAGAGATTTTGTTTTATTTCAGATTGTGTCGATGAGAATCCATGTGAATTTGATATTCAAATAAGGTTGTGTATGTGTTATTTGATTTTGAATCTTCTTGGAAAGGGTAGAAGGATGTATGAATTGTTTGAATTATTTTGAAAAGGGAGTGACATAAACCATGCATTCCATGAGGTTAAGGACTCCAGTATGTGGTTGATTACTTGAGTTGATTTGGGCTGAGCACACGTGAGTGTTGCAATAGACCGTTGCTCCATTGATCGAGGCTGGTTGGGTGAGCACCCAAGTGTGTGCAACAAACCAGCTACGCAGGCCAGGTGGAGGCTCCGTTGATCGAGGCCGGTTGGGTGAGCACCCAAGTGTGTGTAACAGACCAGCTACGCAGGCCAGGCGGAGGTGTGGGACAGTTCGTGATCCGAGTTGGCTATGCCACTAGGGACCAATGTTCCAGGATGATAGTGTTAACCAACTGCATGTTCTACTGATAACCGTACTGAGATTGTTGAGACATACTTGCATACCATGCATCACGTGCATGTTTAAGAGATTTTAGTTTGATGAAATTACCATTGGATTTGTAATGATTTGTAATTTAATGGTGAAGTGATTTTCTATATCGAATTACATGTGCTAAACTATATGAGAATACTCACCGGCTTTTATAGCTGACACAGTGTTATGCAATTAACCGTAGTGACAGGTGATGATTTAGAAGACTTCGAGGAGGCGATTCCAGATGAGGAAATACTCTAGAAGATTTTTTAGAATTGATTTATTTTTATTTTAGTTTGAAAGTATTGATGTAATAAGGTCCATTAGATAACCATGAGTTTAGACAGTTAGAATAAGTTAGTGAACTCATTGATTAGTGGTTTAACTTCCAAAGCTTGGTTTAGTTTAATTCTATATATTTGGTACCATGTGAATGGAAAAAAAGAAAAATATCACTTGAGATGGTGAGGTATTCATTCATTATTTACATAACACCCTTGATTTCGGAATTTGAGTTATATACTCGAGTATCGAATTTTGGGGGCGTTACAAGAAGTACCATGAGAGGGGGAGAAGAGAGGCCACCAAAGAGGTTTGCTTTTTCATTAATAATCAACTACTCTCGTTTTTTAGGCTTAGCCCACTTAAATAAGCAAAGGAAAGACATAAAAATACTAAAATACCCCTAAATACTTAAGTAAAAACGGAAAAAAAAAAAAAAAAAAAAAAAAACAAAGTGCGCAAAAGTTCGGGCGCTCAATCGAGCGCCCGAAGACATCCAAAAACGTCCAGAGAGTTACGGGCGCCAGAGAGGTTAAGTTCAAGCGCCCGATCGGACGCCCGAAGACACTGAAATCTGTCCAGCGGGTCTTCTTCCTCCTACACGTGTCCTCCCAATGTGGGGTCTTCAATGTGTCAAATCACGTGTGTAGAGTCTTCAATGCTCCTCAATAATCGCCTAGCCACAAGGAAGATGCTTGTGGTGGGCGCTTTCTTCGTTGGTAGACTTTAAAAGGTCTTGTGTCCTCATCAACTCCCCTCGGATGAGAAAAACTCGACTCCAACGAGTTAAAGCTCTTATGACGCTCTAGCAAGTCTGGATCCAAGCGCTGCAGCTCTTCTTCAATTAACCACGTAAATTCTAACGGTGGTTTATTCTTCCATTAACTAAGTACCTCTGGAAACCTCCATCCCTCTTAGATATTATCTCTTCATCTAAGATTTCCTCAATTTCTTCTTTATGGACAATAGGTGGAGGAAGGAAAGGAAGGAGTTGTAGAGTAAAATCAGAAAAGGGCCATGAGAGAGATGATGGAGCAAGCAATGGGATGGTGGGAACGGACTAGATCTTCCGCATTAAAAGTTGGGTTAATGCTCATTTCAGGTGGGAGGTCAATCCAATACGTGTTGGACCCAACCTTTTGAAATATCTTGAATGGTCCAGCACCACGCGCTTGTAACTTCTTAGCGGAACCTTGTGAGAACCGCTCAGGCCGTTTTCTCACCATTACAGTCTCCTTCTTGAAAATCTTACAGTCTACGATGAGAATCAGCTGAAATCTTATAATTATCATTACTCTTATTTATCTGTTGTCTAATATGCGTATGCAATTCATAGATATGTTGTGCAAATGCATCGGCTGATTCAGAAGACCTTTGGGTGACTGACATGGGTAAGAGGTCTATTGGCATTCTAGGCTTATACCCACTAACAATTTCAAATGGACTCATCCTTGTGGATCGATTTACTAACCCATTATAAGCAAATTCAGCAATTGGTAAAATTAAGTCCCAAGTCTTAACATGTTCACTCACTAGATAACGTAGAAGATTTCCAAGACTTCGATTTACCACCTCTGTTTGCCCATCTGTTTGAGGGTGGTAGGCAGTAGAAAACTGTAAACGAGTACCCACAATGTGCCATAGTGTCTTCCAAAAATAACTACTATATCTGACATCACGATCAGACACTATGGTCTTAGGAAATCCATGGAAACGCATCACACCATCAAAAAAGACACGGGCAATATGAGACGCATCTGACGTTTTAGAACATGGGAGAAAATGCGTCATTTTAGAGAAACGATCAACAACAACAAAGATGGAATTATGCTTTTTGTTCGTCTTGGGAAGTCCTAGCACGAAATCCATACTAATGTCATGCCACAGAGCATGTGGCACTAGCAATGGCGTATAGAGCCCAGTATTTTGCCAGCGTTATTTTGCCAGCGTTACTTTGCCAGCTGACATGTACGACATTGCCCTAAAACTTTGGCTACGTCTCGCGTGAGACTTGGCCAAAAAAACGATCCTTTACGAGAGCAATGGTCTTATCAAGACCAAAGTGGCCAGCTATTCCCCTTGAATGAAGCTCTCAAACGAGGAATTCACGAAGGGACATACAGGGAATACAAAATCGATCCCTTTTAAAAAGGAAGCCATCTTTAAGGACATAATCACCCGTACTATGCTAATCACTAGAGAGCGACGCGTAAGTACCCCCAAAATCAGGACATGTGGGGTATTCATCTTTCAATTGCACAGGTGTAGATTTGTATAAAACTTTCAACCATGACAAAGGGAAGCCAATCATATTTTTAAATCTACTTAAAAATAAATTTTTTTTTTTAAGTTATTGGAGAAGGCACTAGTAAATGAAAGAAGATATAAAAAAAAAAAAAAAAAATTTAAAAATGAATAGTATAATTGTGGATTTAATGCTCAATTCTAATAGAAGCACAATCAACTCCAAAATTGGCAAAACGTTATTCATAAATTTGTTTCTTGATGAATTTGCATGCATGATCTGTTAAGACATTTTACCAAGTGACGAATTTCCTGGAATTTTGGGTACAAATGCTAGGAATGGCACTTCACCATTCATCTGATACTATTCAATGAAACCCTATATCCATACTGTTGATGGGGGCCAGGGAAACAAACTTTATTCAGTTAAAAAGGCAAGGCACCACATTTTTTGAGCTTTTATTTCGAAAGTTACAATTACATCATGTGTGACAACAATGACGATGGTGATGATATTTGCATCCTATAATTACGTGACAAGCATGTTGAACACTTGACAACTACAATTAGAAGCACTAGCGATGAACACTACTTGTATGGAATTACTTTGAGCAAATCAAAGCGATCGAAAGCAAATCATGAGCACAAGTGCTGGAAGGAAATGGTTTTCCATGATTGGAACTTAAAAAATGTGTGTTTGTGGGTGTGTTGTGGGTGAATACTTGGTTTGAGGAATAGTGAACAAAAAGATGCATTATTGGTTGGAATTGATTGTTCGCCAAAAGCAACTTGCACTATTTGAAGTTTTGAACTATGTAGCACTAAGGCACAATATTACCTTTGTTGTCGGATCCTTCCTACCAAGCCTCTTTAAGTGTTGTGCCACTTCACCATCCACATCCTGCATCGCAGAATTTGTTGAGGGGTAAACATAAGAGACCGGCTTATAGAAGAACAATCAAAATGTTGAAGGACAAATGAGAGAAAAATGTACAACTGGAGACTTCAAGTAATACTAAGGCCTGTTTGGATTGCGAATTACATCAGTAATGTACTGTAAAAGCACCATCATTACAATTTTACAACGTTTGTTTAAACACATAATTCAGCAGTTGAATGCAAGCGTAATAGAAGACAGGTAAAAGAATTTGTAATCATTACAACTTTACGTTGTATTGCAATAGAAATCTCCTATCCAAACATGAACATCAGTGTATTTTTCTCTATGATTTGATATTGAAGTAATGTAGAAGTACCATCACAATGATTTTACCACACCTATCCTAACACAGGAATTGTCGGTCAAATTACTTGTTTTCAGCAGACGGGTATTGTAATTTGTAATTATTGCACTTTCACAATACATTACTATTGTTAATTCGCAATCCAAATGGGTCCTAAGAGACTTTTGCACCTTTTACACTGGATCGTAAAGACAACAAAGGCGAAATATGACTAAGAATATATATGTTCTTGGTAAAACAAAAATACCCTTTTACACAGCTATTTCATCCAATCTGCAAGTTATGCATGGACATATGTTGGTGTCAACAACAAGACATGAGATGCTGGCGTAGAAACCCCAGCAACATGATATGCCCAACACATCCATATAGTTATATGGTACTCTTGAAAGATATGTATCACATAAATAGTACTACCTACATTGTACAAAATGCTAAAAAACTAGATCCATTGAAATGGTAAAACATGAAAACCATAGAAAGATCATTTAAACAGTCTTTTGGAAACAAGAAACAATAAAGAACTAAAGAACTTTTAGGTTTTGTCCAAACAGCTGACTCGTGTCTGACAAATGTGTACAGCATGCAACTTATAAATCAGAGGTCTTCATTACATTGATTATAAAATTAGATGGGGCTGTATCTACCAACAGAACATCTTAAACACAGAGACAGCTCAATCCAAACAGTCCAGAATCTCCAAATAAACAAATCACTGAAAACCATGCTTAAGAGCTCTAGAAGCTACACAAGTGAAAATAAACAAAAGAAGTGAGCATACAGAAGGCATAACATGAGCTCGACAAACATATGATAGAAACTGCTTAGAAGGATGGAGTAACATTAGAAAGAAAATTGATAATTTATTGAATGATAATGGTTGTTTTATTAAAATTAAAAAGAAGAAAAAGCAAAAAGGAACAAAACTACGAGCAAAGACAATGAGAAGTCCCCAAGGAAACAAGGCCTAGCCGCCTAGGCCTCGCCCCAACAGTTCTAAATTTACTCCCAAGATAGACCCATAAAGATATTAAGCCTTTTGCCCAGCTAACTACTCTTCCCCTACACATTTAGAAAGTAATCCAAAGAAAAACTACATAAATCTAAATAACCTTAATGGAGTACCAGTGAGAACCAAAAAAGGCATGCCAACATATTTTTGGAATTGGCACCATAGCTGAACACAATCAAGCATGATTTGGTGGATTATCACCCACTACATTGAAAAAATAAAATTAAAGAAGAAGAAGAAGAAATGAAAAACAAAGTGATGATGATTTCCCCTTTTTCAGATTTTCTCCAAAATTATCCATTCCCCTTCGGTTCATCGAATCCCACTCGAATCATGGGTTTTGATCCCCAAATATCCGTTTATGTAGTCTAACATGAGATTCAAAGCTTCCTCTAGGGTTAAAAGGAAGAAAAGGGGGAAATGAGAAAAACTTGAGAAAGAAAGAAAGAAAGAAAAAATTAAAAAGGGCCTTCATTACCATATTAGCCAACAAGGGCCCGATGCCATAAATGATTTTTCAGTCCCTAGTCCCTACTTCACCTCTTAAAAACATACATCGTCCACAGCTGATACAGACCAAAAGGCTGTATCAATCCGTGTCAGCTGATTTTCTGAGCATGTTTCTGTCCCTTGTCTCTTTATCCAAGCACAAAACCTAAGCCTAGGAACAAGCCCAAACAAAACAAAAAAAAAAAAGGCATCTTCTCAAACCTCTTCTATTCTTCTCCCTCTAATTCTCCTCCTACTATTTTATTTCAGCCCCCTACTCTATCTCTTTCAAATATTACCAATATGATTTCCACTAAACCAACAGGCCACAACTAACTGGTTGCAGAAACTGCACTCTCTCTCCTTCACCTGCAGGGACTCAAGGAATTTATTGAAGGCTCCCTTTTACCTCCTCATCTCCCGACTCTTCTTCAAATCTTCAATAGGCAGATTGTGTGGATAAATTTGTATTGACGCATATCAATGCCACTCTTACTCAGGAAGAACTCATACAGGTTGTTGGTCTGACCACATCATATGCTGTCTAGCTTCATCTTGACCACCTTTAATCACAAGTCTCAAGCTTAAGCCTCTTCAGTGTGGCTCTTCCTCCATCTCTAACTACTAGCACAGCCTCAAGAGCATTTGTGACAGCTCAATCATACCGATTGTTCTTTCTTTCATGTAGACAAATAAAATTGGGTACGGCATAGCTCTTGGGTCTATCGATGCCTAACCCTATTGAGGTTACCTGCCATTCTTATTTAGCAAGAAGCTTGAGCTCAACAGCACTCTACCATACAGCCTAGTCAGGCTTCAGATTTATCTTATTGCTCTTGCTCAGCATGGTTGTGGTCGAGGTTGCAATGGTGATGGTCGCTTAGATGGTATAGTGGCCTAAATCTCAATGCTCAGTAGGACGGCCATAGTGATGGTTGTGGTACTGGACAATGTGATGATTTGGCTAAAGGTCATGGTGGCTGAGCTGGTGTTCATGCTCTCTTTCGAGGTAATATACAGCATGGTTAGGGGTGGCAATGGGCCGGGAAGCCTGGCCCTATCAGGCAAAGGACCTGGGCCCCTAAACTTGGCCCAAGGGCTGGGCCTGGGCTTGAAATATAGGCCCGATGTCCGAGCTGTGGCTAGCACAAGCCAATGATTTTTTTTATTTTTTATTTTTTTTGAAGAGTAGCACAGGCCAATGATGAGTAGCCCCGGCCCTGCAACCGATTGTGCCTTCTTTCATGTAGACAAATTAAATTGGGTATGGCATAGCTCTCGTGACTATTGATGCCTACCTCTATTGAGTTTACCTGTCATTCTTATTTAGCAAGAAGCTTGTGCTCAACATCACTCTGCATTATAGCCTAGTCAGGCTTCAAATCTTATTTCTCAACATGGTTGTGGTGGAGGTTGCAATGGTGGCGATCGCTTAGATGGTTACAGTGGCCCAAATCTCAATGCTCAGTAGGATGGCCGTAATGGTGGTTGTGGTACTAGACAGTGTGATGATTTAGCTAGAAGGTTGTGGTGGCTGAGCTTGTGTTCATACTCTCTTTCGAGGTACTATATAGCATGGTTACAGGTGGCAATGGGTCAGAAAAGCCCAAGCCTATTAGGAAAAGGGCCTGGGCCCCTAAACTTGGGTTGAGGGCTAGGCTTATGCTTGAAATATAGGCCTAGTGTCTGGGTTGCACCTAGCACAGGCCTGTTAGTGCACTTTTTTGTGGCATATTAGTGCACATTATTTGACAATCACGTGTGTCCATGTGTTATAACGTCGATTGAGCCTTGGCAAGTTGAAGACCAAAGATTCAAGTGGACAAGAAGCATCAAAGAAGAAGAATAAGTAAAAGAGATGCCTTGGTGACCCTAACCCTTAGAACCAAAACAACCATATCTTCTAGATGACTTGGACCTCATAGGAAAACCCCTATCATCTTCATTAGCCTTAGAACATTTAGAAAAACATGATAAGTTAGGCTGATAAGAGGTGCAAGTTGCTATAAACCAGTGTTTGCAGTATCGATAATATCGGCCAATATTATCGATATCGGTAACCGGCGATAAACACTGGCCCAGTAATAATAGGCCAGTGGCCTGATTCTTGTGTATCGCACGATCTATCATCAATTTATCACTTTTTTTCTATTGCGGATTCCAAATATCGTCGATACCTGGACGATATCGTCCAGGCATCGGTCAGACGCACAAGAGTCCCCCATTTTATAGAAAAAAATTGATTTTTTATTCGATTTTCTTCTAGTTTCTCCTCCGTAGAAAAAAAAAAAACATTGGGATTCGACCTGCGTTCCGACTCTGCGTAGGGGTCATAGTTTATTAAGTTCAGTTAGCCCTTTTCTAGATTTTATTGAGTCCTCATATACATCTAGGTCATATAGGGTAGCTTGTATTGCTTTGAACTAGGATAATCAAAACTGCATTTGGAGGATACTCAGTCAGTTGCATCATCCATAGATATATTTATCAACTCTCTTGCTTGTTTTACTTTGTCAATGAATTGGTTGTGTTTTCATTAATGTCTTCTTACATTTATATATCTTATGGAATCAATTTAAACAATAGTTGCATCAATTCAGTCAGACAGCTCATAGCTTATGATCCTTTTACAAAGGAACTCCATTATATGGACATTCGTTTTTACATATGATGATTTAAATGTGTGTATTAAGGTCCATTTTAACAATCCCTGAAGTTTCATTGAAAAATTCAATCAATTTCTCAATGTTTCCCCATGTTTCCCAAAAAGTGTGATACATTACGCGATACAACCGATATATCCCTAGCGATACGCGATATGTATCTGTATCCCAAGGGTGTGAAACGTAACGCGATACCGATAATGCAAACACTGTTGTAAACAAACCCGCCCAAACAACAGTTTTCGATTGGACTTCGATTCCATTGAAGTTCAATTCGATGGTACTTCGATGCCATCGAATACCAATTTGACCCCATCGAACATATGTCCAGCAACATTTCTGAACTCTCTGGACAGTTCTCCGATCGAACAGCCCTTTGACCCCATCAAAGTAAGCTTTTCAATGACATCGAAGAGTGTTCGATGCCATCGTATTGGATGTCCAACAACCTTCTGAACTCTCTGAACAGTTCTTTGATCCCATCGAACTAGGATTTCAACCCCATTGAAGATCCTTCGATGCCATCGAAGAGATCGTTTTCTGCCCATTTTTTGACCGTCGGAGCTTTATCTATAAAAGAAAGGGGCGCGGTTTTGGAGCTTAAGAGAGTGATTTTAGTACATTAGAAGTCACCATTGTTGCAAACATCCTTAGACTCTAATCCTAACCATTCAAATAATATTCCTTGTGATTAATCACATATTGGAGCATTCAAAACTCAAATGAAGATGGTCTCGTTCCCTCTTGATCTCTAGAAGTTTAGACACATCTACCATAGGCAAAACCTTAGTCTAAAATTCTCTAAGAGATCCTTACAAGTGAATTCCTCTAAGCAATCTAATCCTATTAATTGTAAAGAATTCACCACCACCTTGGTCATCTCAAGAAGATCATATGCAAGGCGATTGATCGTTGGAGCTGAAGCACTGGCAACAAGATCGGGGGAGCACATGGGGAGCTGATTCAAGCACGAGAGAGAGAGGAAGCAACCCAAGCGGCGCATCAACAGGGCTCAAATCCGACAAGTAAAGTTGTCACTTTGTAGAGTCCATCCACTCTCTTCTCGTAGGGAATTGAGTATAGAGTTTGAAACCCAAACTCGATGGGTTCGGTTGTAGGACCCAGGCCCTTGTGTAGGGCTGAATCAAGTCTCGGTGGGGAGCCTCCGGCGAGCGAGTATGCTAGGTTCGGTTGTAGGACATTGGCTTAGTTGTAAGGTCTAAATTGAGGTTCAGTTGAAGGACCTTAGCTTATGAGTTATGCCTAAATCCGGGTTTGGTTATAGGACCTTGGCTCTTGAGTAGGGCCTAAATTGTCAAGTCTCCAAGGGGAGCCACCAACACGAGTGTGTACGTGATCCACCAACACGGGTGCATACATGTAGGTTCTTGTGTAGGACCCAGCCCTTGTATAGGATTGTAAGGTTGGGAGGAACCTATTCGTTCTCTTTTTCCCATTTATTTTCTTTCTATGCTCTATTTCCTTTGACTTCTACATAATTCTAAAAGGTCCACCATGTTGTTTGTAGGCCATCTAACTCTTGCATCTGGCAAGGCCCAATAAGATTAAGGGATACACCAGAGCTCAAACCATTCCAAAACACAATTCCAGCAAACCATATAAATAAATAGATCTTAGCATGATTGTTAGCATTCCCTACAGTGTCCAATGGGAGTTGTAGATTAGGACTATTCTTGGTATGTATGGTGAACATAAGAAGTCCAAACAGATTCACAATTTGGATTTTACATAGACATAACGAGTGGGCCCCACAATTCTCGAACATATGGTAATTTCACTGTGTTTGAGCATGTGATCATTCCAATCCATGCCTCTTCATCTTCGGAGAAAAATGTAGGAGATGATTCTGTCGAGCCAAAAGAACCAAAATACAGTAGAGCCATGTTGCTACATTACATGTGGCAGGCTTATCTTTCAATCAAGGTCGTCCAACGAGTGGGACATGGATCAGATGATCTTCGGTTAGCCAGCTAAACAGTAGCCTTCAAATTGACGTTGCAAAATAGTAGTTACAAAATGGTAAACATTAAGTGCTACAAAGCAAAGACAAGTAATGGCTAGACATCTAATAAGTATGATTTTAGAAACATCATTCGGACATAATGAGGCCCACTAGTTGGACAATCTAGACTGATGGATAATCGGCCACACATAAGGTAGAGAGATGGCTCTACCACATTCCGCTTCCTCCAGCTCTACCATATAAGCTGTTGAAAAACACATAGGCGATCCTTCTCAAGCACCTAACTCCTAATATCAATATCTTAGAGCTAGGTTCCTATTCCATCCCATTTCTTTCCTAGCCATATTGCGTTGGTAGCCATCATTGGGAGCTTTCACATTGACTCTATGTAGGAATACTAAGGCAAAACCGCATGATGTATTGCTAATGAAATTGCTATTGATTGTAGGAGTATCATGAAGACCGGAACTTGGACCACTGAAATTAGAGAGACTTCATAAGCACTTTGAACAAGCACAATCTAACCCCACTTAAGGTGCCCTTAATTGAAGGAGACCTTTTAAATGATTGACCACTAGTACACTACGATGGCAGGTGCATCTTGTACAAGAGGATCAAGACATATGATGTTGCATTTGGAGAAGTAGATGTAGCTAGGGGCACCACCAGATCATGTACCATGGACTATCCACCAACGAAAATTGGTTCATTACTCGATGGGCTAGACTCTACTGCTGTGTTATATATATATATATATATATATATATATATATATATATATATATATATAAGAAAAATAAAAGAAAAGTGGGTGTAATTTTTATGAGTCTGAGGTGAATGGATATACTGCTCATGCATTGATTTTGCCTGTCTTTTCAGTGTCTTTGCTTTCTAAAAAGACTAGTTTATATTCATAATCTGAAAATATTGAAGATGAAGAATTCACCAACTAGAGTCCAGTATTTAAAGAAATCGCACCGGGAAGGGGACAGATTCATCGTTCGAGGTGGACGGATCGAGGCGAGAGCTTCCAACATAGCCTCCGAATCCAACAGCTGCCGTTCCAGACGGTAAGAGGGACGCAGCGAGGCTGTGACAATACAGAATCAGGATTCAAAAGTTATTTTTTAAAATGAGAGAGAGAGAGAGAGAGAGAGAGAGAGAGAGAAGAAAGAAGACCTGCTGCTAGAAGGGCGAGTCTTGCTCCTCCCTCCCTCTCCTTTCTGTCTCCCCATTCCTCCTCCAAGATCAAATCTATTACGGTTCTGCCGCTAGGGCCGAGAGAGCAGTGGAGCTCGTATGAAAGAAACGAGGGCGAGAGAACGGTGGAGCCCGTGTGAAAGAAAGCGGGGGGCGTTAGTGAATCGTCGCTGCGCCCTTCTCTCGCGTCGTCCTTTGCAAGGACCCCATGTGATCCTCCCGACCCGACCACAAGCAGTCACGGCTATTTTTTCCTTCTTTTTTTTTTTTAATAGGTTAAATTAGGGCCTTGTTAAAGGGAGGTTTTATTATTAAACTAAACGTAAGGCCAAACTTAGGGGGCGTTTGGCATCTCTACTCTAATTCAAAGGGGCTTTTGGCATCTCTACTCTAATTTAATAAGAACTTTTTGAACAAGAAGCTCTTTTTGTTCTGGCTCTTATTTTAAATAAGCCCGTTTGGTAAAATCTCTGAAAAAAACTCTTATTTAAAATAAAAGCACATTTGGTAAAACTTTCAAATAAGAACTTTTTTACGGGTAATTGATGTCATTTTTAAATATTACAATAACTTAAATATCAATTGATCATCATGTGGGCCCACCTTCAATGACCATCATCCATCATGTGGATCTCACCTTTGACGTGATCTGCCATTTAAATAAGACCTACTTGATGTGCATGTTTCGTCATGTTGGGCCACACTTTGATGTGGGGCATCTATCATGTGGGGCCTACCTTTGATGTGAACCTTTCATTACGTGGGCCCACCTTGATGTGGGGCCCCACTTCAATATGAGTCATTCATTATGAGGGGTCTACCATCCATCATGTGGGTCCAACCTTTGTTGTGGACCATTATCATGTGGGGCCCACATCAAGTAGGCAGTCCATCATGTGGGACCCGTTTGATGTCCACCATCCATCATGTAGGTCCCACCTTGGCTGTGGATTGTCCATCATGTAGGTCCCACCTTGGCTGTGGATTGTCCATCATGTGTGGTCCAACCTTCAATATGGGTCATTCATCATGTAGGTCCACCTCTAATGTTAACCTTCCATCATTTGGTCCCACATTCAATATCCGTCATCCATCACTTGGATCCTACCTTTGATGTGGACCATCCATCATGTGGGTCCCACCTTCGTTGTGGACCATCTATCGTGTGGGGCCCACTTCATGTGGATAGTCCATCATTTGGGACCCACCTTTGATATCCACCATCCATCATGTAGGTCCCACCTTTGCTATGGACCATCCATCATGTGGGGCCCAACCTTCAATATGGGTCATTCATCATGTGGTCCCACATTTAATTTCAATCTTCTATCATGTGGTCCCACATTCAATGTCCACCATCCATCATGTGGGTCTCACCTGTTAGAGTTTTCCTCTTCATAGATAGAGGAGAGATAGGGTGGCTTTTTTTAGGTCCGACCGGCCGGTGCCCCCTGACTGGCTGGCCGGACAAAGTGCCCAGAAACATCAAATTCTCTTGATGTTTTTTGTGAAGGCCGACCGATTGGCAAACAGGTCGGGTGTAAAGGTGTTTTCTCCCACAACTCTCTGGACAAGTTTTTGTACATCCGGCGTGCCGGAGGCTTTTGGCTGGCCAGCCGGAGGTGTGCGCGGACTGCTAATGCAGTTTTCAAATTGGGTTAGGACTCTTTAGGGCTCTCAATGGGTCGGATCTGGATCGGATCCAGTTGGATCCGGCTCCAAGTCCATATATCTGTAGACGGATTCGGATCGGATTCGGATCCGACTCGGATCCAAAAGGTGATATCCATATTCGATCCATTTATAAATTGTTAGATCCATTTCCGATCCAAAATCCATATAACCATCGAATTCGGGTCGGATCTAGGTCTGAATCCACCCACAATTACAAATCTAAAAGAATATATAATATAAAATATATAATTTAATATATTTAATTTAGTAGAAAAATTATGCAAATCCCACTATTTATTATGGTCTGGTCGACATGGCCTAAAATAATTTGTAAAATGGATGGCTAGCATGAATATAACATATACAGTGGGGTGACAATGAGTCGGATCTTAATCGGATTCGGATCAAACTCGGATATGTTCCTGTGGATCCATATCTGGTCCATTTAAGTAATCGGACCTATTTCAAGATCCAAATCCAGTCCATTTAACTAATCGGACCTATTTTAAGATCCAAATCCGCATTATACGGATTCGGAGCGAATCGGATTTCGGATCTTACCCGCTCCATTAAGAGCCCTAGGACTCTTGCTAAACTCTATAAAAAGAGCTATAATCCGGGATTTAGGTATCCCATTAAGTATTCTACACATCCAAGGCGAGAGAGAGAGAGAGAAAAAGAGAAAGAGAGGAAGAGAAAGAGGGAGAGGAAGCTTGTTGGTAGAGGAGGCTTTGCTCACGAAGGTAATTCACGATGCAACAACGTCTCAGCTCTTCAACGTCCTCGTGCTCGGGTGAGATCTCTCAGTTTCTAGTCCTTTTATTGTTATCCATCCCTGTGTGGGTGAAGAAGGTTTGATCTAAACAGTGTGTGCTTATGATCGAGGTTGTAACGGTCCTACTTGATAGTAGATTGTTAATCTGGACGAGGTCCCGTGGTTTTTACCTCCTTGAGGGTTTTCCACGTAAAAATCTCGTGTCGTGTGGTTGATGATTTGATTTAGTTTATTACTTTATCATAACCCATAATTCGAGTAGTTTGGGGGGCAAGATCCTAAGGTTTTGTGAAACGCATCCAACACCACTTTCATTGTGGACCATCTATCATGTGGATAGTCTATCACGTGGGACCCACCTTTGATATCCACCATCCATCATGTAGGTCCCACCTTTGCTATGGACCTCCATCATGTGGGGCCCAACCTTCAATATGAGTCATTCATCATGTGGTCCTACATTTAATGTCAATCTTCCATCATGTGGTCCCACATTCAATGTCCACCATCCATCATGTGGGTCCCACCTTTGCTATAAACCGTCCATCATATGGGGCCCACTTGATGTGGATAGTCCATCCATCATGTGGGACCACATTTTAATGTGGGTCATCCATCATGTGGGACCCACCTTTGGTGTTCACTATCAATCATGTAGGGCCTAACCTTCAATATGGGTTGTTCATCATGTGGGCCTGCCTTTGATGTCAACCTTCCATCATGTGATACCACCTTAAATGCCCCCCATCCATCGTGTAGGTCCCACCTTTGATGTGGGCATTCATCATGTGGGGCCTACCTTTAATGTGACCATGCATTATGTGGGTCCACCTTGATGTGGAAACACAACTTCAATATGAGTTGTTCATCATGTGGACCCACCTTAGAGATATTCTGAAGAAGATAAGAGGGTAAGATGGGAATTACTTAAAAAGTTTAAGGATAAACTTGTCTAAAAATTAATTAAAAATGTCTACCTGCTTAAGCTAAATAAGCTCTTAAAAAAAAAAGTGACCTCCTCATCACTTAGGGGGTGTTTGTCATCTCTAATAATAAGAGCTTATTAAGCTTATTTCTGAAAAAATAAGTCTTATTGCTAAAATAGACCGTTTGGTAAACATTTATTGTTAATACTTATCTTTTTAGAAACAAGTGAAAAACTTCTTAAATAATAAGTAAAGGAGGTGTTACTTTATTAATAAAAACTTATTTGGCTTTTGCGGGGGGAGGTTTTGAGGTTTTAATATTTTTAAAATTCTAAAATTACCCTCTTTTAATTTCTCTCTCCCACTCTTGTGGCTTTTCCTCTCCCTCTTTAGCCGCTTCTCCTCTATCTCACTCTCCCTCTCTCGTTACTTCTCCTCTCTCGTAATCCCTACTGCCTATTGTTGTCCTCTTGCTCATGCTTCTTGGTGCCAGTACAAATCAGGTTTTTCTTCTCAGTCTTACCTACTATCAATCTATTTGATCAAGAGTGCAAATTGTCTACAGAAGTTCTGCATATCAATAGTTCCAAGTGGAGGCAGATTTCCTACGAAAGCCTTGCGCAGGAAATTCCTAAGCTGGGAATTGAGATGGGGCCCATCGTCATGTTTTTCAGAAATTCACTCCGTCCATATATTTTGGAAGCTCATTTTAGGACATGAGGTGGAAAATGAGGCAGATCCTAAACTCATGTGGGCCACACGATTGGAAAATCTGAGGAAAGAAACGCTTACAGTTGAAACCTTCATGGCCTCCACCTTGATGTTTATGCCATCCAAACCGTTTATAAGGTCAATCTCACTGGGATGAGCTGAAAAATAACAAAAATTAGCCTGATACAAAACATTTGTAGCCATATGAATGTTTCAACGGTTGTAGCTCATTCCTCATTGCTTCCTATCGTATGGTCCACTTGAGTTTAGGATCTGCTTAATTTTTTGCCACATGTTAAAAAATGAGCTCCCAAAATGGATGGATGGAGTGGATTTCTGAAAGAAAAAAAAACATGACAGTAGGCCCCACCTCCTTTCCCATCAAAGGAACTTCCTATGCAGGAAATTGGTGTCCGGGATTAGGGTACAGTCCCTGCATGGGTTTATCAACACCATCCATTAACATATCATTTTAGGATACAAGATTAAAAAAATGAGGCAACTACAATGCTCAAGTAGACCACACATTGTGGATTAAACAACTACCATTGAAAACTTTTTAAGGGCCACGGAAAGTTTGGATCAAGTTGATATTTGTGTTTTTTCCTTCATCCAGGTATATGTGACCTTATGAACAGGTTGGATCTCAAATAAACATCACAGTGGGCCCTAGGAAATTTCAACGGTGGGAGTCACTATCACAATTACTTCTTATGGTGTGGCCCACTTAAGACTTGAATCTGCCTCATTTTTTAGGGTTGTACCCTAAATTGATATTAAAAAGTGGATAGACGGTGTAGATAAACTCATAAATCACTGTGGCACCTTAGAGCCCCAACGTGTTCCAAGTTGGGATAGGCGAGGTAGCTACTATTCCGCACCAGACCCCCGGACCCAACGTGACTAGGCTGTTACCCGAGTAATTGCTTAGTGGGTGCTACCCCCTACCGTGGGGCCCACCTTGATGATGTATTGTATATCCATGCTGTCCATCCATTTCTAAAGATCATTTTAGGACGGGGTCCAAAATTTAAGAAGATCCAAATCTCAGGTGGACCATAACAGAGTAAACAGTGGTGATTGAGTGCCTCACAATTAAAACTTCCAAAGGACCCATAGTAAGGTTTCATAATGTTTATTTTCCATCCAACCCATTGATAATGTCAAAAAGATCTGGATGAAGGGAAAATACAAATATCAACTTGATCCAAAACTTTTGTGGCCCATAAGAAGTTTTTAATGATCAATTACCACAGTTTCCTATACTATGGTCCATCTGGGATTTGGAACTTCTTCATTTTTTGGATCATGCTCTAAAATGAGTTTTCAATGCGGTGAACGGCGTGGATGTAGTCAAATACATCACAGTAGGCCTCACAGTCAAGGATCCCACCCACCTTGGTGGATCCAAGGTCTCACCTAATCCGCTCCCACCGAGGTGAGTGTGACCACCCACTGTGACGTACGTGATTACATCCACATTGTCCATCCATAACTTTTAGGGCCTGATCCAAAAAATGAAGTAGTTCCAAATGCCAAGTTGACCATAGTTAAGGAAAATTGGAGTCCATGAAGTTTTAAATGGTGGAAATTCAATCACAGTTGTTTTATGTGGTGTAGTCCACCTAAGATTTGAGTCAAATTCATTATTGGGATCATGCCCAAAATTAGACTTTCAAAATGGTTGGACGGTGTGGATTTAAGGCACATATATCACTTTGAGCCCCATAGTCAGCCGTCCAACCCACCTAGGTGGATCCAGGTCTCAGAGTCAGGGATCCCACCCACCTTCGCATGATTGTACATTCCACAGTTACATGAGATCCAAAGTATTATTTAATGATGTCGGTTTTTTTTTTGCTTAAGAAAAAAGAAGTGGCAGTTGATTGTACATGATTTTTATTATGAACCATATGGGTATTATTTTAATTGGAATGATTAGAATTATTTATAAATGATTCTCACTTGACAATGTTAATGACCCAAAGATATCCTACCATGAATGTGTGAGATCCACAAAAAAGGTCCCTAAGACCGAGGCCAAGTCCATCTCTTGAGTGTGTGGAGAGATATGTAGATGTTGTAACCTTTTGAACGTGTGAGATCCACCAAAAAATCATTTAGATAGCTTTTATAATATTGTTATCATAATTTTTAAAAAATGACATCAAAGACCCTTATAATAAGCTCTTATTTGAATGTTTTACCAAACGTACTTATTTCAAATAAGAGCTTTTTTTCTCTCCTAAAAAAAGTGATTTTACCAAACGAGCTTATTGTAAACAGGAGCTTTTTCAATTAGAGCTTATTGAAGTATGTAAGTGCTAAGCACAAAACGTGAGTGTTAAGTACAGTATAGTTGTCAAATTTCGTAGACAATAGTATAGTTTATAAGGTTGTGTGAGCAAGCCAAGTTCTTTGAGAAGACAAAAGTCAACCTCAATAGACATATCAAGATCAAGACTATCGACTCTACAACAGAAGTTATGGCAAAGGTTCAAAGATAAACCATATATGCTAAAGGTAATATTGACCATAGGGATGACCCTAGGTTAGGTGATTTCATATGACTTTTAAGTTAATCACTTTAATTTCTTTTAAAGTCATATTTCAAGGAAATTTGGCTAGCCTAACCCTATATTTGGTCAGCCCAAGAATCTTCGGCTAGTCTGGGAACTTCGTTCAAGTTTTCAGCAAGCGTAATTGAAAATTTTAGAAGATGTTCGGTTAGCCTGACCCTGTGTTCGGCCAGCCGAACAGGCTTTTGTCAGCCCAAGAAAGTTCGGTCAAGTTTTCAGATTCGAAATTGTTTTTTAGACTCGAAACTCGGGTCACTCAACTGACACTCGGGTCAGTCGAAGTTTGAACAAATTCTCATCCCGCGAAATCTGATAGCCGTTGGGATAAAACGGTTGAATCTTAGGTCAGCTGAAGGCAAACTTAAGTCAGTGGAAAACCTAACTTTTTTGCTATAAATAGGGCTTTCTTCTCTATTTTTCATTAAGAAAAAGCACGAAAATACTATTTCTCTAGTGAAAAAGCCCTTCATTATAGTTTAGCTATCCGATCTTAATTCCTAGTTTATTTTATAGCTATCTCAGTTCTCTTCTCATTTAATCTGATTGTGTAAAGAGAAGATCATTCTCATACTAGAGATAAAAGAACTGAAATTGCAGCTTTTAAGAAAACTCTTTTTATAAATTCCTAGATCCATCTTGTTTGAGTTATATTGGTTTATCTTCTTCAAAGATCGGATCGCTGCACCATTGAAGTTTCATCTCTATTAAGCTTTATCATCTTCTACAAGAAGAATGGTAATATCTTTCCATACTTTGAGTTTTGTTTGAGAAAGCCCATGAAAATCTCAAATTAGGTCGTTAGTGATTAGCCTGTGAAAATCACTTAATGTTAGTGATTAGCCTGTGAAAATCACTTGAGGTTTTGTTGTGATAAGCCTGTGAAAATTACAATCTTTGTATCAGGTTTTAAAGGTGAACCTGTGAAAACCTTTATATAATGGAAAGCCAAAATTACAATGAGTAGTAATTTTGTGAGTGGAATAGGTGCAAGTTGTTTTAGCACCGAACCACTATAACTCTCTATGTCGTGGTAATTGTTTAATCTTTTATCTTCTTATGTGCCAGATTATTTATGAAACCTTAAATCGTGACATAAGATTGTCCTACTTAGTTCACTAAGTGAAAAGTTGTACTACTTAATTTCTAAGTGAAAGGTTGTCCTACAATTTAATTTAAGATTTCAAATTGTTCTCTATTTGCTTATTTGCTTTCAGATTAGTTAGTTGCATTTTTATTCTTGTTAATCTTGTGATTGATATTCTGATTTATTTTAATATTACAAGAAGCAAAATTGAATTGTGTTGTCCTATTCACCCCCCCCCCCCCCCCCCCCTTAGGACATTTATAGCTCCGTCCTTTTCAAGTGGTATCAGAGCAAGTTTTCTCTTTTGTGGATTTTCAATCCAAAGAGTTAGATCCGGAGCTGTAAGATGTCTAAATTTGAAAGCTTATCTATTTCCAGGCCACTTTTTAATGGTACTAGCTATTCTTATTGGAAAGCCATAATGAGGATATTTCTAAGATCCATGGATGAAAGTGTGTGGCAAGCCACATTAATAAATTGGACTCCTCCAATAATTGAAGTAACAGGTGATGATGGAATTAAATCTATAAGACGAGCAGCTTATAATCTATGGACTAGTACTTAGAAAAATGAAAGTAGTGCAAACGCTAAAGCATTGAATGCTATAACTTGCTCTCTTTCACCTTAGGAATTCAAAAGAATTATTTCATGTGAATCAGCTAAGCAAGCCTGAGATATACTCGAAATAACCCATGAAGGCACTAATATTGTAAAGAAGTTTAAAATCCAAATCCTCACAACTAAATTTGAAAAAATCTCTATGGATGAAAATGAAACATTTATGGACTTCCATACAAAATTAAATGATATGGTGAACTCTATGTGGGGTCTTAGAGAAAACATTCTAGAAAGCAAAATCTGTGCTAAAATTCTGAGATTTCCACCAAATTGATTCAATTCCAAAGTCACTGCTATTCAAGAATTGAGGGATACTGATACAATGAAAGTTAAAGAACTAGTTGGATCCCTTCAAACATATTGTTGTAAAATAAAGTTGGTCATCGAAGAAGCTTGAAGACTTGCAAACCTGGAACGTTTTTACGGTCACTCATATGTGATTCACGAGCGCCTCTGACCTCCACAAGTCATGAACAGATCAGCCGTCCAGCGAGCCTACGTGGTCGCATCTCATATGTATTGGACAAGCCTGCTCGTTAACTGGACACTCCTAATATGCGAGCAGGACTGGTCCTTGGTCGTTGAGTGGGGACATCCCCGTTCTGCAAGCAGTCCCATTCTCTTCTCATTTAGCAAGGATATTCCCAATATAAGCAGCCCTGTTCTCTGGTCGTCTGCTGAGGACGCCCATCGTCTCATAGTACCAGCAGCCCATATAGGCCGGTTTTGGCTTGATTCTATTCGTAGCCCCGACTCATGGGGGATCTCCATCAAGGAACGTAATCGGCCAGACGTTTAAATTGGTTAGGCTATCATCTTATCTGAGGGTTAACGGGATAAGCACCTTATCCCCTGATATCAGGAGTGATCTTAACGGCTTGCGTAACAGATTGGATCACCTGGATCTCTATAAATAGATGGTCCCTCAGATGATAAATGTACAGGATCTTTAAGCCCACGTCTCACACTTCATCTTACTATCAAGTCATCTCTGACTTAAGCTTCGGAGGGCCAACAGCCAAGCGCCGGCCACCTTAGTTTTCTTCTTTTGGCTTTCAGGTTTGGAGGGGAGCTCGCTTCGAGAAGGGCGTAAACTTGAGAGGAACCTGTTACCATAATCTGATGTTAACAAATTGGTGCCATCTGTGGAAAATGAGTATTCAATTCTTTCTCATTATCAATTGTTACCTCCCACTATGCCTCCTAAGAAAACGACTCATCTTTCCACCTCAATGCAAATGCTGCCTTCAACAGAAGTTCCTGAGCCAAATCCTAATCCCCCTCAAGTTGCACCACCAAGAATTCATCTAGGGCAGCCCAACCCACATGATTCCACACAGTAAAATCCATTTTAAGATATATCTGGCGGCTTCGACGGTATTATGCGCTTTGTAGGAGATACGCTCCTTATTCTCCAAGCTGGGTTTCAAACCCTCTCTAAATGGTTTGACCAACATTTTCCTAAATCATGGCAAGCTCCGGAAGGACCGCCATTACAACCTGCACCTGCGGTTTCCAGACACTCTCTAGACGAAACGCAAGTTTAGACAAATCCTCCTCCAATCCGTATCCCTCGTGCAATTAAATTCCTAATCAGCACCCGCAATTTATCCGTTTCAGTGCTTCTCGACAACGTCAACCTGAAGAACAACTTGATGCCGAAACATTCAGTTATATTTTACCTTGGGAGGGAGATCTCAGGAAAATCAAGGACTGTTTCGCTGATATGGAACAGTGATATCAGTATAACCTCCCGACATCCACTCTGGCAACAATTCGTCGATCCGAAGCTCCTTTTACTCTCGAGGTAATGGTGGCTCCTTTGCCTAAAAAATATTGAACGCCCAGTGTTGTTCCATATACTGGTATCGGCGATCCCCTTGATCATCTGGAGACGTATAGATCTCTCATGGAGCTGGAATGATATAGCTGGAAAATTATGTGTAAAGCCTTCTCTTTAACTCTAAAGGACGCAGCACATACTTGGTTTCGTGGTCTGAAGCCTCGATCCATTGAATCTTTCTCTTAATTATCGGATCTTTTCCTTTCTCAATTCATGGGAAGCATCCGTACAAAAAAACCTGGATCTCACCTGTCAAATTTGAAGCAGCAGCATGGAGAGACAATTAAAGAATTTACCATCTGATTTACCGGCAGAAGTAGTCCAAACCGATGGTTATACTGAAGATAAGGGTCTCACTGCTCTTATAGCATGCATTACGAGCGAAAAATTCCGATTCGCCTTGGATAAGAATCCTCCTAAAACGATGATCGAGTTCCAGGCGAAAGCTCAAAAATATATTAACACTGAAGAAGTAGCCTTGGCTCGTCATGGTATTAAACGAAAGAAGCGAAAGTCTGAGAAAAATTTTTCGGTAGACAGGAAGTACCAACGTGATCGACAAGATCGCTCTCCAAAGAAGTCTTATCCCGGAAATATCACAATTATATGCCTCTCAATCAGTCTCTAGAAAAGGTACTAATGAAGATCAAACATAAGTCGTATGTTAAATGGCCTCCGAGGATCAAATCGGATCCCAAAAAAAGAGACAAGAGGAAGTTTTGTTACTTTCATAAAGATCATGGGCATAATACCCAAGACTGTATATCTCTTAAAGATAAGATTGAAGCCCTCATTTAAAAGGGACACCTCAGAGACTATGTCGCACGACAAGACCATTCACCCAAAGGATTCAAGGCCCCAGAGCATCGTGAACATCAAGCATGAAGGAAAAAGTCACCGCAACATCGTTCTTCACAAGAAGATGCCGAACCCGCGGGCAAAATTCAGGACCATTGCAGGTGGTCCGGCTTGTGGAGGAGATTCCCAAGCCTCAAGAAAAGCATATACTCGAAAGGCGAGCTAGAAGCCTTAGCACATTTACTGGGTGGAAAAATCATCCAGCACATCAAGTTTGAGCCATCATCCGTTCTCTTTCTCTCATGAAGATGTTGAGGGAATCCATTTCCCTCATGAGGACTCCATCGTAGTAGCGTTAAAGGTATCAAATTATTTAACTCACCGTATTATGTTGGATACAGGTAGCTCTGCAGACGTCCTCTATCTTGAAGCTTTCAACAAGATGACTCTCGCTAGGAATCTACTTAAACCAATCTCGACCCCCCTTGTCGGTTTTGGGGGTGAGGTGGTGACACCAGAGGGGAGTATTGACATTCCCGTTACTTTCGGAGAAGCTCCGACCAAAATCACTATTTTCATCAACTTCCTTGTGGTCGATCGAAAGTCGGCATACAACGCCATCTTGGGAAACCCTCGCTCACCAAGATAGGGGCGGCTCTACACCCCCTTTACTTATGCATTAAGTTCCCCACTCCAAACGAAGTAGGGGTAGTTTGAGGAAACCAGAAAGAAGCACGGGCATGTTATAAAATAGCAGTACGAGATCGAAAGAATGTCCAAGTGGCTCCTATTATGGCAATCTCGGGAGATCCAGCAAATCCTCCGATAATGACAAATCTGGATCCAAGGGAGAAAACATATCAGGCAGGTGCCCCCGAAGAAGAAACGGTTAAAATTCAGCTATCTAAGAATGATCCTTCCAAAAAGGGCCATGTCGGATCATCTTTGGATTCCACCTTCCGAACCTATTCGACCAACTTCCTGGTCGAATATCAAGACATGTTCGCCTGGTCTCATGAAGATATGCCAGGTATCGACCCCAAAGTAGTAGTTCACCGCTTAAATGTTAATCTAAAATTTAAACCTATCCATCAACGTCGATGAGCATTCACAAGCCGAACGACAGATGGTCATAAAAACTAAAGTCGAAAAGTTGTTGGCCGTTGATTTTATAGAAGAAGTCGATTACCCAGATTGGGTCGCAAACGTCGTTCTCGTGCGCAAGGTGAATGGTAAGTGGAGGATGTGTGTAGATTACTCCGATTTGAACAAGGCGTGCCCAAAGGATAGCTTTCCAACTCCCCGCATCGACCAACTGGTTGATTCAACAGCGGGACACGCCCTGCTCAGCTTTATAGATGCTTATTCTGTTACAACTAGATCATGATGCATCCACCTGATCGTTAAAATATTGCCTTTATCACTGATCGAGGTTTGTACTATTACAAAGTGATGCCTTTCGGTCCAAAAAATGCAGGGGCCACCTATCAACGCTTAGTCAACAAAATGTTCGCTGCACAGATTGGCAGGAATATAGAAGTTTATGTTGACGACATGCTCGTAAAAAGTGTTGCAGCCAATGATCATCTTGCGGATCTCCGAGAAGTCTTCGATCTGATGAGGAAATATCAGTTGAAGTTGAATCTCGAAAAAGTGCTTTTGGGGTCTCTGCTGGAAAATTTCTTGGGTTCATGGTTGGTTAGCGGGGGATCTGTAATACTCCAAAAATTTAAGCGCACAAGTAAGTACACAAATGCATGTTCTACACGTGAGCAATTAAATTCTAGGCCGTGTGTTCATATGGGTACACACAAGTATACACTTTTATACGTATTCCGACACTTTTAGGCCTCTGAAAAACTTAGGGTGCTTAGTTAAGTCAATAGACCGACCGTTAGAATGACCTGTCATTGCTAGATTGAAAGATCTAACCATCCACTTCAATTTCGAACAACGTGATCAACGAAGACCAACCGTTTGATCTCCGCACCGACCTATACACGTGTCTGTCCACAAATCTAATTCATCCGTCTTGTACGTCACTAGGAATATGTTAGATCATTGACTTCTCGACCCTATAGACCTCCTCAGACATGTGTATAATACCCCATGTTTCTGGAATAATTTAAATCATAATTTAATAGATTAAATAACTTTTAATATTGATAAATTAATAATAAATAATCCGTAGAGAGTTAGCATAAGGTCCCTTTATTAAAGTTGCTCAAAATAAACCCTAAAACAACGTAGAAGTATTAGATCTTGCAAAACTCACAAATTTACAATAATTATGAAAATGCTATCTATTAAACTTAAGTTAAATAGTCATTTTTAAGTATTATGATTTCTGACAGTCATTTTCATGCAAAACTTCATGTACGAGTTTTATGACACATTTTAGCTGTACACGTCGAATTTCAGCCCTCCGATCATCCTACAAATGCCCATATCAGAAAACGGGCCATAAGTGGCCCACCTTAACTCGGATTTACTCCAAATTTCATGTCAGTGGTTAAATTTAAGTTGCTGACCTGCTGGAGGGGATAGATGAACCCGACCCATCTCCATGTACCCTATGTGTGGTGACCAATCGGTCACTAGCGGTTCCATGCGATGCACGCAAGACGCGCCCTTCTTCTTCTCAGTTATTGCAGCAGTGGACGCTGCCGTTCCGGGTCATCCAAGGCGTCTATCATCATGGCCCACAACCCTAATCTATTCCGTCCATCTTAACGACGTCCCACATAAACCTCATCATTCCAAGTCTTGTCCTCATTTATCGATTGTGTGGCCCGCTTCAATCTACCGTCCGAACAAAGAAAGATCAAGATCCGACCCATCACTTTGCATGGGTTCTCCAAACTTCTCCCAAAGCTTCTTATGGACCCCACCTAGCATCCCTATGGTTCCTAAGCGATCAAGTGCAAGAAAGTCGGACGAGGTGATTCCCAGGCGGTGTCAGCGCCAAAACCGTCAACTGTCCGGATCCGAACCTCTTCCGCACCAACCGACCTTGCAACATATAAAACCATCCGTCCGCTCCTGCCTTTCTCCCAGAAACAAGAGAGAGAGAGAGAGAGAGAGAGAGAGAGAGAGAGAGAGAGAGAGAGAGAGAGAATGTTGGAGAGAGAGAGGAGAGGTGACATGAGAGAGAGAATGAGAGCAGCTTCCATGCTACTGCTGCTACTACTGTAGCATCCCAGGCAAAAAAAAAAAAAAAAAAGAAAGAAAGAAAGAAAGAAGAAGAAAGGAAGAAAAGAAAGAAAGAAGAAGAAAGAAGAAAGAAGAAGAAGAAGACAGACTGAGTCGACTCACTGAGTCGTAGCCTAGTTGGACTCAATTCAATCTATAGTCGGGTCTAGTTCGGGCATAAATCTATGGAAAACTGTGAGTGATTCATCTCAGGACTTCTTGTTGCTTTTCTTTTCCATAAATTACCTTTCTTTAAGTTAAATTCTAAATTCATATGCTATTTCATGTCGTAGATCTTAGGCAATGGTTAATCTCTCAAAATTCTTCCTTTACTATGTTTTAGGATTGTCTTGTGTTGTGTACATAGTGTAGGTTCTAGGTAAGGAATCCATCCCTTGTTCTATTCTTAATTTTTATCCCTCAACTATTGTTCTTCCAAGTTGGTTTCCTTACTCAACTTTTCCTTTTTAAATGCACTAATCATAAATTTAGGTGAACCTAACTTAGGTCTTGAGATAACTTAAGTTTAAATCATAGACAAGACATCATCTATGAAATAACCCTAGTAATTCGCCAAAGCACGAACACTTTACATAACATCCTTATCATTAACAATGACCTAAGTTTAGATGAGGAATTCATTCCCTAGTTGTTCGCTTCCCCAAGTGTAGGGTTGCGATGTAGTAATAATCTCGGTAAGACCGAGGTCGATCCATAGGGACTTATGTAGGAATCCACAAAACACTTCCAATAGTTCTACTGAAGGGCTAACAAACAGATTTGTAGAAGATTGAATGTAAATAGTAAATTTGAATTAAACTGAAGGTAAATAATTAATAAAAGGCACTAGGGGTTCAAGGATCCACTTGTAGCAATCCTTGATGCTCAATTCGCTGTGGTTTCTTACTTTCTCAACTAGAATCGAAATTAAGTTCTTTCTAGTCGGATGATAGAGCAGTTAAAACAATCAATCTGACATATGTATGATCCAAGTATATGATTCACTCAATGTAAGCTAGGACATGAGCATACTCAATTGCATAGGTCAGTCCCAATTCCAATAGGTTAAGATCACAATCATAACCATCATTAAATCCTGTCACAAGACAAAACTAGATCATGATTTGAACTTGATCCAAATCACATACACAGTCTCACATACTTCAGAATTTTCAGAAAAATAGACTTTTGGTGTGAAGCTCCCACATGAAGATTATAGATCTAGAGCGTATTCCAATTCCTCGGATCATACAGGTCTAGACTAGCCCAAAACAATTAAGAACTCAAGCAATTCTTCCAAACATCCATGAGTCATCATAAGATTAAGAAAAACTACTTAGAACTTTATTTAAACTTCAAACCATTGTTCTTCAATAGAAATCCAACTTAAAACCAAATCAAATGAATTGAAACATCTTAGATTCACTACAAGCTTCACCTCTTAGCCCTAGCTAAGAGGTTTAGCCGTTCATGATCCAAGGAAACATGAAACAAACTAAACAAAGCATAAAACTAGAAAGCAAACTAGGAGGAGTTGTAGAACTCCGAAATCGACTTCCGCCGTCTCCCACTGTGCTCAATCTGTTCTAGGATGCCCTAGGAACGATCCCTAGGTGTCCTTTTATAGTGGGGAAGCTCCGCTGTATCGGAATCATCTAGAAATTGCGTAAGGTTATGCAATGCGCAGAGAAAATCGGAGCCCAGAATAGAAACTGGCTGTTTTTGCATGTGGCCGACTGGTCTGGACCGGTCGGACTGGCCTGGCCGACTGGTCACGACCAGTCAGACCTGATCTGGGGCAGTCCAGAGTGTATGCTGAAGGTGGACAGGCTCTGGCCGACCGGTCTAGACCCGTCGAACCTGATGCTTTCAACTGTCCAGAGGCTAGGAGGAGGCGGCCGACCGGTCTAAACCGGTCGTGGCCCTCCTGGCCAACCGGTCTTGGCCCTTTTCTTCTTCATTTCCTTCTTTCTTTCTTCTCTTTCTGCTTTCTTCTTTCTTTGGCCCACCTTGGGTCTTAATCCAAAGCTCCTAAGTATAGCTTTTTGGTCTCCAATTGGCGAAGTTCATTCTCGTTCCTACAATCACGAAACATGCATTAGATGGGCCTTTTAAACATGAAAACCATGCATATAATGTGATGTAATGGCCTATACAATGTATGAATTGGAGGTTCAACACTAGTGGCACCCTAAATTGATGTAAAAAATACGTTCACACTATTTCCACTTGACGTTACTTCTTTGTAAAACAAAGTAGATTGCATACGTTACCATAAAACAATCCACTTTAGTTGACAATTAAGGTATAAATTAGATAGTAGAATTAACTAAACATGTGAATCACATCCATGGTGTGTTTGGAATTGAATTATTGAATGCATTGTGTGCTTGAGAATTTCTTTCATGATTCATGACATTCATATGCATTCTTTATATATATGCTTTATTTATTTTTGGACAACGGAATGGGAGCATGGTTGATTTGACTCTCGGCGTGCATGGTTGATTTGCCACCCTGCTGTACTCTGGGTTAGGTGAGCATGGTTGAATACTTGCAATAGGTACCTTAACATCCAGGGGCAGAGGGATCTGTTCATCGGGCATAGTTGATTTGCCCAAGGCATGGTTGATTTGCCTGGTTGGAGATTGTTAAGCATGGTTGATTTGCTTAGTTGAAGATGGGGGCATGGTTGATTTGCCACCCCGCTATACTTTGGGTTAGGTTAGCATGGTTGAATACTTACAATAGTAACCTAACATCCAGGGGCAGAGGGATCTGTTCGTCGGGCATGGTTGATTTGCCCAAGGCATGGTTGATTTGCCTGGTTGGAGATGTTGAGCATGGTTGATTTGTTCAGTTGAAGATGGGGGCATGATTGATTTGCCCATATATATATATATATATATTTATTACATCATACATTGATCATGCACATCCATGACATCATGATACTCACAAGCGTCATTCAAGAACACAACTCATAAATTATTTAAATGTAACATGAAAATAACTCTCCATATTTAGTATTGTATAGGATCTTATCTTGAATCAATTGGAATTTCCTTATGTTGAAAATGATCTCACTAGGCCTTTTAACTCACCAAAATCACCACAGTTCTTGCAGGTTGTCAGGAAGAACAAGACATAGGCAAAGAAGAGTATTCAGGGGGTCTCATCCTACTCAAGCGTCAATCGTGACAGATTTATTTTAGTTTTGTAAAAATTCAATGTAATAAGGCAATAGTGGAAAAGAGATTTTATATTTGGGGATTTATTTTAGATATATAATGTGTGGGATGGAATCTCAAGGAATCTATGCTCGAATTTTAAATTCACACCCTGGAACTTGGCTTTGGGTTGTTGTACTCGAGTCCCGAATTTCGGGGCGTGACAGATCGAAGTAAACCCCGAAAAAATTAAGGCCTTGATTGAAATGCAATCTCCCTCCATTCTCAAAGAAGTCCAATGATTGGCTGGTTGCATTGCATCTTTAAACAGGTTTATTTCGCGTGCCTCCGATAAATGCCTTCCTTTCTTTAAGCTACTCCGAACGACTGCAAAATCTGACTGGGAATGGACCCAATAATGTGAGGAAATATTTCAGCAACTGAAACAGTATATGAGTACACCTCCCATCTTCTTAAAGCCTGTTCCACATGAGTAGCTCTTTATTTATTTATTTGTATCTTCTATGCCAGTTAGTGCCTCCTTAATAAGAGAAGACTCCGGGGTGTAGAAGCCCGTTTATTATGTCAGTCGAGAAATGGTAGATGCTAGAACTCGATACTCCGATATGGAGAAACTCGCTCTGGCATTAGTAATAGCAGCATGAAAGCTACGGCCTTATTTTCAAGCCCATTCTATAATATTGCCCATGAATTATCTTTTAAGGTAAGTCCTTCAAAAACCTGAAGTGTCTGGACGGTTAACTAAATGGGCGATCGAGCTTGGTGAACACGATATTACTTTCTGCTCGTGAACCGTAGTAAAGGCCCAAGCTGTAGCCGACTTCATTGCCGAATTTGCATATTCGACCCTTAATACTCCTACCTCCAGTGATGACCCGCTGGAGAGAGAGCAGGCACCCTGGTCGCTCTACGTAGATGGATCATCATGCTCCTCTGGTAGTGGAGCCGGATTGATCCTAATCACTCCTGACAGATCACAATTCCAATATGCTTTGCGCTTCGGTTTTCATGCATCTAATAACGAAGCAAAATATGAAGCCTTAATTGTCATCTCGAATTAGCAAATATACTCGCGATAAGGAACTTGCTCATTCATAAAGACTCTCAGCTCATCGTAAATCAAGTGCTCAACGAATTCGAGGAGAAAGAAGAGCAAATGGCTTCGTACAAATCTCAGGTACTCACTTGCTCGCTAAATTGAGCAAATACGAAATAACTCATATTCCTCGAGAAGAGAACAAGCTCGTAGATTCTTTGGCAAAGTTAGCCTCTGCACCAGAGTCCGATCTAATGTGAGTTGTTCCTATCGAGCATCTCTCTACTCCGAGTATCAATTAAGTCACTCCAAACCCAGTCACTACATTGCAGTTATCTCCATGTTGGATGGATCCCATCATGTTTTACCTCCAAAGCGGATAACTCCTAGATGATAAAAAATCTACTCGACAAATTCAGCTACCGTGCTGCCAGGTACGCCTTACAAAATGGAAAATTGTTACGTAAAAGTTTTACTTTCCCATATTTAAGGTGTCTCATCCTGAAGAAACACATCGCGTTCTAGATGAAATACACTAGGGGGCATGTGGTAATCATCCCAAACGACGGTCTCTAGCGATAAAGCAATGCGACAAGGATACTATTGGCCCACTATGAAGGCAGATGCCATTGAATTCTCAAAGAAATGTGATAAATGTCAACGATTTTCTCTAGTCCCTCATTTACCGTCTGAGCAAATGACGCCGATGGACGGCCCTTGGCCTTTCCCTCAATGGGGAGTGTTCGCTCCCCTCAAGTTCAAGGCTATGATGTAGTAATAATTCTTGGTAAGACCAAGGTCAATCCACAGGGAATTAGAAAACAAATTCTAAACTATTCCAACAACTTGGATTAAAACAATTTGGAGATACAATTAAGAAAACTATCTAAAAACAGTAACTTAGAAATTCAGTAATTTAAAGGAACTAAGGCTTTCAAGGATCCACTTGTAGAAATCCCATGTTAATCTAATCAATTCAAGCATAAAACACAACTAGATTCGAAGTTCTATCTCTCATCTAGTTGGAAGATAAAGCATTGAAACACATTCAATCCCACTTAAGTTGAACTTCCAAGTTTTAGTCCTATTCAATCACATAGCATTCGAAATCATAGCCTTCGGAGTAACAACCATGCCTATGGACTATGGCATGCTCAAGGGTTACCATAATTCAAATCTAATCAAGCAAAACATGATAATCTCAGAGAATTACAAGGAATCCATGTCCAGAGCACATGAACTCTCATAAAACTTCTAAAAATATCAACTTTAAATGAACTAGAATATTCAAAATCCAAACTTAAAGTGGAACTACTTGAATCAAATTGAATTAAACATGAAATTGGCTACAAGCTTCACCTCTCAGCCCTAGCTGAGAGGTTCTAGCCGAGCATTGTCATACTACAACTAGAATAAAAAAGAAAAACATAAAAACTAGAAAAATCGGAATCGATGGAGTTGTAGACGCTTCACGGTGCTCTGCTTCACTTCCGACGACCTCCAATCTCTTCTAGGATGTCTTTAGACGAAGCCCTAGGTCCCCTTTTATAGAATAGTGCAGAAGATTCCTGATTGCGCAAGAAATCACGGAGTTGTGCAGAGAAAATGACAAGCTTTGTTACACAGACGGCTGGTCGGACGACCGGTCTGAGTTCCCGGATGACCGGTCGGACGACCGGTCGTAAAACGGCAAAACAGTCCAATGACTTTTTAGATTTTTCCACCCCCTTCTGTTGAGTGCTCGACCGGTCTGACGACCGGTCTGAGCAGTGTCCAGTGATGTGTCAGCATAAAGGGATCCTTGTTGAATTGCAGACCGGCCGTACGACCTGCCTTGTGCCTTGGCAGACTGGTCGGACGACCGGTCTTCAGTGCAAAGGGTTGCACTTCTTCCTTCTTTCTTCCATACCCCTGTTGCTTCTTTCTCCCATCCTTTAGCACTTAGTTCTTTGATCTTCAATGTGTACAAAGTACTCTTTTTAACCTTAAATCAGTGAAATCTCCACCTCGCTCCTACAATCACAAATCACGCATTAAATGGGCCTTTTAAGCATGCAAACCATGCATATAATGTGATGTAATGGGCTAGTGAATGTATAAATTGGAGGCTCAACACACCCCCCAACTAGCATTTTGCTAGTCCAGAGCAAAGCATGCGTGAAACCAGTTCAAATCTTCAAAATCCAACTCTCTTTTAGAAACTATTCTTCTAGACATCCCAAGACACACAAGTGTAAAAGTCAGAAAAATTAGATGATAGAAGTTGAAACCTTAAACTCTCAAAACATAATAAGTGTCCATATGAAATTCTCGCTGATTGATTGATAAATAGAAGAACTTGAACAAATTCAACGTAGTGTGTATAGTGAATGTTCATCTCATGAGTTTCCAGGATTATCTTCCTCATAGATCAACTAAACTATGAATCTCAAGGTGTCTAGATCAACAATCAAGCCAATGACAGGAATTTACTTTACCGTGCTTCGGATGGCTTTCACACTACGTCCCATTTCTGGATTTGGTAACGAGTAGACCATCCCCCGGTTGGTAATATGTAGCCCTTTTCAAAATTTTCCACCATATTCTCCATCATTCCCATGTTTTCATCCTTCCTTTTCCCTTTTTTTTTTCATTAAATAGGATTTTTAGAAATCCATATCTTTCGTTCTTTTCCCATGGACAAGGATGGACAAAGTACCCCGGTCTTGGTTCCTCAACACCTTAAATCAAAGTCTAGCTAATCCACAAATCACATAATCCTTTCAAACCAAGAGAATCGTGTAATGTGAACTAGGTGTAAAAATGTTCAAATTTTCTATCAATCATATAAATATGGGAGTTCACTTATAAAATTATTATATTAAAAGTAGTTCAAGACTTACAACATCACTCATTTCGTATCTCCTTTTCTTATACTCGTATCATCCCGAATGTATAGAAATAAATTTTCTAAAAGAGTTTTGAATTTTCAGAAAAATTGAAAAATTTTCGACATATAATGCTCAAAATGTCCACAAACTGCTAGATGAGGAATCTCATCTCACCCCCCAACCAAATCTTGCATTGTCCTTAATGTAAAAAGATATGCAATGAGCATGAACATGAGAGCAATGGTAAAATAAAAGCGAGTGAGAACGATAGTACCTGAAAGAGTCGATCATGAAAGTGTGCAACCCCGGTATCAAAATCTACTAAAGCAAGTAAAACTAAAACAGAAAAACAATTAAACCTACCTACGCTATACCTCCGTCAGACTAGGAGATTAAACATCCTGATACACAGGATCATTCAGAGTGATGGACATGTCCTCTGAATCAAATTTCTTAACAAATGGTTTAAGGCGTTGTCCATTTACTTTAAAACAGTTACCATTTGTGACATTCTCTATCTCGACAGCCCCATGAGGAAAAACTTCCTTAACAATATATGGGCTGGTCCATCGAGATTGTAATTTTCCCAGAAAAAATGAAGTCGAGAATTGTACAAGAGCACTTTTTGAGCCCTCCTGGATAGATTTTATGAAGATGTGTTTGTCATGGAATACTTTCATTCTACTCTTGTAAATCCTTGAGTTCTCATAAGCATCGTTTCGGATCTCATCAAGCTCATTAAGTTGGAGTTTGCAAAGCGAGCTAGCCTTGTCAATGTCAAAATTCAATGCCCGAATTGCCCAATAGGCTTTGTGTTCAATCTCCACAGGCAAGTGACAAGCCTTCCCATAGACAAGTCTATAGGGGGACATTCCAATGGGGGTCTTGTAAGAGTTACGGTGCGCCCAAAGTGCATCGTCTAATCTAAGCAACCAATCTTTGTGATCCGGCCTCACCGTCTTTTCAAAATTTATTTAATTTTTTGATTGAAAATTTTGGCTTGCCCACTTGTCTGTGGGTGGTATGGGGTACTCACCTTATGCCTAATGCCATATTTCTTCATTAAGGCTTCGAAAGGCCTATTGTAAAAGTGAGTACCACCATCACTAATGATGGCTCAAGGCGTTCCAAATCTGGAAAGTATGTTTTCTTTAAGGAACTTTAGAACCATACGATGATCGTTGGTTCTACATGAAATAGCCTCTATCCATTTAGACACATAGTCTATGGAAAGCAATATGTAGACATGTCCAAAAGATGAGGGGAACGGTCCCATGAAATCGATGCCTCAACAGTTAAAGATTTCAAGATGTTGAATTGGGCTAAGAGGCATCATATTTCGACGGGATAATCCGCCTAGCTTTTGGCAACACTCGCATGCTTTGCAAAACTCGTGGGTGTCCTTAAATAGAGTGGGCCAATAAAAACCACACTACAGAATTTTAGCAGTGGTTTTCTTGGCGGAAAAATGACCACCACACGCTTGATTATGACAAAAGGAAATGACGGAATTATGTTCATCATTAGGGACACATCTCCTAATTATTTTATCTAGGCAATATTTAAAAAGTGGAGGTTCATCCCAAAAGAATCTGCGCACTTCCCTTAGAAATTTTCTTTTATCCTGCGCAGTCCAATGAATCAGCATCGCACCTGTGGAAAGAGAATTAGTTATGTCAGCGTACCATGGTGGATGCATAGCAACAAAGAGTTGCTCATCAGGGAATGAGTCCTCAATAGGTGACTCGTCAATGGAATTAGGTAGGACTAGGCGGGATAGATGATCCGCCACCACATTCTCTACTCCCTTCTTATCCTTGATCTCCAAATCGAATCTTGAAGGAGTAGGATCCATCTAAGCAAATGGGGCTTGGCATCCTTCTTAGGAAAAATGTTGTTTCAGCGCCGCATGATATATGTAAACAATGACCTTGGATTCTATTAAGTAAGGCCTGAAATTGTCCAAGGTAAAAATGATGGCTAGGAGCTCCTTCTTCGTGGTCGAATAATTGACTTGGGCGGGATTCGAGGTCCTACTCGCATAGTAGATAAAGTGGGGCTTCTTATCCTTCTTTTGGACTAGCACCGCCCCAATAGCATAATCACTTGCATCGCACATCAATTCAAAAGGTATGGACCAATCTGGTGGTTGCAAGATAGGAGCGATTGTCAACATGTCTTTTAGCTTTGAAAAAGCTAATTGACATGCGGCACTCCACTCAAAGTGGTTCTCCTTTTAGAGAAGGTTACATAAGGGCCTTGAGATATGACTGAAATCCTTTATAAACCTTTTATAAAAGCCGGCGTGTCCAGGGAAGGACCACACATCGCCTATGCTCTTAGGTGGTGGTAGGTTGGAAATAATATCAATTTTAGCCCAGTCTACCTCTATTCATTAGACGAGATGATATGTCCAATGACTATTCCTCCTTGTACCATAAAATGGCACTTCTCCCAGTTTAAGACAAGGTTCTTCTCCTCACACCTTGTCAAGATCAACTTCAAGCGATTGAGGCACTCTTCAAACGTACAACCAAAAATAGAAAAATCATCCATGAATACCTCGAGAAATTCGCCCACCATGTCTGAGAAAATACTCAACATGCATCGTTGGAATGTGGTGGGTGCATTACATAGTCTGAATGGCATTCTTCAGTATGCGAAGGTGCCAAACGGGCATGTAAAGGTGGTCTTCTCTTGGTCTTCTAGGGCTATCTCAATTTGATTGTAACCGGAATAGCCATCTAGGAAGCAATAATAGGAGTGACCCTGCTAACCTCTCCAAAATTTGATCCATGAATGGGAGAGGGAAGTGGTCATTCCTAGTGACTGTGTTTCGCTTCCGATAATCTATGCACATATGCCAACCGGTGGTCACTCTAGTCGGTATAAGCTCATTGTTGGCATTTTCTACGATGGTAATACCGGACTTCTTAGGGACAACTTGGGTAGGACTCACCCATTGGCTATCCGAGATGGGGTAGATGATACCCACATCTAGTAACTTTAACACCTCGGCTTTGACAACCTCCATTATTTGGATTTAACCTTCTTTGGGGTTGTCTAGTCGTCTTCACGTTCTCTTCAAGGTGAATACGGTGAATAAATACCGAAGGGTCTATCCCCTTGAGGTCCGCTATTGTCCAACCTATTGCTCCCCTATGTTATTTGAGTAGCTCAATCAACTTGAGCTCTTGGTCTTTTTCAATGTGAGAGGCAATGACAACCGGGAATGTTTCTTCTTGACCCAAATATACATATTTAAGCTCGGATGGACAATGGTTTAAGGTCAAGCTTCGGTGGTTTGATGTTAGATGGTAGAGGCCTTGATGTGGTTGGTGGCAATCTTTCAAAATGGGGCCTCCATCGGCTATTATCAACTACCGGTTTCTCAATATTCAATGCTTGCATAATTTCACTAATAATGGGGTCTTTGAAATCCTCAAAATGTGCCAAGCATGTCTCCAAGCTTTCTAGTGATTCAAGTTAGAGGAGCTCTTCTTCTTCGAAAGATTCAAGCATGTTTACCTCGAAGAGCTCATCATCATCATCCCTATGCCTTTTGCCCAAATGGAACACATTCACCTCCAATGTCATGTTTCTAAAAGACAATTGCATTACCCCATTCTGACAATTGACAATTGTGTTTGATGTAGCAAGGAACGGGCGACCTAAAATCATCGGTATTTGAGTGCTAGCATCTATAACTGGTTGCGCGTCCAAGACGATAAAATCTACCGGGTAGTAGAATTTGTCAACTTGGACTAGAACATCCTCAACTATCCCTCTCGGTACATGGATAGATCTATCAGCGAGTTGTAATGTGGTTTTGGTGGGTTTTAATTCACCAAGACCCAATTGCTCTCATACCGAGTATGGGATCAAGTTTACTCTTGCCATCAAGTCTAACAATGCATGTTCAATCCGGTTGTTACCAATGATGCATGAAATTGTGGGACTACCGGGATCCTTGATTTTTTTTTTTTTTTTTGAGGGGGGGGGGGGGGGGGGTCTTTTGAGTGAGAATGGCACTCACTTGCTCATTTAGGAAGGCCTTTTGTTGCACATTATATTTGCGTTTGGTTGTGCATAAGTCCTTTAGAAACTTGGCATAAGAGGGGATTTGTTTAATGGCATCAAGCAATGGAATGTTGATATTGACTTGTCTGAAAATCTCTAAAATATCATGAGAGTTTGGGAGAGATTTTGGAGCAACCAATCTTGAAAGGAATGGTGCTACGGGCTTATAAATGCGTTCCATTTCTTGTAGGGCTGAGTTAGATCCATCCTCATCTTTAGAATTTACCGGATCATTAGGCTTGTCGACCTTCACCGGAATAGATTTGTCAATTTGCCTACCACTTCTAAGAGTGGTGATGGATTTGGCTTGCTCCACATGTTGGTTGGGGAGATTAGAGATGCTTACTTCATGTACTTGCTTTGGATTGGGCTGAGGTTGGGCCTGAAAAGTCCCTTTCCTAACATTCAAGCGTCCCTTAATCTCATCAATCGAGACTTTAAGCTCTTGGAACACTTGTTGGTTCGTTTGATTTATTTGCGTTTGCCCTTGCATAAACTCCTTTAGAGTATCTTCCATTGAGAATCGAGGTGGGGCCATGTTTTGCATGGGTGGCCCTCCTTAAGAGTTGGTAGGATTTCCCGTGGGATTATTCTTCCAACGGAAATTTGGGTGGTTCTTCCAAGTAGAGTTATACGTGTTACCCACTGGTCCATTGAAAGGCCGTTGATAACCATATGTGGCATTTGCATGTTCTTGTAGCACCTCTTGAAACGCAGGAATTGTAGGACAATCTTGTGTAGCGTGTGTATTAATGGAACAAATTCCACACATGTTCTCAATTGCTTCATTGGACTTTGAAACTCTACTCTTACTAAGTTCCATGGCCTCGATCTTCCTTGTGAGGCTGGCTATCTTTGTATTCACATCATCTTCTTCTTTAAGAATATAGATGCCTCCTTTCTCCTTTTGTTGAGGAGGCTTGAGATTACTAGATTTGTCCGAGGTATTCCAAGATTGGGCATTCTCAGCCAACATATCCAAGTAACTCCAAGCTTTATCTGGATTTTTACTCATAAACTCGTCGTTACACATTATCTCTACGAATTGGCGCATGTTGGAACTTAATCCATCGTTGAAGAAGTTTATGATTCGCCAGCTTTCGTAGCCGTGATGTGGGCAAGCAAGTAGGTGGTCTTTAAACCTTTTCTAACATTGAAAGAATGATTGATTCTCTTTAACCGAAAAGTTTATTATGGCTCTTCGAAGGGTGTTTGTTTTATGAGCCGGGAAGAACTTTTTCAAGAATTCCCGGGTCATCTCGTTCCATGACCCTATCGAGTGTGGTCTAAGAGAGTGAAGCCAAGTTTTGGCTCTTTTTTTCAATGAAAAGGAAAAAAGTTTAAGTTTAATGGCATCTTCTGAAAATTAGTGTATTGTAAAGTAGCTACCACTTCTTCAAATTCCTTTAAGTGTAAATATGGGTTTTCAAAGTCTAGCCCATGGAACTTTGGTATAAGTTGAATCACACCCGGCTTTATATTAATGTTTCCCCTGGTTGGTGGTAAGACCACGCACGAGGGTGTAGTTGTACGGGCCGGTGGTAGGTAATCCCGTAAAGATCTCATTGGAGGAACATTGTGTACCTCATTCTCTCCTAATCCCTATTGATTTGCATTTTTAGACTCGTTTATGGACTGATAATGGTCCAACTAGACCACCTTCGGATTGGAGACGATTGGTGTGGTCACGTTCCCAACGGGACATAAACCACACAATCCAAAATCTAAACTAATCCTAAGTCCTAAAACAAAATTTAACAAAAAATCTAAAAATTAAAAAATCTAGAAAAAAACACTAAGTTAGAAGGATATTACCCGATTCGCTTGAACTATGGAAGAATTCCTACAAAACAAAACAACTTGTTAGTCCTAGGAAATCAGAAAAACCTATCTACTTCTACTTCTACAGCCACTAAAACAATCTAGAACTGTTTATCTAAATTTCCCCGGCAGCGGCGCAAAAAACTTGTTCGCTGGCCTCAAGTGAAAGGCTGCGATGTAGTAATAATTCTCGGTAAGACCAAGGTCGATCCACAGGGAATTAGAAAACAAATTCTAAACTATTCCAGCAACTTGGATTAAAACAATTTGGAGATTCAATTAAGAAAACTATCTAAAAACGGTAACTTAGAAATTCAGTAATTTAAAGGAACTAAGGCTTTCAAGGATCCACTTGTAGAAATCCCATGTCAATCCAATCAATCCAAGCATAAAACACAACTAGATTCAAAGTTCTATCTCTCATCTAGTTAGAAGATAAAGCATTGAGATACATTCAATCCCACTTAAGTTGAACTTCCAAGTTCAAGTCCTATTCAATCACATAGCATTCGAAATCATAGCCTTCGGAGTAACAACCATGCCTATGGACTATGACATGCTCAAGGGTTATCATAATTTGAATCTAATCAAGCAAAACATGATAATCTCAGAGAATTGTAAGGAACTCATGTCCGGAGCACATGAATTCTCATAAAGCTTCTAAAAATATCAACTTTATATGAACTAGAATATTCAAAATCCAAACTTAAAGTGGAACTACTTGAATCAAACTAAATTAAACATGAAATTGGCTATATGCTTCACCTCTTAGCCTGAACTGAGAGGTTCTAGCCGAGCATTGTCATACTACAACTAGAATAAAAAAGAAAAACATAAAAACTAGAAAAATCGAAATCGATGGAGTTGTAGACGCTCCACGGTGCTCTCCTTCACTTCCCATGACCTCCAATCTCTTCTAGGATGCCTTTAAACAAAGCCCTAGGTCCCCTTTTATAGAATAGTGCGGAAGATTCCAGATTGCGCAAGAAATCACGGAGTTGCACAGAGAAAATCGGAGCTTGTAGGACAAGCTTTGTTACGCAGACGGCTGGTCGGACGACCGGTCGTAAAACGACAAAAACAGTACAGTGACTTTTTAGGATTTTTCCACCCCCTTCTGTTGAGTGCTCGACCAGTCTGACGATTGGTCTGATGACTGGTCTAGCTTGGTCCAGTGACGTGTCAGCAAAGAGGGGTCCCTGTTGAATTGCAGACCAGTCGGACGACCGGTCCTGTGCCTTGGCAGACCGGTCAGACGACCGGTCATCAGTGCAAAGTGTTTCACTTCTTCCTTCTTTCTTCCATATCCCTCTTACTTCTTTCTCCCATCCTTTGGCACTTGGTTCTTTGATCTTCAATGTGTACAAAGTACCCTTTTTAACCTTAAATCAGTGAAATCTCCACCTCGCTCCTACAATCACAAATCACGCATTAGATGGGCCTTTTAAGCATGCAAACCATGCATAGAATGTGATGTAATGGGCTAGTGAATGTATAAATTGGAGGCTCAATAGGGAGTCGATATAATCGGACCACTACCCACGGGAAAAGGACAAAACAGGTTTGCAATTGTGGCAGTCGATTATTGCACTAAATGGGTTGAGGTTGAACCTCTGGCTACCATCACTAAAAAGCAAACTACTAAATTCTTATAGAGGAACATTATATGTCGTTATGGGCTCCCTCATATCATAATTTCTGACAATGGAAGACAGTTCGATAATGCTGTATTCTCCGAGTTTTGCGAGAAATGGAAGATACGTAATATTCGAACTTCCCCATATCATCCTCAGGCTAACGGACAAGTAGAAGCGGTTAATAAAATTATCAAGCACCATTTGAAGACCAAGCTTGATGAATCTAAAGGTATGTGGCCAGAACTCCTACCAGAAGTTTTATGGGCTTATAGGACGACAACCCGCAATTCAACAGGAGAAGCACCATTCTCACTGGCATTCTACATCGAAGCAGTCATCCCTGTACAAGTCGAAATACCTACTCATCGAGTAGAACACTACAAAGCAGCGAGTAATGAGGAAGGTTTAAAACTCCACCTCGACCTCCTAGAAGAGAAAAGGGACATATCTCGTCTTCGAGCAGGGCTTATCAACAACGTATAATGTTGAGAAATCTCTGAGCACAAGGTGATCCAAGACGGCAGAGCCGACCAATAGGAATCCAGGTGGCACAAGGCCTACCTTTCAGAGATCCAAAAAGAGTATCCACCTACTCTACAAGAGATGAATATGATAGGAATGAATAGGAGAAGGAGAAGAGTAAGGTTTAGAAAGATAGAACCTGATTCGGCACTTGAGATCCTTATATCTTCTTCAGCTTCCTAGAAATCCCTGCAAAAAGGAAAATTAAATAAAACAAACTAAGTTAGTCCTATAATCCTAAAAATCCTAAATAGATACTATTTTCAGAAATTTGTGAAAAACCGTCAAAGTCCCCGGCAACGGCGCCAAAAACTTGTTCGCTTCCCCAAGTGTAGGGTTGCGATGTAGTAATAAATCTCGGTAAGACCGAGGTCGATCCACAGGGACTTGTGTAGGAATTCACAAACACATCCAATAGTATCTATTGAGAACTAACAACCAGATTTTGTATGAGATTGATGTAAGTAACAACATTATGTGGAACATTTACTTCAATATTTTTCATAAAACATTCATGATGTGGATATTGGATCATATCTGAATAAAAACATTCTTTTTTCATTCTAGCTGTTCAGCTATGGAATCCATAACTTGGTCGCTACTCCATTTTTTAGACCTGAATAGCCCTGTAGAGAATACAAACATTCTCTTGACTAAGTCTTCTGCTCACGGCAGAGCCAAAGACTCAATTGATAGGCCAGCCTATCTCTAAGCGGACATGGTCGCCAAGACCTCCTTAATTGAGCCCGATTCATTTTCATGAGTCGAGTAAAACATTCAAGCACGAATTCATTCTCATGAATCAAGAAAGATAAGGAAAAATATTTCTTCGTTCAATAATCATCTAGAAGTATAAAGAAAAAAGAAAATACATCAGAGAAGGAGAAAACATGATCATTCTTCAGCGTCGCGTGGAGGAGGAGCTCGGCTCTCTACTTCAGGTTCTGCTTCAGGAACTCCTGTAGCTTGGTTAGCCTCCGTAACTTCATTTTTAGCTGCTGCTCTTTCCTCAGCAGCGACGACGGCAGAAACCTTGTCGAATTCCTTCAAGTTGAATGCTGGAGAAATCCGTTGCACAACCCTGATGGCAAATTCGTGACAAGCATCGTACGATTCATACCGTTCGTCTTCATAAAGCTGTGAAGTTCGGAACTCCAGAACTGCATGAGGGCCTTCTTCAGACACTATTTTGACGTAGACCACCCTCTCCTCATCCCATGTGGATGGAGTCGTCCTTCAGTTCAGTGAGAGCCTTTTTCTCCTTCTCCAAACTTTCAATGGCCTCCTTGAGGCGTGATTTGCACTCCATGGGCTACTCCTCGAGAGAGATCTTATCTTGGCAGAAGATCTCTTTCTCCTTCTCGACCTTCTCCTTCACCTCCGCAAGCCTTGCGAACTTGAGATCTAGTGATTGATACCTTTCGGTCAACGCCTAAATCTTGCCAATAAGGTTCTTCTTCTCCTCATTCATTTTGGAAATCAGAGTCTCGTGGGACTTTATTACTTGATCCCTCCCCTGGATCGCATTCTCCATGGCTTGCCTTTTTCTTCTCCTTCATCTATGATGTGACGAGCAGCAACAATGTCGCGTCTCGTCCGCAGGCTGGAATGCCTATAAATACAAGACGGAGCATGTTAGAAACAGAAATAAAACCTTGGTTATATTCACAGAGGAGTAAAGATTCACCCACCTTCACAAAAGAAGCGACTGACGTTATGTCCCCTGGGGTTGGACCCCACGTCAGACTCCTAGTTACCGGAGACATAGAACCACCGTCTCCTCCACCTGGGATAGTTCGAAGAGGGATTCCCCAAAATAAAATTCTCCTGGTGCCAATAACATAAATAGTACCAACCCTCACTGGACTGGGCTTTCTTGAGTTGGTACATCTTCAAAAACTCATCGTCCTTTAAGTCCTTGTTGTCAACTTGCTTTCAGAGGACATAGGCACTCAGCACAACCCTCCAGCCATTTACGATAAGTTGGCCAGGGGCAATCTTTTAAATGCGGAGCACGTCTCAGATGAAGGGATGAAGGGGGAGACGTACTCCAAGTTTGAAAAAATACTCATACAGAGCCACACAACCTGGCGGTGGAGAATGTGGAGTTTCTCCCTCTCTGGGCAGTCTGAGAATAACGGAGTTGGGAATCTGATATCTTTCCCGTAAGCCAGTTAATTGTTCCCCCTTCATTATCGAGGGATATCCAGACGTAGAGTATCGTCCCGCTAGTACCCTTGCATTGTTCGATTTAGAAGAATTCAGAGTGTCATCTCCCAGAGGAACAACCTCATTACTAGAGTCCCCCGCCATAGAAAGAAGAAGGAAGAAAAAAAGAAGAGGAGAATGAATACCTCAGCAATGAGGTCACGCAAGAGACAGAAAAAGAAGAAAGGATTTTCGATTCTCCAGCAAAACTTCGACGTGAAGAAACCTCCGTAGGCTCCGGATATTTATAGGCAATCATTTCATCAATATCTAATTGACATGCGGCGACTCTTCGTTTGACACGACAGTCGAACAGGCACGAGCATTAACTCCCGAGACACGTGGCGAGTGCTGCTTCATTTCTCTTGGCCGAAAAGCTGCAAAAAGCTGATGCTTATAAATGCGAGCTCAATCATATGCGACTTCTTCTTCGAAAAATGCACTAAGCGGTTACATACGCAGACAAGTCCTTTGCTTAGCTTGTCAACGCTAAGGACTTGGGAGGCATCTGTTGTAGAATAAAGTTGGTCATCGAAGAAGCTTGAAGACCTGCAAACCTGGAACGTTTTTACGGTCACGCATATGTGACTCGCGAGCGCCTCCAACCTCTACAAGTCGTGAACAGATCAGCCGTCCAGCGAGCCTACGTGGTCGCATCTCATATATATTGGACAAGCCTGCTCGTTAACTGGACACTCTTAATATGCGAGAAGGACTGGTCCTTGGTCGTTGAGTGGGGACATCCCCGTTCTGCGAGCAGTCCCGTTCTCTGGTCATTTAGCAAGGATATTCCCAATATGATCAGCCCTGTTCTCTAGTCATCTGCTGAGGACGCCCCTCGTCTCATAGTATCGGTAGCTCATATAGGCCGGTTTTGGCTTAATTCTATTCGTAGCCCTAACCTACGGAGATCTCCATCAAGGAACGTAATCAGCCAGACGTCTAAATTGGTTAGGCTATCATCTTATCTGAGGGTTAACGGGATAAGCACCTTATCCCCTAATATCAAGAGTGATCTTAACGGCTTGCGTAACAGACTGGATCACCCAGATCTCTATAAATAGATGGCCCCTCAGATGATAAAGGTACACAATCTCTAAGCCCACGTCTCACACTTCATCTTACTATCAAGTCACCTCTGACTTAAGCTTCGGAGGGCCAACGACCAAGCGCCAGCCATCCTTAGTTTTCTTCTTTTGGCTTTCAAGTTTGGAGGGGAGCTCACTTTGAGAAGGGTGTATACTTGGGATGAACCTGTTACCAGAATCTGACATTAACACATATGAATTGACTTTCAAAGGTCCTACGAGTAAGTTCATTGCTCTCAAAATTTTAAAATCTGTTTTAAACAACGAAAATCTAGATAATGAAGAAGATAAGGATGATATGACATTATTGGCTAAGAAGTTTTACAAGATTTTTAAAAATAAAAAGAAACTTAAGATTAAAAAACCTTTGGGAAAGAAGAAAGGTAAATCAGGTTTTTGGAAAATCAAAACCAAGGATACGCAATGCTTCAATTGTTCAGGTTGTGGGCACTTAGCTGCAAATTGTCTTAAAAATGAAAAATTAAAGAAGAAAGGAATGATCACAACTTGGAATGATTCGTCAGAATCTGAATCTGATTTAGATTTTGATGAATTAGATCAAGAAAAACAAAACTTGCCAAGATTTCTCCTTTTGAAGACAATGATAACTCTAGATATGAGACATCCAGAAGTGAATGTGAGAATGAAGAAGATCTTCAAGAAGCTTACAATGCCCTATACAAGGAGAGTTGTAAGATAGCATCTAAACTAAAAGTTTTAAAGAAAAGGTGTGATGAACTGCAATATGAACTTGACAAATGTATTTTGGAAAAATCACATTTTTCTGACTGCTTTGAAAAATGTAAGCTAGATTTGAAAATCGAAAATGAAGATTTTGAAAAACTTCAAGCTGATTTTAATTCTCTAAAATCTGAATTGTTCATTCTTAAGAAGTCAAAAAATTCTGAAAAATCCAAAGACATAGTAGAAAAGATTCTTCACTTTTCCAGAACTTATGGTGATAGATTAGGTCTTGGCTATAACAAGTTCAATCAAAAGCTAAAGACATCACCTAGCATTTTTGTAAAAGGTGAATCTTCGCATTCCAAGAATGAAATTCGTAAAAAGTTTAAAAAGTCTATTTCTAGAAGTCCAAAACTTTTTCAAAAGACTTTGAAAATCGCAGCCAACAACAAATGTGATTCTTCTTCACTTATTCTGAGAATCATAGACTTACTCGAAGAACTCTTGGTACGAAGTATGAGAAAAGGAAGACAAATGTTTCATTCTCCTCAAGAAAAGAAGGATCCACCTAAGTCCAAAACCATTATGAAGTGGGTTCCTAAAAACAAATGTTTGGTGATCCACACTGCTTTCAAAGCCAATAGTTATTCAAAATGGTACTTAGATAGTAGTTGTTCAAGACATATGATAGGTGACAAAGGTATATTATCAAACATCAACGAGATTGATGGAGGTGCTGTCACTTTCGGAGATGGTAGCCATTGTAAAATCATTGGCCTACGTAATGTTCAACTCCCTAATCTTCCTTTGTTTAAAAATATTTTATATATTGATGGATTAAAACATAACCTGTTAAGTATTTCATAAATCTGCGACAATAATCATAGTGTAAAATTTTCTGATCGCGGATGTGAAATTCTGAATAAAACAGTAGATGTAATTTTACATGGTCGCAGGACCTCTGAAAATTGCTACATAATTGATCAAAGTTGCTCAAAGAAGTATTCATGTTACGTGGCCCAACTTGATGAATCTGAGCTTTGGCATCAACGACTTAGACATGTGAACTTCAGAGACTTATATAAATTGAGTAAAAGAGATCACTTATATGATTTACCCAAACTAAGAAAGAAAGAAAACAAAGTATGTGGCTCATGTCAAGTTGGCAAACAAATACGAAGTTGTCATAAAAAAGAAAACTCCCTAGCTACATCTAGACCCATTGAACTTCTCCACATGGATTTAGTTGGACCAACTCGAATGGAGAGTAAGGGTGGTAAAAGGTACTTCTTAGTTATAGTTGATGACTATACTTGATTCTCTTCGGTAGCTTTTCTGAGAGAAAAGTCTGAAATATTTGATGAAGCCAAAAAGACCATTAAACGAATTCAGACTGAAAAACAATTGTGTGTCACTAGAATCAGAAGTGATTTTGGAACTGAATTTGAAAATAGCAATTTCCAGAAGTACTGTGAAGATCATGGTATTTTATATGAGTTTTCAGCTCCAAAAACACCTCAGCAAAATGGAGTTGCTGAGAGAAAGAATAGAGTTCTACAAGAGATGGCAAATGTTTTGTTAAATAGTAATAATTTACCAAAGAGTTTTTAGGCTGAAGCTGTAAATACTGCTTGTTACATTGCTAATCGCGTGTATGTTAGAGCAGGTAAGAATAAGACACCGTATGAAATGTGATTTGATAAGAAACCATCGGTGAAACATTTTTGAATATTCGAAAGCTTGTGTTACATTTTATGTGACCGAGAAAATGTTAGAAAGTTGATGCTAAAAGTGATGAAAGCATTTTTCTAGGGTATGCTACAAACAGTTGCGCATATCGAGTTCTAAATAAAAGAATTGGAGTCATTCAAGAATTCATAAATGTGGTCATTAACGACCAAGATCAAAACTCCAGCTCTTCTAAGGATGATGATGATATAGAAATATCACAATTTAATCCAAATGAAATTGAACTCCAATCAGTAAGAGACCATCCACAAACTTAAATTTTGGGTGATCCACTTACTGGTGTACGAACTCGGAGTCAGATAGAAGAGATTTGTAGTCAAGTATGCGTTACATCACAAATAGAACCGTCCAATGTAAATGAAGCATTAACTGATAAAAATTGGATGTTAGCCATGCAAGATGAGCTGAATCAATTTGTTCGGAATGATGTATGGTATCTTGTTTCATGTCCATCTGATAAGAATGTAGTTGGAACTAAGTGGATTTTCAAAAATAAATCAGCTGAACTTGGAAATATTATTAAGAACTGTTAAAACTAGAAAATGTGCAAAGCGATTTTCTTGTGTTTCATTGTTTTGGGGGAATTCTGAGTATAAGAGACATTCATGGACAATCACAAGTATTCATAAACTACATAAAGAGAGAGATATCACAAAGCGAATTTTATTTTAGAGATTCTGTGATCTTGTACATTCCAGGCTGTGAACTAGCACAAGCCCTTAATTACATCAATGGTTGATCACCCTTGATTAAAAGGCAAAAGTCAATGTATGCGCACATCATAGATAAATTAAGTAAAGTAATAAGGAAGCATAAATGTAAATCATGCACACTACAGAGAACACGAAGATTTTTTACGTGGAAACCCTTGCGGGAGAAAACCACGACACAAAGCGACAAAACTCCATTATGAATGATAGTTGTACAATAGATGGAGTATTCGAGAAAAAGTCCGGATAGATCGAGCATGTGACTAAGTCATCGAGGACTATGGTCTTTGAGTTCACAGTCATAGAGACCAGATTGTGTGTTTTGTTATGGACTAAACCATCATTTTGGGCGAGTCGAATGCCTATGTCCTATGTTTTTTTGAGTGATCCGAGTTGAGAGACGATCAGAGTTTATTTTAGTCGAGTTGTGCAACTCTAGACTAGCGCCTGTTATGTTATCCAGGTGACCGCAGGAAGACATATAATTCAACTCTTGTTTACTTGAGCAGCTCAACCAGCAGATCCCGTTTTAGATGGGTAGTACATCGACTAGCTTTAAGATAGCAGTTCATAGTAAATGTTTTGAGTGTTGTTGGAACTCTTTGATCATGGTTTCTAGTAGTAACCGTAGTCCCTTTTGGTTAGTCTAGAGCCTTAATCTGGGCTAAACTCTAGTTGTGTAATGAACATAATCAATATAAAGTTCCTGTAATCAGTTGTCGAATCAGGCTGGAGTCTGTTGACTTATCTTCAGAAGAGATCCCGATCCCGCACCTTTGTTGATAGCTAATAGGCAATGAGAGATAAGAAGAGAACTTGCTCACACATGCATAAATGTGGGGGACATTGTAACGAGACAAGGGATGGTTGATGTATGATGAATGTAATTGAATGTATATCATATGATATTTATTATATTTGATGGATACAATAGAAGATATGTCATGTGAGAATGAATGTATATGAGAATACAATAGTATGTATGCCATATGAGGTTGAATACATGTCGAGTTAAGTAAATGCTAAGTTTAAACAAGATGAATGCTGGATTAGCAGAGATGAGTGCTGAATTAAGCATAAATGAATATTAGATTAAGCCAAGATGAGTGCTAGATTAAGCAAGATGAATGTTGATGCACGAATCAAACAATATTATCTAATCACAGCTTCATTTCTGTACAGATTTGCACTAAAACAATATTCTAGTCATTTCACTGCCTGAAAATTCTAAGTAAAAATCTGGATTTTTAATATATCCATAGATCGACCATAAAATATCATGAATATTTTATCGCTCTTTGGTATTTTAACATTATTAGAGTATTTCAGATTTTTCGGACGGTTTAGATTCGAAGAAAACCCCTCCATTCAAAATGCGAACTTTTTGGAGAGTGCTAAAAAGTTGCAATTTGTACTTCGGATAGAAAATCAAAATCTCGTGTGTAGTGTGTAGTGCAGGTGTAGCGAAGGCAAGTGTAGTGCAGTGCAGAGTAGGTGCAGTGCAGCAGGTGCAATGCAGGCGCATGTGACTTTGTATTTGAGGTAAGCGCATGCAAGATGTGGGTCAAGCGCATGTGTGTGGCATGCGCCTGGCATGAATTTTCTGAAGAGGGTTAGGCGCATGTGACTTTGTATATGCGCCTGACACGTTGTCTAGGCGCATGTACATGTGACATGCGCTTGGCCCCTGGCCTTAAGCGCATGTGACTTTCTACATGCGCCTGGCACGTTGGCTGGGCGCATGTACATATGACATACGCCAGACCCCTCGCCTTAGGCGCATGTAACTTCTATACTTAGACATTTTCGGAGGTTTTTTTTCCTCTCTTTGCACTTTCGCTCCTGTAGGGAGTATCCTTTTTCGGCGGGGGATTCCAGAGGGAAAATCCCTTTTTGGCGAGGGATTCCAGTGCTCCGGCAAAGGGTTTTGGGGTTAAGCGCATGTCACTTTTGTCGTGCTCGTGTTGCCCTTCAATCGCATCATCATTGTGTCATGGAGCTCGAGCTATTTATAGCTGAGGATCATGGGAGTTAAGCGCATGTACATTTACCGTCGCATGAAGGGGTCAAGCACATGTCATTTACCGGCGTGTGAAGGGTCAAATGTATGTCATTTACTGGCAAATGAAGGGGTCAAGTGCATGTCATTTTTGCACTGGCGTGTCTTGACGAAAATGGCCATAACCCCTTCGTTATAACTCTGATCGAAAATGGCCATAACCCCTTCGTTATAACTCTGATTTGGACGCTCTTATACTTGTAAGAAAGCTATTTCAGTGATCTACGCAATGGGTCATAGTCACCTTTAGAAGCCTATTTTAACTTCAAAAGTGGCCCCAAGTGATCGACGCCATTAATAATGTACGGTCTTCGGTGACTAACTCATATCTTCTTCGTTACAACTCAGAATTAAATGATCTTAGACTTGTCAGAATCGTGACTTGGTAAGAATTCCCATGACATATCATTTCCTTCGAACGTACATTGCTTGCCCAATCATCCTCTGACTAGAAGTGATATCTTCACTGATATCTGTTCTCAGACTTAGAAAAATTCAAGCTACGTGCGCCTACACTCAATGCACAACTACCTTTTCAGGGATCATTCTCACTGTCGCCTGAACACTTTTGGCCTGTACTCATGTTGTTGAATGAACAGGTCGGTTGGCGAATGGTCAAATACCATTAATTTTGATAGTTCCTTCCCAATTTGGATCCTTTAGTCAGCTCCTAGCAGGGGAAAACATACTTTAGGGTGTACAGGCAGAAATATGCATCGCACAACGTCCAAATTCGAAGGTTAGGGATTTTTGGGTATTTCAGACCATTCAGAGGCGAAGTGCATGTCCAGATTGGCTCCGGAATGATAGATTTCGATTCTGAGTGCGATTGCTCGAGCTACCCGAGCCAGGACCACACTGGCACTCTGCCACTTTTTTGACTATCTTTGGGTCTGTTGCTGACTTGGACTGCTGTATTTGAGTCGTCACTTCTTATTTTATTATTGGTGATATTTTGAGCCCCAACAAGTGCTCCCCCAGTGCGCTGCGCTTTGCGTTTATGCTCTACCAGTGCAGTGCACCGGTTCTAGGCTCGAGTGTATAAATCAGGCCTAGCCCAACCATTTCTTCCATTTTCGGCAGAGGGGTGCATTTCCTCCCTTTTCGAGATTTTATCGTCCTTCCAGTTTCGCAGCCGCTACTCTGGTATCGATGCGTCGTGAAGGCGCAAGACTAATTTAAATTATATTTGTGAAACTGGAATTTCAAGCCTCATAATCTTGTTATCTTTTAATAACACTTTCGTCTTCATCACTTCCTTCTTAATTATGCTGACTTAGTTTACAGCGTAGCAGATTCGTTGCGGTGTGGGGTTACTTTAACTCGTTGTTGGTCCCTTGGAGTGTTCTACCTGTAGGTGTAAGAATCCATAGTCCTGACTCTCCAATGATGCCGATGTAAGATCCATAGAATGCTCTAACTAGTGTTGGTGGCAGATATGTATAGTCCCATAACAAGTGATAATAAAGGATGTATAGAATCCTGCAGGTGTCAATAGCGGCAAATATATATAATCAGGTAGTTGAGGATGACGACAGATATATATATCCAGTAGCTGAGGATGACAACAGATATATGTAAGAGCCTATGACTAATGCCGATCAGAGGAACATACGCAAAGATCCATGACCGATACTGGTAGAATATATGTATATGAAGATCTGTGACAATAATAATGAAACATATGTACACTAAAGTCTGCGACTGATGTTAATAGAGTATATGCATAAAGATTCACAGTTGATATCAGTGGACAAGATATACATCCAGGGATCTATAACTGTTATCAAAGAAAGGCACGTGGAAGTCTGCAATCAATACTGGCAGTCGACGTATAGAAGTTTTGTAATCGCTCCTGATAGTTTGTTAGGGCTCAAATTTGTACCCATAATAAAACAACATGCAGTAGTCCATCTACAGAGATTTGGATCTATTCCAAGATCGGAAAATATCCAGAAAAATGCGATCGGGCGCCAGCATAACCCTAACCTGCACAATCATGACCGAAACCCACAAATATCATTTCAGAGTAGAACTGGACATGCGTATTGCCAGAAAATGATCCAGAATGCCCAAAAAATCTTAACCAGCAAGTTTAAATGTCGCGCAATGCGTATTATTACCTGCGCGCTTCTAAATGCATTTTTGCCCTGTTTGGAACTGAATAAAAGGACCCAAAAGCCTACGAACATTATTTAAAACGGGAATTGGACATGCGTATTATAGCCAAATGATCTGAAATGTTCAGAAACCCTTAAATACCAAGTTTGAACATCGCGCGATGCATATCTTTACCTGCGCACCTCAAAATGCGTTTCGCCCCTGTACGGAGCTGACCAAAAGGGTTCGAAAGCCTATAGGTACTATTTCAAAGCAGAATTGGACATGTGTATCACCGCTAAATGATCTGAAATGCCAAAAAATCCTTAACTAGTAAGTTTGAATATCTTGCGTTGCGTATTTTTGTGTGCGCGATTCCCGGAGCAAAATTCCTATACGAAGAGTCGATCCGGAGGTTCCGAATTGGGAAGAAACTCCTAAAGTTTGCGACATCTGGTCCTCCGCACCCCATCCCGTTCATTTAATAATCCGAAGAGAGGTTAATGTGCTCTGGCGTCAGTGACTTTGGCCTTCGAAAAGGTACCTATCCTTTGAAAGCAGACAGTAGGAGCCCAAAATCTCAAAAATAATCTAAGTCTGGAAACATGCGGAGGCTTTTCTTCTCGAATAACCTTAAGTTGGAGACATGCACCCGGAGTAGGGACACGTGCGCCAGCTATAGTTGGAGGGTAATATGCGCCCGAAAATCTTCCTGGAAACACATGCACCTGAAGTATCCGATTGTCCGGACCCATACCTGATTAAGTTACTATATATAGTAAGCCCCTTATGACAGAAAGGGAGTTCATCTTTAGAAGACATCAGAGCGAAACAAGAGGTAACATGCTCTCGCTCTGTCTTCCCTCGCCGGATCCCCTCGTTATAGAGGATTTCCTTACCGAAAAGGGATTTTCCCCACCGGAGCCCAAGTAGAGAGGGAGAAAGAAGAGAAAATGGGAAAATTGGCTAAGTGCCAGGGAGAAAGAAGAGAACATGGGAAAATTGGCTAAGTGCCAAGGTAACATGCGCCCACTCCCTTCTCGTCGGAGGAAGAAACTCAAAATTTCACCAAGTTGCAGGGCAACATGTGCCTCACTCGCTCTCGCCGAAGAAAAACTTCGAAACTTCACTAAGTTGAAAAGCCACATGCGCCCACTTAGAGGAGTTGTACGCATGAGCGATGCTACAAACGCTTAAAGAGGGATCCCCTTCTTGTTTTGAACTAAAAATTGGTCACATGCGCATGGGGAGGGGGGGCATGCGCCCACCTTCGGGACACATGTGCCCACCATCTAGCGTACATGTACCCGGGAGAGGGTAGGGAACATGCGCCTGCCTGTTGAGCTCTGAATTGTGCATATTCTAACCCCAATTCATCACACATTATGCATAATTTTCATAGTTTAAAGACTAATCTAATGCATAGTTTTGTAGTTATAGGAATGAGAGAGAGACTTCTTCATTATGATTTTTAGAGACCCTTCTTACATGCCTTGAAGATAAAAGAAATAAAGGATAAGAGATGGAGGAAAGATACAATGCAATTGAAGAAAAAAAACTAGAAAAATCACATTTTTCATGCCCACTGGCCGGTCGGTCACAGCCACCGGCCGGACGGCCAAACCCTCCAGAAACACCAAATTCTCTAGACTAATTTTATGAAGGCCGACCTGTGGTCCGGCCACCCGGCTGACAGGTCGACCATGCACTTTCAGAAGTCAAATTTCAAAAAGAGGCAGTCCCATTTTTTTTAATTTTTCGGCCCAGTTTTTGGAGCCCATTTTGATGATATTTGGAAATCCAACACGTCCATGTTGAAGAGGAGCTCGACGTCGAAATAACCCAAGTGGTTTTATGTCGATCGGAGCTACGGATTGACCGTGGTGGCGAAAACAATATGAACTGTCTAGAAAGTTTTCAGATTCTGCCTACTCAACTCTGGGCCGGTCCAGGTGGCCGATCATTGATGATATGAAGAATCTACTTTGACCATCTTCTAGACCATATCTATATATGAATAACCATAAAGTTTCAGGTTAAAAGGATGTATGGTTTGATCGTACCGGTCGAAGAAAGATGGACCATCCAAAGAGATTCCAACTGCGCAGATTTTTTAAAAAGCTCTAAGTGCTCTAATTTTGGGACCACATTTTGAAATTGTTTTGACAATCTAATCCGTTTATCACGTAGAGGAGGAAGTTTTCTACCAATTTTTAAAATTTGAGATCAATCCGACCTCTGTACACTCTATAGCGTTGAAAGTAAGATGACTGGTTCTAAAGGTACCCGAATTGCGCGATTTTGAGAGGCGGTCGCTGATCTGATTGGTGGGCCCATTCAGAAGATAATCTTGAAAATATAAATCATCTATGAGGAAGATCACATTACAAGGAAGTTACAAATCAAATTTGAAGGCAATCTGATCATTGGTTAAGCTGCACCAAGCGAAACAAAATCTGCTATGTTGCTGTACTATTGCTGCATTATAAAAGGAGGTGCTCTCTTCCATTCCAAATCAAGCAAGGATGTGGGGAGCAAGGAGTTCAAGTCATAGGAGGCTTCCTAGCTTCCTCCAGCTAGTTTTTCATCATTTTCTTAGTTCTAGTTCTAGTTTTTAATATGATTTTCATTAGCTAATCTCTTAGTTAGAGCTAAGAGGTGAACTTTATAGTTTTCTTAGATTGTTTAATTCGTTTTTGAGGTTTCAGTTTGAATTTAATGTTGAACAATGGTTTTTCTTAAGTTTGAATAAAGTTCTAAGTAGTTTTTCTTAATCTTATGATGACTCATGGATGTTTGGAAGAATTACATTAGTTTCTTACTTGTTTTGGAAAGATCTAGACCTGTACGCTTCGAGGAATTGGATTTAAGACGCTCTAGAGCTTGGATCTTCATGTGGGAACTTCAAACCAAAGTTCTATCTTTTCTAGAAATTCTGAAATATGTGTTGGGTGTTTATGTGATTTGAATCAAGTTCAAACCATGGTATTAATTAAGCTTTATGACAAGGTTTGATGATTATTATGGTTATGATCTTAATTTATTGGAAGTAGGATTGACCTATGCAATTGAGTCTGCTCAAGTCCTAACTTGAATTGAGGGAATCATGTTGATGAACAACACATGTGTTGGATTGCTTTGATAATATAAGTGCTCCATCATCTGGCTAGATAGGATTTGATTTCGATTCTAGTTGAGTAAGTGAGAAACCACAACGAATTATACATCTAAGGAGAGCTATAAGTGGATCCTTGATGCTCTAGTTATCTTTTCATTATCAGATTTTTTTGTTTCATGTTCAAAACTGATTTCACAAACCTCTTAAGATTCTAGTTATTAGAATAGTTCGAATTATTTATTTTCTTCCCTATTGATCGACCTCGATCTTACCGAGATTATTACTACATCGCAACCCTACACTTGGGGAAGCGAACAAGTTTTTGGCGTCATTGCCGGGGAAGAGGTTAAACGGTTCTAATTGTTCTAGTAGCTATAGAGTAGTCTTAGTTAGGTAGGATTTTCAGTTTTTTTAGAAGTAGTTTTCTGATTTTTTTTAGATTACTAATAATTTTCTATTTTTGTGTTTTGTAGGAACTTAGTTGTTGACATAGTTCTCAGTTCCACGGATAACATCTCCCTTTCTTCTTTTTATTTTTCTTCCTAGATTGGGATTGTTTTAACTTCTTATAATTTCATTATGAATGATTGAACGGGTGGATTGTCTAAATAACTTTTGGAAGATGAGAGGTCAGACCATGGAATCAAAACTCATTATGATTGGAACTATTACAAGCATGAATATTTTTCTATGACTCAATCTACTTCTAATACTCCCCCACGTAAGACATTGTGAGATTACTGGAATGAGAACAATGTGCATAACTTTTCACCGGGTAAGACAATGGGAGAGTATCGGAAAGAGATGAATAATGTTCCACCGGTTAGGACAATGTTTGATCACTTGTTTGGCTGCACATATCAACAACTATCTAGTAGCCCAACATATGACATGCATAATCCTAATAGATGGGAGCATCAAAATTTCAATTTGGGAGACGAGCCAACCATGGATGCCAACGAGTTTCTTTCTCATGAGCTGCAACCAACACGAACTATTGAGGATACGCTGCGAGAGTTTATGGAAATAACTGAGCAATGCATACAAAATCTCTTGCCATCTCAAAATTCTAAACCCAACATTGGGAACACCGAATCATTCCCTAATAAGGAGGAGGATGAGGCTATCCAATCCCAATCCTCTTCCGATTTGATGACTGAACTTTTAGGGGATGTAGATCTCAGTGATCCCAACATTACCATCGATTATGGTGAATCAACTATCTCTTTTAGTTATTCTGATTTGAATGATGAAGAGATTTCAAGGACGGTTGACTGAACCCTAGGAATCTACAAAATATGAAAGTGATAGCTTGATTAACCATAATGAGGGTTCAATGGATGATTGTGGGTCCATGATTTCTTCTTCCAAAGGGCCGAATGAGTATGAGTCGTCAGAAGATATTCTTGTTAGAGAGATGGTCGAAGTGGATCTTTTTGAGTCCTCCCACCAACATAACATGACCAATTTTATTGTGGAAGATCTCCCTTTGACTGAAAATTCTGTTTCTTTGGATGATGTGGTGGCACAATCTGAAATTTCAAAAGATCAATTAATACTAGATAATGTGCTTACCACTAAATCTGAAATATTTTCTTTGGAAGACCTCTCCTCTATAGAGGAAGAATTTATTGCCATTGAAACAGAATTTTCTCAATCACTTAGGGAGAACGAGGACCCTTCATCCGACATCTTTCGATTTCCTAGAGGAATGCATGATCCACCCCTATGATTTGGATGATGAGATGATTATGGAGTTGGACATTTTGTTAGACACGGTATCAGTGCTTGAAGAACACCATTCCATTGATTTACACTCTTTAGCATTATTTGTGGAAACACCATGCAATTCTGAATTTGTGGAGGAGACAACCCAAACTAAAGAATACTTAATGAATGTCTCTCCACCATCATGGGTTCTTCAACTCATTGAAAATTCTGATTGGGAGGACCAATTTTTAATCAATTACAACCCAATTCAGAACTTGAGGAGATATCTTTCTGCTACTCTTATCTCCTCCTTACATGCGTGTGGTGCACACTATAATTGGACCTTAATGAAGAAACGCACCCATGTGTACATTCGAGCAGGGCTTTGGATGGTCCTTATGAGAAACCTATTGAAATTCATGAAGATCCTGCTCAAATTTGATCATGTAGTCGATCGGACTAATCAAAGGTAGGTAAGTAGGTTGGGATTTCTTTTCTACATTTAGGATTGAATAAGTCTCATCGAGACAATGGAAGATGCTAGAGTTGATCAACTTGCTACCTCAGGTACTCTCGTTCTCACTCTCCTTTGTTTTATGTCATTGCTCTCATGTCATGCATATTGCATATCTTATTACATTGAGGACAATGTAAGATTTTGGTTGGGGGTGAGATTCCTTAGATGAATCTACTAGCTTTTGTGACATTTCGAGCAATTATGTAGAATTTTTTTTATTTTTCTGAAAATTCAAAACTCTTTTGGAAAACTTTGTTTCTATGCACTTGGGATATCATAAGTATGAAAGGATGAGAAACGAATTGATATGATTTTGAAACTCTTAAAGGACTTATAATATGGTAGTTTTCTATTTGAATTCCCCTATTGATGTGATCGATAGAATGTTTGAACACTTGTACACCTAGTTCACGTTACACTGATTCTCATGATTTGAAGGGATTATGTAGATTTGTGGATTGGCTGGGCTTAGATTTGAGGTGTTGAGAACCCAAGCCGGGGTACTTTGTCCATCCTTGTCCATGGGGAAATAACGAAAGATATGGATTTCTAAAAATCTTATTTAATATGTATAAAAAGGAAAGGAAGGATGAAAATATAGGAATGATTGAAAATATGGTGGAAAATTTTGAAAAGACTACTTATTACCAACCGGGGGATGGTCTACCCGTAACCAAATTCGAAAATTGGACATAGTGTGAAAGCCATCGGAAGGACGGTAAGGCAAATTCTTGTCATAGGCTTGTTGTTGCTCTGTACACCTTAGATCCTAATTTAGTTGATCTATGAAGAAGATAACCTTAAAAATTGATGAGATGAATATTCACTATGCACACTAGGTTAAATATGTTTGGATTCTTCTATTTATCAATCAATCAACAGGAATTCCATATGAACACTTGTTATGTTTTTGAAATTTTAAGGTCTCAACTTCTATCACTCAGTTTTGCTGATTTTTGTGCTTGCATGTCTTGGAATGTATAGAAGTGTAGTTTCTGAAGGAGAGTTGGGTTTTGGAGTATGGAACTTGTTTCACGTATGTTTTGCTTGGGACTAGCAAAACGCTGGGGGGGGGGGGGGGGGGGGGGGGATGGTGAGCTCTGAATTGTGCATATTCTAACCCTAATTTATCTCACATTATGCATGATTTTCATAGTTTCAAGACTAATCTAATGCATAGTTTTGTGGTTGTAGGAATGAGAGAGAGACTTCTTCATTATGATGTTTAGAGGCCCTTCTTACATGCCTTGAAGATCAAAGAAATACAGGATAAGAGATGGAGGAAAGATGCAATGCAATGGAGGAAGAAAAACTAGAAAAATCACATTTTTCATGCCCACCGGCCGGACGGCCAAACCCTCCAGAAACAGTAAATTCTCTGGACTAATTTTATGAAAGCCGACCACCTGTGGTCCGGCAGGCTGACAGGTCGGAAGTCAGATTTCAAATAGAGGCAGTCCCGTTTTTAATTTTCTGGCCTAGGTTTTGGGGTTCATCTTGATGATATTTGGAAATCCAACACATCCATGTTGAAGAGGAGCTCGACGCCGAAATAACCCAAGTGGTTTCGTGTCGATCGGAGCTACGGATTGACCGTGGTGGCCAAAACAATACGAACTATCCAGAAAGTTTTTACATTCCGCCTACTCAACTCTGGGCCAGTCCAGGTGGCCCATCATTGATGATATGAAGAATCTACTTTGACCATCTTCTATACCACATCTATATATGAATAAACACAAAGTTTCAGGTCAAAAGGATGTGTGGTTTGATCGTACCGGTCGAAGAAAGATGGACCATCCAAAGAGATTCCAACTGCGCAGATTTTATAAAAAGCACTAAGTGTTCTAATTTTCGGACCATATTTTTGAAATTTTTTTGGACAATCTAATCTGTTTATCATGTACAGGTGGAAGTTTTCTACCAATGTTCAAAATTTGAGATCAATCCGACCTCTGTACACTCCATAGTGTTGAAAGCAAGATGACTGGTTCTAAAGGTACCCGAATTGCACGATTTTGAGAGGCAGTTGCTGATCTGATTGGTGGGCCCATTCAGAAGATAATCTTGAAAATCTAAATCATCTATGAGGAAGATCACATTACAAGGAAGCTACAAATCAAATTTGAAGGCAATTCGATTATTGGTTAAGCCGCACCATGGAAAACAAATTCTGCTATGTTGCTATACTATTGCTGCATTATAAAAGGATGTGCTCTCTTCTATTCCAAATCAAGCAAGGATGTGGGGAGCAAGGAGTTCAAGTCATATGAGGCTTCGTAGCCTCCTTCAGCTAGTTTTTCTTCCTTTTCTTAGCTCTAGTTCTAATTTTTAATATGCTTTTCATTAGCTAATCTCTTAGCTAGAGCTAAGAGGTGAACTTTATAGTTTTCTTAGATTGTTTAATTCATTTTTGAGGTTTCAGTTTGAATTTAATGTTGAACAATGGTTTTGCTTAAGTTTGAATAAACTTCTAAGTAGTTTTCTTAATCTTTTTAATCTTATGATGGCTCATTGATGTTTGGAAGAATTATATTAGTTTCTTACTTGTTTTGGAAAGATCTAGACCTGTACGCTCGGAGGAATCAGATTCAAGACGCTCTAGAGCTTGGATCTTCATGTGGGAACTTCAAACCAAAGTTCTATCTTTTTTAGAAATTCTGAAATATGTGTTGGGTGTTTATGTGATTTGAATTAAGTTCAAACCATAGTATTAATTAAGCTCAGTGACAAGGTTTGATGATTATTATGGTTATGGTCTTAATCTATTGGAAGTAGGATTGACCTATGCAATTGAGTGTGCTCAAGTCCGAACTTGAATTGAGGGAATCATGTTGATGAACAACACATGTGTTGGATTGGTTTGATAATATAACTGCTCTATCATCTGGCTAGATAGGATTTGATTTCGATTCTAGGTTGAGTAAGTGAGAAACCACACCGAATTATGCATCTAAGGAGCGCTATAAGTGGATCCTTGATGCTCTAGTTCTGTTTCATGTTCAAAACCGATTTCATAAACCTCTTAAGATTTAAGTTATTAGAATAGTTCGAATTATTTATTTCCTTCCCTGTGGATCGACCTCGGTCTTATCGAGATTATTACTACATCGCAACCCTACACTTGGGGAAGTGAACACTGCCTCCATTTGTACATGCCCTCGGACGGTCATAGCCTGTCCGGGACTTTCGTGGTGTGGCCCGCTTTTGATATGGCCCGCCTCTCCTTCGCGATATCGCTTCTAGATGCACATCGGCGATATCTATCCATCCTCCGGATTAGAGTCCCTAACGGTCGATGATAAATGACCCAAATCAATGATTTAATCCAAAATGACCAGCACTTAACCAAATTTGCAAACTCGAAAATCCTTCCGAAAGAGTAGGAAACGACCGAAATCAAGAAGAATCGGGCGGAATTTGACCAATGCCAAGAGAGGAACTTAGTTTCCCCATGACTCGAAATACAATAATAATGCATCGTGACGAGGTTATTCAATCTCACGACCCTCGAATACCCTAATTAAGTGGTAATCAGGCCCGATACTCGGTCATTTTCAGCCCTGGGAAGTGCCTTATTGGCTAAAAAATTGACTGACAACAAGTTGAATTAAATGCAATCTCACTGACACCATAGTGGATCTAGCATCATTATGATCCTGGCGAACATAATCCATCACTGTTCAAAGATAATCATCGTCGGTATTCACCAAATACCTCGATTAAGCAGTAATCAGGCTCTATACTTATTCGTTTTTAGCCTTGGGAAGTGCCCTGTTGGCTCGAAGATCGACTAACGCCAAGTAAAGCTAAGAGCAATTTCACTGACGCTGAAGCAAAATTAATACTCTCATGCTATGAAACAGCTGAACCAAGCATTTATAGGGCACCAACCCCTACCATTCATCAGATATTGGCCTAAACGGGCATTTATTCGGCCCGATACTTAGCCATTTACAGGCTTCGAAAATGCGCGATCTAGTCCATTGGACTTCAATTCTCGAAGGAGTCTAGCTCAATACAACTTACTCGATCTCGAATCGATCATCGAAAAACATCCAGAAGAAAGAATGTCCTCAAAGATGAGTCGTCGGACTCCAAGTCGAACATATTTACGTTATTGTACAAGTACTATTCATCCCGGATAAAGGTCCGAGGCTAAACCCAAGGGATTGTGGTTACCACGATAAACCAAAATCATAAGAGTTCTAACAACACTCAAAATACCCTGCTATGGACTGCCATTATAAAAAAGATAGTCGATGCCCTACCCATCGACAACGGGTCCGTTGGTTGAGCTGATCAGGTAGTTGCAGAGTGCCTTCTTAGGGTCACCCGTCATAAAAATACGGGAAGAGGGCCTTAGGTCATGCTGACCAACAGTAGATGCTCATGCACTCCAGTGGTCACCTATCATAAAAATATGGAAAGAGGGCCCAGCGTTGCACCACTCGATTAAAAATCCTGATAGTCTCTCAACTTGGACAATCTGAAAGAAAATCGGACTTAGACATCTGACTTGTCTAAAAAACATGGCTTAGTCCATATCAAGAAAACAAATGGGTCTTTACGACCATGAACTCAAGACCATAATCCCTGACGGGTTAGTCTTTTACCTTCTAATCAAGGGTGATCAACAATTGATGTAATTAAGGGCTCGTGACAAGTATCACAGCCTGGAATGTAAAAGATCTCAGAATCTCTAGAATAAAATTCTCCTTGCGATATCTTTTCTCATGTGTACTCTGTGATTGCTTATGATTGTCTATGAATGTCTCTATACTCAGAAATTCCCCAGAATAACGAAACACAGGAAAAACTGCCCTTTGAGCATTTTTCTAGTTTTAACAAACTGGTGACTATGCTGGGGATCAAACATACCAGAATCTTTGGTTATCTCTGAATAAAGGAACGTTCTAAAACAAATCATTTGCAGACACTAATGTATACATGAGAAAGGTTACCGCGAGGAGAAATGTTCAGCGCCTTCACGAGCGCCAAACTGGCGACTCTCGACAGGAATGTTCTTCCCTTTATCTTTAAGGCAAGAGAATTTAAAAATTATGGAAAGTTTTTAAAAAGAACTTCTAAACTTCTCGTAGCATGCATATGATTCATGCTTGTACGTTTTGTTCATCACTGAGCCATATTGCTATGGGTAAGGACGCACCTTTTCTCCTTTCCGAAGCTGCAGAATACTCTAATGCGTGTATGATTGTGCAGAGAGAGAAAAGAGGACTTTAGCAAAAGAAATCAACCGATGAAACTACACAAATGGCAACCACAATGATCTTCTTGACATCTGGAGGGTTCTACTTCCCTCATCTTGCAACATCGGGAGCAGTAACCCTCGAGGCAGGCTGGCAGCTCGTCCAGAAGCGCCGGTCGCTGAAGAAGATTGAGGACAAGAAGATAGTTACAGTTGAGAGGAAGGCAGTTAAGGCACAGATCAACATCAAGAAACAGTGGAAGCCAATCCGTGCGTAAGAAGCCTGTAATGACAGCAAGACCATCATGTCATCTAGGCCAGAGTTCTCCTTCGCCGCTACTGACTTCCCAACCATGCTGAAGACAACATAGCCAGTCAAGATACTGAACCGATCTGTTGTTTGGAATCAACAGGAGGCATCGATGAAGACAATCTCTGTAGAAACTATTACAATCAGTGTCACGCCCCAAACCCGGGGACCGGGCTCACTAAATTCCCGATCACCGACCTTTGGTGCCAACAGCCTCCGTAGTACCCCATTCTCGATTCCTAGCTCTCATATGCCAGGTTCCGATCCTGGGATCCTACCAGGAGGATTTTCAGGGTAATTTTTTTTTTTTTTGTAAAGGAGCGTAATCAAAACCATAAAACATCATCAGATATCCACTAATAAGTTATTGAGTACAGTGCTGGAAAGGGAAATACAAAATGTAGCAAAAGCCCAAAATAACAGGTACATGAACCGCGCTCAACGCTGCTGATGTGCCCTAATACCTACAGCGTAAACAAACGCGCATAAGCTTCCTATGAAGCTCAGTAGAGTGCGTGTGTGCTCGTGTGATGCATATGACAAGTATACAGATATGAGAGTAAGCGAAAGTGATAGAGGGCTAAGTACCAAGTTCATGAATGCTATCAGCCATCCTAAGGCTATGCGATGCAAGGGCCTACATGGCCGAGTGTTACATGCTAGAGATGCAATGCAAACACGTCAATCCTCAACTAATCCACATATCAAAATGGTTCTCATCTGGGACATCACCGGGGTCTAGTATACTTGATACTAGCCGCCGCACATCGCGCGCATAACCAAGCGAGTAGAAAAGACCTCACTATCCGCCACGTCAGTGGTATGCCAATGCCCACTCGGCTCTCCGATAGCGGACCCATTCCATGAGCTGGTCAGACTCGACCTAGCTTATAGCCCACTGCACCTGGGCGGATAAGGTCACACCCCTTTCCAACTGACCTCGACACAGTGGGAGACGCGGCCTACTGGTATTCGGCACTCAGGCGCTCATGTTATCCACTCGGTCTCAATGTTGGAGCATCCTACTGGTACTACTAGGGTTTAGGGACTTTCACCCAAGGACATCCATAATGCCCACGTGCTAGAACAAGTTTTCGGTGTCCATTACTGCCAACCACGATGTGACTATGGTGGCCACCACCCTGATGTTGCTAGAGTGTAAAGGCGATCATGACATACATAATACGAAATGCATGAGTCATACAATCCAAGTCATGCATCAAACTTACGCATATTGCGCAATCATGTGGGGCGACCCTATCTCGCACGAGTCTCCTAAGTATAACAAGCCAACTAGCATATGCTATGATTAATCGTGGTCCATAACAGGCATACAAATGATACGTATGGGCATATGAATGAGCATGATATTCATTATACTAAGCATATTATCAGGGTGAAGTATAAAGCTAAGTATACTAGCATGTTACCAAACATATCATGTAATGTTGGCCTTAAATGGCCCAATATATATACAAAGAGTAGGTCCTGGACTGTGGGCCCCATTGGAAATGTAAAGGTCTTCATGGCATAGCCCACTTGAGACCACATCGGCCCCATACTTGGGCCTGCACATACTAAATCGGCTGACAAAATAGGTGTACGGCATGGATAAAACATATATATCAAAGGAAGGACCATGGTGGGCCCCGCCCATTGGTCGGATAGCAAATATACATCATCGGTCTTGGAAAGTTTCAGTGGTAGGTATTCAATCACCACAATTTTCTAAGTGAAGCCCATTCAAATCGGGCCCCACGCGTCGATCAAGACGGGTGGCATGGTACACAATACATCCATCAAGGTGGAACCCAAATATGGGCCCAAAACCTTTAGTTGGATGAAAATAATCATCACAGTGGCCCCAAGAAAGTTTTCAATGGTGGGCATTAATGACCACTATTCCCTGCGGGTGTGGTCAATCTTACGTTTGGATCTGCCTCATATTTGGGGCTATGTCCTAAAATAATCTGAGGAAAATAGACGGGCAGCGTGAATAAAATAGGTACATCATGGTGGGACTAACAGATACATCACGTTGGGACCCACAGGGTGGGCCACTGTTGAGCTCTTAATTGTGCATATTCTAACCCCAATTCATCACTCATTGTGCGAGGTTTGCATGGTTTATAGACGAATCTAATGCATGTTTTGTGATCGCAGGTTTGAGAGTGGACTCCGCCTAATTGAAGATGAAAAGAGCTTATTAAGAACCTTGGATGAAGACCCAAGGTGGGCCGAAGGAAGAAAGAAGCAAGGAAAGAAGAAAGTAGAAGAAAGAAAGGAAGAAAAGAAAAAGGAAGAAGAAACCGACCGGTCTTGACCGGTCGGCCAAGAGAGCTAGACCGGTCTTGACCGGTCAGCTGTGCACGCTGGACCAATAGGCCAGGCCAGACCGACCGGTCTTGACCGGTCGGTCAGAGAAGTTCTTCCTCCAGAGGCTGCTGGACATTGTTCCAAAAGAGGCTAGACCGGTCGTGACAGGTCGGCCAGCCCAGTCCGACCGGTCCAGACCGGTCGGCCATGCATAGACTACGAAAATTTCTATTCCTGGCGCCGAAAATCTCTGCGCACTGCGTAAATCTTACGCAGATTCTCGATCTTTCTGAAGTTGCAGAGCCTCCCTACTATAAAAGGACACCTAGGGATCGTTCCTAGGGTATCTAAGGAGGGTTGAAGCAAGCTTGGAGGCGGCGGAAGTGAATTCCGTAGTTCCACAACTCCTTCTAGTTTGTTTTGCTGTTTTTATGATTTTTTTTTAGTTGTTTCATGTTTCCTTGGATCATGAGCAGCTAAACCTCTTAGCTAGGGCTAAGAGGTGAAGCTTGTAGTGGATCCAAGATGTTTCAATTCGTAGTTAGTTGGTTTTAAGTGTGGAATTCATGATTATGAACTATGGTTTGAAGTTTATACAAGTTTTTAAGTAGTTTTTCTTAGTCTTATGATGACTCATGGATGTTTGGAAGAATTACTTAACTTCTTAATTGGTTTGTATCAGTCTAGACCTGTATGATCCAAGGAATCGGAGTGTGCTCTAGTACTATGATCTTCATGAAGGGACTTCCTACCAAAGTTCTATTTTTCTGATTTTCTGAATTATGTAAGGGATTGTGCATATGATTTGAATCAAGTTCAAATCATGATCTAGCCTTGTCTTGTGACAGGACTTGAGGATGATTATGATGGTGAACTGGACCTTTTGGAAAGGGGAATGACCTATGCAATTGAGCATGCTCAGATCAGCCTGCATTGAGTGAATTTTATGCATTGAACTTACATATGACAGATTGTTTGGTCCAACAGCTCTATCATCCGACTAGATAGACCTTAATGTCGATTGTAGTTGAGAGAATGAAAAACCACAGCGGATTGAATATCAAGGATTGCTACAAGTGGATCCTTGAACCCCTAGTGCCTTTCTATCAGTAGTTACCTTCAATTTAATTCAATTTTGTTACTCATAGCAATCTTATTAAAAATCTGATTATTAGCTTTCAATAGACACTTTTGGATGCGTTTGTGAAATCCTACATAAGTCCCTGTGGATCGACCTCGGTCTTACCGAGTTTATTACTACATCGCAACCCTACACTTGGGGAAGCGAACAGCCACCTGCTGGGCAGCGTGGTACCCAGCCGGGTCTCAGGAAGTTTTGGAATCAAGCAGATATTTGTGTTTCTCCTTCATCCATATCCATGTGATCATATGAACAGGTTGGATGACAAATAAACATCACTGTAGGGCCTGGGAAGGTTTCAATGGTGGAAATCATTATTCCCACCATTTCCCATGGCATGGTACACTTGACATTTGGATATGCTTAAATTTTGGGCTCAGCCACTAAAATGAGCTGGAAAAAACATATGGATGGAATAGATAAAGCACATACATTCTAGGTGGGTCCCACGAGTGGGTTACCTGCTGGGCAGCCCAACCAGCCCAATGCGCTGGTTGCTGCCAGCGCCCTCTTTTTCTTATTTATATATATATTTTTTATTTTTATTATTTTTTTCTCATCAAGTGGGGCCCACAGAAGCTTTCGATCAAGCTGATATTTTTGCCTTCCCTTCTCTCATGCACGTGTGAACTTATGAACAGGTTGGATCTCAAATAAACATCATGGTGGGCCGTAGGAAGGTTCAACGGTTTGGTCACTGTCCTCACTGTTTTCTTTCAAGTGGGGTCCACTTGAGATTTGGATCTGTCTCATTCTTCAGATCATGCCCTAAAATGATCTTTCCAAATGGATGGAGAGATCATTTTAGGGCACATGATCTTTCTAAATGGATGGAGAGATCATGCCCTAAAAAAATAATAAAAATAATAATAAAAAAAAATTTTACCCTAAAAATCCTCCTTGTGGGATCCCAGGATTGGAACCTGGCATATGGAAGCTAGGAGCCGAGAATGGGGTACCGTGGAGGCTGTCGGCATCGGATTCGGCGGTCGGGAATTTTGTGAGCCCGGTCCCCGAGTTTGGGGTGTGACAATCAGGATAAGGCCGCAGCGAGTACAGGCTACGATGGTATAAGTCGTCAAAGGAGAGACGAGTGAGCGATACACAGAGCTGCCTCCAATCCAAGAATAGATAGACGAGATAATCCAGGTCCAAGAGGACACAGCCAGAGAAATGAGAGAGATGAAAGAAGCATTATTGGCTCTAGTCCCCTAGGGGGCAAACAGGATCCTGGCTATCCCCACTCAACAGTCTGTGGAGGAATCCCAGGGGGTAGCGGAAGAGCCAGCCACCGCCGAACTACAAGCTCGCCCGAGAAATGTTACGTTCGAGCATGTACCACTACAACCATCTCATGTCACGAGGGAAGAGTTATCCCAAACAGTCGCGAACCTGATGCGCCAAGAGAAAGAAAAGGAGAAGAGAGGAAAATACATTTATCGGGTGCCGTATTTGCCCGAAGTTGATGACGTTCCATTTCCCCAGAACTTTAAGCGTCTAGATTTCCCCTAATTCGACGGTAGAGGATCGCTGGAGGTGCATATGACTCAATTCATGACGATGCTGGGTAACATGTCAACAATCCCCCAGTATTGTCTCAGATTGTTCGGTTCAACGCCCATAAGCAAAGCATTCTAGTGGTATATGTCATTGCCCACAGGGTCAGCCAGGTCCTGGGATCAGATGCAAGATTTGTTCATCTCTAATTTTTTCCCTACCGAGCGAGAAGTCTCGCTGACAGACTTAGCCTTAGTCCGTCAAAGGTAAGGGGAGTCAGTCGAGAAGTTCATCGACAGATGGGGAACTATAGTAGCGCAATGTCGAGAATTGCCTAGCGAATTCGAGTAGGTCAAGATGTGCATGCAGGCCATGGACACGTTGATCTCATTTGGCCTATCTGGGCACAACTTCTCAACGTTCTGAGACCTGGCCATGAAGACCCACCTGGTGGAAGGAGCCGGGTTCAGAGCGCAGTTCAAGGCAGAGAAGCCCAGAAGAGAAGCTGGAAGGATAATTGCGTCTAATTACATTGACAAAGAAAATGGTACAAATGATAGGAAATGTCCGAATACGAAGCGCAAAGTCGAGGCCAGGCCAGTAACCACGACACAAGACAAGGGCAAGGGTTTTCAGAGGCTACGATATACGACGATAGAGGAACACAATCGAGCGAACAGACCCTATACCTTCGACATGGAAGGTTTGGTTCCGATTATGGAACAGTTGGTCGAAGAGAGGTTGATAAGACTACCGGAATCTAAGCATCCGAAAGAAGAAAAAATGGTTGACCATCCCAACTACTGCAAATATCATCGCGTGCTCAGCCACAAGACTAAAGACTAGCTTCGTCTTGAAAGGTAGGATTCAACGGATGATGAATGATGACACCATCAATATGAAAACAGAAGAAACGAGTCGAAATGCCGCGACAGTAGTGTCCACCATCCCCATGCCAGTTCAAGTTCAAACAACGAGTTTGTTCCCAAAGCCAGAAGAGTCGTGGATGCTCGTAAGCAGCAAGAAGAGGTTAGAGAACAAGAGAAAACTCTTAGAAAGAGAGAATGTTGGAACTAGAAAATGAACCGCGGGGAACATTTTCCGAAATGTATGTTTTGTTACTCTGGGGTTCTGAATAATAGAAGCATTCATGGACAATCACAAGCATTCACAAAAGTACACAAGGGAAAGGGTATCGCAAGGCGAATTTTATTCCAGAGATTCTGAGATCTTCTACATTCCAGGCCGTGGTCTGGCACGAGCCATTAATTACATCGAGTGATCGATGACCCTTGATTAGAAGGCAAGAGACTAGTCAACAGGGACCATGGTCTTAGAGCTTGTGGTCGTAGAGACCTTTATTTGTTTAGCTAGGTACTGAACCACCTTTGTATTAGTCAGATGTCTATGTCCCATATTTTGGCCGGAGACCCGGGCTGAGACTGTCAGGGTTTATTACTGAGATGGATGACTCTGGGCCCGCGCCTGTCAATGTAGGGACAGGTGACCTCGGGAAGTCCATTATGCAGTTGTGTACCTGCGCAGCCCAACTGCGGATACCGTTTGGATGGGTAGGGCATCGACCATTGTATCGTGGCAGTCGAGAGCAATTGATTTGTGGGGAATTGACTCTTTCGGCATGGTTTATTGTGGCAACCATGTCCCTGCTTGTCTAGCTTTTGACACAAATCAGATCATGCCTTTACAGTAAACATAAATAATGGTATATTTGCATGGCTCTGGGTGCTGGCGGCTCCTTCCCAGGAAGTCACTTTGCTCATCGCGTCGAATTGGGTCAAGTCTCGAAGACGCTCAATTCTACTCATTTAGAGCTTCCGAAACGTTCGTTCGACCATTCCATTGCGTCCGGAATGCTCAAAATACCCAAGATAGGCTCAAGCGGACCTTGAAAATACTTAAATTTGAGCCCGGTACGCTTGCAAACATATTCTGCAATTGGTTGATTTTTTAGGTGCGTGAGACTTAATTTACGGGTGCATGGGGCTCCACGCATCTATCAATTCAATGTCGATTTCACCATGAATTTGAGGGTGCGTAGGACTATATTCAGGGTGCGTGGGTCCAGTTTTACACAATTTTGATTCTTGTTGAATTTATGGTCGCGTGGGGGCGGATTGACGGATGCGTGGGATACTTTCGGATGCGTGGTGGTCCTTTTTACAGGTGCGTTGCCAAATACATGATATTCAAACCTGTAGTGATGTATCTATGATCGGAAAGGGGTTCCCGATGATCGGGAAGGGGTTCCGGCAAGGATCCGGCGAGGTTTTTTTGGTTTCCGGCAGCGGCAGCTCTCTCTCTCTCTCTTTTCTCGCGCGCGTAATGAGTGGGATGAGGGGGTATTTATAGGTGTGGTCGGCCAATGAGAAGCGGCCACGTGTCACGCACCTGTCAAAATGTCCCCAACGCACCTGTTTATTGATGTGCGAATGCCTAAAAACATACTGGATCTTTTGGGTGCGTGGGGCTTAATAGCCGGGTGCGTGGGGCTCCACACACCTGGAACCCTGACTTTTAATCATCCATGGATTGTAAGGGTGCGTCGACCATTTTTCAAGGTGCGTTGGGTACCCACGTGCCTTCGTAAATGGGGGACCATCGTGCTGTTTTTTAAGGGTGCGTTGGGTGCGTGGGGCGTCCGAATTTTCAGGGTGCGTGGACACGTAAATGTGGGCTTCATTAATTGGGTTTTGACTTTTGGAGGGTTTGTACGGCCCGTTTCATTGCGCAATCACTTGCACTGTTCATCATAAATAGTAATGAGGTTGCGGGTTCATTTCCAGGCGGTTCCGAACACGGTGATCGGCGGGGCCCACCAGAGAATTTGGCTAAGTTAAGGAAATCCCGTATATTTCCGTTTTGCGTGCACCGGAAGGTGTTTTGCGTGATTCCTTCAGAGGTATATGGTTACTTTGCTCTTTTTAGAGGTCCTCACTATTTGGAACCCCAACAAATCCCCTCCGGTGGGTCGCAACGGACGCACGATCGGCTGGTGCGATGCACCGGACTTTCTGGGTCCCACTATAAATAGACGAGACCGCTTTATTCTCGTCATTTCACTGTTCATTGCCAGATATCTCACGTCGAGCCCACGCACCTTTTTATTCTCCAACGCACCCAACAATTGTCTCCAACGCATCTTTTTATTTCACACGCACCTGTTTATTCGAGGTAGGAATGACTTCAGGGGTGCGTGGGATGCTTACGCACCCTGTAATTTCGAACTTGGATTTTTGGATGTCCTCTTTTGGATGCGTGGGGTGGTACACTCTTGTAAATTTGAATTTTTTGCGGAGTTCTTGAATTTTTGGGTGCGTGGGGGGGGGGGGGGGGGGGGGGGTCTACGCACCCTTCGTTAAACTCTGGGCAAGCTTGGTGCTTCACGCACCATGAAATTGGGTTTGAGTTGACTTCTAAGGATGCGTTGGGGCTCACGCACCCAGCTAATGAACTTGGCCGAAAAACGTATATTTATGGGATGCGTGGGACCTTACGCACCCTTCGTCGATTACGTTGGGGGATTGCCCTTCACGCACCCGGAAATTGGGGTCAGGATAGGTTTAAGGGTGCGTGGGGTCTTACGCACCTGGAAATGTGATCTTGACACCCTTTCGAATTTCGGGGTGCGTGGAGACACACGCGCCCAGCTTATAGGATTTGTAAAATTTGGTTTTTTGAAATAATCTTTTGCGAGACTAGATAATTTTAAGTGTATGAGCCCCTTAACCTCTGCCTCGTATTCGGGCACACGTATTCGGGCACATATGGTGTTTATCCTTGAAGAGGCGTAGGGTCTCATGGACTTTCGAGCTTTCTAGATCTCATTAGTTTTGAAGGTAATACCTATGGTTACCTTAAGTAATGTTTCGAGTGTACCTTAGCATGTCTTCTTGCCTTTTTGACTTCACTCGACTAGCTTCTCCTGCTTCCTGTTTTCTCTCTTTTGTCGGACTGCTGTATCGGTTCATCAGCCTTGTTTCTTAGCAGACGATGGTCGTAACTCACGCTTCCCTCCGTGCGGCCCGAGATTGCCTGGGGCGGCTTCTACATGCTCTAGACCACCCTGAGGCTTGGTCATCTCTCGCCGGTCAATGCGACGAGGTGGCCGAAGCCTTGACTCATCTTGGCGCGGAATCCCGCCCCATTCTTCGAGCTATCCAGAATGTCTCGGCGATGGCCTCCATCTCTGACGAGCATAAGGAGGCCATTTCTAGCTTCATCGGCGATTCTTCCCTCTTGGAAGAATTGGCGGTCCTGGAGGCGGCGGAGCCTTCTCTGGCTGCTTCTTTCCTATCCCTGTGGAAGCGACTTAGCTTCCTGAAGGAGGAGAAGAGGGAGAGCAGGCGATTTCTAGCTTGGCTGGTCCCATTGGCGGAGGCCGAGTATCCGGATCGCCGTGCTGGCATCTGGAGGATGGTCAGGGAGGCTATATGAGAACATGACGACCTGGCGATCGATGTCTCCATCATAAGGAATTATGCCAACACCGAGCACCTGATTTCGATCTCGTGCAACAGTGCATTTCCATCCTAGTGGACTTGATCTTCAAGGAAGGCCAGGTCCGGGCAAAAGTCGATGAGTTGAGGGCTCGGGTTCTCCCGCTGACGCAGGACTGAGATCCTTGCTTTCTGGCTTCGGGGAGGGGTCCCCGCAATTTTGGGTCGTTTTACATTGACTGTTGTTTTTTAATCATTTAAACAATTGATATTAACAATTTAGACATTTGGAATAGCCCTCATGGTTGATGAATGCTAATTTATACTTTTCGCTTTATTTCTGTCTTTCCTCGCTTGTATGTTTTGTGATGATGGTGTTGTGGTTGTAGTTGTTGCTTTACTCCTTTCTTTCTGTGTTGCTTTAGGTGTGTTCTGCCGGTGCTTTGATTGGCGCTCGTGCTTCGTTTATCTGCCATTTTGTATCCTTTGGGTTTTGTGAATGCTTAATCGACTTTATGCGAACATCTCTCCTTCACTTTGTACCTGAGTTTTTGCATACCGTTTGCAGGTTACAATGGCCAATGATCCTTCACAGGCCGGTCCTTCGGGTCCACCCCAGACTCCTTCCAAGCGTAAGCGCGCCGCTGCCAAGCAGGTCGTCAGACCATCTGCTGAAAATCCACAGTGGTTCCTCCCTCCGGAAACGTTTAACTTTTACGAGCGCATCCTCACGCTATCAAAGGACATGCAGAAGAAGATCCTTTGTGATAGGATGTGCCACCCCCTCCAGACAGGGGCACGCAGGAGCAATGCAATGCCTGGTACGCTCCTCTCCGGGGTTTCCGAAGTGACGGGGCAACGGGTTCTGAAGAGGGCGAGGCGAGTCCGTCGATCCTTGCCCAGGCCACTAGGCGCGGTCGCCCGTAGAGGGCTGGCAAAGGCGCCAAGCAAGTGTACTTGGAGAACCAGGCCAAGTCTAAATCGGACAAAATGAAGGTGGCCTGGTCTAGTGCCAAGCTCGTCACTGCGCCGCTCGTCGTGAGGAACCCCTACACTCGGGAGTACATTCGTTACTCGAAGAGTTATCAGCGGCAGCGGTCTCTCCCGAGCATCGAACCGTCCGACATCTGCAGGAACAACTCCTTCTATAGCGTCGACGCTTGGACATCCGGCCCGGCACTGTTCCTTAGTTGTTCTCTTTCCAAGAACGGGAAGCAGTAGTCGCCAGTCGGTCCTGGGCGTGAAGGATATGATCTTCCTGGGGCCGAATCACAACCCCCATCAGCCCTTTCCCAGGCATTATTTTGAGACCCTCCGCCAGAGGTTTCACCATCTGGGGGATGCCGAAGTCTGGTTGTCCGGGGCATTCCGCACTCGCGGCCATCTAGTCCTTCATCCGGGTTACGAGGCGTGGGCGAACCGAATCTTAGAACAGCACAGGGCGACCTTACGGGTGGTGGGTTTGTACAAGGCGATCGAAGCGACATCAAGCTACTTCTGCCGAGAGCCCTGGGTATACAAGGGCTTCCTTAACCACTGGTGCTCCATCACCAATTCCTTCCACATGCCGTGCGGCGAGATGAGTATCTCGCTCTGGGATCTCAACAGGATCGCAGGCCTCCCAATTCGCGGGAGAATCTACGACGAATGGGTCCCAAGCGACGATGAGCTGTCGCGAAAGAAGAAAGGCATCAATGAAGGCTTCTTCTCCGAGGCCTGCTATGAGCTGTTTGCCGAATTACCCCAATTTTGGGGTCTCAAAGATAAGCTCCTATTCAAGGACTGGCTGGTCTATTTCAGCCACGGCTTGAAGTAAGTGTTCTGTAATGAATTGTGCCTTACTGCTTAATGTCACTTCTTTTCTTTCTACTAACGCCTCGTCCTTTCCCCTTCAGCTTGGACTACGCGGCCTTCGACGAGGGCCGTGGTGATAAGGCGCTTTTGGAGAAGCGGATGAGGGAGAACTTCCCGCGCCCCAACAAGCTCTCCACCTCCTGCGAGCTGGCCGGTTTCCTGGCATATTGGCTCAGCTGCGTGGCGCTTCCGAGCTCCAAGCAGGCGAATAATATCAGGGTGTCTTGCTTCGCCGTCGCAGGGGCGCTGGCAAACGGTCACCGGTACGCGCTGGCTCCAGTGGTCTTATGTTCGATATACCGGGCATTCAGCTACGTCATCAGCAACAAGGAGCACGCTGCCTATGGGATGAACTCCGCTTACTGCGGATGGCACTTTTTCTTCGGTTGGCTCAGGGTATACTTCCCCTGGGTCTACGGCGTACGGCGCAGGGGACTACATCAGAGAGGGGAAGCTCCCGCTACACTTCTTCCAGAAGAAGAGGATGATCAGCCATAACTTAAACACTATCGAGGATAGGATCGCGGGGCTCGATGACGTATACTTCTATCACTTCTCCGGTACCCAAAGTGAAGAGTCGGTCTTGTGCACGGATGACGACAACATTGATTATTACGAGCGTTCTTTCCTGATCGTGATTCGTCGTCACTGCCGCTCCGCGAAGGGCTGGAGTTCTGGAGGGAGCCTTATTATCCGAATCGTTTCGCCCGCCAATTCGGGTATGATCAGGGAGTGCCAGCGACCTTAGAACCAGTGACGTACGAGCAGCGGGCGTACGGTGTTGGGCCTATTCACTGGAAATGGATGTGGCGGCAACTTCTGCTGACCGGAACCGGCTGCTCCTTCGTGATCCCGGGGACGCAGTGTTTTGCCGGGGCCACCTTTGGGTGGATGAGGTGGTGGGCCCATCAATAGGCGCTGGTGCGGAATAAAATGCTCGTTACCGAGCCCTTCTTCGTCACGCCGCCCATTGTTACGCCTACTCCTGCCAACGGGCTCGGCTATGTATCAGAAAATCTTCATCAACCCGCGGTACCGGGCACGGAGAGATTGCAAACCTCCTTGAATGTGGTGATCGATCATGAAAAGCCGGAGCACACCCTGGAAGGCTGGATTGCCCACGGGGAGAGGAATGTGACAGCAATGGGGCCAGAGTTCCCGTCTCTCGGGCCTATCGATGAGTTACCTGCCGAGGGCGATGTTCTGAGAGGGGGAGATGAAGGTGACGATGGCGAAGAAGGCGACTGATGTTGATGATGGTATGGCCGAGGCAGGGGATGAGGAAGATGATGCTGCTGCAGAAGGCGGTGGTGGTAGGGACGACGATGATGCTATGGGCAGAGCCGACGGAGGCGATGATGATGCGGGAGGTGGTGAAGGCGGAGGCTCTGACTGGTGATGATGGTGATGACAATGGTGATGATGGTGATGAGGGCAATGAGGGTGTATGGGCTGAGCGCACTGGTCCTCGGGTGAAAACTGCTCCTCGTCTTCCTGTCGTTTGCGGTGGCAAGAAAATAAAGGATTTGTGAAAACTGCGCAGAGCTGAGCGCCTGCGGGAGCAGCTTTCAAAAGAGGCTGGCGACACTCCGATCGTTAACACGGGAGAAGCCAGGGAAGAGGGAGAGTTGAGTTCTCAAGCTAACCTGAGCGCAGGCTGCCCTACCCGGGGGAGCAATGAGAGTGAGCCTATTTATGATAGGTCTGTCCCTGAAGAGGACGTGGGGGCGATCTTCATGGACCTGGATGATGAAGCACCTGCTGAGTCCGCCCTTCCCCCCAATCCTTCTATGGCGGATGCTGAAGCTCAAAGTGCGGTTCCGGAAGTGACTGTCGCCGTCGCGGAAGAGGTCGCGGTTCCTACTATCGAGTTGAGCGCGCCCGAACCTATGGTGGGGGATCCTCTTTTTGATGAGCTGTCGTTAATTGACCCCGCTGTTGAAGTTCCGCCCGTCGTCACATTGCTATCAGCCGAGCCTGCCACTGTAATTCCTCCTGTTGCTGGGCCAGCGCCTGATGCCAATATTCCCGAGGTCATGGTGATATCTTCCCCGAAATTGCCTGAACCATTGACTGAGGGAACAACGGAGCCGGCCCCGGCGTCACCTGTGCCTACCACTTCATCCAGCGCCCTTGCCGTTGGTATTCCTGATGTTGCTGGTATATCATTTACTTCTACCGTCTTGACTACTTCCTTTTTTACGATGATTTTCCTGTTATTAACGTTTACCAATCTCTGTGCCAGCAGCTGCTTCCGTTGATGCCTCAGCGCCTATGGCGTTGCCAAAGTCATTTGTCTCATCCCTTCGGGGCCTATTAAGGACCAAGGCAAACCTTCTAAAGGGCCTTTTGTCTGACATCGCCGACTCTTTAAGACATAAGGAGGAATGGCCTATCTTAGACGAGGCGTTGCAGGCGTTAGGGCTTAACGCTGCCTAGCTTGGGATTGACTTGTCCTCCGTAATCGGTCAAGTGACACTGTTTAAGGAACGGGTGGCCCAAGAACGTGAGGCGAAAAGTCTCCAAGTTGACCCTTCCACTGAGGAAAAGCGTGGTCAGTTGCGGTCCCTTCTCCCGAAACTGAAATTACACGAGGTAGGGGTGGCCGCGGTGAAGAAGGACTGGCATATTGTTGATGATGGGTGTCAAGAGGCCACCGCTCGTTTGGCAGAGATAGACAGCGAGGTGGCTCAGCTGCAAGCCGAACGCTCGATCGTCCACCTTAAACTATCCAAGCTTATCGGTCAGAGGACTCGTTTGCAGTCTTCCCTTGATCAGCAGGAGGCGGAGCGCGACGTCGTGAAAGCCCAAGTTACAGAATTGGAGCAGTCTCTCAGGGACATTCCTGACCCTGCTCTTGTTCTAGCTGCAGCCGAGACGGCACGGAAGGCGGTCGAGGAGTCTGCGGCAAACTTGTTAGACCAATGTTTGAAAACTTTAAACAGTTGAGCTGTAATGACCTCCATTCGTAATTAATAATTTTTAGAACACGTTGTAACAAATACTGTGTCAATATGTATACTACTACAGTTTTAGGTTTATGTTGTATTGCTAAGTTATTTGCAAATTTTGAGCTTTGAATGCGAATTGATTGAGTCATTTGGGAAGAGCGTCCCCCTGTTAGGACCCAAACCTGTGCTTGTACGAGCAGGGGTGTGATCGAGCCTTTATTAAGGGCTTAACCCCTTTCTTGATGGCTTTGAAGAGCGGGGTGTCATTCCCGAAGTATCCTGAGCCTTGACGACTTTCTGATACCTGTGGAAGAAAAGGTAGATAATTAGTACTTCGTTCCGAACCCTATGCGGTATCATTTCTCTTGGTATTTCCTTCATTACATCATCCCTCTAATGGGGCGTTTACAAAATATAATGATAGACCTTCATCAAGTATAATATCTTTTCAAGAACCGATCATTCACCAGCGTACTGACGCCCTGTCCTTTACAATCTATTACCCGATAGGCTCCACTGGAGTAAACTTCATCGATAATGCACACTGGATCCCATTTTGGATCGAATTTACTCCTTGGGCCTTGTGCCGGTGCTGGTCGTTTCATCATTAGCACCAGGTCACCTCTTTTAAATGATCTTCCCCGAACTCGTTTATCGTATGAAGCTGAGATTTGTTTTTGATACATTTCAAGTCTTTGCTGAGCGGCGAGTCTCTTTTCATCCAGATCGTCAAGCTCGATCATTCTGATTTTATCGTTGTACTCGATCGTCAAGGAGTGTCGGAGCGCGACCCATAGTGACTCCACTTGCATTTCCATCGGGATCACGGCTTCCGTGCCGTACACCAACGAGTAGGGTGTGGCTCGAGTAGCTGTGCGGTGACGTGGTCCTGTATGCCCATAGTGCCTCGGGTAATCGTCTGTCCCAGTCCTTCTTATTTTCTGCCACCGTCTTCTTCAGGATTTTCACGATGGTTTTGTTGAATGCCTCGGCCAACCCGTTCGCGGGAGGGTAGTAAGGTGACGAATAGCAATGCTTAATCTTGAACTTCGCGCATAGCCTGTCGATGGTGGCATTTTTGAAGGGTGTCCCATTGTCGGTGGTGATTCTTTCAGGGATACCGTGTCGGTATAGTATGGAATGAAGGATGAAACTTTCGACGTGTCTGGCCTTCACGTTTCTTAAAGAAATGGCTTTAGCCCATTTAGAGAAATAATCGGTCGCAACAAGAATGTACTGATGCCCCTGAGAGGATGGCGGGTTGATCGGCCCTATCACGTCCATGCCCCAGGCGGCGAAGGGCCAAGATATTACTGACTGATGTAACTCTTCTGGTGGTGAGTGCATTATATCTTCATGTATCTGGCATTGATAACACTTCCTGACGTAGTCTATCGCGTCTTTCATCATTGTGGGCCAATAGTACCCCATGTGTCGGACGCGGTGATGTAAGTTCTTGCCCCCTTGATGAGCACCGCACTCCCCTTCGTGAGCTTCTTTTAGCATGGCGTATGCCTCATCCTGGTCCAGGCAGCGTAGCAGCACTCCCTCATACGAGCGCTTGTAGAGGGTGTCACTCTGTATTATAAATGAACCGGCGCGTCTCCTGACCTGAGTACGCATCTTGGGCTCTTCCGGTAAGAATCCGTATTTCAAGTAGTTGACGAATGGCCTTTTCCAGTCAGTCTCTTCTGTGATTTCGAAGCAACAGATGGGATTCGCGCTCGATTCGTCACTGCGTGGCAGGGTAGTTGGTAAGATCCTTCTTTCTTCGATTGTTACTTGAAGTGGGCTGCCTCCGGGATTAGTTAGAGCAGCGGCCAGGCTGGCCAACGCGTCGGCCTGTATGTTCTCTTGCCTTGGTATATGTGAAATGCTGCCATCGCGAAACTGGTCGAACAACGATTGTGCTTGGTGGCAGAAGGGCGACAACTTGGGCTTGCGAACCTCATATTCCGTCGTCAGCTGTCTGATGACTAACCTGGAGTCACCGTAGATCTGTATTGCCTTAATACGCATTTCGAGGGCGAGCTGTAGCCTGATAATGAGGGCTTGGTATTCTGCTTTGTTGTTGGTACAGGTTGGCACGATCGTGAATGAATAGGGCAGCAGATCTCCCTGTTGGCTAATAAATATGACCCCTACTCCTGCCCCTGTGGACCTAGAGGCTCCGTCGAAGTACATTTGCCAGAGTCGCTGTTCTCCAATCATCATGACCTGGTCGTCAGGGAGATCGCACTCCATTTCTTCATTGCCTGGAACGAGGTGCGTAGCGAGAAAATCCGTAATCGCTTGCCCTTTAACGGCTCGGGCCGGGACGTAAGTGATATCGAATTCCGAGAGGAGAAGGGCCCATTTCGCTAAGCGTCCGGACAGTATAGGCCAATTCATGAGAAATTTGATCGGGTCGGCCTTGGATATCAACGTTATTTGATGTGAGAGGTAGTAATGCCTAAGTTTCTTTACGGCGAAGATGAGGGCCAGACATATCTTCTCGATCACTGAGTAGTTAAACTCGGCCCCTACTAACGTAGGACTTAAATAATACAGTGCGTTCTCCTTGCCTTCTTCATTCTTCTGTGCCAGGAGCGCCCCTAGCGATTATCACCCACTGTAATGTACAGAATCAGCGGTTTGCCCTTGATTGGGGCGGTGAGGACTGGCGATTTCCCGAGCATTCCCTTTAATGAATCGAAAGCTTTCTGACAGGCGGCGTCCCATTCGAACTTGACATTTTTCTTGTTGAGTCGGGAGAACGGCTGACAACGACCCGCTAGGTTCGAAATGAATCTTCTCAGGTATGCTACGCGGCCCTGGAAGCTTTTCAGCTGCTTTAGGTTCTTTGGAGGCGGCATTTCTATGATGGCCTTAATTTTTACGGGATCGATTTCTATGCCCCTGTGTCTGACCACGAAACCCAAGAATTTGCCGGATGCAACTCCGAACGCGCATTTTAGTGGATTCATGCGGAGACTCTTCTTACGCAACCGTTGGAACACTTGCCTTAGGTGCTCCCTATGCTGCTCATGATCGGTCAACCTGACGACTAAATCATCTACATAGCATTCAACGTGTTTATGCATCATGTCCTGGAATATGACGTGCATTGTGCGCTGGTAGGTTGCCCCTGCGTTCTTTAATCCGAAGGGCATTACGCGGTAGCAGTAGATGCCGAGAGTTGTGCGGAAAGCCGTGGCTTCTTCGTCTTCTGGGGCCATGCGAATTTAATTGTATCCCGAATACCCGTTCATGAAAGACATCACTGCATACCCCGTCGTGCTGTCAATCAACAGCTCAGGAATTGGGAGGGAAAAATCATCTTTAGGGCAGGCTTCATTTAGGTTTCGAAAATCAACACATATTTGGATTTGTCCGCTCTTCTTCTTGACCGGCACGATGTTTGAGATCCACCGGGGGTACTTCACATCTTGGACGAACCCGGCCTGAATTAGTCTCTTGACTTCTTCCTCAATCTTTGGTATAATGTCTGGATGGAATCGTCGTTGCGGTTGTTTCACTGGCTTCTTTTCCTTCATGATACTTAGCTTGTGCATGGCGATTGTTGGGCTGAGCCCGGGCATTTCTGAATATGTCCAGGCAAAGACATCTTTGTTCTCCTTTAACAGCTGCAAGTATCTCTCCTTCTCACCTTCTAGGACGTTTCTGCTCAAGTATGTATTCCTGGGTTCTTCGGGGGTGCCCAGGTTTATCTCCTCGAGTTCGTCGATCGTCGGTTGTCCACCATCTTCTAGTTGCACGGGTGTGACACTTGGCTGGACTATATCGATAGGCTCCTGCGACTGGGTTTCTTCTGCCGGGCCGATGGTTACCATGTTTACACTTGCCCTAGCCCCTAGGCCCTCTCCATTTCAGTAGACTCACTTATGTTCTTCAAATGGAGCCAGTAACCTCTTCTCTGTGTCTATGCTTTGGTCGGGGAATCCCATATTCCTCATGATCTTTCGGCTGGCTCTGCTATATCTCTTCTCTTCTATTGGTCTAGGCTGGGCGAGCCCCCTTCCTTCTCCTCTTTCTTCTGATGGTGCTGGCCGGCTTGGCCCTGAGTGAAACTTGATATCTTTCTGGGTGACATCTCTTGACGGCACGATGAACTGGCTTGGAGCTTTCGGAAATGGTTTGGTTCTTCCTATCTTGGGTACCGGTACGTTGAAGCTGGACTTGAGCACGCTCATGTCTTGCTCTGAGATCAGTTTTAACACAGACTGCCCTGGCTGACGCAGATGTTGCGGTATCACATAAAACTTCTTCGTGATTGGCCGAGAGTGACTTTCTGGCGGATGTCGGGATCTCCCCTGGGTGGCAGTTTGAGGCTCACTTCCCTGCACGAGCTTCTCTATTCGAGTTTTTACCCTTTGCCCCTTCTTCGATACCTCGGTCCTTTCGCTAGTTTCATTACCGTTGGCCGAGTTGTAGTACTTTGCATCGGCTAAAAACGACTCGGCTATTGTGTATGGCTTTGGGTCCGCCGTTACCCTGTATTGGATTCCGTCTCTGTTATATTTAAAACACTGGTGATACGTCGAGGGGATTATGCAATTTTGATGGAGCCAAGGCCTTCCTAGAAGGAGGTTATACGTTGTCACTGCGTTGATCACATGACATGTCACTTTCGTTGTCAGTCCTTCGATCTCTAACATTACGGTAATTGATCCGAGCGTACGCTGACTGTCTTGATTGAAACCTTGAATCATCATAAAACTTGGGCGTAACGCCGATTGCCTGTAACCTAGCCTCTGCAATGTTTTCAAGGGCATGATGTTTACAGCCGACCCATCGTCCAGCATACATCTCTTAATCTCGGTATCCCTAATTATTCCTGTGACCATTAGCGGGCGATTGTGGTCTATTGATTCTATCGTGCGGTCCTCTTCTGAGAAAGTGATGGTCGAAGGGTGGCCGACAGGCATGACTTGTGACACCGGCATATACCATTCCCAAAATTTATCTGAATTTTTCATTTCTTCTTCTATCTCTATTATCGTGACCTCCCTGAATTCATTGTCAAGTAAGGCGTTGATTAACATTTCCCTGTATACGTTTGAGAGGCATAGAGCATCGTATATGCTCAGGCGGGCGGGAACCTTTCGTAGGTGCGACACAATGTCGTATGCCACTGGCTTAGGGTTTGGCTGACTGGTCGTAGCTTCGACGACCTTTTCTTTTGATTTTTGCATGCGAGGTCTTTCCTGTGATCTGTCAGGGGTACCGTCTTCTGGCATCGGGTTGTCTGGTCTTGGGAGAGTACGGTCAGGCATTTGCCTTCCTGACCATAGGATGACTGCGTCAACTTCCCCCTCCACTACTTGTGGTGTTTCTTCAGGTGATGCCTGTTCGACGAATGACACCATTCCGCAGCGGGCCATGCTCGTCATGAGTCGTCCCTGCCCCTGCGACCTCTCTCCTCTGCCTCTTCCTCTGTTCTTCTTTCTCTTCATGAGTCTTTGTCTGTTCTCAAGTCTTTTCTTGCTACTGACTGGGGTCCATGGTTCCTTCGGCTTAGGGGACGGGGTTGATCGGCCGGTTTCACCTCCTATCGGGGCTGTTGAAATTGCCCCGACCGCCTCCTTCACTGTCTCAGGTACCTTCATGCTGATGACCCCTTGATTAATCAATCGCTGTATTCTCCCCTTTAAGGAGAAGCACTCTTCTGTCTGATGGCTGATGCACCGGTGATATTTGCAGTATTTAGGGTCGTTCGGTCGTCCGACCTCGTGCGGACGAATTGGCTCCGGTAGGCGTATCAAGCCCTCTTTAATCAACTGTTCCATGATCGGAACTAAATCGGCCATGTCGAATGTGTATGGGCCATTTGCCTTTTCTCTTTCGGCTATAGATACACGTTTGGGTACATAGGGCTTTTTACCTTTATCTTGTATATCGCCACCTTCATCTCTGTCCCATGATTGGTAGCGGGACGCTTTCGGTCTTTCGGGTCCCTGCTCCTATCGACTTGGTGGGTCTCCACCACTCTTCCTGTCTCTCTTTTCTGTCTCTCGGGCCTGAAGCTTACTCGAGACACTGCTTCCTCTACTAAGTGTGCTTTCGTTGCTAGTTCGCGAAAGGAGTTGAAGGTGTTGCCTGACAAGCCATATGAGATCATCGGGTCTAGGGCCCTTAGACACATCTCCATCTGCTCGCCTTCGCTGGGTAATTCTCGACATTGAGCTGCTGTGGTTCCCCATCGGTCGATGAACTTCTCAACTGGCTCACCATTTCTCTGTCTGACCATTGCAAGATCCGTTAACGACATCTCTCTCTCTGTTGCGAAGAACTTCTAGATGAAGGCATCTTGCATCTGCTCCCACGTTCTCACAGAGTCGGCCAGGTAGTGACATGTACCATTGGAAGGCTTTCCCTGTTAGGGTAGATCCAAATAGCCGCATGCAATACTGCGGGACTGCAGACCAGTTTCCCAATGTGGTCAAGAAGTGGGTGATGTGCTCTTCTGGCGACCCTCTGCCGTCGAACTTTCCGAAGTCCGGGCATCTAAAGTTGGCCGGAAATGGTACCTCCTCTACTTCTGGCGGGTACGGGACCCGATATTTGTAGCTTCCTTTCCTCTCCTTTTCCTTTTCCTGCTGCATCATATGGGCTATTGTTTGGGATAACTCTTCCCGTGATATGTGAGATGTGGAAAGCAGCGCGCGTCCTACTGGCATGACTTTGGGTTGGATGGGTGGCTCAAGATCAACCGGCTCTTCTGCTGCACCTTGAGATTCCTCTGCCGACTGACGGGTGAGTGGTGCGGCACTTCTGGTGGCATTCTGCGTTATCAGAGTGGTCAAGGCCTCCTGGATAGCCTTCATTCGCTCATTTGTCTCGCGGTTAGTCTCCACCAACCTGTCAATCTGATCCTGTATCGGAGGTAACTCTTCCGTCTCATAAGGTTATTCCTCTGCCTCCACAGCCACTTGGACCATTACTACTTGCGCCAACTGGATTTTTCGAACCGGTCCTTGTCTTGGTACGAGGATCGTCGCGGGCTTGGGCTTTTCATTCACGAATCCAGTGGTCCTTTGTGGGGTACGAGAGGTTCTGGGCAACGGCGGGAACTGCTCAACCGTCATTGCGGGCTCTGCCGGCGCAACCCTTCTGCTGATAAGGGTCTTCTGCCCCTGCTTTGGCTGTTGCTGTTTCCGGATCATGGGGCGAGGTTTTGTAATATTTTTCTCTTCACATGCTGCTAAGCTGGCTGCTTTCTTCTGCTCTTTCTTTTGTCGGCGCGTTTCGACCAACTGCCATCCTGAATTAGAAGCAGTTGTCGTGGTTGGGATGAAGCGAGGGAAGCTGAAGCCTCCGGTGGCAAGGAAGGTGCACAAACTGTTCATTGAGCATGCCATTTCTTTTGTCTGTCCTAGTATCTTGCTAATTCTGTTATGCCATAAGAACCATTATAGCGGTTCACAAATGCGGTCGGGAGTATGAGCCCATCGATCGCGGTGCATAAACCGACAGAAATAAGCAAGACGGGGACAAATACATGTAGTTGTGGAAATTTGTGGGTTCGAAAACCTTTTTTTAAATGTCTATTGCCTTAGAGATGAAGGGAAGAACGTTCCCGTTGAGAGTCGCCAGTTTGACGCCCGAGGGACGCCGAAACATTACGCCTCGCGGTAACTTCCTTATGCGTAGATTTGTGTTTGTAAGTAATTGATCTTAGAGTGTTCCTATATTCAGATATAACCAGAGATTCTGGCATAGTTGATGTCCTCAGCAGAGTCGCCAGTTTGTTGGAACTAGAAAATGAACCGCGGGGAACATTTTCCGAAATGTATGTTTTGTTGCTCTGGGGTTCTGAATAATAGAAGCATTCATGGACAATCACAAGCATTCACAAAAGTACACAAGGGAAAGGGTATCGCAAGGCGAATTTTATTCCAGAGATTCTGAGATCTTGTACATTCCAGGCCGTGGTCTGGCACGAGCCATTAATTACATCGAGTGATCGATGACCCTTGATTAGAAGGCAAGAGACTAGTCAACAGGGACCATGGTCTTAGAGCTTGTGGTCGTAGAGACCTTTATTTGTTTAGCTAGGTACTGAACCACCTTTGTATTAGTCAGATGTCTATGTCCCATATTTTGGCCGGAGACCCGGGCTGAGACTGTCAGGGTTTATTACTGAGATGGACGACTCTGGGCCCGCGCCTGTCAATGTAGGGACAGGTGACCTCAGGAAGTCCATTCTCCAGTTGTGTACCTGCGCAGCCCAACTGCGGATACCGTTTGGATGGGTAGGGCATCGACCATTGTATCGTGGCAGTCGAGAGCAATTGATTTGTGGGGAATTGACTCTTTCGGCATGGTTTATTGTGGCAACCATGTCCTTTCTTGTCTAGCTTTTGACAAAAATCGGATCATGCCTTTACAGTAAACATAAATAATGGCATATTTGCATGGCTCTGGGTGCTGGCGGCTCCTTCCCGGGAAGTCACTTCGCTCATCGTGCTGAATTGGGTCAAGTCTCGAAGACGCTCGATTCTACTCATTTAGAGCTTCCGAAACGTTCGTTCGACCATTCCATTACGTCCGGAATGCTCAAAATACCCAAGATAGGCTCAAGCAGACCTTGAAAATACTTAAAATTGAGCCCGGTGCGCTTGCAAACATATTCTGCAATTGGTTGATTTTTTAGGTGCGTGAGACTTAATTTACGGGTGCGTGGGGCTCCACGCGTCTATCAATTCAATGTCGATTTCACCATGAATTTAAGGGTGCGTAGGACTATATTCAGGGTGCGTGGGTCCAGTTTTACACAATTTTGATTCTTGCTGAATTTATGGTCGCTTGGGGGCGGATTGACAGATGCGTGGGATACTTTCGGATGCGTGGTGGTCCTTTTTACAGGTGCGTTGCCAAATACATGATATTCAAACCTGTAGTGATGTATCTATGATCGGAAAGGGGTTCCCGATGATCGGGAAGGGGTTCCGGCGAGGATTCTAGCGAGGTTTTTTTGGTTTCCGGCAGCGGCAGCTCTCTCTCTCTCTCTTTTCTCGCGCGCGTAATGAGTGGGATGAGGGGGTATTTATAGGTGTGGTCGGCCAATGAGAAGCGGCCACGTGTCACGCACCTGTCAAAATGTCCCCAACGCACCTGTTTATTGATGTGCGAATTCCTGAAAACATACTGGATCTTTCGGGTGCGTGGGGCTTAATAGCCGGGTGCGTGGGGCTCCACGCACCTGGAACCCTGACTTTTAATCATCCATGGATTGTAAGGGTGCGTCGACCATTTTTCAAGGTGCGTTGGGTACCCACGTGCCTTCGTAAATGGGGGACCGTCGTGCTGTTTTTTAAGGGTGCGTTGGGTGCGTGGGGCGTCCGAATTTTCAGGGTGCGTGGACACGTAAATGTGGGCTCCATTAATTGGGTTTTGACTTTTGGAGGGTTTGTAGGGCCCGTTTCGTTGCGCAATCACTTGTACTGTTCATCATAAATAGTAATGAGGTTGCGGGCCATTTCCGGGCGGTTCCGAACACGGTGATCTGTAGGGCCCACCAGAGAATTTGGCTAAGTTAAGGAAATCCCGTATACTTTCATTTTGCGTGCACCGGAAGGCGTTTTGCGTGATTCCTTCAGAGGTATATGGTTACTTTGCTCTTTTTAGAGGTCCTCACTATTTGGGACCCCAACAGAGAAGAAGATGAAGAATAGAAGAAAAAGAAATTTTAAGCAGAAACAACCGCGTGCACAGCCTATTCAGCGCACCATGGTCTCTGTGACAGCTCAACAAGAGGTTGGTGACAAAGGCTGAGATACGGAGAGAGAAGAAGTCAATGTGGTGGCCCTGCGGTCCAGAAAATAGATCATATAGAAGGAATTTTAGAGACGACCAGACCCTAGAAGAACGAACGTGGTCATAGGAGAGTCGTCGAGAGTGCCGAGAGAGAGAGAGAGAGAGAGAGAGAGAGAGAGAGAGAGAGAGAGAGAGAGAGAGAGAGAGAGTAGAAGCAGTCAACGAGCCAGCAACTAACCATCGAAACCACACTCAAGAGAAGGCACCAGTAATTTATGATGTGGTGTCTCATCTGAAGAAAGTCCCAGCCTGGCTCAGCATCTATGATGCCTTGTGTCTTTCGAAGAAATATCGAGAAGTGCTGCTCAACGCACTGCTTGATCAAGAAGCCTGTGAATTCACGATGGCGGAAATCAAATCGAAAATGGAAGAACTGAAGATAACAAGAATCGAGAATCCATCCGTGGAGCAAGTCATGCAAATTGACCGATCATCCATGATCACATTTTCTGAATAAGACAGAATGATCAGCTTAACAAACCACAACCGCCCGTTGATGGTGACAGGTCTCATCCGAGACATAGAGATCAGAAGATGCATGCTAGACGAGCTGTGAAAATCATGCCTCTGAAGACGTTGCAGCAGTTGGGCTTTAAGCAAACAACACTTCGCCCGAGCGCCATGATTATTCAAGGGTTCAATCAGGACAACCAGCATGCCTTAGGGTCTATCACCATTATGCTGGAGATAGAAGAGTTGAGAAATAAGGTCACCTGTCAGGTGATTGATGCGATGAAGACATACAACCTTTTGTTGGGACAACCGTGGCTTCATCAATACGGTATCATTCCTTTGACATATCATCAATGCTTCAAATGCAATAGGGACGACACCCAGTATAGAGTGGCGGCAGACCCGAGGCCATACTCTATCACTAAGTCCTTCCTGGCAGACGCACAGTACTATCAAGAGAACAATGGAACTGAAGCAACCGGGAAAGTCAGTGAACCAACAAAGGCAACACAGGGGGCAAAACCCCAAGGTGAAGGTTCAAGGCAAGAAGATGAAGCTCCGCAAGTGGTCGCTGAAGCAACGCTGGTTTGCAAAGAGAATCCGTCACGCAGAAAGAAGTTCTATCTGGTCTTAAAACACCTCTGGAAGGCGAGACGGTTAGTATTGGAGCTAATGACAAGCCAACAGATGAGCGTATTACAATCCATCTTCAATATGCCGGTACCGAAGGTTGAGAAGATTCGTCTATTCCCTAAGGCTCCGAGCTAGTTCTATGTACTGCCGACAATGGGAGCCAGTCACGAGATAAGGTTTCATGCAGGACCCCATAACCCATTGTAGATTGAAGAGAATGCCAGTAGAGATGCAACCTATTGAAGAGGGAGGGTACAATAAGGCCAGCAGGCACATTATGAGGAACATGTGCTTTGTTTGTTCAGAGCCACAAGCTCGAAAAGGCATGTTAGCACCTTTTGAAGAGAAGACGAAAGTATATAAAGGAAAAGAAGCCCTGGGGGCAAGATGTGAAATCAGGCATGTCAACATGGTGACGATCAGTCCTGTGGAAGAAGCAAGACCGGTCGGACTGAGTGAAGTAGTATAGCCGAGTGCCGCACCAGAGCAGATCGAAGACGAAGGTCAACCCATGATAGATAAACTACAGGAAGTTAATTTGGGGACCCCTGAAGAGCCAAGGAACACTTATATCAGCAAGAACATTTCAGAAGAAGAGAGGGAGAGCTACATCCAACTCTTGAAAGAGAACAAAGATGTGTTCGCATGGACCTATTCTGAGATGTCAGGATTGAATCCGGCAATCGCGATGGATAAGTTGAATATCATGAAAGAGAAGAGGTCGGTCAAACAGACACAGAGGTGCTTCCATCCTGACATCATCTCGAAGATAGAAAAAAAAGTGAAGAAGCGGCTTCAAGCCGGGTTTATCAGAGAAGTTCAATATCCTAAATGGATCTCGAACATAGTACCCGTGAAGAAGAGGAACGGCTAGATCCAGGTATGCATCGATTTTCGTATTCTGAATGAAGCCTGTCCCAAAAATGACTTTCCTTTACCCATCCTGGAGCTACTAGTTAGCGTACACGACGATGTCCTTTATGGATGGCTACTCGGGATATAATCAGAACTGAATGGCTCAAAAAGACGAAGAATCCACTGCCTTCCATACCTCCCTTGGGATATTTTGTTATCGGGTAATGCCATTTGGGCTAAAGAATCTAGGAGCCACATATCAGAGAGCGATACAAATAATCTTCCAAGACATGATGCATAAGCACGTGGAATGCTACGTCGATGACATGTTAGTGAGGTCTGAAGGACATCAGCAACATCGTGAACATTTGAAGCAAGTATTTCAGAAGTTGAGGAAGAAGAGCCTTCACATGAACCCGTTGAAGCGCGCCTTTGGGGTGTCCTCTGGGAAATTTCTAGGGTTTGTAGTCAGACATCGGGGCATCAAAATTGACCCCGCGAAGATTAAAGCAATCCGAGAAATGCCTCCTCTGAAGAACTTAAAAGAGCTAAAGTGCTTCCAGGGAAGAGTTGCTTACCTACGATGGTTCATCTCAAACCCGTCAGGTCGTTGTCAACCTTTCTCTCGACTGAACAAGAAAGACGTCCGCTTTGAGTGGGATGAAACATGTCAGAAAGCCTTCGAGTCCCTCAAAGAGCTACTCGAGAAATCTCCGGTTCTCACAGCGCCAATCTAAGGGAAGCCTCTGATATTATACGTAGTAGTGGGAGAGAATTCACTGGGGGCATTGCTCGCCCAGAAGAATGAAGAAGGGAAGGAAAACGCTTTGTATTACCTGAGCCGTACGCTCGTTGGCGTTGAGTTTAACTACTCGCCGATAGAGAAGATATGTCTTGCTTTGATATTTTTCGTGAAGAAACTGAGGCATTACTGTCTGTCATACCAGCTTACACTGATATCCAGAGTGGATCCCATCAAGTTCCTGATGACTCGGCCCATGTTGTCTGGGTGATTAGCTAAGTGGGCTCTACTATTATCCGAGTTCAACATTACATATCTACCTCTCGGGCTGTCAAAGGACAAGCCATAGCTAATTTCCTAGCAGCCCATTCAGTACTGGATAATATGGAAATGGAATGTGATCTTCCCGATGATCAAGCCATGGCGATAGGGATTACGAAGCCGAGGCGGATGTACTTTGACGAAGCCTCCAGAGTCGTAGGAACAGGGGCCGTTGTGATTTTCATAAGTCCCCAAGGCGATTTATTGCCTTACTCATTCACGATAGTACCATCATGCATGAACAACGAGGCAGAATATCAGGCCCTTATTGTCGGATTGTAGTTGGCACACGATATGCAAATTAAGTCGTTACAAGTCTACGACGATTCTCAGCTAGTTGTGGGACAACTTACGACCGAATACGAAGTCCACAAGCCAGAGCTATCACCTCTTTGTCGTCGGGCCTAAGCCCTATTTGATCATTTTCGGGATAATACAATGTCGCATGTCCCGAGAGCTGAAAATTCCCAAGCAGATGCATTGGCCAACCTGGCCGCAGCTGTCATACACCCAAGGGGTAGCCCACTTCAAGTTACCATAGAAGAGAGAAGAATATTGCCATCCCTCGCAATAGCCAAAAATATCGTGAACGCAAGCCTAGTTTGTTGCTTTGAGATCACAAAAGAAGAAGATTGGCGAAGACCTTTCTCCAATTACCTGAAATACGGGTTTTTGCCTGAAGACCCACAAATGCGCACCCAAGTCAGAAGGCTCACCGGCTCGTTCGTCCTGTTAGAAGAAATACTATATGTTAGAACTAGAAAAATGCTCCATATCAGTTTTCTTTGTATTGTTGCTCTAGGGTTCTGAGTAATGGAAACATTCATAGATAATCACAAGCATTCACAAAAGATACACAAGAAGAGATATCGTAAGCGAAATTTTATTCCAGAGATTCTGAGATCTTGTACATTCCAGGCTATGATCTAGCACAAGCCCTTAATTACATCGAATGATCGATGACCCTTGATTAAAAGGTTGTTGAAACTGAAAATGCAGCGAGGCCATTTTCTGGATGGTGTTTATTGTGTATTGGTGCTCTGGGGTTCTGAGTAATAGAAACATTCATAAATAATCACAAGCATTCACAAAGGTACACAAGAAGAGATATCGCAAGGCGAATTTTATTCCAGAGATTCTGAGATCTTTTACATTCTAGGCCGTGGTCTGACACGAGCCCTTAATTACATCGAATGATCGATGACCCTTGATTAGAAGGCAAAAGACTAGTCAGCAGGGACTATGGTCTTAGATCTTGTGGTCGTAAAGACCTGTATTTGTTTTGCTATGTACTGAACCACCTTTGTATTAGTCAGATGTCTATGTCCCATATTCTGGCTGGAGATCCGGGCTGAGACTATTAGGGTTTATGACTGAGATGGATGACTCTGGGCCCGCGCCTGTCAATGTAGGGACAGGTGACCTCAGGAAGTCCATTTTACAGTTGTGTGTACCTGCGTAGCCCAACCAACAGATATCGTTTAGATGGGCAGGGCATTGACTGTTGTGTTGTGGCAGTTGAGAGCAATTGGTTTGTAGGGAATCAAAACTCTTTGGCATGGTTTATCGTGGTAACCATAGCCCTGCTTGTCTAGCTTTTGACCCAAATCGGATCATGCCTTTATAGTAAACATAAATGATGACATATTTGCATAGTTCTGGATGCTGGCAGCTCCTTTCCTGGAAGTCACTTCGTTTATCGCGTCGAACCGGGCCAAACCTCGAAGATGCGCGATTTTACTCATTTAAAGTTCCCGGAACATTCGTTCGACCGTTCCATTACGTCCGGAATGCTCGAAATACCCAAGATAAGCTCAAGCAGACCTTGCAAACACTTAAAATTGAGTCCGGTGCACCTGCAAACATGTTCTGCAATTGGCTGATTTTTTAGGTGCGTGGGACTTAATAAACGGGTGCGTGGAGCTCCACATAAAATTAAGTAGCGAATTTATGATGAATTTAGGGGTGTGTGGGTCCATATTAAGGATGCGTGGGACCAAATTTGCAAATCTGATTTTGATAAATATGGACGCGTGGGACCCGAAATTATGGACGCGTGGGCCACTTTTGGGTGCGTGGGAGTCCGATGCACTTGTCCGATTCACGTCGAATTATTGGACGCGTGGGTAATTATTCGGGTGCGTGGGATCATTTTCAGGATGCGTGGCCACACTTATGATTTAGGATTCAGACCTGCGGTGGAATATCGGCAATCGGAAAGGGTATTCCGACGAGGGTTTTCGGCGGCGATTTTGGAATCCCAGAGGGCGGCAACTCTCAGTTTTTTCAGAACTGTCCAAATGAATCGGTGGACGGGGTATTTATAGGTGAAGTCGGCCAATAGGAGAGCGCCACGTGCCACGCACCCTTAAAATACCGTCGACACACCCGGAAATGACCTCTAAAAGTATCTGATTTGTCGGGTGCGTGGGACTTATTAAACAGGTGCGTGAGACTCAACGCACCTGAAAATTAAGTCCCTGATTTGTAGTTGAATTTGTGGATGCGTGGGGCATTTTTCGGGTGCGTGGGACTCCAAAATGCCTTCGAATGAGAATCATAAAATGTGTTAAATTTAAGGGTGCGTGGGACCATTTTTGGGGTGCGTGGGACGCCGAATGCCTTTAAATGAATTCATATTTTTAGTGATTTTTCGGGCGCGTGGGGCACCTGAATTTATGGGTGCGTGGACACGTAAATGTGAACTCCACCAGTTGGGTTTTGAATTTTGGAGGGTTTGTGGGGCCCGTTTGGTTGCGCAATCACTTGCACTGTTCATCATGAGTGGTAATGAGGTTGCAGGTCCACTTCCGGGCGGTTCCGATCACGGTGATCGGCGGGGCCCACTTGGAGAATTGGTTAAGGAAATCCTACATATTTCCATTTTATGCGTACCGGAAGGAGTTCTGCGTGATTCCTTTGGCTATTTTGCTTATTTTAAGAGTCCCTACCTTTTGGGACCCCAAGTAGATGCCCCTCCGGTGGGTCGTAACGGACGCACGATCGTCTGGTGCGACGCACCGGACCTTTTGGGTCCCACTATAAATAGAGAAGACGGCCTATTCTCGTCATTTCACTGTTCCTTGCTAGATATCCCGGATCAAGCCCATGCACCCTTTTATTCTCCAACGCAACCAACAATTGTCTCCAACACACCCTTTTAATCCGCACGCACCTGTTTATTCGAGGTAAAAATGATATTTCGGGTGCGTGGGGACTCACGCACCCAGGAATCCTGAGTTCGAATTTTGAATCCCCCTTTTTAGGGGTGCGTGGGATGACCTAGAAATTGTTGAACTTCGGTGGAATTTTCGAATTTTTGAGGTGCGTTGTGGCCCACACACCCTTCGTCGAATCATGGAGGGTTTTAACCCTGTCACGCACCTGAGAATTGGGTTTTATAAGGGTGCGTGGGGGTTCACGCAGCCTCAATTTGTAACTTTGGGAAATTTTCAAGTGTTTCAAGGTGCGTGGGGGTTCACGCACCCTGCTTTCCGAACTTGGTGTATTTTGGGCGTATTTCGGGGTGCGTGGAGCCTTACGCATCCTCAAATTCAACCTGATAGCCTTTGAACATTATTGGGGTGCGTGAAGCCTCACGCACACGGAATTTATACTTGGTATTTTGAGGTGCGTGGGGCCTCACGCACCCAGCCCATAGGAATTAGTGGAATCTGGGATTTTGCGAACTTTATTCTAGCGATTTGCTAAGTCTCTAAAGGGTATGAGCTCCTTATACCTCTGCTTCATATTTGCGTATATGTGTCAGTTGTTCTAAGGAGGCGTAGGGTCTCATACACTTAAAAGATTTCTAGATTGCATCAGCTTAATGGGCAATTCTAGTGGCTAATTTAAGTGATGTTTCGAGCATACCTTTGCATGTCTCTTCTTAGCCTTTCTGACTTTATGCGACTAGCTTCACGTGCTTTCTCTTTCTTCTCTCTTGTCGGACTGCCATATCGGTTCATCAGTCTTGTTTCTTAGCAGACAATGGCCATAACTCGTGCTTCTCTACGCGCGGCCCGAGACTGTCTAAGGCGGCTTCTGGGCTCTCTGAATCTCCCTGAGACTTGGTCATCTCTCGCTGCTCTGCATGACGAGGTGGCCGAGGCCTTGACCCAATTGGGCGCAGACTCTCGCCCTATTCTTCAAGCTATTCAGAACGTCTCCCTGATGGCCTCCATTTCTGATGAACATAAGGAGGTCATCTTCGACTTCATCGGCGATTCTTCCCTCTTGGAAGAGTTAGCGATCCTCGAGGCGGCGGAGCCTTCTCTGGCCGCTTCTTTCTTGTCTTTATCGAGCCGGCTTCACTCCTTGAAGGAGGAAAGAAGGGAGAGCAGACGATTCTTGGCTTGGCTTGTCCCGCTGGCGGAGGCTGAGTTTTCAGACGGCCGCACCGGTATTTGGAGGATGGTCAGGGAGGCCCTGAGGGAGCACGACAGGCTGGCGATCGATGTCTTCATCATGCGAAATTGGGCCAACGCCGAGCATTTGAACTTCGACTTCATGTAGCAATGTATTTCCATTCTAATGGACCTGATTTCTAAGGAAGCCCAGGTCCAGGCGAAGGTGGACGAGTTGAGAGCTCGGGTTCTTCCGCTGGTGCAAGACTGAGATCCTCTCTTTTCGACTATGGGGAGGGGTCCCCGCAATTTTGCATCATCTTACATCAATTATTAATTTCTAATCATTTAAACGGTTGATACAACAATCTAGACATTTGGAATTGTCCTCGTGGTTGATGAATGATAATCATATCTTTCTTCTTTGCTTCTGTCCTCTCTTGTTTGCATGTTTGTGATGACGATGTTGTGGTTGTGAATAGTTGTTGCTACATTTCTTTCTCCGTTGGTTTGAATGTGTTCTGCCGGGGCCTTGATTGGCGCTTGTACTTTGTTTACTTGCTGCTTCGTATCCCTTTGGATTTTGTGAATATTTGATCGATTTTATGCGAACATTTTCCTTTTGCCCTGTATCTAAGCCTTTTACATGCCGTTGCAGATTACAATGGCCAGTGATCCTTCGCAGGCTGGTCCTTCAGGTCCACCGCCAACTCCGTCGAAGCGCAAGCGTGCTGCCGCTAAAAAGGTTTCCAGGCCATCGGCCGAGAATCCGCAATGGTTCCTTCCCCCGGAGACGTTCAACTTCTACGAGCGTATCCTTACACTATCCAAGGATATACAGAAGAAAATCCTTTGTGATAGGATCGTGCCACCCCCTCCAGATAGGGGTACACAAGAGCAGTGGGATGCCTGGTATGCTCCTCTCCGTGGTTTCCGGTCGGACGGGGTCGTAGGTTCTGAGGACGGCGAAGTGAGCCCGTCGATCCCTGCTCAGGCTGCCAGGCGCGGTCGCCCGAAAAGGGCTGGTAAAGGCACCAAGCAAGTATATTTGGAGAATCAAGCCAAATCTAAGTCGGATAAAATGAAGGTGGCCTGGTCTAGCGCTAAACTTGTCACTGCGCCGCTTGTCATTAGAAACCCCTATACTCGGGAATACATTCGTTATTCAAAGAGTTACTAGCGGCAGCGATCCCTCCCAAGCATCGAGCCGTCTGATATTTGCCGGAGCAACTCTTTTTATAGCGTCGACGCTTGGACGTCTGGCCCGGCGCCGTTTCTCAGTTGTTCTTTATCTAAGAATGGAAAGCATCAGTCAGTCCTAGGCGTGAAGGACATGATCTTCTTGGAGCCGAACTACAGTCCCCATCAGCCCTTCCCCAAACATTATTTTGAGACCCTCCGCCAGCGGTTTCATCATCTAGGGGATACTGAAGTATGGTTGACCAGGGGCATTTCGAACTCGCGGCCATCTGGTCCTCCACCCGGCTACGAAGCATGGGGGAACCGGATCTTAGAACAGCACCGGGCTACCTTACGGGCGGTGGGCTTATATAAGGCGATCGAAGCGACGTCAAGTTATTTTTGCCAAGAGCCCTGGGTATACAAGGGCTTCCATAATCATTGGTGCTCCATTAGCAACTCCTTCCATATGCCGTGCGGCAAGATGAGCATCTCTCTCTGGGATCTTAATAGGATCGCAGGCCTCCCGATTCGTGGGAGAATCTACGACGAATGGGTCCGAAGCAACGATGAGCTGTTGCGAAAGAAGAAGGGCGTCAACGAAGGCTTCTTCTCCGAGGCCTGTTATGAGTTGTTCGCGGAATTACCTCAATTTTGGGGCCTCAAAGATAAGCTTCCATTCGAGGACTGGCTGGTCTATTTCAGCCATGGTTTGAAGTAAGTGTTTCGTTTACGGGTCGCAGATCATTATCTCATCATTCCTTTCCTTTCTGCTAACACTTTATTTCCTTTTCTTCAGCTTGGATACGCGGCTTACTACGAGGGCCGCGGTGACAAGCCGCTTCTGGAGAAATGGATGAAAGAGAACTTCTCTCGCCCTAACAAGCTCTCCCCCACCTGTGAGTAGGCCTGTTTCTTGGCATACTGGCTCAGCTGTGTAGCGCTCCCAAGCTCTAAGCAGGCAGATAACGTCAGGGTGTCTTGTTTTGCCGTCACGGGGGCCCTGGCGAACGATCATCGGTACGCGCTAGCTCCAGTGGTCCTATGCTCCATCTATCGGGCATTCCGCTACATTATTAGCAATAAGGAGCGGGCCTGCCTACGAGATGAATTCTGCCTACTGCGGGTGGCACTTTTTCTCCGGTTGGCTCGGGGTGTAATTCCCCTGGGTCTATGGCATGCGGCGCGGGGATTATATCAGAGAGGGGAAGCTCCCGTTGCACTTCTTTCAGAAGAAGAGGATGATTGGTCATAACCTGACCACTCTTGAGGATAGCATCGCGCGGCTTGAGGATGTATATTTTTATCACTTCTCCGGTACCCGGAGTGAAGAATCGGTCCTGTGCACGGATGATGATAGCGTTGACTATTACGAGCGTTCCTTCTTAATTGCGATTCGTCCGTCGTCACTACCACTTCGCGAAGGGTTGGAGTTCTGGAGGGAACCCTATTATCCTAATCGCTTCGCCCGCCAATTCGGCTACGACCAAGGGGTGCCAGCGACATTAGAACCGGTGACGCACGAGCAGCGAGCGTAAGGTGTTGGGCCCATTCATTGGAAGTGGATGTGGCGGCAACTTATGCTGACGGGAACCGGTTGTTCTTTCATCATCCCGGGGACGCAGTGTTTTGCCAGGGCTACCTTCGGATGGATGAGGTGGTGGGCCCATCAGTATGCGCTGGTCCGGAATAAAATGCTTATCACTGAGCCCGTCTTCGTCACGCCTCCTGTCGTTACTCCCACTCCTGCCAACGGACTTGGCTATGTATCAGAAAATCTTCATCAACCTGTGGTGCCGGGCACGGAGAGATTGCAGACCTCCTTGAATGTAGTGATCGACCATGAGAAGCCGGAACATACTCTGGAAGGTTGGATCGCCCATGGGGAGAGAAATGTAACAGCGGCGAGGCCAGAGTTCCCATCCCTCGGGCCTATTGATGAGTTACCCGCGGAGGGCGATGTTCTGAGAGGGGGGAACGAAGGTGATGATGGCGAAGAGGGTGATGATGATGATGATGACATGGGCGAGGTAGGTGGTAATGATGATGATGCTGCCGCTGAGGGTGACGGTGGTAGGGATGGTGATGATGCTATGGGCGGAGCTGGTGGAGGTGATGAGGATGTGGGTGGCGGTGAAGGCGGAGGCTCTGATGGTGATGACGGTGGTGACGCTAGTGGTGATGGTGATGATGCTTGGTGGTGATGGTGATGAGGGGGTATCGACTGAGCGCACTGGTCCTCGGGTGAAAACTGCCCCTAGTCTCCCTGCCGTTTGTGGTGGCAAGAAGATAAAGGACTTGTGGAAACTGCACAGAGCCGAGCGTCTGCGGGAGCGGCTTTCCAAAGAGGTCAGTGACGCTCCGGCCATCAACGCAGGAGAGGCCAGGGAAGAGGGTGAGTTGAGCTCTCAAGCCAACTTGAGTGAAGGCTGCCATAACCGGGGGAGTAACGAGAGTGAGCCTATATATGATAGATCTATCCCTGAGGAGAACATGGGGGCAATCTTCATGGACCTGGATGATGAAGCACCTGCTGAATCCGTCCTTCCCCCCAATCCTCCTGTGGTAGACGTTGAAGCTTAGAGCACGGTTCCGGAAGTGACTGTCGCTGCCGTAGTGGAAGAGATCGCGGCTCCTACTATCGAGTTAACTGCGCCCGAACCTGTTGTGGGAGCTCCCCCTTCTGTTGAGCCGTCATCAACTGAACCCGTTACTGAAGTTCCTCCTGCCGTTATATCATTATCAGCCGAGCCTGCCACTAAAGCTCCTCCTACCGTTGGGCCAGCATCTGATGCCAATATTCCCGAGGTCGTGGTGCTATCTTCTCCAGAATTACCCAAACCATTGACTGAGGGGGCAACGGAACCGGCCCCGGTGCCACCCGTGCCCACTGCTTCATCCGGCGCTCTTGCCGTCGACATTCCTGAAATTGTTGGTATATCACTTGGTCTTACTGCCTTGACTGCTTTCTTTCTGATGGTGATTTTCCTGCATTGATGCTTATCGTTTGTTTTGTCAGTAGTAGTTCCGACCTGTGCCCCTGCCCCTGTGGTTTTGCCCGAAGCACTCACTTCTTCTCTTCGAGGTTTGTCGAAGATAAAGGCGAACCTCTTGAAGAGTCTTTTGATGACTATCATTGATTCATTGAAGAACGAGGATGAATGGTGTATTCTGGATGAAGGGCTACAAGCGCTTGAGCATAATGCTACATGGCTCGGGGTTGACGTCTCTTCGATGGTCGATCACGTGGTCCGGTTCAAAGAGGGGATGGCTCGTGTCGTTGGCACAAAGCGTCTCAGACCTGATCCTTCTACTGAGGAGAAGCGTAGCTAGTTGCAGTCTCTTCTTCCAAAGCTGGAACTTCACAGGGCAGACGTGGCCGCGGCGAGGCAAGATTGGCAAGTCGCTAGCACTAGATGTCAGGGGGCCACAAATCGTTTAGAAGAGATTGATAGTGAAATAGCACGGCTGCAGGCCGAGCGTTTGATTGTTCACCTAAACTTTTCCAAGTTTACCAGTCAGAAGGCTCGCTTGCAGTTGTCTATTGATCAACATGAGGCGAAGTGCAATGACATAAAGGCCCAGGTCATAGAACTTGCAGCAGCTTCTACAGAACGTCCCTGACCCTGCACAAGTTTTGGCTAAAGCAGACGCGGCACAAAGGGGTATCCAAAGTTCTGCAATCGATATGTTAGAACAATGCATGAAGAACTTAGATGGCTGAACAGTGATGGTTTTGTTTGTAATTTTACAACACATTTGTAACGGATATTGTATCAATATGTATACCATCGCAGATAATGTATCAATATGTATACTATCGCAATTTCGGATTCATGCTGGGTTTCTAATTTATTTGCGAGAATGTAAACTGATTGAGCTATTTGGGAAAGAACGTCCCCCTGTTAGGACCCAAACCTGTGCTCAGTATGAGCAGGGATGCGACCGAGCCTTTGTTAAGGGCTTATCTCCTTTCTTGATGGTCTTGAAGGGCGGGGTGCCATACTTGACGTGTCTTGAGTCTTAACAACTTTCTGACACCTGTGGAAGCGAAAAGATAATTAGTACTTCGCTTCAAGCCCTATGCGGTATCATTTCTTTCGGTATCTCCTTCATTACATTCTCCCTCTAATGGGGTGTTTACAAACTATAATGATAGGCTTGCGTCAAGTATAATATCTTTTCAAGAATCGACCGTTCACCAGTGAACCGATGCCCTGTCCTTTGCAATCCATCACCCGATAGGCTCCATTAGAATACACTTCATCGATGATACACACCGGATCCCATTTCGGATCGAATTTACTCTTGGGACCTTGAGCCGGTGCCGGACGTTTCATCATCAGTACCAAGTCGCCTCTTTTGAATGACCTACCACGGACTCGTTTATCGTATGAGGCTGAGATTTGTTTCTGATACATTTCGAGCCTTTGCTGAGCGGCGAGTCTCTTTTCGTCCAGATCGTCTAGCTCGACCATTCTGATTTTAGCATTGTACTCGGTTGTAAAGGAGTGTCGGAGCACGAGCCGTAGCGACTCCACCTGTATCTCCATCGGAATCACAGCTTCCGTACTATATACCAACGAGTAGGGTGTGGCTCGAGTGGCTGTGCGGTACGTGGTCCTATATGCCCATAACGCTTCGGGCAATCGTCTGTCCCAGTCCTTCTTATTCTCTGCCACCGTCTTCTTCAGGATTTCATGATAGTCTTGTTGAATGCCTCGGCTAACCCATTCGTGGGAGGGTAGTAAGGCGATGAATAGCAATGCTTAATCTTGAACTTTGCGCACAGCTTATCGATAGTGACATTTTTGAAGGGCGTTCCGTTGTCGGTGGTGATTCTTTCGGGGATACCATGCCGGTATAATATGGAGTGACGGATGAAACTTTCGACGTGTCTGGCTTTCACATTTCTCAGGGCAATGGCTTCAGCCCATTTAAAGAAATAATCGGTTGCAGCAAGAATGTACTGGTGCCTCTGAGAGGATGGCGGATTGATCGGCCCTATCACGTCCATGCCCCAGGCGACGAAAGGCCAAGATATTACTGATTGATGTAACTCTTTCGGTGGCGAGTGTATTATATCTGCATGTATCTGGCATTGATGACACTTCTTGACGTATTCCATTACGTCTTTTGTCATTGTGGGCCAATAATACCCCATGTGTCGGACACGGTGATGTAAGTTCTTGCCCCCTGGTGAGCACCGCACTCTCCTCCGTGAGCTTCTTTTAGTGTGGCGTATGCTTCATCATGGTCTAGGCAGCGTAGCAACCCTCCCTCATACGAGCGCTTGTAAAGGACGTCATTCTGTATTATAAATGAACCGACGCATCTCCTGACCTGTGTGCATATCTTGGGCTCTTCTGGTAAAAATCTGTATTTCAAGTAGTCGACAAATGGCCTTCTCCAGTTGTTTTCTTTTGTGATTTCGAAAGTAGCAGATGAGATTCATGCTCGATTCATCACCACGCAATACGGTTGTTGGTAAGATCCTTCTTTCTTCGATTGTTACTTGAAGTGGGCTACCTCCGGGATTAGCCAGAGCAGTGGCTAGGCTGGCCAATGCATCGGCCTGTACATTCTCTTGCCTTGGTATATGTGAAATGCTACCATTGCGAAACTGGTCGAACAACGATTGCGCTTGGTGGCAAAAGGGCGACAACTCAGGTTTGCGAACCTCATATTCTGTCATCAGCTGTCTGATGACCAGCCTAGAGTCACCGTAAATCTGTATTGCCTTGATACGCATCTCGAGGGAGAGCTGTAGTCCGATAATGAGGGCTTGATATTCTGCTTCATTGTTGGTACAGGTTGGCACGATCGTAAATGAATAGGGTAGTAGATCTCCTTGCGGGCTAATAAATATAACTCCTGCTCCTGCCCCTGTTGACCTAGAGGCTCCGTCGAAGTACATTTGCCAGAGTCGCGGTTCTTCAATTATCATAACCTGGTCATCTGGGAGGTCATACTCCATTTCTTTGCTGCTCGGGACTAGATGCGCAGCGAGAAAATCTGCAATCGCTTGTCCTTTAATAGCTCGGGCCGGGACGTAAGTGATATCGAATTCAGAGAGGAGAAGGGCCCATTTCGCTAGGCGTCCAGACAGCATAGGCCGATTCATGAGGAATTTGATCGGGTCGGCCTTGGATATCAACGTTATTTGGTGCGAGAGGCAGTAATGTCTGAGTTTCTTCACGGCGAAGATGAGAGCCAGACATATCTTCTCGATCGCTGAGTAGTTAAATTCGGCCCCCACTAACGTGCGGCTCAAATAATATAACGCGTTTTCCTTGCTTTCCTCATTTTTCTGTGCCAGGAGCGCCCCTAGCGAGTTATCACCTACTGCAATGTATAGAATCAGTGGCTTACCCTTGATCGGGGCGGCGAGGACTAGGGGAATTTTCGAGCATCTCCTTTAATGAATCGAAAGCTTTCTGACAAGCGTCGTCCCATTCAAACTTCACGTCTTTCTTGTTGAGGCGGGAGAACGGTGACAGCGGCCGGCCAGATTCGAAATAAATCTTCTTAGATATGCCACGCGGCCTTGGAAACTCTTCAACTGTTTTAGGTTCTTGGGGGCGGCATTTCTCTGATGGCCTTAATCTTGGCGGGATCGATCTCTATACCCCTGTGCCTGACAACAAAGCCCAAGAATTTGCCGGATGCAACCTCAAATGCGCACTTCAGAGGGTTCATACGAAGGCTCTTCTTGCGCAAACGCTGGAATACCTGCCTCAAGTGCTCTCTGTGCTGCTCATGACCGGCTGACCTCACAACCGAATCATCCACATAGCATTCGACGTGTTTATGCATCATATCTTGGAATATAACGTGCATTGCGCTGATACGTTGCCCCTGCGTTCTTCAGTCCGAAGGGCATTACGCGATAACAGTAAATGCCTGAGAGTTGTGCGGAAAGCCATGTGCTTCTTCATCTTCTGGGGCCATACGAATTTGATTGTATCCCGAGTACCCCTCCATGAAGGACATCACTGCATACCCTGTTGTGCTATCAATCAACAGCTCTGGAATTGGGAGGGAAAAATTGTCTTTAGGGCAGGCTTCATTTAGATTTCGAAATCAACGCAGACTCGGATTTGTCCGCTCTTCTTCTTGACCGGCACGATGTTTGAGATCCATTGGGGGTATTTCACCTCTCGAACGAACCCGGCCTGAATCAGTCTCTTGACTTCTTCTTCAATCTTGGGTATAATGTCCGGATGAAATCGTCGCTGCGGTTGCTTCATTGGCTTCTTTTCCTTCATGATACTTAGCTTGTGCATGGCGATCGTCGGGCTGAGCCCGGGCATTTCTGAATATGTCCAGGCAAAGACATCCTTATTCTCCTTTAATAGTTGTAGGTATCTCTTTCTTTCATTTTCTGAGACGTTTCTGCTCAAGTATGTATTCCTAGGTTCTTCGGGGGTGCCCAGATTTATCTCTTCGAGTTCATTAATCATCGGTTGCCCACCATCTTCTAGTTGCACGGGTGCGATACTTGGCTGGATAATATCGGTAGACTCCTGCGACTGAATCTCTTCTGCCGGGCCGATGGTTATCATGTTTACGCTTGCCCTAGCTCCTAGACCTTCTTCGTTTCGGTATACTCGCTTATGTTCTTCAAATGGAGCTAGTAACCTCTTCTTTGTGTTTGTCCCATAGCCGGAGAATCCCATATTCTTCATGATCTTCCGGCTGGCTCTGCTATATCTCTTCTCTTCTATCGGTCGAGGTTGGGCAAGTCCCCTTCCCTCCTCTCTTTCTTCTAATGGTACTGGTTAGCTTGGCCCTGAGTGAAACTCGATGTCTTTCTGGGTGACGTCTCTTGACGGCATGATGAATTGGTTTAGAGCTTTTGGAAATGGTTTGGTTCTTCCTATCTTGGGTACCGGCATATTGAAGCTGGACTTGAGCACGCTCATGTTTTGATCTGAGATCAATTTTAACACAGACTGCCCTGGTTGACGCAGATATTGCGGTACCACATAGAACTTCTTCGTAATCGGCTGAGAGCGATTTTCCGGCTGATGTCGGGGTCTCCCCTGGGTGACGGTTTGAGGCTTACTTTTCTACACGAACTTCTCTATTCGGGGCTTTGCCCCTTGCCCCTTCTTCGATACCTCGGACTTTTCGCTGGTTTTACTGCTGTCGGTCAAGTTGTAGTACTTTGCATCGGCCAAAAATGACTCGGCTATTGTGTATGGCTTTGGATCCGCCGCTACCCTGCGTTGGACCCCGTCTCTGTTATATTTGAAGCACTGGTGATATGTCGAGGGGATTATGAGATTCTGATGGAGCCAAGGCCTTCATAGAAGGAGGTTGTATGTTGTCACTGCATCGATTACCTGACATGTCACTTTCGTTGTCAGTTCTTCAATCTCTAACATTACTGTGATTGATCCGAGCGTACGCTGACTGTCTTGATTGAAACCTTGAATCATCACGAAAGTCGGGCGTAACGCCGATTGCCTGTAACCCAGTCTCTGCAATGTTTTCAATGGCATAATATTCACGGCAGACCCATCGTCCAGCATGCACCTCTTGATCTCGGTATCCCTGATTATTCCTGTGACCATTAACGGGCGATTGTGGTCCATTGATTCTATCGTGTGGTCTTCTTCTGAGAAAGTGATGGCCGAAGGATGGTTGACAGGCATGACTTGTGACACCGGCATATACCCTTCCTAAAATTTATCTGAATTATTCATTTCTTCTTCTATCTCTATCATTGTGACCACACTGACTTCATTGTCAAGTAAGGCATTGATTAACATTTCCCTGTACACTTTCGAGAGACATAAAGCATCGTATACGCTTAGGCGGGCGGGAACCTTCCGTAGGTGTGACACGATGTCGTATGCCACTAGTCTTGGGTTTGGCTGACTGGTCGTAGCTTCGACGACCTTTTCTTTCGACTTTTGCATGCGAGGTCTTTCCTGTGATCTGTCAGGGGTATCGTCTTCTGGCATCGGGTTGTCTGGTCTTGGGGGAGTACGGTCAGGCATTTGCTTTCCTGACCGTAGGATGACTGCGTCAACTTCCCTCTCCACTACTTGTGGGGTCTCTTCAGGCGATGCTTGCTTGGCGAACGACACCATTCCGCAGTGGGCCATGCTTGTTATGGGTTATTCCTGCCCCTGCGACATTTCTCTTCTTCCTCTTCCTCTGCTCTTCTTTCGTTTTACGAGTATTCGTCTGTTCTCAAGTCTTTTCTTGCTACTGACTAGAGTCCATGGTTCCTTCGGCTCAGGGAACGAGGTTGATCGGCTGGTTTCACCTTTTATTGGGATTGTTGAAATTGCCCCGACTGTCTCCTTCACTGTCTCAGGTACCTTCATGCTGATGACTCCTTGATTGATCAACCTCTGTATTCTTCCTTTTAAGGAGAAGCAATCTTCTGTCTGGTGGCTGATGCACCGGTGATATCTGCAGTATTTAGTGTCATTTGTTCGTCCAACTTCATGTGGACGAATTGGTTCTGGCAGGTGTATCAAGCCTTCTTCGATCAACTGTTCCATGATCGGAACCAGATCGGCCATGTCGAATGTGTATGGGCCGTTCGCCCTCTCTCTTTCGGCTATAGATACACGTTTGGGTACATAGGGCTTTTTACTCTTGTCTTGTATAACTGCCGCCTTCACCTCTGGCCCATGATCGGTAGCGGGACGTTTTCGGTCTTTCTGGTCCCTACTTCTGTCGACCTGGTGAGTCTCCACTACTCTTCCATCTCTCTCTTCTGTCTCTCGAGTCTGAAGTTTACCCGAGATGCTGCTTCCTCTACCAAATGTGCTTTCGTTGCTAGTTCGCGAAAGGGAGTTGAAGGTATTGCCTGACAAGCCATACTAGATCATCGGGTCTAGGGCCCTTAGACACATCTTCATCTGCTCGCCTTAGCTCGGGTAATTCACGACATTGAGCTGCTGTGGTTCTCCATCGGTCGATGAACTTCTCAACTGGTTCACCATTTCTCTGTCTGACCATTGCAAGGTCTGTCAGCGAGATCTCCCTCTCTGTCGCGAAAAACTTTGAGGTGAAGGCGTCCTGCATCTGCTCCCATGTTCTTACAGAGCCGGCCGGTAGCGACATGTACCATTGAAAGGCTTTCCCTGTCAAGGTAGATCCGAATAGCCATATGCAATACTGCGGGACTGCGGACCAGTTTCCCAATGTAGTCAAGAAGTGGGTGATGTGCTCCTCCGGCGGCCCTCTGCCATCGAACTTTCAAAAGCCGGGGCATCTGAAATTAGCCGAGAATGGCACCTCCTCTACCTCTGGTGGGTATGGTACCCGATATTTATAGCTGCCTCTCCTTTCTTTCTCTTTTTCTTGCTGCATCATATGGGCTATTGGTTGGGATAACTCTTCTCGTGATATCTGGGATGCGGACGGCAGCGCGCGTCCTATTGGCGCGACTCTGAGTTGGATGGGCGGCTCAGGCTCAACCCGACCTTCTGCCGCGCCTTGAGATTCCTCCGCCGACTGATGGGTGGGCGGCGCGATACTTCTGGTGGCATTCTGCACTATCAGAGTGGTCAAGGCCTCCTGGATAGCCTTCATTCACTCGTTTGTCTCGCGGTTAGCCTCAACCAATCTATCGATCTGATCTTGTAACGGAGGTAATTCTTCCGTCTCATAAGGCTCTTCTTCTGCCTCTGCGGCCACTTGGACCATTACCTCTTGCGCCAACCGGATTTCTCGAGCCAGGGCTTTGTTTCTGTACGAGGGTTGTCGCGGGCTTGGACTTTGCATTCACGGGCCTAGTAGTCTTTTGCGCAGGTGCGAGCGATTTTGGACCACGGCGGGAATTGCTCAACCGTCATCACGGGCATTGCGGGCTTGGCTAACGCAACCCGCCTGTCGATAAGGGTCTTCTGCCCCTGCTTTGGCTGCCACTGTTTCCTAATCACGGGGCAAGGTCTTGTAATTTTTGCCTTCCTGTATGCTGCTAAGATGGCAGCTTTCTTCTGTTCCTTCTTCTGCCTTCGGGTCTCAACCAACTGCCACTCTGGTCTTGGATTTACAGTTGCGGTGAAACAGGGGAAGCTGAAGCCTCCGGTGGCAAGGAAGGTGCATGAACCGGTCATCGGGCCCACCATTTCTTTTGTCTGTCCTGTTATCTTGCTAATTCTGCGGTGTCAGAAAATCATTAGAACAGTTCATAAACGCGGCCGGGAACGTGAATCCGTCGATCGCGGTACATAAACTAGTAGGAATAAGCAAGGAGAAGACAAACGTGCGTAGTTGTGGAAGTTTGTGGTTTTTTGAAAACCTTTGATTTACCGTCTACTGCCTTAAAGTTGAAGGGAAGAACGTTCTCGTTGTGTAATGACCCGAGATTTTGGGAGCAGTGTATACCTTCATGAGAGTACAAATGGCTACATTTGCCTAGTACAAATGTGTAAACCGTTAATCTTGCCATTGCAATTGTCCATGTACACTAAGTACTTAATTACTGATCATAAACTTATATATTATAATAAACCGGGTCCTTAGAATAATTTAAATATTTGTTTAATGAATCACATGACTTGTAGTATTGATAAATTCATAATAAATACCCTGAAAATTTTTAGAATAGATTAAATAATAATTTAATTGAGTATTTAGCGAATTACCTAACTTAATACATTAATAAATTAATAATAAATCATTCGTAGGGAATTTCTATATGGTCTCTTTATTAAAGTTGCTTAGAATAAACCCTAGAACAATATGGAAGTGATAGATTTTACAAAACTCGTAAATTTATGATAATTACGAAAATGCCATTAGTTAAACTTAAGTTATACCACCTTTTTAAGTTTTATGATTTCTGGAAATCATTTTCACACGAAACTCTATATACTAGTTCTTGGACACGATCTAACCACACACGTCAAATTTCAGCCCTCCGATCATCCTACAAGTACCCTAATCAGAAATCGGGCCATAAGTGGGCCATCTAAACTCAGAACTGCCTCATTTTTGGTGTCATGCCTTAAAATTATGTGACCTATCTTATGAGTGGTGTGGATCTTTACACATACATCACTGAGGGACCACGTGCACCGCGTGCACGTTAGTGACGCGGTCAACCCGCGTTGACCGCGTGCGCCACGAAAGACCGGGCGTCTTCTTCGCCCCGACGCTGCAACGGCAGCGTCCGCTGCCCATTGGACGGTCCACACCGTCCATCGCTGTGGGCCCCATCCTAAAATCCGTTCCGTCCATTATCTAGCCCCCTCTTAGGACTACCAAGGGAAGGATTTAATTTTGTGATCAATGACTTGTGTGGACTGCAAAATCGGTTGGAACCTAGAACTAAACGAGATAGAATGTACAAGATCGGGGCCGATCCTACGCATGGGTCCCTGAAACTTAAAAGGATTGTTTGCGTGGGCCACACCTACGTTTTTAACGGTTTACATAGTACCAAACGTTGATGTAGTGGGAGATCCGAAATCTTGATCTTTCCTTCTCCCACTCAAACTCGGCTATGCTCGTCCGGGGCTTCCGTCCGCATTACGCCACCTCCAGCGTATTGGTGGGATATATAGCTTGTAGTTGTCCCTCCCCTTCCCAAGAAAAACGTAGAAGGTGAGAGAGAGAGAGAGAGAGAGAGAGAGAGAGAGAGTCGTTAGAGAGAGAGAGAGAGAGCCATTAGAGAGAGAGAGAGGAGAGAAAGAGTTAACGTAGGGGGGCTTCCTGTTGCTGGTTGCTACTCCTGTTGCTGGAGCAACATTACAGAAAAGTAAGAAGAAGAAGAAAAAGAAAGAGAAAGAAAAGGAAAGAAGAAGAAAAAGAAAAAGGAATGTGAGTTTCTACCTCGTATCGTTTATACCATGTGTTTCAAATAAATTTTATTTTAACTTGATTTTTCATCTTAGAAGAAGGTGTGGTTGGTTTCAATTTGGTATTGATGCGATTCATGAGTTTACATCATGAGTATTTTGGGTTTTGTTTTAGATTGTGTTGATGAGATCCCATGTGAGTTTGATATTCAAATAAGGTTGTGTATGTGTTACTTGATTTTAAATCCTCTTGGAAAAGAGTAGAAGGATGGATGAATTGTTTGAATTATGTTGAAAAGTGAGTGACATACACCATGCACTCCATGAGATTGAGGACTCCAGTATGTGGTTGATTACTTGAGTTGATTTGGGTTGAGCACACGTGAGTGTTGCAATAGACCGTTGCTCCATTGATCGAGGCCGGTTGGGTGAGCACCCAAGTGTGTGCAACAGACCAGCTACGCAGGCCAGGTGGAGGCCTGTTGATCGGGCCGGTGGGTGAGCACCAAGTGTGCAACAGACCAGCTACGCAGGCCAGGCGGAGGTGTGGGACAGTTCGTGATCCGAGTTGGCTATGCCGCTAGGGACCGATGTTCCAGATGATAGTGTTAACCAACTGGAGGTTCTACTGATAACCGTACAGAGATATTTGATGTGTGTTGGCTTGCATTGCATTACGTGCACATTATTTTTTCTTGGCTTGATTGATATATTTGGGGTTTGGATACTTGATGCCTTGTGGTTGAGAAGATTTATTCATGTGATTATATATATCTGATTACATGTGATAAACTGTACGAGATTTCTCACCGGCTTTTATAGCTGACGCAGTGTTATGCGATTAACCGTAGTGACAGGTGATGATTTAGAGGACTTCGAGGAAGCGGTTCCAGATGAGGAAATACTCTAGAAGATTTTTATTTGAATTAGTTATTTGATTTTGGGTTTGAAAGTATTGATGTAATAAGGCCCATTAGATGGCCATTAGTTTAGACAGTTTGAATCAATTTCATAGACCCATTAATTAGTAGTTTAATTTTCAAAGCTTGGTTAATTCAATTCTATATATTTGGTACCTTGTGAATGAAAAGGATAAAATTTTCAGTTGTGATTGTGAAGGATTCATCCATAATACCCTTGATTTCGAGGTTTGAGCTATATGCTCGAGTGTCGAATTTTGGGGGCGTTACAGTTGGTATCAGAGAATAGGAATGAGATAAACTGTGCCTTGGGAAATAGTCCACTAAAGTTTTAGGATATATAGTAGCTTCATGAATGTAGGAACTCTAAACATAGGCTCCCAAATACTTTTAGGATAGCCATGGAACTTAGACACATGTACCTAGGTACCAAGAGAAGTGGATTCCCACCTTAGTGAGAGTGTTGCTAAATCATAAGTAATCGAAATTAAAATTTTTAAACCTCTGTGACCTTTCTTAGGGTTATAAGGACATTCCCACGAAATCACAACAAGTGGATTAACTAGGAATCGATATTTTTGAATTTTTTCATAATTTTCACTTGTAGGACTGAAATTATGGACCAGATTCATACCTATGATCACACATGACATAATACAAGTATAAAAATTTTAAAATTTTTTTGAAGGTCAGTAACATACCCATTGATATCCCTGCAAAATTTCAGAACAAACGGAATTGTAGAAAAATTCTAAATATTCTAGAAGTAGACTGAGAAACGCGAAATTTATTGCTGGACAGCAACATAGTACTACCTTCATCAAGGAGAAAACCTAAGAATTTGTAGGTATTTTAAGCTGAAAATTTTTATGGGGATACATGTTGAAGTTACTAACATCTGTTCCAAATTTCAAGTCAATTGGATATATGGTTTGGTAGAAATAAATTGTAGAGTAACTGCCTGTCTAGCCACCCGATTTCTTGCAAAACGTCCATCAAACAAAAATATGGAGTGACATAACCTATCTAGATTTAGAGGATGAATAATTTAGTTATTGTTACTGGAATATTGAGTTCATGCCTGGATAATGGAGCAACAAATAATTTTAAGGAGTACTAAATTGAGTTTTCTACTAAATGTAGATCATGCCGCTTAAAAGGAAGAGTCACGCTACTCCATCTACACCCGATGTGACGGATAACGAACAATCAATCGAAGGAATATACAACATTTTGAGTGACATAGCATCTCTCCTTCGCCAACAAGTACAGAGTTCAAATAATATTATAAATCAACGCCTAATGCCGGCTCCACAAGGTGATGGAGGGGGGGATGTATTAGAACGATTCAGGAGGCTTCGACCACCCGTCTTTAAAGGACAAACTGACCAGCTAGAGGCTGACAATTGGAAGAATCAAATGGAAAATTTTTTTGATGGAATGAGGTGTACAGATGAAGACAAAGTGGTCTTAGCCGTATATATGTTGGAAGGAGAAGCTGATCACTGGTGGAAGGCAACCAAAAGAGCAGCCGCTGCAAACACAATTTGGACATGGGAAAAGTTTTGCGAGAAATTTGATCAAAAATATTTTCCTGAGAGTGTTAAGGATAGGAAGGCGGCTGAATTTATGAATTTAGAACAAGGGGACCTTACTGTCAGTCAATATGAAGCTAAGTTCACGGAATTATCCCGCTTTGCCCCTCATCTCATCCCCAATGATAAGCAAAAAGCTAAAAAGTTCGTGCAAGGGTTGAAGACTTCCCTTCGCACTAAAGTGGTCCCTTTCGAACTTCGAAAATATGCCAAAGTAGTGAACAAAGACTTAGTCGTCGAACAAGACCTAGAAGACTTGTGGAAAAATCGAGAACAAAGATTCATACCTGAGGGCGCCGAAACATTATGCCTCGCGATAGCTTTCCTATGTATACATTCATGTCTGCAAATGATTGGTCTTAGAACGTTTCTATACCCAGATATAACCAGAGATTCTGGGTTCGATCCCCAGCAGAGTCGCCAGTTTGTTGGAACTGAAAATGCAGCGAGGCCATTTTCTGGATGGTGTTTATTGTGTATTGGTGCTCTGGGGTTCTGAGTAATAGAAACATTCATAAACAATCACAAGCATTCATAAAGGTATACAAGAAGAGATATCGCAAGGCGAATTTTATTCCAGAGATTCTGAGATCTTTTACATTCCAGACCGTGGTCTAGCACGAGCCCTTAATTACATCGAAAGATCAATGACCCTTGATTAGAAGGCAAAAGACTAGTCAGCAGGGACTATGGTCTTAGAGCTTGTGGTCGTAGAGACTTGTATTTGTTTTGCTATGTACTGAACCACCTTTGTATTAGTCAGATGTCTATGTCCCATATTCTGGCTGGAGATCCGGGCTGAGAATATCAGGGTTTATGACTGAGATGGACAACTCTGAGCCCGCGCCTGTCAATGTAGGGACAGGTGACCTTGGGAAGTCCATTCTACAGTTGTGTGTACCTGCGTAGCCCAACCAACGGATATCGTTTGGATTGCTAGGGCATCAACTATTGTGTTGTGGCAGTTGAGAGCAATTGGTTTGTAGGGAATCAAAACTCTTTGGCTTTGACCCAAAGCGGATCATGCCTTTATAGTAAACATAAATGATGACATATTTGCATAGTTCTGGATGCTGGCGGCTCCTTTCCGGGAAGTCACTTTGTTCATCGCGTCGAATCGGGCCAAACCTCGAAGATGCACTGATTTTACTCGTTTAAAGTTCCCGGAACATTAGTTCGACCGTTCCATTACGTTCGCAATGCTCGAAATACCCAAGATAGGCTTAAGCGGACCTTGAAAACACTTAAAATTGAGTCCGGTGCGCCTGCAAACATGTTCTGCAATTAGCTGATTTTTTAGGTGCGTGGGACTTAATAAACGGGTGCGTGGAGCTCCATGCACCTAAAAATTAAGTACCGAATTTCTGATGAATTTAGGGGTGCGTGGGTCCATATTAAGGATGCGTGGGACCAAATTTGCAAATTTGATTTTGATAAATATGGACGCGTGGGACCCGAATTTATGGACGCGTGGGCCACTTTTGGGTGCGTGGGAGTCCGATGCACTTGTCCGATTCACGTCGAATTATTAGACGCGTGGGCAATTATGCGGGTGCGTGGGATCATTTTCAAGATGCGTGGCCACACTTATGTTTAGGATTCAGACCTGCGGTGGAACATCGACGATTGAAAAGGGTATTCCGGCGAGGGTTTCCGGCAGCGATTTTGGAATCCCAGAGGGCGGCAGCTCTCGTTTTTTTCAGAACTGTCCAAATGAATCGGTGGACGGGGTATTTATAGGTGAAGTCGGCCAATAGGAGAGCCCCACGTGCCACGCACCCTTAAAATACCGTCGACGCACCCGGAAATGACCTCTGAAAGTATCTGATTTGTCGGGTGCGTGGGACTTATTAAACAGGTGCGTGGGACTCAACGCACCTGAAAATTAAGTTCCTGATTTGTAGTCGAATTTGTGGATGCGTGGGGCATTTTTCGGGTGCGTGGGACTCCAAAATGCCTTTGAATGAGAATCATAAAATGTGTTAAATTTAAGGGTGCGTGGGACCATTTTTGGGGTGCGTGGGACGCCGAATGCCTTTAACTGAATTCCTATTTTTTAGTGATTTTTCGGGCAGTGTGGGGCACCTGAATTTATGGGTGCGTGGACACGTAAATGTGAACTCCACCAGTTGGGTTTTGAATTTTGGAGGGTTTGTGGGGCCCGTTTAGTTACGCAATCACTTGCACTATTCATCATGAGTGGTAATGAGGTTGTAGGTCCACTTCCGGACGGTTTCGATCACGGTGATCGGCGGGGCCCACTTGGAGAATTGGCTAAGGAAATCCTGCATATTTCCGTTTTATGCTCACCGGAAGGCGTTCTGCGTGATTCATTTGGCTATTTTGCTTATTTTAAGAGTCCCTACCTTTTGGGACCCCAACAAAGGTAGAAGACTAGTCAGCAGGGACTATGGTCTTTGAGTTCGTGGTCGTAGAGACCTGTATGTTTTGTTATGGATTGGGCCATCTTTGTATGAGTCAAATGTCTATGTCCCATATTTTGACCGGAGATCCGGGCTGAGACTATCAGGGTTTCTAACTGAGAGGGTACAACTCTAGGCCCGTGCCTATCATGTTTGGATAGGTGATCTCGGAAAGTCCGATCTGCAGTTATATGTACCTGAGTAGCCCAAACGACGGATGCCGTTTGAATGGGTAGGGCATCGACTATTGTATTATAGCAGTTTATAGCAATCGCTTTATAAAGAAATGGAACTCTTTGATATGGTTTATTGTAATAACCATAATCCCGTTCGTCTAGTTTTTTACCTTAATCAGTTCGTATTATGATAGTACATGTAAAAATGCTACATTGGCATGATCTTGGGCACTGGCAGCCTCTTTCCAAGAAATTATTCTATTCATCGTGTTGGATCTGATCAGACTCCGAAGGCTTGTATTCTACTCATTACGTATCCCGAATGGGTTATTTGATTGTTTCATTGCGTCCGGAATGCTCGAAATATCCAAAATAGGCCTTAACATGGCCTGAAAACACTTAAAATGAGGTCCGACGCACCCCGAAATATCGTCTGAAATTGGCTGATTTTTTGGGTGCGTCAACCTGATTTTTTGGACACGCCAAGCTTATTTTTTGGGTGTGTCGAACTCCAAAACATCCTGAAATTGTTCGTTGAATTTATGGATGCGTCGACCTATTTTATGGATGTGTCGAACTTACTTTATGGACGCGTCGATGTCCAAAACATCTTGAAATTGTCCATCTGTCTTTGTTGAATTTATGGATGCGTTGACCTATTTTATGGACGCTTCGAGCTTATTTTTCGGGTGCGTCAAACTTATTTTATGGACGCATCGAGCTTCGATGCATCCTAAGATTATTTGCTGAATTTGTGGGTGCGTTGCCACAATTGTAATTTTGTAAGATCCAGACCTGCGGTGGTTTGGTCGGAGTAATCTTCTGGTGGAAGATATCGGTGATCGGAAAGGAATTTTGGTGATCGGGAAAGTTTTCCAGCTATCGGAAACGGATTTCGGTGAGGGTTTTCGGCGAAAAATCCCAAATACCAAGGGGATAATAGCTCTCTCTCTCTCTTAATGCATAGAAATGAATAGTGCAAAAGGGTATTTATACCCAAAAATACCGAAGACGACCAATGATGGGCTGCTATGTGCCACACACCCTAAATTGCCTTTGACGCACCCTTAAATTGGGTGCGTGGGGCGCTAACGCATCCAAAATGATATTTTGAAGTTAGTTGATTTTTAGGGTGCATCGAGCTAATTTTTCGGATGCATCGGACTCTGATGCATCCTTAAATCATTTTCTGATTCCTGATGAATTTATGGGTGCGTCGAGCTATTTTATGGACGCATCGAAGTATTTTTCGGGTGCGTTGAAGTCCAATGCACCCTGAAATTGTCCGTTTTGAATTTACTGAATTTATGGACACATCGACCTGATTTTTCGGGTGCGTTAAACATTTTATGGACGCGTCAGAGGTCAATGCACCCTGCAATTGTCACACCCCAAACTCGAGGACCGGGCTCACTAAATTCCCGATCGCCGACCTTGGTGCCAACAGCCTCCGTAGTACCCCATTCTCGGCTCCTAGCTCTCATATGCTAGATTTCGATCCTGGGGTCCCACTAGGAGGATTTTCAGGATATATTATATTTTTTTTTTGTAAAGGAGCATAATCAAAACCATAAAACATCATCAGATATCCACTAGATAGTTTGTTGAGTACAGTGCTACAAAGGAAAATACAAAATGTAGCGAAAACCCAAAATATCAGGTACATGAACCGAGCTCAACGCTACTGATGTGCCCTAGTACCTACAGCGTAAACAAACGCGCATAAGCTTCCTACGAAGCTCAGTAGAGTGTGTGTGTGTGTGTGTGTGTGTGTGCTTGTGTGATGTATATGACAAGTATACATATATCAGAGTAAGCGAAAGTGATAGAGGGCTGAGTTACCAGGCTCATGAATGCTATCAGCCATCCCAAGGCTATGCGATGCAAGGGCTACATGGCCGAGTGTTATATGCTAGAGATGCAATGCAAATACGTCAATCCTCAACTAATCCACATATCAAAATGGTTCTCATCTGGGATATCTCCCCGCCGCACATCGCGTGCATAACCAAGCGAGTAGAAAAGACCTCACTATCCTACTCATCAGTGGTATGCCAATGCCCACCCGGCTCGCCGATAGCGGACCCATTTCACGAGCTGGTCACACTCGACCTAGCTTATAGCCCACTACACCCAGGCGGATAAGGTCACACCCCTTTCCAACCGACCTTGACACAGTGGGAGACGCGGCCTACTGGTATTTGGCACTCGGGCGCTTATGTTATCTAATCGGTCTCGAGGTTGGAGCATCCTACTGGTACCACAGGGTTTAGGGACTTTCACCCAAGGACATCCATAGCGCCCACAGTGCTAGAACATGTTTCTAGTGTCCATTACTGCCAACCACGATGTGACTATGGTGACCACCACCCCAATGCTGCTAGGGTGTGAAGGCGATCATGACATACATAATGCGAAATGCATGAGTCATACAATCCAAGTCATGCACTAAACTTACGCATACTGCGCCATCATGTGGGCGACCCAGTCTCGCACAAGTCCCCTGATATCACAAGCCAAATAGCATATGCTATGGCTAATCGTGATCCACAACAGGTATACAAATGATACATATGGGCATATGAATGAGCATGGTATTCGTTATACTAAGCATATTATCGGTGTGACGTATCAAGCTAAGTATACTAGCATATCACCAAACATATCATGTGATGTTGGCCTTAAATGGCCCAATATATGTAGAGAGTGGGACCCAGACTGTGGGCCCCATTGAAAATTTAAAGGTCTTCGTGGCATAGCCCACTTGAGACCACATCGGCCCCATACTTGAGCCTGCACATACAAAATAGGCCGACAAAATAGGTGTACGGCATGGATAAAACATATGTATCAAAGGAAGGACCATGGTGGGCCCCACCCACTGGTCGGATAGTAAGTATACATCATCGGTCTTAGGAAGTTTCAGTGGTAGGTATTCAATCACCACCATTTTCTAAGTGAAGCCCACTCAAATTGGGCCCCACGCATCAGTCAAGACGGATGATATGATACACAATACATCCATCAAGGTGGAACCTAAGGATGGGCCCAAAACCTTTAGTTGGATGAAAAATAATCATCACAGTGGCCTCAAGAAAGTTTTCAATGGTGGGCATCAATGACCACTGTTCCCTGCGGGTGTGGCCCACCTAACATTTGGATTTGCCTCATTTTTGGGGCCATGTCCTAAAATAATCTAGGAAAACAGATGGGCAGGGTGGATAAGACAGATACGTCACGATGGGACCCACAGGGTGGGCCACCTGCTGGGTAGCGTGCGCACGCACGCTGTCTGCAGCGTGGGACCCCCCCGGGGTCACATGAGTTTCGAATCAAGCTAATATTTGTGTTTTCTGGTTCATCCAGTGATGTAAGATAAACATCATGGTGAGCTTAGGATGGTTTCAACGGTGGACATCATTGTCTTCTACCACTTCCTATGTTGTGGCCCACCTATTATATGGATCCAGCTCAGATCTGGGCCCATGGCCTAAACTGATCTGGAAAGCAAGATGGGCGGTGTGGATGGTACATATACATCATGGTGGGTCCCACTGAGTGGGCCACCTGCTGGGCAGCCCATTGAGTCCAGCGCCGTGGACGCTGGTTACTCCCAGCGTTAGAGACACTGGGAGCCTTGTTCCCCTCTCTTTTTTTTTCTTTGTTTTCATCAAGTGGGGCCCACATGAGGATTATCCACTCCGTTTATCAAATTTTTCAGCTCATGGGGGACCCAAAGAGCCCTATATTGGGTATGTGATTCGGTCTAGAAACATCAAGGTGGGCCAAAGAATGTTTCAACAACAGAGGGTTCTTTTGTTGGTATGGCCCACTTGAGGTTTGGATCTATCACATTTTTGGGCCCCTGACCTAAAATGATATGGAGAGACAGATGGACGGAGTGGATATAACATAAGCATCATGGTGGGACCCACAAGGTGGGCCACCTGCTGGGGCACCACGAGTCCAGCGTCCATGGACGATGGGTACTCCCAGCGTCAGAGACGCTGTGCTTCTTTTTTTTTATTTTTCTTTATTATTATTTCTTTTGGTTTTCGTCCAGTGGGGCCCACAAGAGGACGATCCACTCCGTCTATTAGGTTTTCCAGCTCATGGGGGACCCAATGAGTCCAATATTGGATAGGTAAAAAGGTTTACAAACATCAAGGTGGGCCAAAGAAGTTTCGAAAGTAGACATCATTACCTACACTGTTTCAGGTGGTGCGGTCCACTGAAGATTTGAATCTGTTTCGTTTTTGGTATCCAGCCCTAAAATGGACTGGAGAAACAGATGGACGGTGTGGATCAAACACAAGCATCAAGGTGGGTCCCGCGAGTGGGCCCCATGGTTAACGCTCAAGAAGGGTTTCCGCCCAAGCGCTGCTGGGCAGCAGCGTTCTCTAGACGCTGTCTGTCCAGCGGCTGCTTCTGTTTCTTTTTATTTTTTATTTATATTATTATTATCATTATTGTTATTTTTTCCAAGTATGTGGGGCCCATTCATGGATGATCCAATCCACCCATCTGGTTGTCCATCACAAGGTGGACCCAAAAAAATTATAGATCAAACCAACCCTTGTATTTTTCCTTCATCCAGATCTTTGTGATAAAAAAAATGGTTGAATGGTGAATTAATATCCAGGTGGGCCACACATGGTGTCCCACCATGGTTCACAAAGAAAAATGAAAAAGGGAAAGGAAGAAGGAAAAAAAGAAGGAAAGAGGAGAATCCGACTAATGGGATGGACCCCTCCACTATGGGGTCCACCATACAATTGATGTATAAATAAGATGGGTCCCCACCTTTGTGGGCCCACTAAAATGAGAAGAAACAATGGGAGGGGATTTTCATCCTCTCTTGCACTCACTTTGAAAGATAAATGGTTGAATCGAATTGGATGGTTGATCGAGCGGTTCGGATGATGGTTGGGGCCCTCCAAGCTTTGATCTTCACCTTCTAATTCCTCTAACTCTCCTAACTCCCTAAGCTCTCTCTCTTAATCTCTCTCTTTCTCTCTTCTTAATTCTCTCTCTCTCTCTCTCTCTCTCTCTCTCTCTCTCTCTCTAGCTTAAAAATGCCATGGACGTGTGGTGCTTGGGGTGTTTGGGGGGTTTTCTTAGAGATGAAATGATGATGGCTAGCATGGGAGGGGGAGTAGGATGGTATGGGAGGGGCCATGGAAGGTATGGGCTCTCTTGACTTTGTGGTGAGAGAGGGATGGGGTGAGTATGGTGTGTGTTGACTAGGGTGATGAGAGGGGTATGGGTGAGGGTGAGGGGGATTGATTGATTGATTTGACTTTCTTGGGATTTGTGCAAGTGGGGCTCGCGCCACACGTGCGTTGCGCGGCCTACCTTAGATTGCACAAATGATCGCAACTATCACACCAGGGTATCGCAATGGGGCATGTCGCGCGGCGTTGGAATCGCAGCGCCTACGCGGTCGACGGGGTATAGGTCTTGGGTTGATGCGGTACTAAAATATGGTCGCAATCAAGCCTCACTAATCTGGTCCATTCGAGACGTACCGACACCGAAAACTAAGCGTTCGGAGGGCAAATCAGGGTGCGGGTCTTACAGAAATGTTTGTTGAATTTTGATGAATTTAAAGGTGCGTAAAGTGGAATAAACAGGTGCATTGACGGACTTTGTTGTCTGCGTCAATTGGGTTTTGCAAAATGAAGGGTTTATGGGGCCCGTCTATCGATGAATGCTCATGCACTGCTTATCATAATTCATAGTGAAAATGTTAGCTTGATTTTGGACGGTTCTGAACACAGTGATTCGTGAGGCCGGCCGGAGAAAAATGGCTAAGTACCGAATCTTTTGCAAATTTTGATTTTTTGGTGCGTTGAGTGGTTTTTGTGGGATTTTCTTAGAGTACGTGCACATTTTATTTATTTTCGAAGGTACCAACTTTTGGGAGCCCAATAGATGCCCTTCTGGTGCGTTGTGGTGGACATACAACAGTTCAATACAATGCATCGAACTTTCGGGTCGCCGCTATAAATAGATAACATAGCCTCATTTTCGTTATTTCCTGCTCATTACCGCGCGTTAGCTCTACTATTGACGCACCCTTTTATTCATCGAAGCACCCAAAAAAGGTTGCTAGCGCACCCAAAAAAGGTCACACGCAACCTTATATTCAGGTGATGGGGTTTTCTGGGTGCGTCAAGCTATGACGGACTCGAATATTCATTTTGGGAAAATCTCAGACTTTAAGGGTGCGTCGGGCTTGACGCACCCAAGTATTGGAACTTGGCTGATTTTTTTGATTTAAAGGATGCGTCAAGCTTGATGTACCCCTCGTCAAAATTTAGGGAAACTTTTGGATTTTAAGAGTGCGTTGAGCCTGACGCACCCTTTGTCAAAACTTAGAGAAATTTTGGGTTTTAAGGGTGCGTTGGGTCTGACGCACCCAAATATTGGACTTTGGGCAAATTTGGATTTTTAAGGGTGAGTCAAGATATTGGACTTTGGGCAAATTTGGATTTTAAAGGTGCGTTGGACCTGACGCACCCAAATATAAGACTTAGAAGAATTGATGAATTTTTGGGGGCGCGTCGGACCTAGCGCACCCAGTTATTGGACTTGGGCTAATTTCAACATTTTGGTACGTCGGGCTTGACGCACCCGAATATTAGGTTGAGCTGATTTTTGGCATTTTGGGGTGCGTGAGCCTGACGCACCCAAATATCTTACTTCACACTTTTTGCGATTATTGACATTTTAGGGGTGCGTCAGGCTTGCCAAATTCCAGGACTTGGAAAACTGCCATTTTAGGTCATTTTAGGGATGCGTTAGGCTTGGCAACCCAATATTCCAAGACTTGGCATTTAATGCTTTTAAAGGTGCGTCAGGCCTGATGCACTCGAATTTTCTGAACTTAGTATCATCCTATTTTTGGGGCCTTTTGCATGATTAGCCTGATGGTATCTTTTATATCGACTTTCTGGCCAGGCAAAGCTATTCCAAGGATTGTTATTTTGAAGGGTACGGGGTCCCGTACTTCCATCATAAGTTCTCATGTGCACTATTGTTATCCGGAAGTGGTATTGGGCCTCGTACTCTTTGAAAGTTTCGGACTATGCTGGGTTGAAAATGATATCTTCCTGTAGCTTTAGTGATTAACTTAAATAGAGTTTAGGCGTACCTGTGCATGCCTTCCTTGATTTTAGACTTGAACTGAGTGCTTTCATGTGCTTTCTTTCTTTCCCCCCTTTTTATCGAATCGCTATGGTTCTCAGATCGGGTTTCTAGTCTTGTTTTCAGTAGATAATGGCCAGAGCACATGCTTCCCTACGCGCTGCCCGTGATTGCCTTCGACGACTTCTCGAATCTCTCGATCAGCCCGATGCTTGGGCATCCCTTGACGCCCGATTCGACGAGATATTTGATGCTCTGTCTCGGCTAGATGCTGATTCTTGCCCTATCCTGAAGGCTATCCAGAACATCTCCCTCATGGCCTCCATCTTCAATGAATATTGCGAAGATACGCTGGGTCTAATTGGCGATTTTTCTTTCGGGAGGAATTGGTAATACTTGAGGAAGCGAAGCCTCTTGTGGCTACTTCCTTTTATAACTTGCTGAGCAAGTACCATTATCTATGGATAGAGAATCGAGTTAATGAGAGACTTCTTGCCGTTATCCTTCCGAATGCAAAGGCGGAGGTTTGGGATCGTCGCGCTGGGATATGGAGGTCAGTGAGGGATGCCTGGAGAAAGCGTGAGAGGCTTGCGGTTGAAATACCTGCTGCAAGACGTCAGGCTAAGCTGGAATATTTGAACCTTGATTCGATAGAGCAACGTATTTCTGATCTGATAAATTTGATCTCCAAGGAGATCTGGATCCAGGCGAAAGTAGATGAACTGAAGGCTCGAGTTCTTCAACTTTTGCAAGATTGAGATCCTTTTCTGACCGTGGGGGAAAAGACCCCTGATTTTGTGTCACTTTGTGATGAATTTAACTTTTAGATGTCTTTGAACAATCATAACAATTTAAAGCATTTTCAAATTGTTTATGCGGTTAATGAATGATGATCATACTCTTTTCTCTTCTCCTCCATCTCTTCTTGTTTGTATGTGTGTCGATGATATCGGGTTATGAATGTTGTCACATTGTTTCCCTCTTTGTTGGTTTGGTGTTTGCTCGCCTCAAGTGCAAGGCTGCGATGTAATAATAATTCTCGCTAAGACTGAGGTCGATCCACAGGGAACTAAGTAAATAGTTCTAAGTTATTCCAACAACTTAGATTTAAGTGATTTAAAACTTTAATTATAAAAACTAAACCAAATAGTAACTTAGGAAACTCTGCAAATAAGAAAGAGGAAACTAAGGCATTGAGGATCCACTTGTAGCAATCCATCTTAATTCATTCATTCAAGCATGAATAAAACTAGAATTAAAGTTCTATCTCTCATCTAGTTGGAAGATAAAGCATTAAAACACAAACAATCCCACTTAAGTCAAAAATTAAGTTCCAGTTCTAATCAAGCACATGGCATTCAAAATTATAGCCTTCGGAGTAACAGCCATGCCTATGGACTATGGCATGCTCAAGGGCTACCATAATTCAAATCCAATCAAGACAAACATGATAATCTCAGAGAATTACAAAGAATCCATGTCTGAAGCACATAAACTCTCATAAAACTTCTAAAAATATCAACTTTATTCAAACTAGAACATTCAAAATCCAAACTTAAAGTAAAGGTACTTGGATCAAACTGAATTAAACTATGAAATTGGCTACAAACTTCACCTCTCAGCCCTAGCTGAGAGGTTCTAGCCAAGCATTGTCATGCTACAACTAGAATTGAAATAAAAACTAAAGGAAAATATGAAAAACTAAAAAAACCGAAATCGACGAAGTTGCAGACGCTCCACGGTGCTCTCTTTCACTTCCCACGACCTCCAATCTCTTCTAGGATGAGTTTAGATGAGGCCCTAGGTGCCCTTTTATAGAATGGTGTGGAAGATTCCAGATTGTGCAAGAAATCACAAAATTGCGCAGAGCAAATCGAAACTTGTGGAACAAGCTCTGTTACGTAGTCGATCGGTTGGAGGTGGGCTCTGGCCGGTCGGAGCTCATGGATGACCGGTCGGAAGACCAGTCGTAAAACGTCAAAAATAGTCCAGCAAGCTTTTTGAAAATTTCATCCTCCCTGTTGAGTGCTCGACCGGTCCGACGACCGATCTGAGTGATGGTCGACCTATCGGACGACCGGTCGTTCTTGGTCCAGTGAGTTTTACAGAATGAGGGGGTTTTCGTTGAATCACTGATCGGTGGTTTGCCTTGGCCGACCGATTAGCCGACCTGGTTAACAGTGCAATTTTTTCTACACTTCTTCTTCGTTCCTTCTCTTTCTCCCTTGCTTCTTTCTTCCATCCTTTTGCACTTGGTCCTTCGATCTTCAATGTGTGCAAAATGCTCTTTTTAGCCTTGAATCAGTGAAATCTCTATCTTGTTCCTACAATCACAAATCATGCATTAGAGTAGTCTTTTAAACATGCGAACCATGCATAATTTGTGATGAATTAGGGCTAGAATATGCACTATTCTGAGCTTAACACACCCCCCAACCAACATTTTGCTAGTCCCGAGCAAAACATGCGTGAAACAAGTTCTATTCTCCAAAGTCCAACTCTCCTTTAAAAACTATGCTTCTATTCATTCCAAGACATACAACTGTAAAAATCAGGAAAATTCGGTGATAGAAGTTGAAATCTTAAATACTTAAAACATAATAAGTGTTTATATAGAATTCCCGCTGATTGATTGATAAATAGAAGAACTTAAACAAATTCAACCTAGTGTGCATAGTGAATGTTCATCTCATGAATTTTTAGGACTATCTTCTTCATAGATCAACTAGATTGTGGATCTAAAAGTGTATAGATCAACAACAAGCCTATGACAGGAATTTGCCTTAGAGTCCTTCCGACGAATTTCACACTATGTCCCATTTTCGGCTTTCGTTATGAGTAGACCATCCCCTGGTTGGTAATAGGTAGCCCCTTTTTAGAATTTTCCACCATATTTTCAATCATCCCCATATTTTCTTTCTTTCCTTTTATACACATTAGATAGGATTTTTAGAAATCCATACCTTTTGTTATTTTCCCATGGACAAGGATGGACAAAGTACCCCGGCTTGGTTCCTCAACACCTCAAATCTAAGTCTAGCCAATCCACAAATCTACATGATCCTTTTAAAACATAAAAATCGTGTAATGCGAACTAGGTATAAAAGTGTTCAAATTTTCTATCAATCATATAAAAAGGGGAAATTCACATATAAAACCATTATATCAAAGGTAGTTCAAGACTTGCAACATTAATCACTTCATATCTCCTTTTCTTATACTTGTATCATCCCGAATGCATAAAAATAAGGTTTTCTAAAAGAATTTTGAATTTTCAGAAAATGTAGAAAAAATTTCAACATGTAATAATGCTTTTCAACATATAATAATGCTCAAAATGTTACAAAATACTCGCTTCATGTAGGAATCTTACCCCTAACCAAATCTTGCATTGTCCTCAATGTGAAAGATGTGCAATAAGCAATAACATGAGAGCAATGATAAATATAAAGGAGAGTGAGAACGAGATCACCTGAGAGAGCCAATTATGGAGGTATACAACTCCGGTGACTAAATCTTCCAAACAAATAAACCTAAAACAGAAAAATAACTAAACCTAACTCTACTCTATACTTCCATCAGACTGGAGATCAATCATCTTGATACACAGGATCATTCAGGGTGATGGACATGTCCTCTAAATCAAATTTCTCAACAAATGGTTTAAGGCATTGTCCATTCACTTTAAAACAGTTACCATTTGCCGCATTCTCTATCTCGACAACCCCACTGAGAAAAGACTTCTTTAACAATATATGGGCCGGTCCATCGAGATCTCAATTTTCCTGGAAAAAGATGAAGTCGGGAATTATATAAGAGTACTTTCTGACCTTCATGGAAAGTTTTGAAGATATGTTTGTCATGGAAGGCTTTCATTCTACTCTTGTAAATCCTCGAATTTTCCTATGCATCATTCCGAATTTCGTCAAGCTCATTCATTTGGAGTTTGTGAAGCGAGCTAGCCTTGTCAATGTCGAAGTTCAATGTCCGAATTGCCCAATAGGCTTTTTGTTGAATCTCCACAGGTAAGTGACAAGCTTTCCCATAGACAAGTCTATAGGGAGACATTCCAATGGGGGTCTTATAAGCGGTACGGTGAGCCCAAAGGGCATCGACTAATCTCAGCGACCAATCTTTGCGATCCAGCCTCACCGTTTTTTCCAAAATTTATTTGATTTTCCTATTAAAAATTTCAGCTTGCCCACTTGTTTGTGGGTGTTGTGGGGTACTCACTTTATGTGTAATGCCATATTTCTTCATTAAGGCTTCGAAAGGCCAATTGCAAAAGTGAGAACCGCTATCACTTATGATAGCTCGAGGCGTTCCAAATCTAGATAATATATTTTCTTTAAGGAACTTTAGAACTGTACGATGATCGTTGGTTCTACATGGAATTGCCTCTATCCATGTGGACACATAGTCCACGGCGAGTAATATATAGACATATCCAACATATGAGGGGAATGATCCCATGAAATTGATGCCTGTTGAGCTTCCATTTTATACATTTTCTAGCCCATTACATCACATTACATGCATGGTTTGCATGCTTAATAGACCCATCTAATCTTTGTTTTGTGTATGTAGGAATGAAAGAGAGAAGTCATGAATTTGTTGCTGTGGACGCTCGCCTCTCCGCGCTCCCGAATTCTCCCTTCCTTTCGGAAAAGGAGGTGTGCGTGCGCACGAATTGCCGTTTGTGCCACTGGCTCGCCTCATTCTCGAGAGCTTTTTCTCGATTGTCGTGTTAAATTGGATATGTTTGGATGAGTTCGTATAAGACCAGAGTCGCCACTAGCTAGTTATTTCGAATCTACAGTCGGCTAGACCCCGTAGAAACGTTAGAGAAGGGAATCCGAAGATTCCTTCCTCTAAATTGACTCCTTTTGATCTGCGGCCAGAGATTCGAGGTAAAGGATCACGGCTACAGGGTAGGAAGATGTTAAGCACCCCACACTGCCTGTACCGAAGTATGATCTCTACTTCACAGAATCGAACTAATACTTGAAAGTCTAATTTAATCCTCGTACACTCTCATGAATGATATGATGCATGAATGTAGGTCTGAACAGTAAGAGTTTCTTATGAGCATGTTTCCATTAACAGGCAAGCCCAGAGCATACGCTCGAACTGACAGGTGCTTTATGCGGGATGCATGCTATGTATTTGAATAATCAAAGTGTTTGCAGTGATATGATAAGCAGGGGGGTTGGAAGAATAGTAAATGTTGCACTTATGCTAGATACGAATGAGATGATACTAATAAAAGAGTAGCTGGATGGATGAAGGTGTCGCAAGGGTTTGCTTCGAGTGGCTAGATCAGGATTTGGGTAGCTTGGGAGACTTGGACCAGGGTTAGGGTAGGCTGGACCAGAGCTAGGCTCTTCTCACTCGGGCTCTCCTTGGTGGAGGAATGGGCTAAAGGGATGGAGATGGACTCAGAATTTATGGGACTTCTCTAAGAGTTGAGGGATGATGAATATGAAGGGGAGAAGGGGTATTTATTGCTGCGAGTAGTGGCATCTGCTGTAAATATGCTTGGGCGGCACCCTGGGGGCCACCCGTATGGCCTCGCTGCTCTAGCTTCGAAGCGTACGGCCTCCGAACTTGAAGTAGAAAAGCCCGAGGTTCAAGGTTCGGACCTACTCCGAAGCTGTGGCTCGGAACTAGGTGAGTTGACTGGGTTTGAAAGATGGGTTAACATAGTGAGTTGACTGGGTGCAGGGGGTTGGACTGACTCGGTGAGTTGACTCGGTGATTTGACTCAGCGGGTTGACTCACCAAGTTTGACTTTTTTGGAATTTTTTTACTGGTTTTTCTTGTGGGGGGTTTTTCAGGCTGATGTTTAGGGGTGAGTTGATTGGGTTCAGGCTTGAGCTAGGCTATGGATTGGGGCTTACAAGGGTGAGTTTTGCTGGGTTTAGACATGGGATTTGGGGGTATGGTCCTCCATTCATTCAGCTTTCTCTACCAACATTGCAGCCGAAGGTGGGGTGTCTACAGATGCCCCTCTTTAGCAGAGGTTGCATGCAATCGAATGTCAAAGCGAGTGGACACCCCACTTCTGACCCGGTCATTCATAGATCGTGGTCTGAAATCTTTGCTTGCCTTTGTATCTGAGTCAGTTGATTGTCTGGAAATTGATAACTCGAACATACCGCGAGAGTTTAGAGAAAACATTGCGACTGTCACTGCATGAGCTGTAAGCTGGGTACCCAATCGCAACCCTTCCGTTCCTGATCGGTACTAACATCGGAAAGGTACAGTAGAGCCTCTGCGTCCGTCATTGTCTTACGAGGTTACTGACCCTTTGATTAATTGTTCGTTGCTTTTCCGGATCACTCCAGGAGCACTTGTTTCGCTTGACTGTCAAAGTGGTTCGCTGCCCTACGTCCATGTAGTCTTACGGGAAATCCACTATGCCGACTTGGACTCAGCCAAGGTACTTCAGGCATCCACACCTAGGTATGTGCGGGTGAACTCTTTCCACCTAATCTGCTGGTTTTGGTACTTGGGTTACAATTCATTCATTGATAGATCGTGGTCTGGAATCTTTGCTTGCCTTTGTATCTGAGTCAGTTGATTATCTAGAAATCGATAACTCGCACATACCGCGGGAGTTTGGAGAAAACGTTGCGATTGTCCCTGCATGAGCTGTAACCTGGGTACCCAATCGCAATCCTTCCGTTCCCGATTGGTACTAACATCGGAAAGGTATAGTAGAGCCTCTGCGTCCGTCATAGTCTTATGAGGTTACCGACCTTGTGATTGATTGTTCGTTGCTTTCCCAGATCACTCCAGGAGTACTTGTTTCACTTGACTGTCAAAGTAGTTAGCTGCCCTGCATCCATGTAGTCTTACGGGAGATCCACTACGCCGACTTGGACTCAGTCAAGGTACTTCAGGCATCCATGCCTAGGTATGTGCGGGTGAACTTTTTCCACCCAATCTTCTGATTTTGATACTTAGGTTACAATTCATCGTTTCCACCATTCAAATGGTTTCTTTGACCAAGTCTTTTGGCTTTCATCTTTTCATATCTTGACATTTAGTATGATCACACTAACACTGGAGTTCAGTTCAACCGCACTTTTAGTGCATTGGATCCGATGGTCTCCGGGGAAACCGCGAGACATCGGATCTTATTTGATTTTTGCGTCGGCTCCTACCCAGAGATATGGAAGATCTCCTGGTGTTTTGGAGGCCGAACGCCCTACTGGAAAAATATTTTTGGATTTTGAAAAGATACCCACTCTGGGGAGTGATACTCCGTGGGGTGTTTTATTTACAAATAGGAATATATATATATATATATAATATTTTTTTGTCTTTTCGAAAAGGAAATCTGGTTTCATGCGCTTCCACTAGGGATGTTTGTGGGGTCTTTGGCTAACCAACTTTTATTTTGAAAGCAGGTAAACATGATGATTGATGTGATGGATGCTGATGCATGGGGATGCATATTTGATGATGAATGCATGGTTTGGCTCATTCTCTTTCAGTTCGATGATTTTACTTTTGTTGTGGATGTGGAGAGCTTTGAGCTTATTGCTTGCAGGGTTGTGCTTCCCTGGAGATTTTCTTTCCAATGCGGATGTTTGGTCAGCGGGTTGGTCAAGGTCCCGACCCGTGGTCGATCAGGTCCATCGTCCCAAGATGCTGTTTCTTTGCTGATGGGGGTGGATGACGGAGGTTGTCAATTGTAACCTCAAGATGTTCTGCTGGGGGATGGGTGTGATTGGGATGGTGTTTGGTTGCCAGTTTTGGTCAAGATTTCAATTTGCAGGTGATCAGATTCGTCATTCCAAACTGTGAAGTGAGTTAGCGAAGTTCGAGACTCCTGAAGTGCTGTGCTGGGGATAGTGACAATTGTTTTGTGATTTTTTTGTAAATATTTAGTCCGAATCTTTACCTGAGTAGTCAAGATGGAGATCGGTTATTGAAAACAAAGGAAATATTTTTGCGATTTTGAAAATATTTGGTCCGAGTAAAGATCGGTGTTTATTGAAAACAAGGGAAGTGTTTTATGTTTTTTTAAAGATGATTTTGTAATGTTTTGGTATTTTCTGATTTTTCTGAAATGTTGGGAAAGGTATGGAATTTTCATCCATTTTCAGCTTCTACTGCTGGTAAGGCACCCGATCCATTTTACGTCAGCGAGCAAGACGAATCTCACATAGTTAAGTGCCGTAGTTTTACATCTTCGGATGAGAAAATTTTGAGGGTTTTCAGTCAACACACCCACAAAGTTGCCTGTTCCTCATGTGCAATGCACATAGACCACGTATCGTCCGATGGACTCCTTCGGCCACAAAATGAGCCACATCCTCACATTTCCCTTTGTCAATCCAGTTTGAGGTCTTATGCTGCTCACAATTCCGTGAGGGTGCGCTTCACCTCCCAACTACCTTAATCCCCTTCATGAGTTTTAGGAACAGGGAACGTCCATCAGATTCAACAGCAACTTCCAAATCAAGGTTGTCTATCACGGTGCATTCAACACGAACAGGGTCACAGGGTTCTGCCCGCCTCAGCCCTTACTTGTTTAGAAGATTCCGGACACCCGTACGATCAAGTGTCAGCCATGTCTGGGACAAGTTGGGAAAGAAAGCCCCCGAGAAGTTAATCCCAGTGTAGTTTTAGGTCTTCGGACCGCTGGGGATAGATTTGTGCAGTTAAAATTAATGGTGAAAATTTTTTTTTTTTGAAAAAATTCCAGACTTCAACTCGAGTAATCGAGGTTGATACTGGTTTTTATGGAAAGCTTAAAATCTTTTTAGTATTTTGAAATGATCCGGGTTATCGAACATTAATCCGAGTGGTCGAGGTCGATGCCGGTTTTTGGTTGGAAACAGGAAAGTCTCCCGAGAAATTAATCTCAGTGTAGTTTAAGGTCTTCGGACCGAAAATTATATACATGCTGAAAATACATTCTTTTTCTGATTTTTTGAAAAGATCTAGATCATTGAACCTTGATCCGAGCGGTCGAGGTCGATGCCAGTTTTTGGTTGAAAGCAAGAGAAATCCCCCGAGAAATTAATCTCAGTGTAGTTTAAAGTCTTCGGACCGAAAATATGTACATGTTAAAAATACATTCTTTTTGTGATTTTTTGAAAAGTTCCGGTCTAATCTGACCTCTTCCTTGACCGGTTGAGATTGAATGACGGTTTTTATTATGAAATCCCTCGGGATGTTGATCCCAACGTAGTTTAAGGTCTTCGAACCAAGAAATATATATATATATATATATATATATATATATATATATATATATATATATATATATATATATATATATATAATGATTTTTTGGAATGTTCCAGACTGTTAAATCCCAATTCGAGCGATCAAGATTAACACTGGTTTTTATTAGAAATCTCTCGAAATTTTGGTCCCGACGTAGTTTAAGGTCTTCAGACCAAAACCTTAGGAGCGAGATTGGGAATATATTTTTTGTGATTTTTAAAAACGTTCTAAGTCATCGATTCTGATTTTGATGGTGAAGATCGATGCCCGTTTTTATTAAAAATCCCTCAGGATCTTGATCCCGACGTAGTTTAAGGTCTTTGGACCACAAATTTTGGGAGGCGAGCAGAGATCTGGGTTGGAAATTCTTGGTGTTTTTCTGAAAATGATTCAGATCATCAGACCATGACTTTGGATGGTTGAGATCACTATTTGACCAAGTCAATTCTTTTTCTTTTTCTTGAAAATCTCATGGAACTTTTTCCACATCATCAAGCCAATTTCTCCTCAATTTCTCACAAAATGAGATTTTGGTGAGATTCCTTTCTCTTTTTCTCATCCTTCTCTTCAATCACTTCATTCTTACATGGAGGTACAAGATTCACTTACAACTACTCTTCGCAATGAAAGAGGGTGAGGAGTCGTTTCAACTTGGTGGGAGGACAGACGGCCCCCTGGGTTCTGCCCAAGCCTCTTCTGCCCACTGGTTTTTCCAGTAGGCTGGTATGTTGTCGGGCGCCCGATCAGGTCCAGAACTGCCTAGCAGTATTAGTAGATTATCATCCAATTTCGAGCGCCTGGCCATGTTTTGGTCGGGCGCCCGGTGACCTTCTAACATGTATGTTAAACTCTTCTTTCTTCTGGTCGATCCAAGTCTTTCTGACGTGATTCTTCAGGGCTTCTTTTCAATGTCTTCAATGTGGTTCCCAAGGACCCTTTTAGCAACAATTTCATGACTTCTCTCTTACATTCCTACATACACAAAACAAGCATTAGATGGGTCTTTAAAGCATGAAAACCATGCATGTAATGTGATGTAATGGGCTAGAAAATGTATAAAATAGAAGCTCAATACCTGCCCCCACTCCTGCACTCTCTGGACCTCGGCTAGCCCAGTCCGACCGGTCATGACTGGTCGACCACTTTTATTTTGCTTAAATTTAGCAGCTTACCTAGCAAGCTCCAATTTTTTAGGCGTAATTGCGTAAGAACTTGCGATTTCTGGAACTTTCTGGGTTGTTGGAGCTCCAAATCTATAAAAGGGGACCTAGGGTTCGTTCCTAGGGCATCCTAGAAGAGATCTACCACGGTGAGAGGCGGCGAAAGTCGGATTCGGAGTTCTACAACTCTTCCTAGTTTGTTTCTTCTAGTTTTCATGCTTTCCTTAGTTGAATTCATGTTTCCTTAGATCATGATCGGCTAAACCTCTTAGCTAGGGCTAAGAGGTGAAGCTTGTAGTGAATCTAAGATGTTTTAATTCGTTTGTTTTGGTTTCAAGTAGTAATTTTATTAAAGAACAATGATTTTTGAGGTTTAAATGAAGTTCTAAGCATTGTTTCTTAATCTTATGATGGCTCATAGATGTTTGGGAGAATTGCTTTAGTTCTTAATTGATTTGAATGGGTCTAGACCTGTACACTCTGAGGAATTGGATTCAAGATGCTCTAGACTTGGATTTTCATGAGGGAACTACAAATCTAAAGTTCTACTTTTCTGAAAATTCTGTTTGTGTGATTGTTTATGTGATTTGAATGAAGTTCAAATCATGATCTAGTTCTGCTTTGTGACAGAGTTTAATGATTATTATGAATGTGATCTTAACCTATTGGAATTAGGATTGACCTATGCAATTGAGTGTGCTCAAGTCCTAACTTGAATTGAGGGAATCACGTATATGAATCACACATATGACACGGATTGTTTGTTATAACCGCTCTATCATCTGGCTAGATAGGATTTGATTTCGATTCTAGTTGTGTAATTGGGAAACCACAGCGAATTAAGCATCAAGGATTGCTACAAGTGGATCCTTGAACCCCTAGTGCTTCCTTTATACTGATTACATTCACTTTTAGTTTAAGAATTTTCTCTACATTCAATTCCAAAAATCTATTTAGTTATATCTCAATTAGAGACCATTGGAAGTGTTTCGTGAATTCCTACACAAGTCCCTATGGATCGACCTCGGTCTTACCAAGATTATTATTACATCGCATCCCTACACTTGGGGAAGCAAACAGGTGCCACAAGACGTCCTTGAGCGTACCTGTCGATGTCGTCAAAGAGGACATTATTTTGGAAGGTTGGTATGTATTTGGGGATCCGAAATTACAATGGACGCCTGTTAGGGCCTAAAAAGTCCATATCGGTAAGAAGTGTTAAGGCAAGAAGTAATACAAGAATCTTGAGCATGCGATGTAGGGCTCGGGCAGGCTGCATATGTAATGATAAGCATACCTCTGTCTGCCACAAGTATAGACCATCCATTATGCATTCACTACACCCAAGCACGCGTTAAGCCATTCATGCGTCATTCAAACATATCATAAATCATGCATGCAACAACCATCATGCATGCATTTCAAACCAGCAGAGTACGCCTTCCATACATGTAATACACATAGAACCCATGCAAGAAAATAGTGCATATGGCCATGCATACTTAAAACCCGCATGAGAGCACATGCAAGCGTTAAGCCAAGCCACCACCTGCATGCAACCAACTCATACATACTATGCATAACTACATACACCATACACATATACCCATGCATGCTACCCATGTATGAAACCCATGAACGCACCAAGTATGAATGCAACTCTCATCAACACCCATTATACATCCCAAACATGCATAAATGCACACCATGCATGAACACCATTATGGTATAGCCACCCATTTATGCATGCATGTACAACACATGCAAACCATGGACCATGCACAAGACTCAAGCATAAAACACATGTGCCATCCATGCAACAAATGCATACATACCACAAACTACGTGTACACGCACACAGGCAATGCATGCAAACCTGCACGCCACAAACATATATTATGTACACCTAAAGACCACAGCATGCATGCACGTTTACACTGCCCACAATAAGGTTCCCACCGGACGTTGTTCTATGTGCCCTATCATGGAGTACTATATACTTGATCTAAGCTGATCATATGTTTTTCTGACCCATTTTAACCCCTGAGACCTAATATGAAGCAGTTCTGAAGCTCAGGTGAGATACACCACAGGAAGTTCAACACCACCATTATAACTTCCAAAAGGAGTGATCCTCGATTAAACCTCTCTTGTGGCTGGCCAGAATATTAGTTACAAAGATCTAGACCAACCAGAATGTCCTAAGGGGGGACACATGTGTTACAATTAGAGGATTACTCGATCCAATTTCTCTGTGGCCCCGAAGTACCACTCAACGGCAAAACAACGGTGACACTATTTCCTATGGTATGACCCACCTAAACATCCGATTTTCTCCAATCTTGGGACCAACTCCTGGAATAACACTCCCGAGCTGATGAACGGTTTCAATCTTAAACCCATGCCCTACGAACGGACCCACCAAAATGTTTGCCAAAACAGGCAGAGAATGCAGAAGTCACCGTTGTAAACCGCCTACCCAAAGTAGTTACTGTTGAAAACATGTGTGGGGCTACCATGGGTGCCCTTTGAGCCATCTGAGCTGTTCATGGATTCTCAAGTGCCCACACTTGTCATATACATCAATACTAGCCTGATCTGGTACTTCTGTGGCTCTACACAAGTCTTCAATGGTGACTGTGCGGTGGAATTATTTCCTATCGTATGGCCCACCTGAAACTCAGATTTAGGTGAAACTTTAGGTCACCTCCTATAATAACGACCCTAAGCTCATGAACCAATCAGATTTGGGGCCTTCTAACTGCAATTGAGATTCACTAATAAAATCTTCAAAAGATGTACAATCATGCAAAGTCGTTGTTACAAACAGTTTGTCAAAATCAACCAACGTGCAACCCTTCTGAGAGCCCACCATGATGGTGCTTTGGAGAATCTAACCTGTTCACAAGATCAGTGTGGTCCACACGTACCAGAGAATATGACAATCATCCTAATCCAAGTTTCAGGTGGGCCGCACCATAAGAGAATGAATGTCAATCGTCATAGCTCCCAAGCCAACGCCTACCGTTTTAATCTTCATTGGGCTCACCTAGTGCGTCCTTTGGACGATCCAAACCATTCACCATAATAAGAAGCCAAACACCTGCCAACACCAAACACCAGCTTGATCCAACATCCCTATGGCTCTCCAAGAAAGTTGCAACTGTATATGTTTTCTCCCACTAATCCCCCTCCAGTGGCCCACCTAAGCTTCATATCCTCTCCAGACTTAGGACCTAAACACGTGTCGACCCCTTGATTCAAATGGACGGCATGGATTTGTGATACAGATGGCAGAAGTCGAACCTATGGGCGATCCCTCCTCTAACGCATCGTCATTCCCAGCACCAAGTGTTACGTGCACAACATTCTCCAGCAGTGGGAGTAGAAGAGAGAGAATGAGAGAGGACGCGATGGGGCGAGCGTATGGGGTGATTTTTATCACACACTAGCCCTTCAAATGGAGCGATGCGCTAGCCTTTGTAGCATGGGGTGATTTTTATCACGCGTTGGACATGGAGTGATTTTCATCACGCGCTGGCTCTAAAAGTAGGCATGCACTAAGGTTTGGAGCGGGGACGCACTGGCTCTAAATAAAACCATGCGCTGTCAACCCTTGGCACCATATGCCACCTATAAAAAAAAAGCCATGCGCTGCCAACCCTTACTATCATGCGCTGCCAGTCCTTAGTAGCATGTGCTCCCTCTAACAGAAAGCCAAAGATATTCTGCTCTCATTGAAGACTATGATCAGTTAGCCTTACAATGAGAGCAGAATATCTTTGGCTTTCTGCTCTAGGAACCCATATTGAAGGCCAACTGATCATATTCTTTAATCGTATGCTCTCATTGTAAAATAATTCATATATAGGAGAAGGCCAAAGATATTCTGATGCGAAATGAGATATAATAGAATGCTGGAACTATCTTCATATGAAGCCATATATATAAGAAATCTTCGCCTTCGAATTACTCCCATATAAAGTAAAAGAATGTCATAATGATAATAATAAAACCCATGATAATATGGTAAAATGAAGGTGTTGCACCTCATGTAGATTCTCTATAGAATGCGCTCCTCCAATTCAATTTGCTTAATAAACTACATTGATCTAAAGAAATGATGGAGATATGATTGATGCTTATGATTGAATGTCTTGACTTCGCAATTGATACTAATGTCGTTGATTGATTAGAGAAATGTAGAGATTTAGTTTGATCTAGTGATATAGATTTTGATTCATGTGACATTGAGATCTTTCTTGACGATATAGTGATTTTGTTTCTATTCAATCGATGTAAAGATTTAGTTCTCGTATAGAGATCTCACCTTGATATGAGAATTTGAGATTTAATTGATCTTCATGTAGTTCAATTTAGACCCGTAACCTGGGGTATTTTAGAATTGTATTGATTTAGTTTATCCTCATAACTTGGAGGCTGTATGGTTCAGTTTATCCTCGTAACCTGGAGGTTATATGGTTCAGTTTATTCTTGTAACCTGGGATAAAGTTTACACTTTTTCAGAGTCCGACGGCTTTATGTCTATATAGAGTTTGGCGAGATTCACGCTTATATAGAGTTCAGCGACTTTGTGCCTATGCAGAGTTCGACGAGATTCACGCTTATGCAGAGTTCAGCGAGTTTGTGCCTATGCAGAGTTCGGCAAGATTCGCGCTTATGCAGAGTTCAGCTACTTTGTACCTATGCAGAGTTCGGAGAGATTCACACTTATGCAGAGTTCAGCGACTTTGTGCCTATGCAGAGTTTAGCAAGATTCGCGCTTATACAGAATTCAGCGACTTTGTGCCTATGCAGAGTTTGGCAAGATTCGTACTTATACAGAGTTCAACGACTTTGATTGTCAAGTTATCAACTTCTTTGAGTGCTTTCTTGGCTATGAGGTTGACTGCCAATTCAATTATTATTTTGATTGTCATATTAATGACTGTTTTGACTTTTGCTTTAATGATTCCTTCGCTTGATGAGGAAAACCCGTTACTTGCCCCCGATGATATCTTAGGCAAAAATGGTGCTTCGAGCGACACCCTGCATGATTAGGGTTGCCAGGGTATCCTGTTACCAAGTCATTTTGAACTTGAACTAGCTCATCAATTTATTCTTGGACTGTTGGCGGTTCATTGGCCTATTCGAATGGTTCTTCGTCTTCGACCACCTAAACCATTGCGACCTGCATTGATCCGTCCTCACAGGCTGGCTTTTGCATTGTCAGGATGGATTTGACGACGATTGTTTCTACCGTCTCTTTGGCTATTTTTCTTATAATTGGCTTGGATTTGCCCCCTGTTTGGGTGGATCACTTCAAGGACGCTAGGAAGCTCTCGGCTGAAAGTGTGAACTTCCGTGGCCTCATTGTGGTAGTCCAATTAGGGCGAAAACGCAGCTGCGCTGGTTGCCAGTACTTTTTTATACTGCGGCATGCGTTGACTGTAGTAGTCCTTTGGTATGAGGCCTTCATCGATGCTTTATTCATTTCCATTTGTTGTTTGTGGCTTCTGGCTAGCTGCTAACCGGATTAAAACATGGTTGATGTTGCTACAGCAAAATGTGAGAAGCAGAGTCCTCCAGTTGCCAGAAAATGAGCATAGCACAGTTTCTCTTGTCTTTAGGGTTAGTACTTTTGCTAATTCTCACTATGCAGTCACACATCCATTAGAACATTCTACAACTAGATACAGAAACTGCTTGACCTTACCAGTCGCGATAAAATCATACAGGAGATTAAACATGCATAAGAAATACACACATTTCGTAAATTTATACTATTTTCAAAACTTTGGGATTTTCAAAAGTTTTGGAACTTTAATTTTTTTTCCAGCACTTTTGCCTTAAAGATGAAGGGAAGAACGTTCCCGTTGAGAGTCGTCAGTTTGGCGCCAAAAGGCGCCGAACATTTCTCCTTGCGATAAGCCATGTATGTATAAATTTATGTTTGCGAGCGATTTGTCTTAAAATATTCCTTTACTCAAAGCTAACCAGAGATTCTGGGTTTGATCCCCAGCAGAGTAGTCAGTTTGTTGGAACTAGAAAATTACTACAAGGCAGTTTTCTGTGTATTGTTGCTTTGGGGTTTTGAATAATAGAAACATTCATAGACAATCACAAGCATTCACAAAAGTACACAAGAGAGATATCGCAAGGCGAATTTTATTCCAGAGATTCTGAGATCTTGTACATTCCAGGCCGTGATCTGGCACGAGCCCTTAATTACATCGAATGGATCGATCACCCTTGATTAAAAGGCAAAAGTAAATGTATACGCCTCAGAGACAAATAAAATAAAGCAAACAAGGAAGCATAAATATAAATCATGCACGCCACAAAGAACACAGAGATTTTTACGTGGAAACCCTTGAGGGAGAAAACCACGGCACAAAGCGACGAAACTCCACTATGAATAGTAATTGTACATGAGGTGGAGTATTCAGGAAAAGCCCAAATTGATGGGCAGAAGACTAAGTCATCAGGGACTATGGCCTTTGAGTTCATGGTCATAGAGACCGATTGTAGTTTTGGTATGGACTGAGCCATCATTTGGACAGGTCAGATGCCTATGTCCGATCTTTTTTCGGGTGTCCGAGTTGAGGGACAGTCAGGGTTTTTAACTGAGGGGTGCGACTCTGGGCCCGCGCCCGTTGTTGGAATGGGTGACATCGGGAAGACCGCTCTGCAGTTATTTGTACTTGAGCAACCTAACCGACGAATGCCATTTTGGATGGGTATGACATCGACTAGTTTCGATATGGTGGTTCATAGCAATTAATTTGTAGTACTTTGGAACTCTTCGGTCTGGTTTTTAGTGGTGACCATAGTCCCCTTTGGTTAGTCCAAGAGCATTAATCTGGGCTAAGACATATTTGTACTATGAATACAGTAAATATGAAGTTTTTACAAGTAGTCGTCGAATCGTGCTGGAGTCTGGTGGCCTGTCTTTGGGCGCGTTCTAGGTTCCGTTCACTTGCTGATAGTCGATATGCAATAGAAGCTCAGTTTGAGATCTGCTTGTATCCGTGCGGGACATTGCAAACAAAGTGAGATAGTCTTTAGTACATGCCAAACATCATAGAGTGAATGTTAGATTAGATGGGGTTATTCAGGATGAGTATGTAATTAAGCCACATCAAGCTGGGTGCATGTGCAATTAAGTTAAGTTAGGGCGAGTGTAGTCTAGGCGCACTTCAACTGAGACAATTCAAGTTAAGTGCATGGCAGCTGGTGCTGAGCGCATGCTCATTGGTTGGGGGTACATATGTTTGGAGAGTGGCGGATGCATTTTAGCCAAGGACGCATGCCCTGTTAGAGGGAGCACATTCTACTGAGGACTGGCAGCGCATGATAGTAAGGGCTGGCAGGGCATGGCTTTTTTTTTTATAGGTGGCGTATGGTGCTTACGGCTGACAGCGCATGGCTTTATTTAGTGCCAGCGCGTCCCTGCTCCAAACCTTAGTGTGCATGATGAAAATCACTCCATGTCCAGTGCGTGATGAAAATCACCCCATGCTACGGAGGCTAGCGCATCGCTCCGTTTGAAGGGCTAGTGCGTCATAAAAATCACCCCATACGCTTGCCCCATTTCGTCCTCTCTCCTTCTCTCTCTTCTACTCCCACTGCTGGAGAATGTTGTGCATGTAACACTTGGTGCTAGGAGTGGCGATGCGCCGGCGTTAGAGGAGGGATCGCCTATAGGTTCGACTTCTGCCATCTGTATCACAAATCCATGCCATCCATTTGAATCAAGGGGTCGACACGTGTTTAGGTCCTAACTCTGGAGAGGATATGAAGCTTAGGTGGGCTACTGGAGGGGGATTGGTGGGAGAAAACATATACAGTTGAAACTTTCTTAGAGGGCCATAGGGATGTTGGATCAAGTCGGTGTCTAGGGTTGGCACGTGTTTGGCTTCTTATTATGGTGAATGGTTTGGATCACTAGGTGAGCCCAATGAAGATTAAAACAGTAGGCGTCGGCTTAGGAGCTATGACGATTGACATTCATTCTCTTATGGTGCGGCCCACCTGAAACTTGGATCAGGATGATTGTCATATTCTCTGGTACGTGTGGACCACACTGATCTTGTGAACAGGTCAGATTCTTCAAAGCACCGTTATGGTGGGCCCTCAGAAGGGTTGCACATTGGTTGATTTTGACAAACTGTTTGTAACAGTGACTTTGCATGATTGTACGTCTTTTGGAGATTTTATTAGAGGATCTCAATTGCAATTAGAAGGCCCCAAATCTAATCGGTTCATGAGCTCAGGGTCGTTATTATAGGAGGTGACCTAAAGTTTCACCTAAATCTGAGTTTCAGGTGGGCCATACGAGAGGAAACAGTTCTACCGCACAGTCACCATTGAAGATGAGAGCCACAGAAGTACCAGATCAGGATATTATTGATGTATATGACAAGTGTGGGCACTTAAAACTCCATGAACGGCTCAGATGGCTCAAAGGGCACCCATGGTGGCCCCACACATGTTTTCAATGGTAACTACTTTGGGTAGACTTCTGCATTCTCTAACTATTTTGGCAAACTTTTTGGTGGGTCCCGTTTGTAGGGCATGGGTTTGAGATTGAAACCGTTCATCAGCTTGGGAGTGTTATTCCAGGAGGTGGTCCCAAGTTTGGAAAAAATCGGATGTTCAGGTGGGCCATACCATAAGAAATAGTGTCACCGTTGTTTTGTCGTTGAATGGTACTTCGGGGACACAGAGATATTGGATCGAGTAATCCTCTAATTATAACACATGTGTCCCCCCTCAGGACATTCTGGTTGGTCTAGATCTTTGTAAATAATATTCTGGCTGGCCACAAGAGAGGTTTAATCGAGGATCACTCCTTTTGGAAGTTATAATGGTGCTGTTGAACTTCCTGTGGTGTGTCCCACCTGAGCTTCAGATCTGCTTCATATTAGGTCTCAAGGGTTAAAATGGGTCGGAAAAACATATGATCAGCTTAGATCAAGTATATAGTACTCCATGATGGGGCACATAGAACAACGTCCGGTGGAACCTTATTGTGGGCAGTGTAAACGTGCATGCATGTTGTGGTCTTTATGTGTACATAATATATGTTTGTGGTGTGCAGGTCTGCATGCATTGCCTGTGTGCGTGTACATGTAGTTTGTGGTATGTATGCATTTGTTGCATGGATGGCACATGTGTTTCATGCTTGAGTCTTATGCATGGTCCATGGTTTGCATGTGTTGTACATGCATGCATAAATGGGTGGCTATACCATAATGGTGTTCATGCATGGTGTGCATTTATGCATGTTTGGGATGTATAATGGGTGTTGATGAGAGTTGCATTCATACTTGGTGCGTTCATGGGTTTCATACATGGGTAGCATGCATGGGTATATGTGTATGGTGTATGTAGTTATGCATAGTATGTATGAGTTGGTTGCATGCAGGTGGTGGCTTGGCTTAACGCTTGCATGTGCTCTCATGCGGGTTTTAAGTATGCATGGCCATATGCACTATTTACTTGCATGGGTTCTATGTGTATTACATGTATGGAAGGCTTACTCTACTGGTTTGAAATGCATGCATGATGGTTGTTGCATGCATGATTTATGATATGTTTGAATGACGCATGAATGGCTTAACGCGTGCTTGGGTGTAGTGAATGCATAATGGATGGTCTATACTTGTGGCAGACAGAGGTATGCTTGTCATTACATATGCAGCCTGCCCGAGCCCTACATCGCATGCTCAAGATTCTTGTATTGCTTCTTGCCTTAGCACTTCTTACCGATATGGACTTTTTAGGCCCTAACAATGCCAAATACCCATCTTATTTGAATTTCATCCCTAGGCAGATCAGCAAGAGGGCACGATCCAGATGCCACAACGAGCCAACAGGCGAACATGTCAGCGGCTGGAATGCATCATGTATCGGTGGCTCATGAACAGGTCGATGGTCAGACATCGGCTAGGGGAGATGAGCCACAGGGGGGAGAAGTAGGAGAGAATGTTGCTAGGGAGACCGTGGGGCCTTGCAAAGATGATGATCCCGATCTTGAAATGCTCGAAGCCGGCCGACAGGGATGGATCAAAATTGTCCATAGAGTATCCATAGTTTACTAGGGAAAATCCGCATCTTGTATCGAGGAGACGTATAAACGACACCTTGCATCAAGCTCTGGGCAATCTAGTCGTTTGGGCGAGATTGGTGAGGCAACTGAACAACATACCTTGGAGGAAGGGGAACTTTGACAATCTGCGGGCCATGACGTTGATGTAGAAGATGACGAGGACAACAGTGGAGTGGACCGAGTTCAGGATGGAGATTCAAAAGGGCACATGAGCGACGAACAAGTCGACTATTCCGGTGGCAATTATGACGCTGGAGGAGACCCTCATAACGACGACGTGTGTTCGCTCACCTCAAGTGCAAGGTTGCGATGTAGTAATAATCTCGGTAAGACCGAGGTCGATCCATAGGGAATTAGGGTAAACCAATTCAAACTATTCTAGCAACTTCCAATTAAGCAAATTTAAATTTTGATTTCATAAACTAAGGAAAAACAGTAACTTTTGTAAAAATCTATTAATTAATGGAACTAAGGCCTTAAGGATCCACTTGTAGTAGCTCCATGTGAATTCATTCATCGAAGCATAAACACAACTAGATTCGAAGTTCTATCTCTCATCTAGTTGGAAGATTAAGCATTCAAACACAAACAATCCTACTTAAGTCAGAAAATAAGATTCTAGTTCTAATGAAGCACATAGAATTCAACCATGTAGCCTTCGAAGTAACAACCATGCCAAGAGACTATAGTATGCTCTAGGGTTACTAAAATTCGAATCTAATCAATCCAAACATGATAATCTAAGAGAATTGCAAGGAACCCATGTTTGAAGCACATGAACTCTCATAAAACATCAAAAAATACCAACTTTATTCAAACTAGAACTTAAAATCCAAACTTTAAGTAAAGGTACTTGAATTAAACAAATTCAACATGAAAACTAACTACAAGCTTCACCTCTTAGCCCCAGCTAAGAGGTTCTAGCCATGCATTGTCATACTTGAACTAAAAACAAAAGAAAAACTAATTAAAAGCATGAAAAACTAGAAAAATCGGAGTTGAAGGAGTTGTGAATACTCCACGATGATTTCCTTCACTTCCCACGAACTTAGGTCTCTTCTAGGATGCCCTAGGAAGGATTCCAAGGTGTCCTTTTATAGCAAAACTCACCCACCGCCTCAGATTGTGTAAAAATTTACGCACTTACTGTGGTCATCGGGCCCCTGGTCAGGTGTTGGTCGGGCGCCCGACCATACTACAAGTCGGTCCAGCGTTTTTTAAATAAATCCACTTTTGAATATCGGGCGCCCAGCCATGTGTTGGTTGGGTGCCCGGTTAGGTCCAGAAATGTCCAGCGGCTCAGCATATTTTCCTTTGAATTTCGGGCGCCCGGCCAACTGATGGTCGGGCGCCCAGTGGCCGATTGTTGTGTCTTTTGAATCTCGTTTTCTTCTGGCTAATCCAAGTCTTTTTGAAGTGATTCTTCAAGCCTCATTTTCAATGATTTCTCCTTGATCTTCAAAGCGTCTACATACATCCTTTTAGCTTCAAATTCATAAACTCTTGCTCTCATTCCTACATCCACAAAACATGCATTAGACAAGTTTTTTAACATGCAAATCATGCATAAGATGTAATGTAATGGTCTCGGATATGTATAAATTAAGAGCTCAACACACCCCCTAACCAGCATTTTGCTAGTCCCGAGCAAAACAAGCGTGAAACAATCCTCTTCTTTGCAAACTCAACTCTCTCTTGGAGACTATGTTTCTATAGACTGTAAGACATATAAATGCAAAATTCGAAAAAACTAAATGATGCGAAATTGAAGTCCTAAACTTTCCAAACACAATGAGTGTTCACATAGAATCCCCACCGATTTATTGATAAATAGAAGAATCCGAACATGTATGGTCTAGTGTGTATTGTGCATACTCATCTCATGACCTTCCAAGATTACCTTCTTCATAAATCAGCTAAATAAATATCTAAAAGTGTATAGATCAACCAATTGCCTATGATAGGAATTTGCCTTACCGTTCCTTTGACGGCTTTCATACTACTTCCCATTTCCAGCTTTGGTTACGGGTAGACCATCCCCTGGTTAGTAATAGGTAGCCCTTTTCGAAAATTTTTCACAAATATACAATAATACCCATACTTTCTTTTTTTCCTTTCCTTTTCTTTTCTTTTTCTTTATATATTAGATAGGATTTTTAGAAATCCATATCTTTCATTCTTTTCTCTTATTTTCACATGAACAAGGATGGACAAAGTACCCCGACTTGGTTCCTAAACACCTTAAATCTCATTTTAACCAATCCACAAATCTACTAATCCCTTTAAATCATGAGAATCGTGTAATGTGATCTAGACTCAAAATTGTTCAAATGTTCTATCGATCATATAAATATGGAGATTCGCATATAAAACTATTATGTTTAAGTCACTTTAGAGATTTCAAAATCATATAAGTTCATCTTTCATCCTTTCATACTCATAACATCTCAAGTGCATAGAAACAAAGTTTTCCAAAAGAGTTTTGATGTTTCAAAAATTGAAAATTTTCTACCAACATTGCTCGAAATGTCAGCAAACTACTAGATTCGAGGAATCTCACTCCCCAACCAAATCTTTCATTGTCCTCAATGTAAAAAGATATGCAATGAGCATGAACATGAGAGCAATGGTAAAACAAAAGAGAGTGAGAACGACAGTACCTGAGAGAGTCGATCGAGGTCTACCTCTGGCATCAAAATCTACTAAAGCAACTAAAAATAGAAAAACAAACTAAACCTAATCTTACTTAAAGCAATAAACAAAACCTAAGCTATCCTTTTAGAAAGAGAATCTCCATTAGACTAGGAGATCAATCATCCTGATACATAGGATTGTTCAGGGCGATGGACATGTCCTCTGAATCAAATTTCTCAAAGAATGGTTTAAGGCCTTGTCCGTTCACTTTAAAATAGTTACCATTCGCCGCATTCTCAATCTCGACAGCCCCATGAGAAAAAACTTCTTTAACAATATATGGGCCGGTCCATCGAGATCTCAATTTTTTCGAAAAAAGATGAAGTCGGGAATTATACAAGAGCACTTTCTAACCTTCATGGAAAGATTTTCTGAAGATGTGTTTGTCATGGAAGGCCTTCACCTACTCTTGTAAATCCTCGAGTTCTCGTGAGCATCATTACAGGTCTCGTCAAGCTTATTTAATTGGAGTTTGTGAAGCGAGCTAGCCTTGTCAATATCAAAATTTAATACCTGAATCGCCCAACAAGTTCCACAAGTAAGTGACAAGCCTTCCCATAGACAAGTCTATAGGGAGACATTCCAATGGGGGTCTTATAAGTAGTACGGTGAACCCAAAGAGCATCAACTAATCGCAGCGACCAATCTTTGCGATCTGGCTTCACTGTCTTCTCCAAAATCTGTTTAATTTTCTGATTAGAAATTTCATCTTTCCCACTTGTCTGTGAGTGGTATGGGGTACTCACTTTATGTCTAATGCTATATTTCTTCATTAACGCTTTGAAAGGCCTATTGCAAAAGTGAGAACCTCCATCACTAATGATAGCTCGAGGCGTTTCAAATCTAAATAATATGTTTTCTTTAAGGAACTTTAGAACCGTACGATGATCATTGGTTCTACATGGAATCGCCTCTATCCACTTAGACACATAGTCTGCGGCAAGCAATGTTCGCTCGCCTCAAGTGTAAGGCTGCGATGTAGTAATAATTCTTGGTAAGACCGAGGTCGATCCACAGGGAAAGAAATAAACAATTCCAACTACTCTAATAACTAGAATCTAAGAAGTTTAGGAAAATAGCTTTTCACATAAAATAGAAAAATCTAAAAATAAGAACTAGAGAATCAAGGATCCACTTAGAGTATTCCAATGGCAATCCATTTATCCAAGTACAACAGAATTAGAATCAAAGTCATATCTCTCATCTAATTGGAGGATATAACATTCAAGCACAAACAATCCCACTTAAATCTGGAAATCAGATTTCTAGTTCTAATGAAGCACATAGAACTTGAACTTGTAGCCTTCGGAGTAACAGCCATGCCAAGAGACTATGGCATGCTCAAGGGTTACTACATTTCGAATTCAAACAACCCAATCATGGTAATCTCAGAGAATTGCAAGGAACTCATGTCCGGAGTACACAAACTCTCACAAAACTTCTAAAAATCCAACCTTTATTTAAACTAGAACTTAAAAATTCATAAATAAGTAAAAGGTACTTGAAGGAATGAATTAAAGCATTGAAACAAACTACAAACTTCACCTCTTAGCTCTAGCTAAGAGGTTAGCTAAAAAAAAGCATTAAAAACTAGAAACTAGAAGTAGAAGAAGAAGAAAACTAGTCGTAGGAGGCTAGGAAGCCTCCTAGGTCTTGATCTCTTTGCTCCCCACGTTGCTAGATGCCTTAGGAAGAGAGTGGAGGTGGCCTTTTATGAGAGAAATACCGCACCAACTTGGAAACTTCGAGAATCCGTGAAGTCCTTTCACAATTTGGAAACTTGGCCTTGAAAATTGGAGTTTCTGGATCACCTTAGACCGGTCTGGCGACCGGTCTAAGAAACTAAAAAACAGTCTAGCAAGCTATGTTTTTTTAAACTCCTGACGACCTGTCTAGTGGCCAGTCGGGCGACCGGTCGCCAGCTATGTAGACTTGTCTGGCGATCGGTCCTGGGACAGTTTTTTCACATTTTCTTCTCTTTCTTTCTTCTTCTTTCCTCCACCTTTTGGCACTTGTTATATTGATCTAAAATGCATACAAAGTGACTCTTTTAACCATGAATTGGTGAAATCTCCCTCTCATTCCTACAATCATAAAAACATGTATTAGATTAGTCTTTAAACATGAAAACCATGCATATAATGTGATGTAATGGGTCGGCAAATGTATAAATTGGAGGCTCAGCAAGCAATATATAGACATGTCCAAAAGATGGGGGCAATGGTCCCATGAAATCGATGCCCCAATAGTCAAAGACTTCAAGATGTTGAATTGGGGTAAGAGGCATCATATTCTGATAGGACAATCCTCCTAGCTTTTAACAGGGCTTACATGCTTTTCAAAACTCGTGGGTGTCTCTAAACAAAGTAGGCCAATAAAAACCGCATTATAGAATTTTGCAGTGGTTTTCTTGGCGGAAAAATGACCCCCACATGCTTGATTATGACAAAAGGATCCATCCCCCGGATCAGATTTCCCAACGGTCAATGATAAACGGCCCAGATCAATGATTTAATCTAGAAAGACCAACACAACCAAATTTGCAAACCCAAAAATCCTTTCGAAAGGGCAGGAAACTGCCGAAATCAGGAAGAATCGGGCGGAATTCAACCGACGCCGAAAGAGCAACTTACTTCCTCTATGATATGATACATCACAATAATGCACCGTAGCGAGGTTATCTGCTTTCATGATCCTCGAATATCCTAATTAAGTGGTAAACAGGCCCAGTACTTAGTCATTTTCAGCCCTGGGACCTATTGGCTCGAAAATTAACTAATGCCAAGAGAAACTAAATACGAGCGCACTGATGCCAAAGCGGATCCAGCATCATTGCAATCCTAATGGACATGATCGATCACTGTTCGAAAGTGATCGCTACCAGTATTCACTAAATCCCCTGATTAGACAGTAAACAGGTCCATTACTTAGTCATTTTCAACCCTAGGAAGTTCCCTGTTGGCTCGAAGATCGACTAATGCTAAGTAAAACTAACCGCGATCTCATCGATGCCAAGGCAAACTTAGCATTCTCATGCTACAAAATAGCTGAATCAAGCATATACAGGGAACCGATCCCTATCGTTTATCAGAAATTGGCATAAATAGGCGCCTGTCAAACCCGATGCTTAGCCATTTGCAGGCATCAGAAATGGCCAATCTAGTCCATTGGACTTGAATCCTCGAAGGAGCATGGCTTAATACAACCTATTCGATCTCGAATTGATCATCGAAAAGCATCCAGAAGAAAGAATGTTTTCAAAGATGAGTCGCCCAACTCCAAATAGAACACATTTACTTTACTGTATAAGCCCTATTCATCCCAGATGAAGGTCCGAGGCTAAACTTAAGGGATTATGGTTACCATAAGAAACCACAATCAAAAGAGTTCTAAATAACACTCGAAATATCCTGCTATGGACTGCCACTATAAAAAGATAGTCAATACCCTACCCATCGACAACGGGTCTGTCAGTTGAGCTGATGAGGCAGTCACAGAGTACCTTTTTAAGGTCACCCATCATAAAAATACGAGAAGAGGGCCTTGGGTCGTACCAACCAACATTCGATGCTCGTGTATTCCAACAATCAATGACCTAAAGTTGCACCACTAGATTAAATCCTCGCTCAGGAAGTTGCATAGTGCTTTCTCAAGGTCACCCGTCATAAAAATACGGGAAGAGGGCCTTGGGTCGTGCCGACCAACATTCGATGCTCGTGTATTCTAGTGGTGAATGACCCAGAGTTGCACCACTCAATAAAATCCTGACAGTCCTTTAACCCGGACAATCTAAAAGAAAATGGGACATAAACATCCAACTTGTCTAAAAACATGGCTCAGTCCATAACAAGAAAACAAATAGGTCTCTACGACCATGAACTTAAGACCATAATCCCCAGCGGATTAGTCTTTTGCCTTCTAATCAAGGGTGATCAACCATTGATGTAATTAATGGCTCGTGATAAGTATTACAGCCTGGAATGTAAAAGATCTCAGAATCTTTTGAATAAAATTCGCCTTGCGATATCTCTTCTTGTGTACACTTTGTGATTGCTTATGATTGTCTATGAATGTCTCTATACTAGAATTCCCCAGAACAATGAAACACAGGAAAAACTGTCAATGAGCATTTTTCTAGTTTTAACATCTAACACTTCTAGGGATTGTACAAAGTATAATCGACCTGAAGGGAGAGAGAAGGGCCTTCTGCTCCATGTTGATGTCATCTACACAGTCATACACTTAAGGGGATTGTATAGAGTATGCTCAACTCGAAGGGAGAAAGATAGGTCTTTTGTTCACAAAGAAACAAACTCTCCAGTTTGGATTGCTCTCTCTGTATCATTCATCTTTGCCACAATCTCAGCCTTCAATATTCTTCACAATTAAAAGGGAAACGTAGGCTAAAAAGCACCTGACATCCTTTGTGAAAGGAGAGAACAAGTCTCTTCAGGGCATCTTTACGCGGGTTGCGGCAAGTTTATAAGCTTGCTGCGGGTTGCGTAAAGCACCTCCTACATGATCTTCATTTCTTCCATCTTCCTTCTTCATTCCTACAGCGTCTCCCCCTCGTTCCTCTTCGATCCTCGGGGTCCGCACATTTGTGCGTTCAACCCAAGGAGAAGGAAGAACTCGACGTCCATCCCGTACCTCTGAAATCCTCTGGAGCTCTAAACTTCAAAAACAAGTACTAAATGAGGACCCCCGGGGATATTTGTAGGCAAAAATTGGTGGATTTCACGGAAAGAACCGGTCACCAGACACAAACTTTTCGCGACCTGCGGCAAGTTCATAAGCTTGCCGCGGTCCGCGACAACTGCATGTCTTCTGCACTTCACTTCAATTTCCAATTCTGTCTCTTTCAAATACTTCTTGACTCCTTTTTCTTTTCTTATTTCTTCATTTTTCATGTATCAACTCACTCGTTGGGACTCAACCTGGACTTCCATTGGGATGACAGCCTCTGTGCCGTATTTCAACGAATATGGAGTGGCCCGAGTTGTTGTGCGGTGCGTGGTGTGATACGCCCATAGTGCCTCCGAAAATCATTTTTCCCAATCCTTTTTTATTTTATGCCACCATTTTCTTCAAAATTTTCATGATAGTTTTGTTAAATGTTCAGCAAGCACGTTCGCAGGAGGGTAATAGGGTGTTGAGTAACAGTGCTTGATCTTGAATTTTGAGCACAACTTGTCTATCATAGCATTCCGGAAGAGTGTGCCGTTGTCAATGACAATCCGTTCAGGGATGTCATGCCTATATAAGATTGCGTTTCGAATGAAACCTTCTACTTGCTTAGCTTTCACGTTCTTTAGAGCCACGACTTTGGCCCACTTAAAGAAGTAATCGGTTGCCGCCAGTATATACTGGTGAACTTGAGAGGAGGAAGGGTTGATGAGACCTATCACGTCCATGCCTCATGTTGCGAAAGGCCATGACATTACTGATGGGTGTAGCTCTTCAAGGGGGATGTGTATGATGTCAACGTAAATCTGGCACTAATGACATCTTTTCGCATATTCATTACATCTTTCAATAGTGGGCCAATAGTAGCCCATGTGCCGCATTCGATGGTGTAGGTTTCAACCGCCTTGGTGACCACCACATTCGCCTCCATGTGTTTCTCTTAACGAGTCGCACGCTTCTTCTTGGGCTAGGCATCTTGACGATGTTTCATTGTTCAATCGACAATATAGTACTTCTTCCAAAAGGACGAATGAGCCAGTGCGCCTTCTGACCTGGGTGCGCATTTGGGGATCCTCAAGCAAGAACCCGTATTTCAGATAATCTATGAACGGTCTTCCCCAATCTTCTTCCTCCGTGATTTCAAAACAACAAACTGGGCTTACGTTCTCGAAATTTTCGGCTACCGTGAGGGATGGCAATATTCTTCTTTCTTCTATGATAACTTGAAGTGGGCTGCCCCTGGGTGCGCGAGAGCTACGGCAGCGCATCCGCTTGGGAGTTTTCGGCTCTCGGGACATGCGACACCGTACTGTCCCGAAGATGATCAAACGGGGCTAGGGCCTAATGGCAAAGAGGTGGCAATTCTGCCTTACAAACCTTGTATTCTATCATCAACTGCCCTATAACCAACCAAGAATCGTCATAGACTTGTAATGATCGGATCTGTATATCTTGTGCCAGTTGTAGCCCTATGATGAGGGCGATATTCGGCCTCCTTTTTTCATGCATGACGGCACTATTGTGAATGAGTAAGGCAATAGATTGCCTTGAGGACTGATGAAGACTACACCGGCCCCTGACCCTGCGGCTCTAGTGGCTCCGTCGAAGTACATCTGCCACGACTTCGTGATCCCTATCATCATAGCTTAATCATCAGGAAGGTCACACTCCATCTCCACATTATCTGGGACTGGATGGGCTATTAGGAAATCAGCTATGGCTTGCCCATTGACAGCCTGAGATGGAAGTACGTAATGTCGAATTCGGATAGTAATAGAGTCCATTTAGCCAATCACCCGGACAACATGGGCTGATAAATTAAAAACTTGATAGGGTCGTCTCTGGAGATCAACGTGCATTGATGTGACAAACAGTAATGTCTTAACTTCTTTACAGTGAATATTAAAGCCAGGCATATCTTCTCTATCTGAGAGTAGTTAAACTCAGCGCTGACGAGCTTATGGCTTAGGTAATACCGAGCGTTCTCTTTCCCTTCTTCATTCTTTTGGGCAAGCAGTGCCCCCAGTGAATTTTCTCCCACTGCTACATATAATATCAAGGGCTTCCCTTTAATCGGCGTCGTGAGGACTGGGGATTTCCCAAGTAACTCCTTGAGAGACTCGAAAGTTTTTTTGCATGCTTCGTCACATTCAAAGCGGACATCTTTCTTGTTCAGACGGGAGAATGGCTGACAACAACCTGATAGGTTTGAGATGAACTGTCGTAGGTAAGCAACTCTTCCTTGGAAGCTCTTCAGCTCTTTCAAATTCTTCGTAGAGGCATTTCTCGGATTGCCTTAATCTTTGCAGGGTCGATTTCAATGCCCTAATGCCTGATCATGAACCCTAAGAATTTCCCGAAGGAGACCCAAAAGGCACAATTCAACAGGTTCATGCAGAGGCTCTTCTTCCTTAACCTCTGAAATACCTGCTTCAGATGTTTGCGATGTTGCTGATGTCCTTCAGACCTTACTACTAGGTCATCAACGTAGCATTCCATGTCCTTGTACATCATGTCTTGAAAACTTACTTGCATGGCTCTCTGATACATGGTGCCCGCATTATTTAGCCCAAAAGCCATCACGCGATAGCAAAATATTCCGAGTTAAGTGCAGAAGGAGGTGGATTCTTCATCTTCTAGAGCCATCCGAATATGATTATACCCCGAGTAACCGTCCATGAAGGACATCGTCGTATATGTTGATGTGCTATCAATGAGAAGCTCTGGATAGGTAAAGGAAAGTCATCTTTAGGACATGTTTTATTCAGATTGCGGAAGTCAACGCATACCCGAATCTGGCCGTTCTTCTTCTTTACAAGCCCTAGTTCGAGATCCATTTCGGATACTGAACTTCCCTGATAAATCCTGCTTGAAGCAGTTTCTTCACCTCTTCTTCTATCCTCAGGACGATTGTTAAAACTAGAAAAATGCTCAAAGGGCAGTTTTTCATGTGTTTTATTGTTCGAAGAAATTTTGAGTATAGAGACATTTATAGACAATCATAAGCAATCACAAAGTGTACACGAGAAGAGATACGATAAGGCGAATTATATTCTAGAGATTCTGAGATCTTTTACATTCCAGGCCGTGATGCTTATCAGGAGCCTTTAATTACATCAATGGTTGATCACCCTTGATTAGAAGGCAAAAGACTAACCCCGTCGGGGATTATGGTCTTGAGTTCATGGTCGTAGAGACCTATTTGTTTTCTTGTTGTGGACTGAGCTATATTTTTTAGACAAGTCAGATGTCTATGTCCCATTTTCTTTTGAATTGTCCGGGTTGAAAGACTGTCAGGATTTTATCGAGTGGTGCAACTCTGGGTCATTGACCGCTGGAATACACGAGCATCGAATGTTGATCGGCACGACCCAAGGCCCGCGCCCGTATTTTTATAACGGGTGACCTTGAGAAGGCACTCCGTAACTTCCTGAGCAAGGATTTAATTAAGTGGTGCAACTCTGGACCATTGGCCACTGGAATACACAAGCATCGAAATGTTGGTCGGCATAACCTAAGGCTCGTGCCCGTATTTTTATGACGGGTGACCTTAGGAAAGCACTCTGCAACTACCTCATTAAGTCAACCGATGGACCAGTTGTCGATCGGTAGGGCATCGGCTGTCATTTTATAATAGCAATCTATAGCATGACATTTCAAGCTTTGTTAGAACTCTTTTAATTATAGTTTCTTGTGGTAACCATAATCCCTTAGGTTTAGCCTCGGACCTTTATCCGGGATGAATAGAGCTTTGCACAATAAAATAAATGCATTCAACTTAGAGTCTGATGACTCATCTTCTGGAACATTCTTTCTCCTAAGTATTTTCTGATGGTCGATTTTGAGATCGAATAGGCTATATTTAGCCAAGATCCTTTGAGGATTCAAGTTCAATGGACTGGATCGACCATTTCTGATGCCTGTAAGTGGCTAGGCATCGGGTCTAATGAGCGCCCGTGTATGCTAATTTGTGATAAATGATAGGGATCAGTGCCCTGTAAATATTTAACTCAGCTATTTTATAGCATGAGGTCATTAGCTTTTCCTTAGAGTCTTTGGGACCGCGGTTAATTTTACTTGGCATTAGTCGATTTTCGAGCTAACAGGGCATTTCTCAAGGCTGAAAATGACTAAGTTCTGGACCTGGTTACGGTTTGATCTGGGTATTTGGTGAATACCGGTGGTGATCATTTTCAAACAGTGATGGATCATGTCCATAAGGATTGCAATGATGCTAAATCCTCTTTGGCGTCAGTGTGATCGCATTTCGTTTCTCTTGGCGTAAGTCGATTTTCGAGCTGACATGGTACTTCTCAAGGCTAAAAATGACTAAGTATCGGTCCTGTTTACCTCTTAATTAGGATATTCGAGGATCCTGAGATCAGATAACCTTATTGCGGTGCATCATTATGATGTATCATGTTATGAAGGAGAGAAGTCTCTCTCTCGGGATCGGTCAAATTTTGCCCGACTCTTCTTGATTTCAGCCGTTTCCCACTTTTTCGGAGGGATTCCCGGGTTTGTAAATTTACTTAAGTCTTAATCTTTTTTTATTAAATCAGTGATTTGGGCCATTTATCATCGAGCGTTGGGAAATCTAACCCGGGAGATGGATAGATATCTTCGGTGTGCATCTAGGAGAGTTAGTTTGATCGGATGGCGGGTCACACCATGGAAAATCCCCAAGTCCCATCAGCGTCTGGGCGCATGGAGGGTGGACTGGGCGCATGTTGGAGTGGGTATGGGTGCATGTGCCCTGGAGGTGGGCACATGTGCTACCTCCCAGGCGCATGCGCCTTGAGTACTTAAAAGAGAGAGAGAGAGAGAGAGAGAGAGAGAGAGAGAGAGCAATCGGCTCCCAGGTGCATGTGTCATTGCACTTGCGCCTGGGCTTAGCTAGTGGGCGCATGTCCCCATGGGACTTAGTCATTTTCTCATGTTTTTCTGTACAAAAAGATAGGCACATGTCCCCCTGCACTTAGTGTATTTTTACATTTTCAGGCGAGCAGAAGTGGGCGCATGTCCTTCTGCAAAGTGGTGAAGTTCCACTTCTTAGTTTTATTTTGAGATTTCTCTCCCTATCTCCCTCTGCATTTGGTTCTAATGGGAGAAATCCCTTTCCGGCGAGGGATTCCGACGAAGGTACATTTTTTGTTCCGACGAGGGATTCCGGCGAGGGAATCCCTTCCGACGAAGGCATCCAGTGAGGGGTGACAGAGCAAGCGCATGTTACCTCTTACGTCGCTCTGAGGTCGTCAAGGGATGATGTTGATAATGGTCATTAGGTGAGCTTGCTATTTATAGTAGTTTAATCGGGTTCGGATCCGATTCAGTGGGTATTTTCTGGTGCATGTGTTTCCAAGTAGATTTTCTGGCGAATGTACCAGGCGAATGTGGTGAGTGGATATTTTCGGTCGCATGTCATTTCAAGCCGGGTGCATGTGACTTTCCGGCATGTTTTCCGGGCAGTTTTCAAGAGATTTTTCGGATCGTTCTGTTCCGGGTGCATGTAGTGAACGCATGTGATTCTGGAGCTTTTGTATGTCCCTCTGAAAAATTCACTTTCTCCACTACCTAGCCATTTTTCGAATTCTACACTCTGCAAGAGAGAAACGGCCCCCAGACTTAGAATATTTCAAGATTTGGCTCCGACGGGTGACCTCCAGAGGACAGCTACCTTTTTCAGGGTCCGAAGTCATTGATGCCAAGCCACTTTTAAGCCGTGATCGAGCTATCAAATGAACAGGGTGGGGTGGGGTGTGAAGGTCCATATGTTATAAATTTTGGTAGTTCCTTCCTAATTTGGAGCCTCCGGGTAAACTCTTCGTATAGGAACGTTGCTCCGAGAAGCGCGCACATAGAAATACACACTGCAAGACTTTTAAACTTGTAAATTAATACTTTTTAGGCACTTCAGGTCATTTGGTGGCAATACGCATGTCCAGTTCCGCTCTGAAATGGTACTTGTAGGCTTTCAAACCCTTTTGATCAGCTCCGGACAGGGGCAAAATGCATTTTGAGGTGCGCAGGTAAAGATATGCACCACGCGACTTTAAAACTTGCAAGTTAATGTTTTTAAGGCGTTCCAGATCATTTGGCCGCAATACGCATATCCAGTTTCGCTCTGAAACAACTTTCGCGAGTTTTGGTCGTGATTGCACCGGCTAGGGTTGCGCTAGCATTTTTTAGATATTCCCAATGTTGAAATCGATCCAAATCATCTTAGATGGACCAATAGATGTTATTTTATCATGGGTGCGAATTTGAGCTCCAACAAGTGCCCCCCCCCAACCCGATGTGCTACGCTGGATGCTTACGTCATGTGAGTGTAGTGCACCGGTTCCCCAAGCTCAAGTATAAATAGTTGACTCATTGAGTCATCCATTCACTTTTCGAGTCAAAGAGATAGAATTCCTCTGAGGTGAGAGAGCTTTCTCTCAGGGTATGGGCACATGTGGCCTTCCCATGGGCGCATGTGGCTTTCCGGCCATTTTTCGATGAGGGAACTTATACCCTGAGCTCATGTGCAAATGCCGCAAGGGGTGGGTGCATGTGCCGAGTGCATGTTGCCTTGTACATGCGCCCAGGGCCTTGCCCCAGACTTGGATCTTTAGCAATTTGGAGATGGCGTATGTGGCCTCTCCTATTTGAGGGTTGGCGCATGTGCAGGGGCACATGCGCCTGAGACACTTCTTCTTAATCTTCCTTTTTCTTCTCTCTTGGACCGGGCACATGTAGGAGTGCACATGCGCCTGGAACTCTATGCAACGAACTTGTATTTCTCAAACTTGTAGGTTGGGCACATGTGAGATGCCACATGCGCCTGAGGGACCTCCTTGGGCGCATGCAGTCCCAACACTTAGTGAAACTTTGGACTTTGGCGCCTCTTTTCACACTTAGCGAAAAACTCGCGTATCCGATTCCATTCTCGGTCAAATTCGATGCCGTTTATGTCCAAATAGCTTAAGACTTGAACATGATTGGAACTTAATGTCTTGGGCCCATAATGTGTCTTTTGTTTTGGTCTTTTACAGCCTTCAACTGTTTATTTTAGGTAGGTTCAGAATGTACCTGTCAGAGCGGGCTCATAGTGCTTCAAATGCATGCGAGGTTGTTGTGTGTGAACAATTGTGTACATCTAATGTTGGGATTATTTCTTGACTTTGTCCAGTGCTTGTTTGTAAACACTTAGACTTGTCGAGATTATCGAATGCATGAGTGTGCTGCGGACTTAATTGTGATTTTGTGTGTGCATCAATCACATGTGTGCATGATTATGATTGCTTTTATTACAAGATGAGCATGTTGGATGATTTGTTATGCATCTGAACTTGCTGCCTTTGTGCCTTGTTGCTTGTGATTATATGTGATTTTCTTGTGCATGCGGTTTTGTTTGGGCGGTATGATCTTGTTAAGCTATTTACTTGTGTTAATCGGATTGTCTTCTAATGTTAATTCATTTGTGCGCTGCAGTGAATAGTAATAACGGCGATGAGATCTTCCAATGAAAATTCTGGATCACATTCTTCTGGTCCCACACCGATGAAGCGTAGTCAGAAAAGGATAGCTAAGGCTCCTTTGAATCCTCCTCGACCGAAGCGTAACTCTCGCTTCTTTCCAATAGTTGAACCCGAGATAAAAGATTTCTCGGATCGTATCGAGCAACTTCTGCACGAAGTATTGTTGCGCGTCTTTGTGAATAAGACCGGGTCCAAACCTCCGAAACAAGGGGTGGAACAAGAGTGGGCTTCTTGGTACTGCCAACTTTTCTGCGCTGCGAGTGCCGCTGAAGTGAATCCTCAGGATTTACCTGTTCAAAATATAGAGGAAAATTCGGTAGGTCAGAAAACTAAGAAGAAAGGGAGGCGCGGTAGACAGCCAGTCGAAGCGCTTAGTCAAGCGAAGTGGTTGACGTTGCTTATAAACCTGAAACATGAACGGATGAAAATTGGATGGGAGAGCAACAAGATTGTCGCCAAGCGTGGTTTTTATATCACGAATCCCTACAACGGTCACACCATCTTGCATGATAAATCCCTCACGAGGCATAAACCTTTTCCGAGCATCGAGCCGTTTGATGTTCGTAGACCTTGTCAATTCTACAGAGTGGAGAGATTGACTTCAGTCCCTGAGAGATTGCTCACCGCCACTTTAGAAGGCAACAGGAAGCAACAGAAGATAGGTGAGGTTAAAGAAACGATTTTCCTCATGCCAACGTGTGATCCTCACACAGCTTACCCAACTCATTTCTTCGAGACGATCCGCCAAAGATTTCACCATATGAGCGCGTCTGCGATGTGGGAGACTTCAAACTTCCTCACACGGGGACATTTGAATTGTCGTATCAGTTACGTGCTATGGGTGAAGGAGATTCTGATCCAGCATGAAGATGTGCTGAGGGAGGTTGTCTTTATCACGCCATTGAAGCAACTTCTGATTTCTTTCTGTGAGATCCGATAATTCTCAGGGGCTTCTTAAATCACTAGAGTTCCATCACCAATTCCTTCCATCTTCCTCAAGGGGAGATGAGCATAACTCTGTGGGATCTTCGGATGATAGCCAGCTTGCCTGTCCGTGGTGGGTATTATCACGAGTATGTCCCCTCTGATGCAGAACTATCTTCTTACATGCATGAAGGTCATCGAAAGGCCTATCATTCCAAAGCATGTCTGGAATTGTTCAATGAATTGCAGCAGTTCTACCGCATTTCGAAGATACATTACGAGGATTGGTTGGTTTATTTCAACACGGCCTGCAGTAAGTCTTCATAAGGTTCCTTTCTTTTCTTTTCATGACGTATATCCTTTTCTTCTGCGTAGTTTTTCACATGAAGTTCTCTTTCTTCTCTTTTCAGGATTGATTACAAGAAACATAAAGTTAGTGTTAAAAGTAGAAGGGCTATACGAGAGCGGTTCAAGTACAAGTTTCCTTGCCCAAACAAATTGTCTCCCACTTGCGAGCTTGCAGGCTTCTTAGCAGTAGGTTGTCTATAGTTGTACTCTCCAGCTCCAAGGGTGTTGATGGCATCAGGGTCTCTTGCTTCGTTATGGCCGGTGCCCTCGCCAACGGTCGACGTCTTGCTATAGCGCTGCCTGTGCTATGCAGTTTATATAGGGCATTTGGTTACGTTACCAGTAATCCTGACAAGCCTGTTAATGGAATGGATGCGGCTTATTGTCCGTGACATTATTTCTGTGGCTGGTTGGGTGTCTACTTCCCATGGGTGTATGGCATGGAGCCTCATACTTACTTCTCTCCCGACTGAGCGCCTCTTCTCAAATTTATGAGGGCTAAGATGGTGATTAAGATATCAAAGTGGGTGTCTTCAAAGATCTGTCACGGAGATAACATTGATTTTTATCACTTCCCTGTTTCCAACTGCCAATGAGGATCTCGAAGTTGTTAACGATGAGCGTTCGATTGATCCCACTGATAGGGAGTTCTTGATATCGATTCAGACTGCTTCTCTCCCATTTCACGAAGGCATAGAATTCTGGCATGAGCCTTCTTATCCAAGTAGATTTGCCAGACAGTTCGGTTAATATCAAGGTGTTCCATCAATGCTCCAGGATGTGATAAGGGTAGAAAGAGCATACGGTACAGGTCCTATCCATTGGAAATGGATGTGGGAGCAGCTTTTGCTTACGTGAACTGGTGCAAGATTCGTGCTGCCCGGTGGCAATCGACGTTCCGTGACTTCCTATGGGTGGATGAGATGTTGGGGGCATCAATATGCGCGGGTTCGAATTGCTGAGCCTGTCGACTTCCCTCTCTATCTCTCTCCTCCAAGGTTGACAAACATTCCTGAGGGTGGTCTTGGTTATATACACGAGCAGCATGAAGCCGTAGGAACTTCTGGCACTAGTCATATTACTTCTTTAAACGCGCTGATTACTTGTAGGAAAAATGATGGAGCGGTGGATGGATGGTATTATTTCAGGATGCCTATACAAAGACACCAGCAAGAGGTTGGACCTTCACATCCTCCAGCAGAGACTGTTTCTCCAACTGTAGAGGGGGATGAACCTACGGAGGGTATGGTAGGGGTTAGACCTTCCGATGATTTTGTTGATGATCTTCCACCGGGTCGCTCGAGAGATCAGTTGAGAGTCAAGATAAGGCTTACGCCAAGGGTATGCCCACCTACTCCTACGAAAAATCTGAAGAGAGCAGAGGAACTACATATCGAAAAGTAGGAGAGTTTGGATCCGTCGTTGCAGATAAATCATCCAGAGGTAGTAGGCGATCATGCCGTAGGCGTGACCATTGTTGATAGTCACGAGGAAGGCGAGCTTCGATCTGGTGCTACAGAAGGGATTGATGGTGAAGGAGATAAGGGTTGTTGACGATCGTGACCGAGGTGAGTCCGGGCCTGTTGATGTTGAGGAGGACAATGCCGAGGGTAATCCTGAAGTTGACGATGATCAGGTGGTGCTACCTATCGATGATTCAAGGTCACAGCTTGAAGATGAACCTGTTTATTATTCAGGTGACGACTGGGAGGCGGATCATGCCAATGATCATAGCAACAATAACTCCATCACGGACTATTATGATAATGACACTGGTGTTGCGGGCCCGAGCGATCTTGAGGATGTTGTCGCAGTCGTGATTGAAGCATAACTTTGTAATGATGTTGAGGTTCAACGTTCTTCTGAGTTCTTAGTCTCTATTCCCTAGACTATTGAGGGACCGATCACGGAGTCAGCAACGGACGTTCATCCTTGTTCACCTGCTCATGCTGATGACACGGAGGAACTTATTCTCGAGCCTAAGATATGTGAGCAGAACATCGATCCTTCTTCGGTCCTCACGTCGAGTTGTACAATGCAAGCAGACTGCTTTGTTGGCCTGAAAGTCATGGATATGTCACATTCTGCTACAGTCGAAGTCGAACCCGACATCCCGCAATCGCCAGGTAAGAATTGCAATTGTGATTATGCTTTGTGCTTCTTTCGCTTCGATCTCTCTGCGATTATGCTAACCATGTCTTATTATTATCTTATTTCTATAGATCCTATCAAGTTAACGTCTGTTCATATAACTTCCGTCGCATTGCCTCCGGTTGTGATTGTTCAACCGTCAAGTGAAGCTTTGGAGCCAATCATTGATGCTGAGACATGCGTTGCTAGGGCCTTCGGAGTCCGCTATTGATCTTCCCGCGGTCTCTAGTATGACTTCTTCATAACCTATATTGAATTGTATTTTGTAGATTTACTTTCATGTTTGTTAATGTATCACTTATTTATCCTGTATTTCTTTCTTTACAGTTGTCGTTGATTCTGACGTCGTTGTGGCGGCGGCCACATTGGACATCCGTGCTTTCGATCACTTAGACTATTTCAAGCAGAGTGTACTGAAAGGTTTATTGTCTAATATCGCGAAGGCATTGGCCGATCCACGCGAATGGCATATGCAAGGTGCTGGTATGAAAGCACTGGAAGCGTGCATTGGAGTGGTTGGGCCAGATGCACTCGTGGTTGTTAGCTGTATTTCTTCATTCGAAAGCTCTATCAAAAAAGTAGCAGGCTGTTGAACGTGCTAAGCTTGATTGTAAGACCCGTACCCATATTTGTCCTCCGTACGCTTAATTTTCAGTGCCGGTACGTCTCGGATGAACCAGATTAGCGAGCCTTGATCGCGACCCTATTTTAGTACCACATCGACCCAAGACCTATACCCCGGCGACCGCGTAAGCGCTGCGATTCCAACACCACGCGGCACGCCCCATTGCAATACCCAGTGTGAAAGTTGTGTTATTTGCGTAATCCGAGGAGGGCCGCGCAACGCGCGTGTGGCTTGGGCCTCACTTGCACAAATCCCAAGAATATGTCAAATCAATCAAATCAATCACCATCACCCTCACCCATACCTCTCTCATCACCCTAGCCTATACACACCATACCCACCCCATCACTCTCTCACCTCCAAAGTCAACATAAGCCCATACTACCCATACCTCCCATACCCCCCTCCCATGCTAGCCACCATCATCATCATCATCATCATCACCTCATGCACCCCCCTCTCTACCCATACAATACCATACGTAGGGGGGGTGGGCTTCTCATTTCCTAATTTGCAAGAAGAGAGAGAGAGATTTGAGAGAGAGAAGAAAGAGATTTTAGAGGATTTGGAGGAGATTTGAGTGAGATTAGAAGAGAGAAAAGAGAGATTAGAGGAATTGAAGGAGGGGATCAAAGCTTGGAGGACCCCGATCACCGTACGATCGTCAATCCAACCATCCAACCATCATTGTGAGTGCAAGGGGGACATAAACCCCATTTTCTTAATTTCCTTTCATTTTATTTCCTTAGGACCACCTTGTGATGGGCAATGAGATGGATGGACTGGATCATCCATGAATGGGCCCCACCCACTAATAATAATTAAAAAAAAAGGAAGCAGAGTGTGGCTGCTGGACAGACAGCGTCCAAAGGACGCTGCTGCCCAGCAACGCCTGGGCAAGCCTTTGGGCGTTGACCGTGGGTCCCCACTCGTGGGACCCACCTTGATGCATGTATTCGATCCACCCCGTCCGTCTATTTTTCCAGCCCATTTTAGGGCTGGACACCAAAAATGAAGCTGATCTAGATCTCAGGTGGACTACACCATAAAAAATAGTGGAGATAAGGATGTCCACTGTCGAAACTTCTTGGGCCCACCGTGATGTTTCCGAACGTTTTTACCTATCCAATATTAGGACTCTACGGGTTCCTCATGAGCTGAGGAACCTGATGAAGGGTGTGGATCATACCCATGTGGGTCCCACTTGAAATAAACAAAGCAAAGAAAAAAAATAAAAATAAAAGAACGTCAAACGATGGACGTTCACAGCGTCAGAGACGCTGGAACAGTCCAGCGTCACCTGGACGCCGTTAATGGGTTCCCCACTCATGGGACCCACCTTGATGTTTTTGTTCCATCCACGCCGTCCATCTGTTTCTCCCATCCATTTTAGGCCCAGGACCCAAGAATGAACCAGATCCAAATTTTAAGCGGACCGCACCACATGAAACAGTGGGGGAGAATGGTGCCTACTGCTGAGCCTTCTTCGGCCCACCTTGATGTTTGTAGCCCACATAACATACCCAATATTGGGCTCATTGGGTCCCCCACTCGATCAAAACCACGGAAAAACAAAAAAAAAGAAAGGAAAGAAGAAGGAGAGGCGTCGCTGACGCTGGGAGTAACAGCGTCCACGGACGCTGGGCTCGCGATGCCCAGCTGGTGGCCCACTCGTGGGTCCCACCATGATGCATGTGCTATATCCACACCGTCCATCCATTTGGGGAGATCATTATAGGGCATGATCTGAAGAATGAGATAGATCCAAGTCTCAAGTGGACCCCACCTGAAAGAAAACAGTAGGGACAGTGACCCTTCCGTTGAAACCTTCCTATGGCCCACCATGATGTTAGTTGAGATCCAACCTATTCATAAGTTCACACATGCCAGTAGGGAAAGCAAAATATCAGCTTGATCGGAAACTCAGTTGGGCCCACCTAGAATGTATGTGCCTTAGCTATTTAAGTCCATATGTTTTTTTCCAGCTCATTTTAGTGGCTGAGCCTAAAAAATTTTAACATATCCAAATGTTAAGTGGACCATGCCACGGGAAACAGTGGGAATAATGATTTCCAACGTTGAAACCTTCCCAGGCTCTACAGTGATGTTTATTTATCATCCAACCTGTGCGTAAGATCACATGGATATGGATGAAGGAGAAAACACAAATATCTACTTGATTCAAAACTTCTTGGAACCCAGCTGGGTACCACGCAGCCTAGCAGGTGGCCCACCCTGTGGGTTCCAACGTGATGTATCTATTAGTCCCACCATGATGTAGCTATTTTATCCACGCTACCCAGCAGGTGGTCCATCCTATGGGTCCCAACGTGATGTATCTATTAGTTCCACCATGATGTATCTATTCTATTCATGCTGCCCATCTATTTTTCCATGCCATTTTAGGATATGGCCCCAACAATGAGGCAAATCCAGATGTTAGGTGGGCCACACACATAGGGAATAGTGGTCATTGATGCTCACCATTGAAAACTTCCTTGGGGCCACTTTATTGTTTATTTTTCATCCAAATAGAGGTTGTGGGCCCATCTTTGGGTTCCACCGTGATAGATGTATTGTGTACCATGCCACCCGTCTTGATTGACGCGTGGGGCCCAATTTGAATGGCCTTCACTTAGGAAATTGTGGTGATGGAATACCTACCACTAGAACTTCCTAAGACCGACGATCTATATTTGCTATCCGACAAGTGGGCGGGACCCACCTTGGTCCTTCCTTTGATATATATGTTTTATCCATGCTGTACACCTATTTTGTCAGCCGACTTTGCATGTGCAGGCCCAAGTATGGGGCCGATGTAGTCTCAAGTGGGCTATGCCACGAAGACCTTTACATTTCCAATGGGGCCCACAGTCCGGGTCCCACTCTCTGTATATATATTGGGCCTTTTAAGGCCAACATTACATGATATATCTGGTAACATGATAGTATACTTAGCTTGATATGTCACACTGATAACATGCTTAGTATAATGAATACCATGCTCATTCATATGCCCATACGCATCATTTGTATGCCTGTTATGGATCATGATTAACCATAGCATATGCTAGTTGGCTTGTTATACTTAGGGGACCCGTGCGAGACAGGGTCGCCCCACATGATTGCGCAGTATGCGTAAGTTTGGTGCATGACTTGGATTGTGTGACTCATGCATTTCGCATTATTATGTCACGATCGCCTCCACACCCTAGCAGCATCGGGGTGGTGGCCACCATTGTCACATCGTGGTTGGCAGTAATGGACATCGGAAACATGTTCTAGCACGTGGGCGCTATGGATGCCCTTGGGTGAAAATCCCTAAATCCTGTGGTACCAGTAGGATGCTCCAACGTCGAGACCGAGTGGATAACATGAGCGCCCGTGCGCCAAATACCAGTAGGCCGCGTCTCCCACTGTGTCGAGGTCGGTTGGAAAGGGGTGTGACCTTATCCACCCGGGTGCAGTGGGCTATAAGCTAGGTCGAGTCTGACCAGCTCATGGAATGGGTCCACTATCGGTGAGCCGGGTGGGCATTGGCATACCACTGACAAGGCGGATAGTGAAGTCTTTTCTACTCGCTTGGTTATACGCGAGATGTGCGGCGGCCAGTATTAGAGTATACTAGACCCCGGTGATGTCCCAGATGAGAACCATTTTGATATGTGGATTAGTTGAGGATTGACGTGTTTGTATTGCATCTCTAGCATGTAACACTCGGCCAGGTAGGCCATTGCATCACATAGCCTTGGGATGGCTGGTAGCATTCATAAACTCGATAACTTGGCCCTCTATTACTTTCGCTTACTCTGATATCTGTATACTTGTCATATCCATCACACGCGCACACACGCACTCTACTGAGCTTCTTAGGAAGCTTATGCGCGTTTGTTTACGCTGCAAGTACTAGAGCACATCAGCAGCGTTAAGCGCAGGTTCATGTTCCTGATATTTTGGATTTCTGCTACATTTTGTATTTCCCTTTCCAGCACTGTACTCAACAACTTATTAGTGGATATTTGATGATGTTTTATGGTTTTGATTATGCTCCTGTACAAAAAAAATTACCCTGAAAATCCTCCTGGTAGGATCCCAGGATCGGAACCTGGCATATGAGAGCTAGGAGCCGAGAATGGGGTACTACGGAGGCTGTTGGCACCAAGGTCGGCGATCGGGAATTTAGTGAGCCCGGTCGCCGAGTTTGGGGCGTGACACCGATCCTATCGTCGAAGAGAAACGGAAGATCGCCAAATCTCTGGTGCCCATAGTAGAATGTCATGCGCACTTGACAATGGAGGTGCAAGAATCTTTACAGAACAACAAAGCACAGCATAAAGGGTGTTTGGACCATCTAGCCGAGATCGATGTTGAAATCGAGCGTTTACACGCAGAGAAGATAGCCGTGAGCTTCGAAGCTGCTCGTCTCGAATCAGTGGTCGCCCAGGATCAGATTGCTGTCATGAGACTTGAAAGTGAGAGTGAAGTAGTGCGCAAGCAACTAGAAGACTTGACCGCTGAGCTTCAACATGTCCCTGACCCGGTATTGGCATTGTTTGAAGCGAAGTTGGCGATGGAAACTACCAGGGTAACCGTAACTAGGCTGATATCAAGATGTTTGGAGAAGCTTTGATCTCTTGCCTTTGATGTTCTTCTTGTAATCTTCGACATATAGAAATGATCATAAGATTCCATTTTAATTTCAGAGTTATTGTAATTGGTGTAAGAAATACTTACCTTCTGACCATTCATGTATATGGTGTTGAGAAATGCCCACTATACTTTGTTAATGAAATGACATGGCAATTATCTTTCTATCGTGTGATATTTGTGTGATGGGTGTTAGAATGGTTTGCAATATAATTTAATGGCAATCATAATTCTAATGAATGATGATAATGAATGCAAAACGAAATGAAGAGGGTGATACTTCCCTTTGTCATCGATTTTGGGAGTGTCCTGGATTTCCAAATTCGGGATATACTCGCGTCATAAACGAATGCCCTTTCTTGGTCATTTCTCCATGGTAAGGGCATGGAAGACCTGTAAGAATACAGAGTAACCGATTAGCTTTTGTAACTACAATCTTATCTATTGTACTCTACTTCATTTCATTTTTCGTTTCTATCTTATTTATTACATTCCCTCTTTCAGGGCGTTGACACTTCTTTTACTTATGTATATGTAAATAAAAGTAAAATGCTAACTGTTAGGGGTGATATCTTTTAAGAAATCGGCCATTAATTGAAAACCTATCTCCCCCACCATCGAAATTAACTAAGCGGTAGGCCCCGTGTTGAGCTCTGAATTGTGCATATTCTAACCCCAATTCATCACATATTATGCATGGGTTGCATGATTAAAAGACTACTTTAATGCATGATTTGTGATTATAGGAATAAGATGGAGATTTCACTAATTCAAGGCTTAAGAGAGCACTTTACATACATTGAAGACCAAGCTTTGATGAGCCAAAGAAGAGAAGAAAAACCTCGAAGAAATGATGTTAAAAGTCTTGAATTGTCCTGAAAAAGCTAAAGGCAGAGCTGCAGGGCCATAAAAGTAAAATACAGAAAGTTGCAATTTATAAAGATTAATCCAGAGATTGATTTGTCAATTGATCGCCCAGCTTGAGCGATTGATCGACAGCCCTGAGCGATTGATGGCTCACAACAGAATTGGCAGATTTGTTGTTGGACTAAAGTGCAGATTTGCGATTGATCTCCCAGCCTAAGCGATTGATCACCCAGCCTGTAGATCAATTGACAGAATACAGATTTTTCAAGCATTGTTGCTGGAACTCTCTGGACACTTTTTGGACCTAATGATCAATCGCCCGACCACTTGCGATTGATCGCCCGATCACAGAATACAGTTTTTCAATTGAATCGCAAGTACGATTGATCGCCCAACCCAATCGATCAATCGACCATGCGCCCAGTTTAGAAATTTCCAAGTCTGGCTCCGATTTTCTCTGCGCAGTGCGTAAGTTTTACGCAAATTCTCAAAGATTCTTCGTTTGTGGAGTGTGAAAGCTATCAAAGGAGACCTTCACTCCCTTCCTAAGGCATCTAGCAACGTGGGGAGCAAAGAGATCAAGTTATGAACCTATGTTTTCTTTTGCCCAAGGGCATAATGATTATGAGTCTCTAGAGGATATGCATACTAGAGAGATGGCTGAAGTCGATCTTTTTTAGTCCTTCCACCAACAACTCATGACAAATTCTATTGTGGAAGACTTCCCTCTGACTGAAAATTCTATTTCTTTGGATGATAGGGTGGCACAATTTGAAATTTCAAAAGATCAACCAATGCTAGATGATGTGCTTACCACTAAATCTGAAGAATTTTCCTTAGAAGACCTCTCTATAGAGGAGGAATTCATTGCCATTAAAACAGAATTTCTTCAATCATTAAGGGAGGATGAGGACCCTTCATCCGACTATCTCGACTTCCTAGAGGAATGCTTGGCCTACTCCGATAATCTTGAGGATGAGATGATTAAGGAGTTGGACATTTTGTTAGACACAATGTCGGTGCCTGAAGAACACCATTCCATTGATTTACACTCTTTACCATTGTTTGTGAAAGCACCGTGCAATTCTGAAATTATGGAGGAGACAAATTTAACCAATGAAAACTTGATGAATGTCTCTCCACTATCATGGGTCCTTCAGCCCATTGATAATTCTGATTGGGAGGACCTGTTTTTAATCAATCATAACCCAGATCAAAATTTAAGGAGAAATCTTTTTGCTGCTCTTATCTCCTCCTTTCATGCATGTGCTGCACAATACGACTAGACTTCAATGATGACAAGCACACATGTCTACTGTCAAGCAGGACTTTGGATGGTCCTCATGAGAAATTTATTAAAATTCAAGAAGTGTAACACCCACACTTTTCTGTACTCGGGTGTTATCACGAGAATCCAAAGTATATCTGTATGCATAATGCCCTTACGTAACTCTTTCATCAATGTGTGTGCTACTTCTGGTACCCCGGACTGATCGTGCATAGTTCGCACTCAGATGACCAAAGTCCCGAAATCCTGAAACCTCTGTCATGTTGATCACGCTGTCGTCGCGATCGAAATAGCGAAAACCATGCATTGATCTAATACCCGAACGCAAAGATATGGATATTTAATCAAAATACCAAAAAAATGTGGTTGTGCACACCTGTGTCGGACCACCCCGATATGGGCCCCACCTTTGTACATGCATGAAATCCTAACCCTACAAAGGGGTTACACCTTTGGATGGAGGGATGATATAAAATCAGTTTGATCCAAACTACCTATGGGACCTACTGATTATGAGCCCACCATAATGTTTATTAGCCATCCAAGTAGTCCAACCCTTTGGCCATATCATTTTGGATTGAGGACCCAAGGATGAAGCAGATCTATGGACGGTCCAGATTGTGGCCCCACTATAAAAATATATATATATTAAAAATAAATAATAATAATACTAATACTAATAATAATAATAATAATAATAATAATAAATAAATAAGAGAAAAAGAGAGAGAGAGAGAGAGAGAGAGAGAGTGAGAGAGGAGACGCTCCGGACGGACGCTATCCGTTTGGGGGCCCCACTTTTGGGTCCCACCTTGATGTTTCTTAGAAATCCACGCCAACCATCAGTTTTCCCATATCATTTTAGGGCAGGATACCAAAAAATGAGGCTGATCTAGATCTATAGTGGGCCGCACCACAAGGAACAGTGGGAACATTGAACGTCCACTGCTGAAACCTTCCTTGGCCCACTGTGATGTTTTCATGAAAGATAATATGCCCAAATCAGGTCTCGTTGGGCTCAGCATAAGCTGAAAGATCTGATGGATGGAGTGGATCGACTATGCATGGGACCCACTTCTATTAAAAGAAAGAAAAAAAGAGATAAGAAAAGAATAAAAGAAAAAGAAGGAAGAAAGGAAAGAGGAAGCTTTGCTTCCTGCGTGGTTGAAGATCGGAAAGTGGTTTTTGGGCTTGAAAATGGCCCCACGTGTGGGAACCACTATTTTATATCCACGCCGTCCATCTGTCTCTCCATATCATTTTAGGCAAGGGGCCGAAAAATGAAGAAGATCCAGATCTCAAGTGGGTCGTGCCAGAAGAAACAATACAGACCGTTGAAACCTTTCCAAGGCCCACTATCATGTTTCTATACAACAAAACCTACCCAAATCAGGCTCATTAGGCCCACATTAAGCTGGCCAATCTGATGGACGAATTGGATTTCCCATGTGGACACCACCGTGTAGGGGAAAAAAAAGGGAAGAAGAAATCACTGGACAGTCAGCGTCCAAAGGACGCTGCTGCCCAGCCGCGTGAGGGCGGAAGCCCCTTTGACCGTTAACCAAAGGGCCCCACTCGAGGACCCCACCACGATGTATTGGTTTTATCCAAACCGTTCATCTACTTTGCCAGATCATTTTAGGACATGGGCCCAAGAATGAGGCATGTCCAAGTCTCAAGTGGGCCACACCACAAAAAAACAATGGGGATAGTGATGTCCACCATTGAAACATTCATAGGGCCCAGCTTATAGGGTCCACCTTAATGTATACAGTTTATCTACGCAGTTCACTATTTTGGCACCTCATTGCAGGGCTGATAGTTCTTGATAATGTGGCCCAACTAGATGGGACCCACCTTTGATCTATATTTCATGCACATTTGTGCTTGCTGCCCATTTCTATTTCGAAAATCTACGTTGGATTTTAGTGTTTTAGGCTATGTTTGTGTGTCACCTATGGGCCCCACGTGCGAGCAATGTCGAGGCCACCACTTGGACCTTTTATTTGGTATATGTTGCAACACGAATGACACATCGACTGGGCCAAAGCGGACCCCACATGATCAGAAATTAAGTTCCAAAATGGGGTCGACCAAAGTTGTTCAGGAATTTCTATGCAAAAATTTCAAGTGCTTATGTTTGGCCCCGCACCAAAAATGTATTTATACATACCCAGCAGGCCCTACCTTATGGGTTTTGGAGACCATGCATGGGTCTACAAGGGGGACTTGACAACACGCCAAAAGGTGATCCCGTTTGATGGTGGGACGTGCCCAAAGTTAGGCCAAAATCATTTCTGCACTACCATTTCTGCACAACTCCAGGTACTCATGTTTAGACCTTTGGCAAAAAATGTATACATGCAAACAAAGAGATATGTCTTATGAGTTTTGAAGACCACACATTGTTCTGTCAAGTGGCCATTTTATTTCTTCAAAAGCTGGTCCCCCTTGCGATCACGAATTGGACCCAAACTTAGCCAAAAACCCATTTTTGTATGTAAAGTATGTTTAATTAGAAATCTACGTGGGGCCACATCCATGGGATCCACCAGCTTCCTAAAGTATTAAATAGTTCATTTAAACCCTAAACCTTAAATCTAGATTGTATAGGCCAACTCCTTAAAATTTTTGAGCCACCACCATAGGGTTGATCTTAACCGTATAAATTATGGATATGACAATCTAACCGCTTAAATGGTCTAAAACATAGTAGGGTCGAATTTTAGCGAGCGTTACATGTTTTAAGCAAATTGAAAGATGCTTCGATTCTTAAGGTGATGATTCTTCCCCTTGAGCTTTCCGCCTTCATGTTAATTAAGTAATAGTTTTATTCATATATGACTGAAAATTTTACTCTGTCTCATGATTACCTCTGCTGTTTGATTTTGCCATAAATCATATTTTAATCTTGCTATACGTGAATTTCTTTATAACTGTGAATTATTTACGAATTTTGGAATTGTCATTTTCATTCCTCATGTTTGGAATATGAAAGTGGAATGTGAATTTGAATGGTTGCGATCACCTATATTTGATGGGACCTCAAACTGGTGGCCTTTAGAAGCGATTTATTGGAAAGATTCCTGATGGTGTCCTTAGATGGAATTGTTGGACTAAATGTTAAATGAGATGAGATCTTGATTATGCCCCTAGCCGGACTAGTATGGAAATATTTTTGATGATGTCCTTATATGGACTCATTGGGCTGAATGTCCTATTGAGATGAGTTGTTGGGATTCCCGATGGACTTGATGGACCAATGGTCCTATGAGATAAATTATTGATTATGTCCCTAGTTGGACTCGTGTGGAAATATTTTGGAGAATTATTGTGATGAAAGGCCACTAGTTGTAAGGAAATGTCATAATTAATTTGGTTGTAAATTGGAATAATAATGGTTAGTTTAATCATGCATATCATGGCACAGACGGGACGTGTGGTGACGAGCCATATTACCGTCGGGCGGTCTGGTTGCTGAGAGCACGTACCCTCGAGGTATTTTTGCTAGCTCTAGACCACCATAGAGTGTGTCATTCACTGAGAGCATGTACCTTTGGTATTTTTGCTGGTGATGACCACTCGTGATATTGTGGGTCTGATGTGTGTCCTTAGTGACTTCCAGACCACTGGGTGAGGCCGATGTGTGTCCTTAGTGACTTCCGGATCACCAATTAATTTGCATTGTGGGGCTGATGTGTGTCCTTAGTAACTTTCAGACCACATTTTCCAGCTGAGGGACATGTGCATCCCCAGGCTGAGGGACATGTGCATGCATTCATGCATTTAAGAAAGACTGCATCATGGATGTTTTGTACATTTTTTTTATTCTTCTTGATTAATGTGTTGGTGTGTAATCTTGAGGGGACCTCACACTGAGTTAGCCACTCATGGTATCTACCCGGTCTGTCCGCGCAGCCCGAATTTCCTCTCCACTTTGGTAGGATCGGTATGGTTGAGGAAGGAGGAGGAAAAAGGCGTATCTTTGCAATAGGAAATAATAGAAATCCACGTCTTTTGCGCCCGTATTATGATTGGTTGATGGTAGTTTTACGCCGGATACCATGTGATGATACCTTTAATCAAGAGGGTCCTTTGGCCCAATTAAGGATACGAAAATAATGGAAAAATTGGATTCAATTGTCAACTGCTCCTATCAGAAATAGGATTGACTACGGATTCGAGCCATAGCACATGTTTCATAAAATCCGTACGATTTTCCCGATCTAAATCAAGCAAGTTTTACAGGAAGAAGATTTTGTTCAGCATGTTCTATTCGATACTGGTAGGAGAAGAATCATTATGAGAAATAAAATAATTATGTAGTGAATTCATTACCGAGTCAAAAAGAAAAATTTTAAAAACACTATAGATATGATCTTTTATCACATAAATATATTCATTATGAGGACAGGAAGGATTCATAAATTTATGGATCGCCTTACACAGATACCTAGTCAGGTATCTTATTCTACATATCCCTATAGGGAATCATCATGCTTGAATTTTTCATTGAATATAAAATCGAAATTTGGATATAGCACGACCTATGTTGCCTCAAGAGGAACTGCGATAAAAGATGGGATATGCGCTAGATAGCTATATCCGCATGCTTATTTTCAACTCCCTGAAGCATTTTGTCGATTACTACGCCCTTCCTCGTCTCTGGGTGCCTAGGTATCCACCGTAAGCCTTTCCTCATTTGAACCTCGCCATTAACATTAAGGCTATGCCATCCTAAGGTGCTGTTAAATGGAAGGATCTTATCAACGTCCATGAATGATAAATCATAGATCGAACTGCCGAATCAGAAAAATTGGGTGCTATCCTATACCTTTGTATCGGCTAAGGTAACGAGCTATTATATTTCAACTGTATAGTTGGTGCAGATAATTTGAACAATATACAGGTACTATTGGTGAGGAGTAGGATGATGAGATCGAGGATGACAATGCATTGCGTTTGTCCAAAGAAGAGCTCTCCTATGTGCTTGGTTTTATTTTTCCGCTGTGAACGCCCTTTTTGGAATGATACTTGGAAATGGAAGGAAATGTGAGTTTTTTTCATAGGCTAACGCTCGGATTTTTGGTACACGAGTCTAGAACTCGAGTTGCGAAAATCCAGGGGGTTACATGAAGATCCTACTCAAATTTGATCATGTAGTCGATTGAACTAATCAAAGGTAGGTAGGTAGGTTAGGATTTATTTTTCTGCATTTAGGATTGAAAAAGTCTCATGGAGACAATGGAAGATGCTAGAATTGATCAACTTGCTACCCCAGGTACTCTCATTCTCACTCTCTTTTATTTTATGTCATTACTCTCATGTCATGCATATTGCATATCTTATTACATTGAGGATAATGTAGGATTTTAGTTGGGGGGTGAGATTCCTTAGATGAATCTACTAGCTTTAGTGACATTTCGAGCAATTACGTAGAAATTTTTTTATTTTTCTGAAAATTCAAAAATTTTTGGAAAACTTTGTTTCTATGCACTTGGGATGTCATAAGTATGAAAGGATGAGAAACGAATTGATATGATTTTGAAACTCTTAAAGGACTTATAATATGGTAGTTTTCTATTTGAATTCCCCTATTGAAGTGATCGATAGAATGTTTGAACACTTGTGCACCTAGTTCACGTTACACGATTCTCATGGTTTGAAAGGATTATGTGGATTTGTGGATTGGCTAGGCTTAGATTTAAGGTATTGAGGAACCAAGCCGGGGTACTTTGTCCATCCTTGTCCTTGGGAAAATAACGAAAGATATGAATTTCTAAAAATCCTATCTAATATATGTACAAAGGAAAGGAAGGATGAAAATATGGGAATGATGGGAAATATGGTGGAAAAATTCCGAAAAGGGCTACCTATTACCAACCGGGGGATGGTCTACCCGTAACCAAAGCCGGAAATGAGACGTAGTGTGAAAGTTGTCGGAAGGACGGTAAGGCAAATTCTTGTCATAGGCTTGTTGTTGATCTGTACACTTTTAGATCCATAGTTTAGTTGATCTATGAAGAAGATAATCCCGGAAACTCATGAGATGAACATTCACTATACAAACTGGGTTGAATTTGTTCAAGTTTTTCTATCTATCAATCAATCAGCAGGGATTCTATATGAACACCTACTGTGTTTGTGAGTTTAAGGTTTCAGTTTATATCTCCTAGTTTCTCTGATCTTTGCACTTGTATGTCTTGGAAAGATTAGAAACATAGCTTCTGGAGGAGAGTTGGATTTTAGAGAATTGAATCTTGTTTCACGAATGTTTTGCTCGGGATTAGAAAAATGCTGGTTGGGGGGTGTGTTGAGCTCTGAATTGTGCATATTCTAACCCCAATTCATCACATATTATGCATGGGTTGCATGATTAAAAGACTACTTTAATGCATGATTTGTGATTGTAGGAATGAGATGAAGATTTCACTAATTCAAGGCTTAAGAGAGCACTTTACATACATTGAAGACCAAGCTTTGATGAGCCAAAGAAGAGAAGAAAAACCTCGAAGAAATGATGTTAAAGTCTTGAATTGTCCTGAAAAAGCAAAAGGCGGAGCTGCAGGGCCATAAAAGTAAAATACAGAAAGTTGTAGTTTCTGAAGATTGATCCAGAGATTGATTCGTCGATTAATCGCCCAGCTTGAGCGATTGATCGATAGCCCTGAGCGATTGATCGCTCACAGCAGAATTGGAAGATTTGTTGCTGGACTAAAGTGCAGATTTGCGATTGATCTCCCAGCCTAAGCAATTGATCACCCAGCCTGTAGATCAATCGACAGAATACAGATTTTTCAAGAATTGCTGCTGGAACTCTCTTGACACTTTTTAGACCCAACGATCAATCACCCGACCACTTGCGATTGATCGCCCGTTCACAGAATACAGTTTTTACAGTTGAATCGCAAGTGCGATTGATCGCCCAGCCCAATCGATCAATCGACCATAAGCCCAGTTTAAAATTTCCAAGTCTGGCTCCGATTTTCTCTGCGCAATGAGTAAGTTTTACGCAAATTCTCAAAGATTCTTCATTTGTGGAGTGTGAAAGCTATAAAAGAAGACATCCACTCCCTTCCTAAGGTATCTAGCAACGCGGGGAGTAAAGAGATCAAGACATAAGAGGCTTCGTAGCCTCCTACAACTAGTTTTCTTCTTCTTCTAGTTCTAGTTTCTAGTTTTTAATGCTTTATTCTAGTTAACCTCTTAACTAAGGCTGAGAGGTAAAGCTTATAGTTAATTTCATGTTTAATTCAGTTTGATTTAAGTACCTTTACTTCAAGTTGAATTTTTGAATGTTTTAGTTTGAATAAAGTTGATATTTTTAGGAGTTTTATGAGAGTTCATGTGCTTCGGACATGGATTCCTTGCAATTCTCTGAGATTATCATGTTTGGCTTGATTAGATTCAAATTATGGTAACCCTTGAGCATGCCATAGTCCATAGGCATGGCTGTTACTCCGAAGGCTATGATTTTGAATGCTATGCACTTGAATAGGACTAGAACTTGAATTCCTAACTTAAGTGGGATTGAATGTGCTTCCTTGCTTTATCTTCCAACTAGATGAGAGATAGAACTTCGAATCTAGTTTTGTTTTATGCTTGGATTGAATAGATTGACATGAGATTGCTATGAGTGGATCCTTAAAGCCTTAGTTTTCTCTCTCTTATTATCAAATTTCCCTTTTTAAATTACTATTTAGTTTTAGTTTTCTTAATTGAAATTCCAAATTGTTCCAATCCAAGTTGCTGGAATGGTTTAGAACTATTTACCTCTTTCCTTATGGATCAACCTTGGTCTTACTGAGAATTATTACTACATCGCAGCCTTGCACTTGAGGCGAGCGAACACCCCGTTGGAGTAAACTTCTTCCACGATGCATATTGGGTCCCACTTAGGATCGAACTTGCTTCTCGTAGTGTACGCGGCTGTCGGTCATTTCATTACGAGTACCAAGTCACCCTTCTTGAAGGATCTACCCCTGACTCGTTTATCATATGCCGCTGAGATATGCTTCTGATACATTTCTAATCATTGATCTGTTGCAAGTCTCTTTTCATCTAAGGCATCGAGCTCGGCTATCCTAAGTTCAGCATTGCGCTCGTCTGTCAGGGAGTTGCAGAGTGCCACTCGCAAGGACTCTACCTAGACTTCCATCGGGATGACGGCCTTTGTGCCGTATACTAGTGAATATGGGGTAGCCGGCATTGCGATGCGATGCGTGGTGCAGTATATGCCCAGAGTGCTTTGGGCAATCGTTTATCCTAATCCTTCTTATTTTCTGCCACCGTTTTCTTCAAAATTTTCACGATGGTTTTATTAAATGCTTCGGCGAGCCCATTCTCAGGAGGATAGTAGGGCGTCAAGCAGCAATGCTTGATCTTGAATTTGGTGCACAACTTGTTGATCATAGCATTCCGAAAGGGTGTGCCATCTCTCGGGGATGCTGTGTCTGTATAAGATGGCATTCCTGATTAAACCCTCGACTTGCTTAACTTTCACATTCTTCAGGGCCACATCCTCGGCCCAGTTAGAAAAGTAGTCAGTCGTCACCAGTATATACCGATGTCCTTGAGAGGAGGAAGGGCTGATGGGACCTATCATGTCCATACCCCAAGCCGCGAAAGGCCATGACATTACCGACTGATGTAGCTCTTCTGGAGGAACGTGTATCATGTCGGCATGAATTTGACACCAGTGACATCTTCTCACATATTCCATCGCGTCTTTCACCATAGTGGGCCAATAATAGCCCATGTGCCGCACTTGGCAATGTAGGTTCCTACCTCCTTGGTGGGCACCACATTCTCCTCCGTGTGCTTCTCTTAGTGTGTTGTATACTTCTTCTCGGGCTAAGCACCTTGATAATGTTCCGTCGTTCAAGCGTCGATATAATACCTCTTCTAATAGGACGAACGAGCCAGCGCGCCTTCTGACTTGAGTGAACATTTGTGGGTCTTCAGGCAAGAACTCGTATTTCAGGTACTCGGAGAACGATATTCGCCCGTCTTCTTCTTCGGTGATCTCGAAGCAACAAACCGGGCTTGCGTTAATGACATTTTCAGCTACCGCGAGGGACGGCAATATTCTTCTCTCCTCTATGGTAACTTGGAGTGGGCTGCCCCCTAGGTGCGCGAGAGCTGCGACCAGGTTGGCCAATGCATCTGCTTGCGAATTTTCGACTCTCGGGACATGCAACATTGTACTATCCCGGAATTGATCGAACAGGGCTTGGGCCCGATGGCAAAGAGGTGATAGCTCTGGCTTGCGGACTTCATATTTAGTCATAAGTTGCCCCACAACCAACCGAGAATCGTTGTAGACTTGTAATGATCGGATTTGCATGTCTTGTGCCAGATGTAACCCGACGATGAGGGCCTGATATTCTGCCTCGTTGTTCATGCATGAAGGCACCATCGTGAATGCGTAAGGCAAAAAATCGCCTTGAGAACTGATGAAGATCACACCGGCCCCTGATCCTGCAGCTCTGGAGGGTCCATCGAAGTACATCTACCATGGCTTCGTAACCCCCACTATTGTGGCCTGATCATTGGGAAGATCGCATTCCATCTCTATGTTATCCGATATCGGATGGGCTGCTAGGAAATCAGCTATGGCCTACCATTTAACAGCTCGAGATGGTAGATATGTAATGTCGAACTCGGATAATAGTAAAGCCCACTTAGCTAATCGCCCAGACAACATGGGCCGATTCATCAAGAACTTGATGGGACCTGCTTTGGAGATCAAAGTGATCTGGTACGATAGTGTAGACACCCCACCTTCGGCTACAATGTTGGTAGAAATAGTTGAATGAATGGAGGACCATACCCCCAAATCCCATGTCCAAACCCAGCCAAACTCACCCTTATAAGCCCCAATCCATAGCCCAGCTCAAGCCTGAACCCAGTCGACTCACCCCTAAACATCAGCCTGAAAAACCCCCCATAAGAAAAACTAGTCAAAAATTCTTTAAAAAGTCAAACTTGGTGAGTCAACCCGCTGAGTCAAATCACCGAGTCAACTCACCGTGTCAATCCATCTTTCAAACCCAGTCAACTCACCAGGTTTTGAGCCACAGCTTCGGAGTAGCTCCGAGCCTCGAACCTCGGGCTTTGCTGCTTCAAGTTCGGGGGCTATACGCTCCGAAGCTAGAGCAGCGAGTTCGTAATTGTGGAAGCTGCCACTGCTCGCAGATATAAATACCCCCCTCCTCTCTTGTTTTAGCATCCAGAAAAAAATCCCTCAACGTCCAGAAATTTCGAGTCCAGCCCCATCCCTTTAACCCATTCCTCCACCAAGGAGAGCTCGAGTGAGAAGAGCCTAACCGTGGTCCAGCTTAGCCTGACCCTGGTCTAAGTTTCCTAAGCTACCTAAGTCCCAATCTTAGCCACTCGAAGCAAACCTAAGCGACACCTCCGTCCATCCAGCTACTCCTTTATTAGCATCATCTCATTCGCATCTAGCATAAGTGCAACATTTACTATTCTTCCAACCCCCTTGCTTATCATATCACTGCAAACACTTTAATTATTCAAATACACAGCATGCATCCCGCATAAAGCACCTGTCAGTTCGAGTGTATGCTCTGGGCTTGCTTGTTAATGGAAACCTGCCCATCAGAAACTCTTACTATTTAGGCCTACATTCATGCATCATATCGTTTATGAGAGTGTACGAGGATAAAATCAGACTTTCAAATATTAGTTTGATTCTGTGAAGTAGAGACCGTACTTCGGTACGGGCAGAGTGGGGTGCTTAACATCTTCCCACCCTATAACCGTGATCCCTTGCCTCAAATCTCTGGTCGCAGATCAAAAGGAGTCATTTTAGAGGAAGGAATCTTCGAATTCCATTCTCTAACGTTTCTACGAAGTCTAGCCGACTGTAGATTCAATGTAACTGGCTAGTGGCAACTCTGGTCTTATACGAACTCATCCAAACATATCCAATTTAACACAACAATTGAAAAAGCCCTCGAGAACGAGGCGAGCCAGTGGCACAACGGCGATTCGCGCACACATCCCCCTTTTTCATAAGGGAGGGTCGGGAGCGAGGAAAGGCGAGCGTCCACAGACAGACAGTAATGCCTCAGCTTCTTCACTATGAATATCAAAGCCAGACATATCTTCTCTATCGGCGAGTAGTTAAACTCAGCGCCTACGAGTGTACAACTCAGGTAATACAAAGCACTTTCCTTCCCTTCTTCATTCTTCTGGGCGAGCAGTGCCCCCAGTGAATTCTCTCCTACTGCCATGTATAATATTAGAGGTTTCCCTTCAATCGGCGCTATGAGGACCAGAGATTTCTCGAGTAGCACTTTGAGGGACTCAAAGGCTTTCTAGCATGCTTCATCCCACTCAAAGCGGACATCTTTCTTATTTAGTCAAGAGAAAGGTTGGCAACGCCCCGATAGGTTCGAGATGAATCGTCGTAAGTAGGCAACTATCCCTTGGAAACTCTTCGGCTCTTTCAGGTTTTTCAGAGGAGGCATTTCTTGAATTGCCTTAATCTTCGCGGGGTCGATCTCGATGCCCCGATGCCTGACCATAAAGCCTAGAAATTTCCCAGAGGACACCCCGAAGGCGCACTTCAACGGGTTCATGCGGAGGCTCTTCTTCCTCAACCTTTGAAAGACTTGCTTCAAATGCTCACGATGTTGCTGATGTCCCTTAGACCTCACTACTAGGTCACCGACATAGCATTCCACATGCTTGTGCATCATATCTTGGAAGATTACTTGCATCGCTCTCTAATACGTGGTGCTTGCGTTCTTTAGCCCAAACGACATCACCCGGTAATAGAATATTCTAAGAGAGGTACGGAAGGCAGTGGATTCTTCGTCTTCTGGAGCCATTCGGATCTGATTGTACCCTGAATAACCGTCCATAAAGGACATCGTCGTGTACACTGACGTGTTGTCGATTAAAAGCTCAAGGATGGGTAGAGGAAAGTCGTCTTTAGGACAAGCCTTGTTCAGATTACGAAAATCAACGCACACCCGGATTTAGCCGCTCTTCTTCTTCATAGGTACTATGTTCGAGATCCATTTAAGATACTGAACTTCTCTGATAAACCCAGCCTGAAGCAGTTTCTTCACTTCTTCTTCTATTTTCAGGACAATGTCGGGATGGAAGCGCCTCTGTGGCTGTTTGACCGACCTCTTATCTTTCGTGATATTCAACCAGTGCATCATGATTGCCGGGTTCAGTCCAGGCATCTCAGAATAGGTCCATGCGAACACATTCTTGTTCTCCTTCAGGAGTTGAATGTAGCTCTCCGTCTCTTCCTCCGGAATGTTCTTGCTGATGTAAGTGTTCCTTGGCTCTTCGGTGGCCCCCAGATTAATTTCTTATTGTTCGTCTACTGTGGGCTGACCTCTGTCTTCAATTTGTTCTGGTGCGGCAGTCGGCTGCACAACTTCATTCGGCCCGACCGGTCTCGCTTCTTCTACGGGACTGATCGTCACCATGTTGACATGTTTGATTTCACACATTGCCCCTAGGGCTTCTTTTCCTCTATATACTTTCGTCTTCTCTTCGAAAGGCGCTAATACGCCTTTTCGAGCTGGTGGCTCTGAACAAGCAAAGCCCATGCTCCTCATAATGTGCCTGCTGGACATGTTGTACCTTCCTTCTTCAATAGGTTGCGTCTCTACTGGCATTCTCTTGGTGTTCTCTTCGATCTGCAACGAGCTGCGAGGTCCTGCATGGAACCTTATCTCGTTACTGGCTCCCATCGTTGGCGGTACATAGAACTGGTTCAGAGCCTTAGGGAATGGAAGAATCCTCTCAACCTTCAGTACCGACATATTGAATCTGGACTGCAATACGCTCATCTATTAACTTGTCATTAGCTCCAATACTGACTGTCCCGCCTTTCGGAGGTGTTCTGGGACCAGATGGAACTTCTTTCTTTGTGACGGATTCTCTCTGCGAACCATCGTTGCTTCAGCGACTGCTTGCGGAGCTTCGTCTTCTTGCCTTCAACTTTCACCTTGGGGCTTTACCCCTTATGTTGCCTCGTTGGTTCACTGACTTTCCCAGCTACTTCGGTTTCATCATTCCCTTAATAGTACTGTGCGTCTACCAGGAGGACTCAATGATGGAGTATGGCCTCGGATCTGCTACCACTCTATACTGGGTGCTGTCCCGGTTGTATTTGAAGCATTGGTGATACGTCGAAGGAATGATGCCGTACTGATGAAGCCACGGTCGTCCTAACAAAAGGTTGTACGTTGTCATCGCATCAATCACTTGACAAGTGACCTTAGTACTCAACTCTTCTATTTCTAGCATAATAGCGATGGACCCTAGGGCACGCAAGCTGTCCTGATTGAACCCTTGAATAATCATAGTGCTTGGGCGAAGCGCTATCTGTATGAAGCCCAACTGCTGCAACGTCTTCAGAGGCATGATGTTCACAGCGGATCCGTCGTCTAGCATGCATCTCCTGATCTCTATGTCTCGGATGAGATTTGTCACCATCAACGGGCGGTTGTAGTTTGTTAAGCTAATCATTCTGTCTTCTTCTGAAAACGTGATCATGGACGATCGATCGATCTGCATGACCTGCTTTGTGGACGGATTCTCAGTCCCTGTTATCTTCAGTTCTTCCATTTCTGACTCGATTTCTGCCATCATGACTTCACGAGCTTCTTGATCAAGCAGTGCATTGAGTAAAATTTCCCGATACTTCTTTGAAAGACATAGGACGTCATAGATGTTAAGCCGGGCTGGGACCTTTTTCAGATGAGACACCACATAAAAAATCATCGATGCCTTCTCTTGAGCGTGGACTTGCTGGTTGGCTGATGGCCGTTAACTACTCCTGTCGATTCTTTTTCTTGAGGTGTTTCTGAAGACTCTCCTATGACCACATTCGTTCTTTTAAGGTCTAGACGTCTCGGGAATTCCCTCTGTATGACCTACTTTCCAGACCACAAGGCCACTACATTGACCTCTTCTCTCTCTGTGACTTGATCCTTTTCCCCAGCCTCCCGCTAAATTGTCACGGAAATCATAGTGCACTGAACGGGCTACGCACGTGGTTGTTTCTGCTCAAAATTTCTTCTTCTATTTTTCATCTTCTTCTCTCTTTCTAAGAGTCTTCTCTTATTTTCTAACCTCTTCTTGCTTCTCACGAGCGTCCACGACTCTTCTGGCTCTGGGAATGAACTCGTCGTTCGAACTTGAACTGGCACAGGGATGGCGGACACTACTATCGCGGCATTCTGGCTCGTTCTTCTGTCTTCATGTTGATGGTGACATCATTAATCATCCGTTGAATCCTGTCTTTCAAGAAAAAACAGTCTTCAGTCTTGTGGTTGAGCACGCGATGATATTTGCAGTAGTTGGGATGGTCGACCATTTTTGCTTTTTCCAGACGCTTGGATTCTGGTAGTCTTATCAACCCTCTTCTACCAGTTGTTCCATGATCGGAACAAGGTCTTCCAAGTCGAAGTTATAGGGTCCGTTCGCTCGATTACGTTCCTCTATCATCATATATCGCGGCCTCTGAAAACCTTTGCCTTTGTCTTGTGTCGTGGTTACCGGCTCGGCCTCAACTTTGCGCTCAATGTTCGGGCGTTTCCTGTCATTCGAACCCTTTCCCTTGTCGACGTGGTTAAACGCTATCATCCTTTCGGCTTCTCTTCTGAGCTTCTCTACCTTGAACTACGCTCTCAACGTGGCTCCTTCTACCAGGTGGGCCTTCATGACTAGGTCTCGAAACGTTTAGAAGTTGTGCCCGGATAAGCCAAACGAGATCATCGCGTCCATGGCCTGCATGCACATCTTGACCTGCTCAGATTCGCTAGGCAATTCTCGGTATTGCGCTGCTATAGTTCCCCATCTATCGATGAACTTCTCGACTAACTCCCCTTGCCTTTGATGGACCAAGGCCAAGTCTGTCAGTGAGACTTCTCGCTCGATAGAGAAAATTTTGGAGATGAACAAATCTTACATTTGATCCCAGGACTTGACAGACCCTGCGGGCAGTGACATGTACTACTAGAATGCTTTACTTGTGAGCGTTGAACCAAATAATCTGAGACAATACTGGGGGATTGTCGACAAGTTTCCCATCATTGTCATGAACTGAGCCATGTGTTCCTCGGGTGATCCTCTGCCATCAAATCGGAGGAAATTTGGACGTTTGAAGTTGTTGGGAAATGGAACGTCATCAACTTCGGGCGAGTACGGTACCCGGTAAACGCACTTCCCTCTCTTCTCCTTTTCTCTCTCCTGACGCATCAGGTTCACGATCGTCTAGGACGACTCTTCCCTCGTGGCATGAGATGGTAGTGGCGGTGTGTGCTTGAACGCGACGTTTTTCGGGTAAACCTATGGTTCGGCCGCATCTGGCTCTCATGCTGCCCCCTAGGATTCCTCCACAGACTCTCGAGTAGGGATAGCCGAGCTCCTCTTTGCCCCCTGAGCGACTAGAGCCAATAATGCTTCTTTCATCTCTCTCATTTCTCTGGTCGTGTCCTCTTGGACCTGGATTATCTCGTCTATCTGTTCTTAGATTGGAGGCAGCTCTGGGTATCGTTCGCTCGCTTCTCCTTCAACGACCTATACCACCGTGGCCTATACTCGCTGCGGCCTTGTCCTGAGCACGGTAGCTTCAGTAGAGATTGTCTTCATCGTTGTCTCAGTCGATCATCGAATAATGGATCTGTTCGATATCTTTGCTAGCTACACTGTTCTTGGCATGGTCGGGAAGTCAGTAGCAGTGAAGGAGAACTCTGGCCAAGGTGACACAGTGATTTTGCTGATATTGCGGGTTTCATCACTACAAACTGGCTTCCACTGTTTCTTGGCGTTGACCTGTGCCTTCGCTGTCTTCATTCCTCGGGGAGGCATTTCTCGGATTACCCTAATCTTTACAGGGTCGATTTCAATGCCCTAATGCCTGATCATGAACCCTAAGAATTTCTCGAAGGAGACCCAAAAGGTGCACTTCAATGGATTCATGCGGAGGCTCTTCTTCCTTAACCTCTGAAATACCTGCTTCAGATGTTCGCGATGTTGCTAATGTCCTTCGGACCTTACTACTAGGTCATCAACGTAGCATTCTACATCCTTGTGCATCATGTCTTGAAAACTTACTTACATAGCTCTCTGATACATTGCACCCACGTTATTTAGCCCAAACGGCATCACACGATAGCAAAATATTTCGAGTTAAGTGCAGAAGGCAGTGGATTCTTCGTCTTCTAGAGCCCTCCGAATATGATTATACCCCGAGTAGCCGTCCATGAAGGACATCGTCATATATGCTAACGTGTTGTCAATCAAAAGCTTCGGGATAGGTAAAGGAAAGTAATCTTTAGGACATGTTTCATTCAGATTGCGGAAGTCGACGCATACCCGGATCTAGCCGTTCTTCTTCTTTACGAGCACTAGTTCGAGATCTATTTTGGATACTGAACTTCCCTGATAAATCCCGCTTGAAGCAGTTTCTTCACCTCTTCGTCTATCTTCAAGACGATTGTTAAAAATAGAAAAATGCTCAAAAGGGCAGTTTTTCTTGTGTTTCATTGTTCTGGGGAATTCTAAGTATAAAGACATTCACAGACAATCATAAGCAATCACAAAGTGTACACGAGAAGAGATATCGCAATGTGAACTTTATTCCAAAGATTCTGAGATCTTTTACATTCCAGGCCGTGATGCTTGTTACGAGCTTTTAATTACATCAATGGTTGATCACCCTTGATTAGAAGCCAAAAGACTAACCCGTCAGAGATTATGGTCTTGAGTTCATGGTCGTAGAGACCTATTTGTTTTCTTGTTATGGACTGAGCCACATTTTTTAGACAAGTCGGATATCTATGTCCCATTTTCTTTCGAATTGTTCGGGTTGAAAGACTGTCAGGATTTTATCGAGTGGTGCAACTCTGGGTCATTGACCACTGGAATACACGACTATCAAATGTTGGTCGGCACGACCCAAGGCTCGCGCTCGTATTTTTATAACTGGTGACCTTGAGAAGGCACTCTGCAACTTCTTGAGCGAGGTTTAATCAAGTGGTGCAACTCTGAACCATTGGCCGCTGGAATACACGAGCATCGAAATGTTGGTCAGCATAACCCAAGGCCCGTGCCCGTATTTTTATGACGGGTGACCTTAGGAAAGCACTCTGCAACTACCTCATTAAGTCAACCGATGGACCAGTTGTCGATCGGTAGGGCATCGGCTGTCATTTTATTATAGCAATCTATAGCATGACATTTCAAGCTTTGTTAGAACTCTTTTTATTATAGTTTCTTGTGGTAACCATAATCCCTTAGGTTTAGCCTCGGACCTTTATCCGGGATGAATAGAGCTTTGCACAATGGAATAAATACATTCAACTTGGAGTCCGATGACTCATCTTTTGGAACATTCTTTCTCCTAAGTATTTTCTGATGATCGATTTTAAGATCGAATAAGTTATATTTAGCCAAGATCCTTGAGGATTCAAGTTCAATGGACTGGATAGACCATTTCTGATGCCTGTAAGTGGCTAAGCATCGGGTCTAATGAGCGCCCGTGTATGCCAATTTCTGATAAATGATAGGGATCAGTGTCCTGTAAATATTTAACTCAGCTGTTTTATAGCATGAGGTCATTAGCTTTGCCTTAGCGTCTTTAAGACTGCGGTTAATTTTACTTGGCATTAGTCGATTTTCGGGACAACAGGGCATTTCTCAGGGCTGAAAATGACTAAGTACTGGACCTGTTTACGGTCTGATTGGGGTATTCGGCGAGTACCGGTCATGATCATTTTCAAAGAGTGATGGATCATGTTCATAAGGATTGCAATGATGCTGAATCCTATTTGGCGTCAGTGCGATCGCATTTCGTTTGTCTTAGCATAAGTCGATTTTCCAGTCGACAAGGCACTTCCCAGGGCTAAAAATGACCTAAGTATCGGGCCTGTTTACAGCTTAATTAGGGTATTCGAGGATCCTGAGATCAGATAACCTCATTGCGGTGCATCATTATGATGTATCATGTTATGGAGGAGAGAAATCTCTCTCTCGAGGTCGATCAAATTCCGCCCAACTCTTCTTAATTTCGGCCGTTTCCCGCTTTTTCGGAGGGATTCCTGGGTTTGCAAACTTAACTAAGTGTTGATCTTTTTTATTAAATCAGTTATTTGGGCCATTTATCATCAACCGTTGGGGAATCTAACTCGGGGGATGGATAGATATCATCGATGTGCATCTAGGAGAGTTAGTTTAATCGAATGGTGTGCCGGATCGAAGGCGAGCTATACCATGGAAAATCCCCAAGTCCCATCAACGTTTGGGCGCATGGAGGCTGGACTGGGTGTATGTTGGACTGGGTATTGGCGCATGTGGCACCTCCCGGGCGCAAGTGCCTTAAGTATTTAAAAGAGAGAGAGAGAGAGAGAGAGAGAGAGCAATCGGCTCTCGGGCGCATGTGTCATCGCACTTGCGCCTAGGTTTAGCTGGTGGGTGCATGTCCCCATAGGACTTAGTCATTTTCTCATGTTTTCCGGCCCAAAAGGATGGGTGCATGTCCCCCTACACTTAGTGTATTTCTACATTTTCAGGCGAGCAGAAGTGGGCGCATGTCCTTCTGCAAAGTGGTGAAGCTCCACTACTTTGTTTTATTTTGAGATTTGTCTCCCTCTCTCCCTTTGCATTTGGTTCGGAAGGGAGAAATCCCTTTTCAATGAAGGAATTCTATCCGACGGTGCATTTTAAGTTCCGACGAGAGAAATCCCTTTCCGGCGAGGGATTCCCTTCCGACGAAGGCATCCGGCGAGGGGTGACAGAGCAAGCGCATGTTACCTCTTACATTGATCTGAGGTCATCAAGGAATGATGTTGATAATGGTCATCAATTGAGCTTGCTATTTATAGTAGTTTAATCGGGTTCGGGTTCGGGTTCGGGTTCGATCCAGCGAGTATTTTGCAGGCGCGTGTGTTTCCAGGCAGATTTTCAGGTGAATGTACCGGGCAAATGTGGTGAGCGGATATGTCCGGGCGCATGTCATTTTCCTGGGCGCATGACTCTTTCACACTGGGCGCATGTGACTTTCCGGCCAGTTTTTTGGGCAGTTTTCGAGAGATTTTTCAAATCATTCTGTTCCGGGTGCATGTAGTGAGTGCATGTGATTCTGGAGCTTCCATATATCCCTCTAAAAAAATTCACTTTCTCCACTACTTAGCCATTTTTCGGATTCTGCACTCTGCAAGAGAGAAATGGCTCCTAGACTGAGAATATTTCAGGATTTGGCTCCGACGGGCGACCTCTAGAGGACAACTACCTTTTCGGGGTCCAAAGTCACTGACACCAAGCCACTTTTAAGCCGTGATCAAGCTATCAAATGAACCACGGTGGGGTGTGAAGGTCCATATATTACAAATTTTGGTAGTTCCTTCCTAATTTGGAGCCTCCGGGTCAGCTCTTCGTATAGGAACATTACTCCGAGAAGCGCGCACATAGAAATACGCACAACAAGACTTTCAAACTTGCAGATTAAGACTTTTTAGGCACTCCGGGTCATTTGGTGGCAATACGCATGTCCAGTTCCGCTCTGAAATGGTACTTATAGGATTTTGGACCCTTTTGATCAGCTCAAGATAGGGGCAAAATGCATTTCGAGGTACGCAGGTAAAGATATGTACCACGCGACTTTAAACTTGCAAGTTAAGGTTTTTAAGGCATTCCGGACCATTTGGCGAGAATACGCATGTCCAGTTTCACTCCGAAATGACTTTTGTGGGTTTTGGTCGTGACTACATGGGCTAGGGTTGAGCTGGCATTTTCTGGATATTCCTGATCTCGAAATCAATCCAAATCGTCGTAAATAGACCGCTAGATGCTGTTTTATCATGGGTGTGAATTTGAGCCCCAACAACGATGTCATGATGGAAACGCCTCTATGGCTGTTTGACCGACCTCTTCTTCCTTGTGATATTAAGCTTGTGCATCGCGATCGCCGGGTTTAACCCTGACATCTCAGAATAGGTCCACGTGAACACATCTTTGTTCTCTTTCAGAAGTTGAATGTAGCTCTCTCTTTCTTCTTCTAAGACGTTTTTGCTGATGTGAGTATTTCTTAGCTCTTCAGGGGTTCCCAAGTTAACTTCATGTAGCTCGTCTATTATGGGCTGGCCCCCATCTTCAATCTGCTCTGGTGCGACACTTGGCTACACAACTTCACTTGGCCCGGCTGGCCTCGCTTCTTCCACGGGATCGATTGTCACCATGTTAACATGACTAATTTCACATCTAGCCCCCAGGGCCTCCTTACCCCTATATACTCTTGTCTTCTCCTCGAAGGGTGCTAGCATGCCATTCAAACCAGTGGCTCTAAACAGACGAAGCCCATATTCCTCATGATATGTCTGATGGCTTTGCTGTACCTTTCTTCTTCAATGGGTCGCGTCTCCACTAGTGTTATCTTGGTGTTTTCTTCAAGCTGTGACAGATTGCGGGGTCCTATATGAAATCTTATCTCGTGACTGGCTCCCATCATCGGCGGTACATAGAACTGGCTCGGAGCCTTAGGGAATGGACGAATCCTCTTAACTTTAGGTACTGGCATATTGAAGTTGGATTGCAGTACGCTCATCTTCTGGCTTGTCATCAACTCTAACACTGGCTGTCCCGCTCTTCGAAGGTGTTTTGGGACCAGATAAAACTTCTTTCGACGTGACGAATCTTCTTTATGAACCTCGGGTCTGCCGCCACCCTATACTAGATTTTATCCCTGTTGTATTTGAAGCATTAGTGATACATCGAAGGGATAATGTCGTACTGATGAAGCCATGGTCATCCCAACAAAAGATTGTATGTCGTCATCGTATCGATTACTTGACAGGTGATTTTAATCCTTAACTCTTCTATTTCCAACATGACGGTGATAGATCCCAGGGCATGCTGGTTGTCCTGATTGATTCCTTGAATAATCATAGCACTTGGGTGAAGTGTTGTCTGCATGAAGCCCAGCTGTTGTAATGTCTTCAGAGGCATAATATTCACAGCGGATCCGCCGTCTAGCATACATCTTCTAATCTCAATCTCTCGAATGAGACCTGTCACCATCAACGGGCGGTTGTGGTCTATTAAGCTGGTCATTATGTCTTCTTAAAAAAATGTGATCATGGATGATCGGTCAATCTGCATGACCTGTTCCACGGGTGGGTTCTCTGTCCCTATTATTTTTAACTCTTCCATCTCCGATTCGATTTCTGCCATCATGGTTTCGCGGACTTTTTAATCGAGCAGTGCATCAAACAGCATTTCTCGATATTTTCTCGAGAGACATAAGGCGTCATAAATACTGAGTCGGGCTAGAACCTTCTTCAGATGAGACACCACATCATAAATCATTGGTGTCTTCTCTTAAGCGTGGTCTTGCCGAATGGTTGCTGACTCGTTGACTGCTTCTGCTTGTTCTCTTTCTTGAGGTGCTTCCGACGATTCCCCTATGGCCACATTTGTTCTTCTAGGGTCTAGTTATCTCAGGAATTCTCTTTGCATCACCTGCTTTACGGATCGTAGGGCTACTACATTGACTTCTTCTCTCTCTGAAGATTGGACTTTGCCACCAGCCTCCTGCTGGGCTATCACGAAATCATAGTGCACTGGACGGATTGTGCACATAGCTGCTCTTGCTTAAACGTCCTTCTTTTATTCTTAATCTTCTTCTCTCTTTCTAAGGGTCTTCCCATGTTCTCTAATCTCTTCCGGCTGTTCACGAGCATCCACGACTCTTCCGGCTCTAGGAACGGACTCACTGTTCGAACCTGAACTGGCGTGGGATAGCGGATACTATTGTCACAGCATTCCGGCTGGTTTCTTTTATCTTCATGTTGATGATGCCATCATTGATCATCCGATGAATCCTTCCTTTCAAGACAAAGCAGTCTTCAGTCTTGTGACTGGTCACGCGATGATATTTGCAGTAGTTAGGATGGTCGACCATTTTTGCTTCCTCCAGACGCTTCGATTCTAGCAATCTTATCAACCTTTCTTCGACCAATTGTTCCATGATCGAGACCAGATCTTCCATGTCGAAGGTGTAGGGTCCATTCGCTCGATCATGTTCTTCTATTGTCATGTATCACGGTCTCTGAAAACTCTTTCCTTTGTCTTGTGTTGCTATTATTGGTCTGGCTTCAACTTTATGCTCCGTATTCGGGAGTTTTCGATCTTTTGAACCGTTTCCTTTATCAACGTAGTTGGACGCTATTATCCTTCCAGCTTCTCTCCTGGGCTTCTCTGCCTTGAACCGTGGCGCGACTTCTTCTACCATATGGGCTTTTATAGCCAGGTCCCGGAATGTTGAGAAATTGTGCCCGGATAAGCCAAATGAAATCATCGCATCCATGGCTGCATGCACATCTTAACTTGCTCAGGCTCGCTGGACAATTCTTGCCATTGTGCTATTATAGTACCCCATCAATCGATGAACTTCTCGACTGACTCCCCTTGCCTCTAACGGACCAAGGCTAAATCTGTCAGTGAGACTTCTCGCTCGGTAGAGAAGAACTTGGAAATAAACAGCTCCTGCATCTGATCCAAGGACTTGACGGACCCTACAGGCAACGACATGTACCATTGGAACGCCTTGCCTGTGAATGTCGAACTAAACAACCTAAGACAATACTGAGGGACTGTTGACAAGTTGCCCAGCATTGTCATGAATTGAGTAATGTTCCTCTGGTGACCCTTTGCCGTCGAATCAGGGGAAATCTGGACGCTTGAAGATGTGGGGAAATAGAATATCATCAACTTCGGGCGAATACGACACCCGATAAACATACTTTCCTCTCTTCCCTTTTTTCTCTCTCCTGACGCATCAGGTTTGAGACCGTCTGGGATAATTCTTCCCTCGTGACATGGGATGGTTGTGACGGCACGCGTTCGAATGCAACACTCCTTGGACGAGTCTGTGGTTCGGCAGCTACCGTCTCTTCCGCTGCCCCCTGAGATTCTTCCATCGACTATCAAGTGGGGATGGATGTACTTTTGGTTGCCCCCTAGGCAACGAAAGCCAGCAAGGCTTCCTTCATCTCTCTCACTTCTCCGTGTCTCGCTCGCTCATCTCTCCTTCAACGACTTGTACCATCGTAGCCTGTACTCGCTGTAGCCTTGACTTGGTCACGGTAGTCTCGGCAGAGAACGTCTTCATCGTTGTCTTGGCAGACTTCCGGACAATGGATCGATTTAGTATCTTGTCTGGTTGTGCCATCTTAGAAAGGACCAAAAAATCAGCAGTGGCGAAAGAAAACTTTTGCCTCGGCGATGTAGTGGCTTTGCCGACATTATGGGCCTCATTCGTATGGACTGGTCTCCACTGTTTTTCAGTGTCGATATGTGCCTTCACTGTCTTCACTCCAGCTGAAGCTACCTTTCTGTCCTCAGTCTTCCTCAATGCTTGGCGTTTCTGGACGATCTGCTAGTTGGCTTCAGGGGTCGCTGCTCCTGATGCTGCGAGGTGAGGGAAGTAAAACCCTCCAGATGCCAAGAAGACCATCGTAGTCAGTCATTTGTGCTGTTTTGATTGTTGGTTCTTTTGTTAAGGTTCTCTTTTCTCTGCATAGCTAGACATGCATTAGAGTATTCCGCAGCTTTGAAAAGGAGAAAAGATGCGACCTTACCAATCGCAATATAGCTCAATGATAAAGGGAATAAACATGTATGAACCATATGCATGCTATGAGAAATTCATTCTACACTTTCAAAATACTTTAGAAATTCTTTTGGAAAACTTTTGATAGGTTAACTTAAAATTCTTTTGCCTTAAAGATGAAGGGAAGAACGTTCCCATTGAGAGTCGCCAGTTTAGCGCCCGTGAAGGTGCCGAACATTTCTCCTTGTGGTAACTTTTCTCATGTATACATTTGTATCTGCGAATGGTTCATCTTAGAATGTTTCTTTACTCAGAAGTAACAAGAGATTCTAGTATGTTCGGTCTCCAGCAGAGTCTCTAGTTTGTTAAAACTAGAAAATGTGCAAGGCATTTTTCTTGTGTTTCCTAATTTTGGGGAGTTTCTGAGTATAGATACACTCATAGACAATCGCAAGCACTCATATAGTATACACAAGAAGAGATTGCAAGGTGAATTTTATTCCAGAGATTCTGAGATCTTTTACATTCCAGGCTGTGATACTAGTCACGAGCCCTTAATTACATTAATGGTTGACCACCCTTGACTAAAAGGCAAAAGACTAACCCGTTAAGGATTATGTTCTTGAGTTCATGGTCGTAGAGACCTTTTTATTTTCTTCTTATGGACTGAGTCATGCTTTTAGGCAAGTCGAATGCCTATGTCCCATTTTCTTTCGGGTTGTCGGGTTGAAGGACTGTTAGGATTTGTAATCGAGTGGTGCATCGTTGGGCCCTCTTCTTGTATTTTTATGACGGGTGACCTCAAAAAGGCTCGACTCGAAGCCCTTTTCCTGTATTTTTATGATGGGCGACCTCGAGATGGTACAACTCAGAGCCCTCTTCCTGTATTTTTGTGACGGGTGACTGTGAAAAGACGCATCACAACTGCCTGATCAGCTCAACCAGCAGATCCCATTGTAGATGGGTAATACATAGACTAGCTTTTGTAATAGCAGTCCATAGCAGGACGTTTCGAATGTTGTTGGAACTCTTTTGATTTTGGTTTCTCGTAGTAACCATAGTCCCTTAGGTTTAGCCTCAGATCTTGATCCGAGATGAATGAATTTATACAGTACATGAATAAATATAAAGTAAACATGCTCGATCTTTGAGTCTAGTGACTCGTCTTTGGGAACATTCCTTCTTTCGCATACCTTTTGACTATCGGTACGAGATAAAAACAAGTTGTATCGAGCCAGACTCCTTTGAGGATTCAAGTCTGATGGACTAGATTACACATTTCAGGGCCTGAAAATGGCTTAGTATCGGGATTGATAAATGCCCGTTTAGGCCAATAACTGATAAACAGTGAGGATTATCATCTCATAAGTGCTTGATTTAGTTGCCTTATAATATAAAGATATTATATTTTCTTTGGCGTCAGTGAGATTGCGCTTATTCTATTTGGCGTCAGTTGATCTTTGTTCGCTTCCCCAAGTGTAGGGATGCGATGTAGTAATAATTCGGTAGAGACCGAGATCGTTATCAGGGACATGTTAGGAATTCACAAAATTACTTCTAATATTCTCTAATTGAGAGGTAACCAAACAAATTTCTAGAATTGAATGTAGATAGAATTCTTAAACTAGAAGTGAATATAATCAATATAAAAGAGCACTAGGGATCCAAGGATCCACTTGTAGCAATCCTTGATGCATAATTCGCTGTGGTTTCCAATTATATAACTAGAATCGAAATCAAATCCTATCTAGTCGGATGATAGAGCGGTTATAACATACAATCTGTCATATGTGTCATTATATACATAATTTCCTCAATGCAAGTTAGGACTTAAGCACACTCAATTGCATAGGTCAATCCTAGTTCCAATAAATTAAGATCACAATCATAATCATCATTAAACTCTGTCACAAAGCATAATTAGATCATGATTCGAACTTCATTCAAATCACATACACACTAGAAAGTAGAACTCTTGGCATGATGTTCCCACATGAGAATTCAAATCTAGAGCATTTTGAATCCGATTCCTCGAAGCGTACAAGTCTAGAACCATTTAAAACAATTAAGAACTTAAGCAACTCTTCCAAACATCCATAAGCCATCATAAGATTAAGAAAAGTACTTAGAACTTCATTCAAACTTTAAACCATTGTTCTTCAATGAAAATTCAACTTGAAACCAAAACAAACGAATTAGAGCATCTTAGATTCAATACAAGCTTCACCTCTTAGCCCTAGCTAAGAGGTTTAGCCGTTCATGATCCAAGGAAACATGAAGATAACTAAAAACATGAACTAGAAAGCAACAAACTAGAGGGAGTTGTAGAACTTCGATTCCGTCTTTCTCCGCCTCCCACCTTCGTAGATCTCTTCTAGGATGCCTTAGCTATGATCCTTAGGTCCCCTTTTATAGTGGAGAGGCTCTACCGCCTCAGAATCTTCCAGAATTGCGCAATACTTACGCAATTGCACATAAAACTCAGAGCTTTAAAGAGAAGCTGCTAAATTCCATCGAAATACAAGTGGCCGACAGGTCATGACCAATCGGACTGGGCTGGCCGACCAGTCTTGACCAGTCAAACCCTTTCTGTGGAGAGTCCAACGTGCAGGAGTGGGGGGGCAGGCCCTAGCCGATCGGTCAAGACTGGTCGGCCCTGTTGTGTTTGGTGTCCAGAGAGGCAAAGGGGCGTGGCTGACTGGTCAAGATCGATCGTGGCCCTCTTGGCCGACCGATCATGACCGGTCGGACCTGATTTTCTCCATTTTTTCTTCTTTCTTTATTCTCTCTTTGCTCTCCTTGCTTTTTTCTTTCTTTGGCCCACCTTGGGTCTTCATCCAAGGCTCCTAAATGCAGTCTTTTAGCTATCGATCAAGTGAACTTTCTCTCATTCCTTTGGTCCTTCATTCCTTCGACATTCAATGTATGTAGGAAAGGCTTCTCAGCCTCTAATCGACGAAAAGTCTCTCTCATTCCTACAATCACAAAACCACGCATTAGAATAGTCTTAAAGCTTGAAAACCATGTATAGTTAGAGATGAAATGGGGTTAGAATATATACATTTACGCGCTCAACAATCTTCAAGCCAACAGGGCACTTCCCATGGCTGAAAATGACTAAGTATTGGGCCTGTTTATCGCTTAATTAGGGTATTTAGCAAATACCGATGATGATTATCTTTGAACAGTGCTGGATTATGTTCACTAGGGTCGTAATGATGCTAGATCCACTTAGGCGTCAGTCATATTCTGCTTAATTCTACTTGGTATCAATCAATCTTTGAGCCAACATGGCACTTCCCAAGGCTGAAAATGACTAAGTACTAGGCCTGTTTATCGCTTAAATAGGGTATTCGCAAATACCGACGACAATTATCTCTGAATGGTGCTGGATTTTATTCACTAGGGTTGTAATGATGTTAGATCCACTTTGGCGTCAGTTAGATTCTACTTAATTCTACTTGGCGTTAGTCAATCTTCGAGCCAATAGGGCACTTTCCAGGGCTGAAAATGACTAAGTATTGGGCCTGTTTATCGCTTAGTTAGGTTATTCGGAAAATACTGATGATGATTATCTCTGAACGGTACTAGAATATGTTCACTAAGGTTGTAATGATGCTAGATCCACTTTGGCGTCAGTCAGATTTTGCTTAATTCTACTAGGCATCAATCAATCTTCGAGCCAATAGGGCACTTTTCAAAGCCGAAAATGACTAAGTATTAGGCCTGTTTATCGCTTAATTAGGGTATTCGGTGATTAGGACAGTGAATAACATCGTTGTGATGCATTATTACAGTGCTTCGGATCATGGAGGAACTAACTCTCTCTCTCTTGACGTCAGTCAAATTCTGCTCAACTCTACTTGACGTCGGTTGATTTGTGTTCTTACAAGGGGTTCTCAGACTAGCAAATTTGGCTAAGTGTTGGTCATTTTTTATTAAATTATTGATTCAGGCCATTTAACTCGACCGTTGGAAGATCCGGTCCAGGGGATGGATAGAACTCGGTGATGTGTGTTTACGAGATATAGTATGACAAATGACTGGGACCCATCAAAAGCGGGCCATGTCACGGACTTCCCGGGCTAGGTAAGACCATCCGGGCGCACGTAGCATCGCTGGTGGGTGCATGTGCCCTGGGGTTGGGCGCATGTGTCCTCGCAGGCGCATGTGATGCAAGTTAAGGGAGAAAGAGAGAGAGAGAGAGAGAGAGAGAGAGAGAGAGAGAGAGAGAGAATTCTCCTCCCGGGAGCATGTGCTGTAGCACATGTGCCTGGCTTCTCATGGTGGGCGCATGTTGCCTAAGTTTTGAGCTCTTAATTGTGCATATTCTAAACCCCAATTCATCACTCATTATGCATGATTTTTCATGTTTAAAGACTATTCTAAAGCATGTTTTGTGATTGTAGGAACGAGAAGGGGACTTCACCAATTCAATGCTTAAAAGGTTACTCTGTACACATTGAAGATCAAAAGACCAAGTGCCAAAGGGTGGAAGAAAGAAGCAAGTGAGGAAGAGAATGAGAGAAGAAAGAAATGCAGAAAATTGCACTTAAGACTGGTCGTCCGACCGGTCAGCCATAGCCTAGGACCGGTCGTCCGACCAGTCCGAACACTTAACAGGAGGACCCTACTGCCAAACCTTGCTGGACCAATCACGACCGGTCGTCACTACTCAGACTGGTCGTTGAATTAAAAAATGAGGTTCGAATTTCCAGAAAACTCTCTGGACTGTTTTTGGCCTTTTACGATCGGCCGTCCATGAGCTCAGACCAGTCGTTCGACCGGTCGTCTGCGTAACAGAGCTTCTTCTATAAGCTCTGAATTCTCTGTAAAAAATGCAGTTGTTAGAACTAGAAAAAAATGCTCGGCCGCAGTTTTCTGGTGTTATGTTGTTCTGGGGTTCTGAATATAGAAACATTCATAGACAATCATAAGCAATCACAAAAGTACATAAGAAGAGATATCGCAAGGCGAATTTTATTCCAGAAATCCTGAGATCTTGTACATTCTAGGCCGTGATCTCTCACGAGCCCTTAATTACATCGAATGATCGATGACCCTTGATTAAAAGGCAGAAGACTAGTCAGCGGGGACTACGGTCTCAGAGTTCGTGGTTGTAGAGACCTGCATTTGTGTGGTCGTAAAGACCTGTATTTTGTATGGTCGTGGAGACCTGTATTTGTATGGTCATAGAGATCCTGTATTTGTCGTGTTTTGTTATAGACTGATCCATCTTTGTACGAGTCAGATGTCTATGTCCCATATTTTGGCCGGAGATCCGGGCTGAGACTGTCAGCGCTTTTAACCAAGGGGTGCGACTCTGGGCCTGCGCCCGTCATTTGTGACGGGTGACCGCAGGAAGACCGATCTGCAGTTGTATGTACCTGAGCAGCTCAACCAGCGGATGCCGTTTGAATGGGTCGGGCATCGACTGTTCTTGAAGTGTCAGTCTTTAACAAATTCTGTGTAATAGCTCAGAACTCTCTCTATATGGTTTATCGTGTTAACCATAGTCCCATTTGCTTAGTCCGGACCTGAATCCGGGTCATATTATGATAGTACATGTGATGTGATACATTAGCATAATTCTGGGCACTGGCGGCCTCTTTTCGAGAAGTTACTTCGTTCATCTCGTTAGATTGGATCGGACTCCGAATGCTTACATTCTGCTCATTGGGTGGCTCGAATGAGTTATTTGACTGCTCCGTTGCGTCCGGAACTCCTGAAATACCCAAAATAGGCCCAAACGGGACTCAAAAACATTATAAAATGAAGATTTAAAGGTGCTAAAATGAACGTTCAAAATGCTAATTTTTATGATCTGCTGGCCTGATTTTACTGATGCGCTGGGGCCAGAGCGTCCAAAAATGATTGTTAAAAATGTTCTATTTTCCTGATCCGCTGGCCGATTTTTACAATGCGCTGGGGCCAGTGCATCCAAAAATGACTTATTTATAAACGACTAATTTTCCTGATGCGCTGGGCTATTTTTGTGATGCGGTGGGGCCAGTGAGTCCAAAAATGACTTGTTTTATAAACGATTAATTTTCCTGATGCGCTGGGCTATTTTTGTGATCCGCTGGCCTATTTTTGTGATGCGCTGGGGCCAATGCGTCGATAAAACAAATTAAGTTTGATTCCATGTATTTTACGATGCGCGACTATACTTGTATATCTTAGGTTATTTCTTTACCAGACCTGCTGCGGTCGAAAGTGGGATTTTCGGTGATCGGAAAAGGGTTTCCGGCTGTCGGAAAAGGATTTCGGCGAGGGATTCTAGTGGTCTCTCTTTCTGGATCTATCCGAATGAACCGTAGAGGGGGTATTTATACCCAAAAATGCCGAAGTTCGGCCAATAGGAGTCCGTCACGTGTAGCGCGTCGAGGAAACATGCCAGCACGTCGAGAAAATCACTCGACGCGTCTAAAAATGTCTTAGTTTAAATGCTGATTTTTAGGGCACACTGGCTGTCGGTGCGTCCTGAAATTCCTGAAAATGCCTGATTTATTGGACGCGCTGAGGGTTAGTGCATCCTAAAATTCCTAAATTTTTGGATGCGCCGGACGAATTTCGTGATGCGCTGGGGGCAGTGGTCCTAAAATTCACTTTGTAAAACTGTCTGAATTTCTAGATGCGCTGGGGTGAATTTCTTGATGCACTGAGGGCAGTGCGTCCTGAAATTCACTTTGTAAAACTGTCTGAATTTCTAGATGCGTTGGGGTGAATTTCTTGATGCGCCGACATATTCGTGTTTTACAAAATTGGGTTTTGCGAAACGAAGGGCTTGCGGGGCCCACTTTGTGATGGATGCTGATGCACTGGCTCGATTTGTCCATGACTGAACTTACCCTCCCAATTTGGAGGGTTCTGATCATGATGAACAGTGGGGCCCACTACTGGGTCAACTTTTCATTTTTGGTTAAGTCTTGTGTTTCTTGTGATTTTTGCCGAATTCGCTGATGCACTGGCCCTAAATCCAGTGATGGGGCAGATTGTACACTTGTGATCCCTGTTTTAAGGATCCTGACTTTTGGGACCCCAACAGCAGTTTTTATGAATTTTCTCGAAGTTTCTTCGCACTTAGGGCCCTAAACCTATAAAAGGACTCCTCTAGAACGTTCCTAAGGTATCCTAGAAGAGAATTACCACGGTGTGAGGCGGCGGAAGTCAGATCTGGAGTTCTACAACTCCTCCTAGTTTGTTCTAGTTTTTATGTTTTCATTAGTTACTTCAATGTTTCCTTAGATCATGAACGGCTAAACCTCTTATCTAAGACTGAGAGGTGAAGCTTGTAGTGAATCTAAGATATTTTAATTCGTTTGTATTGGTTTCAAGTTGGAATTTTCATTAAAGAACAATGGTTTAAAGTTTGAATGAAGTTTCTAAGTACTTTTCTTAATCTTATGATGGCTCATGGATGTTTGGAAGAGTTACTTTAATTCTTAATTATTTTAAATGGATCTAGACCTGTACGCTCCGAGGAATTGGATTCAATACGCTCTAGACCTTGGATTCTCATGTGGGAACTTCTAACCAAAGTTCTACTTTTCTGAATTTCTGAATTATGGATGATTATGTATGTGATTTGAATGAAGTTCAAATCATGATCTAATTATACTTTGTGATAGAGTTTAATGATGATTATGATTGTGATCTTAACCTATTGGAACTAGGATTGACCTATGCAATTGAGTGTGCTCAAGTCCTAACTTGAATTGAGGGAATCATGTATATGAATTAGGGTTGTTAACGTCATGTATCTTGATCCATATCCGATCCGATTTAATCGGATTCAGATCAATAATTGGATAATCGGGTCAGATACGGATACCCAAAGATGATCCGTTTCATATTCGGGTCGGATACGGATACCCAAAGATGATCCGTTTAATATTCGGGTCAGATTTGGATCAAACTTGATTTGGCCCGTTCACGACCCGACCCGACCCGATTAAAAAAAAGTCGTCTCCTTCGTCTCTCTCCACACACAAGCATCTCTCTCTCTCTCTCTCTCTCTCTCTCTCTCTCTCTCTCTCTCTCTCTCCCTCTCAGATATCGGGTCAGATCATAATCGGATCAAAACGGATTTCAAAAAATTTAAACGGGTCGAGTTCGGATCATATACTTGTGATCCGAATCGGATTCGGGTCAGATATATCCTTAATCGGGTTGGATACGGATCATCACTGATCCGACCCGTATCCGACCCATTGACAGCCCTAATATGAATCACACATATGGCAGATTGTTTGTTATAACCGCCCTATCATCCGACTAGATAGGATCTGATTTCGATTCTAGTTGTGTAATTGCTAAACCACAATGAATTAAGCATCAAGGATTACTACAAGTGGATCCTTGAACCCCTAGTGCTCTTTTACATTGTTTACATTCACTTTTAGTTTAAAATTGCTATCTACATTGAACTCTAAAATTCAGTTTAGTTAGCTCTCAATTAGAGACTATTGGAAGTATTTCGTGAAGTCCTACACAAGTCCCTGTGGATCAACCTCGGTCTTACCGAGATTATTACTACATCACAACCCTATGCTTGGGGAAGTGAACACTAAGGACTTCGCCAAATTTCTGGTTTTCCAGGCTGTAAAGGGGGTGGGTGCATGTGCCTCTTACAAAATGGAATTTTCCACTACTTAACCATTTTTTCGGGATTTCAGGCCATAGGGAGGTGGGCGCATGTCCCTCTAAAAAGTGTGAATTTCCAACAGTTAGTCATTTTCAGAGTTTTCTCCCTCTCTCTTCCTCTGCATTTGGATTCCGGTGGGAAAATCCCTTTCTAGCGAGGGTTTTGGCGAAGGAAATCCCTTTCCGGTGAAGGGATCCGGCAAGGGAAGACGGAGTGGGCGCATGTTACCTCTTGCATCGCTCTGATGTCGTCTGCGGATGATGCCGCTTATGGTCATCAGATCGATCTACTATTTATAGTAGTATAATCGAGTTCAGGTCCAAGCAACAAAAGATGGTGAGCGCATGTGTTTCCAGGAGGATTTTCGGGCAAATGTTCCCGGCAACTGAGGGTGGCGCATGTGGCCAAACTTGCACTTTTTGGGAGATTCTTTGGGAGAAAATACCCCGGGTGCATGTTGCTAATGCATGTGATTCTGGGGCTGGCACATGTCCCTCTGTAAAGTGCAAAATTTCCACTACTTAGAATAATTCTAGGTTCTGCACTCCGCAAGAGAGAAACAGCCTCTAGACTTAGAATATTTCAGGATTTCAGGCTCCGACGGGCGACCCTTCCAAGGACAGGTACCCCTTCGGGAATCGAAGTCACTGACGTCAAGCCACTTTTAAGCTCTTATTGACCTATTAAATGAACGAGATGGAGTGTGGAGGACCAAATGTTGTAAATTTTGGTAGTTGTTTCCTAATTTAAACCCTCCAAGTCGGCTCTTGGTAGAGGAACATCGCTCCTGGAAGCGCGCAAGTGAAAATATGCATCGCCTGACTTTCAAACTTGGTAGTCTGGACCATTTGGCGGCAATACGCATGTCCAGATTGGCTCCAAAATAACATTCGTAAGTTTCGGTCACTTTCGGTCAGCTCCAAAAAGGGGCAGAACGCATTTCGGGGGCGCAGATAAAAATATGCACCACACGACATTCAAATTCAGGTGTTAAGAGTTTTTGGGCATTCTGAATCATTTGGCAGTAATAAGCATGTCCAGATCCACTCCAAAATAATATTCATAGGTTTTGGTTACGATCGCGCAGGTCACCTAAGGTTAGAGCTGTGCTGGCGTTCGATCGCATTTTTCGGGTGTTTCTCAAGCTTGAAATTAATATAAATTGTCGTAGATGGACTGTCACATGTTATTTTATCATGGGTGCGGATTCGAGCCCCAACAGTATGCTATACGTGTATGACTGTTTGGTTGGCCTCTTTGGAAGGCGATAGTTACTTTGGGATATGATTGAATTATAACATGGGGCGAGGAGTGGACATTATTCGTACTTATTGTCTCATGAGCCGGGGTTGGTGATATGGACACTAAGCCCGAGCTGTCGGCTTATGCTGGGTTGCTTGCAACTCCTCATAGCGACCTTTGAGTTTCTTTAAATTGACTGGATGCTAAACTACTTGACTAAAGATGAAACTAAACATGTAGTCATTTACCCCATAGTGAAAGTGTTGGGTAATTCCGTTTCACTAGTTAGGTTTTGGTGTATGGGCATAGTGGAATTGGCCCCATCCTAGTTATAACCTCTGGTGATTAGTGGCTAGTGAGAAGAGTGGAATAGGTCCCATCTCATTTGATCAGGGTGCCTTAGCCAGAGCATGCATATCATGCATTGCATTAAATAAGATTTTCTCATGTATATTTTGTTTGGGTATGATTATTATGCTTGGATATTATTGTGCTAATCTTATGGGGTAACCCTCACTGAGTTGATCGCAAGCAACTCACTCCCTCCTAGGACGGTGTTTTAAAACACTAAACCAGATGTTGCAGATGACAATCCAATAGATGAACCAGAGATGTGGTATAAAAGAAATGAAGTTTCATGGGGTTCAATGACGGACGATAAAGCTATATCTGCTTGAAGATGAATTGTGTTTATTGTCTTCATTTTTACAGAATAGATTTATTTTCATGTAAATTTAATTAAATCTCTCATAGAGACTAGGAAGTAGAATATTATGTGTAGTATGTTTGTAAACCACTATGTTTGAGAACTTAGAATATGAAAACTTGGAATAAGAACTTTAAATTTTTGTCATTATGCTATGAATGCCATGAATATGGAAAATAAAGATGAATATGTAGAAATATATCCCTAGCATATTCAGGTTAACACCTGAAAACTCGGTCCATTGTGTTGTCCACGAGAGCTGAAATTTTGGGTCGTTACAACTTAACCTTCCAATTGGCGTAATTGGACCCGTCAAAGAATGATGAATGATTAATGGTACTCCTATCTAAGTTAAACATTATGCTGGTGCTCCGGTATTGGATCTCACTCTAGACGGTTAAGTCCTTAAAGAGCAACCTGCTCTGATACCAATTGAAATTACGTCACTTTAATTATACTTATGAACGCGTATGCATGCGGAAGTTTAAAGGAGCAACTAGAATTACGGCTAAGACCTAGAAGGGGGTGATTAGGACATTTTTTTAAAAAAAATTGCTAACTTAAGATGATTAACAATTAACACTAAGTAAGAACACTTTGGCTTCCAAGCCTAAGTGGGTCCAATCAGAAGACTAGCATATGATAAGCAATTAAGCAACATAGTCTAAGCATGCATAGATTAACAAATGATTAAACTAATCACGCACCTAATCTATGCAACCTAAGTAGACTATATGAGAACGGATCATAAAGCTCAAGTTTACTCTAATTAGTGAATCTACATCTTGTGTGTGAATGTGCCTATTTAGTGCATAGCATACATTCTAATCAAGCATTTATAATTAAACAATTAAACATAATGCATAATAAGAAATGTGTGTAAATACAATCTCAAACATAGCAATGTATAGTGGTTTGACTTTGGGTCTACTCCACTCCTGGTTCAAATACTCACTCCTTGAGCACACCGGCATTAACTAGGGATTTAAATCAAGTTCCTCCCAACCTAGGTGTTTTAACTTGATTCCACCCAACCGAGGAGTTTACATATTCCTCCCAACTTACACGTTCACACCCGTGTTGGTGTTTCCCCTTGGAGACTTTTTAGGCCTGAGAAACATACCAAGGACCAACAAATGCCCCTAGACTTTAGGCCCAACAAACGTACCAAGGATTGTCAAACAACCCTTAAATTTAGGCCAAACAAACGTGCCAAGGAACACCAAACGCCCCTAAACTTTTAGGCTCAACTTATAAGCCAATGATCGATAAACGAACTGTTCGCTTCCCCAAGTGTAGGGTTGCGATGTAGTAATAATCTCGGTAAGACCGAGGTCGATCCACAGGGAAGGAAGTAAACAATGCAAATTATCCTAATAACTAGAATTTAAAGAGGTTTGTGAAATTGATTTTTAACATAAAATAGAAAATCTGATAATGGAAAGATAACTAGAGCATCAAGGATCCACTTATAGCTCTCCTTAGATGCATAATTCGCTATGGTTTCTCACTTTCTCAACTAGAATCGATATTAAGATCTATCTAGTCGGATGATAGAGCTGTTAAACCAAACAATCTGTCATATGTAAGTTCAATGCATAGGATTCACTCAATGTAGGCTGAGCTGAGCATGCTCAATTACATAGGTCATTCCCCATTCCAAAAGGTTCAGTTCACAATCATAACCATCCTCAAGTCCTGTCACAAGACAAGGCTAGATCATGATTTGAACTTGATTCAAATCACATGCACAATCCATACATATTACAGAAATTCAGAAAAGTAGAACTTTGGTAGAAAGTCCCCACATGAAGATCATAGTACTAGAGTGCACTCTAATTCCTCGGATCATACAGGTCTAGACTGATGCAAACCAATTAAAAATTTAAGTAATTCTCCCAAACATCCATGAGTCATCATAAGACTAAGAAAAACTACTTAAAGCTTGTATAAACTTCAAACCATAGTTCATAATCATGAATACCAATCTTAAAACCAATAAAACGAATTAAACAATCTAAGAAAACTATAAGGTTCACCTCTTAGCTCTAGCTAAGAGATTAGCTAATGAAAAGCATATTAAAAATAAAGTTAGAACTAAGAAAAAGAAGAAAAACTAGCTGGAGGAGGCTAGGAAGCCTCCTATGACTTGAACTCCTTGCTCCCCACGTCCTTGTTTGCCCTGGAATAGAAGAGAGCACCTCCTTTTATAATATAGCAAGAGTACCGCAACGTAACAGATTTTGTTCCGCTTCGTACGGCTTAACCAATGGTCGGATTGCCTTCAAATTTGATATGTAGCTTCCTTGTAATGTGATCTTCCTCATAGATGATTTAGATTTCCAAGATTGTCCTCTGAATGGGCCCACCAATCAGACCACCGACCACCTCTCAAAATCGCGCACTTCGGGTACCTTCAGAACCAGTCATCTTGCTTTCAACGCTCCGGAGTGTACAGATGTCGGATTGATCCCAAATTTTGAACATTGGTAGAAACCTTCCTCCTCTGCATGATAGATGGATTAGATTGTCCAAAACAATTCCCAAATGTAGTCCGAAAATTAGAATACTTAGGGCTTTTATAAACTCTGCGCAGTTGGATCTTTCTGGATGGTCCATCTTTCTTCAACCGATACGATCAAACCACACATTCTTTTGATCTGAAACTTTGTGGTTATTCATATATGGATGTGGTCTAAAAGATGGTCAAAGTAGATTCTTCATATCATCAATGATGGGCCACCTGGATCGGCCTAGAGTGGAGTAGGCAGAATCTGGAACTTTCTAGATAGTTCGTATTGTTTTGGCCACCACGATCAATCCGTAGCTCCGATCGACACGAAACCACTAGGGTTAGTTCGGCATCGAGCTCCTCTTCGACATGGATGTGTTGGATTTCCAAATATCATTAAGATGGGCCCAGAAAACTGGTCTGAAAAATCAGAAACTGGAATGGCCTGTTGTCTGCAATCTGCAAAGCTGGAATTTGCATGGCCGACCGGTCAAGACCGATCGGACAAGGCTGGCCTTGCTCCAGCAGCTTCTGTAGAAAGCAGTAGTGTTGGCCGACCGGTCTTGACCGGTCGGACCCCATTTTCTGCATTATTTCTTCTTTCTTTTCTTTCCTTCTTTCTTCCTCATCCTCCTCTCTTTCTTCATCATTCTTTGGTTCACCTTGGGCCTTCATCAAAGGCTCCTAAATGTGCCCTTTTGGTCACCAATTGAACCAAGTCACTCTCATTCCTACAATTACAAAACATGTATTTGATTAGTCTTTAAATCATGAAAATCTTGCATAATGAGTGATGAATTGGGGTTAGAATATGCACAATTAAGAGCTCAACACGAACTTAGTTTGAGTTTAATAAACAAAATCTACACTCAATTCCCACCAGGAATAGAGTGGATGAACTCAACACAAGTTGACAACTTTACTTGTCGGATTTGAGCCCCGTTGATACGCCACTTCGGGTTGCTTCTTCTCACTCTCCTATGCTTGAATCCTCTCCCCTTGTGCTCCCCCGATATTGTTGTTGATACTTTGCCAATGCTTCAGCTCCAACGATTAATCGCCTTATATTTGATCTTCTTGAGATGAACAAGCTGATGGGAGGGTAGTTTTAAGATCTCTACAACTAATGAAAATGAGTTGCCTAGAGAATCTCACCTACAAGGATCTCATCATAGAGTTTTGGATATGTATATAACTATCAAGATCAATTCAAACTCTAGAGATAAAGGAGAGACAAGTGCATCTTCTTCATGAGCTTGGAATGCTCCATTCTTGTGATTAATCATAAGAAAAATGACTTGCTAAGATTAGGATTAGAGCTCCTAATGATGTGCAATGGTGGTAGCTTCTAACTCCTCAAAATCTCTCTCTCAGCCCAAAAACTGTCTCTCCCGTATTTAAAGACAAATATCCAACGATCACAAAATGGGGTAGAAAATGGTCGCTTTAATATATTGAAAAGGCATTTTGATTGATTGAAGCAATCTTCGATATATTAAAACCATCAATTCGATGGATCAAAAAATCTATCTAGAAATCTGTGTAAGTTGTTAGACATATTTCCAATGTATAGAATTAGGTTTCGATTGATTGAATTACTGATTTTGATATATCAAAATCACCAATTCGATGGATCAAAGAAGCTGTCCAGAGAATTGGTAATTTGCTAAACATATCTCGATATATTGAAAGGCCTTTTCGATGGATCGAAGACCTATCGAAAACTGCTATTTCGGATGTGTTATATACAGCAGCTTCCACCTCTTTTAGTAACCTAATTTATCATATTTTTCTATATAATTTAAAGCTAATAATGATAACTAAGGGTATGCCTAGTTGGTCCAAGTCATCTAAGAGCATTTTGGTGTTTTGGTTCAAGGGTTAGGGTCACCAAGGCATCTCGTTTACTTGTTCTTCTTCCTTGATGCTTTTGGTCCACTTGAATCTTCGATCTTCAGCTTGCCAAGGCTCAACCAACATTACAACACATGAACACACGTGATTGACAAATAAGGTGCACTAATATGCCACAGAAAAATGCACTAACAAAAATCACAAATCATTATATCAGGTTTTAAAAGTGAACTTGTGAAAGCCTTTGTTATAGTGGAAAACTAAAATTATAAGGAGAAGTAATTTTGAGAGTGGAGTAGGTGTAGTTTTTAAGCACCGAACTATTATAACTCTTTTGTGTTGTGGTGATTGATTATTCTTTATTTATGTGTTTGATATTTTGTGAAATCTTAAATCGTGACATAAGGTTGTCCTACTTAAGTTTTAAGTTAAAGGTTATCCTACGATTTGAACAAGATTTTAGATTATTTATTGCCTTGCTTATTCTTATTAATCTTGAGATTTTACTTTGATTGTATTTTAAGATTGCAAGAATTTGGTGGTCCGATTCACCTCCCCTAGGACATTTATAATCCGCCTTTTTCAGATCCACCCGTGTAGAGGAGTCACCGCCTGCAACTGCCGCCTAGACAAAGGCAAGAGCGACAACAATAGGAGGATCAATGGCAACCCCCATCACCGGTGTACCAGCAGGAGCCTGCCCGGCTCCCTTAAGGGTGGGCGGATGAACGTCGCACTTGAGGATTAACCAGCCCCTGATCGAGGAAACTGGCCAGTCTCGCACACAAAATCATGAGGAAACCCTAGCGTTATCCTCTACTCGACTGCCCTCTTCTTCTGAGGAGGCTGAGCCTGAGCAGCCCACTGGTCGAGATCAATAGGGAGAGCTCTCTTCCTTCGACCCGACATCTCGACAATAGCAGTAACAGTTCCTCGGAACGATGCTGGCCCTCCGCAGGTTCTCAACGGTGAATAGATGCTTAAACGTCCGATGCTCGGCAGGAATGTCCCGGGCCGACCCCACCTGTCAGAGAAAATCCTCAGACAGAGAAGGTTGTGCCTTAGGATGACCTGTAAGCACAGATAATTAACATCAGTGAATAACGGCAAATTTAAGACAACAAAGTACAAGTCCTCAAAAACATCCAATCTGTCAAGGAGAAGACAATAGCGACTCAGAACCTTGATCCCTCTAACTCTGATGCTGACACTTCCTAGTCACCAGAAGCGAAGAACCAACGGTCTTTCCAAACCTTATTAGAAGACGGATTGCCCCCAATCATCATATCACCCTTACTTGACCAGGCTATAAAGTAAAACGACCCCTGGGATGGACTGGAGCTCAGTTTGACTCAATAAAGATAAAAGAGTTCATCCGCGGAGAACTCATTATTACTAGTGAACCGCCACACCATATGGCCGCTAAACAAGGTCCTTTAGGAATTGGGTAACAATTGACCAAGGGCCAAATCAAGACAGTTGAGCACCTCCCTGATTACTGGAAGAAGAGGCAAACAAAGACCGCATTCGAAGGAAAAAAATATAAAGAGTGACCTCTCCATCCGGAGGTTAGCTCAGAACCTCACAGACTCAGGGCACCTGGAGCCCTGCCGAGTCCAGGATGTAATACTTTGACCTAAGAGATTCGAGGTCGAAAATGATTAATATGGACAGAAAGTCGTTCGCTAAATAAACGGAAGTGGAGGTGCTTGGACATGCATCCTCTTCACCGTCATCCATCGGAGCCTCCTCCGCATGTTTGGAGGCTGGCCTGGCAGGAGAAAACTCAGCTTCTCCACCCAATCCTCCCGAGACAACGACTACAATCTCATCCTCTGACTCACTGGCCCTTCCTCCCGACATGTTTAGGAGCAGGAATAAGAAACAAAGCAGGATGAAGGAGTAAGAATGAGAACTCCTACCAATGAAAATGGCACAAATTAATCAGACTCGACGACAGAGCCACAATGATGAAAATCCTCCAGGAGCTCAAACATGTCGTAAAGAGCAGAAGTAGGAGGAAGAAAGAGGGAGAGGGTATTTATAAAGCCCTTCTAGTGCCGTATCGCCATCCGTACGACACTATGCGTCACCGTAAATGCGCCCAAGCAAGGAAGCGACGTTCCTCCCAGGTCTCATCCATGTGGTTGTATAGAGTTCGCTCATACCGGGCGTGACACGTCGACACACTGCAACTACCGCCATGTGTCAAGACGAGATACTATCATCAATAAATGCGCCTTCTCGCCTAATGAAATCGCTCCACATGGCAAGCTCTCGTTCGGTTAAGGATTTACCATTTAATGCATCGTACAAAGAATGATGTCGACTTTTTGAATTCTGAACCTGCCAAATCATTCCCCGGATATCGCAATTAATTCTTCATACAACTGGCAGATATGCACAGATCATGAACCGCCAAACTAGCTTATCCTAACGACCATACTCCCGAGCCCTCGCACACTCGTCCTCGGAGCAGGGGGCAGTTGTTATGGGGATATTCTGAGCTGGCTTATGGCCCAATAATACAAGGAAGCCCACTTCATGCGGCCCATCCCACAGCTTGTTCCACAGCCCACGTGTTACCCAAGGATGAATATTGACCATAAGACGAGGCCTGATCGTCGGCAGTCTACCAACAACTAGGGATCATTGGTAGTCCTCAACCCAAGGGAACAACATTCCCAAGGACTTTTGATCACCTAAAACCTGCCGATCACCTAGAGAAGGTCCTATCACAAAGATATGGAGATCCCGCCCGGATATTCCAAATCCCCCATTTCCATTCTCACGTAGCCAGCCTCCGACACGACCGAAATGGCAGGATCTCACCAAATAAGGACTTTACCGATATATCCTAGTAGGATCCACCTCTCTAAACCACCTTCAAAGCCCTATAAATAGAGCTTGGATCTACACCTCACAGGTATGAAACATCTTAAAACCCGTACCTTCCTTATTTCTAGACCTGACATAGGCATCGGAGAGTCCCCCGCCGCCTAGCGGCTCCTCCCCTGCCTCTTTCTTCTTCCTCTAGCAGGTCCAGCGAGCCAAATAAGTCTTCATATGAATTAAAGGTCATGTGGTTAATCCAGATTCGTTGTTTAAATTCCCTTGACAACAATGCCCATTTCCATGATGTGGCCCATTTTAGATATCTGTGATGTTTGGGCTCAGGGACTAAAATGAATTGGTGAAGCGGATGGATAGAGTAGATATAACACAAACCGGTGCAGATTGGCAACGGTACTATGAGGGCCACAGTGATGAATATATTTTATCCATGCCCTCCCTCCATTTTCATTTTGGCATATTATTGTAGAGCACGGGTCTAAGGAGGTAGATTAAAGGCTCAAGTGGACCAATGAGCGAGGATTGAAAGCTTAGGATTGAAAATGTCCAGAGAACGAGCCAGAAGTTTTGGATAAGCTGGTATTTATGTTTTCCCTTCATACAGGGCCATTTGACCTTCTGAACAAGTTGGACAGTAAATAAACACCGAAGTGGGCCTTAGGAAGTTTTCGATGGTAGGAGCTCGATCCCCACTGCTTCCTGTGGTGTGGTCCACTTGAGCCTTGAGCCTTCAATCTGCATTTTTTTGCTCATGCCCTAAACTAATCTATTAAAATGGATGGACGATGGGGATAAAACATATACATCACGGTGGGCCGAGCGCGACTTGGGTGAGACCCCGGAACCAGCGATGTGGGTGGGACCCTGAACCTAGGGCCCACCTGGATGTATTCTTTATAGATCTATGCTGTCCATCTATTTCTTCATATTATTTTAGGATGCAGTCCCAAAAATGAAACGAATTCAAATTTTAGGTGGACCACACTCCAAGAAATAGTTATCATTCAAAAATGACCATTAAAAAATTCCTGGAGCCCACCGTAATGTTTATTGACCATCCAATCTGTTGATAAGGTCACGTAGACAACGATGAAAGGAAAAAACAAATATCAGGTTAATAGAAAACTTTTGTGGCTCACAAAAGATTTTTAATGGTCATTAACTAGTGTTTCTTATGTTGTAGTACACCCAAAATTTTCATCTTCTTCATTTTTGGTACCATAGTACAAAATAATCTGAAAAAAGTAGATTAACGGCATGGATCTACAAGGAATACATCCAGGTGGGCCCTAGGTTCAGTGTCCCACCCACATCGCTGGTTCCAGTGTCTCACTGAAGTCGCGCCCGCTATAGAACCATCAATAGCATAAATCACATCCAATAATGCTTCATTCCCTACACAAGAAAAAGAACCAATATAAATAATCTACTCTTTTAGGTAATCAAAATCCAAGCAAACCACACTTTTCAATTCCAGTACAGGAAAATATTGAGAATCGATACCAAACAGATACCTGTGCGTTCAAACAGAAACCATGCTTTTTATTTCATTTGCAATTAACACTACTTTTAATTGGGAAAATTTGAAATGAATGGTTTCAAAATAACTTGTTTCATTTGTATATCATAATCAAACCAGCAAGAATAAGAAGAGAATGACATAAACCATTCCATTCATAGTTCAAGTCACTTTCCAAATTGGGAAGTTCTGAATAATCTCTTAACATTTTACAGGTCATCCTGTTTTTTTCTTTCTCCTCCTCTCCTTTGTAAACGGAGTTTATAAGCCATTCCATTTGCACAACAAAATTAAAAGAGTAAAATAAAAAAAATCTAAATTCAGGGTATAGATTATCAAACAAAATTTGTCATTTATCCCAGGCTTGGATTGATAATTGTACAACCCTAATTAGGGTTTCAACTCTGAAAATCCCTAATTAGGGATTAGGGAATCAACAACCCCAATTGCAGTCACTATCATATACAATCCTAATCAGGGTTTCGACATTTAACATGAGAGAGATGGAGGGCGTTTCAGCACCAAAATGAATTGATTAGAAAAATTACAGGGAGTGGAGAAATTCTTAAAAAAATCGGCTTCTTTTCTTCTTCTTTTCAAACGTGAATTTGAGATACGAAGGGGCGCCACTGAGCCACTCGCAGCAGTTGATGGAGGGGAGAGGAGAGAGAGAGAGAGAGAGAGAGAGAGAGAGAGAGAGAGAGAGAGAGAGAGACCTTGTGTGGGTCCAAGCAACTGGCCGAACCGAGTTCGAGAAAGGTGGTCGAGGGCGGGAAGGTGAGAAGGCGAGGGTTGCCACTTGAGGACTCGGGCAACGGGGCGGAGGTTGTGAGTAGGCATGAGGAAGAGAGAGACCGAGGGGAAGAGAGAGGGAACGAGAGTCTGAGAGAGGGAGAGCGAGAGGCGTTCAAGCGACTCGCCACTCGTGGTAACGACGTTAACAACACGTGTGTGGAGACACGAGCTTTCCTCCAACCACATCTCGCCACGTTGGGCTCCCATGATGTTGGGTGAGTCCGGGGTCGCACCTAATCCGCTCCCTTCTATAGCAGATGCAACAAAACATTTGGGGTGCATGATACATGACTCGTAAAATTTCTTACCAATTTATAGCTTTATGCATTCCTATTCAATGTTATAAATGCAAATCAATTGCCAAATGTAAATCTTTTTAGAGTCGCTCTTGATCAGAGGACTAACCATGGAATGCTTGAAGAGTTCTGGCCCCACTGGTGTAGCCGCAACTTCTATGGAATCTTTGGAGAGCTCTAGCCTCACTGTTGTAGCCACAACTTTTGCTTGGCTAGAATCATCGAAACTCAATAACATGGAAATGATCATTTTGATTTCTGCATTTTTGTACCTGTAGATTCCCACAATGCTGGAACCTACTAAATTCCCCATGCTACAAAGCTTTGGCTCAATCCCAATTTTCAAATGAATGCATAACCTACTGGCCAATGTGACTTTTTTTTTAATATGAGAATCAATTACTACACCCAATCCTTTTTCCAAGTTCAGTGCCGATATGCCCTGAAGTGATGGATCCCACTAGAATAGGAGTCTTTTGATTCTATCAATGTGAGGTTCAAATATTCAAATTTATTGTGGTGCATCAGGAATGTTTCATGAAAATTTCATCTGGTAATACTATGTGAAAATGGTGTCGGCCCTATGCTTTCTGTTGATAGATAAGCTTCCATTTCTTACTGCACTGAGTAGCATATGCATTTCTAGCAGACCAAGTGATTATCTTGCATTGATCTATATAGCCACGTCCATGTCACATGGAGGGTGCTAGTCCGATGCCTAATTTCTTCATTTTTTTTTCTATGCAGGATTTCCCAACATCAGCATTTGTATATCAATTCATTTATGTAATGGCAGAGGTGTTAAAAGCAAGGTTGTCCGGTGAATCAAAGATAGGTTGAAGAAAAGTGATCTTGAGCCATCAATTTCTAATGACGCCTCAATGGGCACAAGCATTGCTAGGAATGACCTTTTTGTGCAGAGCTTAGATTCATCATGGATATCGTGATGCTTTATGTTGTTATTTATTTGATATTATAGATTCATGAACGGCGGCTTGGTAGAATGTAATATGTTAACGCTTCGTTTAGTGGATTTTTGGGATGAATGCATGGAAATGGTTTTGTTGTGGATCTTTTTTAGTGTCATCAGATGATTCGATCTTTTATTCTTTGTAAACAATTATATTCGGCAACAATACATGTTAGACTAGAAACTAAAACAGATGGGCTTCTGTTGGTTTTGTTCATTGGCCCACCCAGATAACACTAGCAATTTTGTACTTTGATTTGTTGTGGACTTCTTCCACTATATGGTGCTATTTGATGGTTAAGAGTCTAATTCCAATCAAAGCATCTTTGTTTAGGGGCTTTTCTCTACCCGGCTAAGACCTTACATGATTTAATTCCTTTTTTTTTTCAAAATAAAATGAAAATACTAATTTGGAAATCAAGGGTGCTATTTCATTAGAGAAAATGAACCTAGTACATGGAATACTTATTGCAAGCAAAATATACCTAGTACATTGAATACATGCATACGAGCATTGGTCACTTGTGGCATTTGAATGTGTTAGTGCACTTTTTTGTGGCATACTAGTGCACCTTGTTTGTCAATTACTTAGGTCAGTAAGTCTAGTGTCGGTTGAGCTTAATGAAGATGAAGACCTGCTGCATCAAGAAAGAAGAAACAGGTAAAAGTGATGCCTTGGTGTGCCTTAACCTTGACCAAAACCTAACCCATAACCTCTTAGATGACTTGGAATAGGTATACCCTTAGTCATCATCATTAGTCTTAGAACTCCATGAAAAACATGATAAGTTAGACTAATTTAAGAGGTGGAAGCTGCTGTAAACAAAACAGCTCAAAACAGCAGTTTCCGATTGATCTCCGATCAATCAGACGTTGGCTCCGATAGGACTTCGATCAATCGGACAGAAGCTCCGATCAATCGAAAATTTTTCCAGCAACCTTGAAAATCCACTGGACATATTTCCGATCAATCGGACAGTCTTCCGATCCATCGGAAGGGGTCCTTCCGATCAATCAGACAGTATTCCGATCAATCGAAATATCTTCCAGAGACTTCACTGGATAGATTTCCGATCAATCGGACTTGTCTCCGATCAATCGGACCTTCTTCCGATCAACCGGAGATGCGCGAATCTGCCCGTTTTTTTACCGTTGGAAGAAAATCTATTTAAGATAGGGGATTCGTTTTTAAGCCAAGAGAGGGGATTTTGAGGAGATAGGAGCTACCATTGTTGAAGATCATTAAAAGCTCTATTCCTAACCCAAACAAGTGATCTTCCTTGTGATTTATCACAAGTATGGAGCATTCAAAGCTCAAGAAGAAGATGCACTTGTCCCGATTTTGATCTCTAGAGATTGGATTGATCTTGATAGTCATATTCCTATCCAATACTCTATGATGAGATCGTTGTAGGTGAGACTCTCTAGGTAACCCATTCCCATAAGTTGTAGAGATCTCAAACCTACCTTCCCTAGCACCTTGGGCATCTCCAATGGAGCATCACATGCAAGGTAGCTGATCGTTGGAGCTGAAGCCTTGGCAAAGTGGCGGCGTCAAAGATCGAGGGAGCACAAGGGGAGCTGATTCAAGTACGGGAGAGCGAGAAGAAGCAACCCAAGACGGCGCAACAAGGGGCTCAATCCGACAAGTAAGGTTGTCTTGTTAAGAGTCCATCCACTCAATTCCCTGTGGGAGTTGAGTGTAGAGTTTGTTTGACAAACTCGCCCCGGGGTCGTTAGCCGATCCTTGGCCTATTAGTTAGGCCTAAAATCTAGGGACGTCAGCCGCTCCTTGGCACGTTAGTCAGGCCTAAAACAAAGTCTCCAAGGGGGAGCCACCAACACGGGTGCAAACGTGTAGGTTGGGAGGAACCTGTAAACTCCCCGGTTGAGTGGATCCGAGTTAAAACACCTTGGTTGGGAGGAACCAGATATAAACTCCCCAGGTGAATGCCAGTGTGCTCAAAGGGGTTGAGTACTTGAACCGGGAGTGGAGTAGACACGTAGTCGAACCACTATACATCCTTGTGTTTGTGATTGTTCTTGAGCACATTTCTCCTTATGCATTGCGTTTAACTTGTTAATTATGAATGCTTAGTTAGGAATGTATGCTAGGCACTTGATAGGCACATCCACACTCATAAGATGTACTTTCACTACCTCAAGCAGACTTGAACTTCTTGATCCATCCTCACTCAAGTCTATTTGAGTAGCATAGATTAGGTTCTTCATTAGCTTAATCATTTAATTAATCTATGCTTGTTTAGACTAGGTTGTTTATAGCTTTTATCATATGCTAGTCTTTTGATTGGACCCACTTAGGCTTGGAAGCCAAAGTGTTATCGCTTACGTAGTTCAATTTGTTAAATTTGTTAAGTAGGCGAAAAGATTTAAAAAAAAAGGTCCTAATCACCCCCTCCTATAGGTTTAGCCATAATTCTAGTTGCTCTTTAAGCTTCTGCACGTGTATGCATAGGGTGTCGTGTTAGACTACCCGACGCAATTTTAGAATGTGTGCCTTCAAAATGGTTTTTGTATCCATGCACAACAACAATGAATTTCAGAGGATGTAGAATTCATGTCCGACATCCAAGAAAACCATGGATCCAGAACATGTGAGCAAGATCTCGATGGTTCCACTTGTGAGTCTAACAATCAAATGTCTACAACTCGAAAATCACAATGACAATACCATCTTAACTATTTAACCAGCATTTACCAAACTCCACCTTAAAGATAGAAATCCAGCAAAAGTAAAAGAAATGACCCATTTCTTCAGGTGTTAAGGTCGTCCAATATGATTTTAGAAACACAAGCCATACTCTGGGGGGGACAAATCTACAATTTTCATGGTTTCATGGGATCACAATAGCTGTTTTTTGTGGGCGCGAATTAGGTGTTAACCCGGGAACAGCTTAGTGGGTGTTACCCCTACCGTATGGCCCACATGGATGATATTTTGTATATCCACTCCGTCCATCCGTTTATACAGCCCATTTTAGGATAAGGTTCCAAAAATTATGCAGATCCAAATCTCAAGTGGACCATACCACTGGAAACAGTGTGATTGAGTGCCCCACCATTAAAAATTCCAAAGAGCCCATGGTAAGGTTTTGGTAATGTTTATTTGCAATCCAAGCTCTTGATAATGTTAATAAGGTCTTGATGAAAGGAAAATATAAATATCAGATTGATCAAAAAACTTTATGGCCCACAAAACGTTTTTAACGGTTATTAATCACTATTTCTAGTGGTATGGTCCACCCGAGATTTGGATCCTCTTAATATTTTGGATCATATCCTAAAATGATATGAGAAAACAGATAGATGGAATAGATATATAACAAATGCATCAAGATGGGCTCAACACGGTAGGGGTAACACCCACTAAGGTGTTTCCAGGGTAACATCTAATTCACTCCTGTTTTTTGTTTCCAAGAAAGATGGGGCATACCACCTATAACTTGGTTGATACGGCAAACTTTTGTACAAACCTTCATGCGGGCGCCACAAAATAAATAGGCCTCACTTATCATATAGCTCTCCTATATAGCACAAGGCACAAAAAAAAAGTGCCCAACTAAGAAATAAATACAATTATCCATCAAAATCACACTAAAAATTATATGATGTGTTGAAACACAGGAAGCACGATAATGACTAATTGACCTTAGTAGCAACCATCGCAATCAACTTCAGCCAGACTGTAGCTTAATTGACTGCCAAACCGAGCCCCCACTTACTTTCGAGTACTAGGCCCAGAATCTTCATCTACTCCAGCCCTATGCATCGCTCGTAGCCAAACTGTAGTAACAAAAAATGCACCGCAATGTGGCCAAATTGCAGCAGCACAAAACGCACAACAATGCATCATAATATCTCCTATTCTGCATCTCCATCCTCAACATAATATATCATATTTTACATCCGATAAATTTTTAAAACAATTTACATCACGAAACACCTCCTCTCAGGTAGCAATGCGACTAACATTTCTATCAAGCCCAAAGACGTGCGAGTAGTGTAGACTGAATAGAAAGTGGACTATATCTGTAGCATTTGATCTCTAGCTACGAATCTAAGCTGTAGCTAGTAAGAATCAGTCTGTAGCTATAGATTTTCAACCTGCCTAGTTAGGGCTACAGAGGATGTATAGAGCTATGAACTATATCCGTAGCTAATTTTTTTTAAAAAATAAAAATTACAGCATCCATGTATCTAGCCATTACTGGTACATGCCCCCGATATATTAATCCATCTAAGCTAGTACATATAAAGACTTCATGGCTTACAAACCCTAACAAACTATCCTCATAGGTATGTGTTCAAGTCTCACCTGCTAAATCCAAATCCATAAATCTTATTCTCCAAATAGCATTGAACGCAATTGAGGATATAGAGCTTATCTCCATCTAAACCAGAATTGAATTTTTTTTTCCTGATAAGAGTTTTAAGTGCTTCAGTTCTATACCATCTCATTCCATTGTTTCAACTCTCTACTTAACTCTGCATCCACCTGAAATAAGCATTGTGTTAATAATTAAAACCATCTGGGTAAAAATCAATGGTTGTGCATTTAATGAACGCATCAGTCTTTAATAGTAATTGCTGAATGCAAACCAATAATAATCAGGGATAAAGACAACAATTATGCAAAATAAAAAATAAACTAAATAAATCAGAGCATCCCACATGCAGTGCTCTTTTCCCTGATAAAGAAGACATGCCTCTTCTAGAATACTCTCATATGCCTCGACAACCTTTGTAACTACTTCATAGAGGACTTCCTTCCCATCTGCATCGAACAGAGCATAACTGCAAAAGGAAATATGAAGCACCAGGGATGCAAGTTAATGTGGTAAATTCATATGAAGCAACCTAGTAAATGAATGAGATATTAGAGGAGCTAATGGATAAAGAAGAGAAAAAGTTACAAACAGGTAATCATATCATAGATGTTAATAACAAAGGCTCATAAAAAACATTTCAAGCTTGCAACCACGAAGTAAACAAATTTACAAAGAAGATGGCAATCACATTAAACATGTTAAAATCATAATCACTTGATGCAGAACATGAACACAGAATACCTTCTCCCTAACATATCGTGGTAAAGCAATTGATGTCAAATTGCAAACTGTGCGCAGTTTCTATACGACTTGTGCACTCAATAATCTCTGTACACATATTCAAAGATTTGATGGTCCTCATATTCTGTTGTAAATGTTTTCCATGTGGTAGATGTATGCTACAGTTACAGAAATGTGATTTATGTGTATTTCCTATGAAGAAAATATAAGAATTGTATTGAATTTTATAAGAATTGTAGCTTTATAGATTGCATTGTAAGCACTGAATTATTGTCGAATACAAGAAATTCAGCTATGAAATTTTACTGAATTTCCATGGAGATCCAGCCACCCAATGCTTGATCAGATTATCATATTTCTGCATATCAAGCACAAACAATGAAAGAAACTAAGAAATTCAGCTACTAATTTAATTGCATTTTTTTTATAAAAAATTTCCATGAATTTGCAACCTTGCAATAACAGTCCACTTATCTGGTGGGCTGCACGTGCCAGTGATTTGGATCACAGGTGTCATGCTCCGAAATCTAGACACAGAGTGTGCACCCTCAGGCCCAGGTTATGAGGTATGATTCGTGCATAAAAGCACTTAATTCAAAATCTAAACTATTATAGAGGCATGAAACCATATATGTACTAAGTTCAAATTATCATTCGACAACAATTAAATAAAAATTACAATTCATACACAATGGTCCACCCATTTGGGACTTAATAATAATGTCATCAAACGAAAATAAAACAGAAAAATGATAGAAATAATCTAAATGTCTTGATTCATATCAACCACTTGTTCTTTCGTTAAGATACTTAGTAGTTCCTCTAGTGGTCCCACCTCATTTTTTGGGGCATTCTCTGAAGGGTTCACGTCCACATCATCTGTATATGTTTAATCCACAACATCATCTGGAAAGCCCAGTGAGTAAACCCATCATGGTTCACACCCGCTCAAATAAAGTAGTAAATCCAAATACAATCTTACGATTAAATTTATACTATGGATGTAAGAATATTATGCAAGATGATATGATGCATCAAGTGGGCATATACTCAGTCTTCCACTTGCTTCGATTGGATCCCTTCAATCGGCCCCCCATTCCTTGTAGGGCGGACTTCCACATGCTAGTGGGCTTCCAGGATGGTCCCTAGGTAACCGGGTACTTAAGTACCTACCGGTCTTCCAAAGCGATGCTCCAGGATAACGATGTATGAATATATGAAGCGTATGACATGTCGTGTTCAATAATCATTTCTCTAATTTAGAGGCAACAAATAATTCAGTCATCCCTACTTTTAAGAGGCACATATATATTATTCAATCATCTTTCATTTTGAGAGGCACATACATATCATTCGTATAATTTCTCACTTAGAAAGACATATACATATTATTTGTCATTCATTTCATTAAACATGTATAAGTAATATAATGTATTGACATATATGCATAACATCATCATAATCAACACAAGTTACATAGCATTACACCACGATAACCTACTTTATTCAAACGAATAAGAAATATGTTGGGATATACTCACCTGAAGTAATGATTTGATAGGCTCTACGATTTGACGTAATCTTCAACGTGGCTTAACTCAGTTGGATACAATGCGAATCGGTGCGACTTAAACAAGTTTCATCAAGACTTATTGATATTTTAATATGAGAAATACATACCGACCTATCAACCCTTGATCTAGGGTTCTTATGTTCCTAGATCAAAAGACAACTAGTTGATTAACCATACTTAGTGAGTCAACTCACTGAGTCATATAAAGGAAATGATACCAATGTTCTATTTAAGAATCGAAAGGGTTAAAAGGAGAACTTATCTGATAAATGGGAACTATAGAACTTGGGATTCTTTGGATTAGCATGTTGAGTTGCCGAGTCAACTTGGTGCATCTTACTTCTCTTCTTCTTCTCTTTATTGATTTTTATTTTTACATACGGTTCAGCAACCAAACATTGAAGGCCAACTGCACGGCGCATCATCGGCCCTCTCTCTCTCTATCTATCTATCTATCTATCTTTCTATCTATTTATAACCACTTTCTCTGTAAGACCCGTACCCTTATTTGCCCTCCGTACGCTTAATTTCTGGTGCCGGTATGTCCCGGACGGATCAGATTAGCGAGCCTTGATCGCGACCCTGTTATAGTACCGCATCGACCCGAGACCTATACCCCGGCGACCGCGTAGGCGCTGCGATTCCAACACCGCGCGGCACGCCCCATTGCGATACCCGATGTGAAACTTATGATCAATCGCGTAATCCGAGGTGGGCCGCGCAACGTGCGTGTGTTGTGGGCCCCACTTGCACAAACTCCAAGACCATGTCACATCAATCTAATCCATCACCATCATTCTCACCTACACCCATCCCATACCCTACTCTACACACCCCATACCCCCCATCCCTCTCTCTCCTCCCAAAGTCAACCCTCACCCATACCTCCCATACCCCTTCCCATGCACCATCATCATCACCCATCACCCCCATAATTCCTCTCTCCCCCCCCCCCCCCCCCCCCCATACAAGTCCATACGTAGGGGGAGAGGAGAGTGCATTTTCAAAGTTCAAGTGATTTGAGAGGAGAGAGAGAAAGAGAGAAAGAGATTTGAGAGAAGAGAGAGATTTGGAGGGAGATCTAGGATTTGAGGGTGGAGATCCAAGCTTGGAGGACCCCAACCATCATCCGGACCGTCCGGATCATCCAATCGTCAACCCGATTTAATCAACCGTCCATCCCTTGAGGTGAGTGCAAGGGGTACATAAATCCTCCATTTTCTTCTTTCCTTTCATTTTTCCTTTTCTTTTGGGCCCACCTGGTGGTGGACAACCTGATGGATGGATTGGATCATCCATGAATGGGCCCCACTTTGTAATAATAATAATAATAATAATAATAATAATAATAATAATAATAATTAGAAAGAAAAAAAAAGGAGAGAAAGGCTACCCGCTGGACAGCCAGCGTCCAGAGGACGCTGCTTGCCCAGTAGGGGCAGCCCTTTGGGCATTGAGCAGACCCCACACGTGGGACCCACCTTGATGTATGTATTAGATCCATGCCGTCCGTCTGTTTCTCCAGCCCATTTTAGGGCTGGGCGCCAAAAATGAAGAAGATCCAGATCTCAGGTGGACCACACCATTGAAAACAGTGGAGATGGTGAAGCCGACTATTAAGACTTCCTGGACCCACCGTGATGTTTGTGGACCACATCACCTGCCCAATATTGGGCTTGTTAGGACCCCAACGACCAGGGGAACATGATGAATGGGGTGGATTGTCCCTAAGTGGGTCCCACTTGAGATAAGCACAAAAAAAAGAAGGAAACAAAAAAAAAAAATGTGCTGGACGTCCAGCGTCTGGACGTCCTGACGCTGGAACGTCGAGCGTCACTTGGACGCTGCAATGGGGTCCCCACTCGTGGGACCCACCTTGATGTTTGTGTTCCATCCACGCCGTCCATCTGTTTTCCCAGATCACTTTAGGGCCAGGCCCCAAATTTGAAGCCGATCCAAATCTTAAGCGGACCGCACCGCACAAAACAGTGGAAACAATGATTTCTACTGTCAGAAATCAGTTTGGCCCACTTTAATGTTTCTAGACCTATTTTCATATTCAATATTGGGCTTGTTGGGTCCCACATGAGATGGGGAACCTGATGAACGGAGTGGATCAGTCCCATGTGGGCCCCACTGGATATAAGCTAAAAAAAGAAGAAGAAGAAGAAGAAGAAGAAAACGGACAGAAGAGGCAGCGCCTCTGACGCTGGGCGTACCAGCGTCCTTGCACGCTGGCTCGGCCAGCTGGTGGCCCACTTGTGGGTCCCACCATGATGCATGTGCTGTATCCACACCGTCCATCCAGTTGGGGAGATCATTTTAGGGCATGACCCCAAGAATGAGTTAGATCCAAGTCCCGAGGGGGCCCCACCACAGAAAACAGTAGGGACAGTGACCCTACAGTTGAAATCTTCTCATGGCCCACCATGATGTTTATTTGAGATCCAATCTGTTCATAAGCTCACACAGGCAGGGGAAAAAGGGAAAACAAAAATGTCAGCTTGATCAGAAACTTCTGTGGGCCCCACTTGATGAGTTTATAAAAATAAATAAATAAATAAATAAATAAAATAAACGCTGGCTGGACAGATAGCGTCCAGGGGACGCTGCTGCCCAGCAGCTACTATTTTTTAGCATTGTAAATGGGCCCCATTCGTTGGGCCCACCTAGAATGTATGTGCTGTACCTATCTCCGTCCATATGTTTTTCCAGCTCATTTTAGTGGGCCATGCCACGATTCAACAGTGGGAATAATGATCTCTACCATTGGAACCTTCCCAGCCCTACCGTGATGTTTAATTGTCATCCAACCTATTTCATAAGTGGCCGAGCCCAAAATTTAAGCATATCCTAATGTCAAGTGGACCATGCTATAGTGGGGATAATGATTTCCAACATTGAAACCTTTCTAGGTTCTACAGTGATGTTTATTTGCCATCCAATCTGTTCATAAGATCACATGGACATGGACGAAAGAGAAAACACAAATATCGGTTTTATTCGTGATGCCTATCTATTTTTCTATGTTATTTTGGATACGGCCCCAAAAATGAGGCAAATTCAGATGTTAGATGGACCACACCCGTAGGGAATAGTGGTCATTGATGTCCACCATGGTTTCTTCTTGATGTATATGTTTTATTCATGCTGTACACGTATTTTGGCGGCCTATCTTGTATGTGCAGGCCCAAGTATGGGGCCGATGTGGTCTCAAGTGGGCTATGCCACGAAGACTTTTACATTTCCAATGGGACCCACAGTCCAGGTCCCACTCTCTTTAGATATATATTGGGCCTTTTAAGGCCAATGTTACATGATATGTTTGGTAACATGCTAGTTTGATTAGCTTGATATGTCACACTGATAACATGCTTAGTATAATGAATACCATGCTCATTCATATGCCCATACGCATCATTTGTATGCCTGTTATGGATCATGATTAACCATATCATATGCTAGTTGGCTTGTTATACTTAGGGGACCCGTGTGAGACAGGGTCGCCCCACATGATTGCGCAGTATGCGTAAGTTGGTGCATGATTTGGATTGTATGACTCATGCATTTCGCATTATGTATGTCACGATCGCTTTCACACCCTAGCAGCATCAGGGTGGTGGCCACCATAGTCACATCATGGTTGGCAGTATTGGACACCGGAAGCTTGTTCTAGTACGTGGGCGCTATGGATGTCCTTGGGTGAAAGTCCCTAAACCCTGTGGTACCAGTAGGATGCTCCAGCGTCGAGACCGAGTGGATAACATGAGCGCCCGTGTGCCAAATACCAGTAGGCCGCGTCTCCCACTGTGTCGAGGTCGGTTGGAAAGGGGTGTGACCTTATCCGCCCGGGTGAAGTGGGCTGTAAGCTAGGTCGAGTCTGACCAGCTCATGGAATGGGTCCGCTATCGGCGAGCCGGGTGGGCATTGGCATACCACTGACGAGGCGGATAGTGAGGTCTTTTCTACTCGCTTGGTTACGCGCGCGATGTGCGGCGGCCAATATTAGAGTATACTAGACCCCGGTGATGTCCTAGATGATAACTATTTTGATATGTGGATCAGTTGAGGATTGACGTGTTTGCATTGCATCTCTAGCATGTGACACTCGGCCATGTAGGCCCTTGCATTGCATAGCCTTGGGATGGCTGACAGCATTCATGAACTTAATAACTTAGCCCTCTACTACTTTCGCTTACTCTGATATCTGTATACTTGTCATATGCATCATACGCACACACATGCACTCTACTGGACTTCGTAGGAAGCTCATGCGCGTTTGTTTACACTGCAGGTACTAGAGCCTATTAGCAGCGTTGAGGGCGGTTCATGTACCTGATATTTTGGACTTCTACTTTATGTTGTATTTCCCTTTCCAGCATTGTACTCAACAAACTTTTAGTGGATATTTGATGATGTTTTATGGTTTTGTTTATGCTCCTGTGCAAAAAAAAAATTTATCCTGAAAATCCTCCTGGTAGGATCTCAGGATCGGAACCTGGCACATGAGAGCTAGGAGCCGGGAATGGGGTACTACGGAGGCTGTTGGCACCAAGGTCGGCGAACGGGAATTTAGTGAGCCCGGTCCCCGAGTTTGGGGCGTGACATTCTCTACTTCTTAACTCTCTAAAAGCCTTCTCGAACACTCCTACGATCTCATACTGATACTTTTAAAATGCCTCATACCAATGCTTTTAGAATGGTTCCAGAGTAATATACATAACAGGAAAGAAGCGTCGTGTGATGGTGCGTATTGTTGATTTCTACACGCTAGTTAGTGTCTGGTTTGATCCTTTAGTGTAAGCTTGGACGGAGAAGATGAGGATCCATCAATGATGTATTTTATAGCTAGGGCCCAAAAATACATACAAACGAAAACTCGGGTGGGCCACAGAAGAGGGGATAAGTTGAAAGGAAATGTGCACCCATGATTTGTGGGGCGCCACAATGTTGTGTATATGGAATCCAGGCCATCCAGACCCTTAGTCTGTTGTGGATAAAGAGTTAGGACAAAAATTAGCCTCTTCAGAGACTGAGGTGGACCCCAATGAGAATCAAGGGTGGGTATCCCATCCAACCTTGTTCCCTGTTCTGTGGCCCAGCAAAGTTCTAGGACACGCTGATTTTCAACTTGTGGGTATAACCTAAGAGGATGCATCCAATGGACGGGTTGGATATGATACACATACCACATGAGCTCCACATCTGCCAGGTAGGACCGTAAGCCTACGGTGGTATACATGCCTTTAGTTACATTGTTTTTCAAGACAATCAACCAGCTACTACTATTAGAAACAGACCTTCAGCTTTACCGAAGAGGCCATTGTACTTAAATTTCGAAGATCTCAACTGAGAACCAGGAAAACGCCAAGCAACAGACATTGAAGACATTAAACATAATAAGACTTCTGAATAGCAATACAAATGAGCAAGTGAATAATGCCTTTGTGCAGTTCCACCACATCACCGAGTGCTACTTAAAGAGTGCATCAAAATAAATGCAAGCAGAAAAACTAGAACATAGATTTAACGAAATCAAGAATAAATATCCTACAGAACTATTGAAAAGCCAACAGTGTGAAAAGCCGTGTGAAAAGCCAACTGTGTGAGGCAACCTTGCCAACTGTGCACACACACACAGAGACACACGCACACACTTTCCAAAGCACATGTCACTCCCAAAGAAGGGATGTGCCTCTAAAGTGCAACCAACTAGCAAAAATACTGTATCAAATAAATTCTCATTCTAATCAAGAAACAAGTATTGTCATCTCTCAAAATTCTCCATCCATTAAAACAAAATCCTCAAACACTCCATGAAAATTGAAGATAAAAAAGGGCAAAAGAAAACACTTTAACCTTAAACGCCAACAACTTCAACTTCCCCAAAACTTCCCCCTTTGCAATTGGTTCATTTGCCTACCTCTCCAACTTCACTCTGTCATCTTCCGAGTTGTCACCATGAACCTACACAGTGCAAAATCAATGTTACATTCAATAATACAAACAGATCACTACATAAATATAAATATATAAAAACACTTATTTTTTTTATAAATTGGGCACAACGTATTGTACTGGAAAGGAGCTATTTCACATTCACACGACAGACTTTTCATGATTTTTTTTCTTGGAATTTTCAGTGTAAGTAGAAATCCTAAAATTTGTGCATTTTTTTTCTCGCAGCCTAGTATAGTCGAAATCACCCTGTGCCAATCATGACAAGTAATCAGAATGAAATTTAAAAAATGTGAGTAAAAGTCACTAACAATTTGTAGGGATGTGCTATAGTAAACCTGTCAGAATTTGGAAAGTTTGCTCATGTGACACATTGTAGAAGCCTTACGCATATACATGCAGGTACACTGTACAACTTTTACCTATGTCACCATAAAAGTTGTGTTTTCACTATAGAAATGGACTGAAATAAATTCAAATGTTTTAGTGTATAATAAAAAAATTATAACTCTGTCATCACAATATCTATATTTTTCCAATATGCAGCTTCTCACAAGAACTTGGTTGCATACACCAGTATCAGTGTGGTATTCACAAGCATAGAATCAGCAACATGATCATTCACCTCATACTACAACCATAAGGTAAAGTAATGAGAAGATGCAAATGAGAATAAACAGAGATGCCATGCTATTGGAAGTATAGCTATAAAGAAGAGTTCAATAAATATTTTATACAAGCATGAATAGGCTGGGAAATGCCACCCTGACTAACTTACATTATTGAACTTCATGAGAGGCTTGTAGGCCTGAGTCATCCCCTTTAATATTCTGAACTGAAGAACGAAGAAATAGAAATTGAAAATTAGATCACTAGACTTGTTTTAAAACAACAACTACAAGAACAAAAAGCAGAAAATAGCACTATTGAATGGCTGATGCCATGTTTGAATAGCCAATTGAATTGAATCGCAATAATGTCCCCACTCATTCGCCAACAGATCCAAGGTTCCAGTGTTCAGACCTTTGATTATTAATTTATTACAGAATGAACACATGCCATTCTACGTTCCAAATATACTCCGCTATCCTTCATCGAGAAAGAGAAACATACAAGCACTTGTTAGAAAGAAAATAATAACTCAAAAGGCACAAGTTTCTGTGACGGTGCTCTCATGGTACTCAATCTCAACAAATAAAAGGTGAGCCCAAACTGTTACTTTGGTTGGCTGAACTAAAAGCACTAATTTGCTCAACTGAAGAAATCTGAAGAGGGAGAGAGGAGGAACTGTGACTGGTACATTCAGTGCCAAAATGAATTGATTAGAAAAATTACAGGGAGAGGAGAAATTCTAAAAAAATCAGCTTCTTTTCTTCTTCTTTTTCAGACGTGAATTTGAGGTACGAAGGGGCCCCACTGAGCCACTCGCAGCAGTTGATGGAGAGAGAGAGAGAGAGAGAGAGAGAGAGATGGACCTCGTCGTGGGTCCAGGCAGACCGGCCAGACCGGGTTCGGGAAAGGTGGTCGAGGGCGGGAAGGTGAGAAGGCAAGGGTTGCCGCTTGAGGACTCGGGCAACGAGGCGGAGGTTGGGAGCAGATGTGAGGAAGAGAGAGAGAATGGACAAGAGGAGGGAGAGAACTATGAGAGAGAGAGAGAGATCGAGAGTCCGAGAGAGGGAACGAGAGTCCGAGAGAGGGAGAGCGAGAGGCGTTTAGGCGACTTGCTGCTCGTGGTAACGACTTTAACAACACGTGCGTGGAGGCATGAGCTTTCCTCCAACCACATCTTGCAACGTCGGGGTCGCATGATGTTGGGTGAGTCCGGGTCGCACCAAATCTGCTCCCCCAACACAAACATCATCCTGACCCCACAGGGCTTCATACAAGTTGTGTCCACAAATCATGCCTGTCCGTTTATCTAGTTGGACACAACAAAACAAACCCATGAAAATCACAAAAAAAAAAAAAAAAAAAAAAAACCTCTTAAGGAGCAAATTAGATGTTACCCTGGTAACACCTTAGTGGGTGTTACCCCTACCATGTGGGGCCTACCTTGCTGTATTTTTTATATATCCATGCTGTCCATCTGTTGTTACGCCTAATTTTAGGATAGATCCAAAATTATAAGAAGATCTAAATCTCAGGTGGACCATACCAATAGAAAGAGTGATGAATAATCATTAAAAGCATTTTGCGGGCCATAAAAGTTTTAGATCAAGTTGATATTTAAAATTTTCCTTCATCCAGACCTTCTTGATAGTATGAAGAGCTTGGATTGCAAAAAAACATTAACAAAACCTTACAATGGGCTCTTTGGAATTTTTAATGGCGGGCACTCAATCAGCACTGTTTCCAGTGGTATGGTCCACTTGAGATTTGGATTTGCATAATTTTTAGAAGACCATCCTAAAATGGGCTGGAGAAACGGATGGACGGCGTGGATATACAAAATATTATCCATGTGGGCAACACGATAGGAATAACACCCCACTAAGCTGTTCCCGGCTGCCTGATTCTTGGATTGTCGTGGCGGGGCACACCTGATGAAATGGACCCCACAGGATGTATGGGTTCCCCGGTTCATGCACGACGCACCGGTTTAATAACACCTTTTTATTGATTCTCTGACTCTTTCATACTCTCAGACAGGTAGAAGAGCCCAGCTTCGGTTGATAAAAGGCTTCCTAGGGTTTTGGAAGAATTCTCTTTCGAGAATGGCTTTTTGGGGTAAAAGCATACTCTCCCAATTTCCATTTAATCCATAGCATTTTTGTTTACTTTTTTCTGTCAATCTTTTTAGATTCCCAGACGTCTCCTATTTTCCATCCATGAATTGGATTCTAGGGTTTCTCTCTTTCTCCTCTCTCAGGTGTTGAAGTAAAGCCAGGAAAGCCATACACCCATCAATACGACGACACTCATGGAAGGCTTCACATTTCTCAGGTTCTTTTACGAATTCCTTTGTCTTGAAAATTATTTTTTTGGGTTTTATTTATTTATTATTTATTTTTATGTTGGTTTAGAATTGAGTTTTTCTGTATTGGCTTATTTGTTACAAGAAAAGGAAAAAAAATGTTATAGTTGATCTGATGCTGGCATTTCTTCAGTTTCTCTTGAGGATTGAGATTTTCGGCATTGGATCCTAAAATATATGGGACTTAGATGTCGGGTCTCCTTTGGCAATATCAAATTTTTTTTTTTTTGGCTTTATTTTTTTTCCCTCTTGAGTATGAAGATTGGAATACCTCTTGAATCGATATTTCCTGTATTGGGCATTGAAATGTTCATAATTACGTATCTCTCCCTCGTTTTGTTTTTCTTGAGCAAGTGTTTTTCTTGTGCAGGCTACATTAGATTATGGGCCGTCAGTGAAGAAGAGTGTTGTTCAGTGCAATGTAGGCAATAAGACTCCTGTCCTGCTATGTTCTTTGTTGCCTGATAAAATAGAGTCATGCCCATTGAATCTTGAATTTGAGGAGGCTGATGAAGTCATTTTCTCAGTTCTTGGCCCGAAAAGTGTTCACCTTACTGGTTACTATCTGGGTTTGAGCCGTAGGTACAATCAAGATGGTGATGACACGTATCCTTTCAATTCTTTTTTCTTTTTTTGGTTTTCTTTTCTTTTCTTTTTCTTTTTTGGAGGAATCACATGCCGTTTTGATTTGATGAAATGCGAAAATTGTCATCCCCGCGCTTCAATATTTTCATGGGTTCTGGAGATTCCTGCTCTTTTTGAAGAAAATAAAAAATTGTTATTGGTTTTGCCCTTTACCGTACTTAAGTGATTCTCATGGGGAAGATATTGCTGATACGGAAACTGATCGATCGAATGAAACTGAAGATGAGTATGAGGATGATTTCATTGATGATGGTGATCCTGAAGTCTTTCTTCCGTTGCCTCAGCTCAGAAGTAGTGGAGGTATACTAATTGATTTTTGCTTTTGAAGTATATAGAGTTCCATGTATATGTGCTAATATGTGTGTGTAATGCTCCCCTATGAATGGTAACGTAGGGGAGCTACGTGTGCTACGTCCTGGAGTCAAGGATAGAACAAGCTGACTGCCTAATCTTGATTTTTGATGGATCCAACCGTGATGTGTACGTGAAATCCACTCCGACGATTATATGCCACCCTAAAATTTAGGCGTGGGGCCAAAAAAGATCTATGTCTGATTCAGGTGGGCCACACCAAGGGAAATAGTTTGGAGGGTGGGCATTGCCCTGTACACTATTTCCAAATCATGTGGCCCACATGAATCACAAATTCGATTGACTTTTGAATCCTACGACTAATACTTGCTTACACACCTGATGGTCAGAGCGGAATTTATATGTACACGGTTTCCAATTGTGTAGCTCACTTGAATCATGGATGGGTATGATTTTGGGCCATGGGCCTAACATGGGGCGACGTAGTGGATTTCATGTACAGATCTGTGCGGCCCACCCAAGATGCCCACCATTTTGCTCACACGGATGTTCTCCTGCAGCACTGCTCGCAGGAGGCCGGGACTCTCTCTCTCTCTCTCTATATATATATATATATGTATTGATCAATAGGTAGGTAGGTACTGGAACGTAAATTCTTTATTAATTAGGTATTTTTTTTTGTTTGTAAAATTTCCCTTCTTTCCCCAGTTATAAATGATGAGATACTCGATGATGTAGAACCTACAAATAAGAGTGGTACTCGAAGGCGTCTTAAGAAGAAGTATCAGGCCAGTGACTCTGAAGGAGATAATGGTGATCATGCAAAAGTTTTTGGCAAGCATACTAGCATTGTTGTTTTGGAAAGTGAAGATGAAGATTGTATTCCACTTTCTGCCATATGGAGAAGTGAACAAAGTATTAGAAATGAAAAAGAAGAAGATAAATTAGACAATAATTCTGCTGGGGAAGTTAGGAAGAACAAGAAAGGGGAAGATGATGGCGATCAAGGTATGCTTTTAAAAAGGAAGATTGATGCCATTGAGCAAGATGGTAATAGAGAAAGGTGAGTTTTCTTAGACATCTAGGTTTATGAATTGTTTTGGTGGATTTTTTTTTTTTTTGTTTATCTTTATAATAATCTTTGTAATTTGACTTATGTAATCAGGGAAGCTAATCAGACATGTGGTTCCTTGGTATCAGCAAGTGAGTTTGTTGCTGAAAATGGTCTGAAGTCGAAGAAGAAAAAGAAAGAGAGGGCTATGGAGGAAAAAATCCTCGAGTCAGGAGTTAGTTTATTGACTGATAAAACTAAGGAACGGGCCAGTAGAGAACAAAATCAAGCTATGGATGATAGCCAGATAAACATCCCTAATGACAGTAAAGATTGGTCATTGGAGGTGAATATTGATAACATGGGACCAGGATTTGCCAATCAGAGGTGATCTGAAGGTGAAGCTACCAGGCAATGAGTATGATTCAGTCACCTAATCTCTTTGGGTTAAATTTCTGAAGCCACGTACATTGGAGTGCTATGGTTTTCTAGCCACTGTTTTGTTCTTATTTATGGTAATGGTTTTTCTGTGGTCCATTAACAGGAAAGCCATTGATTCAGTTCCCTCAGATGTAGTTATTATTGAATTTAATGGAAGGCCAAACAAGAAAAAGAATGAAAGTGCAAAAAAGGATACTGCGCTTAAACAAGAAGTTGATCCATCATCTGAAACAGTAGACAAGGCTTCTTATGACAATGGGAAGCCGTCTCATATAATGGAAGAGGCTAAGAGTGAAATGATAGACCAGAATATGTTTGTTAGAGCTCAAGAATCAAGTGCCAAGCTTCCGGATGATAAGTAAGAATCAGTTGTTTGTTATTTCACTTGACTCGAAGGGATCTTTTATATACAAAAAAATGTTGTTGTCTTTATATACATTGGAGTGCTATGGTTTTGTAGCCACTGTTTTGTTCTTACTTATGGTAATGGTTATTAACAGGAAAGCCATTGATTCAGTTCCCTCAGATGTAGTTATTATTGAATTTAATGGAAGGCCAAAGAAGAAAAAGAATGAAAGTGCAAAGGATACTGCACTTAGACAAGAAGTTGATCCATCATCTGAAACAGTAGACAAGGCTTCTTATGACAATGGGAAGCCGTCTCATATCAGTGGAAGAGGCTAAGAGTGAAATGATAGACCAGAATATGTCTGTTAGAGCTCAAGAATCAAGTGCCAAGCTTCTGGATGATAAGTAAGAATCAGTTGTTTGTTATTTCACTTGACTCGAAGGGATCTTTTATATACAAAAAATGTTGTTGTCTTTATATACGTTGGAGTGCTATAGTTTTCTGGCCGCTGTTTTGTTCTTACTCATGGTAATGGTTTTTCTGTGGTCCACTAACAGGAAATCTATTGACTCAGTTCCCTCAGATGTAGTTATTGTTGAATTTAATGGAAGGCCAAAGAAGAAAAAGAATGAAAGTGCAAAGGATACTGCGCTTAAACAAGAAGTTGATCCGTCATCCGAAACAGTAGACAGGGCTTCTTATGACAATGGGAAGCCGTCTCATATCATGGAAGAGGCTAAGAGTGAAATGATAGACCAGAATATGTCTGTTAGAGTTCAAGAATCAAGTGCCAAGCTTCCGGATGATAAGTAAGAATCAGTTGTTCGTTATTTCACTTGACTCGATGGGATCTTTTATATACAAAAAATGTTGTTATCTTTTTACAATGCTGACCCTGCTATTGTTGATAGTCAAAATGAAGGTAAGAAAAAGAAGAAAAAACGGAAGAGTAAGGAGAGTGATACAAATATAAACAAGGAGGGATTTAGGTTGCCAATGATGGACGAGAAAAATGAGTATGCTAAAGAGATTGAGACCTCTGATGGATTGGTTATCGAGGAGCTATCAATGGGCAATCCTGATGGCAAAAGAGCTTCTCATGGAAATAAAGTAAATCCCTTCAAGCTTTTTGACCTGTTCATGAATGGTGTGGTGTATCTTATCCTGTGGTTACTAGTTTACTTTTTAAATATAACAATAACTATTTTGTTACAAGAATTATAGGGCGTCGACCATCATCAAATGTATAATTTGCTGAGACTTCCAACTCTAACAAATTCTTAAAGAAGGGCATTGAGCATCATTAAATAGTTTATCTTAGCTAGCTTACTAGTTTTATTTTGCTCAATCTTGATGTACTTCATGCTCTTTCTTTGAAATAGTTCTTTCAAAGAACAAAAGAAAGAAAACAAAAAGAAATTTATAATTTGCCGAGGGTACCAATTCTATTCATCATATGAGCCTATGATTTGATGATTGAGATTGTCAATGTGATTGGAATCGTGGATTGGAGATGCCCCATAAACTCCTAGATTGGGAGTCCATTAATCTGCAGCGTACAAAAAGGAAAAAAAGGTTATAACAAAAGGATGGTTATAACGGAAAAATAGCATAGCAATTGTCCCTTTTCAATTGAAAAAAGGCCAAAGACCAAAGATCGAAGCGCCAAGATCTTCCAAAATGGAAGAGTTTGGAGCATTCCCCATCCATTGATCCTCAATGGCTCCATCAGGTAAGTGTTTGAGATCTCGTTGGAACATGGGCTTCGTATTTGCAGTATTGGGAGTTGAAAAATATTTGCATTTGTTGTTGCTCGGGACCGATATTTACTCTTTATTCAATACCATCAATCATAGATTTTCATGCTTTGAATTGTATAGCACCATCTATTGACATGCTTATGCTTCATAGAACTGAAAACAATGTACACTCTCTCCTTGACCCGAGAAGGCGAGAATCCATTAGTACTTCAACTTGATTCTATCTTATACAGAATTTTCCATTTTATGTATAATTCAATTGTTTGAAACAACCATTGCTTGGTTTCAGGTGTCTATCTACTATACTGGTAGGTTAAATGACAAAGGAAAAGTATTCGACTCGAATCTTGGCCAAAAGCCTTTCAAGTTCCGGCTAGGTAGTTATAGTTCACCTAACTTGCATATCTTGCAAAACTGATTTGTTCTGGTTTTAATTGTTTTAGTTGACTATAGGCTCGAATGCAACTGATGTGTTGTTTATTACAGGTAAAGGACGAGTTATAGAGGGATGGGATGTTGGAATTCCTGGTAACTTGCGAAGGCTGAAACCTTTATTGTATGAATAAGATGGGCTTTCTTGAGAAGCTTTTGAGATAATTTCTTCTACATTTGTTATTCTTTTCTCTAGGTATGCGCATTGGTGACAAAAGAAGGCTAATTATTCCACCATCTTTCGGGTAAATGAAATTTGTTTAGACCTCTTTTTTCTCTAATTTATTTGTATTTGCTTGTTACCTCTATGATCTCCTTTTGATCCTTTATATATTCTATTCCTTGATGCAGTTATGGGCCTGAAGGAGCAGGGGAAGTACCGGGGAATGCATGGCTCATATATGACGTTGAGTTGGTCGACGTCCGCTAATCATTTTGCTTCATTGTGTAAGTGTTGTCATTACCTTATGTATGCACGTACACACGCACACCTGCTCGCCTGCCTGCACACACAAATAAATCATCATCATCATTGTCATTGTCTTAACCCAATTAATTGGTTTTTATATATATGCTGTGTGTGTGCACACACATATATATGGAAAAAGGTCATGAGGTCAAGCTCTGTGGGCCCCATTGTGATGTGCTGGACATCCACACCGTGCCTTTAGTGGGTCCCATCTAGGTTATTGGATGTCCCAAAAATCAGCCGTATCCGGAACTCAGGCGGGCCAAACAATCTAAAACCATGTGAAATCATGCCTAAAACATCTAAAAGCACTTGGTGGGACCCACCGGAGTTTTGGAATGGCCTGAAATTTGGTGACCCCTCATCCAAGTGGGACACACACAATGGATGGGTTGGATGTTTGAACGACATCTTAGCGGGCCCTATAAACAATTGGGGAAGTTTCACTACATGGGCATCCACTATCAGCTATTGTCTTGGTGTGGCCCACCTAAGTCACGGATTAGCCCGGTTTCTAGGCCCACGGCCCACCATGGTAGGGTGCATCTATTTGATGGTGTGAATGTCCAACACACATTACAGTTGGGGCCTACAGAGCTCGACCTCATAGAACCTTTTCCTTCTATATATACATGTATGTATGCATTTATGTATATGCTGAGTTCCTCGTTTATGGTTAACATGGAACTTCTCTATTGGTACTAAATTTTTACATGTCAGGCCAATAATTTATTTATCCAAGCCATTCACTTGATGGCCCCCATCATGGATGAACCATGCCCAGATAATCTCTTCAATTGTTCAACTCTTAACCTTTCCATCGTTGGAATGTAAATTCATGGTTAAGAAGAAATGCACCAACAATCCCCATTCAATAGAGAAAGCAAAATATTTGGTTGTTAGGATCTTTCAATTTGGGAGATCTTTACCTCATGGTCCATCAATGATGGGGAAATCATTTATCCAAGCCATTCACTTGATGGGCCCCATCATGGATGAACCATGCCCAAATAATCTCTTCAATTGTTCAACTCTAACCTTTCCATCGTTGGAATGTAAATTCATGGTTAAGAAGAAATTCACCAACAATCCCCATTCAGTAGAGAACGAAATATTTGGTTGTTAGGATCTTTCAATTTGGGAGATCTTTACCTCATGGTCCATCAATGATGGGGTCCACCGAATTAATTACTTGGATAGATCAACCATGGTACCACATGTACAGACTTGGTGCATAATAGGTGAGTTCCTTGGTCATCACAAACAGGAAACTTGCCTTGTTCCTTTTTGTATGTGCGTGTGTGGGTCATGATCTAGTGTAAAAGTTTTCGCTATGATTATAGTGTGAATGAGTTTGGTGCGTAGATATGAATATCAGTATCATATTGTATCCACATCAACACGAGAAGATACACGATACGAGGTCGTATCGGCTCGATATGAAAAATCGACCCGTATTAGCTGATAAGGGCCGTATCGGCACCAATACGGGGCCGATACAAGCTGATACGTCCATAAAAGCCCAATTTTGATTTTTATTTTTCAAACCTTCACTCGTGTCTCCTCTCATTTTTTCATTTAAACCATGAAAGAAGCTTAAAAACTCATTTTAGGTTAGATCTACTTATTTGGATCAAAACAAGTGATTTGAAGGGGATTCGACAAATCGAAGCGAAGTAGACCATTATGGGAAAAATCGAAAGGAAGGGTAAATCTTCATTTTCTTTTTGATATTTTCATCTTCTTGTTGTATTTAAATGTAATGGGCCTTGGTTCACCAAATCATGCTTGATTTATGTTCAATTAACGCCCATTTGACCTTCAATAAGTCAAACCGATAGACAACATTCTCATCAAAGAATGGTCTGATACACCATCATATGCATGTACAAAATAAAAAAAAGATTGATTCTTGGACATATTATTATTATTATTATTTTTAATTTTTTTTATATTTTCGTCTTTTTGTTGTATTTCAATGTAATGGGCCCTAGTTCACCAAATCACACTTGTTTTGTGTTAAATGAGCGCCCATTTGACATTTAATAAGTCAAACCGATATATTTTTTTTTATTTATGATTTCTTACTTCTTAACTAGTCAAAATACCAAATTGATTTATTACTTAACTGGAATGTTTTTATGGATGATTACTATCATGTTGACTTATTTATTGTGGAATGATGGTTATATATATATATATATATATATATATATATATATATATATATATATATATATATATATTGTCGATCTACATAATCAAATGTCGCTTTTCCAATGTGATTCTACATTCAAGAAAGGTAAGAATTATTAAAGGAGTATGTTTCTTTTAAGGAAAAGCTCTTGAAAGAAAGAAAAGAAAAAAGAAAAAAGAAGGAAGATAAGAATCCTTTAACACTATCATGACATGGTATTACTTGGTGCATATTGATGGCAAAAAGGATGATTGCTAGGTTTTAATTTTTTTTGATTTATTTATATTTTTCATATTTTAAAAAAATTATAAATTTTTTTATGATTTGCGATTCGATACGATTCAACCTCGATTACGATTTGCAATACGATAACGATTTTGACAACATTGCATATTAGTGCTATGACTTTTCTTTTATTTCCCTTGATATAAAAACTCAACAAATATAAAATGTCAAACAATTTTTGGGATATTTCTCTTTTCTACAAGCCTTGGGACATTTCTCTAGGGTTTGTGCAAATGCATGTTTTCATAAGTGAGACTATGATCTAGGCCATCAAAATTGGGAGAGCTTTGAATATTCGTTGGTTATTTCATTGTTGTTCCTTTCTTTTCAAGTGGAAGAATATCTATTCTTGAATTGGACATGTTTTGGTATGATTTGATTCTAGGGTTTGATATTACTGCGTGTGGTTGATGATTCTTATCATTAGCCATACTAGATTTGGTATTAAAGCATTATCTTGCGCCATTACTTTGTTCTTGCGTAATCTTCTTATTCTATGACTATGCTGCGTAGAGGTAGAGGTCATGGTGTACGAGGAAGATGTGGATCCAATAGAAGAGAGATTTGTTATGTTAGAAAGGTAAATGCCGACCATCTCTCAACAATTCTAATGTAGGATGCCCTAATTATGATGCATGCATATGATCATAAATAATTTAGCGGAATAACAAAGCAATAACAGTAAAAGATTCAACATTCACCATCATAATCTAAGAAAATCAAAAGGACGCATGCAATAATGTCGGCCGTCATCACAACTACGTAGTGGGGATTTCAAGTATTGCGTGGATTGGATCTGGCGAGGGATGAAACCTCCCGATTTTGCATGGTTATGATCCAAACGTGCGATGAGATTCACTAGTCCGGGGAATCAGAGGATTTCTCGGATTAAATGATCAAAATTTGAGAATTACCAAATCTCAGATTTTAAGGTTGTAGAGATTGAGGGAAAGTAAGCTTAGAAGAAAGGGGAGAAAATACTAGATTACCTTGAAGAAGTTGGAAGAAATAGAAGGAAGAAGAAGAAGGTTGGGGAAGAAGATGAAGATTCACAGCGAGAGGGAGAGGAGGAAGAGGAGCCGCCAAGTTTTTCTTAATCAATAATCAACTGAAATTCGTGTTTAGGACTTAACCCTCTTAAATAAGCATTAACTAAGAAAGGAAAAGACCAAACTATCCCCAAAAAATTATAAAACGAACTTAAAAAAAAACAACTCACGCGGTTGTAGGGCGGGACGTCGGGTGCTTGAAGACATCCAAAACGTCCAAAGACGTTCGGGCGCCAGATGGACAACGGTCGGGCGCCTGATGAGGCGTTCGACGATAATCTGATGAGTCTTCTTTCACTCTTCAACTCATGCTCCATGCTCTTCTTGGGTTCTTCCTACACACGTGTCTTCCTATTGTGAGGTCTTTTATGTGCCAAATCACATGTGTAGGTTCTTCAATGCTCTTTAACAGTCGTCTAGCCACAAGGAAGATGCCTGAGGCGCTTGCTTCCTTCGTTGATATACCTTGAAGGGTCTGATGTCCTCATCAAATTCGCCATGTTATTAGCGAGGAATGAACCACTAACTAAGGAATGACAATTAGTCGAGTGAGAGCGACATTAACTTGTTCCATCATGAAACTCTGTTTGTTGAGGTGGGGAGGGATTATTATGACCAAAGTAGGGAGTTATAAGTGAAGGTGGAAGTCTTTGAATATCATGGTAGTATGTGTGGAGACAATTTTCTGAATTGGATTGATGTAACGGAAATGATCTTTGATTACAAAGACATGGCCAACGAAAAAAAGGTGAAAATAATTGCCATGAAGTTGAAAGGTAGAGCTTTATTGTGGTGGGAATAGGTTAAGGCCACTCGAGAAAGGGAAAGTCCAAGGTGAAAACGTGGAAGAAGACAGTCTCTCATGAAGGAGGCCTTTTTACTCATCAACTATGTGTAGTCTATTTTTCAATGATTACAGCATATCTGGCAAGTGGACACGACCACGGAGGAGGACGTGGAAGAGTTCCATCATTTGGTTGCTTGGAATAATTTATCTGAGATCGAAGAGCAGTTGGTTACTCATTTCATAGAATGAGTTGCAACCAACTATTGTAGATCAACTGGGCATTCAACCTATGTTTATTGTTGTAGAAGCATACAGGCAAGCTACCTGGCGTAGCGTAGACGGGGTGTGAGATCGATTACCATCTCTCCCACAGATAACTGACCCGAATCCACGGATCTACTAGGGCTCCTCAACCAGTCTTCTTCGAATCCACGAGCCAAAACAGAGTATAAACTCAATAAACTTGTATTAATCAAAGATGAACTGTTTTAACTATGAAAATAAAATGACTACTTATAATAAACTAAGCCCTAGAAAACCTTAGGAAACCCTAATTACGTAAGCAAACCTAACTTGCGCAATAAGAAAAGAATCCTCGAATGAAATGGGAAGTAAATTCGCTAAAAAAGGGAAAGAAATCGCAAAATCCACGCAGCCATGTTGAGTACTATTGACCAGTCGTTAGGGGCCGTCGACCAGTCGCTGATGAGGGGCGACCGGTCGGCCAGCGTCCGAAACTGTACAGCGTGTAGGCTGGATTTTTGGGCTGAAATTCGGCCGGTCAACCAGGGGGTCCGACCGGTCGAATGAGGGCTGTCGATTGTCGATTTTGCTCGACTTTCTTCCGGTCCATCTCCATTAGGAATGTGCGTGATCCACGTCCTCGATCAAGGAATCCACTCCCTACATCAGACTCCTCTACTTGGAGAAAACTCGACCTCGAGTTTTGCCTCAGGTTATGGTAGCGATCCTCGTTCATCTTCTTCCACGGCCTTGGCTTGTGTTTCGTGTCTAGATTCTTCAACGGAATTGGTTGGCAATACGTGTCCTTGGCCATTCCCTGGCTTAATGCTGCAGGCTTCGTTGTCTTGTTCTCGATGTGAACAAGGAAAATTGCAAACGGATCGGCCATACCAACCACGCTGTTGAAGATTGGCTTCACCTGAGAAAAATCAACATCTTGCACAGGGAACGAATTTGCAGAAAATTCTTCGTTCATGATCGCCTTGAACTCTTGCATTGCTGGCAATGCTGTCTATTTTGGCCCTATCTACCTCAATTCCATTGGACCATATGATATATCCAAGGACTATTCCTTTTTGTACCATAAAATGACACTTCTCCTAGTTTAAAACAAGGTGCTTTTCCTCACACCGAGTCGAGATCAATCTCAAATGATCTAGACATTCATCAAATGTACTCCCAAAAACTGAGAAGTCGTCCATAAAAACCTCGAGAAAATGGCCCACCATGTTTGAGAATATACTCAACATGCATCTTTGGAATGTGGCGGGTGCATTACATAGACCGAATGGCATACTTCGGTAAGCAAAGGTGTCGAACGGGCATGTAAAAGTGGTTTTCTCTTGGTCTTCTGGGGTGGTCTCAATTTGATTGTACCTAGAATAGCCTTCTAGGAAGCAATAATAGGAATGGCCCGCTAACCTCTCCAAGCTAACCTCTCCAAATTTTGGTCCATGAATGGGAGAGGGAAGTAGTCTTTCCTATTGACCGTGTTGAGCTTCCTATAATCAAAACACATATGCCAACCAGTTGTAACTCTAGTTGGTATAAGCTCATTGTTGGTGTTTTATATGATGGTAATACTAGACTTTTTAGGGACAACTTGGGTAGGACTCACCAATTGGTTATCTGAGATAGGGTAGATGATACCCACATCTAGTAGCTTAAGCACCTCGGCTTTGACAACCTCCATTATATTTGGATTTAGACGTCTTTGAGGTGGATGCGGTGAGTGCAAATTGAAGAGTCAATCCCCTTAAGGTTCGCTATGGTCCATCTAATGGCTCCCCTATGTTCTTTGAGCATCTCAAGTAACTTGAACTCTTGGGGCTCGTTTGGCATCTCTACTCTAATTCAATAAGAACTTTTTGAATAAGAACTACTTCAATAAGTCCTTTTTGTTCTAGCTCTGTTTTAAATAAGCTCGTTTGATAAAATCTCCAAAAAAAGCTTTTATTTAAAATAAGCACGTTTGGTAAAACTTTCAAATAAGAGCTTTTTTTAAGGATAGTTGATGTCATTTTTAACGATTACAACAACTTTAATATAAGAGCAATCCAAATGGTTGTTTTGGTGGACCGTCCATCATGTGGGGCCCAACATTCCTAATTGTTTTTTTATGTGGGGCCCCTCAATGTCCACTACCCATCACCCATCACGTGGACTCCACATTTGATGTGTCCATAGTGTGGGCCCTACCTTTGAAGTGGATTGTCCATCATGTGGGGCCCACTTTTGATATCCAACATTCATCATGTGGGGTGCACCTTCTATGTGGATCATCCATCATACGGCCCACTTTGGATATGTGTCATCCATCATGAGAGACCTTAGATGTGGACCGTCCATTGGTGGGCCCAATTGATGTGAACTATCCATTATGAGGGGCCACACTTTTATGTGGGCCATCCATCATGTGAAGCCCACTCCCTCCATTATGTGGGCCCACCTTGATGTGGACCATTCATCGTGTGGGGCCCCACCTTCATTATGTGCCGTTCATCACGTGGGCCCGTCTTTGATATCAATTGACCATCATGTGGGCCCACCTTCAATGACCATCATCCATCACGTGGGTCCCACCTTTGACGTGGACTGTCCATAAAATGGGACCCACTTGATGCGCATGTTCCGTCATGTTGGGCCACACTTAGATGCAGGTCATCTATCATTTGGGGCCCACCTTTGATGTGAACCTTTCATTACGTGGGCCCACCTTGATTTGGGGCCCCACTTTAATATGCGTCATTCATCATGAGGGGCCCATCTTTGATGTCCAGCATCCATCATGTGGGTCCCACCTTTGTTGTGGACCGCTATCATGTGGGGCCCACTTGATGTGGATAGTCCATCATGTGGAACCCACCTTTGATGTTCACCATCCATCATGTAGGTCCCCCCTTGGCTGTGGACCGTCCATCATGTGGGGGCCAACCTTTAATATGGGTCATTCATCATGTAGGCCCACCTTTAATGTCAACCTTCCATCATGTGGTCTCACATTCAATGTCCACCATCCATCACGTGGGTCCTACCGTTGATGTGGAACATCCATCATGTGGGTCCCATATTTGTTGTGGACCATCTATCATGTGGGGCCAACTTGATGTGGATAGTCCATCATGTGGGACCCACCTTTGATGTCCACCATCCATCATGTAGGTCCCACCTTTGCCTATGGACCACCCATCATGTGGGGATGAACCTTCAAGATGGGTCATTCATCATGTGGGCCCACCTTTAATGTCAATCTTCCATCATGTGGTCCGACATTCAATGTGCACCATCCATCGTGTGGGTCCCATCTTTGATGTGGACCATCATCAGGTAGGGCTTGCTTAATGTGGATTGTTCATCATGCAGGGCCACACTTTGAAGCAGGCCATCCATCATGTGGGGCTCACCTTTGACGTGACTCTGCATTATGTAGGCCCGCCTTTGATACGAGTCATTCATCATGTGGGGCCCACCTTCACTATGGGTCGTTCATCATGTGAGCCTTTCTTGAAGAAATTGTAAAGAGGAGAAGATGGTAAGATGGGAATTACTTGAAAAGTTTAAGGGTTAAACTTGTCAAAAAATTAGTTCAAAATGTCTACCCGCATAAGCCAAATAAGCTCCGTTTAAAAAAGTAATCTCTCCCCAACTTATTAAATTGAAGCTTATTTGCTACTTTATAAAAAAATAAGCACTTCATTAGACTTTTACCAAACGGTCTAAAAGCTTATTTTTTTTAGAAATAAGCCAATAAGCTCTTATTTGTAGAGATGCCAAATGCCCCCTTGGTCTTTCCCCAAGTGAGAGGAAATGACCATTGAATATGTCTCATCTTGACCTAAATAAATATATTTAAGCTCGGATGGTAATGGTTTTAGGTCAAGCTTCGGCAGTTGGATACTAGACAGTAGAGGCTTTGATGTGGTTGGTGGCAATTTTTCAAAATGAGGCCTCCACCTGGTTAGCATTCACTACCGGCTTCTTATCACTTAATGCACTTAATGCTTGCACAAGTTCATATATGATGGGTCATTGGAATCTTCAAAATGTGCTAATCATGTCTCCAAAGTTTCAGGCATGTCTAATTGAAGGAGCTCCTCTTCTCCACAAGATTCAATCATGTTTAACTCATAAGGCTCATCATCTTCATCATCCCTTTGCCTCTTGCACATATGGAACGCATTTACCTCTAGTGTCATGTTTCCAAAAGATAATTGCATCACTCCATTCCTGCAATTAATAATTGCATTTGAGGTAGCTAAGAATGGGCGGCCTAAGATTACCGGTATTTGCGTGCTTGTATCCATAACTGGTTGTGTGTCCAAGACGATAAAGTCTACTGGGTAGTAGAAATTATCGACTTGGACCAAGACATCCTCAACCATCCCTCTCGGTACACGGATGGATCTATCAGCGAGTTGTAACGTGGTTTTGGTGGGTTTTAATTCACCGAGACCCAATTGCTCGTATACCGAGTATGGGATCAAATTTACGCTTGCCCCCAAATCTAGCAAGGCACGCTCAATCCGGTAGTCTCCAATGATGCAGGAAATTGTTGGACTATCGGGATCCTTATATTTTGGAGGGGTCTTTTGAGTGAGGATGGCTGATGCGGACATCAGAGTGTACTAGCGTCGTCGTAGGAGAGCCCCAGGCCCTGGCCTAACCTAGCCTACACTTTATTTGGGTGATCATTACTTGGGCCTGGCCCGTGGGCCACTTTGAAAACCCCATGTGCATAGGATGTGCATCATGAAGGCCCCAGACTGGGAGGATGCACACGGGCTGCATTATTTGGAGTGCCGGGATAGTTTTTCGGAGTTTTGGTTGAGATCCGACCGTTGGATCGCGTCCAATCACATGGTGGCCCACCATGTGATCAAGTCCTTTTTCAGTTTTTAGTGTCCATTGATGTTTTGTTATTTTTCCGCACATTTTGGTCGGTTCGGATTTCTTAGTGGGCCCCTACTTTGCTAGATTTTAAAGGGGCATGTTGGTCATTTTACTTTTGATGTAAAAATTCTATTTAAAGGGAAACGTCCAACCCTAGTCAGCGATGAAACATTACACGTTCTTTTTTTTTCCTAGAAAGGAGAATTCCTTTCTCCCATCCGACTTGGAAGAATCCTCTATGAGAGTTGGAGCAAGGTGGTGAGATTCTATCTTTTTGTGGGCGTGCGACTCGTTTACCTTGTTTATCTTCTAAAAGGTGTGATCTTTCCATCTCCGTTTCTTTCCTTCTCCTTCTACTTCATCTAAAAGACCTTTTTGATACCATCTAGCTTAGATCCTTTAATCCACATGCCCCACCAGGTCCAGACACTACCCTACACGTATGGTCAGCTCGTACAGGCCATATAACTGTACGACCCACTTTTGTATGGCCCCATTGCGCCCAAAACCTCAACACCCTATGTCCCTATCTCCCATATAAAACCTACCCTAAACCCTTTCCCAATTTCATCCCATTGTGATTTCTATGTGTGTATGAATCTGCCCATGAGTATTTTGTTGATATTCTATGCTAGGAGGTTGTTCTAACATCCTTGGCATCATGCGATTTTGTTGATTTCTAATGGAATTGCATGATTTTTTTTTTGCTTGCTGAAATTATTGTTTGGTGAACTGTTCTGTTGAAATTACTGTTTAGTGGGCTTGGCCCATAACCCACAGGTCCCAGGACCTATATGCTTTGAATTGTCCTTTGAATAATCTCTTGTGAAACATGACATCCATTCATGTATGCTACATCATTTTTGGTATCAGAGAATAGTTTAGCATAGAGTATTTGTGAGTCCTATACAGAGTCAGGGTCTTCTGTGTGCCTGCATCTAGGTTTAGATTGCATCTCATATAGTGTTTACGCTACACCATTAGGGTAGTAAATCTGAACTAGAGTCTAGGGTTACATTGGGTGCACCTTGCGCCCCATTGAGTCAGTTTTCGTGTCAACCTTAGAGTTAGTTTCTTCCTTTTGATTGAGTCCTTTTCTTAGATTTGTCTTAGGTGTGTCGCGGTATAGGCAACCATTAAGTAATAGTCGTGATCCCAACCCATTATCTCAATAGATCCTAGCACAACTACAAGCCATCACGGCTAGGCTAGATCATCTTGAGACGGCCGTTGAGGAGCAGCGCACAACGACAGAATCCAATAGGCGGCGCCTTGTTGACCTTGAGGATCCTGGTAACGAGCATGAGTCTCAGACTGAGGTATTTGAGCGTGGTGCTAGGAGGGATCCCACACCCCCAGTGGAGCCAGCTGGGGCTCCCATGGCACGTCCTACCCCTCAGAGAGAGCCTGTTAGAGATTATGCGAGGGGGCATGGCCCAAAAGTTGGCCGTGCAGGGGTGCGTCCTCAGCCACCTCGGTTTGAGTACCATGACCGGTATGATGTTGTATATCGTGTCATGAGAGGTGTGAAAGTCGATGTGCCAAGCTTTGATGGTCAGCTGGACCCTATAGTCTGTGTCGACTGGTTAGTAGACATGGACCACTTTTTCGAGTGGCATGACATGCTTGACGACCATCGAGTGCGGTTCGCCAAGATGAAGCTTGTTAGTCAGGCTAAGTCTTTTTGGCTGAACTATGAGCGCCGACTTGAAAGGTCTAAGCAACCTCCCATCACATTATGGGCTGAGATGAAGGAGGCCTTGAAGGAGAAATATCTTCCCCTGTCATACCAGCATAAGCTCATGGATCAGTGGCAATCCCTTCGCTAGGGGAACATAGTCAGCCACATGTTATATTGCTAAATTTAATGAGCATATGTTGAGGTGTGACATCCAGGAGGACCTCATTGTGACACTTTCTAGATTTAGGATGGGGCTTCGACTTGAACTTCAGCACGAGCTGCTCACTCGCGATGTTGGCACCTTGGATCATGCCTACCAGTTAGTTCTCGAGTTAGAGCGGTATGTAGCACTCTAGCGTTCTCTATGTATGGACTATCGAGATCCCAGTTCTAGAGCTGTATCTTAGGGTATGAGACCTAATTATGGGACTCAGTCCAAACCATCCTCCTCTAGCCGACCCAATCCTAGAGATTTTAAGGGTAAGGCCATTGAGGGATCTAGCTCAAGAGGAGGTGAGCCTACAGAATGCTACCAGTGCGGCAAAACAGGCCATTTCGCACGTGAGTGTCCCCAAAAGTTGCGAGGAAAGACCCTCCTAATTGAAGATCAAGGGGAAGATCATAATGACCAGGGCGACTATGAAGAAGAAGAGCATCGCCCTGATTTTGGTGCTAGTGATGAAGATGATGAGACCATCCCTCTTGCTATAGTCAGATGTATCCTAGCTCAGGCTAAGGACCAGGATGACTAACGCTGTTCTACTATTTTCTATACTTACGCCAAAGTGGGGAAAAGAATTGCAAGGTCATTGTCGACAGTGGAAGTTGTGCAAATGTGGTCTCCGCTAGCACCTTGGATCATTTGGGCCTGAAGCCCACTCCCCACCCTCAACCCTATAAAGTCTCGTGGGTTGATGACTCTTCCATGCTAGTGTACTAGTGTTGTCTGGTGCTTTTGGAGTTCGGATCCTATAAAGAACACTGTGTTGTGATGTTTTGCCAATGGATGTGGGACACATCATCTTGGGTCGGCCTTGGCTCTTTGATAAGGATGTCACGATATATGGTCGTTCAAATGCATGCACATTCTTACACGAAGGCAGAAAGATTATTCTGAAGCCTCTGCTTCCCAAGAACACCCAGGCTAAAAGGGAAGACGTCAAGAAGGGTGATGGAAAAGAAGTAAGGAAATCCCAGACTAAGTCTCTTCACATTATTAATGCGAAAGAATTTGAGAAAGAGGCTAAAGAGAGTTGTGATGTTTATGCTGTAGTGGCAAGAGAGGCTATACCAGAGTTTAGGATAGAAATCCCGTCTGGTGTGAGTCTAGTTCTAGAAGAGTTTAGTGATGTATTTCCCGAGGACTTGTTAGATTCCACCCATGAAGGACATCCAGCATGTCATTGACTTAGTCCCTGGGTCTACTCTCTCGAACCTTCCTCACTACCGGATGAACCCGACTGAGCATGCCGAGTTGAAGAGGCAAGTCGATGAGTTGTTAAGAAAATGGTTCATTCGAGAGAGTTTGAGTCCGTGTGCTGTGCCTACACTCCTCACACTTGAGAAGGATGGCACGTGGCACATGTGCGTGGATAACCGAGCAATTAATAAGATCACAGTCAAGTATCGGTTTCTTATATCGAGGCTTGATGATATGCTCGACATGATGTTTGGTGCCACGATTTTCTCGAAGATTGACCTCAAAAGTGGGTATCACCAAATTCGCATTCGCCCAGGTGATGAATGGAAGACAGCCTTCAAGACGAAGGATGGGATGTATGAATGATTGGTCATGCCCTTTGGGTTGACTAATGCCCCAAGTACTTTTATGCGAGTGATGACCTAGGTGTTGAGGCCCTTCACGGGCAAGTTCCTGGTGGTTTATTTTGACGATATTCTCATTTATAGTAGCACTAAGGAACAGCATCTCCACCACTTGAGGCAGGTTTGCGAGATCCTTAGGACAGAGCAATTATATTCGAACCTGAAGAAGTGCACTTTTATGTCAGCTCGAGTTATCTTCTTAGGGTTCATAGTGTCGTCCGAGGGTATGCGTGCGGATCCTGAAAAGGTCTAGGCCATAGTGAGTTGGCCAGAACTGCAGAACATTTAAGAGGTGCATAGCTTTTACGGCTTAGCTACCTTTTATCGTTGGTTCATTAGAGGATTTAGTTTCATTATGGCTCCCATCACCGATTGCATCAGAAAAGGGGAGTTCCAGTGGACTAGTGCAGCCTCTAGGGCCTTTAAAGACATAAAGGGCAAGATGGTTGAGGCCCCTGTCATGCAACTTCCAGACTTTTCTAAAGTCTTTGAAGTGGCATGTGACGCCTCAGGTGTGGGTATAGGGGGAGTACTAAGTCAGGAGGGACACCCAGTTGTCTATTTTAGTGAGAAACTGAATGAGGCATAGCTGAAATACTCCACCTATGACAAGGAACTTTTTGCGGTGGTGCAGTCATTGAGGCATTGATGCCACTATTTACTCCCGCATGAGTTTGTCTTGTTCTTTGACCACGAGGCCTTGTGATATTTAGGCTCTCAGAAGAAGTTGAACCCCAGGCATGCCAAATGGGTTGAATTTCTTCAAGAGTACTCGTTTGTTCTCAAGCACAAGGCCGGAGTCGAGAACAAACCCGCGGATGCCCTTAGTTGTAGGGTTGTGACTCTCCATTCTCTGAGAGTAGAGGTTACGGGTTTTGAGCGGTTAAAAGACGAATATCCTGAGTGCTTGGACTTTGGAGAGAGATATTTGTCACTTCTAGAGGATCCCACGAGGACAGACAACGAATTTGTCATTCATGATTATTACCTGTTTCGTGGAGATCGGCTCTGCATTCCTCGCACGTCCCTACAGGATTTCCTGATATGCGAGCTACATGCAGGTGGTGTAGCTGGCCATTTTGGAAGGGATAAAAAGATAGCCCTTGTTGAGGACCCATTTTACTGGCCAAGTCTCAAGCGAGATGTGGTTAGAATTGTAGGGCAATGTCGTCCATGTCAGCTGGCAAAGTAAAAGAAACAGAACACAGGATTTTATACTCCTTTGCTTGTGCCATATGCCCCTTGGGATGATCTTAGTATGGATTTCGTGTTGGGGCTTCCCAAGACTATCAAGAAGCATAATTCCATATTTGTTGTAGTGGACCATTTTTCCAAAATGGCCCACTTCATTGCGTGCTCCAAGATGTCGGACGCCTCACACATTGCTCGGGTCTTCCTTGATGAGGTTGTTCGATTGCATAGTTTGCCAAAAACCATAGTGTCTGACCGGGATGTTAAGTTTGTGAGTTATTTTTGGAAGACACTGTGGCATATTATGGGAACTCGTCTGCAGTTTTCTTCGGCATACCATCCTCAGACTGATGGCCATACTGAGGTGGTGAATAGGAGCCTAAGCGACTTGTTGAGGTGTTTGGTTGGTGATCATATTAGGACTTGGGACGCAGTCTTGCCAACTGCAGAGTTCGCATATAATAGTTCAGTAAATAGGTCTACGGGTAAGAGTTCGTTTGAGATTGTTCTTGGTTATAAGCCTAGGAGACCTATAGATTTGATTCCCACGTCCGTGTCATGTCGTCCTTCTGAGTTTGTTGAGTCCTTTGCACATCACATGCATGATTTACATAAGGAGATTAGACAAAGGATTAATTCAAGTAATAGAAATTATAAACTTTAAGCAGACATGCACCGTCGATTCAGGGAATTTGAGGTCATGGTCTGTATTAGGCCAGAGCGGATACCACCTGGTGCCGCTAAGAAATTGCATGCTCGCAGTGCAGGACCATATAAAATTTAAAACCGCATGGGTCCCAGACTCCCAATGTGTATGTTCTCGAGCTTCCACATACATTGAATATCAGCTCTACATTCAACATGGAAGATCTCGTGCCATTTAGAGCCCCACCTCATGATCCACACCTTGAGACTCCCACTAATTAGTCCCCCGACCCATGGCCTATTCCTGAGCCCTCTTCTCAGCTTGCACCCCCATACCATCTGTACCCATGAGAGAGCAGATCGAGGACATTCTAGATGAGCAGGTAGTGTCTACCCACCACGGTAGATTCCAGAAGTTTCTCGTCAAGTGGAAGGATCGACCTACATCAGACTGCACGTGGATTACAGAGGTAGAGCTGCAGCAGCTTGGCCCCGATCTACTAGAGCGTTACTGGAGTTTTGTCTCACTAGCGGCGAGTCTTCTTAAGCCGGGGAGAGTTGATAGGGACATTAGAGTGTACCAGTGTCGTTGTAGGAGAGCCCCAGGCCCTGGCCCAACCCAGCCCACACTTTATTTGGGTGATCACTACTTGGGCCTGGCCCGTGGGCCACTTTGAAGACCCTATGTGCATAGGATGTGCTTCATGAAGGCCCTAGACTGGAAGGATGCACATGGGCTGCATTATTTGGAGTGACAGGATAGTTTTTCGGGAGTTTTGGTTGAGTTCCGACCGTTGGATTGCGTCTGATCACATCGTGGTCCACCATGTGATCAAGTCTTTTTTCAGTTTTTAGTGTCCATATATGTTTTGTTATTTTTCTGCACATTTTGGTCGGTTTGGATTTCTTAGCGGGCCCCTACTTTGCTAGATTTTAAGAGGGGCATGTTGGTCATTTTACTTTTGGTGTAAAAACTCTATTTAAAGGGGAACGTCCAACCCTAGCCGGCAATGAAACATTACATGTTTTTTTTCTTAGAAAGAAGAATTCATTTCTCTCATGCGACTTGGAAGAATCCTCTATGAGACTTGGAGCAAGGTGATGAGATTCCATCTTTTTGTGGGCGTGTGACTCGTTCACCTGTTTATCTTCTACAAGGTGTGATCTTTCCATCTCCATTTCTTTCCTTCTTCTACTCCATCTAAAAGACCTTTTTGATCCCATCTAGCCTAGATCGTTCAATCCACGTGCCCCTCCCGGTCCAGACACCACCCCACACGTATGGTCAGGCCGTACAACCCACTTTTGTATGGCCCCATTGCGCCCAAAACCTCAACACCCTATGTCCCTGTCTCCCACATAAAACCTACCCTAAACCCTCTCCTAATTTCATCCCATTGTGAATTCTGTGTGTGTATGAATCTGCCCATGAATATTTTGTTGATATTCTATGTTAGGGGGTTGTTCTAACAACCTTGGCATCATGTGATTTTAATATTTACATGATTGTGTGCATGTGGGGATGATTTCTAATGGAATTGGATGATTTTTTTTTTTTTTTTTTGCTTGCTGAAATTACTGTTTGGTGGACTTTTCTGCTGAAATTACTGTTTAGTGGGCTTGGCCCATAACCCACAGGTCCCAGGACCTATATGCTTTGAATTGTGCTTTGAATAATCTCCTGCGAAACATGACATCCATACATGTATGCTACATCAATGGCACTCACTTGCTCATTTAAGAAAGCCTTTTGCTGCACATTATATTTATGTCTGGCTATGCATAGGTCTTTCAGGAACTTGGCATATGAGGGAATTTGCTTGATTGCATCAAGCAACGGGATGCTGATCTTAACTTGCTTGAAAACCTCTAGAATGTCGTGAGAGTTGGAAAGAGGTTTGGGTGCGATCAACCTTAATGAGAACGGTGCAACGGGCTTATATTCACGTTCCTTTCGTGGGGCTATGCTAGATCTATTCTCATCCTTGGAAGTTATCGGATCATTAGGCTTGTCAGCCTTCACTGGAATAGATTTATCGATTTGTTTTCCACTTCTAAGAGTGGTAATGGATTTTGCTTGCTCCACATGTTGGTTGGAGAGATCAAGGGTACTTACTTCATAAGTTTGTTTGGGATTTGGTTGAGGTTGGGCTGGAAAGGTCCCTTCTCTAGCATTCAAGTGTCCATTGATCTCATCAACCGAAACTTTCAATTCGTGGAACATTTGCTGATTAGTTTGATTTATTTGTGTTTGCCCTTGCATAAACACCTTTAGGGTATCCTCCATTGGCATTTGAGGTGGGGCCATATTAGTTTGCGTTGGTGGCCCCCCTTTGTGGATTACTAGGATTGGCCGAAGGGCCATTCCTCCAACTGAAATTCGGATGGTTCTTCCAACTTGAATTGTACGTATTACCCATTGGCCCATTTAAAGGCCGTTGATAACCCATATGCGGCATTAGCTTGCTCTTGTAATATCTCTTGAAACACATGAATTTTAGGACAATCTTGTGGAGAGCGCACGTTTGCGGCATGTATACCACACACGTTATCAAAGATCTCGCTGGATTTTACCGCTTCAACTTTCTTAAGTTCCGTGACCTCTTCTTTCCTTGTGAGGCTAGTTATTTTTGCATTTACATCATCCTCTTCTCTGAGGATATACATTCCTCCCTTCTCCCTTCCTTGAGATTGCTTGGGGTTACTTGATTTGTCTGAGGTGTCTCAAGATTGAGCATTCTCAGCCAACATGTCAAGATAGCTCCATGCATCCTCAGGATCCTTACTTATAAACTCGCCATTGCACATCATCTCTACAAATTAGCGCTTGTTGGAACTTAATCCATCATATAGAAGAAACTGATTATTCGCCATGTTTCATATCCATGATGTGGGCAAGCGAGCAACAAGTCTTTGAATCTCTCCCAGCCTTGGAAGAATGTTTTACCCTCTTTCACAAAAAAATTCATTATAGTTCGTCTTAAGGTGTTTGTCTTATGCACCGGGAAGAACTTTTTCAAGAATTCCCGGGTCATCTCATTCCATGTAGCTATGGATCTAGGCCGGAGAGAGTGGAGCTATGATTTAACTCTCTTTTAGGGAAAAATGAAATAACTTCAATTTAATCACATCCTTAGAGATATTATTATATTGCAATGTAGCTATGACTTACTCAAACTCTTTTAGATGCAAATATGGGCTCTAAGAGTCTAGCCCATGAAACTTAAGTAAAAGCTGGATTACACCCGATTTGAAATATATGTTTCCAGCATTATTGGGAAAAACCATATGAGAGGGTGTAGTAGCTCTTGTAGGTTGTAGGTAATCTCGTAAAATTCTAACCGGAGGAGCATTTTGAAATTCATTCTCTCCTACTTCCTCTTGAGTTGGATTTGGATTAGGATTAGGAGTAGTAGTGCGAGGATTCCTTATAAGAGTTTGTTGATTTGCAGCCATACCTCCCAAACTTTCACAAACTTCTATGTATTTTCTTACACGTTTCTGTACTGAGAGTGCTTCAACTAGACCTTCGGTTTGGAGATGATTTGTGCGATCACGTTACCAACGGGACAAACTACACAAAACCTCAATCTAAACAATAACTTAAATCCTAAAAACATAAATCTGGAAATCCTAAGAATCTGAAAATAAAAAGAAAAAGTTGGAAGGATGTTACCGGATTTGCTGAATCTAAGTTTAATTGAATTCATATAAAACAAACAAGCAAACAATATTAGTTCTAGAAAAATTTAGAAAAACCTAATTATAGAAATTTAGAAATCCTAACTATGTTAGAAACTAATATAAAACTATTAGAACTTTTAGAACCGTTCAGCCTACAAAAATTCCCGGCAATGGCGCCAAAAACTTGTTCGCCAGCCCTAAGTGCAAGGCCGCGATGTAGTAATAATCGATCGTGAGACCGAGATTGTCCTCAGGGATTATGTAACTAACCCAATTCCAATTGTTCTAACAACTAAACTAGGATTTTCAGAAATTCAGAATAAAGCAGAAACAAGAATTTAATTAAGAAAATCTGAATATTTAAAGTAACTGGAACGCCAAGGATCCACTTGTAGTAAATCTTAATGCTAATCCATTCACCAAGCACAATCACAATTGGAATTGAAGTCTTATCTATATCCAATTGGAAGATATAACATTCAAAAGCACATAACAGTCCAAACTCAAATCTGAACTTCAACTTCTAGTTCTATTTAAGCATGGAGAACTTGAACTTTCTGGCACTTCAAAGCATCAACCATAGCTTGAGATCATGGCGGATCTAGAGTTTCCACAATTCAATTCTCATAAAACCATAATGATCAATCTCAGAAACTTATAAGTAACTCGTACTTGACACACAAGCTCTCAGAATTGTCTAAAAAATATCAACTTTATTCAAACTAGAACTTAAAAAATCCAATATAAAAGCTTAGAGTAGTTGCATGAATGAATTAAACATTAAAACTAACTACAAGCTTCACCTCTTAGCTCTAGCTAAGAGGTTGTAGCCAACTATAGACATGATTGAACTAGAAAACAAAAGAAAAACTAAGAAAATCATGAAAACTAGAACAAACTAGAAGAACTTGGAGTTGTAGAAGCTCCACTTCGAATCTCTCAACTTCCAGCACTTTTAGGACTCTTCTAGGATGATTTGGGAAGGATGTGGAGGTGTCCTTTTATAGAGAAAATCCGCCATCGACTTAGAAACTTCGAGAAATTGCGTAAGCTTTCATAGTTGAATGTCGGTCGCCGACTGGTCTGAGCCCCTTGTTCGACCGGTCGTGGCTCAAGAACCCAATGAACATAACAGAATTGGACTTCTGGTTATTCATGGCCGATCGGTCGGGCGACCGATCGTAAATGGATAAAATCAGTCAAGCAAGCTTTGGAGAAAAACCCTTCCTCTTTTTGAATTTCCGACTGGTCCTGGCAGCTGATGACCGGTTGGACGACCGGTCGTGGAGACTGTTTCTTCACAGTTTCTTCTTCTCTTTTGCTTCTTTCCTTCACTTCTTGGCTCTTCTTCCTCTGATCTTTTGAGTGCTTTAAAAGGTCCCAGTTACCATCAAAACCATGAGGTCTCTCTCTCTTTCCTACAAACACAAATACACATATAAGATGCTTCTTTTCACATTGTAAACCATGCATAATATGTGATGGATTGGGGTTTAGAATATGCACAATTCAGAGCTCAACAACTAATAAAGCTCTTATGGTTGAGGATGCTTCTATAGATGGTAGACCCACTACTTCATTTAATACCGACGGTCATCAGATCAATGCTACGCTCATCTAGTAGCTCTACATCCAATAATTCTCATTCTACCACTACAACCACTTTAGCCTAGTTAGGTAAAGCGTGCTTCTTATCATCTTATTCGTATTCTTAGATTATCGACTGTAGGGCATTAGATTATATTTTAGGTAGTTGCAATTCTTTTTCTTCCTTTAATCGTGTCTCATCAAATATGTCTGTTGCATTCAAGGTGTCCCAAATTGGTTGTGTGTTGGCCGTAATATGTAACAGTAATGGCGATTACCGTTACACGATATGGGGCTGAAACGGGGGAGGTCTAGAAAAAAGAACCAAAATGGCTGTTACGGGGCCATAACGGCCGTTACAATGCATAATGACCATTACGGTCCCATAGCAGTGGTTACGCACGATAACCCTAAAAGTAAGAAAAAAAATACCTGATTCTTTGTTCCTTCTTCTTCTTCTTCTTTCGTGGCACTGCTGCGACGACTGCTGCTCCTTTCCCATTTGGTGCCCCCCCCCCCCCCCCCCCCCTAGTTTTCTTCTCTCGTTCTCCCTCTCGTTCTTGCTTTTTCCTTCTCATCTCTTTTTCGCTCTCTCTCTCTCTCTCTAAAAATGAATGGGCACATATTTTTAAGTAGTTCGCGGCGTTTGCCGCTTAGTGCACTTGCACTGTTTTGGTGCACGAGGCCCACCTTGATTTATATGTTGTATATCCATGCCGTCCATCAATTTTTCCTGTTCATTTAAGGGCATGTCCCCTAAAACGAAGCAAATCCAAATCTCAAGTGGGCCACACAGTAGGGATTGAATAATCACTGTTAAAAACTTCTAGGGCCCACTGTAATGTTTATTTGCCATTGAACCTGTTAATAAGGTCCCATGGACCTGGATCAAGGGAGAACACATATGGCAACTTATCCAAAATAATAATAATAATAATAATAATAATAATAATAATAATAATAATAGTAACAGTCATAGGAAGTTTTAATTATGGGAATTCAATCCCCAACTGTGGTCCACCAGAGATTTGGATTTGCCTCAGTTTTTGGACTATGCCCTAAAATGAGTTGACAACAAGGATGGATGGCATGGATATACAACAAATGTGTCGAGGTGGGCCCCACTTTTAAGGCGTTCTCACTAGCGATCCACCTGAGGTTTAGATCTGCCTGATTTTTTGGACCATGCCTTAAATTGAGGTGGCAAAACAGATTGACTGCATGGATATACAGATACATCAAGGTGGGCCCCAATTTCAGGGCCTCACTAGTGGTCCTCCTGAGATCTTGATTTGCCTCATTTTTGGACCATGCCTAACATGAGTTGGTAAAACGGATGGACAACATTGTTATACAATACAAGCATCAAGGTGGGACCCTACATGACCCTAAAAAATTGTGCACAAGGCATGCATTAACTCAAAATTAATGAATTAAATTATGGCACTATTGTTGCTAAGTTAAAATCCTAAAATTAAATTGTTTAAATGATTTTCACCATTAATTTGCAAACATTTGTTGTTTGAAATAGGACCATTTGATATTTTTCATTCTTCATTGTTCAACAAATGTCCACCATTCCATTAGTGGGATAAGTGCTAATAGATTGCATGAATTTGAGGTTGATTTGGGGCATCAAATGATCTGCCAAATCAGCTCCAAATTGGCAACACTATTTACCCGAATCTAATTTCAATTTTTTTTCTTAAGATTTATTGGGGAAAATGATATTAAATTGTTAGATATATGAATTACATAATAGGACACAAAAGTCCCTAGACTTTGTATGTTGAAATAAAATGTATGCGAGTCGCAAGGTATGTAATACACCAATACCTACAAATATGAGATATTTTGGCATTACATTCATTCTAATAAATTTATATTGATATTATATAGTTAGATAATTAAAAATAGAAGATTTGCAGTCAATTCTAGGTTGTCAAATTCATAAATTCATTAGACAGTCCGATACAACATTCTCACCAATCGCTGGACCATTACACTATAATGAATATATTTAAAATTATAAATAAATGCATATTTGGAATATTTACAAATTTTCGAATTTTTTGAATATTTTCCAGATATTTTGGAGCAATAATAATAATGATGATGATGATGATAATAAAGTATATTGATGGATATACGGGCGTATCGGCCGTTACACTGATTTAGCGCATCCGTAACGGTGGGCACTGTTATGCCCATCGTTACCACAACGGGACACCTTGGTTACATTAGCTGATGGTACGTCATCCACTGTTGTTGGACTTGATATTGCTCAGCCTAATGCATCAATTTCATTGTTTTGTGTTTTATATGCACCCAAATTTCCTTTTAATTTTTATTTGTAAGTAAACTAACAAAGTCTGTAAACTATTCTCCTTATAGCGACATGTGATGATTTGGAAGGTATAAAAAAGTTGAAATTGTATCTTGAAACTTAGTTTCAAGTCAAAGATCTTGGTCTTCGGTATTTTTTGGGCATTGAAGTGGCAAGATCTAGAGCTGGAATAAATCTATTTAAGAGAAAATCGATATTTTTTTTGCATTGAACTGGCAAGATCTGGAGTTGGAATAAATTTATTTCAAATAAAATATGTTTGTGACTTGTTGGATGAGACATCAGGTAGGTGTGTTGGATGCCAAACCCGTAGATACACTAATGGATTCTCAACTCAAACTTGAACCCGAAGAAGGAGAATTGTTAGAAGATCATGATATGTACAGAAGCTCATTGGGAAGCTCATCTATTTGATTATCACCAGGCTTGATATTGCCTTTTCAGTTTGTGGTTAGTCAGCTTATGCAAAGTCTTAGAGTACAATCTCTAGCAGCAGCGAGGAGGATCCTCAGGTAATTAAAGGGTTCACCTATATAGGTCTCATGGTCATCTTCGGGTAGTTGGGTATTCAGATGCAGATTATGCTAGGTCAAGATATGATAGGCAGTCCACTACTGCTTATTGCACCTTTATATGTGGTAATGTAGTCACTTGGAAAAGTAAGAAGCAGAATGTACTTGCCAGGTCAAGTGCTGAAGCTGAATACAGGTCGATAGCTCACATTACTGGTTATTGCACCTTTATAGGTGGTAATGTAGTCACTTGGAAAAGTAAGAAGCAAAATTGTCAGGTCAAGTGTTGAAGCTAAATACAGGTCGATAGCTCACACAACTTGTGAACTTATCTGGCTGAAGTCTCTTCTTGAAGAGTAGGGGTTCATGGTTCAAGTTCCATTGCCTTTACACTGTGACAATAAAGTTGCGATACATATTGCCAATAATCTAGTGTTCCATGAGAGAATGAAGTATATAGAAATCAACTATCATTTCATCCGGGAGAAGATATCTTAGAGGGAGATACATACTCCTTTATATTTCATCCCACGATCAAGGTACAGATTTATTCACCAAAGCCCTTTTAGAGTCTTTTAGCTCGAAAAGCTTGTCTCCAAGCTGTACATGCAAGATATATATGCTTAGCTTGAGGGGAAGTGTTAAATCTGCAATAACTTTAGGATATATTGTTTTTGTTTGGTAGTGGGCCTATTGGTTTGGTTCTAGTAGAGTTTGGGCCCATGAGTTACTGCTTTAAGTCACTGCTTGAGTAAGAGGGTATTTATGTAATTTTCTGCATATTGTTGGGAGCCCTAATAAGATGATAGGCTGAAACGTGTGGGGGTTGAAGTACAACAGTTCTCCTCGTCTCTTCTACCTTCTCTTCCTTTCTCTTATTCCTTCTTCTTTTCTTTATTTTCTCCTCTATATTTCTATTCAATACCATTTTACAATGACAGTTTGTAGTGCGACGTAGTCTAAAGGACAGATGCTTGCCACATATTATTGGGTTGACCATGGCAATATGATTGGCGAACCATTCACGCTGGTTGGAAAAATACATACACGTCCATGAAGGATAATCAGAAATAGTATTGAAACTCATGAGAGAGAGGCTCTAGGAAAAAACCCGCAACCACGGGAGATATTAACCTTCTGTCCCATGCCAGGTCTAGGGCGGATAGACGACACTGGAAGGTGGTTTTCGAAGTGTGGGTCTACATGTGGAAAGAAAGGTTTGTGGGGGGGGGGGGGGAGGGGCGGGGGGAGGGGAACTTGCAATAAGTTTAAGCTGAAAAAGATTGGACTGCACAAGATCTGGAAGTGGATTAACAACAATGCCTACCGCATTGAGCTACCATCTGAAGTGAACACTTCTAATGTGTTCAATGTTGCTAATCTTGCATCATATAGGGCAGTGGACAACGGATCGGACTTGTGGTCGAGTCCTTACCAGCCTGGAGAGGAGGACGTGGACAACCAAATGTTGATGGACCAGGTTGATGTACTTGTTGAGGAGCTTTGGGATAGATTAGAGCGTGGAAAGGGGCCGATACATCCTCTATAATGGGCCCAATCTGTAGACTCATCAATGGACCACACATTGTGGCTCCTATTGTACACTTTTGGGTCCACAAAAGGGTCTTTGGTGGCATTTACCCGAAGTTACGAATTTTGGTTTGTTTTTTGACAGATTTTGGTTTATTTTTGCTTTGCTTATGTCTCAATTAAGTGGATAGGAGTGTTTTAGTCATTTTTCTTTAAATCAGGAGTGTAGGGCTGAGATTATAACATTTAGCCCATAGTTTATGTTGATGTAAGGCGTAGATTAGTGCTAGGGCTTTTCTTTTGTTTCCCTTCATATGAAGACTCAATAAATAGAGCTGCTTTTGGGACATTTCTCTTCTCTACAAGCCTCGGGCGTTAACCCTTCTCTAGGGTTTGTGCAAGTGCATGTTTTCACAAGTGGGGCGTATGATCTAGGCCATCAAAATTGGTGAGAGCTTTGATTATTCGCTGGTTATTGCATTGGTTTTCCTTTCTTGTTCAAGTGGAAGAATCTCTATTCTTGGATTGGGCGTGTTTGGGTATGATTTGATTCTAGGGTTTGATACAATTGCGTGTGGTTGGTGATTCTCATTCATTAGCTACAATAACATGGCCAAACCATCTAAGTCAACATTCTCTCATCTTATTACCTATTGGTGCAACTCATAAGTTACCTCAAATCAATTAATTTCTAATTTTATCCCTCAACATTCTTATTTAAGCTACACATCTTTTCAACATGTTGTCCTTGACTACCTAACATTTTGTCCCATAAAGCATGGTTGGTCTCATGGCCATCCTATAATATCTTCCCTTCAGTTTGATTGGTGTGCAACAAGCATTTAAAACTCTTGAAGCACATCTCCACTATATTAGTTTGATGGCCATATTGCCAAAATCAATGGTCGGCCAATCATAATTGGAGATAATTCATATAAATCAATGGTTGGCCAATGTTGATCCAAGTTTTTCATGTGTTGCAATGATGAGGTGTCCCACTTGTTGTTTATGCTTAGAAGTTTCATCTTATGCGATGGAGTGAGGTGAGAAAGCCAAGGGATCAGAGGGGGTGCCGATCTGAGAAGTTTGGAGAAAATAAATGATGCTTTAATAGGTAAATGGGTTTGAGGTTCGGGGTGGAAGAAGTGTAACGTCCCGTGAAATCACCTTTTCTAAGATTTGAACACACTTGGGCTCGTCTTGTACACGTCACCTTATGTTGAATAATTTACCACCCTTAGCCTAATAGAACAATAGCTGCATTGAAATAGAACTTGGACGCACTTGTAGGAGGCCGTTTCATCGCTCGTTCCAAAACCGATTAACCCGAAACTCGAATATGACAACTTCCAGGCCAGACATAACGCTCTTGGATGGGCGTCATGCCGAAATCGGCGCCTGAAACCGCGAAGCTGTGATGTCTTGCAGGTGCGCACATAGGTGCAAGTACTCTCGCATCAACACTAACTAGAGCAATCATTACTAAAATTACCTTTTCTAGGGTGGGCCACTAGGACCCTTGCATGTCGATAAAACTTAGAGCGTAGGGTTTAAATATAACATCTAACCCGTCTCTAAAGCCGTGACCCCGATTGATGATCGGTGACCGTTAAACTGTCTCGCCCTCGTATTCGGTGAACGCTGCATCCAAACCTTGCAAGAACGTAATCATAGGATGATCTCGTGCCGGGGAAGCTGTCCAATGGATTAGATTGGGTTGGATGGGCTAGGTGGGCCCCACATGATCAAAACAGGCCCCAAAGACCATTTTTATGTGACTAAAAGTACCAAGGCCATATTCCCCAATTGACCCAACCCATATAAGCCCTTTTACCAGCCCTCTTTCTCATTTCTCGAGCAAAAATCTGAGAGAGAGAAGCTGTGAGAGAGGTTGGGAGATGGAAAAAGCTACCCCATGCACCATTAATCTAGCTCCAAATGTAAGGGAATTGAGCCCTACAAAAAAAAATTCTTCAGTTTCTTGCATGAATCCCTCAATTTCCCTAACATGCAAACCCCCCACTTTTGTAGGATTGCTGAAATTTATTCAGGAATTGAGGTGTGGACCATTTTCCTCTAGGTTGCTTAGCATCAAATGCCTTTAGACGTAGTTAATGCCTAAATCTTTGGTTAATTTTGCCGTCATTATTGTTGAGATGTTAGAAGCATGCCTAAATGACGACTTGGTGCTGAAATTTGCTTGCATAGAACTCCTAGGACTATCATGTGTGCTTATAATCACTTGCATGTTTACATTTATGTCTTGTGATCGTAAATGATGCTTGATGAATACAACAAGTTGCTGTGATGAAGTGTTTCCTATGATTTGTCTAACCCAACAAATGGATGAGAATTAGGGGCGGCTGCATGGGGCCGACTGCCCTTTGGGACTGGAACAGCCGACGAAGGTAGAATGCGGGGACCGACTGTGGTTTGAGGACCACGCGGGCCATGGGTGCTTAAGGCCGGCCTCTCCATCTTCTTCTCAGTCGAAGGTGTCGGCCCGACTCCGGGTTGGGTGTGTCGTGTGTTACTTGTCACTTCTATTCGAACCTAAGTACTATTGTTACCACTAGATAGGTCCACTTAAAATCGTATGGCGATCAATCCGCAAGTCTCATGAGCCGGGCATGGTGGTATGGGACCTATGCCCAAGCTGTTGGCCTACGCTGGGCTGGTGCCTCCCCATAGTGACCATTGAGCACAAATAGAGGTGACAGATGGTTGTTCGAGCGGCCCCATCAAATACCTGGCCAATTGTTCCGTGCCAGAGCACTGCTCGAACGACCTGGGCATGTATTGATTTAGTTTGAGTAGCGAGCCTGCACCTCTGAATTGATTATTTATATTTGGTGGTTGGGTGATGACCCTTCTGCTTTGGCTTGGGCGTGGCTGACGAGTAATTGCCTAATCATACTTGGATCGAGGGGTTATTGGCGATGATAAACGCTCGCCCCGTAGGGAGCCAGATGGTCCCAGGTTGGCCAGGTGATAGAACACTGGTAATGGTGGCTTCGCCAACTGGCTGGATGATAAAACAGAAAACTTAAAGGTTGGACTAATCACGCATGGTTTGGCATGGCATTCATGATGGGCGGGTGATGGGGTGGTGGCTCATTCACTGGCGGCTCAGTCTATGCAGGTGATGTGGTGGTGCCACTCACTGTTTGTTGTGGCATATTGGAGATCGGGCATACATTTACACTTCATTTATTCATGCATTAATATTATAAGATGTGATGTGCTTGGGTCTGTGCGGGTGAAGTGGTGGTGCCACCCACTGTCGGTTGTGACTAAAACGGTTCTATGCTTATGCTTATGACTGCTATATATGTATGTTTGTTTCATTACCTACGTTTAATTATATTTGATCTCTTGAGTAACTTAGGGAAATGGAACCACTGAGTTGATTACTCCCACTCTGGGACGGTATTTTAAAACACCAACCAGGCGCCTTCATTGATGCAGATATCCTATGAGCAAGCAAACTAGGTGAGGCCCAATTAGACCGGTTGAGTGGACCCTTTTTTACATGATGTGGTGTAGTATATGTTTGTTTAATTTACTTGATTGCAATCATGTCTCTATTTCATTTCTCAGCTTGACCTATCGTTATGATTTGATACCACATTGACCAAACAATTGCATGACACGCATTACATACGCATTAGTAACTCTCGGGATATGGGGGATCAAGTTTGTACTCGACCCCTGAAATTTCGGGGTGTCACAGGAAGAGTCTTTATGGAGAGAGGTAGTGGGTAGGAAATATGGGGTCGATGATGGGAGCTGGTGGACCCGTGCATCCTTGTTGTATATGTCTTTGTCGATTTGGAAAGGAGTAGCTCGAATGAGAAGTGTGGGAAGGCATTGTTTTCTCTTGAGGTAACGGTTTGAAGATTAAGTTTTGGGATGATATATGGATGGGGGATCAGAAACTAGGAGAGGCTTTCCCAAGATTAGGTAGGCTGTCTTCAGGGGAGGGGATTGTGGTGGCTAGTTGTTTTTCGATCTTTGGTGATGAGGTGATTTAGGCGCTGCCGTGCAGAAGGAACTTAGTTGACGAAGAGGTGGAGGAGTTAGGTAAGCTGTTGGCCGTTCTTGCTCAGGCAAGGCCGGTATTATCAGAGTGGATTCGATAGTGTGTCTGAAAGAGAGATCTGGAAAATTTTCGGTTAGATCCTTCTATAAGTATTTGGAGGGAGGTGTTACGAGCAGTGGGATAAGTCCATCAGCTTTTGTTTGGCAGTATGGAGCGCCCTCAAAAGTGGCTGATTTTGCATGGCTAGTAGGGTGTAGTAAAGTTCTTACTGTTGATAATCTCAGGAAGAGGAATATGATTCTTCTAAATGCTTGTGTTACGTGCTTTCGAGACAAGGAGTCAGTGGATCACCTCTTCATTCATTGTGCTTTTGCGAGGTAGCTGTGGCAATAGTTTTTCGGCCCTTTTGCAGTTTCATGGGTTTCCCCAAAATCCATTGGTGATTTTTTCCTTGTGTGACACGAAGGAATGCACTCGAATGCGGGTTGGAAAGTTTGGCAGTTAGCGATGTTGGCCAGTATTTGGTTCCTATGGAGGGAAAGGAATAATAGAGTTTTTAGGAGTATTGAAGGGCGAGTAGGGAAAGTGTTCAAGAAAACAAAATGGCATGTTATAGAATGGGCAGTGGCCTTGAAGGTGGTAGTGCGGTTTCCTGAATCATGGGCTGAGCTTGAAGGGATTTGGGGCTGGTGTAGAATTCTTTGTTTTTTTTATTTTATATTCTGGCTTTGGCCTTTTTCTTAATTCTATTTCTCATCGTTCAAAAAAAAAAAAAAGAAAAAAAGAAGAAGAAAACAATGCTGAAAATCAGTTGAAAGTGTTTGGGTTGTAGAAAAATTTGTGTGTGAATCCAGCTGGAGAATGATTCTTTAAGCCACATGTTGATAGTTTAATCTCCTCAAGGTTTTAGCAGCTCGACTTTCAGCCAAATAAACAGATCATCACAAGATAGAGCCACAATTTAGACTTTCCAAATAGTGTTTGGTGGGACGTGGCTGGCCAACACTAGTCATGTCTGTAGCATGGTACAACTATACAACCATACCAACCTTCCATTCTTTCCATGCACTTTGTAGTATCGTTTCTTGGAAAGGTAGTTGGGTTGTTATGCACCTCTTGGTTGATGTTTGATACAAATTTTGCTACAGTTGTAACTTTAGGCCATGCATGTTGTGAAGGCAAGTTTGTTACGTTACACTCATCCATGTTCATGAATGCTGAGCATTTATTTCCCGACTATTGTATTTGTTTTTCTTTCCGCAGTAGGCTCTCTCTACCATGGATTGCAAGTAAACCTTTATGTGAAACATTCATTTGCTTTCCTGCTAGTTTTCCATAAAAATCTTAAGTTTTTGTGATAGTTTGATGCTTGAGCTGATTTTTGTCATCAATTCAAAAGGCGGCACTTAAAAATGTTATTGTAGAGATGCGCAGTGGCTTTCAAAATTATGCTCAGAAGAGAGATGCTATGCCTCAAACCACAAACCATCAATTGCTAATGTGATTTTTTTTTTTTTTTTTTACCAAAAGATTTTGTTCAACAGTGGCCTCATCAAGCTCCTACCAATAGAGGGTGCCACGGTGAAGTTTTTTTTGTTTTTCGTTTTGGGGACATACATTGCAGCAACTATGCGACTGACAACTATCGATGGAGGTTTTATGGTGGTGGAAACTTATCTGTGAGTAGAATTTATGTTTGATTATATTATTAGCAAGTTAAGAGGCAGTTTCTTGTTATTATTTGGATCCTTCACTTACTGATACATACGCTTGTTTGTTCCACTAGAATGTGGGGCAGTTGCAGTTCCTTTTTTCTTCTTCTTTTTTGAAGGGCTTGATGGCAGAGTTCACCTGAGCATTAGGATGTTGATTCGAGAGAGATGAGAACTAGAAACTAAGCTCTGCATGAACGAGAAAGCAAAAGCACAGTACTCGAAAAACAGCAGATGAAAATGTTTTACTGTGTGCTGGCTTTATGCTGCTGCTTTGGCTTTTTTTTTTTTTTTGACAGTATTATTCTGATTAATGGCAAAGATATAATACTACAAGGGAGTTTAGTTGGACATGTTAAATGAATGAATATGATCAAATTTTGTGTGTTTTTGTTTTGGGTCCTTTCGTAGCATTGGTGGCTAATCTGACCTTTTTTGAGTCCCAATTACATACTTAAAAAGATTCCTTGTGTTAGGTACTAGGATGATAGCAGGACTGACATTGTTTAGATGTTTTAGATTAAAAAAAATTCAGGCCATTTTTACGCCTAATATACAAGTTAAATGAATGGCTACCCATTTATTTTGTACATTTTTGGTCCACCTGAGGAATGAAATGGCCTCTCTGGAAAACAGAGAGGAAAGGTGCATGTTGCTTTAGCAAAATCCGTTCTTGGATACCACATATGCTGATACAATACCAGGTTAATATAAAGAGGAGAATATCCAGTATTAATAGGTAGGGTACACGTCTGTATCTAGAACAGTCCCACACCTGGTTTTTAAAGCAGGCATGAATGTAGGCCCCAGCTACCCGTTGACAGCCCTATTAAACTGGTCCGCTCATCAGCCATACATGCTAAGGAGTGGACCACAAAAAGAAAAGGAAAGGGGAAGACATTCCCAAGATAAGAGATCATGTGTTGTGGCTTATTTTTCTTCATCTCTCGCATGGACATTGTGGAGAGCGGATCAGGTGAGACCCCGGGCTCACCCAAGACGGTGCGGCCCTTACTGTGGGGTTACAGTGGGGCCCACCTTGATGTATGTACCGTTTCTCCTGATAATTTTATGACATTATATGTAAAATGAAGCAGATCCAATTATTAGGTGAACCATACCACAGGAAATAGTGTTTATTGACCATTAATGGGCCACAAAAGTTTTGGATCAGTCTGATATTTGTTTTTTTGTTTTTTTTGTTTTTTTACCTTCAGCCATGCTTATTTGACCTTATCAACAGATTAGATGGTAAACAAACACTACCGAGACATTAATGTGCGCCTAACAAACTTTTAACAGTAAGACGGTCAATCACCACTGTATCTTATTGTATGGTCCACTTGATAATTGAATCTGCTTCATTTTTTGAAAAAAATGACCCAAAATGATCTTGAAAAAAGGATGGACGGATTGGATACATAATGCATACATCAATGTGGCCCCCACAGCAATCCCACGGTAAGGGCCGCATAGTCTTGAGTGAGCGTGGGGTCTCACCTAATCCGCTCTCGACATTGTGGTCTACCTGATGAACACACCGGCTCACCTATATATACAAGTCATCATCCAATGTCAACATGCCCTAGCCATTAAAAAAAAAAAAAAAAAAATTAGACAGGTTCAGGTGGAGCGCATGTACAGATGAATCAAGGTTGGTAATTCCACCCTTCCAAGCGGAAAACATAAGACCAATGATTATTCTCACTAACAAGTGGTCCACCCGATGATTGAACAAAGATTTTTTTTTTTTTTTTGGTTCTAGATGGGTCCCACCTGATGAATGTTAAAAATCTCGCACGATTATGCCAAGCTGGCATGAACAACACTTAATCCTGCCTTTGTGAGAAATCTCTGGATGTGATCTATTTGATTAGAAAGATTTATGTTCGACGGCTCAAAATATTGGGCCTACTTAAGTCATCAGCTGAGTTGAAGGTCAATCAAATTTTCCATTCCCCTCATTCACGTCCAGACCTTGTTTATGGTTGGCAATTGATGTCTTGGGTTCAAGTACCCACTGTGGTGTGTGTTATGGGGATATTTTGAACCGGCCTCTGGATCATAAATTATGGGGAAGCGAATTCCTTATGGTCTGTCCCACTACTCGCATCTCACCTAGGCCTCAGCGGCTCAGGCTTGGCCTCAATAGAGTGACCAACCATGCAGGTTGACCGCCTAAGTCAATCCCAAATCGACTGTCTACCCAGAGTCGGTCCAAGACACTTGCGGAAGGTCTAGATATTTTCAGATCTATTGCCTTTCTAGAAAGATCTCCCCGATATGATCGAAGGAGAGAATCTTTTCCCTACTGGGACTCTACTAGTGTATCCTAGCAGGATTCGTCATTTCAAACCGCCTCCAAGCTCTTATAAATATAGCTTGGACCTACACCTCAAGGTACGAGATAACTTAGGCCTTAAAACCTCAATCCTCATTTTCTTGGACCTGACTTAGGCATTGGAGAGTTCCCCGCCGCACAGTGACACCTTCCCCCTGCTTTCTCTTTCTCTTTACTTGAGGTCCGGCGGGCGGAAGGAGCTCTTTCACGCAGATTGAAGGCTACGTGGCAAATCCTAATTGTCCAAATCCGTTGTCCAAGATCATGTGACAATAGTTGGCGTCGTCTGTGGGAACGACGCAACCTGTGTTCTCACCACTTAAACCCCAACATTCAATACCCATCCCTGGATAGACATGGCTAAGAGCAGGAAGAAGGCCAAGACTGCCACCACATTTAATACCCATTCCGATCAAGGATACGGACCGGCTGCTCGATGTAAGAAGCATCCTCACGAACCTCCAACGGTTGCCAATCTATCACGGGAACCACATCTGACTCACACTTCCGCAACATAGAAACATGAAAAACATTGTGGATGCTAGACAACTAAAGTGGCAAGGCAAGCTGATAAGTCACGGCGCCAATGCGACCAGTGATCTCAAAGGGTCCAATGAACCTCGGGGCAAGCTTTCCCTTGGCTCCAAAACGATCTACGCCCTTCATAGGCGAGACCTTGAGATACACACGATCCCCAACGTCAAACTCCAGGGGACGACGCCGACGATCTGCAAAACTCTTCTGTCGGCTCTGAGCCGTGCGCATCCGATGCCTGATGGTATCGATAGCTTCTGATGTCCTCTGCACAAGCTCGGGACCTAGGAGATGACTCTCTCCAACCTCGGTCCAACAACTGGGAGACCTACAAGGTCTACCATACAACGCTTCGAAAGGTGCCATACCAATGGTCGCTTTGTAGCTTTTATTGTATGCAAACTCAGCCAAACGCAAATGCTCATCCCAGATCCCTGAGAAATCCAGCACACAAGCTCGGAGCATGTCCTCAAGGATCTGGTTGACCCTCTCGGTCTGTCCGTCGGTCTGTGGGTGTTATGCAGTGCTGAACTTCAAGGCAGGCCCCATCGCCTTTTGAAAACTCCTCCAGAATAGCGACGTAAATCTCGGGTCTCAGTCGGAAACGATCGAAACCGAGACACCATGCAATCTCACAATCTCATCGATGAACAACTTTGCAAGTCGGTGCAATGGCCATGATGCACGTATCGTAAGGAAATGTGCTGACTTTGTCAGACGATCAACGACAACCCAGATGGCGTCATGACCGCGATCACTCGTTGGCAATCCCATAATAAAGTATGTGGTCATGTGCTCCCATTTCCACAATGGAATACTCAACGGCTGCAAGGGTCCTGGAGGTTTTCGATGATCGGCCTTAACACGCTGACAGGTGTCGCACTCGAACACAAAGCTGGCAATCTGACGCTTCATTCCGGCCCAATAATACTGTCTCCTCATATCACAATACATCTTAGTAGAACCAGGGTGTATAGTGAACCTCGATCGGTGTGCCTCATTCATAAGATCTCTGCGCAACTCTGAAATGTCTGGGACACACAACCACCCTCGAAAACGGAGTCCACCATCTAACCCAATCTACCAGTCTGTCCGATCTTCTGACGCGGCCTCTTCCCAATAATTCTTCAACGTTTGATCTGTCTGCTGAGCCTCGATCACCCTAGAAACAAGGGAGGGTTGAATCGACAGGCCCGATAACTGAGCAATGGAAGACTGTAGGCTTAGCTCGAAGTCATACTCAGCAATATCCTTGAGCATCCTCCACTCCCGCACCATCATATGCGCCACCAAGCCCCGTGGCTGGCGGCTAAGGGCATCCGCCACCACGTTAGCCTTGCCGGGGTGGTACTGAAGATCGAAATCATAGTCCTTCAAGAGTTCCATCCAACGCCTCTGCCTCATATTCAATTCTGACTGGGGAAAAGAGGTACTTCAGGCTCTTATGATCAGAGAAGAGCTCGAACTTGACCCCATAGAGATAGTGCCTCCATACCTTTAGTGCGAAGACAATAGCTGCCAACTCTAGATCATGCGTGGGGTAGTTCTTCTCATGGACCTTCAGCTGGCGAAACGCATACGCTACTACTCTGCCATGTTGCATCATGACAGCACCCAAGCCAATCGCGAGGCATCCGTAAAAATCACGAATCCTTCACTCCCAGAGGGAAGAGTGAGGACTGGTGCGGACGTAAGACAATCCTTTAGCTCCGCGAATGCCCGCTCATATGCGTCACTCCATACGAACTCAGCGCCCTTTTTAGTCAATCTGGTTAACGGGGCAGCAATATGAGAGAAGCCCTCAATGAAACGATGGTAATAACCTGCTAGCCCCAGAAAACTTCGGACCTCAGATGCGTTCGTGGGCTGGCACCACTGACGCACGGTATCAACCTTGGTGGGATCCACTGCTACTCCTTGCCTCGTCACGACATGACCGAGCAACTTCACCTCCTCCTGCCAAAACTCGCACTTCTCCAACTTCGCATAGAGTTGGTGTGCGTGAAGAGTCTGCAGGGTGATTTCTAAATGTTGCTCATGCTCCTCTCGGGTCTTCGAATAGATCAGAATGTCGTCGATGAACACTAAGATACAGACAGAAGACCTCATTCATCAACTGCATGAACACTGTGGGCGTGTTGGTCAGTCCAAAGGACATGACCTGGAACTCAAAATGACCATAACGCGTCCTAAATGCTGTCTTTGGGATATCCTCCTCCCGAACACGAACTTGATGATAACTGGACCGCAGATCTATCTTTGAAAAGAACTGCGCCTCCCGCAACTGATCAAACAAATCATCGATCCTCGGAAGCGGGTACTTGTTCTTGATCGTGACCTCATTGAGCTCGCAGTAATCCACGCAGAGCCTCACTAAGCCATCCTTCTTCTTCACAAAGAGTACCGGTGCGGTAATCCACGCAGAGCCTCAATGAGCCATCCTTCTTCTTCACAAAGAGTACCAGTGCTCCCCAAGGTGAACTACTCGGACGGATGAAGCCTAGCTCGCGCAACTCGTCCAACTGCTTTTGCAGTTCTGGAAGCTCCAACGGTGCCATATGGTACGGGGCCTTTGAGATGGACGCAGTACCGGGTATAAGGTCAATCTGGAACTTGGTATGCCGACGAAGCGGCAACCCCAGAATTTCTTGAAACACATCTGAAAAGTCACAAACGACTGGCAAGTGGTCGATGCTCAAGGCAACCGGCTCCTCAATTGCACAAGCCATCAGTGCTGATAATTGCTCTCCTCTGGGCTCAGCAACAAATTGGAATTGCGGCATGCCGGGTATAAGGAAGGTGACCGTTCTCGCGAAACAGTCTATTATAGCATGATACTCGGACAACCAATCCATGCCCAAGATAACATCAAACTCGGACATTGGCAATATAAATAGGTCGGCAGGCAAAAAGGTCTCTCCTATTAGGATGGGGCAAGATGAGCAAAACAAACTCAACACCGCGGTCTTCCCCAAGGGTGTCGATACTGACAAACCCTCATGCACGGGCTCTAACGGCAAACCAATCGATCAACAGAAATCCTCGGATATGAATGAATGTGATGTGCCAGAATCAAATAGAACATGTGCTATGCATGTAGAGACAAGGAGTGTACCCTCTACGACTCCTCCTGGTGCTTGAGGGTCCTGTTGGGCTGCATAGAACCGGCCCTGAGCCTGCTGGGGAGGTGCCTGTCCCCTCTGCGGTCGTTGCTGCTGCTGATGCGTCCTCTGCTGCTGCCTCTACTGCGGAGGAGCTCTTGGCGGTGGGTACTGCTGTCGCTGATGCTGCTGATGGGGTCTCGACGGCTGATACTGCTAATTTTGCTGCCAATGTGAATGGGGGCACTCCCTATGACGATGTCCCATCTCTCCGCACCTATAACAAGGGCCTATAATCTACTGCTGCGGTGGTGCTGGGGGTGCTACGGGTGACACTGGTGCCGTTGGTGCTTGGAAGGGTGAACGAGCTACATGCCTCTGCGGTGGTCGAAATCGCTGCTGTCGAAAGTTGCTAGAGGGAGCCTTTCTCTTCCCCTTTCGATCTCCGCCTTGACCGCGGATCCGCTGCACATCGGCCCACTCTGCCTCATAAATCTGGGCCTGCTCCACAACCTCCTCAAACGTAGGGAGCTTGTGTCCTGCGACACGGCCCCTAAGGCCAAGGCGCAAACCGCCCTCGAACTGACAGGCCTTTCGCCTCGCATCGTCCACAAGATATGTCGCGAATCGAGATAGCTCAACGAATCGGGCCTCGTACTGTGAGACGGTCATCTCTCCCTGGACCAACGTCTTGAACTCTAATGCTCTTTGCTGACGGACATGCTTCAGGAAGAACTTTCGGTCAAACCAGTCCTATAAAATCCTCCCAGGTCCACTCGAAATCTGCCTCTACTGTGCGGGAAATCAATGCCCACCAATGCTCGGCCTCTCCCTGAAGAAGGAAGACAGCGAGAGGAACTCGCTGCTCAGTCGTGCATCGCATAATGGTAAAGATCTTTTTTACTTCAGACTTCCATCTCTCTGCTGCCTCCGGGTTCGGCTTGCCTGAAAAACGCGGGGGATCCATCTGCCTAAAATCCCTAAGTAAGGAACGGGCGTGATCCTGCTCTGATGTGGCAGGTGAATCGACTGACCTCCTCTCTTGGCGCTCTACCATGGAGGTCATGGCACGCAACATTTGCTGGAACTGACCAGCAGGCATGCCTGGAGCTGGGGCGTTCCGGGATGTACCCGCACTAGATGACTGCCTACCGGTGGCTCTCTTGGGTGCCATGTCTTACAGAAAATGGCAGAATCCTCTTAGCATCGGGTTACCCATGAGTGCACGCACATTAATCGAAATTTTCTAGGTGTACAATAGGGAATCCTAGTTTAAACTAAGTTCAAAGCAGGTGAGTAAGACTGGGGTCCTAGCAATCATACAATACAAGGTAGGTAATCAAAGGTTGTTAGTAGATATGTAATGTTGTGGACAGGTATTCCCAAGTTATGCTCTGATAACAACTTCTGTCATGCCCCAAACTCGGGGACCGGGCTCACTAAATTTTCGGCCGCCGAATCCGGTGTCGACAGCCTCCGTAGTACCCCATTCTCGGCCCCTAGCTCCCATACACCAGGTTCCGATCTTGGGATCCCACAAGGAGGATTTTCAGGATAAACTCAGTTTTTTTTCTTTATAGATGAGCATAACCACAAGCGTACCAAACCAAAAACTTCACATCACATATCCACTAAGATAATCTTTTGAGTACAGTGCTGTAAAAAGGGAAATACAATATATAACTGAAAGCTGAAAGATCAAATGCGTGCCCCTGTTTCACTGCTGTCACGCTATAGTATGTCTTGCACGTAAACAACGTGCATAAGCTTACTATGAAGCTTAGAGAGTGCGTGGTGTGTGCGCAATGCATATGACAGGTATACAGATATCAGAGTAAGTGGAAATGATGGAATGCTACACTACCAAGTCTATGAATGTAATTAGCCATCCCGAGGCTATGCAATGCAAGGGGCCTATATGGCCGAGTGTCATATGCTAAAGATGCAATGTGCGCATGTCAATCCTCAACTGCCATATATCATACGGTTTACAACTGGGACATCACCAAGGTCTCGTACACTCCAGACATTGGTTGCCGCCCATCGCGCGCATAACTAAGCGAGTGGAAGAGACCTCACTATCCGCATCGTCAATGACATACAGGAAAATTCACCCGGCTCGTCGATAGCGAACCCATTCACGAGCTAGTCAGACTCAACCTAGTATATAGCCCTCTGCACCCAGGCGGGTAAGGTCACACACCCTTCCAACCGACCCCGACACAGTGGGAGACGCGGCCTACTAGTATTTGGCCCTCATGCGCTCATAAATCCACTCGGTCTAGACATTGGAGCATCCTACTGGTACCACAGGGTTTATGGACTTTCACCCAAGGACATCTTTGGCGCCCAAGTGCTAGAACATATTTTCGATGTCCATTTCTACCACTCACGATGTGGCTGTGGTGGTCACAACCCCGATGCCGCTAGGGGTGAGAATCCAATCATGACATGCATAATGCGAGATGCATGAGTCATACTGTCAAAGCCATGCACCAAACCTGCGCATACCGCGCGATCATGTGGGGTGACCCTATCTAATATAGGTCCCCTAAGTATCTCAAGCTGCAAGGCATATGCTATGTTCAACATCATCCACAGTCAGGCATACATATGATGCATATGCACAAATGAGTGGGCATGATATTCATTACACTAAGCATATTATCAGTGTGACCTATCAAGCTAAGTATACCATCATGTTACCAGACATATCATGTAATGTTGGCCTTAAATGGCCCAATATATATACAGAGAGTGGGACCCGAACTGTGGGCCCCATTGGAAATGTAAAGGTCTTCGCGGCAAAGCCTACTTGAGACCACATCGACCCCATACTTGGGCCTGCACATACAAAATAGGCTGACAAAAATAGTGTACGGCATGGATAAAACATATATATCAAAGGAAGGACCATGGTGGGCCCCGCCCACTGGTCGGATAGCAAATACACATCATCGGTCTTAGGAAGTTTCAGTGGTAGGTATTCAATCACCACAATATCCTAAGTGAAGCCCATTCAAATCGGGCCCCACGCATCGGTCAGACGGTTGGCATGCTACACAATGCATCCATCAAGGTGGACCCCAAAGATGGGCCCAAAACCTTTGGTTGGATGGAAAATAACCATCACAGTGGCCCCAATGAAGTTTTCAATGGTGGGCATCAATGACCACTATTCCTTGTGGGTGTGGTCCATTTAACGTTTGGATCTGCCCCATTATGGGGCCATATCTTAAAGTGGCATCGAAAAACAGCAGGCCAGCTTGAATAAAACAAATACATCATGGTGGGACCCATAGGGTGGGACACTAGCTGGGCAGCGTACGCACGCACACTGTCTGTAGTGTGGGACCCCCTGGGGTCGCCTTAGTTTTTAGGATTAAGCTAATATTTGTGTTTTCCCCTCCATTCATATCCATGTGATCTTATGAACAGGTTGGATGACAAATAAACATCACTGTAGGGCCTGGGAAGGTTTCAACGGTGGAAATAATTATTCCCACTGTTTCCAATGGCATGGCCCACTTGACATTTGGATATGCTTAAATTTTTGGGCTCAACCACTAAAATGAGCTGGAAAAACATATGGACGGAATAAATAAGGCACATACATTCTAGGTGGGCCCAACTGAGTTTTGGATCAAGCTGATATTTGTGTTTTCTCCTTCTCCCATGCATGTGTGAACTTATGAGCATGTTGGATCTCAAATAAACATCATGGTGGGTCCCACGAGGTGGGCCACTGCTGGGCAGCGTGTCCAGCATGCTGCTTCAGCGTGGACCACACGCGTGGCCCCAAAAGCTTTGGACCGAGCTGATGTTTGAGTTTTATCTCCATCCAGGTCTGAGTGACCTTAGGAGCAGGTTAGATGGAATAAACCTCACGTTGGGTCCCACACGTACAACAGTGGGCTCCAAATGTTTCAACAGTGACCGATCATCCTCACCATTTACCATGGTGTGGTCCACTGAAGGGTTGGATCTGACTGATACTTGTGTTTTCCATTAATATGGGTCTGCGTGACCTGATGGACGGTTTAGATAGAAAACCATCATAATGGTGGGCCCTGAAAAGGTTTCAACCGTAGGCATTCATTCTCACTGCTTCCTGTGGTGAGGCCCAATCTTGGGATCTTCTTGGTCTTGGGGCTTGGGCCCTGAAATGATCTGGGAAAACAGATGGACGGCTGGATAAAACAAATACATCAAGGTGGGTCCCACGAGGTGGGCCACTGATTGGGCGACTGAGCAGCCCAGCGTCCGTGGACGCTGCCTACTCCAGCGCCCCTGGCGCGGTGAGAGGCCAGCGTCCCACGTTGGTCTTCTTGTTCTTCTTTTTTCTTTTTTTTTCTTTTTCTTTTGGATATCATCAAGTGGGGCCCACATGAGAGCAATCCACTTCGCCCATCATGTTTACCGGCTCGTGGGGAACCCAACGAGCCCAATATTGGATAGCTTATAAGGTCTATAAAATTTAAGATGGGCCAAAGAAAATTCGACCACAAAAGTCTTTATCTCTACTATTTCAGGTGGTGCGGCCCACTCAAGATTTGGATCTAGTTCATGTTTGGGCCCTGGCCCTAAAATGATTTGAGGAATCAGATGGACGGTGTGGATCTAACAAAATCATCAAGGTGGGTCCCACAAGTGGGGACCCCACTCACGTCTTTTAAGGCATTGACGCTGGATAGTTCCAGCGTCCTTCACGCTGAGAACGTCCTGCGTCTCTTCTTCCCCTTTTTATTTATTTATTTATTATTTTAAAATCATGTAGTGCCCATATGTGGGCGATCCAATCCATCCATCTGGTCCTCGGTCACTAGGTGGGCCCAAAACTTCGGATCAAACAAATTTTGCTTTCTTCCTTCATCTAGAATTTTTGTGATCTAAGGAATGCGAGTGAGAAAAAAAAATATAAGCATCATGGTGAGCTACACAAGGAGGTCCACGCTGTGGCAGCATGCGGGGCACGCTGTCTCAGAGCATGGCCCACTTGTGGGCCTGAAAATGAAGGGAAAAGAAGGAAGAAAGGGGAATTTATGTCCACTTTTTGCACTCACTCGAAAATGGACGGTTGGATCGGGTCGGATAGTCGATCGGATGGTCTTGATGGGGTGGATCTCCTTCTTCAATCACCTAGGCTCACCAAAAACTCTCTCTTAACCTTCCAATCTCACCCACTAATCTCTTTCTTTTCTTACTTCTCTCTCTTTCTCTCTGTCTTTCTCTTTCTTTCTCTCTCTTTCTCTCTCAAATGGAGGTGGCTATGTATGGCACTTGTGGTGTAGGGAATTTGGGACATGGTTGGTATTTGAAAAGGGAATGATAATAGCAAGGGGATGAGTCATTCATGAGAGTGGATGGCTTAGGTATGGGCTTAGTTGACTTGTGAGGAGAGAGAGGGATGTACTTGATGAGACGATTGATTGATGCTTGATTGATTGATGGGATGTTTGATTGATTGATGGGACAACCTATGAATTTGTGCAAGTGGGGTCCACACCATGCATGTGTAGTGTGGCCTGCCTTGATTTGCGCACAAGTACGCATCTTTCAAACTAGGTATTGAAATGGAGCAGTGCCGCGCGACGTTGGAGTCGTGGCGTCCACGCGGTCGTCGGGGTGCAAGTCTCGGGTCGTTGCGGTACTAAAATAGGGTGTCTGATCGAAACTCGTCGGTTTGGACTGTTTCGAGTATGCCGAGTTCGGAAAAGAGGTGTACGGAGGGCTAATAAGGGTACGGGTGTTACATATACGACTTGCGAGCGCCTCCGAGTATCGTAAGTCATGAGCAAATAAAGAGTAAAAGCACAGTCTAGCGAGCCGAGGTGGTCGCATCTCGTAATTTGGGGAAGCTTACTCATCAGTTAGTTGTTGTTCGTATCCGAGCAGCTCTGGTCTCTGGTTGTTTGGTGGGGACGTCCCCCGTCTCATAGTCTCAACAGCCCATATAGGCCTATTTAGGTTTGTTTCTACTCATAGTTCTGGATTAAAGGGGACCTCCATCAAGGAACGTAATTAGCCAGGTGTCTAAATTGATGAGATAAGCATCTTATCCCCTAAAGTTAGGAAGATCTTAACAGCTTACGTAACAAACTGGATCACCCGGATCTTCATAAATAGATGGTCCCATGGGTGATAAAGGTACACAACATCTAATCTCACTTTTCACACTTCATCTTACTCTCAAGCCTATCTCTACCTTAGGCATTGGAGGGCTAACGCCGACCACCCTTAGTTTCTCCCTTTGATTTTCAGGTGAGGAGGAGGGCCATCTTCAAGAAGATCATATATTTGGAAGGAGGGAACCTGTTACCAGAATCTAACATTAACAGATTGGCGCCGTCTGTGGGAATGAGTATTCAATTTGTTCTCATCACGTTCTCATCAGTAATTCTTACCTCCCATTATGCCTCCTAAGAAGACAACTCATCCTTCCACCTCAAAGCAGACGCTACCTCCACTAGAAGTTCATGAGCAAAATCCCAACCTCCCTCAACTTGCACTGGGAATTCCTCCAGGGCAGCCCAACCCACTTGATTCTATACCACAAAACCCGTTCTAAGATATATTTGGCGGCTTTGATGGTATTATGCGCTTTGTAGGGGATACACTCCTCACTCTCCAAGCTGGATTTCAAACCCTTTCAATTGGTTTGATCAACACTTTCCTCAACCACAATAAGCTCCAGAGGGATCACTATTACAACCTCCGCCTACGACTTCCAGATACTCCCCAGGTGAACCGCAAGCTCAGCAAAATCCTCCTCCAAAGCGTATTTCTCGTGGCAATCAAATTTCGAATCAACGGCCGCAATCTATCCAGCTCCAGTGCCTCTCGACAACGCCAACCTGAAGAACATGATGTCGAAACGTCCAGTTATACCTTACCCTGGTGTTGTAGAATAAAGTTGGTTGAAGGAATTCATAACCTGCAGATCTCGAATATACTTTATGTTCGCTTACATACGACCCGTGAGCGCCTTCGAGTATCGTAAGTCGCGAGCAGATAAGCCGTCTAGCGACCTAAGGTGGTCACATCTCGTAATTTGAGGAAGCTTGCTCATCAATTCGTCGTTGTTCGCATTAGAGTAGCCCTAGTCTTTGGTCATTTGGTGGGGGCATCCCCCATCTCATAGTCTCAGCAGCCCATATAGGCCTGTTAGAGTTTGTTTCTACTCATAGTTTCGGACTAATGGGGACCTCCATCGAGGAACATAATCAACTAGATGTCTAAACTGATTAAATAAGCATCTTATCTAATCTCATGAGATAAGCACCTTATCCCCTGTAGTTAGGAAAGATCTTAACAGCTTATGTAACAAACTAGATCACTCGAATCTGTATAAATAGATGTCCCATAGGTGATAAAGGTACACAACATCTATTCTCATGTTTCACACTTCATCTTACTCTCAAGCCATCTCTAACTTAAGCTTCGGAGGGCCAACGGCCGAGCGCTGGCCACCCTTAGTTTCCCTCTTTAATTTTCAGGTGAGGAGGAGAGCCACCTTCAAGAAGGTCGAATATTAGGGAGAAGGGAACCTGTTACCAAAATCTGACATTAACAGATTGGCGTCCGTCTGTGGGAACGAGTATTTAATTCGTTCTCATCACTAATTCTTATATCTCATTATACCTCTTAAGAAGATGACCCATCCTTCCACCTCAAAGCAGACGCTGCCTCTAGTAGAAGTTCCTGAGCAAAATCCCAGCCTCCCTCAAGCCGCTCCAGGAATTCCTCCAGGGCAGCCCAACCCACCTGATTCCATATCGCAAAACCCGTTCCAAGATATATCTAGTGGCTTTAATGGTATTATGCGCTTTGTAGGGGATACGCTCCTCACTCTCCAAGCTAGATTTCAAACACTTTCTAATCGGTTCGACCAATACTTTCCTCAACCGCAGCAAGCTTCGGAAGGACCACCATTACAACCTACGCCCGCAACTTCCAGACATTCTCTAAGTGAACCGCAAGCTCAGCAAAATCCTCCTCCAAACTGTATCTTCCTCGGCAATCAAATTCTGAATCAACGGCCGTAATCTATCTGCTTCAGTGCCTCTCAACAACGCCAACCTGAAGAATAACCTGATGTCGAAACGTCCAGTTATACTTTACCCTGGGAAGGAGATCTCAGGAGAATCGAGGACCGTTTTACTGATATTGAACAGCGATATCAATCCAACCTCCCGGCTTCCACTCTCGCATTAATCCATCGAGCTGGACCTCCTTTTACTCACAAAGTAATAGAGGCTCCTTTGCCTAAAAAGTATCGAAACGCCCAGCGTTGTTCCATATACCGGTATCGGTGATCCTCTCGAACATCTGGAGACGTATAAATCTCTCATAAAGATAGAAGGATATAGCTCAAAAATTATGTGCAGGGATTTTTCCTTAACTCTAAAGGACGCGGCACGTACTTGGTTTTGTGGTCTAAAGCCTCGATCTATAGAGTCTTTTTCTTATTATCGGATCTTTTCCTTTCTCAGTTCATGGGAAGCATCCGCACCAAAAAGCACACGTCTCATCTATTAGATCTGAAGCAGTAACATGGAGAGACAATTAAAGAATTCACAGTTCAATTTACTGCAGAAGCAGTCCAGACAGAGGGTTATACTGAAGACAAGGGTCTCACTACCCTTATAGCAGGAATTACGAGCGAAAGATTCCGGTTCGTCTTGGATAAAAACCCTCCTAAAACCATGACTGAGTTTCAGGCCAAAGCTCAAAAATATATTAATGCTGAAAAAGTAGCCTTAGCTCATCATGGTATTCAGGGAAAGAAGCAAAAATCTGAGGAAATCTCTCCAATAGATAGAAAGTATCAGTGTGATCGACGAGATCGCTCTCCTAAGAAGTCTTATTTCGCGAAATATTGCAATTATATACCTCTCAATCAATCTTCAGAAAAGGTACTGATGGAGATCAAGTATAAATCATATGTTAAATGGCCTCCACGGATCAAATCAGATCCTGAAAAAGGAGACAAGAGGAAGTTCTGTTACTTCCATAAAGACCATGGGCATAATACCCAAGACTGTATATCTCTTAAGGATCAAATTAAAGCGCTCATTCGAAAGGGACATCTCCGGGATTATGTCACACTACAAGATCGTTTACCCAGAAGATCCGATGCTCCAGCGCATCGCGAAAATCAAGCACAAAGGAAAAAGTCGCCGCAACATCGTCCTACACAGGAAGATGCTGAACCCACAGGCGAAATTCGGACCATTGCAGGTCGTCCGGCTTGTGGAGGAGATTCCCAAGCCTCAAGGAAAGCTATGCTCGAAAGGCATGTCAGAAGCCTCAACATATTTACTGGGTGGAGAAATCTCCAGCTCGGCAAGTTCAAGCTGCCATCCAATCTCTTTCTCTCATGAAGATCCTGAAGGAATTCATTTCCCTCATGAGGACTCCATTGTGGTCGCATTAAAGGTATCAAATTATTTAACTCATCGCATTATGTTGGATACAGGTAGCTCTATGGATGTCCTTTATCTTGAGGCTTTCAACAAGATGGCTCTCACTAGAAATGTACTCAAAGCAATCTCCACCCCCCTGGTCGGTTTCGGGGGTGAGGTAGTAACGCCAGAAGGGAGCATTGACCTTTCAATCATTTTCGGAGAAGCTTTAACCAAAGTCACTGTTTTCGTCAACTTTCTTGTGGTCGATCGAAAATCAGCATACAATGCTATCTTGGGCCAACCCTCGCTCACCAAGATAGGGGTAACTCTACACCCCCTCTACTTATGCATTATGTTCCCCAGTCCAAGCGGAGTTGGGGTAGTTCGAGGGAACCAGAAAAAAGCCCTGAGCATATTATGAAATCGTGGTACAAGACCGAAAGAATGTCAAAGCAGCTCTTATTATGATAATCTCTGGAGATTCAGTGGACTCTCCGATAACAACAACTCTGGACCCAAGGGAGGATACATATCAAGAAGGAGCTCCCAAAGAAGAAACGGTCGAAATACATTTATCTAAGGATGATCCTTCCAAGAAGGTCCATGTCGGATCATCTCTGGATTACATCTTCCAAGCCTACCTGACCAATTTTCTGGTCGAATATTAAGACATGTTTGCCTGGTCTCATAAAGATATGCCAAGAATCGACCCCGACTTTGCAATTCATCACCTGAATGTTGATCTAAGGTTCAAACCCATTCATCAGCGTCGACGAGCATTCACAGCTGAAAGGCAGATGGTTATAAAAACAGAAGTCGACAAATTACTGGACATTGATTTTATCGAAGAGGTCGATTATCTAGAGTGGTTCGCAAATGTCGTTCTAGTACGCAAGGCGAATGGCAAGTGGAGAATGTGAGTAGATTACTTCGTTCTAAACAAGGCATGCCCAAAGGATAGCTTCCCAACTCCCCGTATCGACCAATTAGTTGATTCAACGGCAGGACATGCCTTACTCAGCTTCATGGATGCCTATTTTGGTTACAACCAGATCATGATGCATCCACCCGATCATGGGAATACCACCTTTATTACAGATCGAGGTCTGTACTGTTACAAAGTGATGTCATTCGGTCTTAAAAAAGTTGGGGCCACTTATCAATGCCTAGTCAACAAAATGTTTGCTGCACAAATTGGTAGGAACATAGAAGTGTACATCGACGATATGCTCTTAAAAAGTGTTATGGCCGATGATCATCTTGCGGATCTCTGAGAAGCCTTCGAACTGATAAGGAAGTATCAGATGAAGTTGAACCCAAAGAAGTGCGCTTTTGGGGTTTCCATTGGAAATTTTCTTGGGTTTATAGTTGGTCAACGGGGGATCGAAGCAAACCCAGAAAAGATTAAGGCCCTGATAGAAATGAATCTCCCTCCTACTGTCAAAGAGATCCAACGATTGGCTGGGCGTATTGCATCCTTAAATAGGTTTATTTCACGTACCTTTGATAAATGTCTCCCTTTCTTTAAGCTACTTCGTACGATTGCAAAATCCGACTGGGCATGGACCCAACAATATGAAGAAGCGTTTCAGCAATTGAAGCAGTATATGTTTGCTTCCCCAAGTGTAGGGTTGTGATGTAGTAATAAACTCGGTAAGACCGAGGTCGATCCACAGGGACTTGTGTAGGAATTCACAAACACATCCAATAGTGTCTATTGAGAGCTAACAACCAGATTTTGTATGAGATTGACGTAAGTAACAACTTTGAACTAAATTGAAGGTAAACAATTATAAAAAGGCACTAGGGGTTCAAGGATCCACTTGTAGCAATCCTTGATGTTCAATCCGCTGTGGTTTTTCAATTTCTCAACTAGAATCGATATTAAGATCTATCTAGCCGGATAGGTAGAGCTGTTAAACCAAACAATCTGTCATATGTAAGGCCAATGTATATGATTCACTCAATGCAAGCTAGGATGAGCATGCTCAATTGCATAGGTCAGTCCCAATTCCAATAAACTAAGTTCATAATCATGATCATCATTAAGTCTTGTCACCAGACAAAGCTAGATCATGATTTGAACTTGAATCAAATCACTATGCACAGTCCCATACATAATTCAGAAAACCAGAAAAGTAGAACTTTAGTAGGAAGTTCCCACATGAAGATCATAGTACTAGAGCGTACTCCAATTCCTCAGATCATACAGGTCTAGACTAGCACACAACAATTAAGAACTTAAGTAATTCTCCCAAACATCCATGAGTCATCATAAGACTAAGAAAAACTACTTAGAACTTGTATTAACTTCAAACCATTGTTCATAATCATGAAAACCAATCTTAAAACCAACTAAAAAACTGAATTGAAACATCTTAGATCCACTACAAGCTTCACCTCTTAGCCCTAGCTAAGAGGTTTAGCCGTTCATGATCCAAGGAAACATGAAACAACTAAGAAAAACATAAAATAGTAAAACAAACTAGAAGGAGTTGTGGAACTCCAAAATCCACTTCCGCCGCCTCCCACCTTGCTCAAACTCTTCTAAGATACCCTAGGAACGATCCCTAGGTGTCCTTTTATAGTGGGGAGGCTCCACAACCTCAGAATATTCGAGAATTTGCGTAAAACTTACGCACTGCGCAGAGAAATCCGGACCGAAAATAGAAAGTTCTGTTTTAATCACATGGCCGACCGGTCGCACGACCGGTCTGAGTGGCTGGCCGACCGGTCGTGACCGGTCGGACCTCACTGAGAAACAGTCCAGCAAGCTTCTGAGCCACGAAATTCTCTGGCCGACCGGTCAAGACCGGTCGGACTGGTTTGGTCCTTCTTCCAGCATGTGCATAGCCGACCGATCTTAACCGATCTGGCTCCCTTGGCCGACCGGTCTTGGCCCTATTCTTCTTCAGTTTCTTCTTTCTTTCTTCTTCTTTCTTTCTTCTTTCTTTGGTCCTTCTTCAACCTTCATCCAAAGGCTTCATAATGGCTCTTTTTAGTCTCCTATCGGATGAAGTCCACTCTCATTCCTGTAATCATAAAACATACATTAGGTTAGTCTTTAGATCATGAAAACCATGCATAATGAGTGATGAATTGGGGTTAGAATATGCACAATTAAGAGCTCAACAGTGTATGAGTGCACCTCCTATCTTATTAAAACTTGTTCCACATGAGCAGCTCTTTCTTTATTTATCTATATCTTCCACGGCCGTTAGTGCCGCTTTAATAAGAGAAGACTCTAGGGTGCAGAGGCCCATTTATTATGTCAGTCGTGTAATGGTGGATGCTGAAACCCGATACTCAGATATGGAAAAACTTGATCTGCCACTGGTAATCACAGCATGAAAGCTACAACCTTATTTTCAGGCCCATTCTATAATAGTCCCTACAAATCATTCATTGAGGCAAGTCCTTAAAAAACCTAATGTATCTGGGCGATTAACTAAATGGGCGATCGAACTTGGCGAACACGATTTTACCTTTTGCTCGCGAATTGTTGTAAAGGCACAAACCATAACAGACTTCATTGCCGAATTTACGTATTCGACCTCTATCCTTCCTACCTCCAATGATGACTAGCTGGAAAACAAGCAAGCACCTTGGTCACACTACGTAGATGGATCATCGTGCTCCTCAGGTAATGGAGCCGGATTAATACTAACCACTCCTGATGGATCACAATTCAAATATTCTTTGCGCTTCGACTTCGCGCCTCAAATAACGAAGCGGAATATGAAGCCTTAATTGTAAGACCCGTACCCTGAATTACCCTCCGTACGTTTAGTTTCTGGTACCAGTACGTCCCGAATGGACCAGATTAGCGAGCCTTGATCGTGACCTTATTTTAGTACCGCATCGACCCAAGACCTATACCCCGGTGACCGCGTAGGCGCTGCGATTCCAATGCCGCGCGGCACGCCCCATTGCGATACCCGGTGTGAAAGATGCGTACTTTTGCGCAATCCGAGGTGGGTCGCGCAACGCGTGTGTGGCGTGGGCCCCACTTGCATGAATCCCAAGTACATGTCAAATCAATCTAATCAAGCACCATCACTCTCACCCATACCCCTAGTCTACTCACCCCATACCCACCCCATCACTCTCTCACCCAAAAGTCAACTCTCGCCCATACTTCCCATACCCCTCTCCCATGCTAACCACCACCACCATCATTTCGCCCCATGATTTCCTCCTCTCTCTCTCTCTCCCCCCCCCCCCCCCCCCCCCATACAAGTCCATACGTAGGGGGAGAGGAGGGCTTCTCATTTCAAAATTTCAAGAGTTAGAGAGAGAAAGGAGAGAGAAAGAGAAAGAGATTTGAGAGAGAGAGAGAAGAGAGAGAAAGAGAGAGAAGTAGAGAGATTTAGAGGGAGATCAAGAGAGAAAGAGAGAGTTAGAGAGATTGAAGGAGGAGATCAAGCTTGGAGGACCCCGTTCATCATCCGGATCGTCCGATCGGCAATCCAACCGTCCAACCATCATTGTGAGTGCAAACTTCCCCCCTTTTTCTCGTTTACCTTTCATTTTATTTCCTTGGGCCCACTTTGTGATGGGCAATGAGATGGATGGGCTGGATCGTCCATGAATGGGCCCCACATGACTATAATAATAATTATAAAAAAAAAAAGAGAAGAAGAGGATGGCCGCTGAATAGACAGTGTCCAGAGGACGCTGCTACCAGCAGCGCCTAGCCCCTTTGGGCGTTGACCGTGGGGTCCCCACTCGTGGGACCCACCTTGATGCATGTATTCGATCCACGCCGTCCATCAGTTTCTCCAGCCCATTTTAGGGCTGGACACCAAAAATGAAGTAGATCCAGATCTCGGGTGGACCACACCATAGAAAACCATAGAGATAACGATGACCATTATTGAAACTTCCGTGGCCCACCGTGATGTTTGTAGACGGAATCACCCACCCAATATTGGGCTTATTAGGTCCCCAACGAGCTGGGAAACCTGATGAACGGATTGGATTATACCTATGTGGGCCCCACTTGAAATAAGCAAGAAAGAAAAAAGAGAACGTCAGACGCTGGACATTCACAGCGTCAGAGACGCTGGAACAGTCCAGCGTCACCTGGACGTGTGAATGGGGTCCCCATTCGTGGGACCCACCCTGATGTTTATGTTGTATCCACACCGTCCATCTGTTTTCCCAAGTCATTCTAGGGCCAGGGCCCGAATATGAACCAGATCCAAATCTTAAGCGGACTGCACCACAGGAAATAGTGGAGAACATGATGTCCATTGTCGAAACTTCCTCAGTCCACCTTGCTGTTTGTAGACCTATTCACATACCTAATATTGGGCTCATTGGGTCCCCCATGAGCTGGGGAACCTGATAGACGGAGTGGATCACCCTTATGTGGGCCCCACTCGATCAAAACCAAAAAAAAAGAGAAAGAAAGAAAAGAAGAAGGAGAGGCGTCGCTGACGCTGGGAGTACCAGCGTCCACGGACGCTGGGCTCGCTACCCAGCTGGTGGCCCACTCTATGGGTCCCACCATGATGCGGGTGCTATATCCACACCGTCCATCCATTTGAGGAGATCGTTTTAGGGCATGGTCTGAAGAATGAGACAGATCCAAATCTCTAGTGGACCCCACTTGATAGAAAATAGTGGGGACAGTGACAGACCGTTGAGACCTTCCTACGGCCCACCATGATGTTTATTTGAGATCCAACCTGGTCATAAGCTCACACACGTGCAGGAAGGGAAAACAAAAATATCAGCTTGATCAAAAACTTCTGTGGGCCCCTCTTGATGAGATAAAAAAATTAAAAAAAAATAGATAAATAAATAAATAAATAAAGTAAAGAAGAGAGAGAAGGAAGGGGGCGCTGGCCGTGGGTTGGCTGGGCTGCCCAGCAGGTGGCCCACTAGTGGAACCCACCTAGAATGTATGTGCTTTATCTATTCCGTCCATATGTTTATCCAGCTCATTTTAGTGGCTGAGCCCAAAATTTAAGCATATCCAAATGTCAAGTGGACCATGCCACGAGAAACAGTGGGAATAATGATCTCCACCGTTGAAACCTTCCCAGCCCTACAGTGATGTTTATTTGTCATTCAACCTGTTCATAAGATTATATGGATGTAGGAGAAAGCAAAAATATCAGTTTGATTCAAAACTCTTGGGGCCCATTTGGGTGCCACGCTACAAGCAGCGTGCTTTGGCACGCTGCCCAGCAGGTGGCCTACCCTGTGGGTCCCACCACGATGCATCTGTTTTATCTATGCCGACCATCTATTTTTTCATATTATTTTAGGGCCGTGGGCCAGCTCAATGAGGTAAATACAAACCTCAAGTGGACCACATTGTAGGAAACAGAGGTCATTGATGCCCACCTTTGAAAGCTTCCTTGGGGCCATTGTAATGTTTATTTATCCATCTAACCAAAGGTGATGGGGCCCAACTTTGGGTCCCACCTTGATGAATGTTGGGTATACCTTGTCGTTCTTCTTGGCAGGGGTGTGGGCCCAGTTTTGGGTGGGCCACACGTAGAAAATAAGGGTGATTGACCGCCTACCATTGGAAACTTTACGGGACCCATATGTTATGTTTATTTGCCATTCTTCCTGTTCTTAAGTCACCCAGCCATGGGTGGGGTTCCACACGTGTGGTGTGCGGGCCCCACCATGATTAGTGGGAAAGCACAAATATCTGGTTGATCCCAAACTGTTGGGGCCCATTGATGTATATGGCTTCCCCACTCCTTTGTGTGGTTATCCCCAACCACAGGTCCACCTTGTTATGCATGTGTTCTATCCACATCAGTCATTGGCCACTATGGTGCGATATGTATGTTGGCCATCCAATAGGACCGCCTTAATTTTGTGCTTGATCCAAACCATTCAAATGAATGGACCCTAGCATGTTATGTACAGGATAGCCTTGGGACCACCTTAGTGTGCGTGTTCGAGTGACCGCGTTGTCCATCCCGTGGATCTACCATGATGATTAGTTGTGTAAACCCTTATTGAAAGGTCACCCTTAGAGTTTGCTCGATCCAAGTCACAGGGCTACCTTCTTAAACTCACCTTGTTGAACCATCTTGTCAATTCACCTTGTTAACTCACCATGTTTACCCGCCCTGTCAACCTGCCTTATTGACTCACCTTGTTGACTCACCATGTTGAATGATCCTAGGAACTCAGCTTGTTGTATACTCATATGACTCACCCCTCCTACCTTTGTACCCAACTATTAAAGACCATCATATCGTATATATCCCATCCACACCATCTGTTTACCTTTAGGAAGAGTGTGGGGCTCATCCTCGACGTTCGTATGTCATCTAGGCCATCCATTATATGGAGCCTATCTTGCAATATGAGGTCAGACCTGTCGTCCCTTTTTAGACCTCATCGTATTGACCATCTATCTCAGATTACCCTACCACGTATGATTCTCTGTCATGACCTGTCTATCTTGCACCCCGTTCTATGACATTCCTTTTACGGACCATTATTGTGTTTATCTCAACTGTACTACAGGATTATGGGTCTCGGCATGATTTTGGGTATTCTACTCTTGCCATTCAGATAGGTTCTACCTTTGATATGTTGGTAGTATATTCAACCATTCCCTTTCCAGTTGGGTTATTTGAATGTTGAAGGTTAATCCACAGCGTTCAATTGTTGGACCATCTGTGTTATTATATACCACCCATTTAGGGTCATATCTCTTTGTGTTTGCTTGTGTTATAAGTGAATTATCTTTTTATGATGTTTTTTGTATGTCTGTCGCCACACGTAGTGTTGTTTGGAATACTCATATGTGATCTTTATACTATATGCTTCGACGACTACCATGCTTGCGTAATGAGTATGCATCCCGAATCACCATTGTTAGTTGGGGACCACTAGGGCATAAACGCATTCATAAAGCATTCGAGATGTAGTCGCGCAAATGTAATTCACGTGCTCTCTATCGCAAACCTCTCCAATAGGTATGGGACTATTCGAGGACAGGAGTCTATCATCCTAACTTACACTGTATGGCAGGAATAGCTTAGCATACCTTGTAGCCCTTGGTGCGAGATTCCCTGGCTAGCGACATCCCACACTATGACTCGATCATTCATATGTGTCTCCTCATTTTAATCATATCTCAAATAGGTTAGACTAGATTGTTTTATTGCCATCGTGGTAGATTGACTACTTATTGGCATTCATACTGTATGCTTGGCTCATGCATCATTAATGCTTGGCTCATCTGATTGTCCTTATATCAACCGCCCATATCGGCCGCGATTGTCGTGCAGTTCATTACCAGTTGACGGTGACATTGTATTCGAGACCCTATAGTTTTATGGTGCTATTTGGAGACTTGCACGGGCATGTCGTCCCATGTTTGTATGCATGGTTTCATTTCACACCGTCTGCTTGTGCCGCATAAGCATGGTTACTACGTTGCAACCAAAGCTTCATCGTGGTTTGCAGAACACCGAAAATATGTGATCTTTAAACTGGATGCCAAAGATGTCCCTGGGTGAAAGTCCCTGATCCCGTTGGTACCAAGGTGGGTGCTCCATTCAAGGACCGGGTAGTTTAATCATACACCAGTATGCCAAATACCAAACAGCAGTGTTTTCCACTGCACGTGGTCAGTTTGGAAGGAGGTCTGACCTAACCTGCCGGAAGAGTATTGGCAAAGTGGGTTGAGTTTGACCAGCTGTGAGTAGGTCCGCTATTGCACCAGATAAGCTTTGGCATTCTACTGGTGAGTAGTGAGGTCTGTGAGACCCCGGTGATGTTCCGTTTCAGAGATGGTATTGGTATCAGTGATGTGACTGATGTTCTGTATGGTGTGGGACGGTCCTGACGTGGGCGGGTGTGATGTGGGCGGGGCTGTAAGCCTGGGCGAGCTACCAGTTCCGAGTCCTGCATTGCTTGGGCGATCGCGATATGACTGTTCGTATCTGGACCACTGTACTGAGAGGTAGTGATTTGCATACATGCATTGGATCATTGCATGTGACATTAGGCCCTGTAGGACATTGCATAGTATGAGTATATAGCCTTGGTAGGCTGGTTACCTGTATTATATGCTTGCATAGCCATGGCAGGTTAGTTATCTGTATTGCATGCTTGCATAGCCGGGGTAGGCTGGTTATTCATATCACATGATCGTGTAGCCTAATTAGGCTAAGTTTTGGTTTAGATTTCTCATCATGCTTTACTGCTTACTCTGATATTTATCATGCTTACTATACGCATTGCGCACGCACACACGCACTCACAAAGCTTCGTTCGAAGCTTATGCGCGTTTGTTACGCTGCAGGTTATACCAGAGTGTATCAGCAACGTTGAGTTGGAGTTGGGAGTGCAGTAGCAGGAGGTGCCGGATTGTGCACAGTTTTTTTATTTTTACGCATTGTGTATTTACCTTTCAGTACTGTATGTAAACGAAATGACTCAGTGGAAATATTATTTTTGTCTTTGATGGTACTCATATGGTGATGCTCATGTTTCAAAAAAAAAATTCAGACCCTAAAATCCTCCTTGTGGTATCCCAGGATCGGAACCTGGCGTGTGAGGTTAGGATCCAAGATCGGGATAGTACGAAGGCTGCCACCTCTGAATTCGGGTTACGGCGAATGGACATCGAGAACCGAATTTGGGGCGTGACATTAATAGTTGGTCTCGAATTAGCAAATATATTCACGATAAGGAACCTGCTCATTCACAGTAACTTACAGCTCGTTGTAAGTCAAGTGCTCAATGAATTTGAGGCAAAAAGAAGAGAGGATGGCTTCATACAAATCCCAAGTATTAATCTTACTTGCTAAATTAAACAAATATGAAATAATTCATATACCTCGAGAAGAGAACAGGCTTGTAGATTGTTTAGCGAAATTAGCTTCCGCACCTGAGTCTAATCTAACATGAGCTGTTCCTATCAAGCATCTCTCTGCCCCGAGTATCAATCAAGTCACTCTAGAACGAGTCACTACAATACAATTATCTCCATGTTGGATGGATCCCATCATCCTTTACCTCCAAAACGGATAACTCCCAGATGACAAAAAATCAGCTTGACAAATTCGCTATCGTGCTGCCAGGTACATCTTGTAAAATGGAAAATTATTGTGTAGGAGTTTTACTTTACCATATTTAAGGTGTCTCCATCCAGAAGAAGCACAACGTGTTCTAGATGAAATACACCAGGGGGCATGCGGTAATCATCCCAAAGGACGGTCTCTAGGGTACAAAGCAATGAGACAAGGGTACTATTGTCCCACTGTGAAGGCAGACGCCATCGAATTTTCAAAGAAATGTAACAAATGTCAACGATATTCTCTAGTCCCTCATTTACCATCTGAACAAATGATGCCAGTGGACGGCCCTTGGCCTTTTGCTCAATGGGGAGTCAATATAATCGGACCACTACCTATGGGAAAAAGGATAAAATAGGTTCGTAATTATGGCAATCGATTATTTCACCAAATGGGTCAGCGGAACCTCTGGCCACCATCACAAAAAAGCAAACTACTAAATTCATATGGAGGAATATCATATGCCGCTATGGACTTTCCCATACCATAATTTCTGACAACGGAAGACAGTTTGATAATGACGCATTCTCCGAGTTTTGCGAGAAATGGAAGATACATAATATTCGAACTTCCCCATATCATCCTCAAGCTAATAGACAAGTGGAGGTGATTAATAAGATTATCAAGCACCATCTGAAGACTAAGCTTAATAAACGTAAAGGTATGTGGCCAAAACTTCTACCAGAAATTTTATGTGCTTACAGAACAACAACCCGCACGTCAATGGGAGAAACACCTTTCTCTCTAGTATTTGGTACTAAAGCGGTTGTCCCAGTGGAAGTCGAAGTACCCACTCATCGAGTAGAACATTATGAGACAATGCATAATGAAGAAGGCTTAAAACTTCATCTCGATCTCCTAGAAGAAAGAAGGGACACATCTCGACTCCGAGCAATGGCCTATCAATAATGTATAGCCTGTTACCACAATTTAAAGATCTAACCCAGGGCTTTTCAGCTCGGTGACTTGGTGCTCAGACAAAATATCGGAACAGCCACTCGGTCACTATATCCTAATTGGGAAAGCCCGTATCGAGTCATCAAGATCGTTCGACTAGGTACCTATTATCTGGAAGACATGAGAGGAAGACCCCTACGTTGCCCTTAGCACGTGGAACACTTACTCCGATATTTTTCATAAAGCATTTATGAACTGAACGCTGAATCATATTTAAATAAAGACGATTTCTTTCATTCTAGCTGATCAGCTGTAAAACCTATAACTTGGTCGCTACTCCATTTTGGACCTGAATAGCCCTGAAGAGAATACAAACGTTCTCTTGAACAAAGTCTTCTGCTTACTACAGAGCCAAAGACTCAATTGATAGATCAGTCTATCTCTACGCGGATGTGGTCGCCAAGACCTCCCTGATTGAGCCCAACTCATTTCCATGGGTTGAGTAATTACACATTCAAGCATAATTCATTTCCATGAATTAGAAAAGAGAAGACAAAATGATTCTTTTTTATTTAAGTTCATTCAATTACAAAAACATCAAATTGTTTTCTATGAAAAAAAGAAGGGAGAGATCAAGATCAGCGTTCAGTTGCTCATTCTTGAGCATGGCTTGTAGAAGGCGTACGGCTCTCAACTTTAAGGTCCATCTCAGGAACTCCTGCAGCTTCGGTAGGCTCCATGACTTCATTTGCAGCAGATGCTCTTTCTTCAGCAGCGACAACGGCCGCGACCTTTTCAAATTCCTCCAAGTTGAATGCTGGAGAAATTTGTTGCATCACTTTTATCGCAAAATCACGACCAACGTCGTATGATTCGTATCGTTCATCTTCATAAAGTTGTGAAGTCTGGAACTCCAGAACCGCACGGGGGCCTTCTTCAGACACCATCTTGACGTAAGCCACCCTTTCCTCTTCCCAATGAATGGAGTCGACTTTCAGCTCTGCAAGGGCAATCTTCTCCTTCTCCAAGTTTTCTCTGACCTCTTTGAGTTGTGACTTGCTCTCTGCGAGCTGATGTTCCAGAGAGATCTTATCCTAGCGAAAAATCTTTCTCCTTCTCGATCTTCTCCTTCACCTCAGCAAGTCTCGTGAACTTCAGATCCAGCGATTGATACCTTTTGGTTAAGGCCTAGATCTTGCCAATGAGGATCTTCTTCTCCTCATTTATCTTGGTGATTAGAGTCTCGCGAGCCCTTATGACTTAATCCCTCCCTTGGATCTCATTCTCCATGGCCTTCTTATTTTCTTCGGCCTCATCTATAATACGACGAGCAACAATGATGTCACCTCTCGTTCGTATGGTAAGGTCCAAACCTTGCTAAAAAATTAAAAGAGCTATCACCAAAGGCATAAAAGTTTCTTTAAATAAATAAAAGAAACCATGAAGCATTTTATATATACTTGGACCATCCTCATCCCCGCATCTAGAGAGAGATCCCCCGGACTGGGCTCAGGAAGAGCGCCAAAAGATTGCAGAGTGTCATTATCAAATAGAAACTTGTAGATAGGGTGCAAGTGACCTGGAATGGTGAAAGTCCCAACCCCAGAAGGTTGAGCCACGACCATTTCAGCAGCGCTCAAGTCATGAGCAAAAGATGGCTCCCGAGCAGGTGCCAACTCTCGAGCAGTAACTGACTCTCGGGCAGGAGCCAACTAGCGAGCAGCATCAGGCCCGTGACTCCCCTCATCCGAAGGATGACTTGGTCCCACCTCGTCACCCCTTGGGGAATTATCAACTATATCAATAACTGGTTGTTCAGGAGGAACAACTGGAGTACCCACGGTAGCTTCAGCTATGGGAGGGTTGCGTGGTTGTGAGCTGTGAGCAGGCTTGTCTGTTCATTAAGGAGGATTAGAGGGGCCGGGCGTCGTCCTCTTCTACCTCTTCGAGGCAGTACCCTTCAGACGGGGCAACACCCACCTCTTTTCACCGACATTTACCATGGCTTCTTCTTAGGAGATAAGTTCGAAAGCAGTAAGTCGTGGAAGTGAGAGGGTGAAGCTAATATCTCTGTCGTCCTCCGACAGCTTGAAGACCTTAACAATTTTCTCGTTAATTCCTCCTCTCAAGCTGGGTTTCTTTCCAACCAGAATACCTGTGACCACTAGTAAAACTGAATAAATAAAGGAAATAAAACCATGTTGGTACTCGTACAGAAGTGAAGATCCACCCACCTTCACAAAAGAAGTGACTGACGTTATGGCCCCTAAGGTTGGACCCCATGTCAGATTCCCAGTTATCAAGAGACATAAAACCATTGTCTCCTCCACCTGTGATAATTCGAAGAGGGGTTCCTCAAAATCTCATTCTCTCGGTGCCAATAACACAGATAGTACCAACCCTCACTAGAAGGAGCCTTCTTGAGTTGGAACATCTTTAAGAATTCATCGGCCTTCAAGTCCCCGTTATCGGCTTGTTTCCAGAGGACAAAAGCGCTCAGTATAACTCTCTAGCCATTTACAATGAGTTGTCCAAGGGCGATCTTATAGATACGGAGTACGTCTTGGATAAAGGGATGAAGGGGGAGACTCACACCAAGTTCAAAAAAGTATTTATACAGGGCCACACAGTCCAGTGGTGGAGAATCCAGAATCTCTCCCTCCCCAGGTAACTAGAGAATGACAGATTCGGGAATCTAGTATTCCCCCGTAAATTGTTCAAATGTTCCTCAGTCATTATAGAGGGATACCCAGACGCAGAGTACCTCCCCGCGGGTACCCTTGCGTTGTTTGAGGAGGAAGAATCCGGAGTTTCATCCCCCAAAGGAACGGCTTCATTGTCAGAATCCCTCGCCATTAAAAGGAAGAAGTTAGAAAAGAAGAAGAAAAATACCTCAGGAACGAGGTCTCGCCAGAGAAGAAAAAGGAGGGAGTGTTTTAGAATTCTCCAGAAAACTTCGAAGTAAAGAAATGCTCCACAGGCGTTCGGATATATGTATGCAATCATTCTTTTAAAGATTTGAATGACACGCGGCGATCCTTCGTTTGGCACGACAGTCGAACGGGCACGAGCATTAACTCCTAAAGACACGTGGCGAGCGCTGCTTCATTTCTTTCGGCCGAAAAGCTGATGCTCATTAATGCAAGGCTCAATCATGTACGACTACTCCCCTTCGAAAAATGTGATAGGTGGTTACAAGCGCAGTCAAGTCCTTCGCTTAGCTGCTAAAAAACAAAGGACTTGGGGGGCATCTGTTGTAGAAAAAGTTGGTCGATGGAATTCGTAACCAGCAGATCTCGAACATCTTTACATTCACTTATATATGACCCACAAGTGCCTCCGAGTATCGTAAGTCGCGAGCAAATAAAGTGTAAAAGCACCGCCTGGCGAGCCGAGGTGGTCGCATCTCGTAATTTGGGGAAGCTTGCTCATCAGCTAGTCGTCGTTCGTATCCGAATAGCTCTGGTCTTTGGTCGTTTGGTGGGGACGTCCCCTATCTCATAGTCTCAGCAGCCCATATAGGCCTGTTTAGGTTTGTTTCTACTCATAGTTCCGAATTAAAGGGGACCTCCATCAAGGATCGTAATCAGTCAGGTGTCAAAACTGATGAGATAAGCATCTTATCCCCTAAAGTCAGGAAGATCTTAACAGCTTACGTAACAAACTGTAACAGCTTACGTAACAAACTGGATCACCCGGATCTGCATAAATAGATGGTCCCATGGGTGATAAAGGTACACAACATCTAATCTCACGTTTCACACTTCATCTTACTCTCAAGCCTATCTCTAACTTAGGCATCGGAGGGCTAACGGCCAAGCGTCGGCCACCCTTAGTTTCTCCCTTTCATTTTCAGGTGAGGAGTATATTTGGGAGGAGGGAACCTATTACCAGAATCTGATGTTAACAACCAATAACCATGATATTCCGAACGCTGAATTCCATTAGTAATTCTGACCCTATTATCATGGCTTCGTATTCGGCTTGATTATTGGTGCATTCAAATTCCAACTGGAAAGAAAAATCATGCTGGTTACCATTTGGGGCGATCAAAATGATCCCAACTCCGACAGTTTTATAAGTTCAAGAGCCATTAAATATCAACTTCTAAGGAGTCAAATATACATGGTATAAATCGAGTACCTGAGGGGAAAGTTGATCTTCCAAATCTAAAGAGTGATTAGCTAGAAAATTAGCAATCGCCCACCCTTTTATCGATTTCTGAGGTACATATCTCAATTCAAATTCAGACACGGCCAATGTCCATTTGCCGATTCGGCCACTGAGAATGGGCCAATTAACTATATATTTTATTATATCAGTTGAAGCGATTACAGAGACACTTTTGGCTAACAAGTATTGTCTTAACTTTGTGGCTGAGAAATACAAAGACAAGCACAATTTCTCAAGCCGAATATTGCCTTTCTATGTCGAAAAATGTTCAACTTAGATAGTAAACTGCTCGCTCTATCCTATTGTTGTCTTCTTGAACCAATAAATCTCTGATTGACTCCATGGAGGTCGCTATATACAGCTTTAGTGGCCGTCCACAAACAGGTGGCATTAAGACTGGCGGCTTTGTTAGATACTTCTTAATCTCTTTGAAAGCCTGCTGATGTCCCTTCTCCCACCTGAATTCATCATCCTGTTTTATTTTAATTAAAGGAGAAAAAACATTAGTCTTTCCTACACAATTTGAAATGAAACGCCTCATAAAATTAATTTGACCCAAAAAATGCTGCAATTCCTTTTTATTCTTTGGAGCCTGAGCATTAATGATGGCTCAAACTTTGTTTTTATCAACCTCGATTCCATGTTGATGTACAAGAAATCCGAGAAAATTTTCAGTTGATACCCCAAACGCACATTTGAGAGGATTCATTTTCAATTTATGATTCCTCATTCGTATAAATGATTTGCGTAAATGTGCGAAATGCTCTCCAAGATTGGCCAATTTTATGACCACGTTGTCAACATAAACTTTCATAAAATGGCCGATCATGTCATGAAATATTGTATTCATGGCCCTTTGGTATGTCGCCCTAGCATTCTTCAATATGGAAGGCATGACTACCCAACAAAACATGCCAAGAGGACCAGGACACCGAAACGCTGTTTTTGGAACATCGTCCACTGTAATGTATATCTGATTATATCCTGAATGACCATCCATAAAAGAGATAATTTGATGACCAGCCACTCAGTCAATCAACTGGTCTACAATCGGCATTGGGTATTCATCTTTTGGAGTTGCTAAATTTAAGTTTCTAAAATCAATGCATACCTGAAGCTTACCATTCTTCTTGATTACCGGGACTACATTCGAGATCCATTCTGCATACTTGATAGGCTTGATGAACCCTGCTTTGAGCAATCACTCAATTTCTTCTTTTATCTTATGAGTAACTTCGGCCGTCATTCGCCTCGCCTCGGTGGCTACTTGTGTGGCTGAAATCCCTCCTTAGTCGGTAACTCGTGCTCTACCAAACTTCGGTTTAGCCTCGGTAATTCGTGATAATCCCATGCGAAACAATCAGTGAATTCTTTGAATAAACCAACCAATTCGGCCTGAACTTGTGGTGTTAGAAGTCGACTCACAAATGTTGGTCGAGGGTTTTGTTCAGTTTCCAAATTCACTTCAATCAATGGATCCGGCATTTGAGCTTAAGGATCATCTAGATTATCAGGAGCATCTTCTAAATCACTCAAAGAAATCCTATCCTCTGCAACTATATCAATCAGCATGATAACTTCGGCCAAATTCACAAAACAACCATCCTCATAATATTGAAGGCTTTCTTCAAGCCTTTTTATTATGGCCATGGAGTCAGCCTGGTGTGTTTCCTTTATCATGGTGTGATTCATGGAATTTCTTCGATGATGGATTTCGATGCAGGCTAATATAGCACAATGTCCATCGGCTGACTATTGTCAAGGCAAAATACTGAAGTAATGTCTTGCACAATACCTTCTGAGGTTTTCATTATCGACATTCCGATCGATCGTCCATACTTATTTCTTCCAGTAAATTGGATTGTCCCAACTTCTTCCCCATAATTATACGCCTCACTAGCATTTTGTGTCGCCAAGAATGGCTTATTATTGGCTATGACTAGCTCGACTTTATCTTGATTCTAGAACACTATGAATTGATGTAAAGATGATGGAATGCATCCAAAGGAATGAATCCAATCTCTTCCCAATAATGCATTATATTTGGATGAAGTATCGACCACGAAGAAGGCAACTAACACCATCTTGGTTCCGACCGTAAGATCAATGTGTAATACCCCATGAGTGTTAGTAATACCTTCAGTGAAATTACTAACAGTTACGTCAGAAGGTATATGATCAGCTGATGATTTCCCTAATTGGGACATATTCTTACAGGAAGGAGGTTGACCGCAGCCCCATTGTCTATAAGAATTCTAGTAACTAGATACCCTTTGAGGTGAGCTGATATGTATAGGGGCTTGAGATGTTGAGTCATACTGAGAGTTGGTTTTTTGATGACAACTTTTTCTACTAACATACCTGGTTGAACGGTGATAGTATTCAGCGGCTGCATCTGACTTGAGTCTCCTCTTTCTGTAGTTCTGGATATTCCTGGCTTGTGACACAACACATGTTGTGTTACAATATGAGGATTTACTTCTTCAACGTCGCCCCTTATCTCATTTTGTTGGTGTGACTTTGCCTAAAAATTAGAAGGAAGGGTTAAGACCATATTACAGTAAAATGTTATGGGTGGTAACGTCCCAAACACAATTTCCATATTCGAGGGTATCCCTAATTTGGGTAGCCTTTCTTCTTCATTTTTTTTTATTGCAATGGATCTGGACCGATCATTTCCTCTTGAACAATTGGAGTCGTGTCCAATGTTCTGGCAGCCACAAGAAGTTCTTCAATCAACAAGTCGTCGTCCCCCATCCATTCTTCATTAAAATCGTCCAGTAAATCATCCTGTTCCTCGATGTCGACCATCTTAGTGGAGCTTTTGCCATCTTGACATTCCGCGTTTGATTCTTTCTTTTCGAATGGTTCCATAACCATGTCGACCATATTGATCGTAGCTTCTTCGTCTTCGATTAGCGGTTTATTTACAAAACTTCCCAGAATAACTTCGCTATACGAAGTTGCTGCCCTTTTTTCAGTTGCTCGATGCCACTGCCATTGTCGTTTTTGCGACCGCGTTATTCTTTCAGGCACACCAGGAAATTTGCGATGCCTTACTCTTTTTAATTCCTCTATCTATACTACTGGAGGTTTGACCATTCTTGGTCTATCTATTAGCCATTGTGTCGGCCAATATGACCGTTCCGACTGTCTGATTTTATAGTCATTTGTCCATCGATTATCGTTCCGCTAATGCTCCGTATAAGCATGCTTGTAAGCAGGCTTGGACAGCCTCCTTGCACAATGGACACATCTTTGTGATTCATAACGTTCAGGTGGCCTACCTCTCGGTCACCATCTTGACCATTTAGAGTTTGTGTACCGCTGTCAAGGTTGTGACTCTATCCTTTGTGAAGTTTCATGGGGTTTGTAATCATTCAGATCTCTTTTCATCGCTGCCGATTGATTCTTCGAAGATCGGCCATAACCATGTTTGCCTCCAGTGCTGGTGGGAAAGGATCGGTATCGATCATTATTGGTTCCTCCTCCTTTTCTGGAAATTTCAATAGACCTTTATCAATATTGTCTTGGACGATGTTCCTTTATACAATACATTGGTTAGTGGCGTGGTTTTGAGTTCCATGCCATTTACAATATGTAACCTTTTTTAATTCTTCTGCTGTTGGTACTCTATGATTGATGGGGACCTTAATGAATTTCCCTATCAATAGTATTTTAAATATTTCATCAGCTCGGGCAATATTAAAAGAAAATGTTTTCTGGGTTTTGGGTGCGGCCGATATCGTGGTTTTGGCTTTGATCAGGGCAGAACATACCAAAGGCTTTTTAGCTACGACTTCAGTGATAGCAACTTCATAATTGGGATCATAATAATACGTCCCGATTGATGCCTTCTTTTATTTGGATACTCCCTGCAAAAGTTCTTCGTATCTACAGACTTTTTGAGTTAGATCATATAAATCTAAGAATTCAGTACCAATAAATTTCTTTCGAAGTTTCAAAACTAATCCATCTTGAGCAAGTTGTACAAACTCTAACTCAGGTGTTACTATTTTACACCTACTCTTTACCCTTTTAAATCGGGTGATATAACTTTCACATGATTCTCCTGGTAATTGGTGAAGTCTTGTCAAATCTTTCATGGTCATTTCCCTATCTCTGGAAAAGAATTGGGTATGGAATTTCTCCTCTAACTCTTGCCATGTATGAATTGAGTTTAGCAATAAATTAGAATACCATGTGAATGCTGCTGCTATTAGTGAATGACCAAATAGTTGTAACTTATAATACTCGTTATTAGCGAGTTCACCACATTGCATGGTGAACCGACCGACATGTTCAATAGTTGACTGTCGGATGTCACCTGAGAATAACACAAAATCTGGGCGATAATTCCTAGGCAATGGATGTTGTCGGTCGACTCGCTCTAGATATGGCTTATGGTAAATTGGAATAATATTTCGTCCCAAAACTTGTCCAGCTACCTCTTGGACTAACTAAACAATATGGTTTCGATCAACCCGTTGGGGTTTGGGAGCAAGTGGCGGCTCAGGGATTCCACGATTTTGCCCTTCCTGAAACAGTGGATTCCTAGGGTATTGTTGAAATGGTTGCCCCATAGGAATTCCGTGGTTTCTGGTTTCGGGTATAAAATTTCTCGCGTCAGGCCGTCTAAAATTATAGTTCGGCCCAACGTTACACATTTCTGGGATTGGATAGACTGGGACAACTCGTGGTGGCCCTTGAGGTGGTTACGCCATATTATTGACTGACCTCCCTTCGTTATGCGGAACTGGCATAGTTGTCCTCTCTGTGATAACATTCATCATTTGATGCATAACCTCGGTCTGATGAGCTATCATCTATTCAAACTATCTGTTTGCACACGAAGATGCTCGGCCCGAACATTTATCATATCCACCTGAGCTTTCCCTTGTTCTTTAATTTGTTGTACAGTCACTCATACTTCTCTAAGGCCACTCGTAACTTCATCTAGCAGAGTGGCCAGAGAAATTGACTCTGTGACTCGGTCAATCGGGTTTATCGGGTTAATATTCATATCAGGATTAGGGGTTGTGACTACCTCCAATTCAATGTGTGGTAGTTGAATAGTAGTATCCTCTGGTTCTACCTCGGCAATTCGATTACTCCGACTCATAAATCTTGTATAATGTATAAATAGCAACGCGAAGTCCCACCGGGCATGCTAAAAAATGTTGCCAAGCTATTCATCGGCCACATGTATGATATGTGTGTGGGGGTGCCAAAATCGATTTTCGTGGCTCGATTCCAACTAAACAACGATGACCCGAGTGCCAGGGAAGGCAGATACGTCGTGATCGACCGTATATGACCGAGATCTGTAGAGATCGGTCGCCTAACTATGTTAGTGCACTTTTCTTTGGCATACTAGTGCACTTTGTTTGTCAATTACTTAGGTCAGTGAGTCTAGTGTCGGTTGAGCTTAATGAAGACGAAGACCGAAGACTCGAGACGGACCGGCTGCATCAAGAAAGAAGAAACAGGTAAAAGTGATGCCTTGGTGAGCCTTAACCTAGTACCTACCTAAAACCATTAACCTCTAGATGACCATAACCCAATAGGCATATCATTAGTCATCTTAGATTGGCATTAGGTGTCCCAAATGACCACCAAAAGAATGGTCAAGAGGTTGCATGATATACTGCAAAACAGCAAGAATTCATGCCTGGCCGGGATCCCGACCTAGTGTCCACCGGGCGCCCGACCAAAGAGGGGATCCGTCCAAAAGAGTTGGCCTGAAAGTCCAATGGTCATCGGGCGCCCGACCACAACATGTCTGGGCGCCTGACCAATGCAAAAATCGTCCAGTAGCACAAGACCAGTTTGAGGATTAATTCCAAGCGCCCCACCAAGTAAACCACAGGGCGCCAGACCAGTGAAAATGGCTATCGGGCGCCCGACCACAAATTGTCCGGGTGTCCAACCAACTCAAAAACAGTCCAGCGTTTGAAATATTTTTATGGACCGGATTCCGAGCGCCCGACCCAAGTTAACCGGGCGCCCAACCCTGCGCGAATCTACCCGTTATTTGACCGTTGGGAGAAACTTTATAAAAGTGAGGAATTCGATTTTAGGGTCAACAGAGGGGATTTTGAGGAGATAGAAGCCACCATTACTAGAGACCATCAGAGGCTCTATCCCAAACCCATAACAAGTCATTCTTCTTGTGTTTTCATCACAAGCTTGGGCCATTCAATGGCATCTTGAGAATGGACTTGTTCCCTCTTGATTCCTAGGGTTTAGACACCTTGATCATAGTTAAATCCCTTGTCTAAACACTACCTAGGAGTCCAAATAGGTGCATTCCTCTAGGAAACTCTTCTCCTACCATTTGTAGAGGTTTTACCATTCCCTATCACCTTGGGTGTCTTCAATGGAGCATCACGTGCAAGGTAGCTGACTTGGAGCTGAAACCTTGGCAAAGCAGCGGCATCAAAGATCGGGGGAGCACAAGGGGAGCTGATTTAAGCACGGGAGAGCAAGAAGAAGCAACCAAAGCGGCGCTACAAAGGGGATCAATCTGACAAATAAGGTTGTCTTTGTTGGAGTCCATCCACTCAATTCCCTATGGGAGTTGAGTGTAGAGTTTGTTTAACAAACTCGAACTTGGGTCGTTTACCGATCCTTGGCTTGTTAGTCGGCCTAAAATCTAGGGACCTTAGTCGTTCCTTGGCCTGTTTGTCTGCCTAAAGACTAGGGGTCGTTCAGCACTCATTGGCTCCTTTGTCGGGCCTAAATTCAGGGACGTTAGCCGTTCCTTGGCTCGTTAGTCGGCCTAAACAAAGTCTCCAAGGGGGAACCACCAACACGGGTGTAAACGTGTAGGTTGGGAGTAACCTGTAAACTCCCCGGTTGGGTGGATCCGAGTTAAAACACCTTAGTTGGGAGGAACCAGATTTAAACTCCTCAATGAATGCCGGTGTGCTCAAAGGGGTTGAGTACTTAAACCGGGAGTGGAGTAGACAAGTAGTCGAACCACTATACATCCTTGTGTTTGTAATTGTTCTTGAGCACATTTCTCTTTATGCATTACATTTAAGTTGTTAATTATGAATGCTTAGTTAGGAATGTATGCTAGGATCTTGATAGGCACATCCACACACACAAGATGTACTTTCACTCCTTGAGTAGACTTGAGCTTAATTGATCCATCCTCATTTAAGTTTACTTGAGTTGCATAGATTAGATTCTTCATTAGTTTAATCATTTATTGATCTATGCTTACTTAGACTAGGTTGTTAATTGCTTTCATCATATGCTAGTCTATTAATTGGACCCACTAAGGCTTGGAGGCCGAAGTGTTAATCGCTTACGTAGTTTAATTTGTTAAGTTGGCAAAAAGAATTTAAAAAGGTCCTAATCACCCCCCCCCCCCCCCCCCAGGTTTTAGCCATAATTCTAGTTGCTCCTTAAGCTTCCGCACGTATGCGTAGGGTGTCGAGTTAGGCTACCTGACGAAATTTCAATTGGTATCAGAGATGGGTTGCTCTTCAAGGACTTCTAGAGTGAGATCTGATACTAGAGCACTAGCATCATGTCTAACTGATATGGGAATACTGTCAACCGTCCACCATACTTTGACGGATCGAACTACGCTTATTGGAATGCTAGAATGAGGATTTTTCTCCAATCCATCGACCAATCCGTGTGGCCAGCAACATTAAATGGATATTCCTTGCCCACTGAACAAGTGGAGGTTGATGGTAAGATCATTGTCATTCCCAAAGATGATGAGAAATGGAATGACAATGAGAGAGCTCAATATGTGGCTAATGCCAAAGCTCTCAATGCGATTTACTGTGGTGTTTCCCTGAAGAATTTCAGCGCATTCTCACATGTGCAACTGCAAAAGAAGCATGGGATATATTTGAAGTAACCCACGAGGGAATCAACACAGTAAGACGCTCAATGCTTCAGCACTTAACCACCAAACTTGAAAACATTAGGATGGAAGAGACTGAAATCTTCATGGAGTTTTATACTAAACTTTCTGATATTTGCAACTCCATGTTTGTCTTGGGGGAAAGGGTTCCGGAAGGAAGGTTATGTAGAAAAATTCTTAGATCCCTCCCGAAAAAATTTAGTACGAAGGTAGTTGCCTTAAAAGAGTGTAGAGACATAGATAACATGAAAGTAGAAGAACTTATAGGTTTCCTACAAACTCATGAACTATACTTTAGGGCCCCCTCTAAGAAGAAAGACATCGCTTTGAAATTTGCACATAGACACTCACATAGGCAAAAGAAAATTAAGAGTGAGTCGTTCGAAGATAGCGATGATGAGGATGATGATATCAATGAAAGATTCAAGGAATTCCTCAAATTTGATAGATAGAATAGCCGTGGCAAGAAGGACAAGAAGGGTGATAAACGTAAAGGGAAATCATCCAAAACTTCTTCCGTCCGATGTTACGATTGTGGTCGACGTGGCCATATTGTTCGAAAACGCCTAAACCGAAAGGTAAAAAGGCCATGGTAGCCACGTGGGATGATACGGAGGAGTCAAATTCTGAATCTAACAACTCTAATAGTGATGAGAGCCAAGATATAGTGAGAGCTCTCATAGCTTCCACCACTACCTCTCTTCCCCCTAATCTAAGAGAGGATCCCGACCGCTTTCCCTTCTAGGAGAAAAAGGAGTTCCTAACCCCTTACCTCATGCTACATTCTATGAGGGTGTTGTGGAAAGTAGTTACCCTTAGGCTAATCAAACTAAACATAGTTAGTAAGGGTAGCTAGAAACGCTTCAATAGGACAATCTGAGGATTTCAGCCTCATTTCTGTGTGTATGGGCAAATCAGAGGATTCAAGCCTCATTAGCCCAAATTTTGATAATTTAGCCTTGTTTTTATTTGATACATTTGCTTGCTAGATTATCACCATGCTCAGGTTTGCTAATCTTGCTGAATTTCATGCTTAATTATATGCTAATCTTTGCTTTTTATTGGTCTTGATATACCATTTGGGGAGGTTGGTTGATTGGGCTATAAGCCCTTGAGCTTTCAATGCTTAATGTATATCATAGATGACCAATTCTGCATGATTAGCTATGCTTAGTAAAGTACATTTTCTTGTTAATCATGTTCCCATGCATACTCCTTGTTTCTATATGTTCATGCACCCTATACTCTCTCTAGTTAGCATGTGCTTATAGTTATAACTGTGACATACTATCTTCTCTTACCTTAATCTTAATTGATGTATCATTAAGGGGGAGAGAATAGTTTGTCAATTGCTAACAAAAAGGGGGAGAAAGATCAAGTCCCACCAAAACTTGTTTGCTATGTTTTGTGATGCAGGGATTGACAGGCTATCGAGGAGCATTTAAGAGGAGCTTGCCTAGTTACATGTCTTAGTGTCTCGAGTTGTAAAATTTTATTTGAATTATGACATGTAATGAATTTTGTTTTGGTAGGATAGGTTTTTGTAAGTAATTGACAAAGGGGGAGATTGTTAGTGCACTTTTCTGTGGCATATTAGTGCACCTTGTTTGTCAATTACTTAGGTCAGTAAGTCTAGTGTCGGTTGAGCTTAATGAAGACGAAGACGAAGACCGAAGACTCAAGACTGACAGGCTGCATCAAGAAAGAAGAAACAGGTAAAAGTGATGCCTTGGTGAGCCTTAACCTAGTACCTACCCAAAATCATTAACCTCTAGATGACCATAACCCAATAGGCATATCATTAGTCATCTTAGATTGGCCTTAGGTGTCCCAAATGACCACCAAAAGAATGGCCAAGAGGTTGCATGATCTGCTATAAAACAACAGAAATTCATGCCTGGCCGGGTGCCCGACCCAGTGTCCACCGGGCGCCCGACTAAAGAGGGGATCCGTCCAAAAGAGTTGGCCTGAAAGCCCAATGGCCATCGGGCCCCCGACCACAACATATCCGAGCGCCCGACCAGTGCAAAAATCATCCAGTAGCACAAGACCAGTTTGAGGATTAATTCAGGCGCCCCACCAAGTAAACCATCGAGCGCCCGACCAGTGAAAAACTGGCCATCGGGCGCCCGACCACAAATTGTTCGGGCGTACGACTAACTTAAAAACAGTCCAGCGTTTAAAATATTTTTATGGACTGGATTCCGGGCGCCCGACCCAAGTTGACTGGGCGCCCGACCCTGCACGAATCTGCCCGTTATTTGACCGTTGGGAGAAACTTTATAAAAGCGGGGGATTCAATTTTAGAGTCAACAGAAGGGATTTTGAGGAGATAGAAGCCACCATTGTTAGAGACCATCAGAGGCTCTATACCAAACCCATAGCAAGTCATTCTCCTTGCGTTTTCATCACAAGCTTGGGCCATTCAATGGCATCTTGAAAATGAACTTGTTCCCTCTTGATTCTTAGGGTTTAGACACCTTGATCATAGTTAAATCCCTTGTCTAAACTCTACCTAGGAGTCCAAATAGGTGCATTCCTCTAGGAAACCCATCTCCTACCATTTGTAGAGGTTTCACCATTCCCTAGCACCTTGGGCATCTTCAATGGAGCATCACGTGCAAGGTAGCTGATCTTGGAGCTGAAACCTTGGCAAAGCAGCAGCATCAAAGATCGGGGGAGCACAAAGGGAGATGATTCAAGCAGGGGAGAGCAAGAAGAAGCAACCCAAAGCGGCACTACAAAGTGGCTCAATCCGACAAGTAAGGTTGTCTTTCTTGGAGTCCATCCACTCAAATTCCCTGTGGGAGTTGAGTGTAGAGTTTGTTTGACAAACTCGAACTAGGGTCATTTGCTGATCCTTGGCCTGTTAGTCGGCCTAAAATCTAGGGACGTTAGTCGTTCCTTAGCCTGTTTGTCAACCTAAAGACTAGGGGTTGTTCAGCACTCCTTGGCTCGTTTGTCGGGCCTAAATTCAGGGACGTTAGCCGTTCCTTAGCTCGTTAGTCGGCCCAAACAAAGTCTTCAAGGGGGAGCCACCAACACGGGTGTGAACGTGTAGGTTGGGAGTAACCTGTAAATTCTCCGGTTGGGTAGATCCGAGTTAAAACACCTTGGTTGGGAGGAACCAGATTTAAACTCCCCAGTGAATGCCGGTGTGCTCAAAGGGGTTGAGTACTTGAACCGGGATTGGAGTAGACAAATAGTCGAACCACTATACATCCTTGTGTTTGTGATTGTTCTTGAGCACATTTCTCTTTATGCATTGGGTTTAAGTTGTTAATTATGAATTCTTAGTTAGGAATGTATGCTAGGATCTTGATAGGCACATCCACACACACAAGATGTACTTTCACTCCTTGAGTAGACTTAAGCTTAATTGATCCATCCTCATTTAAGTCTACTTGAGTTGCATAGATTAGATTCTTCATTAGTTTAATCATTTATTGATCTATGCTTACTTAGACAAGGTTGTTATTTGCTTTCATCATATGCTAGTCTATTGATTGGACCCACTAAGGCTTGGAGGCAGAAGTGTTAATCGCTTATGTAGTTTAATTTGTTAAATTTGTTAAATAGGCGAAAAGAATTTAAAAAGGTCCTAATCCCCCCCCAGGTCTTAGCCATAATTCTAGTTGCTCCTTAAGCTTCCGCACATATGCGTAGGGTGTCGTGTTAGGCTACCCGACATAATTTTAAACTAGTCACTCGCTCAATTGCTTAATAAAAGTGATCAGGCGATGTTTGGAGGGTGGGGTTCGTCATAAAAAAAGTGGGTTGTAACTTTACCTTCCAAGCGAAAGGATTTCTCTTGATGTAAATTTAAAGGAGTAAAAAGAAGAGTTTACAATCGACTGTGTGGGCGATATTTGCTTTTTCTTCACCAATAAGAGATGTAAAATGGAACTTTCTGATTATGAAACTTACTACTATGGAACGTAATTTTCAAAGACTATGTAACCAAAATTGAGCAGTGCGATTAATGCTAAAGAGAATAAACGGAAATAAATACGCTAAGAAACGTAAATAACAAGACGAAGAACCTGAATAAGCTTGAAAATGATAATGTAGTCTTAACTTTATTGATACCAGAGCACTTACTCTAAGAAATACAAAGTATTTGGAATGTAAAATGGATCGATTACACTATGAAATGTAAGGGATATGGTAAATTGGAAAGATATATTGATTTGGTTGGTGCTGGACCCCTTAGTCTATCGTCCTTCTTCTGCTTTTATAACTTTAATCGCCCATCTAGATACTTCTACTGCTAACCACTCACTTTAACAACTCGCCCCCTATTCATCTTCTAGATTTCTCATTTTCTTACCCTTTTACGATAACCGCTTGCTGACTTGACCACGTTCATTCGCTCCACTTAGTGTCGTGGCATTTCAAACCGATGTCAACTGTGTCACTAGGAACTCCATCATGGCTTTACACATCTCGCGACTACTTACGTGTCTCCTTTTGATTAGCTCTTTACCCATGTCGACAGAATTAGGGTATAACAAAGTGTACCAATCCAAAGTGTCGCCCTTTAGGGATTTTTAAAAAGATGAATGAGGGCTCCTTCATTTCCTGCCATTGTGCTGAGCTCTCCATAGAATGCCTTAAGGTGTGTCGTAGGGCAGTCGCTACCATCATATCTCTTAAGTTTTGGCACCTCAAAGTTTGGAGGCACCTGAGCATCTAGAAAGGGATGCATGTCCCTGAACTTGGTCGAGGGGAGGTCAATTCCCTACCATCGCTAAAGCTAATTTTGCATAGCTAGGAGCTACTCCCACAATTCTTCCATTTATATTCAGGTCGTTTAAGAGACCAGCGTCTCTCACAGCAGGGCCCATTCCACTTCTTCGGCATAATGATCAATTTCTTAGACCCTATGGCTCCTGTTAGGTGGAGCTATTTAAAATTATGTGGAGTAGTCTAACACGACACCTTAACACGCTATGTGTTTGCGGAAGCTTGACGGAGCTACTAGAATCACGGCTTAGTCCTAGAGGGGGGATGAATAATACCTTTTTAAATTCGTTTCGCCTACTTAAATCAATTTACCAATTTAAGCTAAGTAAGCAAGAACACTTCGGCTTCCAAGCCTAAGTGGGAATAATCACATAGGCTACAAATGAAGCAATAAAGCAACTAGCCTATTAGTAAAAATACATCTTGTGTGTGAATTATACCCATCATGTGCATAACATACATTCCATTCAAGCATTCATATAATTACCAATTAAACTAATAATGTTAGAATAACAATATGCTCAAATACATCACAAACACAAGCATGTATAGTGTTTCAACTACTTGTCTACTACACTCCCGGTTGTCATACCCAACCTATGAGTACATCGGATTTCACAATGGAGGTTTTAAATCAAGTTTACCTGACAACCTATGAGTTTTCAATAGGTTCCTCCCAACCTACACATGTGCGCCAGTGTTGGTGGCTCCCCTTAGAGACTTAGTTGGTTTTCTAAAGGCTAACCAACAACTCTAGTCCTACACAAGAACCTAACGTACATTCCCGTCGGAGGCTCCCCTTGGGGACTTGATTTGGCCCTATAAACGGGACTAGGTCCTACAACTGGGCCTAGTTCTTACAACTGAACCTATTGAGTTTGGGAATTCAAATTCCACACTCAATTCCCAACGGGAAAAGAATGGATAGACTCTATAAATTGACAACCTTGTCGGATTTGAGCCCTGTTGATGCAGTCATTCTTAAGTCACTTTTTCTATATCTCCCGTGCTTGAATCAACTCCTCATGCTCTCTCGATCTTGTTATCAATGCCTTAACTCCAATGATCAATCATCTTGCATATGATCTTCTTGAGATGACTGAGGTGATGTGAGCTAGGTTAAATTCTCTACAATTAATAGGAATTGGATGCATAGAGGAATTCACCTAAAAGGATCTCTTAGATAGGTTTAGACTAAGGTTTTTCCTATAGATAAGATGTCTACACTTTTAGAGATCAAGAGAGAGAAAGTTCATCTTCATTTAAGCTTTGAATTATCCAACATGTGATTAATCACAAGGAATATGACTTGAATGGGTTAAGATTAGAGTCTAATGGTGTTTGCAACAATGGTGACTTCTAATGCACTAAAATTCCTCTATCAAGCCCAAGAAACGAATCCCCCTTTTTATAGAGTTGAAGTTCCAACGGTAAAAAAATGAACAGATTCACATCCCTTAGATAAGATTGAAACATCCTTTGATGGGATCGACATCCCACTTCAATGGCATCAAAGAACTGTCCAGAGTGTTTAGAAGGTTGTTGGATATCCTGTTCAATAGCATCGATCATTCCTTCGATGACATCGAAAGGTGCTATTTGATGAAATCGAAGAAGTGTCTAAAGAGTTCAGCAAGTAGCTGGACACATGTCTGATGGCATCGACCAAGTCTTCGATGTGATCGAAATCCTATCAAAGTGATCGAAGACCATTAAAAAACTGATGATAGGCTGATTTGTTTACAATAGCTTCGCACCTCTTATTAGCCTAACTTATCATGTTTTTCTAAGGGTTAAAAGGCTAAAGAAGATGACCAAGGATTTTCCTATTAAGTCCAAGTCATCTAAAGGTTTAAGGTTATTTTGGTTATAAGGTTAAGATCACCAAGGTACCTTATTTACTTGTTTCTTCTTCCTTGATGCTGCTTGTCCACTTGAATTTTCGATCTTCAGCTTGCCAAGGCTCGACCGACGTTACGACATATGGACGCACGAGATTAAAAAATAAGGTGCACTAGTATGCCATAAAAAAAGTGTACTAACAATCCCTCCCTTTGTCAATTATGTGACAAAAACCTAACCTACACCTTGTCATGGTCTATACCAATGAAAATTCCAAAACAACTAAACAAATTACATGTCCAAGCATAAATATTACCAACTTGAATTACAGACTAAGACATGTAACCCTACAGCTGCTCCTCTTCAATTGCTCCCTCATAATTCATCAATCCCCTACAACAAATAAATCATGCAAAACATGTTTGCAAAGTAGAAACCACTTTGTTTTTTGTGGGATAGATCATTCTCTCCCTTTTTGTTAGCAATTGACAAACTAATCTCTCCCTTAATGATACACCAATTAAGTATAGGCAATGAAAGATTAAATTATTGCAGATATAACTATAAGCACATGCTAACAATAGAAGTTAAGGGTGTATGACATTAAACACATGGAGCATGCATCACATGATCACTCAAACAAATATTCCTATCTAAGCATAGGTAATCATGCATAATTGGCCATTTTAAGATATACCTATTTAAGCATATGACCAAGGCACAGATTAGCATACATTAAGCACATAGTTCAATAAATTATGCTAATATAAGAAAGATAATAGTTTAACAACTAAAGATACCAAAATACAGCATATGCTAAATGTTGAGCCATGAATTATGCATATCTGAACACCAATTCATAGCAGAATTGCATAGTTTAAGTTGTTAAAGATAAGGACTTATGCTTATTTTGTGTTTGCAGGTAAAAGAGAGAGATGACATGAATTTAATGCTAATTTGAAGGATTTGGAATGACCTGAAGACCAAGCTTTGATGAGCCAAAGAAGTGGAGAAAAAGCCTTGAAGGAATCAAGTTTAGGACCTGGAATTGCAAGAAAAGTCAAATTGCAAAGTTGCAGGTCTAGAAAAGTAAACTGCAGAAAGTTCAGCAGATGACCCTGCAGAGCAGAAAAATTATATTTTTGGCCTTCGGGCGCCCAAAATTGATAGAAATTTCAGTTTCTTGTTGAAATTTTTCTGGACATGGCCAGGCACCCGATGACCAGTCGAGCGCCCGATAAAGAGGTTCTGGGCACCCGAACTTTAAAGAAAAGTTATCAAACTCGCTGGACTATTTTATGGTATGGTTGGGCGCCCGACCAACACTCCTCGGGCACCCGATAATCGACGTAAGTGCGTAAATTCTTACACAATTTGAGGCGGTGGGTAATTTTTGCTATAAAAGGACACCTACACACTCTTCCTAAGGCATCATAGAAGGCTTGAAAAGTTGTGGGAGGTAGAGAAGATCATGGTGGAGCATTCGTAACTCCTCCAACTAGGGTTTTTATAGTTTTTCTATGCTTTTAAATAGTTTTTCTTTTGATTCTAGTTGTAATATGATAATGCTTGGCTAGAACCTCTTAGCTAGGACTAAGAGATTAAGCTTGTAGCCAAGTTTCAATGTTCAATTTGTTTAATTCAAGTACCTTTACTTAAAGTTTGGATTTTTAAGTTCTAGTTTTAATAAAGTTGGTATTTTTGGATGTTTGATGAAAGTTCATGTGCTTCGAACATGAATTCCTTGCAATTCTCTGACATTACAATGTTTGGGTTGATTATATTCGAATTGTAGTAACCGTAGAGTAGGCCATAGTCTCTTGGCATGGCTATTACTTCGAAGGCTACAAGTTTGAACTCTACATGCTTCATTAGAACTAGAAATATGATTTTTCAGATTTAAGTGGGACTACTTTTGTTGAATGAAATATCTTCCAATTAGATGAGAGATAGAACTTCGATTCTAATTGTGTTAATGCTCGGATGAATGGATTGGCATTGGACTACAACAAGTGGATCCTTAAAATCCCTAGTCTCCCTTTAAATCTCAGATTTTTCTCTACTTAGTTGTCTGTTTATTTCTAGTTCTTAAACTTAATTCCAAAACTGTTTTAATTAAAGTTATTAGAATAAGTTGGGATTGTTTACGCTAATTCCCTGTGAATCGACCTCAGTCTTATTGAGAATTATTACTAAATCGCAGCCTTGCACTTGAGGTGAGGCTAATGAGGCTGGAATCCTCTGCTATGCCCATGCGTACACTAAAGAGGCTAAAATCCTCAAATTTACCTATAGTGTTCAAATTTTAACTACCCTTACTAATGTTCTTCCTAAAGGTAACCTGATTTTCTCAACACCCTCTTAAAATTCAGTAAATGAGGAGGAGTTGGGAACTCCTTCTCCTAGAAGGGATAATGGTCAGGATCTTTTCTAAGATTTAAGTGGAGAGAGGTAGTGGGGGAGGCCCATAGAATGAATAATGGCTTTTGGTCTCTATCACTCTGAGAGTCACTATTTTTATATTTGGACTCCTCCGAATTATCTCATGTTGCTTCCATAGCCTTTTTTCCTTTGCCTTTAGGCTTATTTAGGTAATGAATTACAACATGATCATATTCATTACAATTGTAACATTGGACATATTTGGATTTAGAAGGCTTGCTCTTATGCTTTTCAACCTTCTTGCCATTTTGCTTTTCAACCTTCTTACCCTTTTTGTCACAGCTTTTCCCTCTATTTATCTTAAGAAATTTCTTAAATTGTCAATTGAATCTTTCTTCCGCATCCTCATCGCTGCTAGCTTCTTCTTCGTCTTTCATAATTTTTCTATGACGAGGCCTATAAGAAGATTTTAAAATAGCATTCTTCTTTCTAGAGGGGACCTTAAAGTGTAGTTCATGAGTTTGTAGGAAACCTAGAGTTCTTCTACTTTTATTGTGTCTATCTCTACACTCTTCTAAGGTAATGATTTTGGAGCTAAATCTCTCCAGGAGGGATCTAAGGATTTTCCTACAAATTCTTCCATCTAAAACCCTTTCTCCTAAGCCCCACATGGAGTTACAAATGTATGATAGTTTAGTGTAAAACTCAATGAAAGTTTCAGGCTCTTCCATTTTTATATTTTCAAATTGTGTGGCTAAGAGCTAAAGCTTAGATTGTTTACTATTCCCTCATGGGTAACCTCTAATGTATCCCACACTTCCTTTATGGTTACGCACATACATATACATTGAAATTCATCAGGTGAGATTGTACAACAAATCGCATTGAGAGCTTTGGCATTAGTTGTATACCAAGCTCTCTTATCAACACTCCATTTTTCATCATCTTTGGGAGTGCTAATGGTTCTAACATCAACCACCACATGTTCCCTGGGTAAGGAATATCCACGTTGTACACTTATCATTATGGTCCAAGGATTGTAAAAAAATTATCATATTAGTCATCCAATAGGCGTAGTTGGACCCGTTAAAATATGGTGGATGATTAATAGCACTCTCATCTTGGATAGACATGATCCTAAAGCTCCTACGGATCTTACTCTAAATGGTTAAGTCCTTGGAGAGAAACACTCTCTGATACCAATTGAAATTACGTGGGGTAGTCTAACACGACACCTTAACATGTTATGCATTTGCGGACGCTTGGCGAAGCTACTAGAATCACGGCTTAGTCCTAGAGGGGTGATTAGAACTTTTTAAATGCATTTCGCCTACTTAAATCAATCTACCAATTTAAGCTAAGTAAGCAAGAACACTTCAGCTTCCAAGCCTAAGTGGGTCCAATCACATAGGCTATAAAGGATGAAGTAATAAAGCAACTAACCTATTAGTGAAAATATATCTTGTGTGTGAATTATACATATTATGTACATAGCATGCATTTCATTTAACCATTCATATAATTACCAATTAAACTAATAATTCTAGAATAACAATGTGCTCAAATACATCACAAACAAAAGCATGTATAATGGTTCGACTACTTGTTTACTTCAATCCTGGTTGCTGTACCCAACTCATGAGCACATTGAATTTCACTATGGAGGGTTTAAATTAGGTTTACCTCACAACCTATGAGTTTTAAATAGGTTCCTCCCAACCTTTACAATCCTACACAAGGATCGAGTCTTACACAAGGACCTACATGTATGCACTCATGTCGATGGACCACATACACACCCGTGTCGGTTGCTCCCCTTGGAGACTAAGTTTTTTAAAGGCTAACCAATAGCCCTAATCTTACACAAGAACCTAACGTACACTCCCATCAGAGGCTCCCCTTAGAGACTTGATTTGGCCCTACAATTGGGCTTGGGTCCTACAACCAAATTTATTAAGTTTGGCAATTTAAACTCCACACTCAATTCCCCATGAGAAAAGAGTGGAAAGACTCTACAAATTAAGAACCTTACTTGTCAGATTTGAGCCCTGTTGATGCGCTGTTCTTGAGTTTCTTCTTGTAGATCTCCCATGCTTGAATAAACTCCTCATGCTCCCCCTGATCTTGTTGTCGATGCATTGTTAATGCCTTAACTCCAACGATCAATCGCCTTGCATATGATCTTCTTAAGGTGAACAAAGTGATGGGAAGTGGGTTGAATTCTCTACAACTAATAGAAATTGGATGCTCAGAGGAATTCACCTAAAAGGATCTCTTAAAGAGGTTTAGACTAAGGTTTTTCCTATAGATAAGATGTTTAAACTTTTAGAAATCAAGAGGGAGCAAGTTCATCTTCATTTAAGTTTTGAATGCTCTAACATGTGATTAATCACAAGAAAGATGACTTGAATGAGTTAAGATTAGATCCTAATGGTATTTGCGACAATGGTGACTTATAATGCACTAAAATCCATCTATCATTCCCAAGAAACAAAGGTTTGCCTCTCTAGAGGGGTTTTGTGCTTTTGGAAAGGATTTATAGAATACTAGAGTCACCACTAGCCAATTACTTCAAATCTACAGTCAGATGAACCCTGTAGAAATGCTTAAGACCGAGAGTCCAAAGATTCTTAGCCTTAAGATGACTCCTTGATCTGTTGCCTGATATTTGAGGTAAAGACCACAGTTATAGAGAGGGAATGTGTTAGCCACCCACTCTGCCCGTACAGATGTATGCTCTCCACTTCACATGATTAAACAAATTCCAAAGATTAGTTCCGGTTCTTGCACTTTGATGAATGTTGTGTGTGCTGAATGCAATGTTTTAATGCATCATCGATGCCAGACAATGTCTTGGGTCTAACGAACCTGCCCTGACTAACTTAACAAGCGAAGTGACTAGTCGACTTAAGTTTTTGATGGGCAGGATCTGAGAAACTCGGCAAGCCTTAAAGCATACACTTGAGCTGACTAGGTAAATGTTTGTATGAAATGTTATGAAATGGGCAAAGGGATTTGCGATGTTAAATGCAGCATTGCTATCAAGTAGTGTCTCGGGTCTGACAAACCTGCCCTGACTCACTAACTTGTTGAGCGGAGTAACTAGTCGACTCAAGTTTCTGATAGAAAGGATCTGAGAAACTCGACGAGCCTCAGAGCACATGCTTGAGCTGACTAACTGGAGGTGAATGCTATGTATGAAATGGGCAATGGGGGGTGAGAAAAGGCGTAGATATTTCACAATGTTAATGCATGATTGACTAAAGATTGGATGGTTAGGTGGATGGGATTATCGCAAGGACTAGATCGAGTGGTCTAGATTTAAACCTTGCTTGCTCAAAGGACTAGAACTAGGACTAGGCCCCTTTCTTCACTCTCTCTCCTTTGGTGAAGGGGTGGATGGCTAGGATGGCGAAGAGGCTAAGGGGTATGAAGAGCTTCTTGGATTTCTTAGCTTTCTTGGCTTATTGAAATGGGGGAATGAAGGGGGTATTTATAGCTTGAAATCCACTCCAAGCCTAAGATTTTCTCATAAGATCAAGTTTGGATTTAGGCTCCACTCCAAACCTATGAGAAATTTTCTCTAAGTTTGGAGTGTACCTTTTTTCTCTAGGTTTGGAGTTAAGTTTGGGCTTTGAGTTTAGGTTTGGTTTGGGTAAAGTGATGGATATGGGCTCTAGGGAAGACAGAGGTATTTTCGGCCTTCAATTGCACTGAATTTTTATAAACGGCCCTCTATTATGAAGTGGCGCCAACTGTCCAAAACGGGGGTAGAGAAATGCACTAGGCGCCGCCAGGTTGCCACCTAGTGTACCACTCTAGCCTAGTTTTGGCGATGGATCTCCCATATTTGCGAGGGTCCTTCGATTGTGGTGTAGTTCGCTCTCTGTCCAAATTGCGGGCCTCGGTTGGGCTTGGGCTTGGGCTTGACTTCTGGATATGTTGGGTTGTTCCGGTGAGTGGACTTAGCGAGCTGATTCGTTGATTCAACTCATCGAGTAGACCCATTTGGGAAGTTTTGCAGGGTTTATCCTAAGGGTGGATCCTGGGGTTTAGGTTTTAGGGTTTTGGGCTTAGATTAGGGTTATGGCTTGGATTAGGGTTAAGGGCATGGATCAATGGTTTGGATTAGGGTTTCAAACACGGATTGGGGTTTGGATTAGGGTTAAGGTTTGGATCACCATCCATCTTATCCATCTAAGTCTTTAATCATCTTATCAACCTAGGGTGGGGTGTCTACACTTTTCTAAATAAGTTTTCATTAAACTCACTCATTTATCAAGTTATTTTCGACCAGGTATGTTCTGTTAGTTTTCTCTAAAATTTATCCCTTCGAAGTATGAACGTTTCTAAAATGATAAAAATGCCCTTTAACCCATGAGTTGCATATAGTGGACTGTGGGCCCCACTTGGTGTATGTGTTTAATTCATGTCATCCATCCAATTTTCCAAATCATTTTAGGGCTTGAGCCCAAAAATGAAGCAGATCCAAAATCTCAGGTGAATCACACTACAGGAAACAATGGTGATGAAGCCCCACCATTAAAAACTTCTTGTGGGCTACAAAAGTTTTGGATCAAGCTAATATTTGCTTGTTCCCTTCATCTAAGTCCTTGTGTCCTTTTGATGGCAAATAACATTATGGTGGGCATTACGGTGGGCCCCATGAAGTTTTTAATGGTGGGCATTCAGCCAGCACCATTTCCTATGGTATGATGAGATTTGAATCTGCTTAATTTTGGGTTCTTGGCTAGCATGGATATAAAATACATAAATCAAGGTGGGCCCTACGAGGCTGCACCATGTGGGTGAAAACCAAGGCCACACCTAATCCAAAAGGCTAGTAGAAGCTATGTGGGGCCAACAATGATTTTCATAACAAATCTACTATGTTCATCAGTTTTGTAAGGCAACATATAGGATAGGAATATCAAAATGAGGCAGATCAAAAACTCACATGGGCCACACCACACAAAACAATGGGGATTGGACAGTCACCATTGGAAACTTTGTGGGGGCCACAAACGTTTTATATCGGGATGATATTTGTGCCTACAATTTATCTAAGTGGTAATTGTTAGTGCACTTTTCTATGGCATACCAGTGCACCGTATTTATCAATTATGTGTGTCCATGTGTTATAATGTTGATTGAGTCTTAGCAAGCTGAAAACTGAAGATTCAAGTGGACAAGAAGCATCAAGGAAGAAGAACAGGTAAAAGAGATGCCTTGGTGACACTAACCCTGAGAACCAAGACAACCATAACCTCTAGATAACTTGAACCATATAGGGAAAACCTTAGTCATCTTTATTAGCCTTAAAACACTTAGAAAAACATGATAAGTTAGGCTAATAAAAGAGGTGTAAGTTGCTATAAACAAACCAACCGAGACAATAGTTTTCGATTGGACTTCGATCCATCGAAGTTCATTTCGATGGGTCCATCGAAGACTAGTTTGCTCTATCGAGCATATGTCCAGGAACATTTATGAACTCTTTGGACAGTTTTTCGATCTCATCGAACCACCATTCGATCATCAAAGTAGATTTTTTGATGCCATCAAAACATGTTTCGATGCATCGAACTGGATGTCCAGCAACTTAAAAAACTCTTTAGACAATTCTTCAATCCCATCGAAGTTAGATTTCGATCCATCGAAGATATTTTTTGATCCATTGAAGATGGCTTTGATACCATCGAAGCGGCCATTTTCTACTTGTTTTATAGCCATTTGAGATTCATTTATAAGAGACTTAATCTTTGGGCTTAAGAGAGGGATTTTAGAGCATAAGAAGCCATCATCTAGCCAACACCATTAGGCTCTAATCCTAATCCTATCAAGTTATCTTTTTTGTGATTCATTATAAGAATGAAGCATTCAACACTCATTTAAAAGATGAACTTGTCCCTCTTGATCTCTAGAGTTTAGAACTCGATCTAGATAGTTAAATCCTTATCTAAACTCTATAGAGAGATCTTTATAGGTGAAATTCTCTAAGCAACCACTTCATATTAGTTATAGAGATTTCAAACCTACCTCTCATCACGATGGACATCTTAAGAAAATCAAATGCAAGGAGATTGATCATTGGAGCTGAAGTATTGACAATGCATCAACAACAAGATCAGGGGAGCACATGGGGAGTTGATTGAAGTATGGGAGGGCGGAAATCAAGTAACCCAAGTGACGCATCAATGGGGCTCAAATCCGACAAGTAAGGTTGTCAATTGTAGAGTCCAACATGCTCTTTCCTTATGTAAGATTGAGTATAAGAGTTTGAATTGCCAAACTCGATAGGTTCAATTGTAGGACTTAGGCCCTTGTAAAAGGGTTGAATCAAGCCTCCGTGGGGAGCCTCCGGCGGAAGTATAAGTATGTATGATAGGTTGGGAGGAACCTTGTTAAACTCCTGAGTTAAGTGGAATCCCTAAATACCTTGGTATGGTAGAATCGGTTTAAAACACTTAGGTTGAGAGTAACCTAATTTAAACTCTCGTAGTAAAATCCAGTGTGCTTAAGGGGTGAGTACAACAACTGAGAGTGGAGTAGATAAGTAGTCGAATCACTATACATGCTTATGTTTGTGATGTATTTGAGCACATTTCTACTTATGCATTGTATGTTTAATTGCTTAATTATGAATGCTTAATTAGAATGTATGCTAGGTACTAGATACGTATATTCATACACAACATTTATTTTCACTAGTTGTGTAAACATGAGCTTATATGATTGCATCTCATATAGTCTATATAGGTTGTATAGATTAATTGCTTGATTAGTTAAATCATTTGTTAATCTATGCATTTAGATTAATTGTTTAATTGTTATATCTTTGCTAGTTTATGTGATTGGATCCACTAAGGCTTGGAAGCCAAAGTGTTTTTACTTGCTTAGTTTAAATTGTTAAATTACTTAGGTAGGTGAAAATAATTTTAAAATGTCCTGATCATTCCCACCGGTAGAACTCAACAATTATTCTAGTAGTTCCACCAAGCTTCTACAAAGCACATAGTGTGACAAGGTGTTGTGTTAGACTACCCCATGCAATTTCAATAATAACCCTATGAACAGTTTGGATAGCCTATAAATATCATGGTTGACTCTTGAAAGGTTTTGATGGTGGACCTTTGTGTTCTCACTATTTAGTAGGGTGTGGCCTACATGAGTTTTGGATATGCCATATCTATTGAATCCTATCCTGATGTGGTCTTGCAAAACAGATGGATCAATTGGATTTGTGATGGGCATCTCTACGGCCCCACATCGTTTCCAACTACATGAACTTTTGTGCTGGGGCCATCGGCAATCTCATGGGGGCAAACACATAAAAAAGCTGTGCCTATGATGTATGTATTTAATCTACATAGTCCATCAATTTTATCAGGTCATTTTAAACATGAGCCCAAAAATGAGGTAAATTCAAATCTTAAGTGGACTACATAGCATGAAAATAATGTTGATGAATGGCCACCATTAAAAACTTCTTATGGGCCGCAAAAGTTTTGGATGAAGTTGATATTTGTTTTTTCCCTTCATTTAGATCCATGTGACCTAATCCACAAGTTAAATGGAAAATAAACATTATAGTAGGCATTAAGGTGGGCCTATAAAATTTTCAATGCACATATTCCACTTGAGATTTAGATCTACCTCAGTTTTGGGCTCAAGGCCTAAAATGATATAGAAAAAATGACCACATCCCTACTATTATGCAATTGGAGTGTTGAGAGTTTTATTTTCTTTTTTACAATGACACATCATTTACGGTATTTACGGCTAGGTACCTGTTTAATTCTTATTAAACAACTTCATTTATGGGGGGGCAACCTCATTAATAGGTGGGCATTTCCGTTATTTTAGTAAAAATCATTCTTTAAACCTATGAGAAAAGAAGCAGAAGGTAAGGTATCGGAATGTAAATATTATATTAATGAAGTACTATTTTGTAAAAGTTGTTAAATATATAAAAGCTGAAAGATAATATTTTTCCTATTCCGCTCAAATTGATGGCTGCTGCAGGGTGGGTGAGTTGTGTGGCGCCTCTCCCTCCTCGTAAACTCTCAAATTCATCTCTAAATTCTGACCTTAAACCCATAACTATCACCGGAAATCCTTCCACTTTCGTGTCTGCGCCTGACCGTCGTATCATTGCAGGTCAGCTCTCTTCAATGCCCACTTCTTCCATTTCTTCTTCTTCTTCTTCTCCTCCTTTTGTTTACTTATGTTGGCAAAATTCCTACTGAATTTTTTCAATTCTCATGTGTTTGAATTTATGTTTTTTGTTCTTTTTGGGTCTTGGGATGTCTCCATTCCTCTTTTCAGCTTGAATTGCCATCAATAACACTCTCATGTTTTTTTTTTTTTTTTTTTTTTAAATTTTATTATTATTATTATTTTTTTTCATTTTACTTTTTGGGCTTGAATTCCATCTGGTGCTCTTCCTTTTGGCATTTGTGATTGTAATGTAAAATGCCCACTCTTCTTCTTCTTCTTCTTTTCCCCGATTATCTATTTCTATTTTAGCTTATTTTAGAATTAATATTATCATAGTTCAAAAACTTGACCCAAGTCGAGTGAACTCGTAGACTCATCCAAGTCTTTACTTGATCAACTAGATTGTTTAAATAATTAAATTTTAAGTTGATATTAATTCGATGACAAGTTTTTAAAACTTGTTACAAATAGTAACGTAATAAAACCAACCGGAATGCAATGTGGCTGTGATGTTTGGCATGCTGGTAGCAGGCACATCTGGTCACAGAGGAGCTTGTGTGGTCGGTTCCTCTTCTGCTCAATGAAATAAAAAATCCTCACTAGGCTAGTGACTTGGTCGAGTCACGCCGATTCGTATGGAGTCGAAGGAGTTTTCTGGCTGACTCAACAAGTCTTGTCAAGTTCCCACCAAGTCACAGTTTCAGCTAGTTTCCAAGAGACTTGGCTCGAAATCTCGACGAGTTTGAGTTGACTTGGCTGTGTTTCGAGTCGATCAACTGAGTTTTAGAACTATGGTTAGTATTTTAGGAGGATTAGGATATAGTTGGATCATTTTTTGGAACATTTACTTTCCTGCTGCGCACCCGAATATCCGTCCACTTTGCTTCATGCTTCGTGCAACTCTACTTTGTCCGTTTGAAAGCTTGAACTTATTTAGCAACTTTCAGCGATACTCTTGACTTTTCTACTACCTTTCCAGAATAGCTGTACCGGTGATGTAGATAGTTATTTTCTCTAAGACCAAAGCATGCTTTAGCAAACATTCTGCGATTTTTTATTTTCCCATTTCTCAAGGATATAACTTGAGTATTTGTTGCATTCCCTGTTAATGAAGCTACATATGCTACCAATCACAGTAAGTAGTGAAAAACTTGACCTTTTGTTCTTCTTTGTAGCTAGATTAGATTGAGTAACGAGTGGTTCGACATCCTTGCCAAATGTTAAAACATGGTCCAGTGATTAGAACTCTAGTTGCTACGTAGAATTTCTATGGTTCCTTTGTCATGGTACATGTGGCAAACATGTTTGGTGAGCGGGAGTGGGACTGTTGTTTTTGATGGGCCAGCATGTGGATAGGCCATAATCCCATGAAAGGAGCAGGTTAGACTGGGTTAGCTATCCAATAAGCGGCTTGCAGCAACTCATGACAACTCGATGTTCAGAGTTGTCACTGTTATTTCTTGTAAGCAGCTTGCAGCAACTCATGACAACTCAATGTTCAGATTTGTCACTGTTATTTCTGGCCTATAGCGCATCCACATGGTGCTTGCTAGATTAACACTCTTGACAACCAGCTATTTTTCTGATGTGCATTGTGAGGATGGAACTGCCCAACATATTAGCATTCTTCTTTTACACCAACTAAAAATGATGTCTAAAAATATCATTTGATGCTAATCAGATTAAAAATTGGCAATTGACAAATCTGTTATTAAGCATACAAATTTGTTTGTGTGCAGACTAGAGATCACATGTAGTGGTCTAACCCATATCCTGATGATAATAGTCTTTTTGATGCTGATGCTTTTTAACTGGAGTTTCACCTTCTCATATCCAACTTCAATTTGCTTTTTGTTTAATGTCGTACTCATTTATTTATATTGGTTTTAAGAATTGTATGCACAAATATATTCAAATTGTGCTCATCGAATATCGTGGGAATGTTTAGTTGGTGATTTGCATGGTGATCTTGCTCAAGCAAGGTGTGCACTAGAAATGGCTGGTGTATTGAGTTCGGATGGCCAAGACTTGTGGACTGGCAAAGAAACGGTAATGCCTGATTACATAATTTCAATTTGATGTGCAACCTTTCTAATATTTGTTGAAATTCACTTGAGGGTATCAATTAATGGGAAGGATTAGTTGCTAAACACTATTGTCTAAATTACTTTTGAAACACTTAATCTCCGCACACACAAAAACTCATGTAGGAGATCTATACTGTTTGTTTATTGGTTTACTATTGGATGGAACAAGGCAAAAATAAACCTGTTAGATGATCCCAACAACTAATAAGAGGACTTTTGGCCATTGCAAAAAATATATTTCTTTTAATATTTTATTTAATGATCATCCTCAAGAATCCTCAAGAATCCTTGAATCAGTAGGATCAGTTGACAGGTGTGACTTCTAGGGTGCACCCGATCCATGATCAGCCTCACTGATGTATGCTCGCATCTTGTACATGTGTCTTCTTCGTATGGGGATAGGGTGCTTTACAGCTAACTGGGATATAAGTGGGAGTACTGGATACCTACTCTTCCATAAATAATTAGATTTTTTTTTTTTTTTTTTTTTTTTTTTTTTTTTTTTAAACTTTTCTTATTCAAACTGCAAGGACATTTCTTCCACGTAAATTTTATTTCTACTATCATGATTCAACAAGATTAGCTTTTTTAATCATTAATTTCAAGATTTCTAAAAAAAGCATGTGATCTAGTTTGCAGAGGTTGTTGAACAAAGATGCATTCACAGGGATAGAACTAGGAGGGGCCTTAGACTCTTCGGGGTTGGCAGGGCATGCATAATTGCTGTAGAATTCGTGACTCATGAGTGAAGGTAGCCTTAACAAGGACGAAGAAAGGGAAGTTTGTGGAGACAAGAGATATGCATATTGAAGTGTAGCAAGATGTCAGGCAAATTCGGATTCGTTTGGCTTGTAGTTGCATGAAGTGTGAAGCAAAGCAGCAGCATATTTGAGTGTGGCAGCGTGGAAGTGTCTATTTCAAAATGTTGTGAAGCATACATAAGTAGGAAGCGGGAATAGGAACGCGAGTTCAAACCGCTATTAAAAGTGGGAACGACGCCTAGTTAGAAGGACAGTGCAACTAAGGTTTGGTTAGCTAGTCTTTCTATAAAAATTTTACATGCAATGTGGTTCCAAGCTTTTCAAGAGATGGTGGAGCAAATCAGAGAATCGATTGTATTTTATGAAAGGCAGAACCAATTTCTCTTCATGCCATTGAGATTAATAATCAAAGCTATTTTTCTACATAGGGAATTGATGGAAAAGTATATTGAGAAGAGGTGGAATTTACACATGGTTTTATTGACATGAAGGATGCATACATTAGAATACATAGGGAGGGTTATGTGGTGTTTGTTGAAAGCTGTCCTATGAAGATAGATGGACATCAATAAAGGCATGTATGAGTGTTATTACTGAAATTGTGTCGGTGGTCTAACACGACACCCTATGCACATATGGAGAAGCTTGGCGGAACTTGTAGAACTATGGCCAAGTCCTAGAGGAAAGGGGGAGGGGGGTGATTATGATTGTTTTAAAATCCCTTTTGAAAAACTTCTTGCCTTAATTAAACTAATTAAATCAAGAACACTTAGCTTCTAAGCTTAAGTGGGTCCAATCACAAGCATAAAATAAGCAATTAAATAACCTAGCCTAAGCATGCATAGATTATCAAATGATTTAACTAATCAAGCACTTAATCTATGCAACCTATGTAGACTATATGAGAATAGATCATATGAGTTTAAGTTTACACTACTTAGTGAAAGTACATCTTATGTGTGAATGTGCCTATATAGTGCCTAGCATAGATTCCTATCAATCATTCATAATTAAATAATTAAACATACAGTGCTAAGATAACAGTGTGCTCAAATACATCACAGACACAAGCATGTATAGTGGTTTGACTATGGGTCTACTCCACTCCTGATTCATGTACTCATCCCTTAAGCACACTGCCATTCACTAGGGAGTTTGAATTAGGTTCCTCTCAACCTAGGTGTTTCAAATCGGTTCCACCCTACCGGGGAGTTTGACAAGGTTCCTCCCAACCTATGACGAAGATTTTACTATTTCATCTCTCAACCATGATATTTACGGGTTCCATCCAACTCAGGGTTTGACAAGGATCCTCCTTACCCTTCGGTTCCAATCCAAGAACCTAGCGTATACTCCCACCGGAGGCTCCCTTTGGAGACTTGATCGAGTTTGTAAATCCAAACTCTTATATTCAATCTTCCATGAGGAAGGAGTGCAACTGGACTCTCACAATGACACTTACTTGTCGGATGAGCCCCTTGTTCAGTGCTGCTTCGGGTTGCTTGATCTTCACTCTCCCATGCTTCGATCGGCTCCCCTTACTCCCCCGATCGTCTTGCCGCTGCGTTGCCAATGCCTTAGCTCCACCAATCAATCACCTTATTTGAGATGCTTTTGAGATGCCCAAGGTGATAGGAGATGGTGTGAATTCTCTACAACTAGTAGAGTTTGTTGCATAGAGGAATTCCACCTAATAGGATTTTTAGAGAGGTCTAGACAAATGATCTACCTATGGTCAAGGTGCCTAAAACATCTAAAGATCAAGAGAGAGCAAGTCCATCTTTACATGAGATTTGAATCCTCCATCTTGTGATTAAATACAAGGAAGATGACTTAGGAATGCTTAGGATTAGAGCCTAATGGTATGGGCAATAAGGGTGGCTTCTAATGCACTAAAATTTCTCTCTTTAGACCCCAAACCGAGCTCAGCCTTTTTATAAAGAAAGCTCAAACGGATAGAAAACGGCTAGTTTCCGAACGGTCGACCCTCAACAAGACCAGTCGGACAGGGTCCTCGATCGGTCGTCCGACCGGTCGAATTAAGGCCCGGACCAGTAGATTGGTTGCTGTCCTAATTGGGGTCGGTCCCCACCGGTCGGTTGATAGCCGCCGACCAATCTCAGATCGGTCGAATTAAGGCTTGGGATCAGACATGCTTGCTGTCCTATTTCTTCTTCTGAAGACCGGTCGGCCAGGGTATCTGACTGGTCGGCAGACACATGAGTTTTGCTATTTGGATTGTCGTGTTTCCAGCAGCTCATGTAACCTCTTTGACCATTCTTTGGGTGATCTTTTGGGACACCTTAGGCCAATCTAAGATGACTAAAAGTCTGTCCTATTTGGGTCAGGGTCATCTGGAGGTTTGGGTTTTGGTTTGGTTCAAGGTTCAAGGTTCACCAAGGCATCTCATTTACCTATTTCTTCTTCCTTGATACAGCATGTCCGCTTGAGTCTTCGTTCTTCGTCTTCTTTAAGCTCAACCGACACTAGACTCACTGACCTACGTAATTGACAAATAAGGTGCATTAGTATGCCACAGAAAAGTACACTAACAATTACAAGAGCAAGAAAGGTTTGTGGTGAGACAGATTTGTTTATGGTAGGGGGTACTCTACATAGGCTTTTAAATATCGTCCAATACGACTTGGTATCGCCCGAAGTGATACTGGTTTTGGTTGAAAGCTAGTACGATTTGGTCCCTGACTGGCTATGCTATATAAGGCAGAGTGTTGGGCAATAAAGAGTCAAACATGAGCAAAGAATGAACTTTATAGAGATGAGGATGTCGAGATGAATGAGTTGGAAGAATAGGAATGATACAATTAAGAATGAGTTCATCTGAAGCATCCTATGAGTACCAATAAGAGATAACATGATGAAGATCATATTGAGATGGTTTAGTCACATGCATGATGCAACAAAGACTAGAGATGGAGTGGATGGGAACATTGATTAGGGTGGTAGGGCCTGAAAAGAGAATGAGAGGAAGGCCTAATAGGAAGTGGATTAAGGAGTTGGAAGTCTTGTTCACTTACTGATTATTGGCCTTAGGAATAATCAGCAAATACGATTCATAAAGCTAAAGCCAATGAGGTCAGACAAGGTTACAATTATGATGCTGATGATGGTGACAACCTTGTATGGTTTTAGTAAAGATTGCAATTCTTTTCTTGAAATTTTCTCCTGCATAACCTATTTGTTTTGTTTGTACTGATTCTAGTTGAAACAGGCTGATAGTAATATGTTTCTTGTTTGTCTAGGTATTGATTCAACTTGGAGATATTCTTGATCGGGGAGAAGATGAAATAGCTATCCTATCTTTATTAAGGTCATTGAGTATTCAGGCAGAAGCTAATGGGGGAGCTGTGTTTCAGGTACACTCTTGCCAAAATTGGAAGCTGGATTTCTCATTGTTCCTTCAAATTAGACTATGGTGGTCTATAATGAGATGTATGCACTGCTCTCTCTCTCTGGGGTGTCTTTATTTGCACGCGGGTGCGCATGTGCTTGTGTGCTCGTGCACGTGTATCAATGTGCATACATGCATCTTTTATGCATGCACATGCTAAAATTTCAAACACCTTAATATGGGGATATGGCAAATGTTGTTAATATAAGGGCGCATATTAGAGTGAAAACTTGGTTGAGGATCAAGTATGATAAATTTTAAGGAATCAGTTCATTTAGACGATTGAGTATTTGGATCCACTATGTACTATTTGCATAATATAATAACCTTTAATCCTTTTGCTTTTCTTATGATTGTGTGTGCTAATCATTGTGGATAATGTAAAAGTTGTAGAAAATGAAAATTTATCGGCATGAAAATTTCACAAAACACTTGGGAATGAAATAAAATTAAAAAAGCAGATTCCTTTGCTAAATAATTCTTTCCCAACATCCCTGAATTTCTGCAATTTTTTCTCAAAGTGTGGTTAACTACCTCATTGTTTTGCATGTATCAACTTTGTAACTATCATTTTATGTTGTTTTTTCATCGCTGTTCTCTCATGCCATCATTTCTGGTCTGGTTTTGCAAAGTATTCAATGTTTGCATCATCTCAAAGTATGAATTTCTGATCTTTTTACCAGCTGTTTACACTATAATTCCGTAATCTCCAAAACTTGATTTTTTTTTTTAAATAAATGTTTCTCTTTTTGGTTTTAGAATTCACTGAAAGTTAATAAGTCTAAGTGAACTCAGTCTAACTAGTCTCGAACATATATATGTCCCCGAAAGAATCTTGATTGAGAGTCTGTGAATGCAAGCGTTGAATTTGACCCTTACATGAACTCTTCTGTATTTTGTGAAAAGGGTTATCTTTGTATTATTCAATAGGATTTTCTTAATGCATACTAGAGAGATGCCATTGGACCTTGTGCGCAGATAAGTATCATCACAGCATATTGGTTATTTCACACTCTGAATGTTTATTTATTAAGATTATTCATGGATTAATTGTAGGCAGGTTAGTTGCTTCTTATGTGTTTTTGTGCTTAACATTTTGTGATTACATACAATTTGAGTGTCCTCATTGATCTAGAGTTATTTTATGTTTTATTAGGTAAATGGAAATCATGAGACCATGAATGTAGAAGGTGATTTTAGATATGTTGATCTTGGGGCACTTGAAGAATGTATAGATTTCACGGAGTACTTGAATGAGTTCGATGGTAATTGGGAGAAAGCTTTCATTGGTTGGATTAATGTGTCTGAAAGGTGTAAAGAAGAACGGAGGATGTCCCAAAGTCATTGGGGTCCTTGGAAGCTGATGAAGGTATTAAACTACTTGGTTCCAGTGCATTTCCTATTTGTTTTTTCCTAGAAACTGTCTCAAGATCTCCCTTCATTTATATTAAATTTTTAAGTTTTTTGAGACCTTTTTTTTTTTTTTAATTTTTTTTTATTGGTCAGTCATGCAACCCACCCACCCAGTCAATCGCGCAACACACCCACCCAATCAGTCATGCAACGCACCCACTGGTGCTGTCAGCAGCGGGAATTTCACCCTGATGGGTTTTGAGACTGAGACCCCTTGTTGAAACTCCGCAGAGTCTACCAACGAGGCAAGGCCCCGAACCCAAGTTTTTTGAGACCTTACTATGGAATATGTAGTCTAAATTGATTGAAGGATTAAGATGGTTTCCATCAGATTAGAAGTTATTAAGAATTACTTGATCCTCAATCCAAGGATGCATATAAAACCAGGTCTTAGTCTATACAAATAGGGTACATGGTTTGTTGGTCTGGACTTTGATGGGCTCCATAGTGGATGGGGATGTGCCAGAAATCTTTATATATACAGGCATGTCTCTAGATATTTGTGTGGGTGCGTGCATGTATTCTTGAGGGCCAGGTATTTGATCTTGTGCATTTGCCAAATCCATTGAATGGATGTCATCATGGATTCTCAACCGAAAAATCCATGGATTCGGGGCAAAAAGTCTTCCTTCATTGCTACCATCCATTTGCTTCCACATGTGCCATTGTGCTTGTGTGAGATCTGGACTGTTCATCAGGTGGGCCACCCAGTGAATCTGCCATTGCCCGAAACTGAGCTGGTCCAACCATCAGGTGGTCACATGTGTAGGTTGGTTGTGGACAGTTGCTTCCTCTCTAATTGTCCATCTTTGTACAAATATGAACTGCTTGATGACTAGATTGGCCTGATTTCGGGCAGATAAACATAAAATAGTGTGGCTCACCTGATGATGGACTTGATGTCAAGGACCATTTACCAGATGAAAGGAATTACTGGTTTGGATAATGTAATTGATGGCATTAATCAATTGTTTTTGTTAATTTTTCCTTGGGAAATTTATTGGCAAATAGCAGGAATGTGTTGTAGAGATGTTATTTCCATGGATTTGCATCTATTACCACAAAAAATTTCAGGATTCAGTAAATCCAAATTCCAGGCAAATACATGTCATTGGCAAGTTCATGGACTTGCCAAATTCATATTTCCATTTGCTCGATCGCAAACAGGTTCTGTTTATTTGTATTTACTGACTGAAATGTTACAATCATCCACCTTGGGAAAAAATTTTGGGCATCTAACCAAGCATGGCTCCTATGATCAATGGTTTGGATCATCAGACCATGGACCCAACTCTACAGACTAGGTACATCATCATCATCATCATCATCATCTAAGCCTTATATCAACTAATTGGGGTCGGCACATGAATCCTTTTCTGCAATTCCACTCTATCAAGGGCCATAGCTTCAGCTACAGACAGCGTAAATATGGATGTTAATCATGTCCTGATGATTCAGGCAATAATAACTAGTATTTAAATACCCGGAATAGAGTGTACTATAACACACACACACACACCACTGATAATTATTCTGACAATTTTGTCCCAATATTAGGACAGAGGCAAAAGGGGGTAATTGCGAGATCATCCCTTTTAAGGCCAGGGGGCTTGTTGGCATGCGAATTGGCACGTCATGCCGTTGTTCTTAAAGTTGATGATTGGGTGTTCTGTCATGGTGGTCTTCTTCCTCATCATGGTAATGGTGTCTAATTGATTACTCGTTGACATTGATGGGTGTTGGAAATAATACGGAAACATGTAACATTAATTTTCTCATGATTGTTTGAACTCTTAGGGATTCCTCCCCCCTGGGTGAAAAAAAGAGTAATAGTTATCTTACCTTTTCAACTTGTTCATGGTATGTAATATCCGAAGGGCTATTTGACCATTTCTTGCTTGCTATACATAATTTTGACCCCATGTTTTTGTGGAACACAAGTTTACTTTAGATGTGGTTGGGTTTATTCTCTTTATCAATGGTAGTGGTATCGATAAAACAAGTTTTCCTTGAAATTCAGCTTAGTGATTTTTGTAAAGAAAGGAGTTAAAGGATTAATATTTACTGATAATGATTTGAGTTTTTTTATTCATCTTCCTTATGTTGTACACATGACATTTTTTTTTAATTTTTTTTTATCACCGATGAATTAGAGGTTTCAAAATTACTTGGATGAAGCTCTGTTACAATCTCTTAGCGAAAAGCTCTTTTACAACTTAGCCAAAAGCCACCTTCAAGGGCAGTAACTAGTGTTGATTTTTCTTATTGCTCAATTTGGGCAATGAGAGAATGTACCTGCTTCCCTTTTGTTTTAATTGAAGAGTGAAATAGCACATCCATGGTTTTGCAACTCCCAACTAGTGATGATGAAATTGGATAGAACTTTTCTTTCCTCTCTCTCTTTTTGAAGAAGTTGTGGTTGACTTTTATTCTTATTGATGAAATCTTTAATTTTCTCGACTCGAACATAAGCTTGATGTGAAATATTTGTGCTTATAATGATTTCCTTAATTTTAGTTACATTTTATGAATCAAAGGACCAAAATTTTCAGTGGACTTCTTGGTGGTGTGCTTCTCCATGCTTTAGAGCATCAACCCATAGACTTGTTAACAAGTCCATTGCTAGGGCCAGTTTTGATCAGTTCCAATCAATGTATTGATGGTCATTCTTCATCTTTTCCTTGATTTGTGGGACTAGATGATGCAAGATGGATGGCCTAACTTAGAATGATGCAATGAAATTATAAATGGATTAACTAGAACAATTTAAAGCACGAAATAATGCTAATCTATCACAAGTTTTAAAAAATTCAGCAATGTAACATGTTTGAATTCAAGCCATATGACAGTTCCGCAATGTATATCCGATACAATACCAAATAACCAGGATCTATGGAAGGTAGAAATTCCATCTAGCATAAGTATTGTTCTTAATTCAAAGGGGTTCACTTGGTTTGTTAGGGTTGGGTAGATTAGGGTTAGGACTCTAGGGTTTGGGAATTAGGGTTATGGGAAATTAGGGTTTTGAGAACTAAGGTTTTGAGGAATTAGGGTTTTGAGTAGGGGAATCAAAAGACAAGAGGGACGAGGAAGAAGAAAGAAGGGTATAAGGGATTGGTTGTTGATAGAGTAAGAAGAAAAGAAAACTAGATAGAAAGAGAAAAAGAAAAGTGAAGAAATACCTTTTGATGGAGATGGAAGAGAATGAGAAAAGACAAGAAAAGAGGAGATAATACCTTGAGGAAGAGAGAAAAGTAGAAAAGATGACTAGGAAATCGCTCCCCGTGGCTTCGCACCACTAATCCAATCATAGGATGAAATTTTTGCTCAATCTCAAAGCAAAAGGAGAGAAGTCTTTTTCATTCATAACATGAATAATGGCTAGGGTGGGGATGTCTAACCCTTTATAGTCTCAGAAAAGACCTTTTACAAAAGGACGCTCTCAGATAAGATTCTCAACATAAAAACAATGAATTAAAAGTTGTTCCTAACTCCCTAATCTCAACATAAATATCAGCTATACTGAAAATAACAAAACATGTAAACAAAGCAATTAAGCTATTTCGTGGCCTATGGGGTCCACGATCAAGAGGCTCTAATGTGCGCGATCTAATGGTCCGATCATTGTATCCACTCGATCCAATGGTCCGATGTGTCCATCAAGCTCCTATATGCAGCCCACGTGCATCTTCCTAGTGTGGGGTCTTCAAAGATGCGCGGACATGCACGTGGGGTCTTTAACGTGGCTAGGAATGTGAATTGGGCCAAGTGGGCCCCATGTAATGGTCGTCTAACCATAAGGAGACTGGCTCAACCCTCCTCTAATATGGTGCTCAGATGTCCTCATCAATTTCCCTTGGCTAAGGAATTTCACCTCTGGCGAAATAAAGCTGCTGTGACGCTTGAGGAGATCCGGGTCTCGTTGTTGAAGCTCTGCCTTTGTGATCCACATACTATCTGACTTTGACTTGGCCTTCCACTTAACTAGGTATTCTTGGTAACCTCCATGTCGTGTAGAAACTACTCGCTCATCCCATATATCCTCTATCGTTTCTCTCTTGGTAGGTGTGAATGGCAAAAGAGGTAGATGTTGGGAAGAATAGTTGAGTATAGGCCAAGGGTCATAGGACAAATCGGGAGGGATATCATCAGGATCAAGGTGATGGTTTGAATAAATGATAGTAGGTGTAGATGTTGGACCCTTAAAAGACACAAGATCTTCCACATTGAATGTAGATTTAATAACCATGTCAAGTGGAAGATCTACAACATACGCATTGTGTCTCAAATTACTCAATATCTTATAGGGTTATACACTGCGGGCTTTTAGTTTCTTAACGGTCCTTTGCGGAAACCGTTCAGGCCTTATATGAACCATCACATAGTCACCTACTTGAAACTTTTTGAACTTGTGATGAGAGTCAGGACATATCTTGTACGTTTCATTGCTCATGCTAATCTGTTTTCTAATTTCAACATGCGAATCATGGATATGACGTGTAAATGCATCTGCGGACTCTGACGACCTATGTGAGACTAATGCAGGAATAAGATCTATAGACTTCCTAGGCTCATCTACTTGCCTTTCCAGTTCCGCTTCCTCCTCGAGACTCATTTGATTGTGAGGAATGTTTGGTAGAGTCAACCTGGGGACAAGTTGCTCTAATACTACTTTTGATGTAGGACAACTAACCACTTGCTCGAACTGATAGAGTATGGCGACTCAATCCCTTTATCTCATAGCCCAGGCCAGACCATGCCCGCAGCCGAACCCTCCTTCGTGGGCCCCACTGTTGAGCTCTTAATTGTGCATATTCTAACCCCAATTCATCACTCATTATGCATGGTTTCATGATTTAAAGACTAATCTAATGCATGGATTTGTGATTGTAGGAATGAGAAGGAGACTTCACCAATTCATGGTTAAAAGAGTCACTTTGTATGCATTGAAGATCAATAGAACAAGTGCCGAAAGGTGGAAGAAAGAAGCAAGAAAGAAAGAGAAGAGATGATGAAGAAAATCTGAAATTTTGTGCTTAGACCTGTCTGTAGACCGGTCGCTAGACAGGTCGACAGTGTATTTTTTTGGACTGTTTTTCTCATCTTAGACCGGTCGCCAGATCGGTCGCCAGACAGGTCGAGAGTAGTCTAGAAACACAAAAACTCTCTGGACAGATTATGCAGTTTTGAGACCGGTCGTGCGACCGGTCGTCCACAGCTCAGACCGGTCGTCAGTGCAACAGCGTGTGCGTGAAGCTCCGATTTTCTCTGCGCAATTGCGTAATTCCTTGCTAAATCTGGAATCTTCCGCGCCAATCTATAAAAGGGACTTCTCCTCTTCATACCAGGGCATGCTAGGAGATGGGGATTGCTTGGGAGACGGATTCTACTTCAAGTTTTCTTAGTTTTCTTCCTGTTTTAGTAGTTTTTTTATGTTTTTGAGGCTTCTAGTTCAAGGATGTTAGAGATGAACTAAAACCTCTTAGCTAGGGCTAAGAGGTGAAGCTTTTGATTTGTTTTTAATGGATTGATGCAACCTAGGTTTCCTTTTTATGATTTAATTGATGAATTTTAGTTAATGTGAGTTTGAATCAAGTTCTAGTTGGGTTTTTACTTTGATCTCTTGATGACTCCGGGCTCATGTGATTCTTAGTGATCCTAACTTAGTAATTTAGCTCTGAGCATTGTTTATGCTTGTGTAGTTCATTGATCTATCATCGACTTCGGGCATGGTAGACCCTTTGATTGCCTTGTGTACAATGGCTTGATTTTCATGTGGAAACTCATTCAACTAAAGTTCTTATCTTTTGTAGTAATCTGAAATAACTGTTTGTTGATTGATTTTGATTTAATTAGAGTTCTAATCATTAGTTGTAATCAAGTCTAGTGACAGGATTTGATGAAAGCTATGGTTGTGAATCTCAACTAGATTGGAAAGAGGTTTGGCCTACACAATTGAGTGTGCCCAAGGCCCGAGTATTATTGTGGGAATCAAATCAATGAATAAGCACTTGTTTTGGATAATTGCTGATTGAACCGCTCTATATTCCAATCGGATAGAGATATGAATTCGATTCCGATTGAGTTATGAGAGACCTAGTTGTGTTGATGCATTGAAACTTATCAAAAGTGGATCCTTGGCGCTCTAGTGCCTTTTTAGATTGAAATTACCTTACACATTCACTGTTTAAACCTAGATTTGCTATTTTCCAGTTTTAGTTCTTAATAGGATCTTAATTACTAGTTGTTTTAGTTAAATTCTAAGAATACCCATTCATAAATCTCTGTGGGAACGATGCTCGGTCTTTCCGAATTATTACTACTTCGCAACCCTACACTTGGGGAGTGAACACCCACCTCACATGGGTCTTGCCTTACATGGGTCGCCCCACCCCAAGTGTGCCCCCACCTTACACAGGCTACTCCACTCGAGCCCAGTGTGAAAATGTCTCTGCATTAATCACTCCTGGTGAGGAGTCTCGAACACGAGACCTCCCGCTCTGATACCACTTTTGATGCAGGACAACTAACCACTTGCTCTAAAAGCTCGAAATTATAGAGCCTGGCGAATCAATTTCTTTATGATGCGGACATCAAGCCCTTTAGAGTATAGCAGCATAGGAGACGAGTCATGCCCGTGTCCATATGGTTTGATGATGGGCCTGCTGATCGTTCGTGACGACTTAAGGAGCATCAAAGACCTTACACATGTAGTCTGAGACATTTGAGAAGACATGTGTAAGTTGCTTGGAGGAGATGATCGGACCATTGGATCGTGACGATGATGTGATCGGACTGTTGGTTTGTCGTGGCCCACTTTCATCGTGCCATCATCGGAAGCCATCAGGCATCTTAGATTTGATTTTATTTTATGCACTTTTACTTATTTGAATTTTGGTTAGTTCGTGCACATTTTTTCGTGCGAATGTTTTTTTTTAAATTTTGTTAGTAGGGGTATTTTGGTAATTATGTTAATTTCAAATTTTATAAGGGTATTGTCCTAAACCTTTTTCATTATGCTATTGATTTGATAAAAGAAGAAAATGCTTTGGTGGCTTATCTCCCTCTCCTCTCCTTGTCTCTGTGAATCTTCATCTTCTACCCCAATCTTCTTCTTCTTTCTTCTTCCCTCGTTCCAACTTTCTTCTAAGGTAATTCATTTTCTTCCTTCTTTCTTCTAAACTTATTTTCTCCCATTAATTGATCCCTAAACCTATTTCTCTCAGATTTTCATTACCTAATCCGAGAAATCCCTTGATTCCCCGGACTCGTGAACCTTATCGAGCGTTGGATCATAACCATGCAAGATCGGGAGGTTTCATCCCTCGCCGGATCCAATCCACGCATGATTTGAAACCCTCACTGTGAGATTGTGATGATGAGCCCTTTTATTGCATGTTTCCTTTATATTTTTCTTGATTATATGATAGTTGTTGAATATTTAATTTAGATTGCTTGATTTATTCCGCTAAATTTTATGTCTCATACATGCATGAAAGTTTAAGCCATCCTACATCAAATTTTGGTATCAGAGATTAGAGTTTGCATGGTTGTGTTTAGATCGAGTTAACAAATTAGGGTTTCACTTTAGGTTTGTTTTTTGGAATTTTCAGATTTAGAAAGTTTCCAAAAATAGAAAGTTTCTATTTTTAGAAAGTTTCTAGATTTGGAAAATTTTCAGATTTGGGTCGTAGTGTCCAGATTTAGTGTTTTCCAGACTTAGAAAGTTTGATTTTCGAAATTTGCTATTTTTAGAAATTTTTCTATCTTTGGCAAATTTCCAAATTTAGGAAATTTTCTGAATTAGAAAGTTCTGGTTTGGTGAATCTAAGGTTAGGAAGTTTGTCAGTTCCTGCATCTTCATAGGATTAGAGTCATATCATTCACATTGTGAGTCATCCAGTCCATATGGTCAAGTTTAGGAAGAACTTAGGACAAGTCCTTCGTTGTGTGCCCATTCATTCTGGTCATGGTTTTGGATTACACATCACTACCATGAATTAGGATCAAATTCTGGAAGCTTTGGCCGCCATATCCCGATGTCTGGATAACATTGAAAACCAGTCTAGAAAATCCTTTCAGAATCTCATCAACAAATTAGAGGCATTCAACTAAGCTAGCCCAAGCTATAAAAAAAATGATCAACATCATACTTTGGTGAAGGACAAGTTGGAAGGGTCCAAACATGATGTTTATGAAGTGGAAGAGTACGTGCCTGACATCAATAGTGATGAAATGGAAGAAATTGAGGTATCGCTCATCATCGTTGAGGATGACGAAGTGTGTGCTAGTGATGAAAAGGTCGAAGAAATTGAGACCGTGCCACTTCCAGATGTCATGTGTGACTTAAGTGATGTAGAGTCCCAATCTAAGTCTTTTACCATAATGCATACGAATGAATTTGAAAAGGAGACTAGTGAGGATATGATGGTAGATACCCACATAACTTGTGATATCCCACCAGACGATTTATGGGATAAATTTTTACCAAAATGGGACATTCAGCACACAATTGATCTTGTCCCTGGGTTGGTCCTGTCAAGCTTTCTTTTATACTAGGTGAACCCCGCAGAAAATATAGAAATGCAGCGTCAATTTGATAAACTTCTCGGGGAAGAATTCAATAAGGAAAGTTTAAGTTGGAGTTTTGTTGTGTGCCAAGTCTGCCCTTTTCACTTTAAAAAAACAATAGCATATGGCGCACATTTGGGCATATCCAGGCCGTCCACAAAGCTTCAGTCAAGTGTCATGCCACCTTGCGACGTATTTACTTCATGGTGGATATGATGGCCAGAGCCCCTATGCCGCATCTTGATGACATTTTGGACATAATGGCTGATGCCAAGATCTGCTCAAGACTTGGTATTAATAGTGTGTGTTCTCAAGTGTTGGGATACCTGAAAATCATCATTGTTTATAATTCTTATAATGTGAATCAACACCTCTATCAGTTAGATTGTACCCATGGAATCTTAAAGAATAATAAGTTATGTGCCACCCATGGGAAGTGTCCTTTTGTTACAGTTTTTCAAGTTCTAGATCATAGGATTGTTTACTTCCATAGGATTGTTTATTTCGAGTCCGTTGCTTTTTCAGAGAGTCCTTTAGTTTCACCCATGTCTGTCACTCAAAAAGTCTTCAGAGTCAACCAATGCATTTGCACGACACATTTGTGAATTGCATACATATATTAGACAGCGGATTAATAGAAGCAATGATAGTCATAAAGGTTCAGCTGACTTACATCATAAGTTACAAGAACTTCAGGAAGGAAATTATGTAATGTTATGGATAAGGCCAGAGGTTTCCTTCGGGTGTCTACAGAAAATTACAAGCTCACAGTTATGGACCATTCAAAGTATTGTGGAAAATTGGGTCCAATGCGTACCGGATAGATCTTCCACCTGACATGGGGATTAATCCAACAATCAATGTAGAAGATCTAGTCCTTTGTCCGAATCCTTCCATAGACCATTATCCCCATTCATGGTCATATTCTGAGTTTTCTTCCCAACCCGTTTCACCCATTTCAACCTTAGTTGATTAAAAAGAAGAAATTGAAGGAATTGTAGATGAAGAGATCGTATCCACTCGAGATGGAGGCTTTCAACGATACCTTGTTAATTGGAAGAACATGCTACCATCTGATTGTACATGGCTTATGAAGGTAGAGTTACAGAGACTTGGTCTAGATTTGTTGGAGAGGCACCAGAGCTTTATCTTGCCGAAGTCGAGCTCTTCTCAGACGAGGAGAATGATGCAGACATTAAGCCCTTTAGAGTATACCAGCGTAGGAGACGAGTCATGCCCGTGTCCATATGGTTTGATGATGGGCTTGGATTGTTCGTGACGACTTGAGGAGCATCGAAGACCTTACACATGTAGTCCGAGACATTTGAGAAGACCCCACCTTGGGAAGACATGTGTAAGTTGCTTGGAGGAGATGATCGGACCGTTGGATCGCAATGATGATGTGATCGGACCGTTGGTTCGTCGTGGCCTACTTTCATCGTGCCATCATCGGAGGTCATCGGGCATCTTAGATTTGATTTTATTTTATGCACTTTTTGTAACGCCCCGAAAGCCCAAGGGTCGAGTACAAACTTGATCCCTGATATCCCGGGAGTTACTAATGCGTATGCAATGCATGTCATTCAACTGTTGGGTCAATATGGCATCAAATCATAGTGATAGGTCAAGCTAGGAAATGAAATAGGAATGTACCAGCAAATAAGTAAGTTAAACAGCAATGTACGAAGGGGTCCACTCAGCCTGTCTGATTGGGCCTCTTCTAGCTTGCTAGCTCTTGAGGGACCTACATCAATGAAAGTGCCTGGGTGGTGTTTTAGATCACCGTCCCAGAGTGGGAGTGAGTCATCAACTTAGTGGTTCTATTTCCCTAAGTTACTCAAAGCACAAATGTAATTAAACGTAGGTAATGAAACAACATACGTATATAGTAGTCATAAGCGTAGCATGTAATAAAACGAACATACATACATTGCAGTCAAAAGCATAAACACAGAACCTTTCTAGTCACAGCCGATAGAGTGACACCATTACTCACCCGCACAGACTCAAGTCACCAATGAATGGGGCACCACTCCACCAGTCGCACAACTACATCTTATAATCTTAATGCATGAATGCATGAAGTGCAAATGCATGCCCGGACACCGGTTTTTAGTCACAGCCGCCAGTGAGTGGCACCACCACCTCACTCGCACAAACAATGCATGCCATGCCGAACTATGTATGATTAGCCGAGTTATTAGTTATTCCGGTTTAATATTCAGCCAGTTGGTGAAACCACCGTACCATTATTCTATCCCTAGGCCAATCTGGGACCATCTGGCTCCTTGTGTGGCAAATGCATCTCATCGCCAGTAACCCCTCGATCCAAGTATGGTTAGACAGTGGCCCGTCAGCCACGCCCAAGCCAAAGCAGAAGGGTCGTCACCCAACCACTAATATAAATAATTAATTCAGAAGTGTGGGCTTGTTATTCAAATTAACAATAATGCCCGGGTCGTTCAAGCAGAGCTCTGGCACGAAACAATCGGCCAGGTATTTGATAGGGCCGCTCGAACAACCCTGTGCTCAATGGTTACTACGGGGAGGCACCTCCCCAGCGTAGGCCGACAGCTTGGGCATAGGTCCCATACCACCATCCCCGGCTCATGAGACTTGGGGATCGATCGCCGTACGATTTTAAGTGGGCCCATCCAGTGGTAAAAATGGTACTTAGGTTCGAATAGAAGCGACAGGTTACACACAACACACCCAAACCCGGAGTCGGGCCGACACCTTCGACTGAGACGAAGACAGGGAGGCCGGCCTTAGGCGCCCGTGGCCCGCGTGGTCCTCAAACCACAGCCGGTCACCTGCATTCTTCCTCCGTTGACGGTTCCAGTCCCAAAGGGGTGGTCGGCCTCATGTAGCCACCCCTAATTCTCATCCATTTCCCGGGTTAGACAAATTATAGGAAAACACTTCATTATAGCAAATTGTTGTATACATCAAGCATAATTTAGGACCATGAGACATAAATATGAACGTACAAGTGATTCTAGCATACATGATAGCCCTAAGAGTTCTACGCAAGCAAATTTCAGCACATAGTCATCATTTAGGCATGCTTCTAACATCTCAACAACAATGACAGCAAAATTAATTAAGATTTGGACATTAACTACATTTGAAGGCATTTAGTGCTAGGTAACCTAGAGGTAAATGGTCGCATCTTAAATCTCTTGGTTATTTTCAAGAAATCCTACAAAAGTAAGGCTGCATGTTAGAGAATTGAGGATGAAACTTAAGAGAGGCTAATGGGGGTTGAGGGATTTTCTCATAACTCACCTTTAGGGTTGACGGAATGAACTAGTGGTGAAGGTTGGCGTCAACGGAGTCGTAGGAGCAATCCGATCTTGGTGGAGTGATATACAAGGTGAGACTCTAGCTCCAAAACTCTCTTCTCCCTTCTCTCAACTTCCCCTCACCTCTCACTCTCTCTTTCTCAGCAATTTTGAGAGAAAATGAAAGGGGAAGTGCTGGAGAAAGGGATAGATATATATATATATATCCCTGGTTGCTGGAGTTTTACAAAAACAGCCCTCTGAGGGGCTATCTTGATCATGTGGGGCCCACCTGGTCCATCAGGACCAATCCAGCCCATGAGATAGCCTTCCCATGGTGAGATCTACCTACGGTTGTGATTTGGTGCAAATCGGATGCGATATTTATCGGATATAAGAAGAAGTCTGTTTGACGGTCACCGATCGTCGATCGGGGCCACAGCTTTGGGGACGGGTTAGATGTTATATTTAGACCCTAGGCTCTAAGTTTCATTGACATGCAAAGGTCTTAGTGGCCCATCCTAGAAAAGGTGATTCTAGTAATGATTTCTCGCTTAAGGTCTAGTGCAAGTGTACTTGCACTCTCAGTGCACTTGCAGGACATCTTAATTTTATGGTTTCGGGCGCCGATCTTGTTGTAACGCCCATTTAGGAGCGTCAAGCCGGCCTGTGGGTTGTCCTATTCGAGTTTCGGGTTCATCAATTTTGGAACGGGCGGTCAAACGGCCTCCTACGAGTGCGTTCGAGTTATATTTCAATGCAGCTATGGTCCTACTAGGCTAAGGGTGGTTGATTATTCAACCTAAGATGACGTGTGCAAGACGGGCCCAAGTATGTGTTCATATCTTAGAAAAGGCGATTTTATGGGGCGTTACACTTTTACTTATTTGAGTTTGGGTTAGTGCGTGCACGTTTTTTCGTGCGAATGTCTTTTTTTAAAAATTTTGTTAGTAAGGGTATTTTGATAATTATTTTAATTCCGAATTTTATAAGGGTGTTGCCCTAAACCTTTTTTATATGCTATTGATTTGATAAAAGAAGAAAAGCTTTGGTAGCTTATCTCGCTCCTCCTCTCCTTCTCTTTGTAGATCTTCATCTTCTTCCCCAATCTTCTTCTTCTTTCTTCTTCCCTCCTTCCAACTTTCTTCTAAGGTAATTCATTTTCTTCCCTCTTTCTTCTAAACTTATTTTCTCCTAGTATCTGCAACCCTAAAATCTGAGAATTGATCCCTAGACCTATTTCTCTCAGATTTTCATTCCCTAATCTGAGAAATCCCTTGATTCCTCGGACTAGTGAACTTTATTGAGTGTTGGATCATAACCATGCAAGATTGGGAGGTTTCATCCCTCGTCGGATCCAATCCTGCATGATTTGAAACCCTCACTATGAGATTGTGATGATGACCCCTTTTATTGCATGTTTCCTTTATATTTTTCTTGATGATGATGATAGTTGTTGAATGTTTAATTTAGATTGCTTGATTTATTCCGCTGAATTTTATGTCTCATACATGCATGAAAGTTTAGGCCGTTATCTCATAAGCTCAAGCCAGGCCAGGCCCTTGGCTGAACCCTCTTTCGTGGGCCCCATCTCACATGGATCTCGCCTCACATGAATTGCCCCACCCCTAGTGCGCACCCGCCTCACATCGGCCGCCCCAATCCAGCCCGATGTGAAAGTGCCCCTGCATTACTAGAGATGGTGAAGGCACAGATTGTTGGCTTGCCTCCCAAATGACTTTTGTGCCTTTCTCATTCTTGTGCACCATGGGGTAATTGAGAAAATTTCTGTTAGTCCGGGACTCATCCATACTAATGGTGTCGAGCGCTAATGACGAAGGCATTCGGGCACTAATGGCTGATCTAAAAATAAAAAATAAAATCAGATGGGACATTGTGGGGGCAACCCACCTAGGCACCTGTGTGGAGTTGCCCATATGAATTCCTTGGCGTATAAATAAGGGGGCACATTCACTATCTCCAACCACTTGATTTAGTCATCTTTATTTTGGTCTTTTCTTCTTGAGTAAGAAATGTCGAATCTCCTTTAGCCAGTGAGGTTAAATGGAAGTTTCTCATTTAGCACAACTTTGGATAGGGTACCTTGCCTTGTTCACCCAGAGTTTTTGATTGGTTACTGCCCAACGAGTCATTTGTATACCACACACTTTGTATCTTCCTTTGTATATCCAAACTTAAAGCAAGCCTCTACCTTTGCGACCTCTTGACCTATTAAAGTTTAGTTTGGATAGTGTCAATAAGATTTGTCATTGCTTGTGAAGAACCTACCTTTGGGCAGGGTGTTTGCAATATAATATATTTGCACTTATGTGGTCTAGCCCCTCTGTCACCAAGCATAAGCTTGCAACATCCTTGGCACTCTCCATTCACCTTGCTCCCCACCACTTGAGTGAAAGCAAGGTGTAAACTCTAGCATGACTAGTGGGACCTCGATCCCTCCTCTTGGTGTTTGTGCATGGACATTGGCTCTATAAACTTAATATCGAGTCATAACCTATCCTAAGCCAATGAGGACCCTTGTGTAGTTCTCTAGGAACTTCCCAATTCCTTGAGGTAGTCAAAAGTAATACACTAACAACTTTGCTAATTACTTGATTTGGTTACACAACAACATCCACAATCTCTCTTTATGAGTAGATCAATCATTCTCCTATTGACACACCCTTCCTATTCCATGGAGTCGGCTGTTGACAAATATTTTTTTTGAAGGTTAATGGAATTTTATTAAAGGCTTGCTTGCAACCACGAAACAGGAAAAGCATACAAAACAGAAAGGACCTGCGTGGGTCACCCTTAAAAGATCGACGACCCAGCTATTTCCAAAACGCAATAAACCCTTTAATTTGGCTCACAATAGCGTCAACTGATCTAGAAGAGTTTTGAAATTAACGCCTATTCCTTTACTCCCAAACTGCCCATGGTTAGATGTTGGAGGCACAAAACAGAGATGATCACTGTACTACCTCAATTGAGCGGCCGATAGAAAGCCCTACTTAGCTGGAATAAATGAGGAAGCCGTGTTCTGCGAGGAACTCGCTTGGATGAGAACCTTTTAGGAAGGTATGTGGGGATGCATTGAGGCCTTATTGGCGATTACTGCTGAGCTAAACCAATGAAGCATGAAAGAGGCCAGAATGTTGTGAGAGAAATGGCCCGATAAGCCCTCTTGATGGTACACAATCACTGCATCGGAGTTCGAAGCATGGGAGCTAACTAAATATCATAGAGTTCATTCTCTCTAGAATTTATTCAAGAAGTGATGTTTTGTTTAAATTAGTCCATAGTGATGTGTGGGGACCGACTCAAGTCCTTCTTTTGTTAGGTTTTAGATACTTCACTCTCTTTATTGATGATTACTCTAGGATGACATGGTTATAACTAATAAAGCATAGGTTAGAAATCTTTCATGTATTTCGGAATTTTTATAATGATATAAAAATCCTCCATTTGGTGCAAAATTGTGAATGTTCAGGTCGGATAATGCCCTGAAATTCATTTTTTAGGAGTTTCAAACCTACTCACAAAGTCAGGGCTTTATCCATTAGACCTATTGTGCTCATACACCCTGTTATGAGGATTCAGAGAGGGCTCCGATCAACAGTCCAGATTGAAGATGACAACCTTTACAGGCTATGACTCCAACTACAGTAGCCGAGCATATTTCTTGTGTCATGAGCCAACACTACTACTATACCTACCAGTGCTCGGCTTAACCGAGAGTGTGTCTACCGCTCTGCCTTTTATGCTTGATGATAACCAACTCATACTTACGCTCGGGATTGGCGATCGCCCTTCTACCGCTCGGCCCCCATTAACATTTGCACGTGGTTCACACGTGACTTCACCGAGCCGATTGCTTCTCATATCCTCAACCAAATGTCTATAACAGGAGGCCGATCGACTGAATGTACACCGACTGCAAGGCGATTGCACGACTCTAGCAACCCTATTTAAAGGGTTCTCCCTTTTCGATAGGCATTTTGGATACATCAAGCCAACCAAATATGGCTTGAACTATCTACATGGGCAACCAACCAAAGCACTCGCCCTCGGCCCAAGTAATCTAAGGGACGTTTTCTGTAAGGCATGGAGTTCACAACCGTTAAGTGGGATATCCGTCCAAAGAAGCCGCAATCACAACCGTTTCGGACGTGAAGGTATACGTGGCCATAATCACAGCATAATCATCCATAACGGAATCCGTGCGTGGCCTTAATTTTAGCCCTTGAAAGGGTCTTAATTTTAACGGCTCTATGAGGGGCCTATAAATGGCCTTCCATGCTTAAGTCATAAGGTACGCAATCAATTACCATTGACATTATTCCAAGCTTTTCTCTCCATCAGTTATTGACTTAAGTATCGGAGGGCCATCAGCCAGTCCCACCGGCGGCCATCCTAACCCTTTGTGGTGATTGCAAATCCTTTAATCCAGTCCTTTCATCCTCAATCATAGATCAGACAGTTGAGATTTCAAGTTGGTCTCTGATCAACTTTTGTTGACCACTTTCAGCGTTAACAGATTGGCACCCATCGTGGGGCCGACTTGATATTGTTCTCCGCTACCTTTTCTGTTTCCTTTCTCACCCACATTACCACAATGCTTCCTAAGAAGAACAAAAGTACGGCTGGAACTTCTGCTTCAGCAGCATCTGCCCGTCCGAACTCGCAGCATCACGAGGAAGAAGGCGTCCCTTCTTCGCATAGGGGACACGCCCTTCCACCGCCTCTACCACGGACGTTACCACCAATTGACGATCCTACCTGGAGGATGATCATGGACGCGGATATCCAAGCCTTACGTGCCGAAATATTGCACTTCATCAACATTGCAGGGCGACTGGAGCAGATCCTTCCTGCCATGCCTTTTTTCATAGCACGACGGGCCAACACACTCAGTCTGACATGGACGCCAGGGCCCCCACCCTCCTGCCACAAGTTAAGCGGGACCATCCGCGGTCCTAGCCACCACCTCCGGAACCTGTACGTTCGGTGAGAAGTAGGCTCCTGGTTGGAGACTTGCACCATTCATTAGAAGCCAAGCGCCAGAGCCAAATTCATGACGAAAGGTTCCGGGGTCCAGTCAAAGACGCAGCCGCAGAAGCAGTCGAAGTCTCCAGCGGCGATCACACCCCTGCTTGGGAGAAGGAATTGGAGGAGCTGAAGTGATGTGGACACAAGCGCATTCAAGGTGTACCAACGAAGAAAGCACCAACCACAAGTACCGTCCTTGTAGATAGGCGATTATTGAGGAGCTGAAGACCCTTCACATGTGATTGGACACACAAAAGACCCCACTCAGGGAAGACACATGTGAAGGAAGAAAGGAGAATGAAGACTGAAGGATTGAAGATTTCGGGCGCCCATCAGGCGCTCGACCACGGTCTTCGGGCGCCCGACCATAGCCTTCGGGCGCCCGATCGGGCACCCGAAATTTATCTACCGAGCGCCTGAACCTCTCTGGAGGTTTTCGGACGACTTCAAGCGGCAGCTCGGGTGCCCGACCGAGCGCCCGAACTTTCCCGCACTTTTGTTATTTACGCGTTTTGCTTAGTTTTAGGGGTATTTTAGTACTTTCATGTCTTTATTTGCTTATTTAAGAGGGCTAAAGCCCTAAACTCGAATTAACTATTGATTATTGATTAATGAAAAGCCTCTTGGTGCTTCTCTCTCTCTCTCTCTCATGGTGATGTTTCTTCTTCCTTGATCCCTCTTTCTTCTACCTGCTTCTTATGCCCCTCCAATCCTTCTTCTAGGTAATCCTATCTTTTCCAACCTATTTGTTTTGCTAACCACAATCCCTAAATCTGAATTTGAGCCTAAACCCTAAAATTTTCAGATTTTCAAATCCCTAATCTACAATCCCTTGATTTCCTGGATTAGAGATTCCTCTTAATTGATTGGGTTATAGCCATGCAAGATCGGGAGGTTCCATCCCTCGCCGGATCCAACCATAGTGATAATTGAATCTCATACTTCATGGTTGTGATGAATGGCCCGTTCTATTGCATGTTTCCTTGTGATTTTCTTAGTTTATGATGATTACTGCTAGATTTTATTATTATTATTGTCTTTTATTTCCGCTGGATTATATGAGTTCTTAAGCATGCATCATAATTAGGGCATCCTACATCATGAAGAAAAAAATTCAGTACCATGGAGCAACGATATCAGTCCAACACTCCTTGGTCAATTCAGGCCATGGTGGACCAGATCGAACCGCCATTCACCGAGGAGATAATGTGAGCTCCGCGTCCGGAAAGATTCTGGGTACCTAACAACATCCCTTAGTACAACGGGTCTAGACCTGACAGAACACCTTGAAGTTTTCAAGTCTTATATGCAATTAGAAGGGGCTGGCTCGGAAATTATATGTCGAGCGTTCTCCATCACTCTTAAAGATGCAGCCCTGACGTGGTATAGGAATCTCAAACCTTGCTCTATTGGCTCATTCCCTCAATTGTGCACCTTGTTCATATCACAATTCATGGGGAGCAGGAAGATGAAGGAAACGGCAGCCCATTTGTCTACGGTCAGCCAAAAGACAGATGAATCCCTCAAGGATTTTCTAGTGCAATTTACCTCAGAAGCGGTTCAAGTCGAAGGTTACACAGACGATGCAGGTCTTCCGGCCCTCCTTAGTAGAGTAAGGAACAAAGAATTTCGATTCGTGCTAGACAAGTTCACTCCCAAGTCAATGGCAGAGTTCTAGGCCAAGGCGCAAAAGTACATCAATGTCGAAGAGCTGGCGAAGGCCCGACGAGAGTCTGAGGCCGGACTCAGCGAGAAGAAGAAATATGATGACAGGAAAAAGAGAGACGACTAGAGAGATCGTTCTCCCAGAAGGGATCCCCCTGAGGGACGTTATTCTGAGTACACCTCTCTCAACACAACGAAAGAGAGGGTGCTGATGCACATCAAAGACCAAAAGTACATGACGTGGTCCCCGAAGATCAAATCCGACGCTAACACTGAAGACAAGCACAAATACTGTGAGTTCCATCGCAATCATGGACACAACACGAGGGACTGCATCGCCCTCAAGGATGAAATTGAGTACCTAATCTGACGGGGTCATTTGCGGGCTTATGTTGACCAGAAGGATCAATTCCCCAGGAAACGTGAGCGATCTCCTCGACTATGACAGCAAGATGCAGCCATGTCTTGACAAGACCGCCGAGAAGAAAAAGCACAGTCGGAGCCCTCCGAGCTGGCTAGAGAAATTCACACAATTGTCGGCGGGCTCGAGGGAGGTGGAGATTCTAGCAATGTAAGGAAAGCTCATACGAGGAAAGCTCACGAACCCCCTAGGGAGATTCTCTAAGTTGAAAGAGCATCAGAAAGACAAATGGAGGCACCAAGCCATTACTTTTTCAGAGGCGGGCAACAAAGGAATCCACTTCCCACATGACAACGCGATCGTAGTCACATTGCGGGTTTCTAATTACAAGATCCACAGAATAATGCTGGACACAGGAAGTTTGGCAGACGTAATCTACACTTCGGCCTTCAACGCAATGAATATCTCACGGACCCTTCTGGAGCCAGTTAGCACCGCCCTCATGGGTTTCGTAGGAGAGGTAGTGGAGCCAGAAGGGAGCATCAACCTCTCAGTCGTGTTCAGGGAAACACCCCATAAGATCAACCTTATGATTAACTTCTTGGTCGTGGACCGACCGTCGACTTATAATGTCATCTTAGGTCAACCGTCCATGGCTCAGCTTGGGGCTGTTATCTCCCCCGGGTAACTTTGCGTGAAGTTCCCCACTCCCACGGGGGTTGGGGTGGTTAGAGGAAATCAGGCGGTAGTACGTGCCTATTACGAAATGGTCCAAAGGGAAGCAAGTCACTCCCATCGTGATGTTGGCAGCCCCGACTCAATACCCGAGAAATAAAGACAAGGCCTCTTTGGACCGTTGGGGTAGTGACGCTCTCCAGCAGAAGAGTTGGTTCCCATTCCAGTCTCGATTGAGGACCCGCCCAGGCAAGTACAGATTGGCTCAACTTTGAGCCCGGTAGTTCAGGCCCAGTTTGCCCAGTTCCTGACGGAAAACTGAGACGTCTTTGCCTGGTCTCACAAAGATATGTCGGGGATTCCCCTAGATGTTATCGTTCACCGGTTACAGGTGGACCCCAAATTCAAACCAGTACATCAAAGACGAAGAGCCGTCAATCAGGAGAGAGAAACAACGATCAAGGAGGAGGTTGATAAGCTCCTCAAAGCAGGATTCGTTGAAGAAGCCATCTATCCAGAATGGGTAGCGAATGTTGTGTTGGTGAAAAAGGCCAACGGGAAATGGCGCATGTGCGTCGACTACACCAACCTTAATAAGGCATGTCCGAAAGATAGTTTCCCCATGCTTAGGATCGACTAGCTGGTTGATGACACCGCCGGGCACTCACTCCTCAGCTTCATGGATGCGTACTCAGGTTACAACCAAATCACAATGCACCCTCCAGACAAGAGGAAAACTTCATTCATCACCGACAAAGAGCTATATTGCTATAAGGTCATGCCATTTGGCCTTAAAAATGCAGGTGCCAAATATCAGCGCCTTGTTAACAAGATGTTTGCAGACCAGATCGGCAAACTATGGAAGTTTACGTCGACGACATGCTTGTCAAGAGCGTCAAGGAGGAGAACCATTTATCTGACCTCCTGGAAACATTCCAAATATTAAGGCAGCATAACATGAAGCTAAATCCAGCCAAATGCGCCTTTGGGGTGTCATCTGGGAAGTTTCTCGGCTTTATGGTCGAGAAAAGAGGGATAGAAGCCAACCCAGAAAAGATACGAGCTCTCCTGGACATGAAGCCTCCTAGGGGCATACGAGACATACAGTGGCTAGCAGGGCAAGTGGCCTCGCTTAACAGGTTCATCTTTAGGGCCACTGACAAGTGTCTCCCTTTTTTCAAGCTACTAAAGGAAGCTGGTAAGACGATACAATGGACGGACGAATGCGAGCAGGCCTTCTGTCGCCTCAAAGAATAGATGGGGACACAACCTGTGTTGTTCAAAGCCACTTTAGAATGAGAAGCTGACGCTATACCTTCCCGTATCTTTAACTGCAGTCAGCTCGGCACTTATCCGCGATGACGGAAGGGTTCAGCATCTGGTCTATTACATTAGTAGGGCAATGGTGGATGCTGAGACCCGATACCCAGAGATTGAAAAGTTGGCTCTGGTCCTTATTACCTCTGCTAGGAGATTACGGCCCTACTTCCAGGCCCATACTATTGTGGTCCCCACGGACCAGCCGCTACGACAAGTTCTGCAGAACCCCGGGGCATTGGGAAGACTGGCCAACTGGGCCATTGAGCTAAGCGAACATGATGTACACTTCTGCCCAAGTACCGTAATTAAGGGTCGAGCAGCCGCCGATTTTATTGCAAAATTCACTGATACCTCATCCGCAACACTGACCAAGATTTCCTCACAGACCGCCGAGCCATCCACTTCTAGTAGCCCTTAATGGACTTTATTCGTGGATGGATCGGCCTCTTCCCATGGGAGTGGGGCCGGCCTCATCGTATTATCGCCCAAAGGTTCTAAAGTCGAGTACGCCCTCCTCTTTGATTTGTAGGCGACAAACAACAAGGCCGAATACGAAGCGGTCTTAGCCGGACTCTGTTTGGCGAAATCTATGGGAGCCCAGAATCTGAAGATCCACAGCGACTCTCAGCTCGTCGTTAATCAAGTCTCTGATGAATTTGAAGTAAGAGATGGGAAGATGGTGGCATATCGAACTCTTGCCCACGAGTTGCTAAAGGACTTCCAGAAATATGAGTTGCTTCAAATTCCAAGGGAGCAGAATCAGATGGCCGATTCCCTCGCCAAACTTGGCTCGGCCTCAAAAGGTGAAATCAGTTGGATGATTCCCATTGAGCATTTGACTGAGCTGAGCATCATCCAAAATATAATTTTGAAGACACTCCCTGGTCCATCAAACTCCCTGCTGGATGGACCCCATCATTTGTTTCCTCCAAGACGGACAGCTCCCTGAAGATAAAAGAGAAGCAAGGAAGTTGAAATTTTGCGCCCCCAAATATTTCTTGAAGGGAGGCTCTTTACCGCCGTGTGTCACGCCCCAAATTCGATTCTCGACGTCCATTCGCCGTAACCCGAATTCAGAGGTGGCAGCCTCCGTAGTACCCTGATCTCGGATCCTAACCTCACACGCCAGGTTCTGATCCTGGGATACCACAAGGAGGATTTTAGGGTCTGAATTTTTTTTTTGAAACATGAGTATCACTATATGAGTACCATCAAAGACAAACACAATATTTCTACTAAGTCATTTCGTTTACATACAGTACTAAAAGGTAAATACACAATGCGTAAATATAAAAATTGTGCACAATCCGGCACCTCTTGCTACTGCACTCCCAACTCCAACTTAACGTTGCTGATACACTCTGGTATAACCTGCAGTGTAACAAACGCGCATAAGCTTCGAACGAAGCTTTGTGAGTGCGTGTGTGCGTGCGCAATGCGTATGACAAGCATGATAAATATCAGAGTAAGCAATAAAGCATGATGAGAACTTTAAACCAAGACTTAGCCTAATTAGGCTACACGATCATGTGATGTGAATAACCAGCCTACCACGGCTATGCAAGCATGCAATATAGATAAGTAGCCTGCCATGGCTATACAAGCATGTAATACAGGTAACCAGCCTACCAAGGCTATATACTCATACTATGCAATGGCCCTACAGGGCCTAATGTCACATGCAATGATCTAATGCATGTATGCAAATTTCCACCTCTCAGTGCAGTGGTCTAGATACGAACAGTCATATCGCGATCACCCAAGCAATGCAGGACTCGGAACTGGTAGCTCGCCCAGTGTGGTTGCTCGCCCAGGCTTACAGCCCCGCCCACATCACACCCGCCCACGTCAGGACCGTCCCACACCATACAGAACATCAGTCACATCACTGATACCAATACCATCTCTGAAACGGAACATCACCGGGGTCTCACAGACCTCACTACTCACCAGTAGAATGCCAAAGCCTATCTGGTGCAATAGCGGACCTACTCACAGCTGGTCAAACTTAACCCACTTTGCCAACACTCTTCCGGTAGGTTAGGTCAGACCTCCTTCCAAATTGACCACGTGCAGTGGAAAACACCGCCGTTTGGTATTCGGCATACTGGTGTATGATTAAACCACCCGGTCTTTGAATGGAGCACCCACCTTGCTACCAACGGGATCAGGGACTTTCACCCAGGGACTTCTTTGGCATCCAGTTTAAAGATCACATATTTCCGGTGTTCTGCAAACCACGATGGAGCTGTGGTTGCAACGTAGTAACCATGCTATATGCGGCACAAGCAGACGGTGCGAAATGAAACCATGCATACAAATGTGGGACGACATGCCCGTGCAAGTCTCCAAATAACACCATAAAACTATAGGGTCTCAAATACAATGTCACCGTCAACTGGTAATGAACTGCACGACAATCGCGGCCGATATGGCCGGTTGATACAAGGCAATCAGATGAGCCAAGCATTCATGATGTATGAGCCAAGCATACAATATGAGTGCTAATAAGTAGTCAATCTACCACGATGGCAATAAAGCAATCTAGTCCAACCTATTTGAGATATGATTAAAATGAGGGGACACATATGAATGATCGAGTCATAGTGCGGGATGTCGCTAGCCAGGGAATCTCACACCAAGGGCTACAAGGTATGCTAAGCTATTCCTACCATACAGTGTAAGTCAAGATGATAGACTCCTGTCCTCGAATAGTCCCATACCTATTGGAGATGTTTGATATAGAGAGCACGTGAATTACATTTGCACGACTACATCTCGAATGCTTTATGAATGTGTTTATGCCTTAGTGGTCCCCAACTAACAATGGTGATTCGGGATGCATACTCATTACACATGCATGGTGGTCGTCGAAGCATATAGTATAAAGATCACATATGAGTATTCCAACAACACTACGTGTGGCAACAGACATACTAAAAACATCATAAAAAGATAATTCACTTACAACACAAACAAACACAAAGAGATAGGACCCTAAATGGATGGTATACAACAACACAGATGGTCCAACAATTGAACGGTGTGGATTAACTTTCAACATTCATGATAACCCAAATGGAAAGAAAATGATTGAATACACTACTGACGCATCAAAGGTAGAACCTATTCGAGCGGCAAGGGTAGAATACCCAAAATCATGCCGAGACCCATAATCCTGTAGTATAGTTGAGATAAACACGATGAATGGTCCGTAAAAGGAATGTCATAGAATGGGTTGCAAGATAGACAGGTCATGACAGAGAATCATAAATGGAAGGGTAATCTAAGATAGACGGTCAATACGATGAGGTCCAAAAAGGGACGACAGGTCTAACCTCATACTGCAAGATAGGCTCCATATAATGGATGGCCTAGATGACATACTAACGTCGAGGATGAGCCCCACACTCGCCCTAAAGGTAAACGGACGGTGTGGATGGGATATACACGATATGGTGGTCTTTAATAGTTGGGTACAAGGGTAGGAGAGGTGAGTCATATGAGTATACAACAAGCTGAGTTACTAGGATCATTCAACGTGGTGAGTCAATAAGGCAGGTTGACAAGGCGGGTCAACATGGTGAGTTAACAAAGTGAATTGACAGGACAGCTCAACAGGGTGAGTTTAAGAAGGTAGCCCCGTGACTTGGATCGAGCAAACTCTAAGGATGACCTTTCAATAAGGGTTTACACAACTAATCATCAAGGTGGATCTACGGGATGGACAATGCGGTCATTCGAACACGCACACTAAGGTGGTCCCAAGGGCATCCTGTACATAACATGCTAGGGTCCATTCATTTGGATGGTTTGGATCAAGCACAAAATTAAGGCGGTCCTAATAGATGGGCAACATACATATCACACCATAGTGGCCAATGGCTGACGTGGATAGAAACATGCATAACAAGGTGGACCCGTGGTTGGGGATAACCGCACAAAGGAGTGGGGAAGCCATATACATCAATGGGCCCCAACAGTTTGGGATCAACCCGATATTTGTGCTTTCCCACTAATCAAGTAAGATGGCAACCAAACACCATGGTGGGGCCCGCACACCACACGTGTGGAACCCCACCCATGGTTAGGTGACTTATGAGCAGGAAGAATGGCAAATAAACATAACAGATGGGTCCTGTAAAGTTTCCAATGGTAGGCGTTCAACCACCCTTATTTTCTACGTGTGGCCCACCCAAAACTGGGCCCACACCCCTGCCAAGAAGAACGACAAGATATACCCAACATTCATCAAGGTGGGATCCAAAGTTGGGCCCCATCACCTTTGGTTAGATGGATAAATAAACATTACAATGGCCCCAAGGAAGGTTTCCAAAAGTGGGCATCAATGACCACTGTTTCCTACAATGTGGTCCACCAGAGCTTTGGATTGCCTCATCTTTTCTTGGAGGGCCCATGGACTAAAATAATATGGAAAAATAGATATGCGGCATAGATAAAATAGATACATCGTGGTGGGACCCCCAGGGTAGGCCACCTGCTGGGCAGTGTGCCAAAGCACGCTGCTTGGAGCGTGGCACCCAGACGGGCCCCAAGAGTTTTGAATCAAACTAATATTTTTATTTTCTCCTTCATCCATATACATGTGATCTTATGAACAGGTTGAATGACAAATAAACATCACTGTAGGGCTGGGAAGGTTTCAACGATGGAGATCATTATTCCCACTGTTTCTCGTGGCATGGTCCACTTGACATTTGGATATGCTTAAATTTTGGGCTCAGCCACTAAAATGAGCTGGATAAACATATGGACGGAATAGATAAAGCACATACATTCTAGGTGGGTCCCACTAGTGGGCCACCTGCTGGGCAGCCCAGCCAACCCACGGCCAGCGCTCCCTTCCTTCTCTCTCTTCTTTACTTTATTTATTTATTTATCTATTTATCTATTTATTTTTATCTCATCAAGAGGGGCCACAGAAGTTTTCGATTAAGCTGATATTGTTGCTTTCCCTTCTTCACACGCATGTGTAAACTTATGAACAGGTTGGATCTCAAATAAACATCATGGTGGGCCGCAGGAAGGTCTCAACGGTCTGTCACTGTCCCCACTGTTTTCTCTCAAGTGGGGTCCATTGGAGATTTGGATCTGTCTCATTCTTCAGACCATGCCCTAAAACGATCTCCTCAAATGGATAGACGGTGTGGATATAGCACTCGCATCATGGTGGGACCCATACAGTGGGCCACCAGCTGGGCAGCGAGCCCAGCGTCTACTCCCAGCTGACCTTCTTCTTTTCTTTCTCTCTCTCTTTTTTTTTTTTTTGGTTTTGATCGAGTGGGGCCCACATGAGGATGATCCAGTCCGTCTATCATGCTCACCAGCTCGTGGGGGACCCAACGAGCCCAATATTGGACGGGTTATGAGGCCTAGAAACATCAATGTGGGCCAAAGAAATTCTGACAGTAGAAATCATTATTTCCACTGTTTTCATGTGGTGCGGTCCGCTTAAGATTTGGATCAGGTTCATATTTGGGCCCTGGCCCTAAGATGATCTGGGAAAACGGATGGACGGTGTGGATGCCACATAAACATCAAGGTGGGTCCCACGAATGGGGACCCCATTCACACGTCCAGGTGACGCTGGACTATTCCAGCGTCTCTGACGCTGTGAACGTCCAGCGTCTGACGTTCCCCTTTTTCTTTTTTTCTTTTTTTAATTATTATTATTATTATAGTTAAGTGGGGCCCATTCATGGATGATCCAACTCATCCATCTAACTGTCACAAGGTGGGCCCAAGGAAAGAAAATGAAAAAGGTAAACGAGAAAAATGAAAGGTAAACGAGAAAAAGGGGGCCCAAGGAAAGAAAATGAAAGAAAATGAAAGAAAATGAAAGGTAAACGAGAAAAAGGTAAACGGGAAAAATGAAAGGTAAATGAGAAAAAGGGGGGAGGTTTGCACTCACAACGATGGTTGGACGGTTGGATTGCCGATCGGACGGTCCGGATGATGATCGGGGTCCTCCAAGCTAGATCTCCTCCTTCAATCTCTCTCTAATCTATCTTCTAATCTCACTCAAATCTCTCAAATCTCTTTCTTCTCTCTCTCTCTCTCTCAAATCTCTTTCTTTCTCCTTTCTCTCTTTCTCTCTCTCTCCTTAGAAATCCTATGGACGAGTGGTGCTTGGGAAATGGGGGGGGGGGGGGGGGTTTCCTTAGAAATATAGTGATGATGGCTAGCATGGGAGGGGGTACATGAGGTAATGATGATGATGATGGGAGAGGGCATGTGAGGTATGGGTTGCATGATTAGAGTTGACTTTGGAAGTGAGAGAGTGATGGGGTGGGTATGGTGATTGATTTGACATTTTGTTGGAATTTGTGCAAGTGGGGCCCACGCCACAGGCGCGTTGCGCGGCCTACCTCGGATTACGCAATCGATCATAACTTTCACACTGGGTATCGCAATGGGGCGTGCCGCGCGGCGTTGGAATCGTGGTGCCCGCGCGGTCGCAAAGGTACAAGTCCTAGGTCGTTGCGGTGCTAAATCAGGGTCGCGATCAAGGCTCTCTAATCTGGTCCATCTGGGACGTATCGGTACCGGAAACTAAACGTACGGAGGGCAATTCAAGGTCCGGGTCTTACACTGTGGGTACTCTCTCCCGCACTTAAAATGTGTTCGTTTGGAGGAGGCTGATTACGTTCTAAGGGAAATTCATGAAGGGGTTTGCGGCAAGTACCTCGCGGGACGATCCTTATCGTACAAAGCCATTCGGCAAGGGTACTACTGGCCAACGATGATGGCTGATGCTATATGGTTCTTGAAGACCTGTGACAAATGTCAGCGCTTCGCCAACATTTCTCATAAGGCACCTGAAGATATTACCCCAATTACGGGACCGTGGCCGTTCGCGCAAAGGGGGATCGATATCATTGGCCCCTTACCGAGGGGAAAAAGACAACTCAGGTTTGCAATTGTTGCAGTTGACTATTTCACGAAGTGGGCCGAAGCCGAGCCCCTCGCCACCATCTCAGAAAAGTAGATCACAAAGTTTTTATTGAAGTCTAATCATCTATCGGTTCGGAGTACTCCACACTATAATCACTGATAATGGGCATCAGTTTGATAACAAAAGATTTAGGGAACATTTTGAAGAATGAAAGATTCGGCACGTGATGACTGCTCCTTACCATCCTTAGGGGAATGGTTAAGTAGAAGCCGTAAACAAAATCATCAAGCATCATGTGAAGACAAAGCTGGAAGAGCGCAAAGGTGATTGGCCTGAGTGACTCCCCGAAGTCCTTGGGGCCTACAGAACTACTTCTCGGATTTCAATGGGTGAAACCCCATTCTCATTGGCCTTTGGAATCGAGGCAGTCGTCTCGGTAGAAATTGGAATGCCATCCTACCAAGTGGAGAACTATGGCTCGGAATTGAACGAGCGGGTTATGAATTTTCAGCTTGACATGCTTGAAGAAAGAAGAAATGAAGCACAGATTCGCCTCACCAAATATCAACAGAGAGTGGCAAGGCACTATAATTCTAAAGTCAAGCATTGACCATTCCGGATCGGCAATCTCATTCTCAGGAGGAAGATCCCAAACAATGCTAAAGATCCTGGCTCTCGGGTATTCACCCCCAACTGGGAAGGACCAAACAAAGTCACCTGAGTGCTGAAGTCGGGGACTAAATATCTGGAAGACATGGACGGAAAAGCACTGCGACGTCCTTAGAATGCTGTCAACCTCCGTAAGTATTATCAGTAATGATTATTATGATAAAATAAACCTTTATGGTTCTACTAGCAACGCTTACGTGGAGCTTTCATGATAGTTCCTTGTCAAAAGAACTTAAGAAAATTACATTTAGTTGGCAGCACCAGCTGCCCAAGCGAGGGACAATGCTGGCCAGAGTGTCCATTGACTGAATACGGTCTACTAGCCAGACAATCAAACCAGCAAAGACAAACAAAATTGAAGGGGGAAGATAAAAAGGAAATTTTCATTTCATTCAAAAGGCCAAAGGCCATTACAAGAAGAAGAGTACAAATTCGATCCTAATCTATTTGAACAGGATCACTTGCTACGGTCTCAGCTGATGGTGGCGGATCGGATGGAGGCATCTCAGTTTGGGGGGTCGGGTCTCCACTTGTCACCTCTATATTGGCTTAAGGCTCCTCGGCGGTGGTCACTTCTGATGTAGGACGGTTTAAACTTTCATGCATGTATGAGACATAAAATTCAGTAGAATAAATCAAGCAATTTAAATTAAAAGGAGCCATCATCATCATAATCAAGAAAAATATAAGGGAAACATGCAATAAAAGGGGCCATTATCACAATTTCACAGTGAGGGTTTCAAATCATGCGTGGATTGGATCCGGTGAGGGATGAAACCTTCTGATCTTGCATGGTTATGATCCAAACGCTCAATAAGGTTCACTAGTCCGGGGAATCAAGGGATTTCTCGGAATAAGGAAACAAAAATCTGAGAAATAAAGGTTTTAGAATCAAATTTCAGATTTGAGACAATGGGTAATGTGAGAAATAAGACTTGAAGAAAAGGAGGAGAAGAAAGAGGAAAGAAGAAAGAAAAAAGAAGAAGATGAGAATATTACCTTAGGAGAATAAGATTTGGAAGAAGGAAGGAGAAAGAAGAGAGAAAAGATGAGAAGAGATTCACTAAGAGGAAGAGGAAGATGAAGAGGGAGATAAGCCACCAAAGCTTTTTCTTCTTTTATCAAATCAATAGCATAATGATAAGAAAGGTTAGGGTAACACTCTTATAAAATTCAGAATTAACATATTACCAAAATACCCTACTAACAAAATTTCAAAAAAAAGACATTCGCATGAAAAAACGTGCGCACACTGACCTGAAACTCAAATAAGTAAAAGTGGATAAAATAAACTCAAATCTAAGATGTACGATGGCCTTCGATGATGGCATGATGAAAGTGGGCCTCAACGAACCAACGGTCCGATCACATCATCCTCGGGATCCAATGGTCCAATCATCTCCTCCAAGCAACTTACACATGTCTTCCCAATGTGGGGTCTTCTCAAATGTCTCGAACCACATGTGTAAGGTCTTTGATGCTCTTCAAGTTGTCACGAACGATCCAAGCCCGTCATCGAGCCAAAGAGATGCAAGCGTCGCTCGCCTCCTACACTGATAAACCCTAAATGGCCTAATGTCCTCATCAACTTCGGTCTCGGTGGGCTTTTCTTTTTCTTCCTGAGCAATTTGCCCCTTGACAGTCGAAAAATTCGACAAGTCAAGATCGGGGTACATTCTCTGGATGACCTTAAGAGCCTTTGCCCAACCGGCATCATAATCCTCGAACTGCTCTTCGATATATTCATCGAATGCCTTGAATGACTTCGCAGCATCCTGGAGCGCTTCCCTCATCGCTGACCGCTAGCCCTCAACCGCTGTCGCCATGACCGACAACTGACCCTCCACCTCAGCCTTCTCTCTTTTTGAAGTCGACAACTTCTTCTCTACTTCAGCCTTCTCCCTTTCAAGACCCCCGCACTTTTGCTCAGCCTCGATCTTCTTTTTCTTCATCTCCTCTCCCGACTCCTTCATTTTAAGGAGGTCCTGGTGCAGCGATTCAAAGCTCGCTTGAGACTGTTGAGTATGTCGCTTCACAATCCGAAACTCCCTGTTCAAACGCTTGATTTCGTCCTCCCTGGCCTTAGCTACAGACTCTTTTCCTTTGAGGTTAGCCTCAAGAGTCCCTATTCTCTCCTTGGCCGCTGTCAGTAGATCGGTATTTTGATCTATGATGCCCAAGCCTCATAGATATCTTGGTGCGATCGGAGTGCCGAATCCAGAACCTGAATATGACAAAAAGAATTAATAGCCAAATATGAAAAGGAGGAGAGGTATTCACAAAAGATAAAGAACTCCTACCTTTATGGTTCTCATGACCACACGGTCGATTGATGCTTTAGCATGAACTTGCTCAGCTGAGTCAAGCACTTGGGGTCCGACGTGGCTGAACAAAAATTGGTAGATCCGAGCCAAGTGGTTCAAGGATTGTGTAGGGCGAGGTATTCCCAGGGTTGGGAGCTATCACGAGCCTGGAAGATTGCGAAGGAGCCCTTTGCCTAGACTCGAGCCTCTGAGGAGGTGGGGCTCTTGACCAGATCCTTGCGGATGATTGGGGGAGTATAGCTTGTGGGCCCTCATGCGATCTTCCTGGGTTCGGCCCAGGCTGGGTCCCTGTAGGTGCTCGGGCTAGTGTTTGCGGGGCAGTTGGTGGCCGAGCACTTGCAGAAGGCTAGGCAAATGGAGTTGGCACACCTTGAGTTGCCACCCGAGGTTGAGCAACAGTGTTCGGGGCATTTTGCTGTTTGGATTGAGGGGGCGGACCTGAGGTACCCCCTCGGGCCTGATCAGTCGGTTGGGACGAGGGAGCTTTACTTCGCTTTTGGTTTTTGGCTGAATCGTCCCTTGAGGCCATTAGCGCTCTTTTCCCAGTAGCATCTGCAGAGAGAGAGAGAGAGAGAGAGAGAGAGAGAGAGAGAGAGAGGATAAAAGACTTGAGCCTATTACCAAGGATTAGTCTTGCTCTTGCCAAAATTAAAGGCTGGAGAAGATACTTTACGTCTCACGCTTACTGTGCCTGAACAATTCTTTAAAAAATCCTCCCTTCAGATCTCCTTTGGAGGGAACTATCCCTACACCAAAGGCTTGGGGGACTAGGGCCGAACCCTTTTCAGGATTTTGAACTTCCCAATTTCTCGATATGAAAAACCACTGGTCCCACCAATCCTTGGTGGATTGTGGATTCTCGACTATGAAATTCTTTCCATGCCAGTTCGAAAGGTAATACCGGCCAGGCGATTCACAGGTCCACCTCACTGCAAACATCCTGAGGAACTTACCAGGAGTAATCTCCCCATTTCCCACTTCTTTCCAGAGGGCGTATGTTCCCAGCAACACTCTCCAACCGTTCGACATCAGCTGACTAGGGGCGATGTTGTATCTGATCAGCACCCTTCTCACAAATGGATGAAGGGGCTAGTCGAAAACCCAAAGGAAAAAGAAAAGAATAAACTGCCACCTCCCCCATCGGTGGCCCGTTGGCTACTTCATCTTCCTGTGGCAACTGCAGGACAATTGAATCCATAATGGAGTATTTTTCCCACAGTTCTATAAGATCAGCCACGGTCAGGGAAGAAGGGTAATCCTCGGCGCCAAATTCAGAGGAAGATCTCCTCCTCCGGTGAGGAGTGCTGGAGGAGGAGGACTCGGCCGGAGGATCCTCTCCCAATGGCACAGGACCAGACTCGATACTAGACATGACAATTCAAAGCAAAGAAGAAGGAAGAAAGGAGTACCTGAAGACAAAAGAGGACAGAGGAAGGCGAAAGAATGCAGAAAAATCCTAAGTCTTGGCTAGGGCTTTAGAGCAGTGAAATGTCGATATCTAGAAAGAAGAAGATTTGGGGGATTTATAAGTAATCATTCCTATGCATGGGTGCTGACACATGGCGACTCCCCGTTCGTTGCAGTATTCGAAAAGGCACGCCTCATTAATAAGGACATGTGTCCATCTATCATCAGTCCGTCAGAAACAAAAAAACGGCTTCTTGCATTAAATACCGCTGTCATTTCGTACGATACAAGCAACGTTTCATCCTCTCATCATCCGGACGCTTTGATTTTCGCGCTATGACGTTTGAGGAAAAGCTCATTTAAAGTTCCGTGATTAGACTTTCTAAACCACGAAACTTGGGGGACTCCTGTTATGGGGATTCAGAGAGGGCTCCGATCAACGGTCTAGATTGAAGATGGCAACTTTTCATATCCTCAACCAAACATCTATAACAGCAGGCCGACTGACTGAATGTACAACGACTGCAAGGCGATTGCATGACTCTGGTGACCCTATTTAAAGGGTTCTCCCCTTTCAATAGGCATTTTGGATACATCAAGCCAACCAAATATGGCTTGAACTATCTACATGGGCGACCGACCAAAGCACTCGCCCTCGGCCTAAGTAATATAAGGGACGTTTTCCGTAAGGTACGGAGTTCACAACCATTAAGCGGGATATCGTCCAAAGAAGCCGCAATCACAACCGTTTCGGACATGAAGGTATACGTGGCCATAATCACAGCACAATCATCCATAACGGAATCCTTATGTGGCCTTAATTTTAGCCCTTGATGGGGTCTTAATCTTATCCTTAAACGGCTCTATGAGGGGCCTATAAATGGCCTTCCATGCTTAAGTCATAAGGTACGCAATCAATCACCATTGACATTATTCCAAGCTTTTCTCTCCATCAGTTACTGACTTAAGCATCGAAAGGCCATCAGCCGATCCCACCGGCGGCCATCCTAACCCTTTGTGGTGATTGCAAATCCTTCAATCCAGTCCTTTCATCCTCAATCACATATCAGATGGCGGAGATTTCAAGTTGGTCTTTGATCAACATCTGTTGACTAGTTTCAGCGTTAACACACCCCAACCAAATGAGGTGGCTGAGTGCAAGAATAGACATCTGATGGAAGTGACTCGAGTCTTGTTATTAGAAATGAATGTTCTGCAGATCTTTTGAGGTGATCAAGTTCTTACTGCGTGTTATTTTGATCAACAGGATGCCTTCATCAATTTTAGATGGCAAAACACCATTCTCTATGTTCTTTCCTGATCCACTAGTCTTTTCTGTTCCTCCCAAAGTGTTTGGTTGTACTTGCTTTACTCATATATTTGGCTTAGGTCGAGATAAACTTTTGCCTTGTTTAGCTAAGTATTTTTTATTATTTTTTATTTTTTATATTCTCGTATGCAAAAGGGTTATCTATGTTATTTTCCGACTCTTAAGAAGCATTTTGTGACGGCTGATTTCATCTTCTTTGAAAGTGTTCCATTTTACGTTAAAGATGAGTGTACTGTCAAAGCCACATTTATGGAAGCTCCTTTGCCGAAGGCATTTCCTTCAGAATTTAATGTTGAGATGCCCCCACCACCTCAGAAGGATTTCACGCAAACTTATTCCATAAAAAGGAGAAAATGACCATGCATTATATAGATTATTTCTCTTCAGTTTGTACAATCAAATACTACACCTACTGAGGTTTTTATTTCTTCAGAACCTTCTGAGGTTGCCAATGACCTTCCTATTGCGGTCCGGAAAAGTAAATGTTCTTGTCTTACCCGTCGTATATCCAATATTGTCATCTTTACTCATTTGTTCATAAATTATTATAAGTTTATCCTTTGTTGGTTGTATCCATTTTTAAGTCAATGCAAGAGGCATTGTCAAATGAAAATTGGAAAAGAGCTAAGGATGAAGAGATGGAAGTCATGTACTCCAATGATATTTGAAAGCTGATTGATCTTCCTTCAAGTAAGATTTTAGTCAAGTGTAGATGGGTGTACACAATAAATTTCTTGCTTGATGGATCGATTGATCGTTACAAAGCCAGGTTGGTTGCTAAGGGGTATTCTCAAATTTACGGAGTAGATTATCTAGACACATTTTCACTAGTGGCTAAGCTTAATTCAGTTAGGGTTGTTATATCACTTATTGCAAATCATGATTGGCTTCTCTTTCAGCTGAATGTGAAAAATGCACTCCTGCATGGAAACCTACACGAAGAAGTCTACATGGAGCGGGTGAGGCCAAGCTGGATGCGAAGAATTTGTGCCCAAACTTTGCCCGACCCTCGGACCTAGCTTAAGCCTTGCCCAAAGCGGGTGAGGCTTGAGAGCCTGACGGGCCATCTCAGCTCATTGAGATCCCTAATTGCCCTTGTGATAATAAACTAGTTCTCAAAGATCTTCTAGGGTTCTTTTATCCCTGCCAAATAGTTTTCTTCTGCACCTTAACCCCTTATCTAGAGCTCCTTCTATCATTGTTTTCTTATGCTGATGATAGTGATGCTACAAAGTAGTGTCAGTCAAACCAAGTTACAAAGAATGTGTCCACAGGATTTAAATATCGCTTTCAGGCTGTTACTCGTTCAAGTATTTGACCGAGTCATATTGCCTATACTGGTACGACTCGTTTGATATGTGATGAGCTCTATGATGTAAGTTATAGTTAATATTTTTGATATCTTCATTTTCATATTTGAATGTTATAACTTATATTTTTGACATCTTCATTTTTGTATTTAAATGTGTTTGAATGTTAAGCAGTAAAGTATATCAGTCTCACGTAAAAAAGATTATGTTGAACTCTTTCGTGCTTATTGAATTCCTTGGGTTGTAAATACTTGTAGCCTGTGAGCTTTCCTTATTGCAAAGGGTAAGTTTTTTCTTTCCCGAACAACCAAAACTACTTCCAAATAATGAATATATCAGGAGCATCTGCCTTCTAGTTTCTAGTATATAAAATGTAGCAGTGGAGTAAACACCACTTTATGGATTTTGTTACTGTTTGTTTCTTGATTAAGGTTCTTGTTACCTATAGAGAATTTCCCTATGGTTTCCTTTTCACGGCCTGATTAAAGTGCTGTTACTTTCACAGTTGCATACGGCATAGAGAGGATGAACAGGGAAGTGTCCAATTGGATGCGGGGGTTAAGTGAGAATAGCAATAGTCCTGAAATTCCTTTCATAGCTACTAGAGGTTACGATAGTGTTGTTTGGAATCGCTTGTATTCAAGAGATACTACCAATATGGACTATCGGTGTCGCCAGGTGAGTATTTCTACCACTGCTCAAAAAAGTATTGAGAGGCTCTATTTAGTTGGTTGTTCAAATGTTGAAGTTTTTACATTATTACTCCAGGGATTCCTCCTAAATAATCTGTCCTCTAATCTAACCCAAGCATAGCGCATTTCCGCAGATTGCATTGCTTCATTGTGATACATTATCATGACCTTTAATTAGATGGGCCTGACCATGGGTGGACCACTATCTGCAGATTTCATGGACTGGATGACCATATCCATATGAATAAACTTGGACAAATGGCATTATGATACATTATCTGAACCATTCATCAGATGGGCCCACCATGGGTGGACCACTGTTCTCAGGTTGGTATGGAGTGGCCAATTATATCCAGAAGACTGGTGGACCTTTCCCGTTCCATGCTGACTGTTGCCAATGTCCTTCTATATCTTCAGTTTGTAAGTCACCATTACATGGCTGAGGTCATCCACACTGTGATATTTTTTCAATTTTGGCTGATTGAAGGAGGGTATCTGTTGAACAGTCAGGATCATGGTGAGTGTGCCACTTGTCCAATTTCTGGGGAAGCTCAATTGCTCAAATGAGTTCAGGTCCCTTTGGTGCTCTGGTAGGCAACCTCAAAAGTAAATGACAGGGATCTAAGGACCTTCTATGCTTTTTAGCAGTTGATAGTTCAAATGCTGAACTTATTATATTACTACACTCTGGGGCACCCTGACCTGAATGCATATCCTATTCTCATCAGATATGTTCCATTCTTGAAGAGACACTAGAAGCAGTTGGTGCCAAGGGGATGGTAGTTGGCCACACTCCTCAACCTGAAGGTGTAAATTGGTAGGTCTACCTTCTTGTTTTGTGGAATTTTTTCTTCTGGAAACTAATGATATTAGCTGCAGGTTTTGTTCCTTTTTCTTAGAATTTGTTTAAGAGGTACTATATGATGTTCAATTGAAACAGAAGGGGTTCTTTTGTTAGATACAATAGAGTAACAGGCAGGGTCCACATTTCTCCAACATAATCAATTGATCTGGTGGCCCTTGCTAATGATAGGCCACATTCTGATGTCTTCTCTATTTGATGTCACCAGCCATCCAATGAAAATGGTAATGCAACCAGTGCTCTTCATTTTAGCGGGGTCAAGGGTCCTCCAACTGGGACGTTGAGTATCTCCAGTCCATCATGGGGCCCACTATATGAACATTTGGAATGCCATAGGTGGACCATTTGCATGTGGAGTTTATCGGGCCGAGCAAATGTTTATTGAGCATTTAACATCTATTAATTTTATGTTTAAACTATCAAGTACACAGCCTTTGTGTTTGTAATCCAGACTAACTTGGTTTTGGGTATTGTGCTGTAGCAAATGTAACCATAGCATATGGCGAATTGATGTTGGAATGTCAAGTGGAGTCCTTAATTCAAGACCAGAGGTACATTATATTACTTTTGCACCTATTACTATGTAATGTGCCTTAAGTATGCCATCTTGGACCTATTTATTATACTTTTGGGTGTGTAGAAGTAGTGTTTATCGTATCGGTATTGCGTTACGTATCACACCCTTGGGAAATGGATACGTATCGGTTATCGCATGGGATATATTGGTCGTATCGGGGAATTTATTGCACTTTTGGGGAAACATTGATAAATTGGTCGTTTTTTTCAATGAAACTTCAGGATTGTTAAAAAGGACATTAATATACACTTATAAATCATAATCATGCCTGGATTATCAATTTCTTAAGACCCTATCATGAAGCTTGTGAATGACTTCAATAGGAGCCTCTGTTGGTTGGGCACCGATTAGTCTGGATTTAGAGATAAGGTCCAGCATATTTCCGTCGGTACAACAATATTCTTTGATTACATTACGTCTATTGCAAAAAAAAAAATTTGAGAAGCCTTCATTTCAAAGGATTTGGCTGAGGACTTCATCAATTTCATGCCGATTGTTCTCCATGAGGATCATGCTGTTGACATAGATAACAAGGATTGTGGTGTAACCATCCATCCATTTGACAAGAAATGAATGGTCAAAGGTGTTGCGCTGAAATCCTCTCTTAGAGATCGTGTGGCTAAGTTTTTCAAACCAGGTGTGTGGTGACTGCTTGAGACCATAAAGACCATAGACAACAGAATTATGTTGCTCCTATATGTAAACGACATTCTCATTACAGGAGATGACCATGCCAACATTCATCACCTAAAACATCTTTTCAGTTGCTCCTTTGAGCTAAAGGATTTTGGACCAATAACATACTTCTTGGTTCTAGCAGTTCAATCCGCTATGCTTGGGCATACGATTCATCAGAAGAAGGGTATTGCAGATTTGATCCAACCCGCCAAATTAATTGATGATGAATGTGTAGATGCTCCCATGGAGGTCAGTGTAAAATATAAAAAAATATAATGGAGAAAAATTGACGGATCCTACTCTTTACAGACGGTCGGTTGGAGTCTTCTCTTACTATGACTCATCTTGATATATCCAATGTACTGTGGGTACTTTGTTTGTTGTACCTTGTCACATTCACCTCTCTCCGGTCTATTGCATTATTTTCCATTCTCAGAGGTACATCCTTAGAGGGCTCTTCTTCTCTTCCACATCCCCTTCCCAATTGCATGCTTATGCTAATGTAGATTGGGCAAGATGCACAAATACATGTCTCTCAACCACTGGGTGGGGTGTGTTTCTGGGTGATTCTCTCATTTGATGGAAATGCAAGAAACAACATATGGTTTCAAAATCTTCTGTAGAACCAGAGTATCGAACTATGTCATCAGCCTGTAGTGAGATAACATTGACAGACCTTCTATAGGACTTATGTGCCCCCCTCTAGTCTCCCTGCAATTATATGTGGATAATACCAGTGCTATCCAGATTGCCTCTAATCCAATTTTTCATGAGTGCACTAAACATATAGAGGTAGGTTGACACTTCATTTGAGAAAAGTATTTGGCTGGTGAAGTTACACTTCCTCATATTGCCTCAAAACAACTCTCTGATATCTTCACCAAGGCAATGACTCAAGCTCATCATTGATTATTTAATCAACAAACTGATGTTGTTCACCCATCCACAGTTTTAGGGAAAGTGCAGAGATACACAACATGGGATTCACAAAGATGACAGAGATCATTGATTGGAAGATTAGCGTCCACTGATGTAAGACTGTATTATATCATGTGTAGGTGTAGTATTTTCTATATGTGGACAATATTCTCTAAAAGATCTTGTATTTCGTGTATATAAATTTTCATCCAGAGTTTCTGATATCCATTAACATTACGATAAGCAGTGTTGGCATGTGCACAAGATTCATGCCATCCATTACTTGGGCTCTCTCTTGTGGATTCCCTGCACACAAATTAGGTTGGTTCAATTGTCAGGTTGGGGACAGGTGCATGCTGAATGTGGACAGTTGGCTAGCTTGTTTTTCACCTTCTTTTCAGTGTGGTGCTTAGTTGCATTATCCTTCTAAAACAAGCACTACTCCCACTTTGAATCACACTTGGGAATCCCGCTCCGACTTACTAACCCTTTATAATTAGGAAAATTTTGAAATAGATGCTTCCCCACTCCCACACCTGAATTTCTTGCCGTTTTGCTTTACTCTTTGTGCAACTATAGTGTGGTGTCCACCTGATGATTGTACCAGCCTGAATTTTGGGAAATGGCAACCAAATCAAGGTGTTCCATAACGGTAACGGTGGCCGTAACGGCCACCACCGTTACCGTTACGATACGGGCTGTAACGGCCGTAACGGACCCCGTATCGGCCGATACGGCCCCTTTTTATTTTCTGAAAAAAACAGTTACATGACCGTTACGGGGTTGTAACGGTCCGTTACGGCCTGTTTTTTCTGTAACTGCCGTTACGGCTGTTACGACCCCGTAACGCGTAACGGCCACCACCGTTTCCTATACGTATCGGCCGATACGGCCGTATCGTAACCGTTCTGGGATACCATGAACCAAATGGCCAAGTTGGATCTCACATAAACATGTCCATGTGCTGCTATGGGTGGATGGGCTGGTAGAAAGTAGAAACACCTCGATTCCAAGTGAAACAAAATTGATTCCTCCGACCGAACACCCCACTCTGGGGGCAACAAACTCGAAAATTGCCAAGTGAAACATCTCGATTGCTTCGACTGAACACCCCAATGTTCGGCCACAGGAGTGGGGAGGGGGGCAACAGATCTACATACAAGAATGATAAAATAAACCTACAAGTACGAGCCACAGGAGAAATGAAAGAGAATACCTTTTTCATTCCAAAATTAAAATTCTTTTTTACGAAGGCTCCCATTGGGGCCAAGTACAAAAAGAGGAAGAAAGATAAGGAAATCTATGGGGCCTTGCTGCCTCCCTGAGCTGCAGTGTCCTCGACCACAGCACTGGCAACCCCCCTTCCTTAGCTGCAGCATCGGCAGCATCCCCCTCTGATGCAGAACAACTAACCACTTACTCTAGAAGCTCGACCTATTAGAGTGTGGCGAATCAATCCCTTTATCTCATAGCCCAGGTCGAGAGGGCCCCGAATCCATGGGTTCACCTCAGGGCCCCGAATCCACGAGTCACCCTAGGCCCTCGATCGAATCCTCCTACGTGGGCCCCGAATCCACGGGTGGGTCCGAATCCACGATCCCCCTGAGTCCACAGGCGCTGAGTCCACAACAGACCCCACCTCGAGTGTGCTCCTGAGTCCATAGGCCGCCCCACTCAAGCCCGATGTGAAAATGCCCCTTCATTATTCACCCCCGGTGAGGAGTTTCGAACACGAGACATCTTGCTCTGATACCAATTTGATGCAGAACAACTAACCACTTGCTCTAAAAGCTCGAACTGTTAGAGTGTGGCGAATCAATCCCTTTATCTCATAGCCCAGGTCGAGAGGGCCCCGAATCCACAGGTTCACCTTAGGGCCCCGAATCCACGGGTCACCCTAGGCCCTCGGTCGAATCCTCCTACGTGGGCCCTGAATCCACGGGTCGGTCCGAATCCACAGTCCCCCTGAGTCCACAGGCGCTGAGTCCACAGCCGACCCCACCCTGAGTGTGCTCCTGAGTCCATAGGCCGCCTCACTTAAGCCCGGTGTGAAAATGCCCCTACATAACCCTCCTTAGCAGTTTCAAGAGCATCCTCGTCGTCAGCCACATCGAGCCCATGGAGGTCAAGCTCAGGATAAAGAGCCTAAACCTCGGAGCGTCAGACGTCAAACCCGACATAGTAAATCTTGTCTCTTAGCTCCTTCAACTCCTAGGAGGCCTAGAAAGCCTCGACAACTGTTGTCTCGCGAGTAGGGATGCTCGCCTCCACTTCAGCTCTAGTCGCCTCCGCCTGAGTCTTCGCTGACCGATCCTCATCCAACTGGTTTAGCACCTCGCCAAGAGCGGCCTGGTGCTCCTCTCGAGCCTTCTTAAGGGCTTCGGCCAATGATTCCTTCTCGGCCAAGCTTTGCCCTATGCTCCTCTTGGGCCTTCTTTAAAGCGTCATCAAGAGACACCTTCTCAGCACTCGCGAGCTCCACCTGCTGCTTGAGGTCGGACAACTCTCTCTTTTGCCAAGAGATCTGCCTTCAACACAGTAGAGGCACACTGGCATAGATATGAAAATCGGTATCGTATCGGCCGATACGGCCATATCGTATCCATATTGGCCCGATACGATACGCGATACGGGGCTGTATCGGCCGTATCAGAATCGGTTGGGCCGTATCGGTGACGATATAGGGCCGGTATGCCTATAAAACCTCAAATTTGATTTGATTTTTTTTTTAAATTAAGTCATATTTCCTCTTCTTATTTTCATTTAAACCATGAAATAATATTAAAAAACTCATTTTAGGGTAGATCCAAACCTATTTTGGGATCAAAACAAATGATTTAAATGGGATTCAACTAATTGAAGCGAAGTGGACCATTATGGGAAAAATCAGAAAGAAGTGTAAACCTTCACGTTCTTTTTTATATTTTCATCTTCTTTTTGTTGTATTTCTAATGTAATGGGTCATTGTTCACCAAATCATGTTTAATTTGTGTTCAATTAAGGCCCATTTAGTTGACCTTCAACAAGTCATATTGATAGACAACATTCTCATCAAAAGAATGATCTGATACACCATCGAATACATGGTCAAAACACAAAAAAAAAAAAAAAAAAAGATTCGTGAATATCTCATTTTCTCATAAATTCTGACTAATACGGCCCCGATTCCGGTACGCGACGCCGTATCGTATCATTTTTCCACGCGGTCGATACGGCAACCAATACTGTCATTCAGAACCATGCACGCTGGGCCTCCACAAACTTCCTCTTTAACTCATCCGTGTATTGGCGGGTGAGGATTGCAGACATAGCCTCCTACAGGAAAGAACAACAGAGGTTAGCAAAAGGCTGAGTGAAGAAAAGAAGGAAGCGGATGGTCGACGAAAAACTTACCCAGAGACTGTTGTCGATCATCATGTCAAAAATCTCAATAGGGTCGCAGTCTGAGGATGACCTCCATATCCTCCTGTACGGCTGCCGACGAGCGAGCGTGCACCACTACCGCGTCCAACCAAGACCGGAAGCACAACTCCTCCCTTATGGATGTCCCCAGCCCTCCGGCGGCCGGGGTCATGCCCATGCTCTCTCCTCGGGGCCTCCCCGGCCTAGGAAGGCCTCGCTCTCTGTGAAGGACTAACCGTCGCAGAAGTGTCGTCCTCGACGACAACCACCCGTTGCTGACCAAGAGCAGCAGGTGCAGCAGCAACAACAACCATCGTCGCCGACGCCTCTACAGGAGTTGGCGCAGCCCCTGAAGCTGAGGGCCGACGAGCCCCCTAGCTGGAAGGCCGACCAACCCCCGATCGAGGGGTGACAAGCCCTCGACCCTGAAGATTGACTAGCCCTCGAGCCAAAGTATTGGCCAATCCCACCAACTAAAGATTTAGGAGGGCTCGTAGTCTTTTTAGGCCTCTCCCCAGCACTTAGCGCTGCCACCTTCTTTGGTGGCTGCACCAAGGAGACCCGCTGATGAATGTCAACAAGAGGTCCCCTCCTCTTCCTCCCAGACATCTCTGCACAAGAATCAAGGCGTCAGAATGTTAACCCAGCTATTAACGGATAAGAGAAATTCTACCGAGTTTGGAAACTCACCAAAAGAAGAAAGGCCAGACTTCTGAAGGTTCTCGGCTGACAAAAGCTTCTTGATCGACTGGTCCTCGGCGGGCAAGTCCCCGATGACCTTCACTTGTTGGCGAAGACGATCCGACATGGAAGCTCGTATTTTGGGATGACTTGAAAAGATGAACACCACATATCATTCACAAATCAATAGAACCAAAAAGCTACAAGTACAAGTGCTCAAAATAAAATCCGACCTGGCAGGGCGAAGACAGTAGGGACTCGAAACCTCAGCCCCTCCACCTCGGCCACTGGTGTCTCCTAATCTCCGAAGGCAAAAAACCATTTGTCCTTCCAATCTTTGTTGGAGGACGGAAGGCCGACCACGACTGGGTCACCCTTACCCAACCATGAAGAGAAGTAAAACCAACCATGGTCTGGACTACCTTGGTCCGAAACAAATAGAAGAGCTCATCTGCAGTGAGCTCATTATTATCGACCAGCTGCCACAAGATGTAGGTAGGCAAAGACCGCACTAAAAAAAGACAGAAGGCCTCCCCATCAAGAGGTCGGCTCGGGACTTCATCAGCTCGGGGTAACCGAAGACCGATTGAGCTAAGAATATGGTATGCCGACCTAAGGTACTTTAGGTCAGACGACAACAACTTGGACCCAAACGTGTCCACAGAATAAGCTGAAGTTGAAGGGCTTAGACCCTCGCCTCCCCCTCATCAGACTCTAGGACCTCCTCTGTGTGCTCGAAGGCTGGCCCCATAGGGAAAGACTCAGCCTCACGGCGTCATTCTCCCTGACCGGCTTCCACTCTCTCATCCAAGGCCATGGCCTCACCAGAACTCTCCCCAGATAGGAGGGACAAACATATGAGCATAAAAGGAAAAAAAAGGGGAAGAAAAAGGAGGAAAGAAAGAGAAAAACAGAGATTAACAAGATAAAAGGATTGTACTAGAGATTTTGGCATGGACGCTCGAAGGGTTGAAAGGACTCAGCAATGAAAATGGATAAAGCCACGGTGTGGTGAAAGTTCGGCAGAGTTTGGGCATCCCAGAATGCGAAAATGAAGTGAAGAAGAAGGAAAGGATATTTATAGACCCTTCCCACGCTGCCTCATCCACCATACAACGCCACGTGTCAACACGGGATAGCCTTGAACAGAGTGCGATGTCTTGGCTACAGAGCTCGTCCACGTAGCATGACGAGGTTCGCTTGTACCAGGCGTGGCACCTCACTGAGCCGAACCGTTGCCACGTTTTGTGACGAGAGAGGCCAAGCAATGATACGACAGATCGTATGACAAACCGCTACCACATGTCAGGCGCTCATTCGCCCAAGAACTGAAGCGGCTGCCACGTCGTACGAGTAATGATAGCGACTCTTCAAAAATCAAACCCTCCTAATAATTTCTCGGATCGCGCCATTAATGCCTTGGATTTCACTTTACAGCTAGCAGAACCAAGTCCGGAATTCGAACTTTCAGAGTTCCCACGCGATTGCAAGACCAGCTCGTTCTACTAACCTTACTCTCGAACCCTCGCAAGCTCGTCCTCGGGAGTAGGGGGCAACTGTTATGGGGATATTCCGAGCTGGTCCATAGATGTGAAGAAGCCCATTGGCCGAAGGGCCCAAGTATCAGTCCTCAGCTCGGGATGAGCCGAGGTGATACGGCGACAACCTCTACTGATTTCTACAATTGCGGAGAGCAGAGCAAGAACATAGCTCGGTTGACGGCTAAGACCGAGGACCTATCAATAACACTCCGCCCAGGAGGCATACGCTATTGAAGACCTCGTCTTTGCTCGAGGGAACTCTACAATTCGAAATGGACCTCAAGTAAGAGAGCTCGAACGCCGAACTCCCTAAATGAAATCGCTCGACCACCTAAAGGAGTTTGGGATACCTGTGGAGATCCAGATATTCTAGGATCTACCCCCATTCTTGGAAAGATCTCTTCGACACTATCAGGAGAGAATCTTACTAAAATTAGGATTCTACCGACATATCCTAGCAGCATCCGATTCTCCAAAACCGCCTCCTAGGTCCTATAAATAGGACCGGGATCTCCACCTTCAAGGTGCGAAAAACATCTTAGCACCTTGAATCTGACTTAGACCCTAATTCTACTGGTCTTGAATCTGACTTAGGCTTCAGAGAGTGCCCAACTGCCCAGTGGCACCTCCCCCTGCCCACTTCTCTCTGCAGGTTTGGCGATCCAGAGAAGCTCTCGCGTACGTGTGAAAGGCTGCGTGGTTGATCCCAGCCATCCAGATCAGTTGTCCAAATCTGTGCGATAATAGATATTATCGGTTGATATATCAGCCAATAATATCAATATCACATTTGGTCGATATGTTATATATGGGGAGTTACTAAATTTCCTTCCATCACACAATATTGCAACATATTGCTGATATATTGCGATGCATCGATACATTGCAATATTTTTCCCAAACCTTTCATGAAATTCTCCCATATCATCGAAACATGCGATAATTTGTGATACACTTGATATGTATCAACGATGTGTCAATATGTATGAACGATACATTGTGGTACATTCCTCGCTGGAAATTTGAAAAAAAAAATTTGCGAAAAAAGAACTACAAACCCATTTTCTTATTTATAATGTATGATTTATGAAGCATATGGACTCATTTTGGATATAATTGCATCACTTATGTCAAACAACTCAAAGTTTGCGACCCTATACAAAGGAAACTTGTTGTACATACTTTTTTGTGATCTTTACAAGTTCTGAGTGTGTCATCACATCTCTTTCAACATATCTTGAAGTTTTATGAAAAATTCTATCATTTCCCAATGTTTCCGTCAAACAATGGTACATTCCCTGATGCATGCAATATTTCTCATGCGATACCAATATGTTTCCATATCCCAAGGTGCAATACGTGCATCGATACCGATATTTAAATCACCGAGTAGAACGAGGAGCATGTATGAATTGACTAACAACACTTAACTACATATGAGAGCTGACATGTAGTACCCAGAATGTTGTTTAACTTGTTAGAGGTAAACAATTAGGAAAAAGTAACTTTAGACTAGGAAGAAGGATAATATCCTAATCTATGATTCCATTACATGACATGATCTATGCATAAATTGTCACCAAGTGTAGACTGAAAAACAACAGTTATAACATCGTTCAAGGAATCAAACGAGTCTGTCATGTTCATGGCCACCTCTAATACTTTGTCTAGTCTTCAAGTGTTGAAATACACAAAGAAGTAGAGAAGGTCACACTACAATTAAATGGCTGAATGAATTTGATAACAAACAATAGGTTAATAGACAATATTGGAACATGAAGAACACATGACAAAGATAGACTAATGCTAATATTTCCCCCAACATTAGTACATGATACGTTAGTAATGTTTATGTGGCAAGAGTTAGAAGTGGGTGAATATGATGAAAAATGAGAATGTACTTTCATATGATTAGACACTCTAGAATCAATGATCCATGATAAACTATTATGATTATGGGACATTGGATTTGCAAAACTAGAGATACCTGGCTGATCTGTGAGATTTTGTAGAGATGAAGCATCCTCAAGAACAGTAAGATGACAATTGAGCTCATTAATTCATCCATGGGAGATCCGTAACCAAAATCCAAAGAATGCATAACATGCAAGTCCATGGGAACGATGTTAACACTAGTAGAATTAGCTTTCTTTTGAGGGTGGTCGATAAGATCCCAACGTCTTTCCCATATGGAAAGGTCAATCGGAATGAGAGCAAGAAAGCTTTCTTTAACACCATTAGGAGGACTACTGCTACCATGGCCAATAAAACCTCATCCATCTCCAATTTTGTTACCTTTTCCTATTTGTCTACAAATTTTCATAAGTTTCCTCATACCTTGTCTGCTGTAGCCATTCCTAAGTTAGTCCATGAGGCATTGTCATATGAAAATTGGAAAATAGCTATGGATGAAGAGATGGAAACCATGTACTCCAATGATACCTGGGTGCTGACTGATCTTCCATCAGGTAAGACTTCAGGAAAATTGTAGATGGGTGCATATAATCAAGTTCTTACCTGATAAATCAATTGATCATTACAAAACCAGATTGGTCGCTAAGGGGCATGCATAGATTTATGAAGTCAATTATCTCAATATGTTTTCACTAATGGCTAAACTTATTTTGGTTCATGTTTTTTTATCAATAGCAGCAAATCATGATTGGCCTTTTTTTAGCTAGATATGAAAAACGATTCCTGCATGAAAATTTACACGAGGAAGTCTAAGTATAACAACTTCTTGTGTATGTTGCTCAAGGGGAGTTGTCTAAGGTATGTTGCTTAGGGGGAGTCGTCTAAAGTATGCAAGTTAAACAAATCTATTTATGGCTGAAGCAATCACGGGTTTGGTTTGAGAAGTTCAGTAGTGTGGTTGTATCATTTTGATTAAAAAGAAGGTAAATCACTTCATTTTCTCAAGGTATTTTACCTGGTGGCTAGTGATGATTTGGAGGGCATTGAGAAGTTGGAAGTCATATCTTCAAACTCAATTTCAGATAAAAGACCTTGGTAAAGTCATATCTTCAAACTCAATTTCAGATTAAAGACCTTGGTAAAGTCATATCTTCAAACTCAATTTCAGATTAAAGACCTTGTTGAAAATATGTTTATTCTTCTTCAATATTTTCTGGTATGATTTATGTTAAAGAAAATATGTTTATGACTTGTTGAAAGAGACAGTTATGTTAGGTGCCAAACCGATTGATACACATGGAACTTTACCTTAACCTTGAACTTGAAGAAGGAAAAGTGTTAGAAGACTCTGGTATATACAAGAGATTTGTTGGCAAGCTTATTTATTTGATCATCATTAGGCCTAATTCCGCATTCCCGGTCAATGCGGTGAGCTAATTCATGCAAAGTATGAGGATATCATATCTACCAGCAGTTATGAGAATCCTCAGGTATTTAGGTGTCCCAAATCGGTTACGTATCGATCATTACGGTCGATACGTAACGGTAACGGTAATGACAGTTATCGTTATGCGATGTGGGGCTGAAACGGTGGAGTCCAGAAAAAAAAGAACCGCAACTAGGGGTGTCAATGGGCTAGGGCTCAGGTTTGCCAAAATCAGAATTTTGAATACGCCCAACCTGAAACAATTCAAAATCTGGGCCGAGACAACCGCAGGCTTGACCTTTTGACAGTCTAATAGCAACGGCCGTTATAGGGCATAACGACCGTTACGGTCCCTGTGACGGTTGTTACGCACAATAACCCTAAAATAAAAAGGAAAAAAAAAATGTAGCTGGTTTTCTTCTTCCCCCTTCTTCTTCTTCTTCTTCTTCTTCTACTATAGATTTGTTGCGGCAGCTACTATGGCTGCTGCAGCTTCTTCGTCTTCTTCTTCCCTGTGGTGTGACAACCCCGCCCCCCCTTCTCAAAATGAATAGACGGTGTGGCTGAAGTTTTTTTATACTCTGCGGTGTACGTCGCTTATTACACGCATACGTGCATTATTTCGATGCATGGGGCCCACCTTGATTTATGTGTTGTATATCCATGCTGTCCATAAGTTTTTTCAGTTCATTTTAGGCCATGGTCGCAGATCCAAATCTCAGGTGGGCCACACAATAGGGATTGAATGCCCATAGTTAAAAACTTCCTTGGGCCCACTATAATGCTTATTTGCCATCTTCCTAGGGCCCATTGTAATGTTTATTTGCCATCAAACTTGTTGACAAGGTCACATAGACCTGGATGAAGGGAAAACACAAATAGCTGCTTGATCCAACAGATCTTCTAGTTCCAAAAAGTTTTTAAGGGTGGGAATTCAATCCCTACTGTGCGGTCCACTTGAGATTTAGATTTGCCTCATTTTTTTGTCCATGCCCTAAAATGAGTTGGTAAAAAGTGACATGGATACACAACAAACGTGTCGGTGGGCCCCACATTCAAGGTGTCACTCACTACGGTGCACCTGAGTTTAGATCTACTTGATTTTTGGGACCATGCCTTAAAACGAGTTGGTAAAATAGATTAAAGGCATGGATATAAAAATACATCGAGATGGGCCCCACATTCAGGCCCTCACCCACTAGTGGTCCACTTGAGATCTAGATCTGCCTCATTTTTGGACCATGTCATAAAATGAGTTGGCAAAAAGAAATGGACGACATGAATATACAATACATACATCGAGGTGGGCCCCACATATACACGACCTTAAAAATTGTACACGAGGCACATATTAACTCAAAATTAATTGGTTAAATTATAGACCATTGTTGCTAAGTCACAATCCAAAAATTAAATTATTTGAACAATTTTCATCTTTAATTTACGCATGCTTGTTTTTTGAAATAAGAACGTTAGATATTTTTTTCATTCTTTTCCGTCTAATAAATGTCCACCAATCCATTAGTGGGATAAGTACCAAACTACCAATAGATTGCATGAATTTGAGGTTGATTTGGGGCATCGAATGTTCTGCCAAATCAGCACCAAATCAACAACACTATTCACCCGAATTTAATTTCATTTTTTTCTTAACATCTATTTGGGAAAATGATATCAAATTGTTAAATATGGGAATTACATAATAGGACACAAAAGGCCCTAACTTCTATATGTTGAAATGAAATGTATGAGAGTCACGAGGTATGTAATACACCAATACTATAAATAATAACAAAACCTACAAATATGAGATGTTTTGGTATTACATTCGTTCTAATAAATTTATATTGATATTATATAGTTAAATAATTAAATATAAAAGATTCGCAGTTAATTCCATGTTGTCAGGTTCATACATTCATTAGACAACCCGATACAACATTCTCACTGAAGATTGGACCGTTACATTATCATAAATATGTTCAAAATTATAAATGAATGCATATTTGGAATATTTACAATTTTTCAGATTTTCTGGATATTTTCTAGATTTTTTTTTTTTGCATATTTGGAATATTTACAATTTTTCAGATTTTCTGGATATTTTTCAGATTTTTTTAGCAAAAAAAAAAAAAAAAAAAGGACCGATACAAGGGCATATCGACCGTTACATCGATTCAGTGTATTTATAACGATGGGCACCGTTATGCCCACCGTTACCACTACAGGACGCCTTCTTTGAGAAGGGTATTTTATATAACTATAAGGCTCATGGCCATCTCCAAGTAACTGGTTATTCAGATGCAAATTATGCATGGTCAAGATGTGATAGAAGGTTGATTGTGGGTTACTGCACATTCCTAGGTGGTAATGTGGTTACTTGGAAAATAAAAAAAAATGGACTGTGGTTGCCAGATCAAGTGCTGAAGTTGAATACAGGGCAATGTCGCATACAACTTGTGAACTTATATAGCTAAAGTCTCTTTTTAAAGAATTACGATTCAGAGTTTAGGTTCCAATGTCTTGAGGTTACGTCAATTAAGCTACGATGCATATTGCCAACAATCCAATGTTTTATGAGAGAACAAAACATATAGCGGTTGATTGTCATTTCATTCGGGACAGGATATCTCAAGGAGAGTTCCACACACCTTATATGTCATCCCACGATCAAGTTGCAGATTTATTCATGAAGGCTCTAGTTCGACAGACTAATCTCCAAGCTGGACATGCAAGACATTATGCTTCAGCTTGAGGGGGAGTGTTAACAGTAGTGGTTATGGGCATGTGACCCACTAATTTAGTCTCGGGATGTGTTGGGAATATAGTTTTTTGTGTAAGGGGTATTATCAGCATTTTTCTTTTATTACTTAAATATTTATGTGGAGAAAAGTGTGAGGAGCGTGAGCCCTAGTCTTCTCTTCCATTTTCTCAACTTTCTCCTCTCCTTTTTCTCTTCTTTTGTTCTATTTTTCTCTTTTCTATACCAGCTTACAATTACCATTTATGTATTGAGTTCAAACATAAACAATATATAATTCAAACTTCAAAGGGAATGCCAAAATCTTGTGCCACTTTACAATGGAAAAAAATTCTTTATTGCCGAGATTGATTGATTATGAGCTGTATAAATTATAAGATCGTAAAAAATTGAATTTAGTATCATCCTTGTTAATCACTTATAACTCAATTATTGAATTCGCTCTAATGGATTATTTCAATATCATACTGGTGTGGTTTAGAAAGGCCTTACATCACATATGCAAAAATCCAAACCTAGGTTCCTTTTGTGAGCCCTACGAGCATTTATTCATGCACATTAACAAGTTCCAAGAGTAAATAGAATTTAATGATATCTTTAGTTAGTGTTTTAGGGATATTTTTATGCATAGCCTTGGGACCTAGTTTTGGGGAGCATTAGTTGGATTTAGTTGTTAAATGGTTGCCACAAGTGGTTGTTAGATACAATGTAGCCTATAATAAGCATGAGCATGCTTGCAAATCTTGTAGGTATGGGAATCTCTATCAATATTCATATATTTAGATTAAGTATTATTAGGGTTGTTTGGATTGGAGGCATTTAGATTCCTAAGAATCCCAATCTCCACTTAAAGTGTGGTTTTTTCATTTGAGGGCTATTGTACATTGGAATACTTGGATACTCAAATGCCCAATAGGCATCTTAGTACCCCAAAAATGAGGAATCACAATGTTGGGAAAAAAAAAAAATACTAGGATTTTTGGATTTCCACTTGCAATTTCCCTCTCTCAAGAAGGATGTTAATAAGGAAGGGAAAAAGATGTAATCTTTAGGCTCATTTGACCAAGGTTTTCTTTTGTTTTCTTTTGTTTTTTTGTTTGTTTGTTTATTTTTTTAAGAGGGATGGGCAATGATGATTTAAATCAAAGATGGCACCCTTTGTAGTATGGTCGATATGCACCTTTCATTAACTACCCATTGGTTTGACGGCTAGAATCACTTAATGAAGTGATTTTGACAGGGTTGGAGAATTAAAGATGGGACCCAAATGATGGATAGTCTAGATTAATGATTGGATTGTATGTAGTATGATCAATATGGACAATCCATTTCCCTTGGCATTTATTGGATGGCTAGTATCATCCGACCAAAGTGATTTTTTGTAGGGATAGGTAATTATGAGCGTGTCAAACAACCAGTTTCTCTAAAATCTTGAGCTGTTAGAGGACGGCGTATCAATGTATATCAAGGGACTTAACACCCCAACACTCCCCTGCACGTGCGAGGTGGAACTATACACGGGAACATTCTAGGCTAGGGTGGAGGGACACAACCCACACCCAGGTGGAGGGTCGACGCTCACAACTCACACCATAAACGGCCCCCCATGGGAGAATATATTACCGGTGGCATATTTGCTACTTCCAGGATTTGAACACAAGACCTTCCGCTCTGATACCATGTCAAACAACCAGTTTCTCTAAAAGCTCGTGCTGTTAGAGGACGGCGTATCAATGTATATCAAGGGACTTAACACCCCAACAGAGTGGGACCCATATAATGGATGGTCTAGATACATGATCAGACCATTTGTAGCATAATCAATATCGGCTGCCCATTTTCCTCAGCATCGATTGGTAGATTAGGATCATCTAACCAAAGTGAATTTTGAGAGGGATGGGGAATCAAGGGTGGGGTCTACATGATGAATGGTTTAGATTAATGATCAGACTGCTTATAATATGATCAAAATGGACAATCCATTTCCCTAGACATTAAATGGACATCAAAGATCATTTGGCAAAAGCATGGTTTTAAGACTTGTCGAGTCGGGTGCGACTTAGATGAGTATACATGGATTTTGAAGGACCTGATCCGGTTTGGGACCATGTTCCGGGAGAAATTCCCTGTTGGATTGTGATCCATTAATCCATGAATGAAGTTTTTGATGGATCATTGGTAAGGTTAGAGGAAGTTCTAGTCAAATCAGAAAATCAGCTGATGAAGGACCCTATAAAAGAGACTGAAGGATTAACACATATGGATGACTCGATGTCAGAGAAACGGGCGGTGCTACGATCATAGTGGCAAATTCCATGGAGATCGACAACTTGGTGCCATCTTAACTCCAATCAATGAACACATACCAAGAGCTGACTGTGATGAAGGGTCCATGATTGACGCTTAGAAATGGAGGACCACTAAGAAGCGAAAAGGAGATGACGCGTATTTCAATGCCGTATTGTGCACAAGCTGCTTATCAGGGGTTTAGGTTTCCACCACAAATTGCAAGCGAAGATGTAAAAGATGTGCTACAAATGAGGATCTTTACGGGAGTCAAGACCATCAATTTGAACATGAGGAGGGTTTTGTTTCAAAGCTGAGGAGAACTGATGCAGTCAAATGTTGGTTGATCTAAGATTTGAGCAATCAAACCGTTCAAATTGTCTTGGTTGATGAACTTGGTCAAATCAACTGTTGATGATCAATTGAATGGGATCAACAGTCAACTCTCACTATGGGGCCCATGGAATCAATTGTATGGTAATTAATTTCATAGGATTTATTTATTTAAATTAGTCTTTTCGATGAGATTGAGTCATGATTTTGTTGATAAAGTCTCTTTTGTATTTTCGTCACTGTCTTGGTGGGCCACTTTTGGAGCACCAAACAGTGTCCGAATGATACAAAATTGGTCCCGTTTTATAGTCTCTTGAGTCGGCTTTCAAACAAGCCCAAGATCATGAAATTCCAAGGCTATTTGAATAAGTTATGGGTCATTTAATAGACTCACATGATAGTGACGAGATTCAGGGGCATTTTAATCATTTTCTGCTATTAGGGCTTCTCTGTTTGGTTTATTTCAATATGAGGCTCATGATGCATCATATGATGATGATGAAATAGAAGTATTTTGGTATTGATGTTTCTTTCATTTAGTAGAGGATTTAGAGAGGGGGTTTTCATGATCTCTAGTATCAACTAGAGGCTTGTTAGGGTTTTTCCCTATAATCTTGTTTACTTTGTTCCTTTTTATCCGCTTTGGGGTTTGCATCTCAAGTGAATTATCTAATTGTGGCCTATGGACTATTCACACCTTACACAGCCGTGGGAGAGTATGCATGGGCATTTTCTGGGAGTGCTATGTAGCTGGTATTTCATACACATTAATTCCTATTGCATTTTAACCCAGCCCATATACATCCTGGCTGAAGTGGTTAAACTATTTCAATGCCCTAGCTCAAAATCTGGCGGGTGTGCTCATCATGTGGGCCACATTGTGGAAATCAAATGGATAGCTAGGCCAAGTTTCTTTTATCTGTCCATGTATTTCATACACAGTGGTCTATTTGACAAGAAGACTGGCCTGATTTTTGGGCGAGGGCATCTACATAGGGGCCTCACCGGATGGATGGCTCGCATCTTGCAAATGTGTGCCAACATGTCAGGTAGGAAAACCTCCTGGGAAAATATTTCTTTTGTCATTGCAACTACATTTTCAAAGGACTTCTCTGTCCCTAGTATTGTAAGTTATAACTTTTAAGACTGGAGGCGGCAATGACTATTGCCTTAAAGCTACCATAGACTCTCATTCCCTTGCTATTTCTGATAGTGCCGATGCGTAATAGTCACAAACTGTTGTGCAACTCAACAATAGCCTTTTTTGGAAGCTCAACAATAGGTTAGTCATAGCCTTTTTTGTTAAGCTCAACAATCTCTCTCTCTCTCTCTCTCTCTCTCTCTCTCTCTCTCTCTCTCTCTCTCTCTCTCTGCTGTATTTTTTTCCCCTCTTACCACTTACATTATAGGCCACATCAAACATCCAGGATTTTTTCAATCTGGGAGATTTTGGGGGCAGCCTCATTGACAGTAGGGTCCATCTGATTAATGGTCTTTACCATCAGATCACGGGCTGCACATGTAGGGATAAGGAGATCAGCAAACTGTGCATATGTTGGTGCTTAGCACCCTATAATTCCTGGAACGTACTTCGGCCCTTGGAGCTAAAAGTAAGTAATTTTGCACTTGAATGCTAGGTTCTTGAAATAGTAGACAATAAAGTCAGAGTCATAAAGGACAAAAGAGATGCCATTGGTGGGGTGGATGTTTTGGACTACATATGAAACAAGTATACGACTGATGTAAGGTATGTAGATGTTCTCTCATTGGTTATTTACATGTTTTCTATTGATTGAATTTCTCTACCAAAAGCATTTGTGAGAAATTACAGAAGATAATGAGAACGCTTGTATGAACATGCTTATTGTTGACAATGTTAGTAGATTGAGGAATGATAATTGCACGACTATCCATTGTGACTTATGACAGATGTCTAGATGATATGGACCATTTAACCAAGTTTGTGTCATATGTTGATCATGGACCAAAAACCAGGTCAATTGGAAAATTCTAATGGCTAAATTCAAGTAAAAAATACCATCACTCATTTCGGTTTGTGTCTGATGGAGCCATTAGGATTTTCTGATTGGCCTGATTGGTCAATAAATGGTGTGGCCTACCAGATGAGTGGTCTGGATCTCGTACACATCTGCCACATACACCCATGGAAACTTGTGTGCAATTAAGATTCCTCTCTAATAAACTCATGGCTGGTCCGCTAGATGAGCTGAAGGGCATGCTTGTTGGGCCAGAGCATCAATACATTGGAGGCCTCCTAATGGATGGCTTGGATTTCGCAAATGTTTGTCACATTGGGACATGTGGATGCATGTACAGGGGCTGGAATATGCACACTTGGCATTATCAAACCTCTGTATATTTGAATTTTCTGTTATGTTGTTTTCTGATTGAATCAAGAAACTGAGTTTGGCTGAGTTGAATTGCCTGTTTTATACTTCTGTACTTCCAAAGACATATTGTAGACAGTGAATGTGAGTACTCTTCTACTTGTAACTGGATTTAATGATCAGAGGCGAAAAAAAAAAGAAAAAAAAAAAAAAAGAAAAGAAGAGAGAGAGAGAAGAGAGAGAGGAGAGAGAGAGAGAGAGAGAGAGAAGAGGAGAGAGAGAGACTGGATTTAATGATCAGAGGCAAAAAAAAGAAAAAAAAAGAAAAAGATGAGAGAGAGAGAGAGAAGAGGAAGAGGAGAGAGAAGAGGATTTATGATCAGAGAAAAAAGCAAAAAGAGAAGATAGAGAGAGAGAGAGAGAGAGAGGTTTTATTTATTATTGGGATTTACTCTTGGGGCCATGCCTGCAACTTACCCAGATGAAATAAAAGAGAAGTATTTAAAAGTAAGGTTAGAAACGGAGTAAAACAGAGAATAGCTGTAAGGGAAAGGGTAGATTCATTGTAAATACTAACTCCCCGAAAGGAGCATAGCACGTGGAGATCCCTGCAATAATGATCCTTGTTCTCATCTTCCGATGGACAATGATGGATGTAAGAAGGGATCTGAGGTTCATAGGTGTAATTCTATGGTTGGGGATGTGAATTGGATAGTGTCCCTTGATCTGAGGCTTTGTGGTTTCTTTGGGGATAGGAGACCTTTCAGGGAGGAAGATTGAGAAGATGGAGGGATTTTATCCTAAGGATCCTAAAAGAGTGTCTTGTGGGCGTATTTACCACGAAGTGAAAAGGGATCTAGGTTGGAGACGGGTGGCCATGGATAGTTGGGGGAAATGAACTGCCAATATCAAGCCTGAGGTTTATTTCTAATACAAGTTAGCATGCATTAGTTTTATGAGGACTGTGCAAGGGGTGAAATTATCATTTTGTGGGGTTGTGTTTGTATCTTAATGGAAGGTTCCCATTGCTTAAACTTTGACTGGATTTGAAACCTGCTGAAATTATCATTTAGATAGATGGCATTGTGATACTTAATTCTAAACTCTGGAGTTTAGAAAACTTTTCAGTGTCTTTCAAAATTTGTCAACAGGACATACAATACCAACAACCTCCCACTTTCCCTAAAGCCAATCATGCTCAAGAGGGTCACTCAAGAAAACACACGTGATCTAGACTCCATCCAACAGCAAGATAACTGAGATCACACCGATTCTCTCCTATGGAAGTCTGCACCATTCTCCCATGCTGATAAACAGTCTATGTGAAAAGTCGTAACACTGTTACCGAGCATACACATCCATGCAATCGCACTATCTCTGTTACAAAGTGTAAAGGTCATAAAACCAATCAATAGACAAATAGAAGTTCATCAATGAACCTCTTGATCAAAACAATGCAAAAAACCATGCATCCATATCACCATAGGTATGTAAAGCACAGAACATGTAGCTATATAACAATGTCATCAAGGAGAGAGTTAATACGATTTCCAAAGATCGAATGACAACGTACATCATCCACATATGCACAATGTCGACCATGGAGAAAAAAGAACCATGAAGTTTGTCTAACACAACCTTTCTCATTCCAGTCATCCAAAACCATACACGTTATGGAATGCCTTTCTTTCTCCCACTCCCATGGAGCATGCTAGGTCTCATCAATAATAGAATACACATCTCTATAATCTTCCTTCCAATTATAATTATTGGATCACGCCACAAAGGCAACCATCTCTTTTTGGTACATGAGACCATACGATGGTATCATCTGAGAGATGTCTCAAAACCATCAATTTTCAAGGAGGTATATAGCTGGGATACCAGCCCATAAGGTCTACAAGGAAGGATTAATAACCGCTCTCAATCTCACTAAATGAATAACTGAAACATGCAATTGAGCAAAACAAGCATTTGTTAGAAGAAGAGAATGATTAAGGATTAATAAACCAATAATCCAAAATCAACCATTTCATCACATGAAAGGTTAACTGCGAAATTTAAATTGAAACCATCTAAACTTGAAATAAACTTCTTCCAGAAGTTGGGTCAATGACATTCTCCAATGGCTGTAGTAATGGCGATGCTCTTCTCCTGCTTTAACTTCTTCAGGTATAGCTCCTCTCGTTTCTTCTCCTGTCCTTTCTGACCATCTGCATTAGATATATAACCATTAAAAAAAATAGTTTAGTTTATTGTCGAGGACTGCGCAGGTTATGTGAGATGGGGAGCTCTACCTGTAGATGCTTCAGCAGCCTACTTCTTCTTTCATGCAAAGCACTCACTCTTAAAATTACCACCCTTGCACAATGCCAACATGAACCATTCTTCTTCTTCTTCTTGCCACCTTGCCCCTAATTTCCTCTGGGATATTTTTAGACGACTCCAACCAGCCCTCTTAGTGAAACCCTTTGATTTCTTTTCTGCCCACCCCTTTTATTGCGCTTGTTCTTAGATTACAAGTAGTGGACTCTTCAATCAAGTGGACAACCCTATATTTCTCACTTCTGTTGTTGGTTTCAAAGATTACCAACTAAGCGAGCAACTCGGTCTCTAAATAAGACAACTTGTTCATATTGTAATTGTTCTTCAATGGATTGAATGAAAAAGTCAGAGAATTAAGCACTGCATTAATGAGTGGCTTCCGACTTAGTAGCTCCAAGAAACTCTAGCAATCTCATACATTTTCAACACGTGGTTGCTGACAGGAGCATGCTCTACGAATAAGTCGTATAGTTGTCTCTCTTAAGTCTGGATTTGGATGATAGCCTGGTCATCAAACACGGCCTTTAGGCGGTACCAAATATCCTTTGTATTGTCCATGTTGCACATTTGATTTCATAGGACAACAGAAAATTAGGCTAGAATATAAACTTTTCCCACCTCCTTTCTTTGCCATCTCTAATGCTCGCAACTTCACAACCAGATGGCCATTATCATCATCAGGAGCTGGTGGAGGAGGTTCTCTAATGACCCAAATCACCATTACGTAGATAAGCTCTCTTTTAGGACCAATTTCTTTCATTTTTTTCAATAGAATCCGGATCCTCTGTTGAATACGAGCAGAGAACCTCTGCTCTGCTGCTGCTGCTCTGATTGGTCCAGATCATCCTGACTGTGTCAGAGCAGCTCAGCTCTGACACAGTCAGGCTGAGCTGGACCAATCAGAGTAGTGACGAGCAGGATTTCTCTGGCCGTTTTCAACAGAGGATCCGGACTCTTTTCAATAAGTTTGTTATTTTGCTGAATTTTAGAAAGAAAAAAAAAGAGAGAGAGAGAGAGATCTTTAGACATGATCTACTATTTGCATGACCACAAATATATGGCATGACTAATACAAGTGGAGAAAGCATGGACCTCATGCTAGGTGTTGACACAAAAAAAGGTACCTTGGCAGTGGCGCTCCAACAGCCTAACAGCGCAGCTCATTGTTGGTGCCCCAACGGGTTGGCATCGGCGACTTGGCTCCAAGGCGGCCCCTAAGGTAGGCAGGGGTGAAATCCCCACTCGGTCGTAAGGAGCGCCCAAAGTGTCTGGCCAATTATTCTATTTTTTTCTTGCCTAGCCCGACGGTAGTCCGATGACAACGTCATGATGCCCTGGCGACAGAGGCCCGATGTAGTGTCACCATGGCCTCGCGTGAGGTCACCTGCTTTAACTTCTATAAATACCGCTTGGGGTTTTGACTCGAAACATTCATAAGACACCTCTATGCAACCTTCAGCTACTACTCTCTCTCTCTCTCTCTCTCTCTCCCTCTCCCCCCCCCCCCCCCCCCCCCACAAGTGAGGAGAGACACTAGCTCACTTATACAAGCTGAGGCGATGGCCCCCAGTAGGCTACTGGCACGACACTCCCCACCAATCTCCCGACGGAGCATAAATCTGGGCTTGCCTACTTGAGAGAGCACAATCGCTGCTACTCTCGACCGCACTTACTCTCGTGATAACCAGTACATGGTCAAATATTGACTAAACTACATGCATAGGTAGTGCCACACACTTGACCTCATTATCATATTGGATAAACACGACCCTGTACTACCACACCGACATAACTCTACGCTCCCTACCTGCCTAGACACAGCCTTGGCCTCCTTATCTCGCGCATAGCCCAACACTATGCTGCCTATCTCATACCTGGACGGTGTCATACACTGATCCTCTTCACTCTCATCTCCATATGGCCTTGTGCCAATCCGAGTTTCCCCCATGTATTTGATACTTGATACTGGCTAGTCATGGAGGGAAGTCGTATGGGCGCACTTTATTATTTGCTCATATGATAGTCCAGCTCTCGCATGCGCTTGGGAGACCCTGTGCTCGTTGTCTTGACAGCATGCTCATCCTTTATATATTTACACGGAAAAACGCTAAGGCTAATCATTCCTCAATGATAGGAATGCCCTGGCTAGTGATCCAAACACTCTAAATACAAACTATCCATGGTCAAGACACATAATGTAACACCTCGTAAAATCGCCATTTCCAAACCCGAGCACGTCTTCGGGCCACGTCATGCACACGTCACATTAGGCTGAATAATTAACCTCCTTTAACCTTGAAAAACAATAATATCATTATGATAAACTTAGATGTACTTGTAATAGGCCATTATACCACCCATCATAGGACCAACGAATTTGAAACTTGGGAGGAATGACCCTCTCGTCAGGCTTGACGACCTTGGACGGACGTCATTGGGAAGTCAGCTCCCGAAATTGCGTAGTTCTAAGCACCAACGAGAGCACATGTGAGTGCGTATCCACATACACAAGAACTAACCCAAATAATCATTACAAGACCTTTTCTTAGGTGGGCTATTAGGATCCTTGCATGTCTTTGAAATTTAGAACCTAAGCTCTAAATATAACCTCCAACCCGTCCCTAAAGCCGCAACACTGATCGATGATCGGTGACAATTGAATGAACCTTCCTTCGTACCAATAAGCGCTGCATCCGAATGCCACGAAATAACAACTGTACGAAGATCACACTTTGAGGAAGCTATCCCATGGGTTGGATTAGTCCAAGAGTTCCTGGTGGGCTCCACACAACTAAAATAGCCCCTCCTAGTGCTATTTTCATACAACTTCAACAACCATGGTCATTTTCACCAACACGCAATATAAAAACACCCATTCCAACACTCCCCATTTCATTTTCTAAAAAAATTGCTGAGAGAGGGAGAGAATGAAGGAGAGTGTGAGAGGAAGGAGGAGGAGAGTGTGGAGGTTGTGCATGTCACTCCACCTCTCACAATTCGCACCTACGATGATCTAAACGTCGTAATTCCACCCTAAATTGTTGTATCCAGCCCATAAGTAAGGAAATATAGCTCAACACCCCAATTCTTGAGTTTTCTTTTAAGAATTATCCCAATTTCTAACATGTAACCTCTATTCATGTAGGTTTTCTCAAATTTTTTCAAGAAACCAAGGTGCGGATTGAAATTTGAAATTGCACAGGGTAGTCTAACACGACACCCTATGAGCTTGCGAAGCTTTATAGAACTATGGCTGGGTTTAAAAATTCATTTTTAAAACCTCTTGCCTAATTAAACTAATTAGCAATTATAAATTAATTAAGCAAGAACACTTAGCTTCCAAGCTTAAGTGGGTCCAATCACAAGGCTAACATATAATTAACAATTAAACAACCTAGCCTAAGCATGCATAGATAATCAAATGATTAAACTAATCAAACACCTACTCTATGCAACCTATGTAGACTATATAAGAATGGATCATAAGGCTCAAGTTTACACTAAGTTAAAATACATCTTGTGTGTAAATGTGCTTATCTAGTGCCTAACATACATTCTAATCAAGCATGAATAATTAAGCATTTAAACCACAAAGCTAGATTAACAATGTGCTCAAATCAATCACAAGCACAAGCATGTATAGTGGTTCGACTTTAGGTCTACTCTACTCCCGGTTCAAGTACTCACCCTTATGAGCACACCGGCATTTACTAGAGTTTAAATCAGGTTCCTCTTAACCTAAGTGTTTAAACGGTTCCACCCTACCGAGGAGTTTAACAAGGTTCCTCTCAACCTATAACGGTGGTTTTACGGGTTTACCTCCCAACCTAGATGTTTACGAGTTCCATCCAACCTAGGAGTTTGACAAGGATCCTCTCAACCCTTCAGTTCTAATCCAATAACCTAGCGTACACTTCCGTTGGAGGCTCCCTGCGGAAACTTGTTCGAGTTTGTAAATCCAAATTCTCACACTCAATCCTCCACGAGGAAGGAGTGCAATCGGACTCTCAAATTGACAACTTGTCGGATGAGCCCCTTGTTCAGTGCCTTCTTGGGTTGCTTGATCTCCACTCTCCTGTACTTCAATAAACTCTCCGAATTCTCACCCGATCACGTTGCTGCTGTTGAGGCATAAAAATGATAAAGAATGAAGAAAACAAAGGAAGAAGAATGAAGAAGATTAGAGAGGAAATCGAAGATACGTGTAGAAAATATGAGCTTTACGCGAGCCGCGTAAAGCTGTTCTCAGTTTATCAATGCTTTACGCGAAATCAGCCCTATGAATACCTATAATATAATAGCCTTCTATATGAATTCTCCTATTTTTATGATCGATAGAAAGTTTGAAATTTTTTTTAGTTAAGTTCACATCACACGATTCTCATGGTTTGAAGGGATTACGTAGACTTGTAGATCGACTAGACTAAGATTTAAGGTGTTAAGGAACCAAGCTAGGGAACTTTGTCCAGCATGTTCATGATTGAAAAGAAAAGAATGGAAGGTATGGATTTCTAAAAATCCCATCTTATATTTATGAAAAGAAAATGAAAGAAAAGAACGATTATATCTGTTGAAAATTTCTGAAAAGGGCTACCTATTACCAACTAGGAAATGTCTACCCGTAACCTAAGCTAGAAATGAGAAGTAGTGTGAAAGCCGTCGAAGGAACGGTAAGGCAAATTCTTGTCATAGACATGTGGTTGATCTGTACACTTCTAGATCTTTAGTTTCGCTAATCTATGAAAAGGTAATTCTAAAAATTAATGAGATGAACGTTCACTATGCACACTAGACCGTACATGGTCGGATTCTTCTATTTATCAATCAAATGATGGGGATTCTATGTGAAACACTTATTATATTTAGGGAGTTTAAGATTTCAGGTTCTTGTCACTAATTTTTTCTGAATTTTGTACTTGTATGTCTTTAAGTTTATAAAAATATAGTTTTCAAAAGAGAGTTGAGTTTTTAAAGGATTGATTAGCTTCACGCATGTTTTACTCGAGACTCGCAAAATGCCGGTTGAGGGGTGTATTGAGCTATGAATTGTGCATATTCTAACCCCATTTCATCACTCACATTGCATGATTTATGTGTTTAACGACTTATCTAATGCATGTTTTTATGTTTGTAGGAATGAGAGAGTGACTTCACCTATTTGGTGCTAAAAGACCACATTAAAGCCGTTTGAGGATGATAGAAGATGAGTCAAGAGAGGTAGAGAAGAAGCAAGGAGAGAAGGGATGAAAGAATGAAGAAAACCAAGCAACAAGACTACCCAACCAGTCGTGACCGATAGTTCACTATTCAAACAAGTCGGCCAGACGGGTCGAATGGTTACCAGAGCTTGTTGGACTATGCATAGACGAGTAAGACCAGTCATGACCGGTCATCAGACAGGTCGCAACAGTGTTCGACCGGTCGTGACAGGTCGCTACAGTGTCACAACCGGTTGACCACTCCCAAAAACAACAACTTCCTATTTTGAAGTTTCAATTTTCTCTGCATAATTGCGCAACCTCTTGCGCAATTCTCGAACTTTCTGAGGTGGTAGTGCTACAAAGCTATAAAAGGACACCTAGGGGCTCATCTAAACTCATCCTAGAAGAGATTTAAGTTCATGGGAGGTAGAGATGATCGTTGTGGAGCGTCTACAACTCCGAATGCGTTTTTTCTAGTTTTAGGCCAGGGACCAACCAAGCTTGCTGTCACATTTTCGGGTCTGAAGACCGGTCGGCAGCCCATTCCTGCATGTTGTTTTAGGTGTGGTTTGCAGCAGTAGGGCAACCTCATTGGCCATTCTTTGGGTGGTCTTTTGGGACACCTAGGGCCAATCCAAGATGACTACAAGTATGCCTAAATGGGTCAAGGTCATCTAAATGTTTGAGTTTTGGTTAAGGTTCAAGGCTCACCAAGGCATCTCTTTTACCTGTTTCTTCCTCCTTGATGCAACATGTCCGCTTTGAGTCTTTGGTCTTCGTCTTCTTTAAGCTCAACCGACACTAGACTCATTGACCTATGTAATTGACAAACAAGGTGCAGTAGTATACCACAGAAAAATGTATTAACAATATTGCGCAGCGGATAGTCTTACACGACACCCTACGCTTATACGTGCGGAAGCTTGGGGGAGCAACTAGAATTATAGCTAAGTCTAAGATTGGGGGGATTATGACCTTTTTTGAAATTCTTTTCGCCTATTTAAATTAATTAGCAATTTATACTAAACAAGAACACTTCGGCTTCCAAGCCTGTGGGTCCAATCACAAGACTAACATAATATTTAAACAATTAAACTACCTAGTCTAAGCATGCATAGATTAATAAAAGATTAAACTAATCAAGCACCTAATCTATGTAACTTATGTAGACTATATGATGATGGATCATATGAGCTCAAGTTTACACTAATTAGTGAACATACATATTGTGTGTGAATGTGCCTATCTAGTGCCTAGCATACATTCCAATTAAGCATTCATAATTAAACAATTAAACCATAATGCATAATAAAAAATGAGATCAAATATTGATCATAAACACAAGCATGTATAGTGGTTCGACTATGTGTCTACTTCACTCCTGGTTCAAGTACTCACCCCTTGAGCACACCGGCATTTGCTAAGGAGTTAAATCAGGTTCTTCTCAACCTTGGTGTTTTAAATCGGATACACCCTATCGGGTAGTTTACATGTTCCTCCCAACCTACATGTATACACCCGTATTGGTGGCTCTCCTTAAAGACTTGTTTAGTCCTAACAAATGAGTCAAAGCCCTACAACTGAACCTAAATTTAGGCTTACTCAAGCTAATGTCCTACAACCGAACCTCAATTTAGACTCCACTCATGAGTCAAAGTCCTACAACCGAACCTCAATGGATTTAAGCTCTACAATCGAGCTAAGGTCATACAACCGAACCTAGCGTATACTCCCACCGAAGGCTCCCCACTTTGAGACTTGATTCGGCCCTACAACCGGGCCTAGGTCTTACAACCAAACCTATTGATTTTACAATCAAACTCTACACTCAATTCCCCACGGGAAGAGAGTGGGTGAACTTAACACAAATTGACAACCTTACTTGTTGGATTTGAACTTTGATGATGCACCGCTTGGGTTGTTTGATTTCAGTTCTCTCGTACTTCAATCAGCTCCTCTTTGCTCCCCCAATTTTGTTGCCGATGCATTGCCAATGCTCCAGCTCCAACGATCAAACACCTTGCATGAGATGCTCCGTAGAGATGCCCAAAGTTCTAGGAGGTAGGTTTGAGATCTCCACAATTAATTGGGAGTGGTTGCCTAGAGAATCTTACCTACCAGGATCTCTCTTTAGAGTATAGACAAGGATTTAACTATCTAGATTATGTTCTAAATTCTAGAGATCAAGAGGGAACAAGATCATTCTCTTTTGAGCTTTGAATGCTCCATGCTTGTGATGAATCACAATGAGAATGACTTGCAATTGGTTAGGATTAGAGCTCCTAATGATCTTCAACAATAGTCACTTCTAACTCTTCAAAATCTCTCTCTATATGCCCAAAAACGTCTCCCCTTTTTATAAATAAAGCTCCAACAGGTCATAAAACAAGCAAAAAAGGACATCTTCAATAGATTGTAATAAACATTCGATTGATCGAAAATACCATTCGATTGATCGAAAAACTTTCTAAAGAGTTTAACAATGTTGTTGGACATATTTTCGATTGATCGAACCAATCTTCAATTGATAGAAACATCAACTTCGATGTATCGAAGTGATGTGTTCGATTGATCGAAAAACTGTCCAGTGAGTTTGCAATGTTGCTAGACATATGTTCGATCGATCGAAGTCCTATCGAGACTAGACTCCGATGTATCGAAGTCCACTCGAAAACTGCTGCTCTGGGCTATTACGTTTACAGCAACTTGAACCTCTTTAATTAGCCCAACTTATCATGTTTTCCTATATGATCTAAGGTTAATGATAATGACTAATGGTTTTACTAACTGGTCCAAGTCATCTAGAGATTTAAGGTGTTTTGGTTCAAAGGGTTAGGGTCACCAAGGCATCTCTTTTACCTGTTTCTTCTTTCTTGATGATGCTTGTCCACTTGAATCTTCGGTCTTCAGCTTGTCAAGTCTCAACCGACGTTACAACACATGGACGCAAGTGATTAGAAAATAAGGTACACCAGTATGCTATAGAAAAGTGCACTAACACGAACCATTTACCTCTAAGTTACCTAGTCTCAAATGTCGTTAGATGTAGTTAATGCCTTCCTTTTGTGGTAGATGCATATTGGTTGAACCTTACATCTCAGTTTTCATGCTAGGATTTAAACGCTTATCTCTTGATTTGTGCTGGAGGGATGAACTGATGCTATGTCAATGATATTGTCATGCTGAAATGTTGTTTAAACATGCTCACGAATGCTAAAATTTAATTAAACTATGCCCGCCATCTTGCTATGCTGTTATGTGATTGTATGATTAGGCAACATGCTTAGTAGTTAACTCGAATGCTTGTATTCTTTATGTTTCCGTTGTAGTTGGACTTGTGAGATAGTCCAACTTAGCACTTCGACATGGATTGGGGTTGCCACTTGAGGTCAGCTACCCAATAGGCGAGTACAATTGATTTGGGGTTGAATTCGGATGACCGACTGTACTTTAAGGACTACATGGGACACTTGTGCCCAAGGTTGATCTCGCTGACCTTCTCCCCTATCGAACGTGCTAACCCAATTCCAAGTTGTACATGTTTGATGTGTTGTTGACGTCATATTTCTGGAATCCAAAGTACCGACAATACCACTGGAGTGACCCACTTATAAACTATATAGGAAATCGATCTCCAAGTCTCATGAGCCGGGCATGGTGGAATGAGGCTTATGTCCGAGCTGTCGGCCTACGCTGGGGTAGTGCCTCCCTGTAGTGACCATTGAGCACCCGTGGAGGTGACAAGCCTACCACTTGATTATGGGAATGGGTGACGAGCCCTTTTCCCACCTGAATTAGGGGTGGCTGACAACTCATGACCAAATCAAGCCCTCGGGTAAATAACTCGAGTATGGATCGGGGGGCGATGATAGGTGTTCGCAGCGTAGGGAGTGAAATGGTCCCAAATTGGCTTATTGAAAAGGTGTTGGTATGGTCGCTTCGTCAACCGGCTGGATGGAAAACTGAACTAACTAATATTTGGCTAATCATGCATGGTTCGGCATGACATGCATTGTGTACGGGTGATGGGGGGTGCCCTACTCACTAGAGGCTTGGCCTATGCTGGTGTTGGGGTGGTGACCCTCACCGTCTACTGTGGAAAAACGGTGTCTAGGCATGTATCTGCATATCATTCATACATGTATTATATAACTAGCTTAGTTTTCTTTCTATTTGATGCTTGATGTTGAAATTCATTACCTGCATTGAACTATATTTGATAACATGTGTAATTTAGGGAAATGGAACCACTAAATTGATCACTCACTCATACTATGGGATGGTGTTTTAAAACACCAACCAGACGACATGCATGACGTAGGTCCACTCGAGGCGTACTCGATAGTGAAGTACAAGTTAGAGGAGCTCGATGACGACTCATACTTTTAGTTCGCAGATGGCTACGCTTAGAGGAGAGCTGTGACAGATCTTTTGGGAGCTGGGAGCCTTGGCTATAGCCCAACTAGCGTAGTGTTAGCCTTTCTTTGGACATGGGTTATTGGGGGATTTCCCTACGGGGTCCCTTGAACGAGGCAGTAGTTGTATATTTCGGATTTTATCTATTGTATTTTGGATAGTCTTATTTCATGACAGGGTTTGTTTTATTTCAGCTGGGATTATTCATAACTACCGATGATTAAACTCAATTAATAATCATGTATTGCATAGTGTGGACCCGGGATATCGAGGACCGAGGACATCCACGGCCCCTAACATTTGGGAGTGCCATAAGACTTAGTATTAGAGCCCAGCATTAGAAAACAAACTGGAATGTGGAACAAGGACCCACCAAAATGCAAGTAGATGATGTAGGTAGAACACATGAGATAGAGACATGTACCTTAGGATCCCGACTCGATGGATTGGTCTATTGAGGCATAAAATAAGAGAAAAAAGGGAAGAAAGAAAGTTTGGAAAGAAACAAAGAAAGAGACAAGCAAAGATGAAAGAATAGAGGAAATGGTACTTCACAGATCTTTTACGCGAAGAATAGAGGAAATGGTACTTCACAGACCTTTTACGCGGGTCGTGTAAAAGGTCTGACTCGTGAGCAGTGAAACCTGCGAAATTTGCTCCAAAAATCTATAAATACCCCCCTGGGGTCCTCATTTGGTATTCACTTCCGAAGTTCAGAGTTGCAGAGCTCCTTCAGAAGATTCCAGAAATATGGAGAGTTGTCTTGTGCATCTCCTTCTTCTCAGGTTGAACACACAAGTTGCGAACCCCGAGAATTGAAGAAGTACAATGAGGAAACTCTGCCGAAATGAAGATCGACGGGCGAAAGACAAAGATCATGTAGAGCAAAGTGTTTATGCAACCCGCGTAAACACTATAGCCTTTACGCAGGTCGCATAAAAGGTCCAAGAGGGTAATTTCAGCCCGAGTTTTTGATCTTTTGTAAAAGATGCCGGGAGCATATTTTCATGACTTTGCTCTCATTTCCCTTTCAAAAGCCAAGACTCTTCAAGATTTAAGCTGGATCAAAGCAATGATGTGAAGGAAGAAAGAGAGTAGTTCCAGTCTGACTCTTCGAATCCATTCTTCTATCATTTTAACATAATGAAAGAAGAAAGAAGGGGCGAAGCTCTGCCAAAATTAATAATTGTATTCATATTTAGAATGTCTTGCTCTAGAATCAAGGAATGTGTTGGTGGAATGTAAAAGAACCCGATTATAATGAATAAAACAAATGGAATGATGAATGTCTCGCTCTCTTGTCTTATTGAATGTTAGAATATTACTCTTGTTTCCCCTATCTATACAAAGGCAATTTTGTTGGGTAAACAAAATGGCGACTCTACTGAGGATCAGGAGTGTTATTCTAATATTAACTAGACAATAAAAAAGAGACATACATCATTATAAGACACTTCTAAGGTGCCAAAATGACGACTCTCAACCGGTACATTCCACCCTTCATCTCTAGAACATGTTGTACAACACAACGAGAACTGAGTCATAATTCCCAAAAATGCTGGTACATTGCTCAAAAAGGTTTTCAATGGCTTCGTCAACATACAAAACAATCTTCCGATTCGTTCCCAGAGGATTCACTGTTACATATGAGAATCAAGCTACTGCAAACAAAAATAAGGCAAAGGATATTGGGAACAAAGTAGCTACAGCCGGAGTAGTGTCAGCATCACCGATTACTGAAGACTCTAATGAGGGCTGGACGAAAGTACAATCTAGGAAAAGAAGGGCACTTTTCAAAGCCGCAATCAAAACCACATCAAAGGGGCCTCGGTCTAGTATATCACAGAGGCTATTACCAGAAGCATCTTAAGGCATAATCCAGCCATGGCACCACCAACTTTGTATCCAAGAGAAGCAGAAGTATCCTTTGCTAATAAGGATTTCCCTACACTGCCTGTCTCTTCTACTGCATCAAGGCGATTGGACAAAGCATTAATGATCTACGAGCAATGCAACACTGGGATCTGCCAAAGATACGCCTCCCAAAGTGACATACCCTGAATGTACACACTCCTCCGGGTCTAGTAACACAGAGTCGAGTAGCAGTAATTCAGGCATCTTCACTTCACCGATCACAAGATCACTCTCGTCAAGAATCATTAGATAAAGAAGCTACTGTCTTGGTAGCCGGGACTAGATGGGACGGTCAAATAATAGAGGAACGCTTCGAAGAAATGGCCCTCGCCCAAGTTATTCTGATGGAAGAATGTAGGAGTATGCAGTGAAGCACTATCTATGATGGCTCGTACGATGTCCCAAAATGTCATTCCTCCCACCAATGTCGCAGTAGAAAATGCCGAGACTCCAGTTGAAGAGTCACAACCACCTCGAGCCATGTCCCACGGGTAAGCTCTAGTCTCCGCACACGGGATTAACACGGATGAAATCAAACAAATGATAGCCAACATCGTATGGCTAGAAGAAGAAAGAAGGCAAAGAGAAATGTTCTAGTATCAAACCCCTTACCCCAGGGAAGTGGAAGATATACCAGTTCCTAACAGTCCTTAAGTGTCTGGAGTTTCAAAAGTTTAATGGTGAAGGATCACTTGACGAACATATGATGCATTTCATAACAAGGATGGGGAGTTACATAGCAATCCCGCAATACTGTTTACGACTGTTTGGAGGTACATTAACCGGGAAGGCGTTTAGATGGTATGCCACTCTAGCGCCAAGGGTCCATGCGTACTTGGGAACAGATGCAGGAAGCGTTTATGACAAACTTCTTTTCTACCGAGAGGGAAGTTAGTCTTACCAAACTAGCAGCAGTCCGACAAAGGGAATCAAACCAGTAGATAAATTTATCGCATGTTGTAGAACCTTAAGCACGCCTGTAAACACCTAGCAAGAGAGGGTGAACAGGTAGAAATGTGCATCGGATGTATGGAACCAGAAATTGCATTCAGCCTAACAGGGGCGAAAGTGTATACATTCCGAAAGCTAGCTATCAGAGCGCATGCTTTAGAAAATATGATACGAAAAGTACTTGCCTTTCGTACAGAGTCTACGCAGCGAACTTCAAGCAGATCATCTGCTAAGGTGATCGATAAGAAGAAAGGAAAAATAGAATACCAAAGTAAAGCAAGAGACTCCTAGCGAGAAGGGCGGAGTTATAACAATAGGCCTGCAGAAAAGAGATACAGAAGGTTTAGTAATCAAGATGAATTCACATTCGATGCTGACGATGTACTTCCCATGATGAACCAATTGATCGAAGCAGGAACGATTAAATTAGCTCCGCTGTGACGACCTGATGAGGCTAATAGGAGTACAAAAAATGACTATTGCCACTATCGCCGAATGCCCGGACATCCGACTGGAAGATGTTACACCATTAAAGCTATTTTACAACAAATGATCGACAAAAGAGAAATTGTCATTGGAAAAAGAAAAAGGAAAGAAGGCAGCTGCCAATACAATATCTATAAAAGAAGCCAATGACGAACCAAGGAATAATTATGGGGGTCCCCGTCAGTACTCCTTCCAGGGCACAAAAACTCGAAAGTTGAGGACTATGGAAAAATCCCTGACAGAAAGAAAAGCAATTCAAAGTCGATTATGAGAAGTAGAACTGCAGTACAATGTATGACTGTATCAGCAATGCCAGTCACAAGAGACTGAAGACAAGAAAGGATTAATGCAAGACTGGGAGTCAAGCCCTACCATCTATCTAGACGCTGCAGGGGACGAAAAACCCCAGGTGCTGAAATACCAGTATTCTTAGCACATGAATCATCTCTTGATCACCTACTGCAGTTCGACAGATATGTGATTGTCTACAAATCAGTAAAGACCGATGGCTCAAAAAGTTCCAAGAAACTTTGATCGGTCCTACACAAATCTGGTACAAATCAAGAGATGTACAAAGGTTAGAAAGTTGGGAACAGTTCATCGACTTATTCATGTTGAGATTTTGGACGCCGAGGAGAGCAATCGCGCTGGCAGAATTGATAAGATGGAAGATTGCCCCGAAAGAATGCCCTTATCAATACGTCATGAAGTGGAGGAATGTGATAGTCAGTTCACACAAAGTGCTTGAAAGAACAGAAGTTGAGCTAATAAAAATGTGCGCCGAAAGCACAGGGATAGGATTTAAGAGAGGGCATGAACCGTGCACTATGTTCGATCTGATGAAAGAAGTAGCAACCCTTAGCCTGATAGCACGTGAGACCGAACAATAATCCTTTTTTTTTTTGTAGCACCCACGCAGTAAGGGTACAATAGTTGGTAGAGAGCCATTGAAGCATGTAAAAGCTCACAAAAGAAAGCACCCGCCAGAATTTCCCAAGTTTATCCTCTTTAAAGAAGATACGCAATCGCCTGTAGAGCACTTGCTGACGTATGAGAAAGTAGCATACTTCAGAGGAAAGGTCTCACAAGAATACCTGGCATGAAATTTTGTTTATTCCCTAACCACATCTGGAAGCGTTATGGCCTAGTACTTCACCCTCCTGGAAGGTGCAATTGTAAGTTGGCAAGATCTGAAGGAAGCGTTCACATTACGGTTCTACAAATATAATGTAACGATCCCAAAGGCACAAATGACACGAACAGTTCAACGTCCAGGATTGTTGCCTCTCCTCACCCCTATCAGAAATTCTGATGGTAAATGAATGCATACGCTCCACTATTCTGAGAGAGCAATTGTTATCGAGAGATACGACAGCCTTGCAAAGTTTCCGACAATTATTACGAGAGTCGGTCACTCAGTTTCATGAAATTTGTAATGTTATGACGGTTCTAGCAACAGGAGAACTACGAAGCATTGCTCAAATCTCTTATCAAAACTCTACAGAAAGCAACATAATAACTCAACGATCAGGGAAACAATTGTCGAGATCGTTGCATAATTAAGGAAATACTAATAGCCAGGAAGATACTCCGGGCAAATCTTCCAAGCAAGAAACAGTACCAAGAAATGACTGAATGAATGAAAAACAGCTACAAACAGAAGACCCGACGACATCAGAAGTCACATATGATGTGGTAGGCCACTTGAAGAGGATCCCCGCCAGGTTGAGCATATATGATGCCCTAAAATTATCAAAGAATTTCGGAAGGCATTAATACAGGCACTATCAGATGATGAGGTTTGAGAAGCACTAGTGACAGAGATGGAGAGTGCCGATGATGGGAGAGATGAATGCGAAAGCTGGAATGCCGTGTCAGAAAGAATCGATGCAGCTCATTGCATGTCAACCATAACCTTCATAGAGGAAGACTTGATGCTGGGAGAAAAAGAGCATAACAGGCCTCTAATGGTCACAGGCTGCATCAACGACAAGCAAGTGAAGCGTATAATGATCAACAATGGGTTCGAAGTTAACCTTATGCTGCTCAACATGATGCTAAAGATTGGATATAAGTGCCACTAACTATGACCTAGTAAAATGTTGATACAAGGTTTTAATTAAGACGGTCAAAAGGCGCTAGGTACAATTACAATGATGTTAAAAATCGAGCGTCTGGTAATCAAAGTAACTTGTCACATAATCGACGCATTAACAACATATAATCTACTGCTTGGAAGACCATGGATGCACCGATATGGAATAGTCCCTTCCACATTGCATCAATGTTTTAAGTTATGTCAAAACGGAATGCAATACAGAATAACAGCAAATGAAAGATCATATATGGTCGCAAAGTCCTTTTTCGCGGACACACGGTATTATGACATGTTCACTGATGAAGGACAGGAACTCGACGCAGAACAGGAGCAAAGAAAGATGAAAGGAAAAGTGGTCATCGAAATGTTTAAAGAGGAAAGTACAGAAGAAACCAAAGACGAAGAAATCAAGGCAGTAAAAGCAAGGCCGAAAAGGTTTTACTTCGTTCCAAAAAACATGCGGCAATCAGGACAACCTCCTCTAGTATCATTTTTAGTTGATGCAATGAAAACTCTCCAAGCGAACTTCATAATCCTAACACCACACGTGGAGCAAAGTAAGCCATTCCCGCCAGGACCCCGAGAGTTTCACATACCAACAAGCTCAGTGCAAAAGCCAATAGCATTTTACTCTTGCACAGACCAAAGCAGCACAGAAGAGAGCAATGAAACACTGACGATTATCAGCTTAGAATCAAAATAGCTAGAAAGGAATAGTTCCGCCAGTAGAAAGATTATGCAGACAATGGGCTTTAATTTTGAAGAGCCTAAAGGCTTAAAGAACGGAGAAGGCATGGCAGTTCCTGTTGCGGTACTTCAAAAGAAGCATGAAAAGTGTTTAAGGTTGGGGGCATCTTATGAAGTTACACAAGCTAATACGATTAGTGGAGCTCTCCAGGCTGAAGAAAGACACACGCTTGATAATGGAAAAACAGAGCAGAGTGAGAAAGCACTTGTTCATATGGAAGAAAGTGGTCAACTCATAGTCAATCAGCTACGAGAAGTGAATTTGGGAACTGTAGAGGAATCTCGAGTCACTTATATCAATGTAGGCTTGTCCGACGACGAAACCATGCGATATCTTCAACTGTTGAAAGAAAATATAGATATCTTTGCATGGACTTGTAAGAAATGTCAGGCATAGAACCTACAGTAGCAATGCCAAGCTTAACATATCCAGAGAAAAGAAATCGGTGAAACAAGCCCAGTGACGATTCCATCCAGATTTAGTACCAAAGATCAAAGAGGAAGTAAACAAATTGATCAAAGTTAGATTCATCAGGGAGGTGAAATATCCCAAATGGATATCTAACATTGTACCGGTAAAGAAGAAAACTAGCCAGATAAGGGTACGCGTGGACTTCAGAGATCTAAATGAAGCATGTCCAAAAGACGACTTCCCTTTACCAATCACGGAGTTGCTAATTGATAGCACCACAAAATATGTTGTGATGACTTTTATGGACGGCTATTATGGTTACATCAGATACGAATGGTGCCTGAGGACGAAGTGGCTACTACTTTTAGAACGTCGCTAGGAATCTATTGTTACAAAGTAATGCCATTTGGCCTAAAAAATGCGGGTACGACTTTTCAAAGGGCGAAGTAACACATCTTCAGCGACATGATGCATAAGCATGTCGAATGCTACGTCGATGATTTAGTGGTACGATCGACGAATCATGAAGAGCACAAAGAACATTTAAGAGTATTTCAGCGGATTTGAAAGAAACAGTTAAAGATGAACCCACTGAAGTGTGCATTCGGAGTGTCTTCAGGCAAGTTTCTAGGATTTGTTGCCAAATATAGAGGTATTGAAATAGATCCCGGAAAGATCAAAGCAACCTAAGAAATGCCACCGCCCAAAACATTGAAAGAGTTAAAGAGTTTGCAAAGGAAGTTAATGTATCTCCACAGGTTCATATCAAATCTAGCAGAGAGATGTCAGCCGTTTTCTCGTCTGGCAAAGAAATGAGTGAAATTTGAATGGGATACAACTTGTCAAAACGCATTCGAAACAATCAAAGAATTGTTAAAGTAACCGCCAGTGTTACAACACCAATCTCGAAAAAACCTCTCATACTCTATATTGCCGCTTGCGAAACCTCACTTGGCACCTTGCTAGCACAGAAAAATGAATAAGTAAAAGAGGGTGCTTTGTATTATTTGAGCAGAATGTTAGTGTGGGTACAACATCATTATCCGTCAATAAAAAAGACATGCCTGGTTTTGATATTCACCGTTCAAAAGCTAAGGCATTACTGTCTCTCCCATGATATAATGCTGATTTCAAAGGCCGATCTTATCAAGTATTTGATGACAAGAACAATGCTGTCAGGAAGATTGGCCAAATGGATGCTCCTGTTATCAGAATTCATCATAACATACACATCATCTAAGGCAGTGAAAGGACAGGCAGTGGCTGACTTCCTGGTCGCACACCCAATGTTTGGAGATAAAGAAATATTAGATGAATTACCAGATGAACATGTGTTTATGGTAAAAACAGCAAAACCATGGCAAGTATATTTCGATGGCGCCATAAGGGTCACAGGGGCAGGTGTGATTTTCATCAGTCCACAAGGAGATCTTTTACCATATTCCTTTACATTGGGAACAGCCTGCATGAACAATGAAGCAGAATACAATGCTCTCATCATTGGGCTCGAGATAGTACAAGAGATACAGATACAGTTGCTGAGGGTATTTGGTGATTCTCAGTTGGTTATTAATCAACTCATGACAGAATATGATATAAAGAAGCCGAAATTATTACTATACTATAAGAAAGTAAGAAAATTGCTTAAAAGCTTTAGATATATCTCTATACAGCATGTGCCAAGGAAAGAGAATGAAAAAGCATATCCACTTGCTAGTTTGGCCACAGCCCTTTCATGTACTATTCGTAGTCCTCTTCAAGTAACAATTGAAGAACGTAGATTTTTACCGCCAATTGAATCAGAAGATATAAGTTAGTGAAGTGAAGCCCGTCTCTTGTTACTAAGTAACAATAGAAAACTGGCCCCAGCCTATTATTAACTATATAAAGTACGAGATCTTTCCTCATGACCCGTTAATGAAAGCGTAAATAAGGCAAAAGGTGACGAAATTCGTGATATACAATGATGTATTGTATAAAAAATCTCATAGCAAGTTGCTCCTGAGATGCCTAGATAAAGAAGAGGTAGAATACATGTTGCAAAAAGCTCATTCAGGAGAATGAGGAGCTCACCAGGTTGGAAGGAATTTAAGCAACCGCATATACTGTATGAGATACTATTGGCCAACAATGTTTAAAGATGCAATGGCTTTTGTAAAACGATGTCATTCTTGCCAAATTCATGGTGATATTATACATGTACCTCCCGACGATCTCCACCAAACAGTATCATCATGGCCATTTGCCATGTGAGGATTGGATGTTATCGGCCCAATCAACCCTACATCTTCACAAGGACAACAATACATCTTGGCAGCCACAGATTATTTCTCCAAGTGGACAGAAGCCATTGCACTACGTAATATCAAGGAAAAAGATGTAACAGATTTTATTCGGCATGCGATCATATATAGATATGGAGTTCCCCAAAAGATCATCACAGATAATGGCACCCCATTCAGAAACAGAAACATGGACAAATTGTGTCAGAAGTTCGGCATCAAGCACTCTTACTCCACGCCTTACTATCCAGCGGCAAATAGGTTAGCAGAAGCATTCAACAAGACCATCGTTAAGATACTGAAAAAGACGGTGAGTGGAAATAAAAGAGACTGGGATGAAAAGCTTCAAGGGGCCTTATGTGCCTATCGCATGACGCATCGAACAGCAACGAAGGCTATGCCATATTCATTGGTATACTGAGTGGAAGCCGTATTGCCCATTGAAATTCAAGTAGCCTCTTTATGGGTGGCAATACATCAAGCAATCATAGAAGATGGAAATACAAAACTGTAGTTGAAGGAATTAGATGCTCTGGACGAAAGAAGATTAGCCACACAACAACGCCTGCAGCTATACCAGGCCCGAGTGTCTGCTGCATTTGATAAGAATGTGAAACACAGAGCTTTTAAGAAAGGAGATTTGGTCTTAATGCTAAAAGGAACGATCGTAACAACTCGTAAGACAGGGAGCAAGTTTAAGCCGAAATGGGACGGTCCATATCTCATAACGAAAGTATTTTCTAATGGAGCCTATTAGATCACTGATAAAGATGGTCGAGGAATAGGGGTCTTTGTCAATGGCCGATTCATCAAAAGATAGTTTCCTTGAAAAAAGGAACATGAAATTATGATTGTGCAATCTCTTGCTGCACAGGCATTCCCCAATCAAAAGGAGGCAGAGAAAGGTATGGAATGAAAATGTCAATGTATAACAATCACAGAAATCAAAGAAGAAATTCAAATAACAAGCATGATCTATAGCATAGAGACTTCTCAAGAGGAATAATTATCAGCGATTATAAAAACGAAAGAGCGCACCAACTCCCCAAAAGGAGGAGGATCCTAGATTCCAAACGACCTCCAAAAGCAAAGGAAAAGGAATACGAAAAAAGGGAAAAAGTGCCAAACCATGAAATGATAATCACCGATAAATGCGTCAATCTAAGATAGGAATGCAGCAAGCGCCTTGAAAGGCCAAGAATGCGTAAATCCTGCTATGGGTTGGCTAAGAGCCCCACGAACAGGAAGGAAAGGAAAGAATTACCTTACAAGCCGATTAAGAGCTCCATAGGTCAAGGCGACAGAGAGCAAAACCCTAAGGACCAACTGAAGGTCCCATGGGCTAAACTCATTCATAAGACCTGCCGTTCCTATTACTGTGGTAGCGTCACAAGTGAGGCATGTGAAGCCCCTTGTGTATGGACTTAACGGTATAGTAACGAAGAAAAAGAGGGTTGCATCGCGCACTGCTGATCACGGCCAACCATGCATAATTCCCTCCAGATTCATGTGCTCGTTTTCGGTAGTAACGCATGGGAAGGTCAAGATTCTCCCCCTATTGCTGGACCGACGGCCATGGATGTGGTACTAAGGTAGCCGTAAGTGCTCGAAAGGCCCAACCGTGTGCATGAAACCTTGAGTTCACCGCCCCGGTATCTTCATTAGGCCCCTCTGATGGACCAGTGGTGTGGGAATTCGACCGAAGAGGAGCGTTTCCACTGGGGCCACTTCCCTGGCAGCGATGCGTGCTCCACGAGGGCCAACCACGCATAAGATCATTGCTCCAACTACTTATGAGCTTAAACTGTGGTTTCTCCAACTACTTAAGAGCTAAAACTGTGTTTTACTAACCAGGCGCCTACTAACAATACCCTAAGATTGTATCGCCAACGAAAATAAAACTATGAAATAATATACATATGGAAGGAATGAACATCAGAATTGAAATACTATGAGATTCTCCAATAAAAGGCTATGCATTCATGTATCAACATATGAACAACTAATTTTAATACATGATAATCATTCATCACATGCAAAATGTACGGATATATGCTTTTAAAAAGAAAATGCTGAAATATACTCCTTTATATCTTGATTTAATTGTATTTGATCTCTAGCCATGTCTAGTTCCACATCTATTATCAACTTGAGTCGATTGGGAACATTGATTAACTCCTGTTCTAAAGAAGCCGCAGTCTCCTTCTGCTTGGACAATTCCTCCCCTTGAGAATTCAGGATATTCTTGTTGGCACAGATGCGAGAGTGGCCTTTAACAGAATTTCTTCCTTATTTCTGGAGGATTGAAGTGACGCAATTTGAGCTTACAAGACATTAATTTGCTTATCACAAGAAGTAAATGCAGTATGTGCTTCCTCTTGACTCTTCAAAGAATCATAGTCAGATTGATATCTAGAAAGCAGAGACGATTGCTGAGAGATGTCATTCTGAAGAAGAAGCAATTCTTCATGTTTACGATCTACTTCAAGGACTACCTCCGTGTCACGCCCTGAAATCCGAGACTCGAGTACAATAACCCAAAGCCCGAGTTCCAGGGTGCGATCTTAATTCAAGCATAACTTTAGAGAAATTCCATTCCACACACCACAACATTAACTAAACTGAGGTACTTTATTTATCATAATTTAAATCTCAAGCTATAAATTAAATTAAATAACTACATCTACTCTACGAATTAATTAAGTCTACTAAAGTCTGTTTACATCACTTTAAAGAGAAATAAATTAAACAACCTAATCTAAATTGAAGCTTCTAATAGAAGTATCCGTCCAAGTATTCCACTTCTTCTTCCCCCCTGAAAACCTGCAGGATCTAAGGTGATTTTGGTGAGTTAAAAGCCTAGTGAGATCATTTTCAACACAGGAAAATTCCAATTGATTCAAGATAAGATCCTACACAATACTAAATATGGAGAGTTAATTTCATGTTACATCTAAAATAGTTTATGAGTTATGTTTTTGAATGACGCTTGTGAGTTGTAAGACCCGTACCCTTATTTGCCCTCCGTACGCTTAATTTCCGGTGCCGGTACGTCGTGAATGGACCAGATTAGCAAGCCTTAATTGCGACCCTATTTTAGTACCGCATCGACCCAAGACCTATACCCTGGCAACCACGTAAGCGCTGCGATTCCAACGCCGCGCGACACGCCCCATTGCGATACCCGGTGTGAAAGTTATGATCGATTGCGTAATCCGAGGTGGGCCGCGCAACGCGCGTGTGGCGTGGGCCCCACTTGCACAAATTCCAAGATCATGTCAAATCAATCCATCACCATCACTCTCACCCATACCCCTACTCTACTCACCCCATACCCCCCATCCCTCTCTCACCTCCAAAGTCAACCAAGACCCATACCTCCCATACCCCTCTCCCATGCTAGCCATCATCGCCCCCATGATTCCTCCTCCCTACCCCCCCATACAATACCATACGTAGGGGAGAGGAGGCCTTCTCATTTCCATTGCAAAGAAAGGAGAGAGAAAGAGAAAGAGATTTGAGAGAGAGAGAGAGAGAGAGAGAGAAGAAAGAGATTGGAGATGAGATTAGAAGAGAGAAAAGAGAGATTAGAGGAATTGAGGGTGGAGATCAAGCTTGGAGGACCCCGATCTCTATCCGGATCGTCCGATCGTCAATCCAACCATCCAACCATCATTGTGAGTGCAAGGGGGGCCATAAACCCCTCCATTTTCTTAATTTCCTTCCATTTCCCTTTTTCTTTTGGGCCTATCTTGTGGTGGACAATTAGATGGATGGACTGGATCATCCATGTATGGGCCCCACTTGCTAATAAAATAAATAAATAAATAAATAACGAGGAGAGTGGCCGCTGGACAGTCAGCGTCCAGAGGACGCTGCTGCCCAGCAGCACGTGGGTTACACCCCTTTTGGGCATTGGGTAGGGCCCCACTCGTGGGACCCACCTTGATGTATGAGTTGATCCACACCGTCCAGCTGTTTCTCCAGCCCATTTTAGGGCAGGGCGCCAAAACTGAAGAAGATCCAGATCTCAGGTGGACCACACCATAGCAAACAGTGGAGGTAAGGACGTCCACTATTGGAACTTCCGTGGCTCACTGTGATGTTTGTGGACCAAATCACCAACCCAATATTGGGCTTTTTGGGTCGCCTATGAGATGGGGAACCTGATGGACGGATTGGATCACACCTATGTGGGCCCCACTTGAAATAAGCACAGGAAAAAAGGGAAAAAAAAGGGGGAAGAAAAACAAAAAAAAAGTTTGAACGTCCAGACGCTGGACGTTCTGACGCTGGAACGTCCAGCGTCACGTGGACGCCGTAATGGGGTCCCCACTCGTAGGACCCACCTTGATGTTTGTGTTCCATCCACGCCGTCCATTTGATTTCCTAGATCATTTTAGGGCCAGGGCCCAAGGATGAACCCAATCCAAGTTTTTAAATGGACCGCACTACATGAAACAGTGGAAATAATGATGTCTACTGCTGTAAATTCTTCGGCCTACTTTAATGTTTCTAAACCGATTTACATACCCAATATTGGGCTCATTGGGTCTCCCATGAGTCGAGGAACCTGATGAACGGAGTAGATCACCCTTATGTGGGCCCCACTCGATCAAAACCACACAACAAAAAAAGAGAGAAAGAAAGGAAAGAAGAAGCAGAGGCGTCTCTGACGCTGGGCGTACCAACGTCCACGAACGCTGGCTCGTGCCAGCTGGTGGCCCACTCGTGGGTCCCACCATGATGCATGTGCTGTATCCTCATTGTCCATCCATTTGGGGAGATCATTTTAGGGCATGACCCCAAGAATGAGTCAGATCTAAGTCTCAAGGGGGCCCCACCACAGAAAACAGTAGGGATAGCGACCCTACCGTTGAAACCTTCCTATGGCCCACCATGATGTTTATTTGAGATCCAACCTGTTCATAAGTTCACACATGCACGGAAGAAGGTAAAACAAAAATATCAGCTTGATCGAAAACTTCTGTGAGCCCCACTTGTTAAGAGCAAAAGAAAAAAATAAAAATAAAATAAAATAAAATAAAAACACAAGAACCTGGCCGCTGAACAGACAGCGTCCAGGGGACGCTGCTGCCCAGCAGCATAGCCCTCTGGCATGACCATGGGCCCCACTCGTTGGGCCCACCTAGAATGTATGTGCCTTATCTATTCCGTCCATATGTTTTTTTCCTAGCTCATTTTAGTGGCTGAGCCCAAAATTTAAGCATATCCTAAAGTCAAGTGGACCATGCCACGGGACAACAGTGGGAATAATGATCTCTACCGTTGAAACCTTCCCAGCCCTACAGTGATGTTTAATTGTCATCCAACCTGTTTCATAAGTGGCCGAGCCCAAAATTTAAGCATACCCAAATGTTAAGTGGACCCTGCCACGGGAAACAGTGGGAGATAATGATTTCCAACGTTGAAACCATTCCAAGTTCTACAGTGATGTTTATTTGCCATCCAATCTGTTCATAAGATCACATCGATATGGATGAAGGAGAAAACATAAATATTTGCTTGATTCAAAACTTATTGGGACCAGATGGGTACCACGCTGCCCAGCAGGTGGCCCACCCTATGGGTCCTAACGTGATGTATCTATTAGCTCCATCATGATGTATCTATTCTATTCATGCTGCCCATCTATTTTTCCATATTATTTTAGATACGGCCCCAACAATGAGGCAAATCCAGATGTTAGATGGACCACACCCGCAGGGAATAGTGGTCATTGATGCCCACCATGGTTCCTTCTTTGATATATATGTTTTATCCATGCCGTACACATATTTTGAAGGCCTATCTTGTATGTGCAGGCCCAAGTATGGGGCCGATGTGGTCTCAAGTGGGCTATGCCACGAAGACCTTTCCATTTCCAATGGGACCCACAGTCCGGGTTCCACTCTATATATATATATATATTGGGCCTTTTAAGGCCAATGTTACATGATGCGTTTTAATAACATGCTAGTATGATTAGCTTGATATGTCATACTGATAACATGCTTAGTATAATGAATACCATGCTCATTCATATGCCCATACGCATCATTTGTATGCCTGTTATGGATCATGATTAACCATAGCATATGCTAGTTGGCTTGTTATACTTAGGGGACCCGTGTGAGACAGGGTCGCCCCACATGATTGCGCAGTATGCGTAAGTTTGGTGCATGATTTGGATTGTATGACTCATGCATTTCGCATTATGTATGTCACGATCACTTTCACACCCTAGCAGCATCGGGGTGGTGGCCACCATACTCACATCATGGTTGGTAGTATTGGACACCGAAAACTTGTTCTAGTACGTGGGCGTTATGGATGTCCTTGGGTGAAAGTCCCTAAACCCTGTGGTACCAGTAGGATGCTCCAGCGTCGAGACCGAGTGGATAACATGAGCGCCCGTGTGCCAAATACCAGTAGGCTGTGTCTCCCACTGTGTCGAGGTCAGTTGGAAAGGGGTGTGATCTTATCCGCCCGGGTGCAGTGGGCTGTAAGCTAGGTCGAGTCTGACTAGCTCATGGAATGGGTCCGCTATCGGCGAGCCGGGTGGGCATTGGCATACCACTGACGAGGCGGATAGTGAGGTCTTTTCTACTCGCTTGGTTATGCGCGCGATGTGCGGCGGCCAGTATTAGAGTATACTAGACCCCGGTGATGTCCCAGATGAGAACTATTTTGATATGTGGATCAGTTGAGGATTGACGTGTTTGCATTGCATCTCTAGCATGTAACACTCGGCCATGTAGGCCCTTGCATCGCATAGCCTTGGGATGGCTGATAGCATTCTTGAACTTGGTAACTTAGCACTCTACTACTTTCGCTTACTCTGATATCTGTATACTTGTCATATGCATCATACGCGCGCACACGCACTCTACTGAGCTTCGTAGGAAGCTCATGCGTGTTTGTTTACACTGCAGGTACTAGGACACATCAGCAGCATTGAGCGCGGTGCATGTACCTAATATTTTGGACTTCTACTACATGTTGTATTTCCCTTTCCAGCACTGTACTCAACAAACTTTTTAGTGGATATTTGATGATGTTTTATGGTTTTGATTATGCTCCTGTAAAAAAAAATTACCCTGAAAATCCTCCTGGTAGGATCCCAGGATCGGAACCTGGCACATGAGAGCCAGGAGCCGAGAATGGGGTACTACGGAGGCTGTTGGCACCAAGGTCGGCGATCGTGAATTTAGTGAGCCCGGTCCCCGGGTTTGGGGCGTGACAGAAGTTGGTTTCAGAGCATAACTTGGGAATACCTACGGATGACATCACATATCTACTAATGGCCTTAGATTAACTACCCTTAACTGAATGATTGTTGCAAACTTAGGATGATTAGGATCCCGATCTCATGCACTTAGCGACCCAAACTAGGATCCTGTTACAACATAGTTATAATAGGATTTCCTATTTGAGCTTAGAAACTTCTGAATATGATTCCCTAACGTGTGTGCATTCGAGAGTATCAATGCTAAGAGGTACCTATCCTTTTCTGTAGGATATGGCGCCCAAGAGAGCCACCGGTAAGCCGTCGACCGGTGCGGGTACATCCCGGACCGCCTCAGCTCCAGCTCCAGCTATGACTGCTGGTCAGTTCCAGGAGATGATGTGGGTTATGACCTCCATGGTAGAGCGCCAGGAGAGGAGGTCATCTGACGCAGTTGCCCCATCGGAGCAGGATCGTGCTAGTTCCTTGCTGATGGATTTCAGGAGGATGGATCCCCCACGATTTTTGGGCGGGCCAGACCCAGTGGCGGCAGAGAGATGGAAATCGGAGGTAACGAAGATCTTTACCATGATGCAATGCTCGACCGAGGAGTGAGTTCCTCTTGCCGTTTTCCTCCTTCAGGGAGAGGCCGAGCACTGGTGGGCATCAGGTTACCCCGAGCCGCCGAGCTCGATTTCGAGTGGACATGGGAGGACTTTGTAGACCGGTTTGACTGGAAATTCTTCCCTGAGCATGTCCGCCAGCAGCGTGCTCTAGAGTTCGAGACATTGGTCCAGGGAGATATGTCAATGTCGCAGTACGAGGCTCGATTCGTTGAGCTATCTAGATTTGCGACGTATCTCGTGGATGATGAGGTGCGGAAGGCCCGTCGATTCGAGACCGGACTGCGCCTTGGCCTTCGTGGCCGTGTCACGGGACACAAGCTTCCTACGTTCGAGGAGGTGGTAGAGCGGGCCCAGATATATGAGGCAGAGTGGGCCGATGCGCAGCGGATCCGTGACCAGAGCGGCAACCGGAAGGGGAAGAGGAAGGCTCCTTCTAGCAGCTTTCGACAGCAGCAGACTCGGGCACATCAGAGGCACCCGATTCATCCATCCGTTCGACCGCCAATAACACCAGCAGCACCTCCAGCACCGTCCCAGAGACAGTTTGCAGGTGTTTGTTATAGATGTGGAGGGACAGGGCACCGTAGACATGAGTGTCCCCACCCACAGCAGCAGAGGCAGCAGCAGCCACAGCAGCAGCCACGGCAGCATAGACCAGCAGCAGCAGTAGCAGTGACCGCAGAGGGGACAGACACATCCCCAGCAGACTCAAGGCAAGTTCTATGCAGCCCAGCAGGATCCTCAGGCACCTGGAGGAGTCGTTGATGGTACACTCATTGTCTCTGCATGCATAGCTCATGTTTTGTTTTATTCTAGTGCATCGCATTCTTTTGTATCCGATGATTTCTGCCGATCGACTGGTTTGCCGTTAGAATCCGTGCGCGAGGGTTTGTCAGTGTCGACACCCTTAGGGAAGACTGCAGTATTGAGTTTGATTTGTTCGTCTTGCCCCGTCTTGGTAGGAGAGACCTTTTTGCCCGCCGATTTGTTTGTTTTACCGATGACCGAGTTTGATGTTATCCTGGGCATGGATTGGCTGGCCGAGTATCACTCTGTATTGGACTGCTTCGCAAGAACAGTCACTTTCCTTATACCCGGCATGCCGCAGTTTCAGTTCGTTGCCGAGCCCAGAGGAGAGCAGTTGTCATCTTTGATGTCGTGTGTCGTAGAGGAACCAGTTGCTGTGTGCATCGACCAGCTGCCGGTAGTTTGTGATTTTCCGGATGTGTTTAAGGAGATTCCGGGGTTGCCGCCTCATCGACATACCGAGTTTCAGATTGACCTCGTGCCCGGTACTGCGCCTATCTCAAAGGCCCCGTACCGTATGGCACCATTGGAGCTGCGAGAGCTGAAGAAGCAGTTGGACGAGTTGCGTGATCTAGGCTTCATCCGTCCGAGCAGTTCACCGTGGGGAGCGCCGGTACTCTTCGTGAAGAAGAAGGATGGCTCGTTGAGGCTCTGCGTGGATTACAGCGAGCTCAACAAGGTCACGATTAAGAATAGGTACCCGCTTCCGAGGATCGACGATTTATTTGACCAGTTGCTAGAGGCCCAGTTCTTTTCGAAGATTGACCTACGGTCCGGTTATCATCAGGTCCGTGTCCGGGAGGAGGATATCCCGAAGACGGCATTCAGGACACGTTACGGCCATTTTGAGTTTACCTGCTGTGTTCATGCAATTGATAAACGAGGTCTTTCGTCCCTACCTTGATCAGTTCGTTGTGGTGTTTATCGATGACATTCTGATCTATTCGAGGACTCGGGAGGAGCATGCGCAGCATCTGGAGATCACCTTGCAGACCCTCCGCACACACCAGCTTTATGCGAAGTTGGAGAAGTGTGAGTTTTGGCAGGAGGAGGTGAAGTTCCTCGGTCATGTGGTGAAGAGGCATGGAGTAGCAGTAGATCCGGTGAAGATTGATGCTGTGCGTCAATGGGGTCAGCCCACGAACGCGTCTGAAATCCGGAGTTTCCTGGGGCTAGCAGGTTATTATTGTCGTTTCATAGAGGGCTTCTCTCGTATTGCAGCCTCGCTGACCAGGTTGACCCGGAAGGGCGTTGAGTTCATTTGGAGTGATGCCTGTGAGCGAGCATTTGCAGAACTGAAGGACCGTCTTACTTCTACACCAGTCCTCACTCTTCCCTCCGGGAGTGAAGGATTCGTGGTTTTTACAGATGCCTCACGTATTGGCTTAGGTGCTGTCCTGATGCAACATGGCAGAGTAGTAGCGTATGCGTCTCGCCAGCTCAAGGTCCATGAGTAGAACTACCCCACGCATGATCTGGAGCTAGCAGCGGTAGTCTTCGCACTGAAGGTGTGGAGGCACTATCTTTATGGGGTCAGGTTCGAACTCTTTTCTGACCACAAGAGCCTGAAGTACCTCTTCTCGCAGTCTGAGTTGAACATGACACAGAGACGTTGGATGGAGCTCCTGAAGGATTATGATTTTGATCTTCAGTACCACCCTGGTAAGGCCAACGTGGTGGCAGATGCCCTTAGCCGTCAGCCACGAGGCTTGGTGGCGCATATGATGGTCCCGGAGTGGAGGATGCTCGAGGAGGTTGCCGAGTATGATTTTGAGATGAGCCTGCAGTCTTCTATCGCACAGTTATCGAGCTTGTCGATTCAACCCTCTCTTGTTTCTAGGGTGATCGAGGCTCAGCAGACAGATCAGACGTTGAAGGATTATTGGGAAGAGGCCGCGTCAGAGGGTTAGACAGATTGGCAGATTGGGTCAGATGGTGGACTTCATTTCAGGGGTCGGTTGTGTGTCCCAGATATTCCTCAGTTGCGCAGAGATCTTATGGATGAGGCACACCGATCGAGGTTCACGATTCACCCAGGCTCTGCCAAGATGTATCGTGATATGAGGAGGCAGTATTTTTGGGCCGGTAAGAAGCGTCAGATTGCCAGTTTTGTGGCTGAGTATGACACTTGCCAGCGTTTCAAGGCCGATCATCGCAAACCTCCAGGTCCCCTGCAGCCGTTGAGTGTCCCGTTGTGGAAATGGGAGCACGTGACCACAGACTTCATTATGGGCTTGCTGAGGACTGATCGCGGTCATGACGCCATCTCGGTTGTTGTTCATCGTTTGACGAAGTCGGCACATTTTCTTGCGATACGTGCGACCTGGCCATTGGACCAACTTGCAGAATTGTTTATCGAGGAGATTGTGAGGCTGCACAGTGTCCCAGTTTCGATCGTTTCTAACCGAGATCCGAGATTTACATCGCGGTTCTGGAGGAATTTTCAGAAGGCGATGGGGCCTGCCTTGAAGTTCAGCACTGCATATCATCCTCAGACTGATGGATAGACCGAGAGGGTCAACCAGATCCTTGAGGACATGCTTCGAGCTTGCGTGTTGGATTTCTCAGGTAGTTGGGATAAACACCTGCGTTTGGCTGAGTTTACATATAATAACAGCTACCAGGCGACTATCGGTATGGCTCCTTTTGAGGCGTTGTATGGTAGACATTGTAGGTCTCCTAGTTGTTGGGCCGAGGTTGGAGAGCATCGTCTCCTAAGTCCCGAGCTTGTGCAGAGGACATCAGAGGCTATCGATATCATCAGGCAGAGGATGCGCACAGCTCAGAGTCGACAGAAGAGTTTTACAGATCGTCGATGTCGTCCCCTAGAGTTTTCCATTGGGGATCGTGTGTATCTAAGGGTCTCGCCCATGAAGGGCATGGTTCGTTTTGGAGCCAAGGGGAAGCTTGCCCCGAGATTCATTGGACCCTTCGAGATCATTGGGCGCGTTGGCGCCGTGGCCTATCAGCTTGCCTTGCCACTTCAGTTGTCTGGTGTCCACAATGTTTTTCATGTTTCTATGTTGCGGAAGTGTGAGTTAGACGTGGTTCCTGTTATAGATTGGCAGCCGTTGGAGGTTCGTGAGGATGCTTCTTAGATTGAGCAGCCGGTTCGTATTCTTGACCGGAAGGAGCAGGTCCTCCGGACCAAGGTCATTCCCTTGGTGAAGGTCCAGTGGAGTCATCATAGCGCAGATGAGGCGTTGTGGGAGCGAGAGGCAGAGATTCGCGAGTCTTATCCTCATCTTTTTTTATGATTGATTGTATCTGTATGATTGCTTTTCGATTCGATATGCATATATAGTGATGCGATTCCCTTATTTTTATGATCTTCAGGCTAGTTTGGGTTTGTATTGCAAATTTCGAGGATGAAATTTTTTGTTTAGAGGGGAGAGTTGTAAGACCTGTACCTTTATTTGCCCTCCGTACGCTTAATTTTCGGTGTTGGTACGTCCCGAATGGACCAGATTAGCAAGCCTTGATCGCGACCCTGTTTTAGTACCGCATCGACCCAAGACCTATACCCCGGCGATCGCGTAGGCGCTGCGATTCCAACGCCGCGCGGCACGCCCCATTGCGATACCCAGGTGTGAAAGTTATGATTGATTGCGTAATCCGAGGTGGGTCACGCAACGCACGTGTGGTGTGGGCCCCACTTGCACAAATTCCAAGATCATGTCAAATCAATCAAATCCATCACCATCACTCTCACCCATACCCCTACTCTACTCACCCCATACCCCCCATCCCTCTCTCACCTCCAAAGTCAACCAAGACCCATACCTCCCATACCCCTCTCCCATGCTAGCCATCATCACCCCCATGATTCCTCCTCTCTACTCCCCATACAATACCATACGTAGGGGAGAGGAGGCCTTCTCATTTCCATTGCAAAGAAAGGAGAGAGAAAGAGAAAGAGATTTGAGAGAGAGAGAGAGAAGAAAGAGATTGGAGAGGAGATTAGAAAAGAGGAGAGATTAGAGGAATTGAGGGTGGAGATCAAGCTTGGAGGACCCCGATCTCTTTCCGGATCGTCCAATCGTCAATCCAACCATCCAACCATCATTGTGAGTGCAAAGGGGGCCATAAACCCCTCCATTTTCTTAATTTCCTTCCATTTCCCTTTTTCTTTTGGGCCCATCTTGTGGTGGACAATCAGATGGATGGACTGGATCATCCATGTATGGGCCCCACTTGCTAATAAAATAAATAAATAAATAAAAACGAGAAGGAGAGTGGCCGCTGGACAGTCAGCGTCCAGAGGACGCTGCTGCCCAGCAGCACGTGGGCTACACCCCTTTTGGGCGTTGGGCAGGGCCCCACTCATGGGACCCACCTTGATGTATGAGTTGATCCACACCGTCCAGCTGTTTCTCCAGCCCATTTTAGGGCAGGGCGCCAAAACTGAAGAAGATCCAGATCTCAGGTGGACCACACCATAGCAAACAGTGGAGATAAGGACGTTCACTATTGGAACTTCCGTGGCTCACTATGATGTTTGTGGACCAAATCACCTGCCCAATATTGGGCTTTTTGGGTTGCCCATGAGATGGGGAACCTGATGGACGGATTGGATCACACCTATGTGGGCCCCACTTGAAATAAGCACAGGAAAAAAGGGAAAAAAAAAGGGGAAGAAAAAAAAAAAAAGCTTGAACGTCCAGACGCTGGACGTTCTGACTCTGGAACGTCCAGCGTCACGTGGACGCCGTAATGGGGTCCCCACTCGTAGGACCCACCTTGATGTTTGTGTTCCATCCACGCAGTCCATTTGATTTCCCAGATCATTTTAGGGCCAGGGCCCAAGGATGAACCCGATCCAAGTTTTTAAACGGACCGCACCACATGAAACAGTGGAAATAATGATGTCTACTGCTGTAAATTCTTCGGCCCACTTTAATGTTTCTAGACCGATTTACATACCCAATATTGGGCTCATTGGGTCTCCCATGAGCCGAGGAACCTGATGAAGGGAGTAGATCACCCTTATGTAGGGCCCCACTCGATCAAAACCACACAACAAAAAAAGAGAGAAAGAAAGGAAAGAAGAAGCAGAGGCGTCTCTGACGCTGGGCGTACCAGCGTCAACGGACGCTGGCTCGTGCCAGCTGGTGGCCCACTCGTGGGTCCCACCATGATGCATGTGCTTGTATCCTCACCGTCCATCCATTTGGGGAGATCATTTTAGGGCATGACCCCAAGAATGAGTCAGATCCAAGTCTCAAGGGGGCCCCACCACAGAAAACAGTAGGGACAGCGACCCTACCGTTGAAACCTTCCTATGGCCCACCATGATGTTTATTTGAGATCCAACCTGTTCATAAGTTCACACATGCACGGAAGAAGGTAAAACAAAAATATCAGCTTGATCGAAAACTTCTGTCACCCCACTTGTTGAGAGCAAAAGAAAAAAATAAAAATAAAATAAAAACACAATGAACCTGGCTGCTGGACAGACAGCGTCCAGGGGACGCTGCTACCCAGCAGCATAGCCCTCTGGGCATGACCATGGGCCCCACTCGTTGGGCCCACCTAGAATGTATGTGCCTTGTCTATTCCGTCCATATGTTTTTTCCCAGCTCATTTTAGTGGCTGAGCCCAAAATTTAAGCATATCCTAAAGTCAAGTGGACCATGCCACGGGACAGCAGTGGGAATAATGATCTCTACCATTGAAACCTTCCCAGCCCTACAGTGATGTTTAATTGTCATCCAACCTGTTTCATAAGTGGTCGAGCCCAAAATTTAAGCATACCCAAATGTCAAGGGGACCCTGCCACGGGAAACAGTGGGAGATAATGATTTCCAACGTTGACACCTTTCCAGGTTCTACAGTGATGTTTATTTGCCATCCAATCTGTTCATAAGATCACATGGATATGGATGAAGGAGAAAACACAAATATCTGCTTGATTCAAAACTTATTGGGACCAGATGGGTACCACATTGCCCAACAGGTGGCCCACCCTATGGGTCCCAACGTGATGTATCTATTAGCTCCATCATGATGTATCTGTTCTATTCATGTTGCCCATCTATTTTTCCATATTATTTTAGCTACGGCCCCAACAATGAGGCAAATCCAGATGTTAGATAGACCACACCCGCTGGGAATAGTGGTCATTGATGCCCACCATGATTCCTTCTTTGATATATATGTTTTATCCATGCCATACACATATTTTGAAGGCCTATCTTGTATGTGCAGGCCCAAGTATGGGGCCGATGTGGTCTCAAGTGGGCTATGCCACGAAGACCTTTACATTTCCAATGGGACCCACAGTCCGGGTCCCACTCTATATATATATATATATATTGGGCCTTTTAAGGCCAATGTTACATGATACGTTTTGGTAACATGCTAATATGATTAACTTGATATGTCACACTGATAACATGCTTAGTATAATGAATACCATGCTCATTCATATGCCCATACGCATCATTTATATGCCTGTTATGGATCATAATTAACCATAGCATATGCTAGTTGGCTTGTTATACTTAGGGGACCCGTGTGAGACAGGGTCGCCCCACATGATTGCGCAGTATGTGTAAGTTTGGTGCATGATTTGGATTGTATGACTCATGCATTTCGCATTATGTATGTCACGATCCCTTTCACACCTTAGCAGCATCGGGGTGGTGGCCACCATAGTCACATCATGGTTGGCAGTATTGGACACCGAAAACTTGTTCTAGTACGTGGGCGTTATGGATGTCCTTGGGTGAAAGTCCCTAAACCCTATGGTACCAGTAGGATGCTCCATCGTCGAGACCGAGTGGATAACATGAGCGCCCGTGTGCCAAATACCAGTAGGCCGCGTCTCCCACTGTGTCGAGGTCGGTTGGAAAGGGGTGTGACCTTATCCGCCTGGGTGCAGTGGGTTGTAAGCTATGTCGAGTCTGACCAACTCATGGAATGGGTCCGCTATCGGCGAGCCGGGTGGGCATTGGCATACCACTGACGAGGCGGATAGTGAGGTCTTTTCTACTCGCTTGGTTATGCGCGCGATGTGCGGCGGCCAGTATTAGAGTATACTAGACCCCGGTGATGTCCCAGATGAGAGCTATTTTGATATGTGGATCAGTTGAGGATTGACGTGTTTGCATTGCATCTCTAGCATGTAACACTCGGCCATGTAGGCCCTTGCATCGCATAGCCTTGGGATGGCTGATAGCATTCTTAAACTTGGTAACTTAGCACTCTACTACTTTCGCTTACTCTGATATCTGTATACTTGTCATATGCATCACACGCGCACACACGCACTCTACTGAGCTTCGTAGGAAGCTCATGCGCGTTTGTTTACACTGCAGGTACTAGGACACATCAGCAGCGTTGAGCGCGGTGCATGTGCCTAATATTTTGGACTTCTACTACATGTTGTATTTCCCTTTCCAGCACTGTACTCAACAAACTTTTTAGTGGATATTTGATGATGTTTTATGGTTTTGATTATACTCTTGTAAAAAAAAAAATTTACCCTGAAAATCCTCCTGGTAGGATCCCAGGATCGGAACCTGGCACATGAGAGCTAGGAGCCGAGAATGGGGTACTACGGAGGCTTTTGGCACCAAGGTCGGCGATCGAAAATTTAGTGAGCCCGATCCTCGGGTTTGGGGCGTGACATGAGTAGTATGATGTCATGGACATGCATGTTCAATGCATGATGCAATAAATATATATATGGGCAAATCAACCATGCCCCCATCTTCAACTGAGCAAATCAACCATGCTCAACATCTCCAACTAGGCAAATCAACCATGCCTTGGGCAAATTAACCATGCCCGACGAACAGATCCCTCTGCCGCTGGATGTTAGGGTACCTATTGCAAGTATTCAACCATGCTCACCTAACCCAGAGTACAGCGGGGCGGCAAATCAACCATGCACGCCGGGAGTCAAATCAACCATACTCCCGTCTCGTTGTCCAAAGAAATAAAGGATATATATAAAGAATGCATATGAATATCATGAGCCATGGAAGCATATGCCAAGCATACAATGCATATCATAATTCAAGTCCAATCACACCATGCATGTGATATCTTCATTCAAATAATTCCTCATCTAAATTTAGTTTGTAGTCAATTAAGAAGGTTGAGAAAGTCGTCGTGTAATGATTTAGTGTTTGACGAATAACCAGAGTTGCATGATGGTACATCTTGTGTATCTAAGCCTAACTTAAGTTTGTCTAGAATTTTTTATGTGTGCCACTAAGGAGGATCTGAGGAGGAGGAATTCGACTTACACTCAATTTTTCAACATATAATCATATGGCAATTTAGGAAAAATCAACAAGGAAGAACAATAGATAATCAAGACATGAGATGAATCCTTCCCTAAGACCCAAACTAGAAACCCGAATATTAAATTTGAAATTTAAAAACTTACTAAAGCAAAGCACATCTAAAAGGGAGAATTTGGAAAAATCAATAGAAAGGTCCATAGGAATAATCACTCACTGATTAATGATTCATAGGCTTCAAATAAGTCCCTAGCTTGAATCTGAGTTGACTCAGCGAGTCGACTCGGTTTAGAGGAGAATTCTCTTCTTCTTTCTTCTTCTTTCTTCTTTCTTTCTCCTTCCTTCTTTCTTCTTCTTCTTTCTTTCTTTCTTTCTTCTTCTTTGCTGGATAGTTCTCCCAGCAACAGGAACAGCCACAGTGGGTGGGTCCCCCACTGGTTAGAACCCACACGACCTCTCTCTCCTCTCTCTCTAACGGCTCTCTCTCTCCTCTCTTTCTCTCTAACGACTCTCTCTCTCTCTCTCTCTCTCTCTCTCTCTCTCTCTCTCTGACGTTTCTTTTAAAGAAAACGTAGCCGAGGGTCAGCTTTTATAGCCAAGCACGAGCGCACCATACGGACAATTGGAGGTTTCCGAATCCAACTTGGATTCGAATTTCGTTTCTTGCAAGCTAAGCCACCTTGGATCGTTGAAAAGATAGGTGGGGTCCACATGAAGGGAGCGGTGAAGTCTGGACCGTCCATGCAAAGCGACAGGTCGGATCTTGCTTTTCTTACCTCTGCACGGTGGTTTGGAGTGGACCTTACAAGGCGTAAATGTCAGCAAGTTTTGGCGGGATAGAGTTTAGATGGGGCGTCTTCAGAATGGACGGTGTGGATCTAACCCTGGGGCCCCTCCGTCGATAGTGGGCAGACGCTGTAACAGCGTTCGCTGCTTCGGTCGGGTGAAGAAGAAGGTTTTAAAAATTTTTGTTACGTGCGTCGCACGTATTACTAGCTTTATACTCCACTTTCATGTGGGGCCCACTTGCAATAGTTTGAGGTCATCACCTCCGTTCAACTAGTGGATAACATGATTTTAACCGTCCATGAGAAAAATGAAGCAGATCCAAGTTAAGGCGGCCCACTTATGGCCTAATTTCTTATTAGGACATTTGTAGGATGATTAAAGGGATGAAATTCGACGTGTACGGTTAAATTGTATCCTAGAACTCGTATATAAAGTTTCATGTGAAAGTGATCCCCAGAAATCATAAAACTTAAAAATGGCCGTTTAACTTAAGTTTAACTAATGGCATTTTTGTAATTATTGTAAATTTGTGAGTTTTGTGAAATCTAATGCTTCTACGCTGTTCCAGGGTTTATTTTAAACAACTTTAATAAAGGGACCCTACTTTAATTCTTTATGGATTATTTATTATTAATTTATCAGTACTTTAAGTGATTTAATTACTTAAATAATTAATTAAACTATTATTTAAATTATTCCAGAAACCTAAAATTAATAAAATTATTATTTAAATTATTCTAAAAAAACCTGGGTCATTACACTCCATAACCTGAATCATAGATAAATGTTCGACTGATTCAAAGAATCACTGGAGAGATAATTATAAGGGAGACGTATCAATCCCGACCATATTAGCCAAAAACTCCAAAAGAGACCAGACTTCCTTCAATTGACTCCACTGATCTTGGTTTAACACTGCTTCTTCAACTGATTTGAGAGCCTCCCTGATGACGTTCACTTTAAACTTGGGGAGAGATCGAATGGCCTAAACATCGAGAGATGTAAAGGAAGGAGCTCTACCAGTGGAGCAACTGGGACCCAGATCTGCAGAAATAATAAAATTAACGGATAGAAATGAATGCAAGAGTAAACAAGCAAAGTCTCTTCAGATATAAAAATATACCTGCCGTGGGAATGGATGGAGTATAGTGAATAGACGTTGTAGAAGATTCAGTTGGAATTTCTCCTTGAAGATTGACATTAAAAGTAGGCTCGTCAGTCGCCACGCTGGGATCTGTGACAGGTGGCATTTCTATTGCAGGAGCTGTGGAAGTGGAAGGAGGAATGGCTGAGCGGTTATTGTTATCTCCAACAGTTTCTCCAGTTGTGACGGGAACGTTGGCAATAGAGTCACCTTCTGGACATGACATATGAGGAAAGACTTCAGCCTCTTTGGAAGCATATGCCTCTAGAATGGTAGGAAGTATGTCGTGCACAGTAGGAGGAGGCATGCAAGAAGATTCACCCATAGCAAGAATCTCGACAGGTGAATAATGTTGTTGAGGTTGAATGGAAGGCGCATCTGGTGAATATCGAAAAGATTTGAATATTGGCCCTGAATCTCCTCCTGTAGTAGAAGGTGGGGTCCTTGGAGGCTGATTTCACTGTGGTGTATCATCATCAATTTGTACATCATACTCTTCTTCACGATAATCATCTAGTCGATTCTCCAGTCAACTAATTTCGAGGCTTAAGGAAGAAGTACTATCATCATTATCTGCACCCACATTCCTGGCATTTCCCTGGTCGCCAATACTACTGCTAGACGATGAGGATTCTGCAATGACAGGTTGTTTCTGCTTCTCAGAAGGAGTTGCTTTATGGGTAACTGTCCTCGGAGGAGTAGGAGTAACAATAGAAATATCACTAGCAAGTGTATCGGGAATATTTTCGGTTCTGGGAGGCTCTATGGGAGAATCAAATGAAGGAATATGTGTTTCAACATCAGGAGTTGGTGAGGGAAGATCAGCAGAAGCAGATGTGTGCTCAGGGGGCACCAAGGGTGCTGCAGACGAATGTTTCTTACTTCTTGTCTAAACGCCTGGGAACTCCCTGTTTATCACCACTGGCTATCCAACCTTCCAAGGTTTCGAATCCCTTTATCTGTCTGATCGGTTCTTCTGTCAATATAAGATGATATTCTTGTCCAGAGATAGGAGCTCTTTCTGTCTCTGCAAAATAACCCACATTATCGACCTTCTGATTGTCCTGAAGCCGTGGAGGAGATATCCATACAAGGCGGTCCACCAGGAAACCATTACAAACTAAGTGATATTCATGGACTCACCATCGCATCCAAGAATATAAACAGCGAACGCTTCGATTATAGCTCGGAATGATGAAACTTGCATTGGTATTGCTGATCAAGAGTTGTTTCCAGATAAACACCCAGTTATACGGGCCTACACTGTAACTTCTCATAATCTGTGTAATCGGCTCCGTTGACTCAGGCATCGTTTGATCAAAGCCGAATTGATGACAGAATTTACTTGGATAGTATGGTTTGCGCTAGAATTTATTGCTTTCTCGAAGGGGTAATGTGACAGAATGAATAGAGATCAAGAAGTTCCACTCCAAAGGGGAGAGAGAATTGTTATCCTTTACATCATTGTCATCGCTAATAGTTGAAATTGGAAAGTGATTGAAGGTCAACTCTTCCGTAGAATCAATCTTGTCAACAACCTAGGAATACGTCTGTCTGATCATCATACGTTCTTGAAAGAACCAAAGAGGGAGATGTTCAGGGTGAACGTATGCAAGATCTCTTACTCCAAATACCCAAGGAAAATATATTCCCAACCAGCCAGTCAGATAATGCCAAGGCATGTATGCTGAAGTTGCACCCACGACTAGAGATTTACAATGAGTTGCTACATCTCCTAGACCACTGATACAGTGAGTAAAGAACTGGTGGAGCGAGAGAATATTTTTTGCCCTCTACCATTACATCTGACCATAGCTTTAACACCATCTGCACACTTAGAGCTGGGAAGAAGCACAATGTTCAGCCAGAATGTTAAAAAGCTGCCAAGTTCTCAAGATGAAGAAATTTTTTTGGAATGAGGAACGACATTCCTCATGGTTACTATATCTGCATCATCATCCTTAGGAAACCTGGGAAGGAAAACAATGAACTTTGAGTAGATGATGTTGATGAAATACATAGTAGAAAGAAACAAGTCAAGAAGAATGCTTACTTTAAATCCCTAGAAAAATGAGCAATCCACTGGCTAAGGAGAATTCACCCCGGATTAGGAAACTTAGCGAATTCCTCGAAAAGTTCAATTGATGTTTTGGAAATGGAAGCCTTTCATGAAGAATGATGGAAGAAAGCAAACTATTCATTGGTGGGAACGAATTCATCATAATATGCTCCTGAGATGTGTAAGCCTACCATTCTAAACAAGTCCCAAAGAGTAATACTAACCTCACCAATGGGAAGATGAAAAGAGTTGGTGGTGGGACACCAGAAATTCAAGAAACCCTTTAAAACCATTAAGTCCTTGGAGAGATAAGTGGATGTCGCCTCGATAGCGGCATAAAGTTCAAGATCTATCAACTATTGGCGGTATTCCTTCAGTATGGCGTGGTCCCAATTCTTGTAGTGACCGCTGTTCCAGAAGAATTCCTTGAGGACGGAACTCCTTTTTCCCCCATATAGTGCCATCTTCGAGAGGCATGGATTGAAAACGCTGCCGTAAAGTTTCGTAGAATCTAGTGGTATACATGAGTCATGGGCAATAGCATGGCATGAGGAAATGCATGGGCAGGATATGACCAACATTCTGACGAGTCCCTTTCCTAGACAACCATCCCTCCAATATGCCTCTTTCATGGTTTACCCAGTCTAAATAAAAGAGAAGGCGATTCTGAATGGCCACATCAGTGGGTTCCAGATGAAGCATTGATTAATGGCGATGGACTATCAGACCGATGATCTTCATTTCGTCCTTGTACGGATTGCGAAAAGCAATGGTCTGCTGCTGCACGAATCTGACCATGGTCTAGTAATTTGGTAACTTAGGCTTCTTGTGTTCTCGAATCTTATCCTGCAACTGTTCGTTCTTGCTTTTTCTTCTCCTCTTCTTGGGGCGAGCAGGGGGTGGACTAGCTTCTTGAGACGGTATTTGGGGATCATCTGAGCGAATATGACGAGTTCTCTTTGCCCAATCACCCCATTGAGACTGTGTACCAGTTCGAGGAGGTCTTTCAATCTCACTGGCAGTTATAGCCAACATCACATCTGAAGAAAGTTTGCTAATGTTTTCTTAAAAGTTCAACTCCAGAGAGGGAGGATGACGGAACAAGTTTGGGCGGCTTACGGCTATCTTCATCCTTCTAGTTAAGGGATTAGCAACAGGGAGGAAGAGGCTAAGAAGGGCCAACAGATGATAGATTGACAGCAGTTTGACTTCGAGTTTTCCGTTGAGGAGATGGAGTAGGGGAAGGCTGATTACGAGCCCTTTTCGAAGGTGTTTTACCCTTCTTCTTCGGAGAGGGAGAAGGAGAGTTAGTAGATTGATTAGATGAGGAGAAAGTCTTGGCAAGACTCCGACGAGGACCCATCTGTTTAAAGAAAATGAAAGAGTTAGAAAATTTCTAAGTATGGAAATTTGGGATGATTATGAACAAAGGGTCTGAAAGGAGTGCAGAAGTTACAAGAAAATATCCTGAAATACCTTTGAAAGAGAAGAATGAAAGTTCAAGAAACTTAGGAAAATTTGGGCAGAGTTCCAGTACTTGGGAAAAATCACAGTCCTAAGACTGTTTACGCATACCGCGTGGAAGCATAAGCTTTTACTGCGGGTCACGTAAAAGGTGTCGGGCACAGCAGGGCTTCGCAGCGGAAATGGAGAATGAAGAATGAAGGGCGGGACCCCTTTAAAAAGGTGTGCGTCCGCTGACCCGCGTAACGGCTAGGGCGTTTACGCGGGTCGCATAAAAGCTCATTGAAGAATATTATTTGAGAGATATTCGATCTGCTCCTATTTAGAGTGCTGCTCTGAAACAGATCGAATGGGGGCATTTGTTGAGGCATAAAATAAGAGAGAAAAGGGAAGAAACAAAGTTTGGAAAGAAACAAAGAAAGATGAAGCAAAGATGAAAGATTAGAGGAAATGGTACTTCATAGACCTTTTACGTGGGTCGCATAAAAGGTTCGACCCGCAGGCAGTGAAACCCGTGAGATTTGCTCCAGAAATCTATAAATACCCCCCTGGGGTCCTCATTTGGTATTCACTTCCGAAGTTCAGAGTTGCAGAGCTCCTTCAAAATATTCCAGAGGTATGGAGAGTTGTCTTGTGCATTTCCTTCTTCTCGGGTTGAACGCACAGGTTGCGGACCCCGAGAATTGAAGAAGAACGACGAGGAAACTCTGCTGAAATGAAGATCGAAGGGCGAAAGACGAAGATCGTGTAGAACAAAGTGTTTATGCGGCCCGTGTAAACACTATAGCCTTTACGCGGGTCACATAAAAGGTCCCAGAGGGTAATTTCAGCTCGAGTTTCTGATCTTTAGTAAAAGACGTCGGAAGCATGTTTTCATGACTTTGCTCTCATTTCCCTTTCAAAAGCCAAGACTCTTCGAGATTTAAGCTGGATCAAAGCAATTATGTGAAGGAAGAAATAGAGTAGTTCCAGTCTGACTCTCCAAATCCATTCTTCTATCATTTTAACAGAATGAAAGAAGAAAGAAGGGGCGAAGCTTTGCCGAAATAAATAATTGTATTTATATTTAGAATGTCTTGTTTTAGAATCAAGGGTTGTGTTGATGGAATGTAAAAGAACCCGATTATAATGAATAAAACGAATGGAATGATGAATGTCTCCCTCTCTGTCTTATTGAATGTTAGAATATTACTCTTGTTTCCCCTATCTATACAAAAGCAATTTTGTTGTGTAAACATTGTCCTTATATGAGAGAGGAAAATCCTTATATTGGGAAGGGTGCATGTGCATTGGGAGTGCACTATAAAATAGCTAGAACAACTTACAAGTACATTTGGGGGTCCTTCGGTCAATCCAACGCATTCCTCGGCTGACCTAGGGATTTATTTTCAACCTAACTGTAATTGTGACTGAAGAAAGGTTCGGTCAACCGAAGACCCCATTACTAAAAACTTAGAGTAAACTATAATCATGACTGAAGAAGGCTTCGACTGCCTAGGGGGTCCTTTGGTCGACCAAGAACAAGGTTCGATCGACCGAAGACACTACTTTCAGAATTTCAAAGTAAACTGTAATTGTGACCTAGGAGACCTTCGATTGACTGAGCAAATTTTTCGATCATCCGAACAACCTTTCGGGCACCATAACTTTCAGTTTGAGGTGAGTTACGGGACACACAATATATGAATTTGGGGTAGAACGGGCCATCCGAGGCCAAAGAAACTATCTGTTTCATAAGAAACCATCTTCTTTTACTCCAAAATCCTTTTTTTTTTCCAAAAACTTACCATTCTTTTTCTAGTTTTTTTTTTCTTTTTTCAAAATTGCCGCACCTTTTTGATCTAGGAGTTTTAGTAATTAGTGTCTTCTTAAGATTTGTTCCTTAATATGCCATGAATCATCCCACATAATTAGATTAAATTAAGATCTTCTATTTTAGTATGTTCTACTATTGTGGGAAGGTTTCAGGTCTCTTAACATTTTGACTCTTGGTCATGGTTTTTTTTTTTACTATTTGAAGCTTTACTCACCCAAGTAAACGGTGTCCTAAGAACATCTTATGGTGTGTGAAATTGTGTAATGTATGGAACTTGGAATGAATGAATATATGCTTCACATGGGTGATGTTTGTAAATTGATTGTTCGAATGATCGTGATTGCTTGTATAATATGTATGTACTTGTTAGGGATGTATGCATGAATTTGTTTTGACTCGCATGCTTAGGGGTAAACGAACTGTGTAGGGTTTTAATGAAGGCATTTTTTGTCATGTACAACTCATGTCACCTAGAGTAGTCCTGGTGTACTCTCAAGCCCGCCAGGGTGAGAGGTACAATGACCCTGACAAGCCCGTAGGTGACTATAGCGGCCCTAGTTCTAGTGTCAATCCTCCTTCTATACTTGAGGACTTCCTGACTAGGGTTGAGAACCACATGACGCCACTTGACTCGCCCACAAATTTTCACCTGGGACATGCATTTTTCACCACCTCCACCTTTGCCTCAAGCTTCACCCAATACGGAGGTTATACAACAAATGCTACAGCTTTTATAGTAACAACAACAGACCCTCACCGCACTGATGGGTGTGGTCGCCCAGAACGCGGCCAGCGCCCCAATAACAACCGTTCAGAATGCGAGCAACGCCCAAGCAACACCACAACTTCCTCCCTCACCACAGCTTGCCCCAGTCTATACAGAGGGGCTCTTCGAGCGCTTCCAAAGTTGAGACCTCCCACATTTCTGGGGTCCCATAATCCCTCTAAGGTCGAGTATTGGATAAACCGGATCACAAAGCTGATACACGCCCTTCATTGTTCGGAGGTGGAGCAAGTAGAATTGGTGACTTTCACCTTAGAGAAGGAAGCAGACCTATGGTGGGACAGTGTCATCTGCACTATTCCCAAAGGACACATGTGGACCTGGAGGGAATTCGAAACGAGGTTCTATGACAAGTTCTACCCGGTCACTTACAAGCACGAGCGAGAGAACCAGTTCCTCCGACTACAACAGGGGAACATGTTCGTTGCTGAGTACGAGACTCATTTTTCTAAGCTACTCAGTTATGCCTTGACTGTGGTAGCTGATGAAGGGGCTAAGCTACATCAGTTTCTGGAAGGATTGCAACTGGGAATCCGTACCAAGATGTGCTGCTCTGACATTTCCATGTATGCAGCCGCTGTGGATAAGGCCCTCCGCTCTGAACAAGATGTCATACGCCTCTCTTGAGCCCAACTCGAGATGAACTCCCAAGATAAACTAAAAGCTTCTACAATTGTTGCCCCTAGTAAGAAGGCATGTTTCAAGCCGCAACCATTGCGTGCTCTGCCCCTTACGCCGGCACCAAGTGGGGATCGAACCTGCACCTATTGTAAAAAAGCCGGTCATACGAAGGCCTACTATTACACCAAAATGAAGGACCTTAACCTCAAGCCTCCTCCAGCGGTGACTCGGCCGCAAGCTAGTGCACTTACTACGGCTCCTGGACAAACTAGGCCACCACTGCAAGCCGGACGAACCCCTTTACCTCAAAATCGCCCGCACTCAGGACTCGTAGCAATGAGAGCCAATTGAGTTCAACAGGCTGGGTGTACATGCAATGATTACTAAAGAATCAGAGTCGCCAAGTCCCTTCCCACGAGCATTTGATGGTACCACTTATATTTTTTATACTCATGTGCATATATTGGTTGATACTGGAACCACTACCTTCTTCATCTCATGCTCGCTAGTAAAGAAGTTAGGATTGAAGACCACCACTGTGCCTAAAATTGTCGTGGTAACTGTCATGGGGTCTTATTCTGATACGATGAAGTCTTACCTCCAATGCCCCGTGGTCATAAGAGGGAAGGAAGTACTCATGAATCTAGTCGTTGCCAGCATATACCACTATGACATCATCATCGGCATGGATTAACTAACCACAGTAGAAGACGAAATAGATTGTGGGACTAGGAGCATGATGGTACGACTTCCTGGGGGAGACTCCACAATCCCGGTCAAGATCAGTTACAGGTACTGTGTCGAACTTCACAACACTCGAGAAGATGATTTTTATGATGTAGTGAAGGTAGAAACTATGTCAACAGTAAACGAATTTGAGGATGTATTTAAAACTATACCAGGGCTTTCGCTGTAGCGCGAGATCGATTTCACAATTGACCTAGTGCCCGGCACCAGACTAATTGCTTTGCCAGTATATAGAATGCCCCCATGTGAAATGGAAGAACTCAGGTTTCAGATAGATGAACTTCTATATTGTGGATTTATCCAGCCTAGCGTGTCACCGTGGGGAGCCTCTGTCCTATTTATAAAAAAGGACGAAACGCTTCGGTTATGCATCGACTATTGAAAATTGAACAAGGTGACAGTGAGGAACATGTACCCTCTTCCCCAAATCGACAACTTGTTTGATCAATTAAAGGGTGCCTGTCACCTTTTGAAGATAGACTTGCAATCTAGGTACCACCAGTTACGTGTTCGAAAGGAAGATGTGCCCAAGACGGCGTTCAAAACAAGCTTTGGGCACTATGAATTTTTAGTGATGCCCTTCAGCCTCACTAACACATCGGCTTTAGGCCTTTTCTGTATCGGTGTGGCATCGTATTCATCGACGACATTCTCATGTATTCCAAAAGCCGAGAAGAACATGAGCAACACCTGCGAGCCGTTCTGGAAATTCTTAGGCAACATAAGCTTTATGCACAATCATGAAGTGTGCCTTTCAGAAGAAACATGTGAAGTTTCTTGGGCACGTAGTTTCAGCTGATGGGATTGCCGTGGATCAAGCTAAAGTTGCGGCTGTGCAGGATTGGGAGCAACCCAAATTGACAACCGAGGTGAGAAGCTTCCTTGGATTGGCAGGCTACTACCGACGGTTTATCAAGGACTTCTCCAAGATTGTGAAGCCACTATCTCAGTTAACCCACAAAGATATCTAGTTCATTTGGAATGAGAAGGAAGAGGCCACGTTTCAGGAGCTTAAGGACAAGCTAACCTCTACCCCCATCTTAGTCTTACCCGAACAAGGCGTCAAATACACGGTATTCATTGACGTGTCGTGAGTCGGGCTCGGATGGATGCTGATGCAGAATGATAGGGTAATCCCCTTGCATCTTGATAGTTACGGAAACACGAGTAGACTATCCCACACACAACTTGGACTTAACCGCCATCATCTTCGCCCTGAAGCTATGGAGACATTACGTAACGCCCCTAATATTTGGAATTTATTTGAGAATTTCTGAAATTTTATTTTTATTTTATTTTAATTAATTGCCATACATTTACGTTTGATTTGCGAATAGTGAGACATCTGTAGGAGATTTGATAGAGGACCCTTTATAAAAGGTGCTTAGAATGTTCCCTAGAACAGCCTAGAACCGATAGATTTCGCGGAACTTACCGTTTTACGATAATTACGAAAATGTAACTAAGTTAAGACCTCGCTTTCAGTAAACCTATTTCGCCAATCACTTAAGCTCCAAACTTTGTACATAGCCTATATAGCCCAAATTAACTGTAAACATCGAATTTCGGCCCTTGGATCGTAGTGAAAGTGGCTCAATCATAAATCAGTATATAGACGGCCCGTCTCAACTCAGATCTGTTCCATTTTTCTCGTCCACGGATAAATCCTTGTTGTCCTCCTGTGAGACGAAGTGGATGCCCTTGATCCACTGCATGTGGACCCCACTTGTGAGGGCAACAGTAGGCGCGTGTATACCGTGCGGCACGTGGAATATAAAAAAGGGAGTTCTTCTTCACGACGCTATTACAGCGTCCGCTGCAACAGCTCACATCACTGCCGACCCAGTCCATCGACGCCATCCTTCATATGGGCCCCATTTGATAAATCCAACCCGTCCATTAGAACCCCGCCCCACCGAAACCTAGTCCATCCAAACCGGACTGCTGAACGTTGATCTCGTGGCCAGCTCCAAATCATCGTTTCTAGCCAAAGAAAACAAAAACCATGATCATCCATCATCCCGGCCTTACATGGACGGTCCATATTTCTCCCAAATCTTTGTGTGGACCCCACCTAGCTTCCCAACGGATTCTAAGCCCGAAAACAGTCAGACTCCTTATCCAACTCCAAAACGACCTGTCTCGCCTGCCCGCTCCACCAACCACCCAGCCGACTGGAAGCCCATATAGACACCTCCTTAGACTTCCTTGCCTTTTCCAAAAACCCAGAGAGAGAGAGAGAGAGAGAGAGAGAGAGAGAGAGAGAGTGTTGGTGAGGAGGGAGAGAACATTGCAGAGAGAGAGAGAGAGAGAGAGAGAGAGAGAGAGAGAGGAGGTGGCTGTTGAGATGAGGCACACCCCCTGCCACTGTTAAGGCCTCATCCCAGGCCAGGGAAGAAGGAGAAAAAAAAAGAGAAGGGGAAGAGAGAAGAAGAAAGGAGAGAAAGGAAGGAAAGAGAGAGAAAGAAGGAGATTTGAATCTAGCTGTGTTGACCCAGCTGGGAATCCGAGTTAAGATGTTGTTGGTGGAGGTTTTGGATCCAAGGAAGATTACTCAACTTGGACAACATCTTAAACCATTCAATCCCAAGAGGTGAGGACTTCCTCTAAGCCTAATTACAATAATATTAAATTTTATGGTGATTATACACTTAGAAACCTAGGGTTTGTTGTTTGTATTATTGAAAATCATGTTGTATGAATTGATGAGTTGTATGGAATTTATTAATGTGTTTTACATTGAATTCTTTTATTTATACGGACTATAAACTTTGTCAAGTTCTTAGGAAAGAGAACATGTTTGTGTATATGTATATGTATAACCCATGTGAAATCTATGCTTAGTTTATGGTTTTTATATGATCATGATGAGTATGAAGTGTAATGCATGATGTGACACGAGATTGTGTATGTGGATGTTACGTTAATGAACACCCCTTAACCCCATACTGATGTAATCGCTTAATGTAAAGAGATGAAGCCCGTATAGGCCATATTGTTAAGTATTAAGTGTTGGCATTACCATATTATAATATTGGATGAATATGCCATGTTATTAAGTTGGGCATTATCGTGTATACATTGTTGGATGAATATGCCATGTTGAATTTGGGCACTACCGTGTGCGTATTGTTGAATAAGTGTCAAAGATATCCTTGTACTGATTTGTTACCTATGATGGATCCATGGAAGGATTGAGTTGATGAATATGAGAAGTGTCCTGAGCCAGGGTTGGTGGTATGGGACACTAAGCCTAAGCTGTCGGCCTATGCTGGGTGACATGCCCTCCATAGTGACCTTGAGCTTCCTCGAACTGATTGGGGTAAGGAGTGATCATTATTAAATTGGCTGGATCTTAAACTTACCTAACTAAAAGGCGAAACAAATCATGATTCATTAGACCCGATTTGGTGGGTCAACCCCACGAGTGTCACGGTGGAGGTTGATGGGTTACCCCGCCTCTTACCGTACACTAACTAATGGAGATTGATGGGTTTCTCTGTTTCCATTGGTTGGGTTTCCAAGACATGAAGTTGGGATTTTCTGCCTCATCGTGGACTCTGGTGACTAGTGGCTAGCGGATGTGTAATAGGGGTGTCTCAAGCTTGGGCTTCCTGCATTCGTCTAGTCAGGGTGCCTTAGCCAGAGCATACATATCATACATCGCATTAAATAAGATTTTCTCTTTTATGTTTTTGTTAAAACTAGAAAATGCGCAAGGCAGTTTTCTTGTGTTTCGTTGTTCTGGGGTTCTGAGTAATAGATACATTCATAGACAATCACAAGCATTCGTAAAGTATACACGAGAAAGCATCGCAAGGCAAATTTTTATTCCAAAGATTCCGAGATCTTTTACATTCCAGGCTGTGATATCGGTCACTAGCCATTAATTACATCAATGGATGATCATCCTTGATTAAAAGGCAAAAGTAAATGTATGCTCACATCATAGATAAATTAAACAAAGCATTAGAAGAGTATAAATGTAAGTAAAATACCACAAACAACACAGAGATTTTTACGTGGAAACCCTTACGAGAGAAAACCATGGCACAAAGCGACGAAAGTTCCACTATGAATCATAGTTGTACAATAGATGGAATGTTCAGCAGGAAGCCCGAAAAGATTGAGTGGGTAATTTAAATCATCAGGGACTATGGTCTTGAGTTCACGGTCGTAGAGATCAAGTTTTGGGTTTCTTATGGACTGAGCCATCGTTTAAAGAGGTTAAATGCCTGTCCCATGTTCTTTGGGTGTTCTCAGTTGAGAAACAGCCAAGACTTTAACCGAGTCATGTATCATAGTGCCATTGACCGTCGCCGAAGACGGGTGATCGCAGGAAGACATGCCACAATTCCCATGTAGTGCCTCACAGTGTCAGTAATTGTCACTGCGGACGGGTGACCGCAGAAAGACACACCATGGTTGTCATGCTCAACACAGTACCAGTAACCGTCGCTACGGACGAGTGACCACCGGAAGGCATATTACGACTGTCATATGATATAATACAGTGCCATTGACCGCCACTACGGACGGGTGACCACAGGAAGATATATCATGGCTACTAGATGGTATAACGTAGTGCCATTGATCGTCACTGCGGATAGGTGACCACAGAAAGACGTATCATAGCTACTAAATGGTACAACATAGTGTCATTGACCGTAGCTGCGGACGGGTGACCACATGAAGACACATTATGGCCGCCAAACGGTACAACATAGTGCCATTGACCGTCGCTGCGGACAGGTGACCACATGAAGACACATTATGGCTATCGAGTGGTGCAATACAGCGCCATTGATCGTCGTTGTCGACGAGTGACCACACGAAGACACACCGCGACTACCTGAGCTGCTCAACTGATGGACCCCACTTTGGATGGGAAGTACATCAACCAGTTTTAGCGATAGTAGTTCATAATGAAGTATTTCAGATGTTTTGGAACTCTTTAGTTTCGGTTTTCGCTGATAACCATAGTCCCTTTGATTTAATTTCATATGTCGATCCGGGATAAATAAAGTTCATATAATGGATATAAGGAGCACCATGTAAATATACTTGATTGCATGCTCAATAGAGGATTGTACTTATGCTTGATGTTTAGTGCACCGGGTGAATTATACACTGGATTTGGTTAATCTGCTTTATGCATGTCCTTAATTCAACCACATTATGGTTAATGATTGATGCTTGGAGAGATTGGATCACTCAGATGAGCTGTGTCGAGCTATATTTCTTTGAGAAGTTTAAGTTCGATGAGCTGGATTGCACATTTCTAGGCTTGAAAATGGCTAAGTATCGGGGCTGATATATGCTTGCTTATGCCAATAATTGATAAACGGTGGGGATTAATGCCCCACAAGTGCTTGATTTATTTGCCTTACGATAGGAGAATGTTAAATCCACCTTGGCGTCAGTGAGATTGTGCCTAATTTTACTTAGCGTCAGTTAATCTTAGAGCCAACATGGCACTTCGCAGGGCTGAAAATGACTAAGTACTCAGCCTGTTTACTGCTTAATTAAAGCATTTAGCAATTAGGATAGTATATAATGTCGATGTAATGCATATTATGTTGCTTCGGATCATGGAGAAATTAAGTCTCCCTCTTGTTATCGATCAAATTCCGCTTAGTTTCAGTGAATATCGGTCACTTTATGCTTTTAAAGAGGTATTTCCGAGATTGTGAAAATGACCAAGTGTTGGTCATTTTTTATCAAATCACTAATTCAGGCCGTTTAACATTGACCGTTGGAGAATTCGGCCTAGGAGATGGAAAGATATCATCGATGTGTGTCCAGAAAGCACATCACTTCAGAGAGGCGGGTCTCGACCAAAGCGGGCCACTTCACGGAACATCTCCCCCTGCCAAGGACGTCCAGGCGACTGTTGCCCTAGGGTGGGTGGATGTTGCCCCCCAGGCGCATGAAGGAGAGAGAGTGAAGAGAGAGAGAGAGAGGAAGAGGATTCCTCCTGGGCGCATGTAGTAGGGTACATGCACATGCCTCCTAGTGGTGAGCGCATGTCCTCTAAGGACTTGATGAATTTCGTCCACCCCATAGGGTGGGCGCATGTGGTAGGAGTGGTGGGCGCATGTCCCCTCTCTTTAGCCATTTTTCATGTTTTTTCGGGCTCCAAAGAGATAAGTGCATGTAATCCTTTTCGGCGAGGGATTCCGGCAAGGGTGATGGGCGCATGTTACCCTTTCTAACGAGGATTCCGGCAAGGGATTCCGACAAGAATTCTACCTCTTACGGCGCTCTGGCGTCTTCTCGAATGAAGAAGTCTCTCACTCTCAGTAGGTGAGTGTGGTATTTATAGTATGTTAGTCGGGTCCTGAGTCCAAACAAAATGAAAATTTACGAGCGCATGTGTTTGTGGGAGAGGGATCATGCGCATTTGGAGAGAGAGTGGGCGAATGTGCCTTGGTGTGGGCCCATGTGCCCCCTGTGGTGGGCGCATGTGCCCATACTTAGCAATTTTTTAGTTTTGGTACTTTGGAAGAAGGGGAGTTAGGGGCATGGGCGCATGTCTCCTTATGGTGCACGCATGTCCTCCTTGTGGTGTACACATGTACCCACACTTAGAATATTTTGCAAACTTTAGGCTCCGACTATCCAAAGGACAGGTACCTTTTTGGAGACTGAAGTCACTAACGCCAAAGCACTTTTAAGCCTTTCATCAGATTATGAAATGAATAAGTCAGGGTACAAATGATCAACTGTTGTGAATTTTGGTAGTTCCTTCCCAATTTGGACCCTCCCGGTTGGCTCCAAACAGGGGTGGAATCGCTTCGAGGTGCGCAGGTAAAAGTATGCATGGCACGGCATTCGAATTCAGGGGTTATGGGTTTTTGGGCATTTTGGATCATTTGGCAGCAATACACATGTCCAGTTACACTCCGAAATATCATTCATAGGTTTCAAACCTTTTTTGTCAACCCCCGACAGGGGCAGAACGTACTTCACGGTGCACAAGTAAAAGTATGCATCGTATGTCATTCAAATTCGGGAGTTGAGGGTTTTTTTACATTTCAGATCATTTAACGGCAATACGCATGTCCAGTTCCCTTCCAAAATAGCATTTGTAGCTTTCAGACCCTTTCAGTCAGCTCCAAATAGGGCAAAACGCATTTCGAGGTGTGCAAGTAAGGATATGCGTTGCGTGACATTCAAACTTGTTAGCTAAGAGTTTTCGGGTATTCCGGATCATTTGACGGCAATACACATGTCCAGTTCTTCTCCGAAATATCATTTGTAGGTTTCGGTCATGATTGCGCAGGTTAGAGCTACACTGGCGTCCGATCACGTTTTTCGGGTGTTTCTCGATCTTGGAGCCGATCTGAATCCTCATAGATGGCCCATTGTATGTTGCTTTATCATGGGTGAGATTTTGAGCCCCAACAAGTACCACCCCCCCCTCGGGTGTGCTCTGGATGTCTACATAATGCCAATGCGGTGCACTGATTCTCAGACTCAAGTATAAATATGACACTCACTGAGTCATTTGAACATTTTCGAGTCAAGAAAAGTAGAAGTTTTTGAGGTGAGAGAACTCCCCATGAAGGTATGGGCGCATGCTGCCTTGGGGTAGGCGCATGTGGTCTTCCAACTAATGATGGGCGCATGTGCCCTGGGCCTTGAGCGCATGTGGCCTTTAGTATGGGGCGCATGTTGCCCCCTTAGAGCATGGTGCATGTCTATTGCTCCCAGGCACATGTAGGCTCTGACATGCGCCCGTGACCTTCCCAATCACTTATCCTTTCCGATCATTCATATGGTGGGCGCATGTGAGAGAGCACATGTGCCTGTCACCTCTCCCTTGGGTGCATAGAGTCTTATACTTAGCCAAAATTTTGGTATTTTACATCCCTTTTGCCCAGGATGCATGGCACATGCACTCCTGGTGATGTACTTCACCAAAATTTAGTGTCGCTCGTGGCCACCAAACTTGGTGTTTGAATCATGGATGTGACCAGTGTTTTAAGCTCATGATATACTGTAACTGCTTTTTTTAAACGGGTTTATGGTGTGCATTCTCAAGCGGATGCATACGTATGACTTGGTGTTAGCGTGAATTCGTACGCACTCCGAACATATATGTGGGATTATCATTGTATTTGCTACTCTTATGATATGTGTGAGCCTGTTCGTCGGATGCACGCTTGAATTTCGCTGCTCCCACGCTCTCTATGTGATTTATTTGTGTGTGTGATCGTATTTAGATGGTGCAATCTTTCCTTTCATATTGCATACCTTATTGTGTTGCTGTTGCGTGCACTAGGCTTTCGTCTAATGTTCTTTCATCTATGTGTTGCAATGAATCATGGTGACAACGACAAGATCTTTTGGTGAAGCTTCTGGGTCGCAAGCTTCTGGTCCTTCATCTGCGCAACGCGGGAAGAAGAGGGTGGCTAAAGATACTACCGATTCATCTTTAGCAAAGTGTCGTTCACGCCTCTTTGTGAAAATCGAACCTGAAGTGAAGGATTTCTCCAATCGTATTAAGCAGCTTCCCCATGAGGTATTACTGCGTATTTATGTGGATAAGACCGCATCCGAGCCTCCGACGCGAGCGACTGAACAAGAATGTTCCACTTAGTATTGTCAGCTTACTGGTGCTCTGAGTGTCGTCGAGGCGGGTCCTTCTAGTTTGCTCGTCCAACATCAAGAGGATAATCAAGAAGGTCAGAAGAAGAGGAAGAGAAGGAGTCGAGGTAAGCAACCGGCTGAGGAAGCCGGCGAGGCAGAGCGATTGACACAGCTTGTCGATATGAAGAATGACTGGATGAAGATCGACTGGGATAGAAACAAGATCGTCACGACGTGCGGTTTCTTCATCGTAAACCCCTACAACGACCAAGTCATCACACATGAAAAATCTCTTATGAGGCACCGACCCCTCCCGAGCATCGAGCCATCCAACGTTCAAGGCCCTTTTCAATTCTACGGGGTTAAAAGGTGGATATCTGCTCTGAGCAATTGTTGACTACCTTACTAGTTGACGATGGGAGAGAGCAGCAGGTAGGTCTTCCAAGAGAAATGGTTTTCCTTGCGCCGACTTGTGATCCTCATGCTCTTTATCCAGCCCATTATTTCGAGACGATACAGCAAAGGTTTTGGCATGTGGACAAAACGATGATGTGGGCGATGAGAAGTTTCCATACACGAGGGCATCTGAATGAGCGAGTTGGTTATGAGCCGTGGGCCAAAGAGATTCTGGTTCGTCACGAGAGAGTTTTGAAGCAAATCGGCCTGTATCAGGCTATCGATGCAACTTCTGAGCATTTATTTCGAGATCCAACAATTCTTTGAAGCTTCTTGAACTACTAATCTTCTGTTACTAATTCATTTCATTTTCCGTATGGGGAGATGAGTATAACCCTATGGGATCTCCAGATAATGGCTGGCTTATCCATTATAGGAGAATATTACCAAGAATATATCCTAACTGATGGAGATATGTCTTCGTCTCGGCTTAAAAGTCCTTGAGATGCTTACCATTCAAAGCTTGTCTGGAGTTGTTTGCTAAGTTGTCACAGTTTAACAATATTACAAAGATTCATTACGACGACTGGTTGATTTACTTCAACGAGAGGATGAAGTAATATTTCTTCTAATACCTTCATTTTACTTCGTGTTTTGCATGCTTTTAGCTTCTTTTCTTTTGACATGGGACACTTTTTTCTTCTTACTTTTCACCCCAATCTCGGGCCCACCAATACATAATAGCCCAATCTTAACCACTCAATAGGTTAGACTCAATGCTGCCAAGCTATGGTTCCAAACTGAAATAATTCTGACGATCAGGTGGTCCTTGGCGAAATCTACGATAGCTGTGCATTTTCCTTAAAATTCCAATTTAAAGGTTTGGAGATATCCGATCATGATGAAACTTGGTCTTATGTGGTACCTTGACCATTAGAACTTAACGAATGGTTCAGATCTTCTTAGGTCCTATCACATTATTATGTGCACAAACCACGCTTATCCGGGTTTTCAAATTACAAATTCCATAACTAACATGGGTCTTACTATACTATTAGTTGGGCTACTCTCATAAGAGAGTGGTGACTATTGGTCAGGTCCTATTTCAGGGTCATGTACATAATCCAACCCGTTTAGAAGTAGGAGGGTATTGAATTTAGGATAGGGACATACTTAGTCTATTAAATGGGTCCCTGCATCAAACGATCAAAGCTTTGGTCACAGGTCCTTAAGTAGTGAGTAATTTCATATTTTAATAAAACCACACGACCTCAAATTTGAATTTTTGATGGGCCATGGAAGTAAAACCAATTACCTAAAATAAAATGTATTCCTTGAACATATTTGACACTATAAGGATCGACTACTAGACTGTCCATCCGAAAAATAACGGTCCACCTATAAGCTATGGCCCGAAAACATGATGGACGGTGATCTGGTCACTTGTGAGAAAACGAGTTTCATAGGGTTTTTCAGAACTGTTCAGTGGCCAACTGGTCCAAGAAGAACATATATATTTAGATCATCAAAGAGAGAGAGATGGACGATGGACAGTACCTATTGGGATTTCAAATTCAAGTTACGTAGCCTGCTTATCATCTAATATATATATATATATATATATATATATATATATATATATATATATATATATATATATATATATAGGGTAGGGACTTGAAAAAGAATCGTGTGAAAAATATTAGGTTTGTCGGTTAAGCGACCACATGGTTTTAAGTCCATAATTTTCATTTTAACGGTGAGATTGCTATATATGGGGTTTTAATCTGAGATGCACGGTTAATTTGATCACCTAAAACCCCGCTAATCATTTAAGGTAAAACGGATGTATGGAATTAGGGGTTTTAGGTTAGTGCTTCCTCACCCTTGATTTATTCCAACTTACTCTATAGGATTAATTATTCGATCAATTGAAATTTCAATGGTAGGGAATGTGTATTTAAAGTAGACAAACATTCTAGTCGGATTATTTCTTAAGATGGTCCACTAAATGGACGATTATGATTGTTTTAAAGTTAGACGGTCACGATTGATCGAGTTAGAATGGTTAGATTTCATATCTAACAAGCAGGTAAGCTCCTTCAGTGTTATTTTACCAATTTCATGGCCTAAATTTGTTCCTTAATCAATACAAAGAGTTATTTTACCAACTTAATGATAAAGAGTCCAATTATGCACAAGTATACTCACATTCTAAGATAGGGTGGGCGTACACTTACCCAACTCTATGAATCGCCAGCATAAGCACCTTCATGACCTGCATTAGGGTAATTATACTTGGTTATATTTCATAATATAAAAAACTAAAATTTTATCAGGGTTGTTACAGATTCCGAACGATGCGCTTTTCGAAGGAGTGCATACTGCAATCATTGCTAAATTAGGAGGGCTTTCATCTTCAATCTTCAAAGTTTAAAGTTACTTTTACCCTTGAATTTGTATCTCAAACTTCACATTTGATCCCCTTAACGCTCCGATACCACTTGTTGGAGATATGGCCCTGTGGAAGCACCTTAATCTAGATTGAAACAAACAACAGAAAACAAAAATCCAAGCAAACACACAGAGAATACACGATTGTTTACATGGAAAACCCTAAGGGAAAAAACCACAGCACAAAGCGACGATCAATCTACTATTCAGATAAAATTACAGGGATGGAAAGAACTTACAACCAAAAACCCTAGCTTGCTCACTCTCTCTTAGAAGCTCTTAAAAACCCCAAAAACAAAAAATCGTAACTCTCTTAACCCCAACATAACTAACCTTAAAAGCCATCCTTTCACGAGAAAAATGTCAAAAATACCTCTTCAAAGGTCCACTAACACTTGAGCCTAATTAGCATGGGAAACATGGGTCATATGGGCTGAGAAAAGTGGATAGACCCAATAGTGATTTTGGTGTCACAATTTTAATAGGAATGAGCTCATGTACAAGGCCTAAAGGACGATGGAATCGAGCTCTTAGCCACAACCTAAATGACAATGGAATCGAGCTCTTAGCCACAACCTAAATGACAATGGAATCAAGCTCATTGCCACAACCCAAGAGATGAAGGGCAGCCACATAGAGCGAGCGTTGCTTGCCTCCACATGAGCAAGCATTTGTGTGGAAGGGCATCATCAAGAGTGGCTTGCTATAGCAGTTTAAGCCCATGTGGGGCTTTAGAGCGAAGACCTTCTAGGCTCATAATTCATTGGAGCTTGTACAACTTTTAAGCTTATAAGTGATTAGAGCAAACATAGTTTAGGCTTGTAATTCATTGGAGCTTGTACAACTTTTTAAGCTTATAGGTGATTGGAGCAAACATAGTTTAGGCTCGTAAGTGGTTGGAGTAAATACGATTTAACCTCCCAAGTAGTAAGAACATTTTTTTAGCAAGACCACAGTTCAAGCTCATATGTAGTTGAAGCGTTGTTGGTAAGACCACATAGCAAACATAGTTTATGCTCGTAAGCAGTTGGAGCATAAGGTGGGCTTTTGTGACATACCAGGAGCCCGTCTACATTTGTGGGACTCAGCTGTGATAGGGTTTGAATCATGCCAAGTACCTTATAATGATGAATAATAGGTTAGGGACTATCCACAGACTCTGCACCACAGTACCTGTTATGATGAAAAGAGATTACCTATGGCAAGGCATAGGATGCACCTAAATACCTATTTATTTACATCACGCTTATCCATGGTAGGGTCGTATCATGCCATAGGGCCTGATGATGTATGCAAGGCTTAGTTGTGGCAAAATTGTGATCATAATGCCTGTCAATGGATGGATATCAGGCCGTGCTAGGGGAATGGAAATCACCATGGTAGGATAGTAGCTAAATCGTCACCGTAGACAGTTGTTGAGAAATGCATTGTGCTATAAGATAAGGCTTAACAGTGAAGGATTGAGACGCTCACCAAAGGTGCGCGCAGGCTGTGAGGTACTAAGCCGCTACATTACTTTCCATAATTCAAACCATTGGCCATTCTTCATTCAATCGTAAATGGCATGTCAACCAATCTGCTAGTTAGGTGATCAAAGTTGTGCATGTTTTTGGTTTGTGAATTGTGATACATTTAAATTGGGGCTCACAATTTAGGAATATTTTAAAAGAAATTAATAATAATATTAATAATTCAAGTTACTAGGATGACTCGTAAAATTATTCCTTCATGAGATTGCCCGGCTATCAAAGTCTTTCTTCTATATAATACCCCTTCAAACAATAGCAGCAAGGACCAAATAACAGAGTTAATGCTTAGGAATAGACAGGTCACAATCCACGCGTATACCACCAACATAATGTAAACATAATCCAGAATGCTCATCGAACTGAGTATATAGCCCAAAGATATTCCTGAGAAGATCCTAACCAACAAAAAGTTCCATGAGAAAAAGGTCCAATCCAACAGTTTGGATAAATCCTGGAGAGCAATTTTTAGGCCATTGACAATGAACAGTCGAAATCATGCTCATGTCTCAGTAGGTCTAATCATGCTATGCTCACCAATGCTCCCAAGCAAGAAAAAGAAACCAGGTTGGCAATGGAGGCCCAGACGCTCTCCTTAATCTCATGTCCGGGGCAATCCAAACCACTATTTGGTGGTCAACAATGCGAATGGGCGATGCCCCAAAAACTACAATTATATGTGACAATAGAATATTAGCTATTCGAGTGAAATACTGATCATTGCCATCACCTTCTTCTTAAATGTCCATTTTCAGGCAACTAATGCAATTATGCAACAAAAAATATGGGACTCATCCTTGTGATTGGCAATGACGCCTTCTCATCATGGCCACTAATCAATGATTCCGATGGCACCAGAAGTGTGTCATGTGCATGGTGGACATTTTGGAGATGATTGAGCCTACATCTCTGAAGAGACTATTTTATTGAAGTCAGACATGATATGTCTACTCATATAACAAGGGTGAGCATGATCCACCTTGTTTATTGGGCAGATGCCATTGTAAGCAGTGTTTCAAAGGTCCAGCCATTTTTTTCAGGACACCACACGTAAATATAATAATAATAATAATAAATATTAATTAAAAAAAATTAACTTAGGGCCTGTTAGGTAAAACTTATTGGTGGCACTCATCACTGAACGTCACTGTTTTCAGTGATTTTCCCTTTTCAGATCGTTTGGTAAAACCAAAATATTAAGAGCTTAATTTAAATTTTAACCGAATAATTTTGATTTTTTTTCAGCCTTCGTCCCTTGGCTTAACGCCAAGAGCGGTCTCGAGTTAAAACTTTTTTAAAATGGCAATATTAGATGCGTAGTGAGTAACTCCGCACGCTAAGCATGTGAAGTAAACTCTGTGGGGCCCACTGTGATTTACATATTTTATCCACTCTGTCCATCCATCTTAACAAATAATTTTAGGGCTGGAACCAAAAAATTAAGCATATCAAAAGCTCAAGTGGACCACACCATAGAAAGTGTAATGTCTACCATTGAAAAATTCTCGGGGTACACAAGTTTTGGATCAATCTGATATTTGAGTTTTCCCTTCATCCATGTCCATGTGATCTTATGAACAAGTTGGATGAAAAATAAACATCACTATGAGGCCTGGGAAGGTTTCAACGGTGGAAATCATTATTCCCACCGTTGGAAAAACATATGGACAGAATAGATAAAGCACATACATTCTAGGTGGGCCCAACAGAGTTTACTCCGCACGCGTGCGGTCCGATTTTGTCAGTGTTAGCTTTGATGAGTAAGGGTAAAGCCTAATTGACAGGGCAAAGTTCTTTGACCCATTATGGTGTATGTTGTTATAACCACACCATTCATCCATTTAGCCAAATCATTTTAGGGCAGAGCCAAAAAATGAGGCCGACCCAAAGCTCAAGTGGACCACACCACAGATAGTGGTGGGATAGTGACCCCCCCTCTGTTGAAACCTTCTTAAGGCTCACTTTGCTGTTTATTTGCCATCAAATCTGTCCATGAGGTCACACAGACCTAGATGAAAGGAAAACACAAACATAAGCTTGATCCAAAAACTTTGTGGCCTTAGGAATTTTTCAATGCTAGATATTCAATCCCCACTGTTTTCTATGGTGTGGCCTACTTGAGCTTTGGATGTGCCTCACTTTTCTGGCTCATTTCTTAAAATGATCTAAAAAATCAAATGGACAATGTGGATCTAACATATACACCATGGTGGGGCTACAAAACTTTGCCACATCAACATCAAGTACGTGTTCTAGGCATGTAATTTTAGGTAACACACATTAGTGGGTGCTGGACTGACTGTGGCCCCACCTTGATATATATGCTGTATATCCAAGTCGTCCATCAGTTTTTTTAGATAATTATAGGGCATGGTCCAAAAAAATGAAGAAAATCCAAATCTCAGGTAAATCACTCTATAACAAACAGTGGTAATTGAACTCTCACCATTAAAAACTTCTTAAGAGGCATAAAAGTTTTAGACGAAGCTGATATTTGTGTTTTCCCTTCACTCATGTCTGTGACCTAATCAATAGGTTGGATGGTAAGCAAACATTACAGAGGGACCTAAGAAATTTAATGGTTGGTGTTCAATCACCACTGTTTCTTGTGGTGTGGTCCACCTGAGATTTAGATTTGGCTCAATTTTGGATTCATTCCCTACAATGATATAACAAAATGAATAAACGGTGTGGATACGGACTTCATGGTAGGGCTCACAAAACTTTGTTATGTCAACACCACCAAGGTGCCCTTATGCATGCACAATATATCCTCGGTGTCCATCTGCTTTTCTAAATTACTTTAGGACATGATCCAAAAAATGAAGTAGATGCAAATTTCAGGTGGGCCCTAAGTTGTTAATGGTGGGCCTTCAATGACCACTGGTTCTTATGATGTGGTCTACTTGAAATTTGTATTTGTTACATTTCTGGGCCTTGCCCTAAAATAAGATGGCAAAATAGGAGGATGATGTGGATATATAATTTAATCTTTTTTTTAATTTGATCTTATGCATGGATATACAATTAAAGTATTTTGTTTGTTGAATAATGGATGATAAATATTTCGTGGCATACACACATATAAAATAAAAATAAATAAAAAATAAAAAATGTACATTTGTAGCCCGCTTATTTGATTAGACATGAATATTTTTCTCGGGTCAAAATATTTTTTATTCAAGGTCATCGATCCAAAAGCATGTTATAGGTGAGACTCTATAGATGAATGGCCTAAGACTGCTAATGTGATATGTCATGGTCCACCAATTGGAGGATTATGATTATTCTATCAAGAAGTGTAGTACATGGTACATCAATTGATGAAGGATTATGTGTGAGAGATGTATATGGATAGGACATAGGTGTACCAAATTTGGTATCATGACAATAAAATATTTTTTTTTATATTCTATAAAAGATAGAAATTGAGTCAAGGGTAAATATGACAAATTGTCAATTTTCAGACATTTGTAAATTTTTTTACCAAACAGGTTTTTGTGAAAACAGTGCTTATTTTCAGATATAAAAAAAAAAAAAAAAAAAAAAATCAGACAAATTACCAAACAGATTTTTCAATACTTACAAGTACTTAAATTCAGCACTTTAAGTTTTCAGCACTTAAATTAATTTTTAAATTAATTTTCAGACCTTATTTTTCAGTTTACCAAACGTCACCTTAGGCGACTGACTAACAGTCCATGTCGGGTCCCATCTAGTAACACTGGCCTTATTTTTACCAAACTAGGCCCACTTGAGGAACAACCATGATCTCAGTAACACGTGCCACATCAGCACGTGTGAAAGGGGGGCCACATGACAATGAACACTACCAAACAGCTATTTCAGGCAGAATGGATGTCCACAATGCGATTTCTCCCCAGTTGGCATTCGGGAACATCAAATCATAACCAAAGCTAACGTTAATCCAATTACAAAAGACAGTTACAGAAATTACTACAGATAATATCTGACATCCTTTCTACAAGCAATTTTCACGAAAACGAAGATGCAAACTCTAAATTACAAAAGACAGTCATGCATTTTTACAGTTGACATCCTCTTCACATGCAGCTACATGCAACAAAATGAACCTGGGTTGAGCATACAGAGTTTTGGTGGCATATAAACATCTCCTTCCCCAGCACGAGAGAGGCAGGCAGGGAGGGAGGAGAGAGAGCTTTGGCAGGCTCATGTTTGCTGAGATAGGCTTTGTCAGTGGATTTTCATGCTTGTTCATGTTTAAAACCAACGGTGGAAAATTAACAGAAACAAAAGACAAGTGCCTGGGTGATCCACATGAGGGGATTGAAGAGAATTCATGGCATGCGTTCCAACATGCCACGTACCTGAGAGATCAGGTCCAATAATTAGGTGGGTCCATGGGGAACATGCCCTAGCCCAAAATAAGGCTGGCCCACTCATCAGGTGGGCCACATATGTACGAGGAAAAATGAATGGTTGGGGAAAGATTACCAATGGTCCATATTCAGGCTATACGAGACCTAACCTGATGACTGAACCTTGATTTTTGGACCAGGACATGCGATATGGTGGTACCCAGCTGATGAGTAGCCCAGGTCCTGTACATGCCTGTGCTGCAAGTCGCCTCTTCAGTAACCTGCATGAATCACCATATCATTTTTAAAACCAACTACAGCAAAGCTACTGGATATGCATAGTGTAAAAGAAATGGAAGATTGATCTGGCAAAATCTGATGAGGGGCTGCAATCTATGTATTGAAGAGTGTGAAATTCAATCAGAATGACAATTGCTTTTTTTTTTTTTTTTTGTGTGTGTGTGTGTGGGGGGGGGGGGGGGGGGGGGGTAGTACACACCCCACTGTTAGTACACCCACCCCCACTGTTAGTCACACCGCAATGTTAGCCACCCCCACTTGGGAATTGATATCAAGACCTCAGTGTTGAAACGAGGTTATCTTCGGTCAGTCTACCACATGAGCTATGGATCAGGGTGTGTCAGAATGACAATCACTTTCAATGAATTGAAGAGTGCATTTCCTCTCAGGCTAGAAATTCAATTCCCAGTGGGGATTCAGGACTTCCTAAATTGAGATTCTTGAGCTTACCTTAATCATTCTTTAGGATGTACAGCAGCTTCCTTTTTTGCTTGTCCCCCAATCAGGAGTTTTAGTCATGCAGTCAGACCCCATGACGCTAAGGGGATGTTTTTTTTTTTTTTTTTTTTGACACACATAAATACAGGTAAACAGGTAATAATTAGTTTTAAAGGCTGTTTGTTCAAGAGTGAAATACCATGGTAATTACATTTGGAAAATTGTGCCAGAAAGCAACAAATCCAAGGCAGCTTCGGTACAGTCAAAATTCATGGGTCCCACAATGATGTATTATGTGATCTACACGGTTCATCCATTTTATCATCTTATTATAAGGCATGAGCCTAAAAGTGAGGCAGATTGGAAGCTCAAGAGGACCACACGATAGGAAACAAGAGGGTTATTAACATCCACCATTCAAAATTGAAACCTTCGTAGGGCCCACAGGAGTGTGTATCTATCATCTAACCCATTCATAAGCTCACATTAACATGTATGAAGGGCATACACAAATATCAACTTGATTCAAAACTTCTGTGGCTCCCAAGAAGTCTTCAACGTTAGGCATTCAATTCCCACTATTTCCTATGGTGTGGTCCACTTGAGCTCCAGATCTGCCTCATTTTTGGGCTCATGCCCTAAAATTAGCTGGTGGAACAGATGGACGGCATAGATAATATACAAATATCATGGTGGGCCTCACAATTATTATACATGAAAAGTGTACGAATTCAATGCTTTGGAATGGGAAGCTTCCAAACAAGCTCACTGTCAACGTCAAGATTGGGGTTGATGCGGTAATTACATAGGTAAATAATCATTACCTATTTACCTATTTTTTACATAGGTTAAAGAAAAAACAAACATCCCCTAAATGAAAATTGCTACAACGTACATACCTGACTGAAAGATATCACAGCAATTAGAAACTCTAATGTGGTAGAGACTAGAGACAGCACAGTTGTGGTCAATCAATTCAGTTATATGCATAAAAGATGACAATCCCACAATCTCACATTACCTTTGTTTATACCGTTTAGCATGAGTAATTTCATCATGTCACTGCCAATAGAATGAATGCTACATGTGCTGCTTATGCTGTGGTCGAAAAAGCATACCAGTTTTCTGACCCAGTGATTATGGGTCACCATGTCATCATGTCACTGGATCTTAAAGTGATCCAATGACGTCATATATGTGTATAGTAGCCAATGTTAGTATGTTTATTTTTAATATATTAAATTTATAAGTCAATAAGTTAAAACTAATAACTTTACAAGTTGTGCTTCTTCATCTTCTTCTTCTTCTTCTTCTTCTTCTTCTTTGTAAATTATAAATTGTATTTGTAAATTAAGTTGTAACATGTAACTTATAGTTCAAGTATCAAGTTATCATTTAGAAATAATAAAAAATTATGTTCGAAGTTTTTAATAATTAATTCTCTCTTAATGTGACATGTTTGTTTTGTTAAATTTTATGAAAATATAATATAAGTAATTAAATATATAACTTAATTTATAGATGGTCTAATAGTCTCAAACACTAAAACTATAATGAAATAAATAAAAGAACCCAATCCAACCACTAATAGTAATTAGGCATAGTTTTTCCTTCTTTTTTTCAATTTTTCCCTTTTTTACATATGCGATTTGACAATATTGTTTATGGAACAGAAACGGAGGAAATTCAAAAAATATATTCTTGAAGGAGAGACAAATTTGCAAGATACAAAATTGCTAATAGGATGAGAAGTACGAGATCGTTTTGCTCTCAAGGTATGCATAAATCTGAGGATGAAGTTACCAAAACATGAGAACTTGGAGGACACAAGGATGGATGGTTGTGGTTGATAACATCCCTAGATGACATATCCTTACTCTTCCACCAATAATAAAACCTTCAATTGCTTCTCAACAGTTTAAGGGACTATTGATGAGCTGAACTTAAGAGGAATAATAAACTATTATAGGATGAGGAAACTGTAAGAAGCAACAAATTGTGTCTAGTATTTTGTCGAAGCTAAATATTGGCGTTGTTGACAACTAGTGGTGAAATTATTTTACTCCTTGGCCTTCTTCATGAACATAGGGTCACCAAGATCACTCCAACGTTTCTTTAAGCAAACAAGACCACTTCTATTCAAATTAAATTAGTTCCACTCCAATGTTCCATGTATGAACTACACAGAGTTTAATCACCATTTCATCATACAACTCTTCTCTGCAGAACATAGAGCTGCACACAGCTGCATGTGAGCCGAGCTAGCTCGAAAAGCTCGCTCGGCTTGGCTTGCATTAGCTCGGCTTGGCTTGGCTTGTATGGCAATTCAATCCAAGCCAAGCTTGTGTTTAATAAGCTCGTTTGAAACGAGCCAAGCTCAAGCATGGGGAAGCTTGGCTCCGCTCGGCTTGAGCTCGAATATACTCTGCTCGGCTTGAGCTCGAAATTATATATATATATATATATATATATATATATATATATATATATATATATATATATATATATATATATATATATATATGTTATTATAAAAAAAAAACCCCAAGTAACCCAACCCCACTCGTCCATCCCTTTCGATCCTTACCCAGCCCGCCGCACCTCTCTCTTTCCCCCCTCTCATTCCAAATCTCTCTCTCCCTCCTCGAGCCCCCGTCAGTCGCCACACGGACATCCTGCATTGACCCTCTCATTTCAACCCCCTCGGCCCTCGCCGCAGCCGAGCGACCCTGCCCAACTCAGCCGCACGACCTGTACCCACCCGGGAACGTTCTTCTTACTTCTCTCTTAGGTAGGGTTTTCTTAATTTTTTAATAAATTATATTTAAAATAGAAAAACCCCAAAATGGGGCTGGGTTGGGTCAGTTTTTAGGGCTGGATTGGGTTGGTTTAGGGGGCCGACAAAGACAAAGCTTCTAAAAAAAAAAAAGACAAAGATCGGCTTGACTCGACTCGGCTTGATAGAGCTCGATCGACTTAGCTCGAACAGCAAGCCAAGCTCGAGCTACTATTTTAAGCTCGAAGCTCAAGCCAAGCCAAGCCAAGCTCAAGCTCAAGCTGACGTCATCATTGCTCAAGCCAAGCTCCAACAGGGCAGAGCTCGACTTGAGCTCGGCTCGTGTGCAGCTCTAGCAGGACATTAACCTAGCTCATCTTTGTTCTCAACATCATTTGGTCAACTTTTTTTTACTAAAGCATGACCATATCTCTTCATGAATTTCTTGTTAGCAAATTGATGTTGTCTCCTTACATTGATTTGATGGGTTGCGGGAAAGAGATGAGATAATCATGGCTGGACATATACTACGATGCACCAACAAAGAATTGGTTACATATATTTTACTAGTACTATTGGCCATCTTTCCTTTTAAAAATTTTCCCCTATACTATTCCATGTGTAACAAATCTATAACATGAGTTCACAATATGCTAGTTCAATTCGAACAATGGAAGCCACAACAGTTGTCATAGGTTTCTAACACATTATTCTCTTCTTCCTCCATGAACCTTCCATCTTCAGTTACTTTGGCTTTTGATCATCTGGTTTTGGTTATGATCAAAATCCTATTCGGGATATCTATAGTTAGGCAACTGCAATGTTTATTTCTGTTACAGACCATCACTCAACGACCTGTTGGGTATTCCTGCCTTGTTACTAATGGCATCATGTAAATATCGAAGAGACTCTTCCAATAAAACATGAGAAAGTGGGGACGTCCAAACTGTAACTATCTCTTCCTCCTTTCATTATTTTCCTTCCTCTCTTCTTGTTTTCTTCCTTCTCATCCAAATGTATATGATATCAAAGCCTACATGATCCGGTTTTTTATATCTTTGTCATCTACTCTTTCCTACTCAGGCAATTAATGGAGAAATATAGGGAAAAGAGGAAGGATTTCCACAGGGTCTTTATTGACTTAAAGAAAGCATGCAAAGGGTCCCTAGAGAGTTAATCTAGAGGGTGTTGGGAAAGAAAGGAGTTTCAAGAGGATATATGGACATGATTAAGGATATGAATGAGGGAGCAGAAACACAAATGAGGACCACTCGTGAAGAGACAAGTGAGTTGCCAATTAATATTAGCTTACACCAGGGGCAAAGCGTGCCAAAATGGTTACATAATGGTAACGACAAACCCCGTTACGCAATTCGGAGTTGAATCAGACACCCCCAGGAAAAAAAAAAAACATAGTAACAGACATTATGGGAAGTCATAATGGTCACCTCCCAAAACCAAAATAAGGAAAAACAAATGAAAAAAGCTCAGATGGAGTCTCTTCTTTTTCATTTTCTTCTTCTATCTTCTTCAAGAAAAAAATGCATACCTAGAGCCAGAATGGAGTCTCTTCTTCTTTCTTGTCCTCTTCCAACAACGTCTCTCTCTCTCTCTCTCTCTCTCTCTCTCTCTCTCTCTCCCCTTCATTTTTGTCCTTTCGAAAGATTGCCACTGTTAGTGCACTTTTCTGTGGCATACTAGTGCACCTTATTTGTCAATTACGTAGGTCAGTGAATCTAGGTGTTGGTTGAGCCCAAAGAAGATGAAGATCGAAGACTCAAGTGGATCAGCTGCATCAAGGAAGAAGAAACAGGTAAATGAGACGCCTTGGTGAGCCAAAATCCTTAAACCTAAACCAAAACCAAACCTCTAGATAGCTTAACCAAATAGGTATATTTTTAGTCATCTTAGAAATGCCTTAGGTGTCCCAAAAGATCACTCAAAGAAAGGCCTTAGAGGTTACATGAGCTGCTGTAAACAAAGACAACAAACAACAGAACTCATAGGGCTGATGACCGATCGCCAGAGGCTAGAAATGGGACAGCAAGAAAAGCTGGATCCCTGGCCAAATTAGACTGGTCATGGACTGGTCAACTGGTCCATACGAACGGTCACCAGTGGCCTATTTTAGGACAGTAACTGAACCCAGTCCTTGTCCTAAAATTAACTAGTCTGCACTCAATGGGCGACTGGTCGGTGGCCCCGTGCGACCGGTCGTAGATTAGCCGTTAGCTGTCGTTTTTTATCCGTTGGAGCTTTTGCTCTATATATTTGCAGCTCGGTATCTGGGGTTTGTAGAGAGAATTTAGTGTATTAGAAGCCACTCTCATTGCCCACATCATTAAGCTCTAATCCTAACCATTCCAAGCCATCTTCCTTGCGTTTGATCACAAGTTGGAGCATTCAATAGCTCAAATGAAGATGTGCTTGCTCTCTCTTGATCTCTAGATGTTTTGAACACCTACGCCATAGGTATATCCTTAGTCTAAACCTCTCTAGAAATCCAATTAGGTGGAATTCCTCTAGGCAACCAAATCCTACTAGTTGTAAAGAATTCCCACCACCTCCTAGCACATTAGGCATCTCTTTGAAGCATCACATGCAAAATAGCTGATTGTTGGAGCTGAGGCATTGACAAAACATCAGCAACATGATCGAGAGAGCAACGGGGAGCTGATTGAAGCATATGAGAGCGGAGATCAAGTAACCCAAGCCGCACTGAACAAGGGGCTCAATCCGACAAATAAGTTGTCAAGTATAAGAGTCCGGTTGCACTCTTTCCTTGTGGAGGATTGAGTATGAGAGTTTGAAATCAAACTCGACCAAGTCTCCAAGGGGAGCCTCCGGCGGGAGTGTATGCTAGGTTTTTGGATTGGAACCGAAGGGTTGGGAGGAACCTTATCAAACTCCTGGGTTGGATGGAACCCGTAAACATCTTGGTTGAGAGATGAATCAGTAAAATCTCCATTATAGGTTGGGATGAACCTTATTAAACTCCCCGATAGAGTAGAACCGATTTAAAACACCTAGGTTGGAACGTAATTTAAACTCCCTTAGTGAATTTCAATGTACTCAAGGAATGAGTACGGGAACCGAGAGTGAAGTAGACAAGTAGTCGAACCACTATACATGCTTGTGTTTGGGATTGATTTGAGCACATTGTTATTCGAGCATTGTCTTTTTTATTGTTTATTATATGAATGCTTAAATGGAATGTTTGTTATGCATGATAGGCTCTTTCACACACAAGATGTATGTTCACCAAGCTTGTAGACATATGCTGAGCATGTTGTATCTCATATTGTCTACATAGCTCTCTAAACTAGTTGCTTAGGTAGTTATACCTTTTGTAGTCTAGATAATTGCATGTTGATTAGAAGCTCAACATGTTGCATCATTATAATCTATGTGCTTACGCTAGTTTGCTTAATTGCATTATCTTTTGTAGCCTTTGTGATTGGACCCACTTATGCTTGAAAGCTAAGTGTTCTTGCTTAACTAGTTTAATTAAGCAAGAGGTTTTTAAAAGGATTTTAAAACGGTCATAATCTCCCCCTCTAGGACTTAGCCATAGTTCTATAAGCTCCGCTCTAAGCTTCTGCACGCTTAGCGTCTACAAGTGTGAGCGATAGACGCAATTTCAGTCACAACGTGGCTTCTTCATCTCCAACTATTTAAAAGAGATGGTCCAACAACGAATAACTTCAATCTTTTGTGTGTGAGAAGTCCAATCCATCTAATAAATTGGACCCACCACGAGGATCACATTTTGCAAAACTCAGGCATTGAGTGGACCACACCTGTATTTTTTGTTATTTATCAATGGGTAGAAAACATTTATGTGGTGTGGCCCACCCGATGAGTAGATATGGATGATTTTTGCACTACGTGACCTTCATTTCAGGCCAATATCATGTGCACTTAAATTGGAAGTTATTTGTTGGGAGAATCGTAGCTTGTCGTCCTAGCTATTTATTTGCAAAAACTTACATATTGATATAGGACCATTGGATATTTTTAATTCTTCACCGTCTAATAAAAGTCCATCGATTTTTATGGTCAGATGGTGAAATAAGCATAATTTGGTGTCAATTGTATTAGTGAGATGAATGCCATTGATTGCATGAATTTCGAGCTTATTTGGGGTATTCGAGTGGTCCCCTAAATTGGTGAAACTACTCATCCAAATTTAATTTTTTCTTAAATTTTCTTCGGGAGAATGATGTTAAATGCTTAGGCATATGTATTAGTGGGATGAGTGCCTTACAATTTTGGGTCGATTTGAGGGCATTTGAGAGGTCCCCCAAATCGGCAACATTATTCATTCAAATTTAATTTTATTTTTTCTTAAAATTACTTGGGAAGAATGATGTCAAATACTAGGAGATGTGCATTAGTGGGAAGAGTGCAATAGTTGTATGAATTTTGGGCTAATTTGGGTGAATCTAAGTTGTTTAAGTTAATAAAATTATCAAACAAGCTGGGGCAACATTCTTACGAAAGAGTGGAGCGTTACACCATCATAAATATATTAAAAACCACAAAAGAACGCAAATTTGGAGTCCTCTCAATATTCTAGATTTTTCTTACTTTTTTTTGGATTTTTTTCTTAAAAGAAAAAATTTGACCTTTATGCCCCCGTTACGACCATTACGGTCGTTATGCCTATCGATTTCAATGGGCACTATTATCCCCACCGAAATTGATACAACACACTTGAACTAAGGGTCAGCATTGAGCCTGTACCTTTTCGCTCTGGACGTGGATGAGTTAACGAGGCATTTGCAAGAAGAGATCTCATGGTGTATGTTGTTTGTGAATAGCATAGTTTTGATTGACAAGATGAGGGAGAGCATAAACACAAAATTAGATTTATGGAGCGGTGCTTTACAATCTAAAAGTCAGACTAAAATAGAGGATGTGGAGTGCAATTTTAGTAACAATAGGAGTGAAAACGATTAATTAGTTAATATTGCTCATGAAGAAGTTTTCCAAAATGACCACTTTCGATACCTTACATCAATAATTCATGAGTGGAGAGATTGAGAAAGACGTTGCCCATAGAATTGGTGGAAGAAATGGAGATGTTTCTCCGGAGTTTTATGTGATCGTCATATACCACTCAACCTAAAGGGAAATTTTATAGGATGGCTCTAAGACCAGCATGCTTTATGGGACATAATGTTAGGCAGTTAGGAAAAAACATGTCCATAGGATGTGTAGCTAAAATGAGGATGTTCTGATAGATGAATGACAAGACGACGAAGGATAGAACTCGAAAAGAATGCATTTGAGGGAACTTACAAGTAGCACCAATGGGTAATAAGATGAGGTAAAGTAGACTTAGATGGTTTGATCACGTGCAACAGTGACCAAGAACGGTGCCAGTTAGAAGGAGTGAGTTGGTACAAGTTGAAGACTCTAGAAGGGCAAGGGTTAGGCCCAAAAGGATGTGGATGGAGGTAGCAAGAGAAGATAACCTATGGTCTAACTAAAGGAATAGCCCTTGATAAAGTGGAATGTCGGAACAAGATTCATGTAGCCGAACCAATTAATTGGGATAAGCTTAGATGATGATGATGATTTTCCTCATGTGTTAGTTTTCTTTCCTTTTTAGCATTGTCTTTTGTAGTTTGACTAAGTACTAAACTATACCTCATGAGAGTCATTAACAATAAATAACATGGCAACATGCATTACTCCAAAGTAGGCACAAGTTATCTCAAACAAACAAGCATTACTATCCTATTTATAAACTGATTTCATCACAAGACAATGCAAAAAAGAAGAGGTTAGAGAGGAGAAACAATAAATGGAACTCCACAGGAAACTAAATAGCTCAAAGCAGATAGTACAATAATTGGCATAAGCTAACATGAACATATAAATAAAAAATAATAATAATAATAATAATAATAATAATAATAGAAAGAAGGCTGGTCTACTTGTCAATGGATAGGTCCTTTAGCATCCTAGCTTTCATGACCACCAACAATACATAGAACTCTCTCCTTGAGCTTTTGAATGGTCTGCATATGGTCAGAAATATGAAAAAAAATCAATTCATTGAATGGCACACACCAGACAATCATCATCACCACAATCAACCATCAATTGACAATTCAATAATGCTCACCAAAGAAGACATCTTTGTCCATTTGCGAGTTGCATCCACAGCCTCCTTGAGGTGAGAACAACTTCGAAGGTCATAACTGATGGAATAGGTAGAATTTTCTGTTGCCTCAGCTACCCAAAGATCATTCATTGGGTCCCTTGCTTGCTTGACTAGATTGCAAAAGCCAGCCTGCAGGGGATTTGTGTTAAGTGTGGTCTTCATCAAAGGATGAAACTACTCGGTGGGGATAAGACATGGGCACTTAACCATAACAAAAAGAAAGAACACCTAACGTTTTAGAAGCATTTAAAATAGCTAGATCCTTGCTTGAGTAACCATTATCTCGATTTATATTGAGGAACCAACTCATAGAAGCTAATACCTGATGCTTCATTGGTATGGGTGAAAGATCCTTACCAGATATGACTTGGTTGTGCCTCAATATTTATATTAGAAATATAGAAACACATAAAAATAAAAAATAAAAATCAAATGGTAATAATATTTTAGTTTTAGGTAGACAAAAATACTTCAATTTTAATGACAAAGTGAAATATAAAAAAAAAATATATTCGTGCCCTTGTAGGAAGAGGAGAGCAGCATGAATAACCCTGCATAGAAACTATAAATTTTTGAAATCATATACTACTATTTCTATGGAACTTCCAAGAACAATGTCAAAATATTACCCAAAGCCATTTAGATAACGAACAGTATCAGATCTATGTTCAAAATATTCAACAAATTTTTTTTGTATGTGACCTCTATAACTCAAACATAGAATATGCGGTGCTAGACACATCTAACTTGTGAAACCTAACACCGACACATCCATATAGACATATTATGTCAACGAAAGATAGAACTATAATAACTGTTCATATACGAAAAGGGATGACAACTCCTGGAAGAATAATGGCTCAATTTTTTATACAACATAAATGGCAATTGTGAATTGTAGACATGAAGGGAATAAAAGGGAGAAATTGGAAAACTAATGTACTTAACAATTACATGACCAGACGTCACTTATTCAGTCCTAGTGGTTAGTCAGTTCATACAAGCTCCTTGTACTTCCCACATGGAGGTTGTTCTTTGCATCCTTAGATATTTAATGGAGGCACTTGGCTGTGATATTCCATACAAACGGAATAGACATCTACGAGTAGAAGGGTATTCTGATGCCAACTAGGTTGGCTCCCATTCTGACATGTGGTCTACCACTGGTTATTGTACCTTCGTTAGAGCTAATCTAGTTACATGGAAAAGCAAGAAGTGAAGCATAATTGCATGGTCGAGCGCAAAGGCGGAATATAAAGCAATGGCCCATACAACATGTGGACTCGTTTGGCTGAAGACTAGTATGTGCAAGCTCAGGTTCATGGTTGATACTCCTATGAGATCGTACTGTAATAATCAAGCTATGACTCACATCCCAAACAATCTAATCTACCATGAAAGACGCAAGCACATTGAAGTAGATTGTCACTTTATCAAAGAGGAGGTGGCTAGCAAGGAAATATGTATGTCATTCATCAAGTTACAAGATCAAGTGGCAGACATGTTTATAAAGGCTTTAAGTCATGAGCATTTAGATCGATTCTTTATCAAGTTGTGCATACATGATATATATGTTCCAGCTTAAGGGGGAGTGTTGATGGGTCTTTCCAAGATCCACACGTGTCACTTGTGTGGCTGTGGACCATTCTTGATTCTCATATGCTTGGGTTTTGTTTCTAGGCCTAAACATGTATTTGGGTTTGAAATGAGAGGGTTATACTTATCATTATACATCTTTTAGTGAAGCCCTACTTAATAAAACTAGGATGGGGAGGTGGGGGAGGTTATTGTTGTCCTCACCCTTTTCCTCTTTGTTTCTCCCATATCTTCTCTTTTTCTACCCCTTTTTACATGATTTACTACAAGTTCTATAAATCATGGTACAGATATTCATGAGCATTTCAGATAAAAGAATATTTAATTTTTGTATCATATTGATTGAGAACAATTTTACAGAACACCTTTGTTATCATCGGGCTTATTTCCTACATTCCCATAAGTAGACCCTTGTATAGCAAGATGACTGAAATTCTACCCCATGTTCTAAGAAATAGTATTATATATCATCGTGCAGATATTCATGAGCATTACAGATAATAAAAAATATTTAATTTTTTTAATCATATTGGTTGAGAACCATTTTATGAAACACATTTGTTATCATCGGCCTTCTTCCCTGCTTTTCCAGTAGTAGACCCATGTATAGCAAGATAATCATTCACTGAATGAAAAGAAATATTTGAAACCAAATGGCAAGGTAATGGGAATATGACCTTACACATCAAAGTGAATAAGATGAAAGGGATGTAAACTTTCTTATAATAAAATTTAAGCCCTGGAATGTTCAGATAATTGGCATTTCTTACACTGGACATCAGAAGAGCCCCCCTCAATGACAGTTGTATTTCTCATCATTTGGTCCAGAATTCCTTGGGTGGAAGATTTTAGATTAAAAAATCCAACAAGGTTCCCGAGTACATCATCTCTCGCCACAATTATTGCACTAGAGTTTGTCCTTGTATTTATTTTCCACGACCAGGTCCCGACCCTTAATTCATATTTGAAGTGTCATCAACATTAATTTCTTGGGTAACACAGAATAGGTCCCATCTGTAGTGGAATGACGTCGATTCTCCCCACGAATATAATTATATATCGATTCTAAGGAGGGTAAATGTTGGAAATCTTGTCAACGGAAGCACTGAAGAAGATCAAACGATCTACAAATAGCCACACAAGCACACGACGCAAAAGCACACGAATTTTACATGGAAAACCCTCGCAAGAAAAAACCACGGCACAAAGCAACACCTTCCACTATGAATTCAAATGATTATAGAGCTAGAACTACCCGAGTAGATCCCAAAGATGAACACCGCACTCAAAACCTCTCAATCCTCTCACCCAAAACCCTAATCTCGTATTAGGACTCCTTGGTATTGCTTAGAATCAAGTCTAACACGATTAGGAAATATATATATATATAAGAGGAAACCTGGAATTAGAAACTTGTAGCGCGAAACTGCACAACACAATCAAATCCCGCACGACCGCAAACCGGTCGAACGACCGGTCATGAACTGTCCAGAGAGTTTTCGCCAAAACTCCAATCTTTCTGCCTCAACTCAGACCTGTCTGGCGACCGGTCTCAAAACACTAAAAAACGTCCAGAGAGTTTGGGCTTCACACTGCACCACTCTGTCCACTGGCCGACCAGTTGGCCGATCGGTGGACTCTGTCTTTGCATATTTGAGGCCTTCACAACAAACTCCCCCAAGGCATCAAAAACACCAAACCACCTTCTCTACTCTTCAAATAAGCTCCTCATCAATCATAGTCACCACTTCTCATGCACCACTGCATCTTCATCAAACCTTCGCCAATCCTAGAGAAGTTACGCAGAATTTGAACTTCTCTGTAGGAACCACCTTCGTCAGCATATCCGCCGGATTCACGCTAGTGTGAATCTTGTCCAGGGTCACATCTCCTTCCTCAAGCACCTATCGAATAAAATGGTGACGTACATCAATGTGTTTAGTACGTGAGTGATAAACAGAGTTTTTAGCCAAATTTATAGCACTTGAGCTATCACAATTAACCGGCATGGCTTCTTACTGAAGCCCCAACTGATTTATCATTCCTTTCAACTAAACAGCTTCCTTGAAGGCTTCTGTCACCGCCGTATACTCAGCTTCAGTAGTGGAAAGAGCCACCATAGACTGAAGCTTAGACATCCAACTAATCGTTCCACCCGCAAATATAAACGAGTACCCTGAAGTCGACCACCTACTGTCCACACTACCTGCTTAATCAGAATCGACGTAATTAACCAACTTGTCCTTGAACTTTTCAAACGTCAAGACGTTGTCCTGCATACCCCGAATATATCAAAGTAGCCATTTCGCAGCTTCCCAATGTTGTTTGCTCAGGTTAGACATGAATCGGCTAACAACACCCATAGCCTGTGAAATATCTGGTCTTGTACAAACCATGGCATACATTAAACTGCCCACAACACTTGAATAGGGCACATGAGATATAACATGCTTTTCTTCATCCGTTTTGGGACAATTTTCAAAAGAAAGCTTGAAGTGAGCCGCGTGGGGAACGCTAACCGGTTTGGACTTGTCCATCTCATACTTTTTCAATACGTTCTCAAGGTATTCTTCCTGAGATAATCACAACCTACTCCTCTTCCTGTCTCTATGAATATCTATGCCAAGAACCCTCTTTACAGCCCCCAGATCTTTCATCTCGAATGTCCCTGAAAGCTGAGTCTTCAACACATCGATGTCAAACATGTTATGACTGGCAATAAGCATGTCATCGACATATAACACCAGTATGAGAAACTTCTGATCATTCAGTGTCTTGAGATAGACACAATGATCGTACTCGTTCCTGGTAAAGCCCTAACTCATCATGAAGGAATCAAATTTCTCGTACCACTGCCTAGGCGATTGTTTGAGACCGTACAACGATCTCCATAACCTGCAAACCTTATTCTCGGCCCCTTACACTGTATAACCTTCTGGTTACACCATGAATATCTGATCTTCCAATTCCCCATGCAGGAAAGCAGTCTTCACGTCCATCTGTTCCAGCTCGAGGTCGTATTAGGCAACCAGCGCCAACACGAACCTGATAGATACTTGTTTCACAACCAGCGTAAAAATCTCACTGAAGTCCATGCCTTCACGCTGAGTATAACCTTTTGTTACTAGCCTTGCCTTGTATCTATTCTGTTTTTTTTTTTTAAATCCACTTACACCCTATCGCTTTTCGGCCTACTGGAAGCTCCACAAGCTTCCAAGTCTCATTCTTGTACAAGGAGTGCACCTCATTTTGCATTGCCGTCTTCCACTTTTCAGCATCTACATCATGTAGTGCTTCCTCAAAGTTAGACGAATCCTCCTCATGAGTAATGAGGGCGAATGCAACTTTCGAGTCATTCCTGTACCTTGCCGGTAACCTGCGGTCCCTGGATGGATTTTTTCGCACAGGTGGCTGCTCCACTTGATCCTGTACCTCTATCTGCGCCTCAATATCGACTCATGTCTCATCTCTATCATCATGTGTATTAGCCTGTTCTGATGTTTCTGGTTCCTTTGTAGCATCCTTACGGAACAAAGACCCCTCATCAAATTTGACATCACGGCTCAGGGTAATCTTCCGTGTGACAGGATCATATATACAATAACCCTTCACACCATCACCATAGCCCACAAAGATCCCTTTTCTGGCCCTATGGTCTAGCTTATCTCTCTCAACTGACGGTACATGAGAGTAAGCCTCACGACCAAAGACCCACAAACTCGAGTAGTTTAGCGTACGACCACTCCACACTTCCTCAGGGATTTTGCATTCAATTGCCATAGAGGGTGACCGATTTATCAAATAACAAGCCGTGTTAACAACCTCAGTCCATAGCTCTTTGCCCAACCCAGCATTACTAATCATAGGTCGAGCTCTCTCCAAGAAAGTCTGATTCATCCGCTCTGGCACACCATTCTCCACTCTGGCGTGTGGCACACTATGTTGTGCCTCACGATCCCCTCCTCTTTACAATACGTGTTAAATTCCCTGGAAGTAAACTCACCTCCATTATCGATTCTCAAAATTTTCAATTTCTGCCATAACTAATTCTCCACCATTGCCTTCCAATACTTGAAGGTCATGAAGACATCAGATTTATTTTCAAAAAATAAACCCAAACCTTTCTGCTATAGTCATCAATAAACGACATAAACCACGATGACCCCCCAACAGAAATAACCAGCGACGGCCCCCATACATCAAAATGGACACAATCAAACACCCTTTTAGATACATGTTTCCCCATTTAAATGACAATCTATACTGTTTCCATACATGCAATGTTCACATATACTAAGTCTACAGATTTAAAGGAAGGAATCAAAGATCGTTCAGAGAATACATTCATGCCCTGCTCGCTCATGTGGCCTAAGCGTGCATGCCACATACGTGCAGACGTGGAATCCGCTACAGTCGTTGTAGCTCCACCTACTGAAGTGCTCCAGATCAGTCTGTAAATGTTCTCATGCCTCTGTCCCTTCATAATTACAAGGGCCCCTTTGAAACTTTGCAGAACCGGTCAAAACTGGTGAACTTGTACCCCAATGCTTCAAGTGCACCAAGGGAGATCAGATTCTTCCTCAACTTAGGAACGTGCCTTACTTCTGTCAAGGTCAGTTCGATCCCATCGAACATCTTGATGCGCACAGTATCAATCCCCACAACCTTGCAGGCGTAGTCATCGCCTAGAAATACCGAGCCTCCCTCATACTCCCTGTAGGAAGTAAAGACTCTCCTATCTGGGCACATGTGATACGAAGCCCCGGAGTCCATAATCCACTCATCGCAAAGAGATCCGACCTTTGACACCATCAAGACCTCGCACACATCACTACCACCTTCCTCAGCTTCAGCGGTATTGGCTTCCCTAGAAGAATCTCCTGACTTCTCCTTCTTATATTTAGGACTCTTGCAGTCCTTCTTCATGTGTCCAACCTTCAACTTGCCTTTGCCCTTGCCCTTCGATTTGGATCGAGAACGCGATGATCCTTCACCTCGCTCAGAATTCCTTCCTCTTATAAAGTGCTTCGGAGGAGGAATTAGCATCACCGCTTTTCTGTCTCATGGCCTTCGATTAAAGAGTTGAAACAACAGTCTCGACACTAATAGTGTCCCTACCAACGCACAACGAGTCCCTGAGTGACTCATATGAACTAGGAAGCGAGTTCAACAAGAACAAGGGTTGATGCTCATCCTTCATCAGCTCACCAAAATCAAGCAACTTGCAAATCAGTTTGTTGAACGTGCTATGTGATCCTCCACATCTGTCCCCTCCGCTATCTTCAAAGTGAAGAGTTGCATCATTAGATACATACGATTTTCTAAAGACTTCTTCATATAGATGTTCTCTAGCTTGGTCCATGTCTCTACAGCGGTCTTCTCCTTCATGACGTTATAGAGGACGTCATCAACAAGGCACAATTGGATTGAGGCCATTGCCTTCTCATCCATCTTCGTCCACTCATCATCTTTTATCTCCGTAGGTCGCTTTCCAAGGGCGTTCACGACCCCTTGCTGAGTTAGGACGTCACGCATCTTCACCTTCCACAACTCAAAGTTGTTTTTGCCCAAGAACTTCTCAACGTCTAACTTCGTACTTGAAGCCATGAGATTGTTTCAAAAAACTTCTTCTTCAACCCTCCAACGATATCTCTGATACCACTTGTTGGAAATCCTGTCAGCAAAAGCACCGAAGAAGATCAAACGATCTACAAACAGCCACACAAGCACACGACACAAAAGCACATGAATTTTACATGGAAAACCCTTGCGGGAAAAAACCACGGCACAAAGCGACACCTTCCACTATGAATTCAGATGATTACAGAGCTAAAACTACCCGAGTAGATCCCAAAGATGAACAACGCACTCAAAACCTCTCAATCCTCTCACCCAAAACCCTAATCTTGTATTAGGACTCCTTGATATTGCTTAGCATCAAGTCTAACACGATTAGGAAACATATATATAAGAGGAAACCCGGAATTAGAAACTTATAGCGCGAAACCGAGCAACACAATCAAATCCCGCATGACCACAGACCGGTCGGACGACCGGTCGTGAACTGTCCAGAGAGTTTTCGCCAAAACTCCAACCTTTCTTCCTCAACTCAGACCTGTCTGGCGACCATTTTGAGCACCCTGCGACCGGTCTGGCAACCAGTCTCAAAACACCAAAAAACATCCAAAGAGTTTGGGCTTCAAACCGCACCACTCTGTCCACTGGCCGACCGGTCGGTGGACTCTGTCTTTGCATATTTGAGGCCTTCACAACAGTAAAGACTGTCTCCCAACAACCTCTACTCATTGGGGCTCAAAATCTAAGTTTAAACCAGCTAAAAACTTAAAAATTCATAGTTGTTCCATTTGTTTCATGTCTTTCGAATGAATAAGTATCTCTTGCATGGTCTACTACTTCCCATTTTTTGGCAGAGACACGCGAAATAGCCCTCCTTTGTTCCATCACCTTATTGGAGGTTATTGACTTCAATGTGAAACTAATATAAATGGGCCAAATCTTCCTTCCAAGAATATGTTAATGTTACCCCAGATTTCTTTGGCTTATGGAAAAACAATCCCCAACTGATCTTGGGTTGCAGACAATTCAAAAGCCAACACCTAATGAACCAATTTCACCTTCCCAGTCATCATATGCAGGATCATCAGTGTTAGATTTTTTCCTTAGTTACTAGTACTGTATCCTAATTTCTTCTAGGCACCAATGTACATTCGCACAAGCCTGGGGCCATTCTAAGTAGTTTGCGCCATCTAACTTCGTAGATGCTATGTGAATCCAGGATAATCAGCTTGAGATTTAAAAAACTGGACTTTTTTTTATCATTTGCCAAAGAGTCCCCCCATAGAGGGGGGAAAGGAAATGTAGACTTCCACTAGGCTATAAGAAAATCACACCTGGAGATGAACAAAGCTGTAGATGCAATAAGGCACTAAAGAGAGCCACGTTAGTGAGAGGGGAGCATTTGTAAGAACCTTCTGCCTGCCTGGAGGTCTTGGATGTGACTACCAATTCAGCAGCAAGGTTGGTCAATGCTGCTGAAGGCTTCAATGAAGATTACTGGTGCATCCAGGACCACCAAAAATGTGGCATCCAAGGTGAATAGTGCACCGGACAGTGTGGCTAATGGGATTGGGACCTCCGAAAGAGGATTTTGATGCTGCTTCTAAAGGAACAAAGATCGTTTGATCTGAGGTCCGACATAGATAGGAGAACCTTTTTGTAAACACAGTGAGATTGGAACCGTTAGATCTGATTTCCGATGCCGATGTGAGAAACGATTGGTGCTGCTGTTGAGTCAGGACCATTGCATCTGACCAGAGAAGCAATTGTGGGTGCCAACCATGGTATGCCAAAACGGTTACATGATGGCCGTAACAGCCGTTACGTAACAGGTTGGGTCATAACCATTGCGTATTACGGGGCCAAAATGGCCATTACAGAAAGAAAGAAAAAAAAAAAAAAAAAAGACCCGTAATGGTCCGGCAATGGCCTATAACAGCCCCGAAACGTTCTTGTAACGGCCCATAACGGCCCTGCAACAGTCCCAAAACAGTCCCCCACCCCCCCTCCCTCCAAAACCCCCCAAAAAAAAAGACTTAACGACAGCTACAGCCCATATTGTAGCAGTAACGGCGGTGACCGTTACAGCGACCATTACCATTATGGAACACCTTGGTGCCGATTGGAGTTCCTGATCATAGGGGATCTGTGTGATCTGACGTTCAACTCTTCCGAAGATGCAGATGGACAGTTCTCAAGCTTTCGGTGGAATAATTCACTTCCAAAGAGGAGTCCTTAAAGACTCACGTAACCAAGAAAAATGGCCCCTGGATGATGAAGTCAGGACAGGTTTGCCTGTTTTCATCATCACAATGAATAAAGAGAGGCACGGCTGAATGGAAGATCGAGAAGTAAGAAGAAGGAAAGGGAAGGGAAGGGAGATGTAAAAAAATAAAATAAATAAAAAAATAAAAAAACAGATAAAAGATGCTCTGATATCATGTAGATGTATAAGGTAATAAAAGGGAGATGTGGAGCGAGAAAGAGGGAAGTTGATGATTCCTCTCCTCTTAGAATGCTTTATTTACACTGATTGTAGATTCAAAGAATAAGCACAAAGTAACTCTAATGAAATCCAAAAGATGTGCAACCAAATCTCTTATGTGCTCTAATAGAGTACAAAACAGAATGCTCAACATATAGAAATGGTAATGGTACTCCGCAGGTGCACACTAAACTGTATACATTAACATGTATGACGATTTGTACCGCTCGTCCATTATAAGGCTCCATAAATTACAACTGAACAAGAATCTCAATGACAATCCTGACCGTGTAAAAAATAGCATACAGAAATCACTAACCGGATTTTGTTGACATTTGTAACCCAGTTTTCAAATGATTTGGATTGTTGGATCATTGTGATCATTGGTCTATGAAACATTCATGGTTGCCCTTGACGAACAAATGGCTCAGATCATGAAAAGACATAAGCATATGCCACATCTACAGTAGAGAAAATGGAAGCATGAAATTTTTGTGCCTTATTGGATCTCTTAACATAAGTAAAATACATTAAAAAATGCAAATACAAGTACAAAACATGTGAACAATACCAAAAAAGCAAAAGATAAGTTCAGGATTGTGTGATGTTTGACGAGGTAGTTTTAGAAAAATGAGCATCTTGTATCAGAGGTTCATATGGCATATGTTAGTGTGAATATTTTAGAAAAGCAATGAAATCAAATCAACTTCAAAATACCAAGAGCAATTTCTGATGTAATTTCTCTAAGGAAGAAATAGAGAACCACTATCTATTTTATATTATTCTTACAACAATTATCAACTCACAGTGGATCCTGCAATAGAGTGGTCAACTGGTGTGAATGTGTCATTTTCGGTGATGGATGAGCCGAAGCAGATAGCGAGCAAACAGATGGAATGTCCCTCTGACTGTAACTTAGACCCTGATTCAGACCCGTCTGTCACAAACACCCACTGCTTCTTTTGGTTTCCAGATAAATAAACATCCCCCACATGCACAATTACGGCTGCTGTATCAAATTCACTGAACCCAGGCACACAAGCAAAATAAGCATCAAGTACACTGTTACCATGAGCATAAGCAACAATAGAATGAAAAGCCTCTCTGACCTGGCTAGAGGAACTCCACACAAATTTGACAATAATATTGGTTTGCGAGGTGTAAAAAATGGTCTGTAAGAAAGAATCATGCATTAGATTCAAATAGATTGCTTAAATTAAAGGACAAAGGCCAAAGGGCACTGACTCAAAACATTCGACTGATGATGGAGGTAAGTGTTGCCAAGTTGTAGTAGATCCTCTTGCTTGTAAGTAGATGATATTAGAATGAGAGTACAGTGGCACTAGTCCTCCAGTGCAGTATATCTGCCCCTCCACCAGACTGACCTGCCGCACACCAATCCAGAAAATAATTTATATCACCCGAGGTTGCACCTGAGAGAACAATATGATCCTTGAAGCAAGCATGTGCATAGGATCCTTAGGTCAGTTATACAAGTGGGGAGTATGCTCCAGTGATCCAGATGGACACAGTAGTAGATCAACAATAGCCCAAAAATCTCCTTGGTTGGACAATGCTAACCCCACCATTGGTGACCTGCAATATTCAGTTAACAAAAATTACAGCAACGGTCCACATTCAACTGAATGCCAAAAAATGGATGGCTAGGATCTCCAAATCTAAGAGTTGACAAGGCCCATCCACATTGAGGCTCATCGGATCATCATTCCAGATCATCCAACTACAGGCCGCACTTGTACCCACTGAGTATCTAGATAACACATCTTTGGGTTAAGGATCAAATAATTCTTTTGCACCATAAACCCCCATGGCAAGCAAATTTTGATTTAACAAAAATGTGTGAAAATGTCTGTCTTCTTCAACAGTAATCAAGATAGAGAAACAAGTTAAATGGGGAGAATATCCAAGATGTCAAAAGGCATTGAGGTGGAGTCACTATGCCTCACCTGCTTTTCAGTTGGGTTCCATATTGTTATCAAGCCTTCTCTGGGACAACCTTTTCTTTGGGAACATTTAGCAGTTAGACCAACCACCCTTACTCTCATTAAGGGGGTGACCTGTCTCCCACCAAGGCCTGCATCGTTCAGGGCTTTCTCTATCTTCTTCTGGATATCTGACTGCCTGATTGCCTGAGGTTACACCTGACATCGTTAAACAATTTCTCTATGGACATGCAGTCAATTTGCCAACCAAAGTTTTGGAATATGCTGCACACACCTCCCGCTTTGCCTGATAAGTTGAAAATGAAGTCAGTTGCTCCAAACTCATATCTGCCATTAGGATTTCAGGCTCAGCAGCTGTCTCAAGGAGCTTAAAGATTTTTGCCCCTTCTTCAGTATCACTATCGTTGTTACTATGGGAACCAAATATGTCCTGAGTATGAGACATAATGCCCTCTGCAATAGTAGAGCGCCTGAAATCAAACAAGAATCAAGCATTAACCATACAAAGGATCCATTGAATAATCCCGTGAACATAAATCGATATGCAACCTCAGTATATAGATGAAGTTGCAGTTGATATGGCAGACACCTAAATCTAACAGTCTTAGTACAGGGAGAGATTGTGCAGAGTTCACAAGAATCGGAGCAGAAATCTCCAATTGGAAACAGTGTACAAGGCAATGCTCTCGCTCCAAATTTTTTCCCCTGGTGTGGCCCACTTGAATCACGGATGAGCCTGTTTTTGGGCCCCATGCCTAAAAAAAATTTTGGCATCTAATGGTTTGAGTGGATTTCATATAATCATCACGGCGAGCCTTTTAAAATTCAAGGGTGGATGTCTCTCTACCAATTGTTTCATCTAGTGTGGCCCACCTAAATCACAAGTCATCCTGTTTTTTGGCCCTAGACCTAACATGGGATTACACATATAATGGTCGAAGTGGATCTCACATACAATCAAGGTGGGCCCCATAAAACAACGGTTAGTAAGATTTTTTTTAAATATATTAACTCAAATTAAGGATCTTTCAAAAAAAACTTAAATCAAGGGCGCACACTCTTCATTTTTTCAGGGCCCACCATGGTATGATATGTGAAATCCACTCTAACCATTAAGATGTGTAATCTCACTTTAGGTCTAGGGCCAAAAAATCAAGCTGACGTATGATTCAAGTGGGCCACACCAAAGGAAACAGTTGGTAAAGAGACGTCCACCCTTGATTTTTACAAGGCCCACTGATGATTACATAAAATCAACGCCAATCATTAGATGCCACAACAAAATTTAGTAATGGGGCCCAAAAATCAGGCCCATCCGTGATTGACGTGGAGCACACCAAGGAAAGTAGTTTGGAGAGTGAGCATTGCCTATACGTTTTTGCCAATCGTGTGATCCGCATAAATCACAAATGGGGCTGATTTTGGACCCTGAAAATAACATGGGGTGATGCACATGGTGAATGGGTTGGATTTAACATAAACATCACGATGGGGCCCACCTGACTCGCTGACCCCTTTCTCGCCTATGAGTGATGTACATTATTAGTGCACTTTTCTCTGGCATACTAGTGCACCTTATTTGTCAATCACGAGCGTCCATGTGTTGCAACGTTGGTTAAGCCTTGGCAAGGTGAAGACCGAAGATTCAAGTGGACAAGAAGCATCAAGGAAGAAGAACAAGTAAAAGAGATGCCTTGGTGACCCTAACTGATGCAGGATGCCCTAATTATGATGCATGCTCATGAACACATATAATCCAGCGGAAATAAAAGACAATAATAATCTAAAAATTCAACATCAACCATCATAAACTAAGAAAACCACAAAGAGACATGTAATGGAGCGGGCCATCATCACAACCACGAAGTAAGAAATTCAAATAATGCATAGGTTGGATCCGGCGAGGGATGGAACCTCCCGATCTTGCATGGTCATACCCAAATATCCAATGTGAATAACTAGTCTGAGAGATCAAGGATTTTCTCGGATTAGGGATTTGAAAATCTGAAAAATTAGAATTTTGATTCGATTCTCAAATTTAGGATTTAAGGATTAGGAATAATGGAGATAAAGAGAGAAGGAAGCAGAACTTACCTCAGAGGAATGTTGGAGGGGCATAAGAAGCAAGGAAAAGAAGAGGATTGGAGAAGAAGATGAAGTTCCAAGAGAGAGAGGAGGAAGAGGAGCCACCAAGCTTTTCTTAATCAATAATCAATAACTAATGAAAAAGGTTTAGGGCAACACCTTTATAAAATTCAGAATTAGCATAATTAGCAAAATACCCCTACTAACAAAATTTCAAAAAAAGACATTCGCACGAAAAAACGTGCACACACTAACCCAAAACTCAAATAAGTAAAAATGCAAATTTAAGATGCCCGATGGCCTCCGATGATGGCACGATGAAAGTGGGCCACGACGAACCAACGGTCCAATCACATCATCATCGCGATCCAATGGTCCAATCATCTCCTCCAAGCAACTTACACATGTCTTCCCAAGGTGGGGTCTTCTCAAATGTCTCAGACTACATGTGTAAGGTCTTCGATGCTCCTCAAGTCGTCACGAACGATCCAAGCCCATCATCATCGAGCCATCAAGATACAGGTGTCACTCGCCTCCTACGCTGATAAACCCTAAAGGGCCTGATGTCCGCATCATTCTCCTTATCTGAAAAGAACTCGACTCCGACGAGTTAAGACTCTTATGGCGCTCTAGCAAATTCGGATCAACGTTCTGCAACTCCACTTTAGTAAATCACGTAAATTCTAACGATGGTCTATTCTTCCATTTGACAAGATACCTTTAGAAACCTCCTCCTCTCGTGGAAACTATCTCTTCATCCACAACTTCCTCAATTTCCTCCTTGCAATCAATAGGTAGAGGAAGGGGTATAGTCAAGGTGTCCCGTAGCGGTATCGGTGGGCGTAACGGTGCCCACCGTTTCTGATACGGATACGGGCCGTATCGGCCGATACGCCCCCCGTAACGGTCCAAATTTTTTTTTTGCCAAAAAATTCTTAAAAAATATGGATTAAATCCAGAAAATTCCAAACATCCCAAATATGCATTCATTTATAATTTTGAACATGTTTATGGTGGTGAAGCGGTCTACTCTTTGGTGAGAAAGCTGTATCGGGCTGTCTGATGAATTTATGAAGCTGATAACCTGGAATTAACTGCAAAACTTATAAATTCAAATTTCCAACTGTCTATTATAAGTAACACATATTATCCAACCTTTAAACCAAAATTTTTTTTGAAAAAAATGATTTTCCCTAATTTTTAAAATTATTCCGAAATTAATCTGAAATTAAAAAAATACAAAAAAATAGCAAATCATGTGCATAATCTTGAAATACACATTTTAACATTTTACAAGGGCTAGAACATCATATTAAGGTGGAAAAAAAGTGATTAGAGGAAGAAAAATGTATAAATACCTATTTTCGGATTTCTTCGAAAAATGGCTCACGGAGCTTCGATTCATCCAAATCGTAGAAATTGGTCGTTTTAATTCTCCAAAATAGACTAATTGTGGTCTTTTTTAGTATTGTTCGCAATATCGATTTTGCGTTACATTTCGCACCCTTGAGATACAGATACATATTGCGTATCAGTGGGAAATATCGGTTGTATCGCGGAATGTATCGCACTTTTTGGGAAACATGGGGAAACATTGGGAAATTGATTGAATTTTTCAATGAAACTTCAGGGATTGTTAAAATGGACCTTAATACACATTTAAATCATAATATGTATAAAAAAAAGTCCACATAATGGAGTTCCTTTGTAAAAGGATCCTAAGCTATGCGCTATCTAACTGAATTGATGCAACTATTGTGTTAAATTGATTCCATAATATATACAAATGTAACAAGACTTTAATGTAAACACAACCAATGCATTTACAAAGTAAAACAAGCAAGAGAGTTGAGAAATATTATAGTTTTGACTGAATGAGTATCCTCCAAATGCAGTTTTGACTATTGAACTTCAATACAATGCAAGCTATCCTATATGGCCTAGATCTATATGAGGATTCAATAAAATCTAGAAAATAGCTAACTGGACTCAACAAACTATGACCCCTACGCAAAGTCGGAACGCGGAGAAACGAGAAGAAAATCGAAAATAAAATCATTTTTTTCTACAAAATGGGGACTCTTGTGTGTCTAACCGATATAGTAAAATAGGCCGATCTGCAAACACTGGTTTTTCGCAAAAGAATAGATTAGAAAAGAAATGGGAGAAGAAAAGTGTGAAAAAATAAAAATAAAAACATCAGATTTATATAAATAAATAAATAACTACCTGTTTTCCGACCATTACGGGGGGCGTAACGGCCGTTTTGGGGCGTAACGGCCGTTACGCCCCCCGTAAGGGCCGTTACGGGTCAAAATTTTGGGGGTCCCCGTTTTGGACCCCGTATCGCGTAACGGCGTCAATCGTTTCCGTTACGTATCGGCCGATACGTAACCGTTTTGGCACACCTTGGGTATAGTGAATTGTGAAGCAAAATCATAAAATGGCCACGAAAAGAAGAAGGACCAGTGGTAGGATTAGGGTAATGGACTAGATTTTCCACATTAAACGTTGGATTAATACTCATTTCAAGTGGGAGGTCTATCCTATACGCGTTGGACCCAATTCTTTGCAATACTTTGAATGGTCCTTGTAATTTCTTAGCGGCGCCCTGTGAGAACCGCTCTGGCCTTATCCTCACCATTAGAGTCTTGTTCCTGAAAGTCTTGAGATCTACGATGAGAGTCAACTGAACATTTATAATTATCATTGCTTCTATTAATCCGCTGTCTAATATATGTATGCAATTCATGAATGTGACGTGCAAATGCATTGGTAGACTCTAGAGACCTTTGGATGACAGACATGGGTGAAATTAAAGGATACTAAAAAATCAACGAACTGGAAATAAACAATCATATGACCTAGAACTTGGAAAACTGAAACAAGATGACACTTCTCATGGGTGATACATAATTTCTCGTTATAAGTATTATAAACAAGGATGATTTTCAGGTATCCCAACACTTGAAAACACACTATTAATACCAAGTCTTAAGCAGATCTTGGCATCAGCCATTATGTCCAAAACGTCATCAAGATGCGGGATAGAGACTCTGACCATCATATCCACCATGACGTGAATACATCGCACGATGGCATGACACTTGATTGAAGTTTTGTGGACGGCCAAGATATGCCCACATGTGCGCCATATGCCATTGTTCTTGAAAGTGAAAAGGGCACACACAGAACAAAACTCCAACTCAAACTTTTCTTATTGAATTCTTCCCCAAGAAGTTTATCAAATTGACGCTGCATTTCTGTATTTTCTGCGAGGTTCACCTGGTATAGAGGAAAGCTTGACAGGACCGACCCAGGGACAAGATCGATTGTGTGCTGAATGTCCATTTGGGTGAAAATTTATCCCATAAATCATCTGGTGGGATATCACAAGTCATGTGGGTGTCCACCATCATATCCTCACTAGTCTCCTTTTCAAATTCATTCGTGTGTATTATGGTAAGAGACTTAGATTGGGAATCTACATTACTTAAGTCGCACATGGCATCTGGAAGTAGTGCAGTCTCAATTCCTTCGACCTTTTCATCACTAGCACACACTTCGTCATCCTCAACAATGATGAGCGATGACTCAATTTCTTTTCATCACTAGTGACGTTAGGCACGTACTCTTCCACTTCATAAACATCATGTTTGGATTCTTTCAACTTGTCGTTCACCAAGGCATGATGTTGATTATCTTTTCCATAGCTAGGGCTAGTCTGGTTGAATGCCTCTAATTTGTTGAAGAGATCCTGAAAGGATTTTCTAGAATGGTTTTCAATGGTGTCCAGACATCGAGATATGGAGGCCAAAGCCTCTGAAATCTGATCATGATTCATGGTAGAGATGTGTAATCCAAAACCATGACCAAAACGAATGGGCACACAACGGAGGACTTGTCTTAGGTTCTTCCTAAACTCGACTCTATGGACTGGATGACTCACAATATGAATGTGATGAATTTAAACTACAATGAACTAACACTAATTAATTCTAGATGATGCGACTCAAATATGAAAATTTTCCAAATTAGGAAACTTCTAAAATTGGAAAGTTTTTAAAATTGGAAACTTTCTAAATCTGGAAATTTCCTAAAACATACCTAAAATTAAAACCCTAATTTGATAACTCGATCTAAACATAACCTTGCAATTCTTAATCTCGGATACCAAATTTGATGCAGGATGCCCTAATTATGATGCATGCTCATTAACACATAAAATCCAGCGGAAATAAAAGACAATAATAATCTAAAAATTCAACATCAACCATCATAAACTAAGAAAACCACAAAGAGACATGTAATGGAGCGGGCCATCATCACAACCACGAAGTAAGAAATTGAAATAATGCATAGGTTAGATCCGGCGAGGGATGGAACCTCCCGATCTTGCATGGTCATACACAAATATCCAATGTGAATAACTAGTCCGAGAGATCAAGGATTTTCTTGGATTAGGGATTTGAAAATCTAAGAAATTGGGATTTTGATTCGATTCTCAAATTTAGGATTCAAGGATTGGGAATAATGGAGATAGAGAGAGAAGGAAGAAGAACTTACCTCAGAGGAATGTTGGAGGGGCATAAGAAGCAAGGAAAAGAAGAGGATTGGAGAAGAAGATGAAGTTCCAAGAGAAAGAGGAGGAAGAGGAGCCACCAAGCTTTTCTTAATCAATAATCAATAACTAATGAAAAAGGGACTGCATCAATAGGCCACATGTCCAGGTAGAGCAGACGAGGCTAACACCGCTATCAACGTCATTAAGAACGTTGTCAGCCTCCGTGTCAAGGTCTGACGGAAGCAGGCCACATGTCGCAACGAGGTCCCAATCAATATCAACGAATTGTCGTCTCTACCAATGAATCGCTTCCATTGCCCGATGCAGGCCAAGTGACGTCATCATATTGATAAGTAGGGGGCTCAGCGGTGGCAGAAGACTCGAGGGGAGAGATGTAAGGGATACTTGGCCCATGGAGTGGAGCGTTCTCTAAAGTATGCAGCACCTAAAGAGAATGGACGAAGGAGAGTGCTCCACGTGTTTGGGACATCAAGGGATGATCCTTGCCCCCATCCGTAGTGAAGGAGGGGACAGTAGAGAGCCTTCTCTTTCTTATTAAAATACAAGTTGCCCGGATTTCCCACCGCTTTCCATCCCCAGATCGAATGCCAGGACATCGATGATGATTGCTCCAATGACCATGAAGAGCTCTCGACAACATAGCTCCACAAGAATTCCTCAGAAGAATACCAAGAATTCTCTAAACAAAAGATGGAGCACCCCCCCGGTAGTCAAGAGTCAAGGGTCACCACCAGAAGACCATAGTCCATCCTCTTCATTCTCCTGAACTGAGGTCAAGGCGAGGGCTCTGCCAAAAATACCAGTTTTCTCTTCCAACTTCTGCACCAAACCTTCCTCACAACCATAATGACGATCTCGCCCATGGAGATTCGTTGGGTGGTTCCTTCACGATCGTGGGCGAACGGCTCTCTGAAGAGAGAGAGAGAGAGAGAGAGAGAGAGAGAGGCTGAAGATCTGGAGGAACAACCCCCCTTTCTAGCTCAAATATGTCCATCGGTCCTCTCCGTTGAGCTATAAGAATTGGGGTGCACATGGAACCGGTAAACCGGACTGGAACTGATTAGTTCGGTTCGGTTCGGTCCGGTTATGAAGCGCACCGGTTCAGGTTCCGAAAATTAAAGAACCGGTTAGTTCGGTTCTGTTCGATTCTTGGTTTGGGGTTTTGTAGAACCGAACCGGACCATGAACCGAACCGTGGAACCGAATCTTGGGTGTTCAACCCTCACCAAAGTATCTCAAATCGGTTACGTATCGGCCAATACGTAACTGTAACAGCGGTTACCGTTACGCGATACGGCGCTAAAACGGTAGGGTCCAGAAAAACGAGGCCGTAACGGTCGTTATAGGGCGTAACGGCCGTTACAGTCCCCGTAACAGTTGTTACCACAGTAACCCTAAAAGAAAAAAGAAAAAAAAATACATACCTGACTTTTTTTCTTTTTCCTCCTCTTTTTCATCCTCTTCTTCTTCTTCATATATTGTTGCTACTTCTAACCCCCTCTCTCTTTTCTTCCTCTCTTTCCATCTCGTTTTTTTTCTTCCCCCCCCGGCAGCTCTCTCTCTCGAAAAACAAATGGATGGTCCCTTTTTTTTTAATACTTTGCAGTGTACGCTGCTTGGTGCACATGCACTGTTTGGGCCCAACTTGATTTAAGTATTGTACGTCCATTCCATCCATCAATTTTTTCAGTTCATTTTAGGGAATGGTCCCTACAATGAAGCAGACCCAAAACTCAAGTGGACCACACGGTAGGGATTGAATGCCCACCGTTAAAAACTTCCTAAGGCCCATTGTAATGTTTATTTTCCATCGAACCTATTGATAAGATTGCATAGACCTGGATTAAGAGAAAAACACAAATAGCACCTTGATCCAAAACATCTTTTGGTCTCGAGAAGCTTTTAAGGGTGGAAATTCAACCCCCACTGTGTGGTCCACCTAAGATTTGGATTTTCTTCATTTTTTGGACCTTGCCCTAAAATGAGTTGGCAAAAAGGATGGACGGCATGGATATACAACAAATGCATCGAGGTGGGCCTCACACTCAAGGCGTCACTCATTATGGGCCCCTGATATTTAGATCAACCTGATTTATGGGACCATGCCTTAAAATGAGTTGGCAAAATAGAATAACAACATGGATATAAAAATACATTGAGGTGGGCCCCACATTCGGGGCCTCACCCACTAGTGGTCCACTGGAGATCTGGATTTGCTTTATTTTTTTACCATGTCATAAAATGAATTGGAAAAATGAAATTGACGACATGGATATACAATACATACATTGAGGTGGGCCCGACATACACAGTCCTAAAAAATTGTACACGAGGCACATATTAACTCAACATTAATTAATTAAATTATGGACCGTTGTTGCTAAGTCACAATCCAAAAAATTAAATGATTTGAACGATTTTCACCATTAATTTGTGCACACATGTTTTTTTAAATAAGAACATTTGATATTTTTTTAATAACTCATGAAAATAGCTTAAGTCGCATGTAGCCTACACTGCATCATAAATTGCATACACTACACGCTATGTAGCTCACATGATGTTTTCAATGATTTGTTACATTTTTCCATTTCCAATAAAAATCAGTCAACCTTTTTACTGCTTTTAGTAAATTAATATAAATAAAAAAAACAATATTAAATTAGTTTCATTACTCCTTTGCCTTTATACTAAATCATTACCCTTTCCTATTACTTTAGATTCCATTTTGTTACACTAAAAATCATAAAATTTTGTTAACTTCCATTATGAATCAGTCTAATTTGGTACAGAATAGAATGAAATTGGTGCAATCAAGCACCTCAATTAAAAATCTAGCAATCACGTGTAGCTTACGCTACACGTTATGTAGCTTACGCCTCACGCTTCAAAGGGGTGAATGTTATGCTACATGTTATTTGCTATTTAAAACACTGACGGAGACACAAAAGACGCAATTGACGGATAGCATATCCAATTATGGGTATGGAGGGGATATTAGGGATAGTCGTCATATGATTGGGCCCAATACTATCAAGGAGTCGAGGTTGCAATTGGTTTGTACCCTCCAGACCCTACTCAGCCGCATTCGATGTTCATCATGCAATAACCACATCTAGGCATACTCGTACAGTTCGGCGAGGATGACTATCAGAGATTCGTTAGAGTATCTCCATTGGTACAAGCAGTCAATAACCTAAGCACAGTACTCTCAACACATTGAGTAGCCAACCGCGGTATCACAACAGATTGAGTAAGGATGGAGATGACGACTTTAAGTCACCTTGTAACACCCTCAAGACCCTACTCAACCACATTCAATGTTCATCATGCAATACCCACATCTGGGCATACTCATACAGTTCGGCGAGGATGACTATCAGAAATTCGTTAGAGTATCTCCATTGGTACAAGCAGTAGATAACCTGATGTGGACACAAGCGCATTCAAGGTGTACCAACGAAGAAAGCGCCAACCACAAGTACCGTCCTTGTGGATAGGCGATTATTGAAGAGCTGAAGACCCTTCACATGTGATTGGACACATAGAAGACCCCACTCAGGGACGACACATGTGAAGGAAGAAAGGAGAAAAAAGACTGAAGAACTGAAGACTTTGGGCTCCCATCGGGCCCCCGAACTTTATCTGCCGAGCGCCCGAACCTCTCTGGAGATTTTCGGACGACTTCGGGCAGCAGCTCGGGCGCCCGACCTTTCCCGCACTTTTGTTAGTTACGTGTTTTTGCTTAGTTTTAGGGGTATTTTAGTACTTTCATGTCTTTATTTGCTTATTTAAGTGGGCTAAAGCCCTAAACTCGAATTAACTTTTATTATTGATTAATGAAAACCCTCTTGGAGCTTCTCTCTTCCTTTTTCTCTCTCATGGTGATGTTTCTTCTTCCTTGATCCCTCTTTCTTCTACTTGCTTCTTGTGCCCCTCCTATCCTTCTTCCAGGTAATCCTATCTTTCTCTAACCTATTTGTTTTGCTAACCACAATCCCTAAATCTGAATTTGATCCTAAACCTTAAAGTTTTCAGATTTTCAAATCCCTAATCCAAAATCCCTTGATTTCCTGGATTAGAGATTCCTCTTAATTGATTGGGTTGTAGCCATGCAAGATCGAGAGGTTCCATCCCTCGCCAGATCCAACCATAGTGATACTTGAATCTCATACTTCATGGTTGTGATGAATGGCCAGTTCCATTGCATGTTCCTTGTGATTTTCTTAGTTCATGATGATTACTGTTAGATTTTATATTGTTATTGTCTTTTAATTCTGCTGATTTAATTGTGTTCATGAACATGCATCATAATTAGGGCATCCTACATCATAACCCAAGCACAGTAATCTCGACACATTGAGTAGCCAACCGCGGTATGACGACAGATTGAGTAACAATGGAGATGACAACTTTGAGTCACCTCGTAACACCCTCAAGACCCTACTTGGCCACATTCAATGTTTCATCATGTAGTACCCACATCTGGCCATACTCATACAGTTCGGCGAGGATGACTATCAAAGATTCGTTGGAGATATGTATCTCCATTGGTACAAGTAGTCGATAACCTAAGAAGGGTACTCTCGACACATTGAGCAGCTAACCATGGTATCACAACAGATTAAGGATGGAGATGACGACTTTGAGTCACCTTGTAACTCCATGTGGGTATAAGGGCTAGATAGGTATTTTTTTTAGTTCCTTTACTGTTTAGATGTCATAGTTATTGCTTGGTACTTGCATTTGTATTATATAAACTCGTTTTAGTTATTATTGCACTAATTGCTTACAATAGCACATGCTTTTAGGCCCCCATTAAATGGAAACTTATTATGTATGCATCCTTTTTGCAATTTTTTATTACTAAATATTATGTATATTTTAGCATCTCTTGATGTTTGACTAAAAAATTCCACCATTTTCCCCATGTTTCCCTCAATGACTAATGTATTTCTGGGAATCGGCAATATCGATACATGTTTCCATATCCCTAGCTAGTGAAACTTGTAACGATATCAACACCACGAACACTGGTGGAAGGTAAAGTGACATCATCACTGCTAGGGATAGCGAACCCTTTGCACTTGTGTTTTGCAAAAGAAAAGTCTTAGAAAATGCTTGTCCTATGCATCTAAAAAAAATTTGGACTGCAATCCCACAGAGGGAAACCTGTTTACCTCGAAATTTTTCATTCAAAACAACACATTAGAGACACTCTCTTCCCACCATTTGACTTTTTGAAACAAAAAGTTGTACTCCTTTCTTGAAGAGGGACATGGAAGGGCAAACCATTTGCCGTAACATCCTCAACTTCCCAAGCAAGTGCAAACATCCTGTAAACATAAACTGAATGCCTCCACTAGTTGGCAGTCTATCCAAAAAAGCCCTAAAGTTGCTCTAGTGTTTCTCTTAGACTGATATATTACATGATAAATGCGATATTTCCCAACATTTCTCATGATATTTTCAGATCCCAAGGACATGATCATGGTATGATACCGGTACATAAAACCTTGCAAGTAATCTCAAGGTGAACGAGGCAAAGACCATAAATCAATCAGTCAATTCATCTAGGCCAAAAGTGTCTATAGAACAAGAGCAATTGGTCAGATCCTTTTAACCCCTCCATTTTCTCTTATGCATTTGAGGCCAACATGAAGACTAGACTGGCATGAATTTGAGTTAGGGCACATTCACTACAGAGCCCACTGAATTAATGACCTGGATCTCTCACACATCGCATGTGCACCAAATTAGCATGTACAGGGTACTTGCAAGTAACATTCATCAAGAAAACGTACCTCTGGTTGTATAGTTGCACCATTCTAGCTTCCATTTTTTCTGATCTCACCACAAAACCTCCATTAGCCAACCTGAGCAGAAAGGTGGATATATTGTTGGAACTACTAGATAAGAACAAGAGGGATCCCAATATAATATGATCAGTTACAAATTTTTTCACCTCTCCTTGTATAGAATAGGATAAATTCGTGTCACCCCAACCAATGTCCTAGGAATTGGACCCCCTGCACACTTGATGCACCTAAAAGCCAATGGCGCACCAATGCCCTTACCTAGAAGCATAGATAAAAGGTGAATCGAAAACAGGATATGAGCCAAATGTTTATATGTAGTACACTGAAAATAAAGTCACAATATCCACCATGCAACTTAAAAGTGCATACAGAATCCCAACCGGTCAGCCCAGTGTGCTCGATATGTCCCATTTATGTGGATAACCAAACTGATTGTCTTGGTTGACTACAAATAGAAGCATCAGCCAGCAGCATTTAAGAAAATCAATTAATTTGATAAGATGAAAGGTTTTGATCTTAGAACAACAAAAGGAAACAGAGACAACAAGAACCTCTAGAGGTGAAACCGGTGCAACCCAGCCACATAAGCCTGCTCCCCAAATCTTCAAAAGACAATCCCCATTAACTGTCAGCTGAAGCCAAGTTCCACCAAAAGAGAGAGAACCTTGCTATGGCTACTCACAGGACTTCAAATCTTACTCTCCCTGCAGGTTCCAATGTGTTACTTGCATGAGAGATCCAGGCATGTGTTATGGCCTGTAGGCCAAAAATCAGGCACGGTCTTCACAGTAGCTGCATGTACAACAAAGCTGGACAGTTGGTCCTTTCTGACCATTCATCCTTTTACCAAAACTGATGACTGGACAAGCCTCATTTTTTGGGCCATGGTACATGGAGTGCTTCATAAGATGAAAATCCCATATCTCACACACGTACCACATTGACAAGTGAAGGGGGAGTAGGATTCAAAATCCTACTCTCTTGAATAGACCTTGCATTCTCAGTTATATTTCAAACACTAAAAACAATGAGTACCCGAAGTTTCTGGCCCACAAACAATTTTCCAGCAACAAGATGCTTGGTAAGTGGCGCATCCAAAAGGGCATCCAATGAATACCTACACAACAAAATTGCATTAGAGCCTTCAGAATTGCACATTTGTTGCATTGAACATAATAATCTGCATGTTACTCACCAACCATCAGTTAGTTCTATTTTCGCAACATGATTATTTTCAGCTCCACCTCCACTCGAGCCAGTAATCTTCTTGGGATCTTCATATGGTGCCAAAGGGCATTCCGCTATCTCAACGTCGGAATCAGGGTAGGAGCGAATAGCTGAAATGCATAGAACTACCATTGAAGCAGGTGATGCATCGCCCTCCAAAATTCTCTTAACTGCAGACCTATGACCATGATTTACTTCTCTCTCGTACCTTTTATCCAAGAACATCATTGGCTGTTGGTGGATGTTTCAGAAACTAATACATCAAAATACAAACTGGGAACACTTAACCAACCTGTATTTTAATTCCTCAAGTACATTGGGCACTGTCAAGAATTTGCCACTAGCATGAGCTGGATAGCCTCTCTCAAAGCATGCAAGTTTCCATACAATCCATTTGTAATGGTTTGCAACCCACCTAAAGAGCAAGAAATCCATGTTAATGGGAGATAACTAAATGAGACAACTCAAAGAAGATCAAGAAATTTATAAGTTGCAATGCTTGGATCCACATAGAACAAACCTATTTATTTTATATTATAAAATAAGTTAATTGGAATAATGAAATTACCCTCATTATACTTGATCAAGGATCATTAACACAGCTAAGTAATTAAATTCCATCAAGTTGTGCAGAATTGGACCATTAATAGGCTAATCATCAGTAAGCATTGCAGGTGCTGCTAGCTGCAAGTCTACCATACTCAATCACATGACATTATTCTAAAAAGTTTTAAGGTAAAAGAAAATATAAGATCAAGACTATGCACAAGTTCGTATCCCATATTCCCAAGTATCAAAGCAGATTTAAGTTTAGAGCAGCATTATAATGAAAATTATTTCACTCAAATGCACATTCATGAGACAAATTTTAGTGCCATCAAGATATCCACAAATCCTGACATTCATACACTAATAAGTATATTTAAACTTTGAAATGAACTACAAACTTGTTTGTTTTGAGAGAAAACGGTGGTCAACCATGGAAAAGAATATGAACTCCTTTGCTTTGATAGTTCTCTGTTTGAGAAACCAAAATTGAGGAAATAGTTTCCCTTTTACAAAGTATTCATCTAAAAGTGACTAAAACCATTTCCAACAAAAAAAACTTATTAAATCGAATTCCTCGGTGGGAAAATGCTATAACGCTCTGATGTGATGTTTAAAGTTGTCATTATTATACTTCTACTTGGTTTCAGTAGTTAACCATTCAAGATGGCATAACAAACAATATGAATGAGAAAAGAAATACATTTCCTAAGAAGTTCACATTGCTAAACAAATATTGGAAATGCAAAAGGATTTCCTTCCTTTTTCCCTTACATTTCCCAAATTTGAGGATTCCAAGAGGGTTCTCCATTTCCACATATTGGATTCAGCTTACCCAGACAGGCCCTAGGATATAGTAAAGGGTGGAGAAATAGCTTTATAGTTTACATCTACACTGTACAATTGCAAACCTTTTCGTGGGAAGTTTGAACAGAGATAGAAGCATGACTTTTACTGAAACAAGCTGGCAATGCTCCAAAGGAGAGTATCAGCTAGAAGATTTTTTGAATGAGTTCATGTAATTTTCCCTATGCTTTCACACGTCTGATTCTGCTCTTTTTATTCGTCTTCCTCATCAGCTGCTGAGTTGAGTTGGTAACAGTTTCTACTTTGGGACCTTCATATTCTATTGTCTAATCTTTCTATTCTTTATCATGATAATGTCTATGCTACATATACGGCAGCTAATGCCGCAAATCCAATATTTATGCACGCATAAAACACATCAAGCTTGACTATCGCTCTATTCGCGAGAAAGCTGCTTCAGGACAGATTCCCCAACATGTTTCTCCTCCTCAAAAGTTTGCTGATACTTCTACCGCCGCTTCTGATCGTAAACACTGATATGTAGCAAATGGTTGTTCAGCTTTCTAATGCAAGAGGAAATCATCGCAAGAAGCACGCAATGAAGATATGGGTCACAAAAACTCAGTTTCCGCGTCTTATGCATGCCTTTAAAAATTCGCATCGTATCTGTCAATACGGACAAATCGTAACCATATCAACCAGATATATTACAGGATACGGGGCAAATCAGCCCTTCCTCATAATATTGGACCATATCAGCCCATATTGGCACCAATACGGCCTGCTGTGGGCAGATACGGCCATAAATGCCTAAATTTGAAATTTGTTTCAATTTTTCTCTCATTTTTCTTTTTTCATTTCAACCATGGAAGAAGCTTAGAAAGTCACTTTAGACTAGATCTAGGCCTCTTTTGGAGATCAAAACAAATGATTAAGTGGGATCCTTCCATGGTGAGCCAGGGGCCAAAATCAGGCCAATCCATGACTTAGGCGGGCCACACCACAAACAACAATTGAGAGTGGATGCCCGCCCATTAAAACCTTCCTGATTCTATATAGGGCCCACTGAAATGTGGTTTTGACATCTAGCCCATCCATTGTGTGTGTCCCACTTGAATGAGGGTTCACACTAAATTTTAGGCCATTCCAAATCTTAGGTGAGCCCCACCAAGTGCTTTTAGATGTTTTAGGCATGATTTTCCATGGTTTTAGATGGTATGGCCTACCTGAGTTTGGGATATGGCTAATTTTTGGCATATCCTACAACCTAGAGGGGACCTACCAAATGCATGACATGGATGTCCATCACACATCTCGGTGGGGCCCACAGAGCTCGACCTCATGGGAGCTTACCATGAGGTCAACCTCATAGTACCATTTCCCTCTGTGTGTGTGTGCGCACGCATATACGTATGTATGTATATCTGTGTGTGTGTGTGTGTGTGTGTCTGTTAAGAGACTGACATACAAAACAAAATAGTTTTTCCTGGCCTCTCTCTCTCTCTCTCTCTCTCTCTCTCTCTCTCTCTCTCTCTCTCTCTCTCTCTCTCTCTCTACCCTTTCTGATGAGGACATCAGGCCCTTCAGAGTGCACCAGCGCAGGAGGCGAGCAATGCCCGTGTCCCTATGGCTTGACGATGGGCCCGGATTGAGTCTAAGTTCCTAGATCATGGTGAAGACCTTACACATGTGTTCATGACATGTGTCAGTTGCTTGGAGGAGATGATTGGACCGTTGGATCGCGAGGATGGTGTGATCGGACCATTGGTTCGTTGCAGCCCACCTTCATCACACCATCATCGGAGCCCATCGAGCATCTTAAATTTGAATTATTTTATGCACTTTTACTTATTTGAGTTTTGAGTCAGTGTGCACATGTTTTTTTTTTTTTTTTTTTGTGCGAATTTCTCTTTTTTTTTAGTAGGGGTCAAGATGTGGTTTTGACATCTAGCCCATCCGTTGTGTGTGTCCCACTTGAATGAGGGGTCACACTAAATTTTAGGCCATTCCAAATCTTAGGTGAGACCCACCAAGTGCTTTTAGATGTTTTAGGCATGATTTTCCATGGTTTTAGATGGTATGGCCCACCTGAGTTTGGGATACAGCTAATTTTTAGCATATCCCACAACCTAGAGGGGACCTACCAAATGCACAACGTGGATGTCCATCAGACATCTCAGTGGGGCCCACAGAGCTCGACCTCATGGGAAGCTCCCATGAGGTCGACCTCATAGTACCATTTCCCTCTGTGTGTGTATGAGCGCGTGTACATATGTATGTGTGTATATTTGTGTGTGTGTGAGTCTGTTAAGAGACTGACATACAGAACAAAATAGTTTTCCTTAGCCTCTCTCTCTCTCTCTCTCTCTCTCTCTCTCTCCTCTCTCTCTCTCCTCTCTCTCTCTCTCTCTCTCTCTCTCTCTCTCTCTCTCTACCATTTCTGATGAGGACATTAGGCCCTTCGAAGTGTACCAGCGCAAGAGGCAAGCAATGCCCGTATCCCTATAGCTTGACGATGGGCCCAGATAGAGTCCGAGTTCCTAGATCATGGTAAAGACCTTACACATGTGTAAGTTGCTTAGAGGAGATGATTGGACCATTGGATCGCAAGGATGGTGTGATCGGACCATTGGTTCGTCGCAGCCCACCTTCATCGCACCATCATCGGAGCCCATCGATTTGAGTTATTTTATGCACTTTTGCTTGTTTGAGTTTCGAGTAAATGTGCGCATGTTTTTTTTTTACGCGAATGTCCTTTTTTTTTAGTAGGGGTATTTTAGTAATATGCTTAATTCCGAATTTTATAATGGTGTTTCCCTAAATCTTTCTCATTATTATGTTATGTTGATGAAAGAAAAAACAACCCTTTTGGTAGCTCCTCTCTTCTCTTCTTGTGGATCTCTCTTCTTCCCACATCTCATCTTTTCTTTGATTCTTCTTCTTCTACAAGGTAAATATTCTTTCTTCTTTCTTCTTTCTTCTTCTACTTCTTTCTTTCATCTTCTCCATCAACCTACAACTTGAGATTTCAAGCCTACACTCGTTACTTCAAATTTTGTGATTTCCTAACCCAGAAATCATCTGATTTCCTGGACTAAAGAATTCCCTTTAGTGATTGAATATAACCATGCAAGATCGAGGGTTCTATTCCTCGTCAGATCCAATCCACGCATAAATCTGAACCCGGTACAGCGTGTATATGATGATGGCTCCTTCTATTACATGTTCTCTTATGAATTTCTTAGTTATGATGATGTTCGCTTAATGTTAAATTGATTTGTTTACATGATTCCGCTCCGTTCATATGTTTCACATACATACATGATTAGAATAGGCCGTGCTGCATCACTTTCTCTTCCACATCTTCTACATATTTCTTCTTGAATCTACACGTACTTGGTATCAGAGCGGTTTAGAAATTGATCACAACTTACGATAGTGGGGCCCACTGGTAACGTCATCCATGCGTATGAATGACATCAACAGGGTATAGCCAAGCAATCCTTTGAAGCAGAAAATTGTGGGATCTGAAATATAGTGAATTTAGAAGAATGATGGTGATTTTTCTGCAATTTTTTGAACAAAACGGAGATATAGGTACGGAAAGGCAAGGACAAGATTATAAGTTATCCCATTCCCATTAAGGAGAGTCCCCGCGGCTTTGCTTTCATAATAGTAGGTTGATGACCCATGGGATCGATTGCTAATAGTAAGTTTTTTTGTGGTGTTTCAGCGAAAGCATGGAAAAGTCAAAAAAAAAGTTCAAATTTAGGTTTTCTTGTTGTGTTGTTTTTCTAAGGATGTTTTGGCAGATTTTCCACATAGAACAGGTGTAGTTAATCATGTGCAATCACCAGAAACAATAATCATGAAGTTTCGTCGAGATTAGGGGGTGCTATGATGTTTTTTTGTGAGAAATGGGTGTCATCGACCCTTGTTTTTGGGTTTTTGCTGAAATTTCTTGTGCCTTCATGTTCTGATGTTATAAGGCTGTGAAATGAGATGTAGAATCATGTTGAAGATGGTGACTGTATAGTTGATGTTCTCGTTCCATGCTTAGAAGTAGTACGCATACAAACTGTTTGAGTACTGCTCATCCCAACTTGACAGGGAGGATTTCTACAAGTAGTGGAGCTTTCCTTTTACGTTCATCATTTCTTTCTTTACTAGGCCTTTGTTGTTAGTTATGGGTGTAATTCATTCACAGTGTTGCACACATGTATCTTCACATGCCATTGTGTGTGTATCCTCATTCCTCTCAAGTGCTATGAGTGTAGTTCACATATGTTTTGTGCAATGTTGCATATGTTTGTGAGAGGACTTTGCATGTGAATGATGGTTGGTGACTTGATGGTTGTCAAGTTTAGCAATGGCCTCCTATTTGAAGAGAAGATTCAACGAATGAAGAAAGTTCAAGCTACATTCTATAGACAACCAACAACCGAAGATCTTGTATCCCGCCATGTTGTGTTTGAGTGGGAACAATGGCCCATGTTGATCATCATATCATCTTCTTCGTATGTGTTCCAAGCTAGGCATGATCGATATCCATGCTCTAGCTTGAGTGTGGAAATACATGTAATTGTGTTTGTGTGTGTGTGTTTTGTACTCCTATGGAGCATATTTGTATGTTTCTCTCAAGTTAATATGTGTGTGAGAATTTGTCAAGAGATTAACATACACAATACAACAAGTTGCCCTAGCCTCTCTCTCTCTCTCTCTCTCTCTCTCTCTCTCTCTCTCTCTCTCTCTCTCTCTCTCTCTCTCTCCCACTTCTTCTACAGATTTCTTCTTGAATCTACTTCTATTGTATCATGTAGCTTACGCTACACACTACAGAGGGTTATAAACGCTACACAACACATTACCGTTATTTAAAACACTAGTTGTATTTCAATGTAATGGGCACTAATTCACCAAATAATGCTTGATTTGTGTTCAACTAGGGCTCATTTGGTTGACTTTCGACAAGTCAAGCGACTCAAGCTGACAGATAGCATTCTTATCAAATAGTTGCCTGATACACAATAGACTTGAACATCTCATTTTTTTTCCTCTTTTCTAATATATTTCCTTAAATTTTTTGGCATAGAAAAAAAATTTGATCGATGCAATCCGATATAGTCCATATCGTATTACCTTCAGCCGAGCCAATACGAACCCCAATACCGATATTCAAAATCATGGTCCCACAGTCCGTTTGAAGATCCCCACATATTAAGATGTGTTTGTGGCTTGATTCTTTAGAGTCTTTATTTAGTGAAGAATTTGGGGATCTTTAATAAGATCTTATGTGTAATTAAGCCATTACTAGTTCCCTACTTTGTGATCTTTTAAGGTCTACAATCTTTCTAATGGGTGTTATTTCCAAGGTATTTAATAACGATAACGATGGCCCTTACAACCCTTAAGGGTTTAAAAAAATTAAAGGACGAAACTACATCGGCCCTGTATCAAACATTACGAGCTCATATTAGTCCATTACGGTCCCGTATCAGCCTACTGCAGGCCATTTTTTTAGAATGACCATTACAGTTCCATATCACAAAGGGTCCCACCGTTACAGTGACGTAACCTTTTTTCAATACCATGGTTATTTCCCCTTTTTGTTTTTGAAATTTAGATGCCAATTTTTAGGATATGATTTTGATCTAAAATTAGTAAAGTCTAGTAGATTTGAAAGTTCTCCTGAGATCTTTATATTTTGTACTTACACCCAGTGTTGTCAAAATCTTACGATTTACGACTTACAATATACGATTTTAATTGAATCTTAAGCAAAACAATTTAAATCCCAACCTTGAATCCCTTTTTATATGAATCTTACGATTCTATAATTTGAATCCTATGATTTATGATTCAAATCCCAATTTACGATTCAAATTATATTTGTTCTCTTCTATTTTAAGCTTCACTTGGCTTTCATTTTATGTTTTTTAAATTGGTGGAAGCTTTAAGAATCATTTAAAAATAGTAAATTATTTTATTTGTTCTTTATAAGAGATTAAATGATATATATTCTCTTCAATGTTAAATCATGTAGCTTATTTTTGTTATTTCTTACTTCTTAACTGGTCAAAATACCAAATTGATGTATGACAACCTATAATGTTTTTATGGATGATTACAATCATATTGCTGACTTATATACATTGTGGAATGATGGTTAGAAATCAAAATATCCTTTTTATTTTTTCGGTCTACAGTATCAAAGGCTACTTTTCCATCGTGATTATACATTCAAGAAAGGTAACAAGAACATAAATTATTAAAGGACCCTTGTATTTTTTTTAAGGGAAATTTCTTGAAAGACAAAAAAAAATAAAGGAATAAGAATCCCTTAACACTATTATGATATGGTATTACTTGGCGCACATTGATGGCAAAAGGAAGATTGATGAGTTTTAAAAAAAATGTGATTTATTTATATTTTTCATTTTTAAATTTTTTTTTTTAAGAAATTAAAAAAATCTTACGATTTTCGATTCGATACGATTCAACCCCTACTATGATTTACGATACGATAACGATTTTGACAACATTGCTTACACCTATGTGAACTGAAGACCTCTACGGCCATATATACGAGGAAAGCTGATGAATATTATGAAATAAAAATTGTCATTTTAGGGAGAAAATTCTCTTGCAAAACTCTAAAAAATCAAAATCTTTGAATTGTGCGGATTGTCCAAAATATCCGTTCTGATGTAGGATGCCCTAATTATGATGCATGCTTAAGAACTCATATAATCCAGCGGAAATAAAAGACAATAACAATAATAAAATCTAGCAGTAATCATCATGAACTAAGAAAATCACAAGGAAACATGCAATGGAACGGGCCATTCATCACAACCACGAAGTATGAGATTCAATTATCGCTATGGTTGGATCCGGCGAGGGATGGAACCTCCCGATCTTGCATGGCTATAACCCATCAATTAAAAGGAATCTCTAATCCAGGAAATCAAGAGATTTTGAATTAGGGATTTGAAAATCTGAAAGCTTAGGGTTTAGGATCAAAAATCAGATTTTGGGATTGTGGTTACCAAAACAAATAGGTTAGGGAAAGATAGAATTACCTAGAAGAAGGATTGGAGGGGCATAAGAAGCAAATAAAAGAAAGAGGGATCAAGGAAGAAGAAACATCACCATAAGAGAGAGAGAGAGAGAGAGAGAGAGAGAGAGAGAAGCACCAAGAGGCTTTTCATTAATCAATAATCAATAACTAATTCGAGTTTAGGGCTTTAGCCCACTTAAATAAGCAAATAAAGACATGAAAGTACTAAAATACCCCAAAAACTAAGAAAAACGCATAACTAACAAAAGTGCGGGAAAGTTCGGGCGCTCAGTCGGGCGCCTGAAGTCGTCCGAAAACCTCCAGAGAGGTTCGGGCGCTCGACAGATAAGGTTCAGGCGCCCGAAGGCTATGGTCGAGCGCCCAATCAGGCGCCCGAAGAAAGTGGTCAGGCGCCCGAAATCTTCAGTTCTTCGGTCTTCTTTCTCCTTTCTTCCCTCACATGTGTCTTCCCTGAGTGGGGTCTTCTGTGTGTCCAATCACATGTGAAGGGTCTTCAGCGGGTTTTCAGTTCCTCAATAATCGCATATCCACAAGGACCACTTGTGGTTGGCACTTTCTTCGTTGGTATACCTTGAATGCTTTTGTGTCCACATCACGTTCTTCTCCTCTCTTCTTTCTTATCCACCCTATGTCATCTTTGCCTAACAAAGTTTAACAGGGACTGTTAAGAAACAATGCTATATGTCAAGAAATTTGTGTAATTCCTATGAGGGCATTCTTTGTAATTCCTATGTACTATGAGGATATGCTTGTAATCTATTAAATCTTTTAGGGTGCATTTGGCTGCACTAGATATCATGAAAATCATGAAATTTCATAACATTTGGTGCAACCAGATGACCCTTAGGATTCATTTCTCCAAGATCTCTCCAGAGAAACTAAAGAAAATTTATAAAATCTTCCCAAATAGACTTGAGAATCCTATAAATACCATACCTTTGTATACATTCCATTCATTTAATAGGAAACAATTTCCAAGAACCAAGCAAAATCTGGATGGTAAAAGTAAAATGGTGACCGATCCAAATCCATGACAAAAGCAAATGATTAGTATCATCTTCTCGATGTAATTTTTGGATTCTCCTCCATCTACAATGGGGTCAGCAACTTGGATAGCTTGGAATTCCTTACAAGTATGCCATGAATATAGTTGAAGAGTAACAACCATTTCTAAAATTGGTGAACTATTCCTAGTGCAGACCCAGCTCAAACATGACTCTTAAGTAACAAACTTTGTTAGTACACCTTTTGTTGTCAATTGGCGTGTTGGTTGGTCGCGTCTTGTCATATGAGCCCCGGTCGAAGAATTGAAGAATCACGTCTTGAAGATTACGCTTCGTCCATTGCTCAAGCTCATGCTGGAACAAGATCCCAGGTAAGTTGCATATAGATTGACCATAGGAAACCCAAAACATCAAAAGAATGGCGTAAAAACTCACATATCCTATCCCCATTCCTCTCGACCCTTGCACAAGTTGATCAGGCTTGTGTACCTTACATTGGTGCTATATATAAATGAAGATATGTCCATATATTGGATCCTCTGCACCAAATCGCTGTATACTTCACATCTTGAAGTGATCCTCTGCTGTGTTGAGAATCTTGGTCATGCAAGCTCACTATGTCTAAACAGCAGCCAGGCCTCTCAATCATCTCAGCTATCTTGCTGTGTTAAGATCAGATGGACAACTTGCTGTGAGTTAAGATTACGGACAGCAGACCGGTCTTGACTGGTCGGCCATCAGATTGCATTGTCCAGCAGGCTTAGCCGACCGGTCATGACCGGTCGGCCAGGAAAAATGATATACTCCAGCAAGCACTGCCGACCGGTCAAGACCGGTCGGCCAGACGTTTCAAGAAGATCCAGCAAAGGGGTCCGACCGGTCATGACCGGTCGGCCCAGGTAGTGCAGCCTCTACAGCAAGAGGGTCCGACCGGTCATGACCGGTCGGCCCAGGTAGTGCAGCCTCTACAGCAAGAGGGTCCGACCGGTCATGACCGGTCGGCCCATGGTATATAGCCTCTCCAGCAAGGGAGTCCGACCGGTCATGACCGGTCGGCCTGTCCCATATGTGCCTTTGGTTTTTGAACGCTGACCGGTTCGTCCGGCCGGTCGAGTCCTATCTCTGACAGGTCGGACGTGACCGTTTTAGATCCGTTGGGGCTATCATTTGGGGCTCTATAAAGCCAGGTTTTGAGGTCTTTCTTGGCAGGCATTCAACACCCATTCAGAGCTGAGAGTGAGAGAGCATTTACTTTCATCCTTCCTCCCTCTTAACTCCCTTGAGTTCATCATTCAAACTTGGCCATTAATGGCTTGTCATTGAGTATTCTAAGCTCAGTTTGAAGTATGAACTCAAGACTTTCATTCATGGCTGACCTACCTTCCGAAAATCATTATTAGGTCACTTAAAGCCATTGAATGAGTGAAGATTGGTAGTTCCCTCATTACCATTGCATTGAATAGGCAAGAGGAACTAGACCAACTCTCTCCCAACTACCCGGCATCAACATATCCTCATCATTTGCATCGGTAGCTGATCTTGGGAGCTCAAAAGAGGAGCTGAAGCACGTGGAGCTGAAGCTACTCATCAAAGGCATCGAATCGGGGCTCAAACGTCTAGGTATGTCTAGTATTTGAGAGTCCATCTTTTAAATCTCTATTCCCTGGATTGGGAAACTCCGGCGGGAGGGTACGTGACCATCCTTGGATTAGGATTGGTGAGAGTTTGAGATCCAAACTCGTCAAGTCCCTGGATTGGGCCATCGGCGGATGGTATACGCGGTCCTAGAGCAAAGGATGTCAAGGTTGATGGTTAACCTGATTTAAAACCAAGACTATAGTGAAATCCGGTGGTCTCATAGGTTGAGATCGTGAACCGGGAGTGGAGTAGGGAAACCGAACCACTATAAATCGCCTTACATTTTGAGATTGAATGATTGCTATGTGTTGAATGGTTTAGTCAATCATGAATGCTAGCTGTTTGATGAAATGCCTATGATAGTCCTTGCTTACAAACTGCTCATATAAATGTCTGAATGCTATTGTGATTGTCTTAGTTGATAAGATTGTCTTGATCAGTTTTTAATTGTAATTGATTTTAAAAAGTCCTATTCACCCCCCCTCTAGGACATTAGGCATATCTCCAAGTATCTCTATTGGCGGTAAAACCGCAATTTCAATTGGTATCAGAGCGGGTTCCTCCGTTCAGGTTTAAAAACCCGGAGTGAGATCCTAAGAGAGCTTGAAAATATGTCTAGAGAGGACTCTTCATCCGTTACTAAACCTCCCTTCTTTGATGGGTCTAACTATCCATATTGGAAAGCCCGAATGCGCATCTTTTTGGAATCTATTGATTCGGACGTGAGGGATATGATTGATATTGGATATAAACCCCCAATGGTCACTATATGTAAGGAAGGTGAACCGGATGTCCTCAAGCCAAAAGAAAAGGCAATGTGGACCGATTATGATAAAGCTCAACGGGTCTGTAATGCCAAAGGGCTGAATGCCATCTTTTGTTCAGTATCTAAAGATGAATTTGGCCGGATTCAAAATTGCACAACCAGTAAGCAGGCATGGGACATCCTTGAGGTTACTCATGAAGGAACAAGCATTGTTAAAAACTCAAAACTTCAGCGCCTCTCCACACAATTTGAAAATATTACTATGGAGGAGCATGAAACATTTACTGACTTCTATACCAAGCTGAACAAGATTACAAATGAAATGTGGGGCTTGGGGGATCCCGTTCCGGAGCATAGACTATGTAGGAAAATTCTGAGATCCCTTCCGGACCGGTTCTCTTCCAAAGTCACTACCATCGAAGAATGTAGGGACCTAAATACCATGAAAGTTGAAGAATTACTTGGGTCCCTCCAAACCTATGAGCTAGGTTTCAAAACTCCCTCTAAATCCAAAAGTACAGCCCTGAAATCTTCCCACAAGAAGCAAGAGTTTGAATGTGGGAGTGAGGAAGATCCTGATTTAGAAGAAATGGCACTTATGGCCAAGAAATTTCAAAAATTCTTCAAAACTAAAGGAAATACCTCTAGAAGGAAACCCTACCAGAAGGGTAAACCTTTTGACTCCAAGAACAACAAAGGAAAATTTCTTAAGTCAAAAGATCCTCAATGCTACAAGTGTAGAGGATTTGGTCACATTGCATCCGAGTGCACCAATAACAAAGCCAAGAAAAAGGCAATGGCGGCTACATGGGATGAGACTGAAGAATCTGAATCAGAATCAGTCCTATACCAAAGTGAGGAGGAGCAAGGTTCAATCAGAATTTTAATGGCCTCCATTACTGATATTGTACCTCAAATTGAGCCCATTGCAAAGACCACCGGAGACATTGATGATCATGAATCCTCCAACACAGAAAATGATTCCTTGAGTGATGATGAGGATGAGGAGGAAGGCCTTCAGGAGGTTTATAACCAACTATACATTGAAAATATAAATACCATCAACAAGTTGGGCCAAATGAAGGCTGAAAATGACAAACTGATGAAAAATCTTGACGGATTGAAAATAGAGAATCAAAAGTTGAGTCAAGACTTAGAAGAGCTGAAAAAGAAGAATGATGAGCTTGAACAAGAAAAGAAAGAGTTTATAAGTGGTGAATCTCTCGACAAGCATGCTAGACTTGAGAGAGAACTCAAAGAGGCGAACAATGAAATCAATCGTCTTAAGTGTCAAGTCGTTGACTCTAGAAGACGGTTCGCTCAAGGAGAAGAAAACTTGGAAAAACTCCTCGGTGTTGCAAGATCACCAATGGACAAAAGAGGTTTGGGCTATGATAGTCACACTTCAAAAACCACCTCAGTCCATCCAATTATAAAAAATGGTCATGGTGCATCCGGAAGTAAAACTAGAGCATCTCCTATCTGCCATGCTTGTGGAGACATTGGCCACTTAAAATTTGAGTGCTTGGTATTCAAAAATCAGGTCAGAAACTTGAAAGGTAAATTTGTACCGACCGGGAAGAATGTCCAAGCTAATTGGAATCCTCCCATGCATTCTTCACCTAAGAGGGGAAACATTCGAAAGAATTATCCTGCTTTTCCTAGGAAGGACAAGAGGATGGATGAACTATTGGAGCAAGTTAAAATGCTGAATTTGAAAACTGCTCTTCTTTTGCGTGAAAAAGAAAAATCTGATTCTCCCAAGAAAACTAGAGAATCTTATCATAAGAACACCCCTTATAAAAAGACAACAACTAAATGGGTTGTTAAGAACAAGTGCTTAGTCATTCATACTGCCTTAAAAGCTGGGAATACTCCTAGATGGTACTTGGATAGTGGTTGTTCTAGACACATGACAGGTGATAGATCTCAATTTTGTGCATATGACGAATTTGATGGTGGGTCTGTCACATTTGGTGATGGGAGCATAGCTAAGATCATTGGTAAAGGAACCATCACAGGGCCAGGTTTGCCTGAAATTGAAAATGTATTGTATGTTGATGGCCTTAAACACAACCTACTGAATATCTCACAGATTTGTGATGAAGAGCACTCAGTAAGCTTCTCCAAAGATATGTGCAAGATCATGAACTCCACAGGAAAATTAGTCATGAAAGGTCTACGCACAAGAGACAATTGCTATGTCATTGAAAATCACAACAATTCAAGCTCCTCCACCATGTGTCACATGGCCGTTCAGGATGAAACGGAATTATGGCACCATCGACTCGGTCATGTACATTATAGAAATCTGTTCAAATTAAGTCAGAAAAATTTGGTGAGAGGTCTACCCAAGATGGGTAGAAGACCAAATACTGTGTGCGCCGCATGCCAAAAAGGTAAACAAATCAAGGTTGCACACAAGAGAACCTCTATCCTGGTAACGTCAAAACCATTTGAAATGCTACACATGGACCTAGTCGGTCCTACCAGAGTACTTAGCCAAGGTGGAAAACGATACTTCCTTGTAATCGTTAATGATTACTCCAGATTCACATGGGTCGCCTTCCTAAGAGAAAAATCTGACACTTTTGAGGAATTCAAAAAACTAGTGAAGCGACTTCAAAATGAGAAAGGATACATGGTAGCAAGAATCAGGAGTGATCACGGCGGTGAATTTGAAGATCATCGCTTCAAGGCATTATGCGATGAATTGGGCATTCGTCATGAGTTCTCAGCTCCCAAAACACCTCAACAAAATAGGGTTGCTGAAAGGAAAAACAGAGTGTTGTTGGATATGGCCACAGCTATGCTTAATAATAAGAAACTTGCTCAAAATCTGTGGGCCGAAGCTGTTAACACTGCCTGCTATATTGTTAATCGAGTTTATTTGAGGGCAGGTTTAAACAAAACAGCTTATGAACTGTGGTGTGGAAAAACACCGAATGTTAAATACTTTAAGGTCTTTGGTAGTACATGCTATATTCTGAGAGACCGAGAAAATTTGGGAAAATTTGAATCCAAAAGTGACGAGGGTATCTTCTTGGGATACTCATTGAATAGTAGAGCTTTTCGTGTTTACAACCTTCGAACCTCATCTGTCCAAGAGTCAATCAATGTGACTGTGGACGATAGCTTGGATAAACCTGTGTCTCCAGGTGATGAAGAAGAAGATGAGGGCATATGCGAGATAGGTAAATCTGATAAACCACCCTCATCTCCAAATGCCCCCACTGCTCCTGGTGATGTTCAAATTGTCAAGGATCACCCCCTCAATCAAATCATTGGGGATCCTAGCATTGGTGTTAAAACCAGGAGGCAATTGGAGGCAGTCAACAGTCACCTGTGTTTCACATCAAAAATTGAACCAAAAAATGCTGATGAAGCTCTAAATGATGAATTCTAGATTCTTGCAATGCAGGAAGAGCTTCTACAATTCATTAGAAATGATGTATGGTATCTGGTCGACAGGCCAGAAAGGAAAAATGTGATTGGAACCAAATGGATTTTCAAAAACAAATCCGATGAATCTGGGAATGTAATACGAAATAAGGCTCGGTTAGTGGCTCAGGGATATTCACAAATAGAAGGCATTGATTTTGATGAAACATTTGCCCCTGTAGCCAGACTCGAGTCTATTAGAATTCTTATGGCTGTTGCTTGTGCTTTAAAGTTCAAACTATTTCAAATGGATGTAAAGAGCACCTTCTTGAATGGTATTCTTGATGAGGAAGTGTATGTTGAACAACCAAAAGGATTCATTGATCCTAAGTATCCTCACAAGGTTTACCGGTTGAAAAAGGCGCTTTACGGACTCAAGCAAGCACCCCGTGCATGGTATGAACGCTTAACTCAGTTTCTTATAGACCATGATTTTGCTAGGGGGAGCGTAGACAAAACTCTATTCATTAGAGAAGCCGAGAATTCTGTATTGATTGCCCAGATTTATGTGGATGACATTGTGTTTGGATCCACATGTGAGAAAATGTCCATCTCCTTTGCTGAATTAATGACATCTGAATTTGAGATGAGTATGGTAGGAGAACTCAACATGTTTCTAGGGCTTCAAGTAAAACAACTTGCATCAGGAATATTCATTACTCAAGCCAAGTATGCTAAAGACCTTGTCAAGAGATTTGGCTTAGACTCTGGTCGTTCTTACACTACACCTATGAGCACCACTGTTAAATTATCAAAAGACCTTGCAGGGAAAAGTGTAGATCAACATCTTTATAGAAGCATGATTGGTAGTCTCCTTTACCTCACTGCTAGTAGACCAGACATTGCTTTTAGTGTTGGTGCGTGTGCTCGATTTCAGGCTGATCCCAAAGAATCTTATCTTACCGCTGTTAAGCGGATCATTTGGTTTGTTGGAAGCACCACCGAATACGGTCTTTGGTACCCCTTTGATTCCTCTACAGATATTGCAGGGTACTCAGATGCCGACTGGGCTGGTAACATGGATGATCGAAAATCTACCAGCGGTGGTTGTTTTTATGTTGGAAACTGCCTTGTGGCATGGCACAGTAAGAAGCAAAACTCTATCTCTTTATCCACAGCCGAAGCAGAATACATTGCTGCTGGTAGTTGTTGTGCCCAGCTATTATGGATGAAACAAACCCTAACCGATTTTGGGATCAAACAAGGCACAATGATGTTATTTTGCGACAATACGAGTGCCATAATATATCGAAAAATCCTGTTCAGCACTCTCGCACTAAGCACATAGACATTAGGCACCATTTTATTCGAGAAGTGGTTGAAGATCAAATCATATCTCTCGAACATGTGCCTACAGAGAATCAGCTAGCTGACATTCTAACAAAACCTTTGGACTCGGTTCGATTTTCGAACCTCCAGAAGTCCATTGGTGTTGGATGTATCTAGTGTAGCTAACAAGTGTCTGTTTGCAGGAAAAATCTGAGGATTTAGCCTCTCTTTCTGTTCGTTATAGGTATATCTGAGGATCATGGCCTCTTTTCATTGCTGTTCACGTATATCCGGGATCATAGTCCCATTTTCTAGCCAATTATTGTCATATCTGGACCTCAGGGGTCCCTCATCTTGAGATTGGTGTACCTTGGTACACCATGACCATTGATGATGCACCCTAGCTAAGGGTACTTGATTTCAAAGGCCAGTCCAAAGGACAGACTCTATCCAGCTGTTCCAATACAGGATCCCTGTCAAAAGAAGAGAAATATTGCTGCTGACCGGCCAGCCGACCGGTCAAGACCGGTCGGGCGTCTCCCAAATCCCTCTGGACTCGTCCAGTTAAGCATGCCGACCGGTCATGACCGGTCGGGCTTTGAAGAGAAACCTGATGGTGGCCCTGTTTCCGTCCCACGACCGGTCATGACCGGTCGTGCGTCCCAGTGCAAGCCCCGTCCACGCGTGTGCCGACCGGGTAGGGGGTATTTAACCCTGTTTTGAGCCCATTTTAGGGCAGTTCTTCTCATTTCCTCACCTCCACCTGATGTTCCATTTCTCCTCTAGCTCTCCAAGGTGTTTTTGAGCTGAGTCATTGACAGATTTGAGGTTCTAACCTCCTCAACTTCACTTCTCTTGGTTGGTAGAGATTCCTTCTCTACACTCTCTATCTTCTTTTGTTCATCTCTTTCCTTCATCTCTTGAAGTCTTCTAGAGGTCCTCTTGCCCCTTCCATGTCATCCCAAGAGAGCGAGGATGAGTTCCCTTTGGGGAGGAGTGATCGTTCCAAGGCTAAACCTAAGCCTCCTCCTCGCGCTTTAAAGTCCAAGAAAGCCGCTTCCAAAGGGAAAGGGGCTGCCTCCTCTTCGGTTCCTCCTGCTAAATCTAAATCTATGGGGGCAAAAGTCTCATCCCATTCCACTCATTGGGATGATTTCAAAGATAAGGAGGTCGTCTGTGAGAAATCTGTCAATTTGGGTGATTTGTCTGACTTCGACGTGCGTTCGATGTTGGATGCCATCAATTGGGGCCCCGTACTTCACATGGGGGGCCCGGTCCAATTTGATGTTGTCAGAAAATTCTATGCATCCTGTATTCATGTCACGTCTTCTCCCCCCTCCTTCAAAGTCGAGGTTGGTGACCGGATTTGCCCGTTTACGTTGAAGTCCATCTCAGATTTTGTTGGGATTCCACTTGTTGAGGAGCCTTCCTTTGATTTTTCATCCTTGGGTCCCAAACCCAACCTAGTTATCGCTAAATTTTTGTGTGGTGAGGGGACACCCCAATGGGTGGGTGGTGCACTTCGAGCGTCCTCAATGACGTGGGACTTCCGCCTTTTGCATAATCTCTTTTTCCGAAATGTCTATCCGCGGATGAGCAACAAAGCAGATGTCTCCGAAACTATGTTTCGGTTGCTGTATCGGGTGGGTAAGGTCACTCGCTCTGTCTTCCCTCTCGTATCATGAATACCATCCAACAAGTCATCCTGCGCGACGACGGGAACTCCACTAGTCTGCCATTTGGGCATCTCATATTCTCCTTTCTTCCCTCACATGTGTCTTCCCTGAGTGGGGTCTTCTGTGTGTCCAATCACATGTGAAGGGTCTTCAGCGGGTTTTCAGTTCCTCAATAATCGCATATCCACAAGGACCACTTGTGGTGGCACTTTCTTCGTTGGTATACCTTGAATGCTTTTGTGTCCACATCACGTTCTTCTCCTCTCTTCTTTCTTATCCACCCTATGTCATCTTTGCCTAACAAAGTTTAACAGGGACTGTTAAGAAACAATGCTATATGTCAAGAAATTTGTGTAATTCCTATGAGGGCATTCTTTGTAATTCCTATGTACTATGAGGATATGCTTGTAATCTATTAAATCTTTTAGGGTGCATTTGGCTGCACTAGATATCATGAAAATCATGAAATTTCATAACATTTGGTGCAACCAGATGACCCTTAGGATTCATTTCTCCAAGATCTCTCCAGAGAAACTAAAGAAAATTTATAAAATCTTCCCAAATAGACTTGAGAATCCTATAAATACCATACCTTTGTATACATTCCATTCATTTAATAGGAAACAATTTCCAAGAACCAAGCAAAATCTGGATGGTAAAAGTAAAATGGTGACCGATCCAAATCCATGACAAAAGCAAATGATTAGTATCATCTTCTCGATGTAATTTTTGGATTCTCCTCCATCTACAATGGGGTCAGCAACTTGGATAGCTTGGAATTCCTTACAAGTATGCCATGAATATAGTTGAAGAGTAACAACCATTTCTAAAATTGGTGAACTATTCCTAGTGCAGACCCAGCTCAAACATGACTCTTAAGTAACAAACTTTGTTAGTACACCTTTTGTTGTCAATTGGCGTGTTGGTTGGTCGCGTCTTGTCATATGAGCCCCGGTCGAAGAATTGAAGAATCACGTCTTGAAGATTACGCTTCGTCCATTGCTCAAGCTCATGCTGGAACAAGATCCCAGGTAAGTTGCATATAGATTGACCATAGGAAACCCAAAACATCAAAAGAATGGCGTAAAAACTCACATATCCTATCCCCATTCCTCTCGACCCTTGCACAAGTTGATCAGGCTTGTGTACCTTACATTGGTGCTATATATAAATGAAGATATGTCCATATATTGGATCCTCTGCACCAAATCGCTGTATACTTCACATCTTGAAGTGATCCTCTGCTGTGTTGAGAATCTTGGTCATGCAAGCTCACTATGTCTAAACAGCGGCCAGGCCTCTCAATCATCTCAGCTATCTTGCTGTGTTAAGATCAGATGGACAACTTGCTGTGAGTTAAGATTACGGACAGCCGACCGGTCTTGACTGGTCGGCCATCAGATTGCATTGTCCAGCAGGCTTAGCCGACCGGTCATGACCGGTCGGCCAGGAAAAATGATATACTCCAGCAAGCACTGCCGACCGGTCAAGACCGGTCGGCCAGACGTTTCAAGAAGATCCAGCAAAGGGGTCCGACCGGTCATGACCGGTCGGCCCAGGTAGTGCAGCCTCTACAGCAAGAGGGTCCGACCGGTCATGACCGGTCGGCCCAGGTAGTGCAGCCTCTACAGCAAGAGGGTCCGACCGGTCATGACCGGTCGGCCCATGGTATATAGCCTCTCCAGCAAGGGAGTCCGACCGGTCATGACCGGTCGGCCTGTCCCATATGTGCCTTTGGTTTTTGAACGCTGACCGGTTCGTCCGGCCGGTCGAGTCCTATCTCTGACAGGTCGGACGTGACCGTTTTAGATCCGTTGGGGCTATCATTTGGGGCTCTATAAAGCCAGGTTTTGAGGTCTTTCTTGGCAGGCATTCAACACCCATTCAGAGCTGAGAGTGAGAGAGCATTTACTTCCATCCTTCCTCCCTCTTAACTCCCTTGAGTTCATCATTCAAACTTGGCCATTAATGGCTTGTCATTGAGTATTCTAAGCTCAGTTTGAAGTATGAACTCAAGACTTTCATTCATGGCTGACCTACCTTCCGAAAATCATTATTAGGTCACTTAAAGCCATTGAATGAGTGAAGATTGGTAGTTCCCTCATTACCATTGCATTGAATAGGCAAGAGGAACTAGACCAACTCTCTCCCAACTACCCGGCATCAACATATCCTCATCATTTGCATCGGTAGCTGATCTTGGGAGCTCAAAAGAGGAGCTGAAGCACGTGGAGCTGAAGCTACTCATCAAAGGCATCGAATCGGGGCTCAAACGTCTAGGTATGTCTAGTATTTGAGAGTCCATCTTTTAAATCTCTATTCCCTGGATTGGGAAACTCCGGCGGGAGGGTACGTGACCATCCTTGGATTAGGATTGGTGAGAGTTTGAGATCCAAACTCGTCAAGTCCCTGGATTGGGCCATCGGCGGATGGTATACGCGGTCCTAGATCAAAGGATGTCAAGGTTGATGGTTAACCTGATTTAAAACCAAGACTATAGTGAAATCCGGTGGTCTCATAGGTTGAGATCGTGAACCGGGAGTGGAGTAGGGAAACCGAACCACTATAAATCGCCTTGCATTTTGAGATTGAATGATTGCTATGTGTTGAATGGTTTAGTCAATCATGAATGCTAACTGTTTGATGAAATGCCTATGATAGTCCTTGCTTACAAACTGCTCATATAAATGTCTGAATGCTATTGTGATTGTCTTAGTTGATAAGATTGTCTTGATCAGTTTTTAATTGTAATTGGTTTTAAAAAGTCCTATTCACCCCCCCTCTAGGACATTAGGCATATCTCCAAGTATCTCTATTGGCGGTAAAACCGCAATTTCAATTGGTATCAGAGCGGGTTCCTCCGTTCAGGTTTAAAAACCCGGAGTGAGATCCTAAGAGAGCTTGAAAATATGTCTAGAGAGGACTCTTCATCCGTTACTAAACCTCCCTTCTTTGATGGGTCTAACTATCCATATTGGAAAGCCCGAATGCGCATCTTTTTGGAATCTATTGATTCGGACGTTAGGGATATGATTGATATTGGATATAAACCCCCAATGGTCACTATATGTAAGGAAGGTGAACCGGATGTCCTCAAGCCAAAAGAAAAGGCAATGTGGACCGATTATGATAAAGCTCAACGGGTCTGTAATGCCAAAGGGCTGAATGCCATCTTTTGTTCAGTATCTAAAGATGAATTTGGCCGGATTCAAAATTGCACAACCAGTAAGCAGGCATGGGACATCCTTGAGGTTACTCATGAAGGAACAAGCATTGTTAAAAACTCAAAACTTCAGCGCCTCTCCACACAATTTGAAAATATTACTATGGAGGAGCATGAAACATTTACTGACTTCTATACCAAGCTGAACAAGATTACAAATGAAATGTGGGGCTTGGGGGATCCCGTTCCGGAGCATAGACTATGTAGGAAAATTCTGAGATCCCTTCCGGACCGGTTCTCTTCCAAAGTCACTACCATCGAAGAATGTAGGGACCTAAATACCATGAAAGTTGAAGAATTACTTGGGTCCCTCCAAACCTATGAGCTAGGTTTCAAAACTCCCTCTAAATCCAAAAGTACAGCCCTGAAATCTTCCCACAAGAAGCAAGAGTCTGAATGTGGGAGTGAGGAAGATCCTGATTTAGAAGAAATGGCACTTATGGCCAAGAAATTTCAAAAATTCTTCAAAACTAAAGGAAATACCTCTAGAAGGAAACCCTACCAGAAGGGTAAACCTTTTGACTCCAAGAACAACAAAGGAAAATTTCTTAAGTCAAAAGATCCTCAATGCTACAAGTGTAGAGGATTTGGTCACATTGCATCCGAGTGCACCAATAACAAAGCCAAGAAAAAGGCAATGGCGGCTACATGGGATGAGACTGAAGAATCTGAATCAGAATCAGTCCTATACCAAAGTGAGGAGGAGCAAGGTTCAATCAGAATTTTAATGGCCTCCATTACTGATATTGTACCTCAAATTGAGCCCATTGCAAAGACCACCGGAGACATTGATGATCATGAATCCTCCAACACAGAAAATGATTCCTTGAGTGATGATGAGGATGAGGAGGAAGGCCTTCAGGAGGTTTATAACCAACTATACATTGAAAATATAAATACCATCAACAAGTTGGGCCAAATGAAGGCTGAAAATGACAAACTGATGAAAAATCTTGACGGATTGAAAATAGAGAATCAAAAGTTGAGTCAAGACTTAGAAGAGCTGAAAAAGAAGAATGATGAGCTTGAACAAGAAAAGAAAGAGTTCATAAGTGGTGAATCTCTCGACAAGCATGCTAGACTTGAGAGAGAACTCAAAGAGGCGAACAATGAAATCAATCGTCTTAAGTGTCAAGTCGTTGACTCTAGAAGACGGTTCGCTCAAGGAGAAGAAAACTTGGAAAAACTCCTCGGTGTTGCAAGATCACCAATGGACAAAAGAGGTTTGGGCTATGATAGTCACACTTCAAAAACCACCTCAGTCCATCCAATTATAAAAAATGGTCATGGTGCATCCGGAAGTAAAACTAGAGCATCTCCTATCTGCCATGCTTGTGGAGACATTGGCCACTTAAAATTTGAGTGCTTGGTATTCAAAAATCCGGTCAGAAACTTGAAAGGTAAATTTGTACCGACCGGGAAAAATGTCCAAGCTAATTGGAATCCTCCCATGCATTCTTCACCTAAGAGGGGAAACATTCGAAAGAATTATCCTGCTTTTCCTAGGAAGGACAAGAGGATGGATGAACTATTGGAGCAAGTTAAAATGCTGAATTTGAAAACTGCTCTTCTTTTGCGTGAAAAAGAAAAATCTGATTCTCCCAAGAAAACTAGAGAATCTTATCATAAGAACACCCCTTATAAAAAGACAACAACTAAATGGGTTGTTAAGAACAAGTGCTTAGTCATTCATACTGCCTTAAAAGCTGGGAATACTCCTAGATGGTACTTGGATAGTGGTTGTTCTAGACACATGACAGGTGATAGATCTCAATTTTGTGCATATGACGAATTTGATGGTGGGTCTGTCACATTTGGTGATGGGAGCATAGCTAAGATCATTGGTAAAGGAACCATCACAGGGCCAGGTTTGCCTGAAATTGAAAATGTATTGTATGTTGATGGCCTTAAACACAACCTACTGAGTATCTCACAGATTTGTGATGAAGAGCACTCAGTAAGCTTCTCCAAAGATATGTGCAAGATCATGAACTCCACAGGAAAATTAGTCATGAAAGGTCTACGCACAGAGACAATTGCTATGTCATTGAAAATCACAACAATTCAAGCTCCTCCACCATGTGTCACATGGCCGTTCAGGATGAAACGGAATTATGGCACCATCGACTCGGTCATGTACATTATAGAAATCTGTTCAAACTAAGTCAGAAAAATTTGGTGAGAGGTCTACCCAAGATGGGTAGAAGACCAAATACTGTGTGCGCCGCATGCCAAAAAGGTAAACAAATCAAGGTTGCACACAAGAGAACCTCTATCCTGGTAACATCAAAACCATTTGAAATGCTACACATGGACCTAGTCGGTCCTACCAGAGTACTTAGCCAAGGTGGAAAACGATACTTCCTTGTAATCGTTGATGATTACTCCAGATTCACATGGGTCGCCTTCCTAAGAGAAAAATCTGACACTTTTGAGGAATTCAAAAAACTAGTGAAGCGACTTCAAAATGAGAAAGGATACATGGTAGCAAGAATCAGGAGTGATCACGGCGGTGAATTTGAAGATCATCGCTTCAAGGCATTATGCGATGAATTGGGCATTCGTCATGAGTTCTCAGCTCCCAAAACACCTCAACAAAATGGGTTGCTGAAAGGAAAAACAGAGTGTTGTTGGATATGGCCACAGCTATGCTTAATAATAAGAAACTTGCTCAAAATCTGTGGGCCGAAGCTGTTAACACTGCCTGCTATATTGTTAATCGAGTTTATTTGAGGGCAGGTTTAAACAAAACAGCTTATGAACTGTGGTGTGGAAAAACACCGAATGTTAAATACTTTAAGGTCTTTGGTAGTACATGCTATATTCTGAGAGACCGAGAAAATTTGGGAAAATTTGAATCCAAAAGTGATGAGGGTATCTTCTTGGGATACTCATTGAATAGTAGAGCTTTTCGTGTTTACAACCTTCGAACCTCATCTGTCCAAGAGTCAATCAATGTGACTGTGGACGATAGCTTGGATAAACCTGTGTCTCCAGGTGATGAAGAAGAAGATGAGGGCATATGCGAGATAGGTAAATCTGATAAACCACCCTCATCTCCAAATGCCCCCACTGCTCCTGGTGATGTACAAATTGTCAAGGATCACCCCCTCAATCAAATCATTGGGGATCCTAGCATTGGTGTTAAAACCAGGAGGCAATTGGAGGCAGTCAACAGTCACCTGTGTTTCACATCAAAAATTGAACCAAAAAATGCTGATGAAGCTCTAAATGATGAATTCTGGATTCTTGCAATGCAGGAAGAGCTTCTACAATTCATTAGAAATGATGTATGGTATCTGGTCGACAGGCCGGAAAGGAAAAATGTGATTGGAACCAAATGGATTTTCAAAAACAAATCCGATGAATCTGGGAATGTAATACGAAATAAGGCTCGGTTAGTGGCTCAGGGATATTCACAAATAGAAGGCATTGATTTTGATGAAACATTTGCCCCTGTAGCCAGACTCGAGTCTATTAGAATTCTTATGGCTGTTGCTTGTGCTTTAAAGTTCAAACTATTTCAAATGGATGTAAAGAGCGCCTTCTTGAATGGTATTCTTGATGAGGAAGTGTATGTTGAACAACCAAAAGGATTCATTGATCCTAAGTATCCTCACAAGGTTTACCGGTTGAAAAAGGCGCTTTACGGACTCAAGCAAGCACCCCGTGCATGGTATGAACGCTTAACTCAGTTTCTTATAGACCATGATTTTGCTAGGGGGAGCGTAGACAAAACTCTATTTATTAGAGAAGCCGAGAATTCTGTATTGATTGCCCAGATTTATGTGGATGACATTGTAATAGTTTATCAACCCTGATACACAATAGACTTGAACATCTCATTTTTTTTCCTCTTTTCTAATATATTTCCTTAAATTTTTTGGCATAGAAAAAAAAATTTGATCGATGCAATCCGATATAGTCCATATCGTATTACCTTCAGCCGAGCCAATACGAACCCCAATACCGATATTCAAAATCATGGTCCCACAGTCCGTTTGAAGATCCCCACATATTAAGATGTGTTTGTGGCTTGATTCTTTAGAGTCTTTATTTAGTGAAGAATTTGGGGATCTTTAATAAGATCTTATGTGTAATTAAGCCATTACTAGTTCCCTACTTTGTGATCTTTTAAGGTCTACAATCTTTCTAATGGGTGTTATTTCCAAGGTATTTAATAACGATAACGATGGCCCTTACAACCCTTAAGGGTTTAAAAAAATTAAAGGACGAAACTACATCGGCCCTGTATCAAACATTACGAGCTCATATTAGTCCATTACGGTCCCGTATCAGCCTACTGCAGGCCATTTTTTTAGAATGACCATTACAGTTCCATATCACAAAGGGTCCCACCGTTACAGTGACGTAACCTTTTTTCAATACCATGGTTATTTCCCCTTTTTGTTTTTGAAATTTAGATGCCAATTTTTAGGATATGATTTTGATCTAAAATTAGTAAAGTCTAGTAGATTTGAAAGTTCTCCTGAGATCTTTATATTTTGTACTTACACCCAGTGTTGTCAAAATCTTACGATTTACGACTTACAATATACGATTTTAATTGAATCTTAAGCAAAACAATTTAAATCCCAACCTTGAATCCCTTTTTATATGAATCTTACGATTCTATAATTTGAATCCTATGATTTATGATTCAAATCCCAATTTACGATTCAAATTATATTTGTTCTCTTCTATTTTAAGCTTCACTTGGCTTTCATTTTATGTTTTTTAAATTGGTGGAAGCTTTAAGAATCATTTAAAAATAGTAAATTATTTTATTTGTTCTTTATAAGAGATTAAATGATATATATTCTCTTCAATGTTAAATCATGTAGCTTATTTTTGTTATTTCTTACTTCTTAACTGGTCAAAATACCAAATTGATGTATGACAACCTATAATGTTTTTATGGATGGTTACAATCATATTGCTGACTTATATACATTGTGGAATGATGGTTAGAAATCAAAATATCCTTTTTATTTTTTCGGTCTACAGTATCAAAGGCTACTTTTCCATCGTGATTATACATTCAAGAAAGGTAACAAGAACATAAATTATTAAAGGACCCTTGTATTTTTTTTAAGGGAAATTTCTTGAAAGACAAAAAAAAATAAAGGAATAAGAATCCCTTAACACTATTATGATATGGTATTACTTGGCGCACATTGATGGCAAAAGGAAGATTGATGAGTTTTAAAAAAAATGTGATTTATTTATATTTTTCATTTTTAAATTTTTTTTTTTAAGAAATTAAAAAAATCTTACGATTTTCGATTCGATACGATTCAACCCCTACTATGATTTACGATACGATAACGATTTTGACAACATTGCTTACACCTATGTGAACTGAAGACCTCTACGGCCATATATACGAGGAAAGCTGATGAATATTATGAAATAAAAATTGTCATTTTAGGGAGAAAATTCTCTTGCAAAACTCTAAAAAATCAAAATCTTTGAATTGTGCGGATTGTCCAAAATATCCGTTCTGATGTAGGATGCCCTAATTATGATGCATGCTTAAGAACTCATATAATCCAGCGGAAATAAAAGACAATAACAATAATAAAATCTAGCAGTAATCATCATGAACTAAGAAAATCACAAGGAAACATGCAATGGAACGGGCCATTCATCACAACCACGAAGTATGAGATTCAATTATCGCTATGGTTGGATCCGGCGAGGGATGGAACCTCCCGATCTTGCATGGCTATAACCCATCAATTAAAAGGAATCTCTAATCCAGGAAATCAAGAGATTTTGAATTAGGGATTTGAAAATCTGAAAGCTTAGGGTTTAGGATCAAAAATCAGATTTTGGGATTGTGGTTACCAAAACAAATAGGTTAGGGAAAGATAGAATTACCTAGAAGAAGGATTGGAGGGGCATAAGAAGCAAATAAAAGAAAGAGGGATCAAGGAAGAAGAAACATCACCATAAGAGAGAGAGAGAGAGAGAGAGAGAGAGAGAGAAGCACCAAGAGGCTTTTCATTAATCAATAATCAATAACTAATTCGAGTTTAGGGCTTTAGCCCACTTAAATAAGCAAATAAAGACATGAAAGTACTAAAATACCCCAAAAACTAAGAAAAACGCATAACTAACAAAAGTGCGGGAAAGTTCGGGCGCTCAGTCGGGCGCCTGAAGTCGTCCGAAAACCTCCAGAGAGGTTCGGGCGCTCGACAGATAAGGTTCAGGCGCCCGAAGGCTATGGTCGAGCGCCCAATCAGGCGCCCGAAGAAAGTGGTCAGGCGCCCGAAATCTTCAGTTCTTCGGTCTTCTTTCTCCTTTCTTCCCTCACATGTGTCTTCCCTGAGTGGGGTCTTCTGTGTGTCCAATCACATGTGAAGGGTCTTCAGCGGGTTTTCAGTTCCTCAATAATCGCATATCCACAAGGACCACTTGTGGCTGGCACTTTCTTCGTTGGTATACCTTGAATGCTTTTGTGTCCACATCACGTTCTTCTCCTCTCTTCTTTCTTATCCACCCTATGTCATCTTTGCCTAACAAAGTTTAACAGGGACTGTTAAGAAACAATGCTATATGTCAAGAAATTTGTGTAATTCCTATGAGGGCATTCTTTGTAATTCCTATGTACTATGAGGATATGCTTGTAATCTATTAAATCTTTTAGGGTGCATTTGGCTGCACTAGATATCATGAAAATCATGAAATTTCATAACATTTGGTGCAACCAGATGACCCTTAGGATTCATTTCTCCAAGATCTCTCCAGAGAAACTAAAGAAAATTTATAAAATCTTCCCAAATAGACTTGAGAATCCTATAAATACCATACCTTTGTATACATTCCATTCATTTAATAGGAAACAATTTCCAAGAACCAAGCAAAATCTGGATGGTAAAAGTAAAATGGTGACCGATCCAAATCCATGACAAAAGCAAATGATTAGTATCATCTTCTCGATGTAATTTTTGGATTCTCCTCCATCTACAATGGGGTCAGCAACTTGGATAGCTTGGAATTCCTTACAAGTATGCCATGAATATAGTTGAAGAGTAACAACCATTTCTAAAATTGGTGAACTATTCCTAGTGCAGACCCAGCTCAAACATGACTCTTAAGTAACAAACTTTGTTAGTACACCTTTTGTTGTCAATTGGCGTGTTGGTTGGTCGCGTCTTGTCATATGAGCCCCGGTCGAAGAATTGAAGAATCACGTCTTGAAGATTACGCTTCGTCCATTGCTCAAGCTCATGCTGGAACAAGATCCCAGGTAAGTTGCATATAGATTGACCATAGGAAACCCAAAACATCAAAAGAATGGCGTAAAAACTCACATATCCTATCCCCATTCCTCTCGACCCTTGCACAAGTTGATCAGGCTTGTGTACCTTACATTGGTGCTATATATAAATGAAGATATGTCCATATATTGGATCCTCTGCACCAAATCGCTGTATACTTCACATCTTGAAGTGATCCTCTGCTGTGTTGAGAATCTTGGTCATGCAAGCTCACTATGTCTAAACAGCGGCCAGGCCTCTCAATCATCTCAGCTATCTTGCTGTGTTAAGATCAGATGGACAACTTGCTGTGAGTTAAGATTACGGACAGCCGACCGGTCTTGACTGGTCGGCCATCAGATTGCATTGTCCAGCAGGCTTAGCCGACCGGTCATGACCGGTCGGCCAGGAAAAATGATATACTCCAGCAAGCACTGCCGACCGGTCAAGACCGGTCGGCCAGACGTTTCAAGAAGATCCAGCAAAGGGGTCCGACCGGTCATGACCGGTCGGCCCAGGTAGTGCAGCCTCTACAGCAAGAGGGTCCGACCGGTCATGACCGGTCGGCCCAGGTAGTGCAGCCTCTACAGCAAGAGGGTCCGACCGGTCATGACCGGTCGGCCCATGGTATATAGCCTCTCCAGCAAGGGAGTCCGACCGGTCATGACCGGTCGGCCTGTCCCATATGTGCCTTTGGTTTTTGAACGCTGACCGGTTCGTCCGGCCGGTCGAGTCCTATCTCTGACAGGTCGGACGTGACCGTTTTAGATCCGTTGGGGCTATCATTTGGGGCTCTATAAAGCCAGGTTTTGAGGTCTTTCTTGGCAGGCATTCAACACCCATTCAGAGCTGAGAGTGAGAGAGCATTTACTTTCATCCTTCCTCCCTCTTAACTCCCTTGAGTTCATCATTCAAACTTGGCCATTAATGGCTTGTCATTGAGTATTCTAAGCTCAGTTTGAAGTATGAACTCAAGACTTTCATTCATGGCTGACCTACCTTCCGAAAATCATTATTAGGTCACTTAAAGCCATTGAATGAGTGAAGATTGGTAGTTCCCTCATTACCATTGCATTGAATAGGCAAGAGGAACTAGACCAACTCTCTCCCAACTACCCGGCATCAACATATCCTCATCATTTGCATCGGTAGCTGATCTTGGGAGCTCAAAAGAGGAGCTGAAGCACGTGGAGCTGAAGCTACTCATCAAAGGCATCGAATCGGGGCTCAAACGTCTAGGTATGTCTAGTATTTGAGAGTCCATCTTTTAAATCTCTATTCCCTGGATTGGGAAACTCCGGCGGGAGGGTACGTGACCATCCTTGGATTAGGATTGGTGAGAGTTTGAGATCCAAACTCGTCAAGTCCCTGGATTGGGCCATCGGCGGATGGTATACGCGGTCCTAGAGCAAAGGATGTCAAGGTTGATGGTTAACCTGATTTAAAACCAAGACTATAGTGAAATCCGGTGGTCTCATAGGTTGAGATCGTGAACCGGGAGTGGAGTAGGGAAACCGAACCACTATAAATCGCCTTACATTTTGAGATTGAATGATTGCTATGTGTTGAATGGTTTAGTCAATCATGAATGCTAGCTGTTTGATGAAATGCCTATGATAGTCCTTGCTTACAAACTGCTCATATAAATGTCTGAATGCTATTGTGATTGTCTTAGTTGATAAGATTGTCTTGATCAGTTTTTAATTGTAATTGATTTTAAAAAGTCCTATTCACCCCCCCTCTAGGACATTAGGCATATCTCCAAGTATCTCTATTGGCGGTAAAACCGCAATTTCAATTGGTATCAGAGCGGGTTCCTCCGTTCAGGTTTAAAAACCCGGAGTGAGATCCTAAGAGAGCTTGAAAATATGTCTAGAGAGGACTCTTCATCCGTTACTAAACCTCCCTTCTTTGATGGGTCTAACTATCCATATTGGAAAGCCCGAATGCGCATCTTTTTGGAATCTATTGATTCGGACGTGAGGGATATGATTGATATTGGATATAAACCCCCAATGGTCACTATATGTAAGGAAGGTGAACCGGATGTCCTCAAGCCAAAAGAAAAGGCAATGTGGACCGATTATGATAAAGCTCAACGGGTCTGTAATGCCAAAGGGCTGAATGCCATCTTTTGTTCAGTATCTAAAGATGAATTTGGCCGGATTCAAAATTGCACAACCAGTAAGCAGGCATGGGACATCCTTGAGGTTACTCATGAAGGAACAAGCATTGTTAAAAACTCAAAACTTCAGCGCCTCTCCACACAATTTGAAAATATTACTATGGAGGAGCATGAAACATTTACTGACTTCTATACCAAGCTGAACAAGATTACAAATGAAATGTGGGGCTTGGGGGATCCCGTTCCGGAGCATAGACTATGTAGGAAAATTCTGAGATCCCTTCCGGACCGGTTCTCTTCCAAAGTCACTACCATCGAAGAATGTAGGGACCTAAATACCATGAAAGTTGAAGAATTACTTGGGTCCCTCCAAACCTATGAGCTAGGTTTCAAAACTCCCTCTAAATCCAAAAGTACAGCCCTGAAATCTTCCCACAAGAAGCAAGAGTCTGAATGTGGGAGTGAGGAAGATCCTGATTTAGAAGAAATGGCACTTATGGCCAAGAAATTTCAAAAATTCTTCAAAACTAAAGGAAATACCTCTAGAAGGAAACCCTACCAGAAGGGTAAACCTTTTGACTCCAAGAACATCAAAGGAAAATTTCTTAAGTCAAAAGATCCTCAATGCTACAAGTGTAGAGGATTTGGTCACATTGCATCCGAGTGCACCAATAACAAAGCCAAGAAAAAGGCAATGGCGGCTACATGGGATGAGACTGAAGAATCTGAATCAGAATCAGTCCTATACCAAAGTGAGGAGGAGCAAGGTTCAATCAGAATTTTAATGGCCTCCATTACTGATATTGTACCTCAAATTGAGCCCATTGCAAAGACCACCGGAGACATTGATGATCATGAATCCTCCAACACAGAAAATGATTCCTTGAGTGATGATGAGGATGAGGAGGAAGGCCTTCAGGAGGTTTATAACCAACTATACATTGAAAATATAAATACCATCAACAAGTTGGGCCAAATGAAGGCTGAAAATGACAAACTGATGAAAAATCTTGACGGATTGAAAATAGAGAATCAAAAGTTGAGTCAAGACTTAGAAGAGCTGAAAAAGAAGAATGATGAGCTTGAACAAGAAAAGAAAGAGTTTATAAGTGGTGAATCTCTCGACAAGCATGCTAGACTTGAGAGAGAACTCAAAGAGGCGAACAATGAAATCAATCGTCTTAAGTGTCAAGTCGTTGACTCTAGAAGACGGTTCGCTCAAGGAGAAGAAAACTTGGAAAAACTCCTCGGTGTTGCAAGATCACCAATGGACAAAAGAGGTTTGGGCTATGATAGTCACACTTCAAAAACCACCTCAGTCCATCCAATTATAAAAAATGGTCATGGTGCATCCGGAAGTAAAACTAGAGCATCTCCTATCTGCCATGCTTGTGGAGACATTGGCCACTTAAAATTTGAGTGCTTGGTATTCAAAAATCCGGTCAGAAACTTGAAAGGTAAATTTGTACCGACCGGGAAGAATGTCCAAGCTAATTGGAATCCTCCCATGCATTCTTCACCTAAGAGGGGAAACATTCGAAAGAATTATCCTGCTTTTCCTAGGAAGGACAAGAGGATGGATGAACTATTGGAGCAAGTTAAAATGCTGAATTTGAAAACTGCTCTTCTTTTGCGTGAAAAAGAAAAATCTGATTCTCCCAAGAAAACTAGAGAATCTTATCATAAGAACACCCCTTATAAAAAGACAACAACTAAATGGGTTGTTAAGAACAAGTGCTTAGTCATTCATACTGCCTTAAAAGCTGGGAATACTCCTAGATGGTACTTGGATAGTGGTTGTTCTAGACACATGACAGGTGATAGATCTCAATTTTGTGCATATGACGAATTTGATGGTGGGTCTGTCACATTTGGTGATGGGAGCATAGCTAAGATCATTGGTAAAGGAACCATCACAGGGCCAGGTTTGCCTGAAATTGAAAATGTATTGTATGTTGATGGCCTTAAACACAACCTACTGAATATCTCACAGATTTGTGATGAAGAGCACTCAGTAAGCTTCTCCAAAGATATGTGCAAGATCATGAACTCCACAGGAAAATTAGTCATGAAAGGTCTACGCACAAGAGACAATTGCTATGTCATTGAAAATCACAACAATTCAAGCTCCTCCACCATGTGTCACATGGCCGTTCAGGATGAAACGGAATTATGGCACCATCGACTCGGTCATGTACATTATAGAAATCTGTTCAAATTAAGTCAGAAAAATTTGGTGAGAGGTCTACCCAAGATGGGTAGAAGACCAAATACTGTGTGCGCCGCATGCCAAAAAGGTAAACAAATCAAGGTTGCACACAAGAGAACCTCTATCCTGGTAACGTCAAAACCATTTGAAATGCTACACATGGACCTAGTCGGTCCTACCAGAGTACTTAGCCAAGGTGGAAAACGATACTTCCTTGTAATCGTTAATGATTACTCCAGATTCACATGGGTCGCCTTCCTAAGAGAAAAATCTGACACTTTTGAGGAATTCAAAAAACTAGTGAAGCGACTTCAAAATGAGAAAGGATACATGGTAGCAAGAATCAGGAGTGATCACGGCGGTGAATTTGAAGATCATCGCTTCAAGGCATTATGCGATGAATTGGGCATTCGTCATGAGTTCTCAGCTCCCAAAACACCTCAACAAAATAGGGTTGCTGAAAGGAAAAACAGAGTGTTGTTGGATATGGCCACAGCTATGCTTAATAATAAGAAACTTGCTCAAAATCTGTGGGCCGAAGCTGTTAACACTGCCTGCTATATTGTTAATCGAGTTTATTTGAGGGCAGGTTTAAACAAAACAGCTTATGAACTGTGGTGTGGAAAAACACCGAATGTTAAATACTTTAAGGTCTTTGGTAGTACATGCTATATTCTGAGAGACCGAGAAAATTTGGGAAAATTTGAATCCAAAAGTGACGAGGGTATCTTCTTGGGATACTCATTGAATAGTAGAGCTTTTCGTGTTTACAACCTTCGAACCTCATCTGTCCAAGAGTCAATCAATGTGACTGTGGACGATAGCTTGGATAAACCTGTGTCTCCAGGTGATGAAGAAGAAGATGAGGGCATATGCGAGATAGGTAAATCTGATAAACCACCCTCATCTCCAAATGCCCCCACTGCTCCTGGTGATGTTCAAATTGTCAAGGATCACCCCCTCAATCAAATCATTGGGGATCCTAGCATTGGTGTTAAAACCAGGAGGCAATTGGAGGCAGTCAACAGTCACCTGTGTTTCACATCAAAAATTGAACCAAAAAATGCTGATGAAGCTCTAAATGATGAATTCTAGATTCTTGCAATGCAGGAAGAGCTTCTACAATTCATTAGAAATGATGTATGGTATCTGGTCGACAGGCCAGAAAGGAAAAATGTGATTGGAACCAAATGGATTTTCAAAAACAAATCCGATGAATCTGGGAATGTAATACGAAATAAGGCTCGGTTAGTGGCTCAGGGATATTCACAAATAGAAGGCATTGATTTTGATGAAACATTTGCCCCTGTAGCCAGACTCGAGTCTATTAGAATTCTTATGGCTGTTGCTTGTGCTTTAAAGTTCAAACTATTTCAAATGGATGTAAAGAGCGCCTTCTTGAATGGTATTCTTGATGAGGAAGTGTATGTTGAACAACCAAAAGGATTCATTGATCCTAAGTATCCTCACAAGGTTTACCGGTTGAAAAAGGCGCTTTACGGACTCAAGCAAGCACCCCGTGCATGGTATGAACGCTTAACTCAGTTTCTTATAGACCATGATTTTGCTAGGGGGAGCGTAGACAAAACTCTATTCATTAGAGAAGCCGAGAATTCTGTATTGATTGCCCAGATTTATGTGGATGACATTGTGTTTGGATCCACATGTGAGAAAATGTCCATCTCCTTTGCTGAATTAATGACATCTGAATTTGAGATGAGTATGGTAGGAGAACTCAACATGTTTCTAGGGCTTCAAGTAAAACAACTTGCATCAGGAATATTCATTACTCAAGCCAAGTATGCTAAAGACCTTGTCAAGAGATTTGGCTTAGACTCTGGTCGTTCTTACACTACACCTATGAGCACCACTGTTAAATTATCAAAAGACCTTGCAGGGAAAAGTGTAGATCAACATCTTTATAGAAGCATGATTGGTAGTCTCCTTTACCTCACTGCTAGTAGACCAGACATTGCTTTTAGTGTTGGTGCGTGTGCTCGATTTCAGGCTGATCCCAAAGAATCTTATCTTACCGCTGTTAAGCGGATCATTTGGTTTGTTGGAAGCACCACCGAATACGGTCTTTGGTACCCCTTTGATTCCTCTACAGATATTGCAGGGTACTCAGATGCCGACTGGGCTGGTAACATGGATGATCGAAAATCTACCAGCGGTGGTTGTTTTTATGTTGGAAACTGCCTTGTGGCATGGCACAGTAAGAAGCAAAACTCTATCTCTTTATCCACAGCCGAAGCAGAATACATTGCTGCTGGTAGTTGTTGTGCCCAGCTATTATGGATGAAACAAACCCTAACCGATTTTGGGATCAAACAAGGCACAATGATGTTATTTTGCGACAATACGAGTGCCATAAATATATCGAAAAATCCTGTTCAGCACTCTCGCACTAAGCACATAGACATTAGGCACCATTTTATTCGAGAACTGGTTGAAGATCAAATCATATCTCTCGAACATGTGCCTACAGAGAATCAGCTAGCTGACATTCTAACAAAACCTTTGGACTCGGTTCGATTTTCGAACCTCCAGAAGTCCATTGGTGTTGGATGTATCTAGTGTAGCTAACAAGTGTCTGTTTTGCAGGAAAAATCTGAGGATTTAGCCTCTCTTTCTGTTCGTTATAGGTATATCTGAGGATCATGGCCTCTTTTCATTGCTGTTCACGTATATCCGGGATCATAGTCCCATTTTCTAGCCAATTATTGTCATATCTGGACCTCAGGGGTCCCTCATCTTGAGATTGGTGTACCTTGGTACACCATGACCATTGATGATGCACCCTAGCTAAGGGTACTTGATTTCAAAGGCCAGTCCAAAGGACAGACTCTATCCAGCTGTTCCAATACAGGATCCCTGTCAAAAGAAGAGAAATATTGCTGCTGACCGGCCAGCCGACCGGTCAAGACCGGTCGGGCGTCTCCCAAATCCCTCTGGACTCGTCCAGTTAAGCATGCCGACCGGTCATGACCGGTCGGGCTTTGAAGAGAAACCTGATGGTGGCCCTGTTTCCGTCCCACGACCGGTCATGACCGGTCGTGCGTCCCAGTGCAAGCCCCGTCCACGCGTGTGCCGACCGGGTAGGGGGTATTTAACCCTGTTTTGAGCCCATTTTAGGGCAGTTCTTCTCATTTCCTCACCTCCACCTGATGTTCCAGCTTCTCCTCTAGCTCTCCAAGGTGTTTTTGAGCTGAGTCATTGACAGATTTGAGGTTCTAACCTCCTCAACTTCACTTCTCTTGGTTGGTAAGAGATTCCTTCTCTACACTCTCTATCTTCTTTTGTTCATCTCTTTCCTTCATCTCTTGAAGTCTTCTAGAGGTCCTCTTGCCCCTTCCATGTCATCCCAAGAGAGCGAGGATGAGTTCCCTTTGGGGAGGAGTGATCGTTCCAAGGCTAAACCTAAGCCTCCTCCTCGCGCTTTAAAGTCCAAGAAAGCCGCTTCCAAAGGGAAAGGGGCTGCCTCCTCTTCGGTTCCTCCTGCTAAATCTAAATCTATGGGGGCAAAAGTCTCATCCCATTCCACTCATTGGGATGATTTCAAAGATAAGGAGGTCGTCTGTGAGAAATCTGTCAATTTGGGTGATTTGTCTGACTTCGACGTGCGTTCGATGTTGGATGCCATCAATTGGGGCCCCGTACTTCACATGGGGGGCCCGGTCCAATTTGATGTTGTCAGAAAATTCTATGCATCCTGTATTCATGTCACGTCTTCTCCCCCCTCCTTCAAAGTCGAGGTTGGTGACCGGATTTGCCCGTTTACGTTGAAGTCCATCTCAGATTTTGTTGGGATTCCACTTGTTGAGGAGCCTTCCTTTGATTTTTCATCCTTGGGTCCCAAACCCAACCTAGTTATCGCTAAATTTTTGTGTGGTGAGGGGACACCCCAATGGGTGGGTGGTGCACTTCGAGCGTCCTCAATGACGTGGGACTTCCGCCTTTTGCATAATCTCTTTTTCCGAAATGTCTATCCGCGGATGAGCAACAAAGCAGATGTCTCCGAAACTATGTTTCGGTTGCTGTATCGGGTGGGTAAAGGTCACTCGCTCTGTCTTCCCTCTCGTATCATGAATACCATCCAACAAGTCATCCTGCGCGACGACGGGAACTCCACTAGTCTGCCATTTGGGCATCTCATATGCAAAATGGCTGGGCGTATTGGCATTGTTGGTACCGACAAATTTCACAAACCGGTCATCATCAACCGTACCATCATCGCTAGGATGGAGCTTACCAGAGACGCTATCCAGCGTCGTCTGCAGGAGCAGCAGCAGGAGCAGGCAGAGCCATCCCAGCTTGAGGCACCTCATATCTCTACTGGCCCTTCACATTCTTCAGCTCCGTCATCAGATCCATCCCCCGATCCTCGCGACGCTCCAGGTCGCTTCAGCACACCGCCTCGAGCTTTTTCTCGTCGGCACTCTCCTTCCGTGGATCCCTCTACCTACATTGCAGAGCTTCACCAGCTTCGAGCGGATATATTTCAGCGACTTGATAGGCTTGAAGGCCAGATCCTGCAGGGTCAGGCCACCATACTGGTGCAGCAGGAGGCTCTAGTCACTCGTCAGGCGCAGATAGAGCGTCGGATAGAGCGATGGGAGCGTGCGGCTCGTGGGGACATTCCTCCCCCTGATCTGGGCGATGGCACGGATTATTAGGCTTATGTCTTGGTCATAGTTACTTTTTGAATGACCAAGAACATTGTTTGTACTTCATGATCTATCTTTTTATGGGTTTGTCTGTACTTTTTGCGCGTTATGATACATCTTTACATTGGGCTGCTTGCCCATTTTGGTATACATATGGATGATATAGTTATATTTTTTCCTTGTTCGTATATTGAATATCTATCTTTTCATATGAGCTATCTGTTCCTTTTTTGAATATCCCTTGGGCGGTTGGATGGTTTGGGCGTATTTGCTCATATTAGCTCATGCATTGTGTTTTCTTTTCAGTCTAGATATACATCTGGAGGGGTGGTTGGTTGATTGGGCTATAAGCCCTCTGTGCTTTCATGTTTACTTGTATATCTGGCATGTATTGTTCTTTAAATCTCCTCAGGGCTTATATTTCCATATCTCCTTCCTGTGACATGTGATTGACATATTTTCGGCGCTAGCCTTGCAGCTTTCATAGGCATATCTTTTTTGCTGGCTAACCCTTGTCAATTACTAACAAAAAGGGGGAGAATCATCCCACCTAGAAGGTCCGATTATATCTTTTTGCAGGACTTTGTAGGTGCAAGCATTGAGGGGGAGATTTTGAAGAAAATCGAGTCTGTACATGTCCTTTTGTAAAGATTATGTTGTATATTTGTATAGACATGTATATGGGTGTATTTTGAGGGTCAATCATGATAAGGAGTCATGACTTGTCTAGGTTAGATGTTTTGTCACGCAATTGACAAAGGGGGAGATTGTTAGTACACCTTTTGTTGTCAATTGGCGTGTTGGTTGGTCGCGTCTTGTCATATGAGCCCCGGTCGAAGAATTGAAGAATCACGTCTTGAAGATTACGCTTCGTCCATTGCTCAAGCTCATGCTGGAACAAGATCCCAAGTAAGTTGCATATAGATTGACCATAGGAAACCCAAAACATCAAAAGAATGGCGTAAAAACTCACATATCCTATCCCCATTCCTCTCGACCCTTGCACAAGTTGATCAGGCTTGTGTACCTTGCATTGGTGCTATATATAAATGAAGATATGTCCATATATTGGATCCTCTGCACCAAATCGCTGTATACTTCACATCTTGAAGTGATCCTCTGCTGTGTTGAGAATCTTGGTCATGCAAGCTCACTATGTCTAAACAGCGGCCAGGCCTCTCAATCATCTCAGCTATCTTGCTGTGTTAAGATCAGATGGACAACTTGCTGTGAGTTAAGATTACGGACAGCCGACCGGTCTTGACTGGTCGGCCATCAGATTGCATTGTCCAGCAGGCTTAGCCGACCGGTCATGACCGGTCGGCCAGGAAAAATGATATACTCCAGCAAGCACTGCCGACCGGTCAAGACCGGTCGGCCAGACGTTTCAAGAAGATCCAGCAAAGGGGTCCGACCGGTCATGACCGGTCGGCCCAGGTAGTGCAGCCTCTACAGCAAGAGGGTCCGACCGGTCATGACCGGTCGGCCCAGGTAGTGCAGCCTCTACAGCAAGAGGGTCCGACCGGTCATGACCGGTCGGCCCATGGTATATAGCCTCTCCAGCAAGGGAGTCCGACCGGTCATGACCGGTCGGCCTGTCCCATATGTGCCTTTGGTTTTTGAACGCTGACCGGTTCGTCCGGCCGGTCGAGTCCTATCTCTGACAGGTCGGACGTGACCGTTTTAGATCCGTTGGGGCTATCATTTGGGGCTCTATAAAGCCAGGTTTTGAGGTCTTTCTTGGCAGGCATTCAACACCCATTCAGAGCTGAGAGTGAGAGAGCATTTACTTTCATCCTTCCTCCCTCTTAACTCCCTTGAGTTCATCATTCAAACTTGGCCATTAATGGTTTGTCATTGAGTATTCTAAGCTCAGTTTGAAGTATGAACTCAAGACTTTCATTCATGGCTGACCTACCTTCCGAAAATCATTATTAGGTCACTTAAAGCCATTGAATGAGTGATGATTGGTAGTTCCCTCATTACCATTGCATTGAATAGGCAAGAGGAACTAGACCAACTCTCTCCCAACTACCCGGCATCAACATATCCTCATCATTCGCATCGGTAGCTGATCTTGGGAGCTCAAAAGAGGAGCTGAAGCACGTGAGCTGAAGCTACTCATCAAAGGCATCGAATCGGGGCTCAAACGTCTAGGTATGTCTAGTATTTGAGAGTCCATCTTTTAAATCTCTATTCCCTGGATTGGGAAACTCCGGCGGGAGGGTACGTGACCATCCTTGGATTAGGATTGGTGAGAGTTTGAGATCCAAACTCGTCAAGTCCCTGGATTGGGCCATCGGCGGATGGTATACGCGGTCCTAGAGCAAAGGATGTCAAGGTTGATGGTTAACCTGATTTAAAACCAAGACTATAGTGAAATCCGGTGGTCTCATAGGTTGAGATCGTGAACCGGGAGTGGAGTAGGGAAACCGAACCACTATAAATCGCCTTACATTTTGAGATTGAATGATTGCTATGTGTTGAATGGTTTAGTCAATCATGAATGCTAGCTGTTTGATGAAATGCCTATGATAGTCCTTGCTTACAAACTGCTCATATAAATGTCTGAATGCTATTGTGATTGTCTTAGTTGATAAGATTGTCTTGATCAGTTTTTAATTGTAATTGATTTTAAAAAGTCCTATTCACCCCCCCTCTAGGACATTAGGCATATCTCCAAGTATCTCTATTGGCGGTAAAACCGCAATTTCAAACTTAACACCCGATGGGTACACAGACTGAATTGGATTTAGTACTACTGTAGTCTGTACTAGGTATATATCAAGACCCAAGCCTGGCCCCCTTATGCAAGTTTGGGCATGGTTACCCAAAGACCTAACCCGTTCCCTAATTAATTATGAACCAGAAGTAGTTCTAAGACTATAATAGATTTCGTAATCTCAAATCTCAACGTGACATGTTGCCATCTAAAAATAAGGGTGGCAATGGGCTAGGCAGCCTGCTTGGCCCAACGAGCCTGACCTAGCTTTGGACCGGGCTTGGACCTATTGGCTTGGCCCATTGTCCGAGCTCGAGCCTGGCACGCATGGTCCAATTAATTTTCAACCCGGTCTTAGGCTATACTCATTTTAACCCAACCCCACCTAGCCTGAACTGACTTCATATGTATATGTGCTATGTCCTACAACTATGTCATTCCAATCCTCGAATAGGCATCCAACGGACCTTCAATGTATATTGTTGTGTTGGTTTCATTCCTCTCGGTGTCTATTTCATTGTGCATGTGTGGCCCCCTTGAACAACAAAATTGATGATGTAGGATGAGTGAAACTAACCCAGGATGAATGAGGTGAGATCAAAATACACACCGGCTAGGCAATCAACAAATAAATTCAAGCAAATCCACACCATAAAATAAGAAATTCAGATCAACAACTAGATAGTCCTAGGCTAATCACATGCACGGTGCATGAAAATATGAAATATCTCAAGAATGGCCCCTTGGAAGTTAGGACTTCTAATCTAGCATAGGTAATGCCACATCCACATGAAGAAATAATGGTGCCAATAAAATTCAGATTTAGGGAAAAGGGATTCATTCAAAAATCAGATTTTCCTGAGGGGTTTTGGGATTTAGGAATTGGGATTTGGGAGTTTTGAGAATTGGGGATTTAAGAATTTAGGGATTTGGAAATTTTGGAGATTAGGGTTTGCGTTTTAGATTTATGACTGAGACTAGGGTTATTAGGGAGTGTAGAGGAGAAAGTAAGGGAGAATAAGATGAAGAAAAGGGGGACAAGGGGGTGTCCATACGTCCGTACGGCTGGTCCGAACGGACATGCATGTAGGTCAATGAAGGGTTGGGCTTTGAGGGTTCTGATGTGGAAGGGATGAAGGATGGAGGGGGTCTAGAGTTTGGAGAATTTGTGGAAGAAGAAAGGAGAAGGGGGTTGTGTACCTTGTTAGAGAAGAGAAAGAGAAAGAAAGAACCTTGGAGGAGTCCACCACAAAGCTAGCCTTAGCCCTTCCACAGTTGGATTGGAAGGGAGGGTTTCTTCACAAACCCTAAAGAAGAATGAAGGGACTTCTCAAGAGAGAACAAGCTTTCAAGCTCTCTTTTTTTCTTTTACTCCAAAACCAAGTTAGGGTTGGACCTCGCTGAACCTAGTTTTTCCTGGCTCAGGCTTGGGCATGCTATGTAGGCCCATGTCAAGCTTCGGCCTCAAGCCTGGCCCATTATCACCCGTAATTGGAAAGATTCCTAAAATAGTAAGCTGCCTACAATAATCGATATCCTCTTAAGTTGAGAAAGAAAGCATTCTTTGGAGAGAAAAAAAGGTTTTAGAATAAAAAATAAAAGAAACAAAATGAAGATAAAGGCCATTCAAGAACCAAGCTATTTACAATAATTTTAATCCTCTTGAGTTGTGAAAGAAAACATTCTTTCAAAATGAGGTTATGGAATAAACAATAGAAGAAACACAATGGAGGAAAGGGTTTCAAAATGAGGTTATGGAATAGGCAATAGAAGAAACACAATGGAGTAAAGGGTATTCACTCTTTAGTGGCATGTAGCAAGGAAGCTCCAAACTGGGCCAACATGTTCTGAAGAGCTTCTGCTCCAATCCCATCCAAACCAGCTGCGGCACGGAATGTGTACTTTTCTGCACTATCCGCATTCATGTACTTGATCTCATTCGATAAATGTGTCAGCTACGATCATTTAGATACAATAAATCCAATAGTCAGTATCCGAAACAGACACGTATCAAAACAGGAGTAACAAAAACTAGAACTTCATACAGTTTCGGTTTTCCACAGAGGCCCTCCAAAAAATTCTTTCACAGTATGCCTCTTAACCTGAAACGGATATCGAGTGGAAACCTTTCTTTTGCAACAGGAACCTTCAAATGTTGGTAATGTGGATGAACCTAGAAGACGGCAATAAAATGCATAACTTTAATAGGTAACACTAACAGTGGCATTCAATGAACATTTTCAGAGATTTACCAGTTGAAGGGAATGACATGCTACTTTTTAAAGGGGTGGAGAATCTGCAATGCATCCAGCAGGAACAGTTCAAAAACAGGATGTACAGATGACTGAGGGTGATTGTTGCAACCGCACAATTACAAGAACTTTACAAAACCCAAGGTGGCACTCCTATTCTAGACCCAGGTGGCTCATCAGGTGGCCACATGGTGAATGTGCCTTTGACAAAACAACAGGCCAGTAAACTCATCAGGCAAAAATGTATGGTTAAAAAATAAGAGGTCTCATGTCAACCAGTTGGCCCACAATTTATGGTCCACCAAGCGAATAAATTCAATTCTATAATGTGCATGCGACATTCAACTCTTCTATTAGGTTGGGCCAACCATGAGGGTGACCTTATGTAAAATCAGCCTTATCCACTCATCAGATGGGCCACACCAAAGAAAACAATTTTCAACCATTGCTAAATAACAAAATACAAGTGAGGTCCGCTTGATTAGTGGATGTGGCTGATTTTTTTACAAAGGTGATCCTCATGATGCGGACAAGTTGGATGTCACACACATATGAAAGGTTCTAGCTGGTAAGCAATTTTCTGGGTGGATGGTTGCTTGTTGTGCAACCGGTGGACTTGCCTCCTCAAAAATAATAACCATCAGTCCGCATTCCAAATTTCCACATACGAGTGACTCTCCTAATGAGTTAACTGGCTTTTTTCAGCCTAGGCATTTTTTATTTTTATTTTTGAAGAGTCAGCCTAGGCAAATTCACCACGGAATCTGCAGGACTAATGGCCTAGATTTTGCATAAGTGTGCCATTTGGGGAAGTGTAGGGCATCCATGTTAGATGCTTTCAGAGGCACCATTCCAAGTACCATTCCTTGCACATTAACCTTAGAAGTTAACAAATGAAAATAAAACATACCTAGAACTACGGGGCCTTTTGAATGGAGAAGTAGAGCTTTTCCTCCCAAGTCTCCTTTTTTCACTAGTAATTCTCTTCTGATTTGCATAAGTTGTCTCAATGCTGTTTGAAATTTCAACCAGTGGCTTGCCCGATGACATTCCAGGCGGAATTGTTCGTGAAGCAAGATCTTTTGCTGAAGAATTTCCAACTAACATTTGAGTTGCATAGAGGTCATCACTAGGAGACCTTTGTATACAACCTCTGTTACTGTTTGACCTGGAGATGCCCTCAGATGCCAAGCCATTTGCATCAGCATGTTTCAGTAAGCCATCCCTAGAATCAGTAGCCTCCAGAAGACAGGATGACTGCTTCTGGTTGAACATTGACCCTTTATGAGATGGGAATCTGTTCCCCCAATATTGGTTCATCGTAGCATTTTGGTACGGAAAGGAAGCATGAGAAACATCATCTTTGTTCAGTGAATTGTCATTGCTAGTTTTCTCTTCTCTAGGTAACAAAAACAGTGGATCATAAGTATCATCTTCGTTTGGTGATATCCCCAAGTCTGATTCACCAAGAAGGTTCCTTGCACGCTGCAATGCATCACTAGAAACTGATATAGATCTTCCACCTGCCGTTTGGAACTTAACTGGAGGCTGTTCTGAAGAAGATCTGCACATGTCGGAATTGAGAAGATTCGCAAGTACATCCTTCCTTGATTGGTTTCCAATTCCAGATGAATATTTATCCCTTGGACAGCTAATCGGACATTTTGGAAATGAACTAGCATCTAAGGTCCCACTACTATGTATGTTGGCAGTTCCAAGGTTTGCACTCACATTCTTCTCCACACACTGCGACTTTCCCCATCCACTCAGCCCATTAGTACCTGATTGTTTCTCTGTGTCTCCAGGACCTTGAGAAGTAAGAGGATTGTAGTTCTCCTCCAACCCCAACAATGTCTTAGCTTTGATGAGACCAGCAGATGATATGTTTACCATTTTACCAGAGCTCGTCTGGAAAAGTGAATTTGAGGAGTGGCAACAATGGTCTGCATCATGCTTACGCACTTGATCTGCATCAATAATGTGTTGAACTGAAGTTAAGCTATCTCCACAAGGAAACCCAAAATAATAATAATAATAATAATAATAAAAGACACTGAACACATGAACAAGACAGAAGAAAGAAGAAGGTTGAAGCTTACACCCTCCTAGATTCCAACGAAGCTTCCGACTAAGGTCAGAGATTACAATTTCCTAGATTCCAACCAAGCTTCTAACTACAAGATAACATATCCAGAATGCATGAACAATACAAAGGCTTCTTGACAGTAGTTGAATAAGGGTGGAGCAAGCTGTGTGTGAATTCATGAAGAATACAACTAGGCAGTAAACAAATAAGATTGCAACAAGTTATGTCCATGGGTGTGGAGGTGTGGGCGTGTGTTGTAGAGATATATGTATTTTGGGTGTGTGCGTTTGTATGCTTTTATGTACTTAACGGAGTATTGTAACTTTTCCCTTCTAATGATATATGTTTGTGTGTTTGTGTAGGTCTTTTAGACCTAACACAACATAGCAACTCTCTCAGTCGTTTCTCTTTCTCCATGTTTCTCATTTCTCTTCTTCTTCTCATTTTAGTTATTTATTTCGGTTTCCAACTTGATATCAAAGCGTCGATCTTTGCAGTAGTGGGGCCTGCTACTGACGCCGTCTGTGCACACAGATGGCGTCAGCAGCATACGGCCGGCCCATCTTTTTTTTTTTATGTAGAAGTGTACGGTTTGTTAGATCTGGATTTTAGGGGGATAAGAAAGTTTTCTGCATGGCTCAGAGTGGGTTTTGTGGTGTTTGTGCAGAAAATGAAGAAAAATCGAAAAAGTCCAGATTTTTGTCTTTCTACTATAGTGTTTTTCTGAAGGGTTTTGGAGTAGTTCTTCCACATAGGGTAGGTACGGTTTATCAAAAGCAATCCCCAGATACGAGTATCACAAAGGTTCGCCAAGGTTTGAGCATGCTATTGCGTGGTTCATGAGAAGCGGATGCATCGGTCCCTCGTTCTTTAAATCCTTTGCTGGGATTTCTATTTTTCTTTTTTCCCATTTTTTGATGATATGGGGTTGACGTATAGAGTGATATTGTTGGGATTGCAAAGATGAAATTCTTCTTCCGTGCCTAGATGTATGTTGCGCACACCAGGTGTTTGATGAAATGCTTCACCCAACTTCACATGGGAGCTGATTGTTATTGGTGGATCTTCCCTTCTACGTTCATCTTACCTTCCTTTCTCAGTCCTTTTTTTATGGTGTGAGTGTCCCTCCACCTTGTTGTTTGTTAGGAGTGTGTTGCACGTGATGCACACAAGTCTCCACTGCTATTGTGTGTGTTCTCTCGAGTGTTGCACGTGATGCACACTCATTGTTATTGCTTGTGAGAGAATTTGCATGTGTGACAAGTTATTGACTCGATTGTTGTCAAGCTTTGTTGTAGCCATGTTCTTAAAGAGAAGAATCTACAGTTGAAGGAAGTCCGACCATTGGTTGGTGCCTTGCCATGTTGCATTTGAGGGGGAGCAATATTCCGTGCTCATTTTATTGTATGTATTTCAACTTATATGTATTCCAAGCTAAAGCATGATCAATATACATGCTTCAACTTGAGGGGGAGTGTGGAAATATATGAGTTTTGGGTGTGTGCGTATGTATGCTTTTATGTACCTTTTCCCTTCTAATAATATATGTGTGTGTTTGTGTAGGTCTTTTAGACCTAACACAACATAACAACTCTCTCAATCGTTTCTGTCTTTCTCCTTGTTTCTCATTTCTCTTCTTCTTCTCATTTTGGTTATTTATTTCGATTTCCTACTAGTGTGCCTGAACAAGTAGCCGAATAATAGTTCAACAAATTATACATGTGTGTGGGTGGGCAGCTACAGCTGATGCTGATGATTTAATTTGTTTTGTGTCTTCAAATTACTTCCATATGTCAGATCTAGGTTTTTGGCAAGTGATTCTTGTTCTTTTATGTTAAAAATATGGGAGATGGCATAGTTATTATTGCTAATCAAAAGACCAAGGTGCAAATAGGGACAAATAAATCGCTATCCTGGTTTGATGATCACCACAATCAAACTTGACGGCAAGGACTTGAAGTGGTCCCAGTTTGCAAAAAATGTTTATTGGGAGCAAAAGGAAGTTCTGGTATACCACGAGCAATAAAGAGGAGCCCACAGCAAATGACACATCCCATGACAATTGGAAAAGTGAGAATTTGAAAGTAATGTCATGGCTTCTTCACTCCATCAAGCCTAACATTAGCCAAAGTCCATTATCAAAAACAACACAAGATATATGAGATATCATTGCCAAGACATACTCTCAATTGGAGTCTATATGAACACAATAAGGATACCATGCCGAACCCGAGAAAACTTTTCTTCCCTGGCATGCTAGGGTTTGTGGAGATCAAAAGGGGGTCCCATCTTCCCCATTTAGAGAAGAAGAACTAGGGCATTGAGGGTGAGACACTTGGGAGGCAAGAACTTCTCAAATAGGTACGTGTCTTATCTTCTTCCTTGGAGTTCTTCATACAAGGTAAGGGTTGATCTCCTTCTCTATTTTTACACCCTTTGTCCCATTTGCAAATCAGATACTTAGTATTGCTTTTGATCTAGATGTTCACAGGCCGAGTGGAGGCACAAATCAATTTAGCTTCACATATTGTTCATCCAATTTCAATGCCTTCAAACTCGGTCAAGCCTTATCACATCCCAAGTTGAGAAAGGCTATGGTTGAAGAAATGTGAGTTCTTGATAAAATTCATATGTTGGAACTATATACTGAACTATGGTGCTCCTCCATACTACCAAACTACAGATAGGGGTGTCAATGGGCCGGGTTGGCCCGTCAGGCTTTCGGGCCTAGCCCGCCTTAGGCTGAACTATAAGGCCGAGGGTTGGGCTCAGGCTTAAGTTTTAAGCCCGTTCCTAAATCAGGTTGGGCTTGGAGTAAGACTTCCAAAGGCCCGATAGCCAGACCTGGCCTGTTATATTTTAAAACAGTTTTAAAATTCAAATAACATTTCAACCTTTACCCAAAGGGGGCAGAGCGGGAAAGCTATTTCACTATTTCCGAAAAGAGTTGCCAATTGGGGTGGGCCCCACCATAGTGTTCATGCAAAATCCACCCTACCACCCGCTATGTCACCCCATGTCAGGCCCAGACCTTAAAAACCAGCCCCATCCATGTTTTAAGTGGACCACACAATTGGAAAAGGTGTACAAAGTAATGCTCACCCTCATACTGTTTTCTTTTGTCTGGCCCATATGAATAATGGATGGGCTTGATGCTTCGACCTCAGGCTTCATTTTTTTGTTTACTATCTAATGGTTGGAGTGGATTTTACATAATCATCATGGTGAACCCTGTAAATATCAAGGGTGGACGTCTCTCTTACGACTGTTTCACTTCATGTGGCCCACCTGAATCACGAGTCATCCTGATTTTATGGCTATTGTCATAACAAATGATTTCACATATAGTGGTCGGAGTGTATCTCATATAAACATCATGGTGGGTCCCTTAAGAAATAAAGGGGGGGTTCCCGAGGAAAGTCATCGTAGCACGAGTATCACATGGGTGGCGTACCGGGGGGAGTGGATTAGGTGCAGCCCCAGCATGGCCACACCCAAGACAGTGTGACCCTTACCATAGGGCCCATCTTGATGTATGCTATATCCACGTCGTCCATCCGTTTTTCCAGATCATTTTAGTGCACAATCCAAAAAAATTAAGTAGACCCAATTCTCAGATGGATCAAACCATAGGAAAGGAATCAAACCATAGGAAACAGTGGTGATTTAACACACAACCGTTAAAAACTTCCTAGGGCCCACCCTAATGTTTTCGTAATATTTATTTGCCATCCAACATGTTGATAAGCTCAAATAAACCTGGATGAAGGGAGAAAACAAATATCAGCTTGATACAAAACTGTTGTGGCCCATTAATGTTCAATCACCATTGTTTCCTATGGCCTAGTTCACCTGACAATTAGATTTGCTTCATTTTTGGGCCCATGCCCTAAACAGATTTGGAAAAACGGATGGACAGCGAGGATATAGAATACATACATCAAGGTGGGCCCCACGGTAATGGCCGCACCGTTTTGGGTGAGGCTGGGCTGAAACTAATCCACTCCCGTCACGAGTTCTTTTCAGACGTGACTTTGATAGATCCCCCGATCCACTACGGTGGGTGGATCCCGACTACAAGGGCCACCTTGATGTGTCTATCTTATATCCATTCCGTCCATGGGACATTATCCCAGGAATTAAGTAGATATAAATCTCAGGAGGACCACACTGCAGGAAATAGTGGTGATTAACCATTAAAAACTTTTTTATGGGCCGCGAAAGTTTTAGATCAAGCTAAAATTTGCGTGGTCCCTTCATCTAGGTCTCTATGATCTTATCAGCAGTTCGGATGGCAAATAAACATTTCAATGGCCCCCGAGAATTTTTTATTGGTAGGGTTCCAATCACCATTGTTTCCTGTAGTGTGGTCCACCTGAGATTTGTATCTGTTGCACTTTTGGGCCCATGCCCTAAAATGAGCTGTTGAAACAGATGGACAACATGGATATAAGACACATACATCAAGGTGGACCCCACAATCAGGGATCCATTCGCCTCAGTGGATCGGAGATCCACTGAAGCTGGGGTCCTGTTTTTTCCATAAAGCTTTTAATAGAGAGGGAGGCCCACCATTTATTTTTATGGGGGCCCACCATAATGAGCTAGATCAAATCCACTCCAACCACTCGATACCAAATCAAAACTTACGTATGGGGCCCAAACATCAACCCCATGCATTATTCATGTGGCCCTCACAAAGGTAAATAGTTTGAAAGGCGAGTCTTGCCCTGTATACTGTTTTTCAATTACGTGGTCCACCCGAAACACGGACGAAGGTGATTTTTGAGACCTAGTTCTAACATGAGGTGACACACTTTGTGGTCGAGTTTCTAATCAAAACAAATAATTAATAAAAGCTTTCTCCTACTATCTTTCTTCATCTCTCTCACCTCCTCTTTAAGCTAACATTGCCATCTCTCTCCTCTAACCTCCTTCCATCTCTCTGCGCTCCAACCAAAGCACATGTCACAACCAAGCCCTTGTCTCCATTGCAAGCAACAGGGCTTTCAGTAATTGCAGCGGCAGCACTTGGGCCATTGAAACAGGTTCACCTCTCTCTCTCTCTCTCTCTCTCTCTCTCTCTCTCTCTCTCTCTCTCTCTACTGTGGGGCCCACCAAATCACATATCTGCCTGGGTACTGTGGGCCCACTAAATCACAAATCTTCCCAAGTAGGTGTGGGGCCACCAAAACTTTATTTTCATGAAACTTTTTTGGGGCTCGGGCCGGGTTTGGGATTTGGTTAAATAACGTGGGTCGGGCTTGGATAGAACATGGCCCAGCCCTAACCCGATCCGTTGACACCCCTGTTGTAGACAAATTTGGCTTTAAAGAGAAGTGAGGAATCGCGGTCGCATCTCCAAAATGCGACCAGCCCGACTCGTGCTCGACGAAAGGGGTCGCATATCAAAAATGCGACCAGCCCGGCTCGTGCTCGACGAAAGGGGTCGCATATCAAAAATGCGACCAGCCCGGCTCGTGCTCGACGAAAGGGGTCGCATATCAAAAATGCGACCAGCCCGGCTCATGCTCGACGAAAGAGGTCGCATATCAAAAATGCGACCAGCCCGACTCGTGCTCGACGAAAGCGGTCGCATCTCCAAAATGCGACCACCCCGGTTCGTGCTCGACGAAAGGGGTCGCATCTCCAAAATGCGACCAGCTCGGCTCGTGATCGTCGAAGGGGTCGCACCCAGAATGCGAGCACTCTTGATATGAACAGCTCCCGACATATGAGCGGTCGTGGTTTCTAGTCTCGGGCATGGATGGCCCTCATCTCATAGTACCAGCAGCCCGTACAGGCCGATTTCGGTTTATATCTATTTATAGTTCCGAATATCTAGAGACGTAATCAGCTAGACGTCTAGAATGTTTTGACTACTTCCTTAACAGCTTGCGTAGCAGGTTGGATCATTTAGATCTGTATAAATAGATGACTCTATTGATGATAAAGGTACAGAATACTCAATCTCTAATCTCCGTCATTTATTTGTTCTCTTTTCAACCTCACCTTATCTAACTTAGGCATCGGAGGGCCAACGGCTGGACGCCAGCCACCCTTAGTTATTTTCTGTCTCCTTTCAGGCTCAAGGAGGAAATCGTTTGGAGAGAAGGCGAACGTCTGGAGGACCCTATTACAAAATTCGACGTAAACAGTTTAGCGCCGTCTGTGGGAACGATTTGATCATCAAAGTTGGTCGTTCTTACCACTGATCAATATCCTTCCACAATGCCTCCTAAAAAGACTGTTCATCCTTCAACATCAAGGCAGACATTACCTCCGCCTGACGTTACGGAATCAGTGCATGTTCCTCAAACTACTTCAACGAACATCCCTCAAGGAGCTCCAAATGTGCCATCAGCGAACCCGTTATTTGAGGTTTCCGGAAGTCAAGAGGACGTCATGCGTTTCCTCGGAAATACCCTAATAACCCTCAACGCCGGAGTTCAAGCCCTGTCTAATCGGCTTGATCAGCATTTCCTGGAGCAGCAGAGACAACCTTCCGAAGGGCTGCCACCGCAACCCATACCAGCGGCTTCCAGACATTCTGTGGACGAGCCACAGGTCTAACCAAATCATCCTCCATCAAATCGAACACCGCTTGGCAACCAACCCCCTGTGCTACCTCCACATTCCATACATTCTAGTGCTTCTCGTCAACATCAATCTCAGGGGTCCACAGTCGAAACGTCAGGTTATACTTTACCATGGGAAGTAGACCTCAACAGAATCTATGATCGTTTTGATGTCATGGAGCAACGATATCGGGCAAATCGACCATCAGCTGTGGTGGCGTCGATACATCGATCCGAGTCTCCTTTCACCAACGAGGTCATGGGAGCACCTTTACCTAGAAAATATCGTACACCTGTCATCACTCCATATACAGGTATAGGCGATCCTCTCGAACACTTGGAAACTTATAGGTCTCTTATGGAGCTGGAGGGGCATGGGTCGGAAATCATGTGTAGAGCTTTTTCCCTAACCTTAAAGGAAGCAGCTCGTACGTGGTTCCGGGGGCTGAAGCCTCGATCTATCGGCTCTTTTTCACAGTTATCGGAGCTTTTCCTTTCTCAATTCATGGGAAGCATCCGCACCAAGAAGCCAGCGTCCCACCTAATGGATTTGAAACAGCAGCATTGGGAGACGATAAAGGAGTTCACAGTACGGTTCACTGCCGAAGCCGTCCAAACTGAAGGATATACCGAAGAAAAAGGCCTCACCACCCTCATAGCCAGAATTACGAGCGAAAAATTCAGATTTGCCTTAGATAAAAACCCTCCAAAAACCATGGCAGAATTCCAAGCTAAAGCTCAGAAGTACATCAACGCAGAAGAAGTTGCTCTGGCACGTCATGGTATACAGGGTAAGAAGCGCAAGCCGGAGGAAATCACGCCCCCAGATAAAAAATATCGACGTGATCGACGAGACCGCTCTCTCAAAAAGCCTTATTCTGGTAAATATCATAACTACACTCCTCTCAACCGATCCCATGAAAAGGTGTTAATGGAGATTAAACATAAACCATATGTAAAATGGCCGGCCAAGATCAAATCTGATCCTGAAAAGAGAGATAAAGGCAAGTTTTGTTACTTCCACAAAGATCATGGGCATAGAACCCAAGACTGCATATCTCTGCGAGATCATATCGAAGCTCTCATTCGAAAGGGCCATCTCCAAGATTATGTTGCTCGTCAAGGTCGATCAACAGAAAGGGCAAAAGTCTCACCCCACCAGAAGAAGTCGCCTCACCATCATACTTAACAAGAAGACCTTGAACCTACTGGCGAAATTCGCACCATCGTCGGGGGACCAGATTGCGGTGGCGATTCTCAAGCTTCAAGAAAAGCATACACTCGTAAGGCGTCCAAGAAGCCCCAACATATCTACTGGCTCGAACAGACGCCCAACGGGTCAAAAACCAGTCATCCTCCAATTTCCTTCTCCCTCGAAGATGCAGAGGGAATTCACTTCCCTCACGAAGACTCCATCGTAGTCGCACATAAGGTATCAAACTATTTGACTCATCGTATTATGGTGGATACAAGTAGCTCTGCTGATATTCTATACCTGGAGGCTTTCAACAAAATGGCACTCGCCAGAAGCCTACTCAAGCCAGTCTCAACTCCCCTCATCGGCTTCGGGGGCGAAGTGGTGACACCTGAAGGAAGCATTGACCTTCCAGTCACCTTTGGGGAGAGTCCAGCGAAGACGACTGTCTTCATAAATTTCCTCGTGGTGGACCGTAGATCAGCATACAACGCTATTTTGGGGCGGCCATCTCTTAATAAGGTTGGGGCAGCTTTACATCCTTTGTATTTGTGCATCAAATTTCCTACCCCGAATGGTGTTGGGGTTGTACGAGGAAACCAAAAAGAGGCCCGATCTTGTTATGAGATAGCCCTACAAGATCGAAAGAAAGCACAAGGACACCGGTTATGATGGTAGCACAAGGTTCATCCAACTCCCCAACGGATACCTCGTTGGACCCGAGAGAGGATGCTCTCCAATCAGGAACTCCCGGGGAAGAGACAGTATCGATTCCTTTAAATGAAGATGACCCATCCAAAGTTGTTTGTGTGGGATCCTCTTTGAGGAACGTCTTTCGAGCATATTTGATTTGCCTCCTCACTGAATATCAAGACGTGTTTGCCTGGTCTCACCAAGACATGCCTGGCATTGATCCTAGTGTCATCGCACACCGTCTGAACATCGACCCAAAATATAAACCCGTCCACCAGCGCCAACGTGCCTTCACTGCAGAAAGGCAAATGGCGATTAAGGCCGAAGTCGAGAAGCTGCTTACGGTCAATTTCATAAAAGAAGTAGACTACCCAGAATGGGTCGCGAATGTAATTCTCGTTCGCAAATCTAATGGCAAATGGAGAATGTGTGTCGATTATTCGAATTTGAACAAAGCGTGCCCCAAAGATAGCTTCCCGACCCCGCGAATCGACCAGTTGGTTGATTCGACAGCTGGGCATGCTCTGCTTAGTTTTATGGACGCTTATTCTGGTTATAACAAGATTATGATGCATCCGCCCGATAGCCAACATACTGCCTTCATCACTGACCGAGGTCTATATTGCTACTAGGTAATGCCGTTTGGTCTTAAAAATGCAGGGGCCACCTATCAGCGTCTTGTCAATAAGATATTCGCCGCGCAAATTGGCAGGAATATGGAAGTCTATGTTGATGACATGCTCGTGAAAAGTGTCATAGAAGACGATCACCTTTCAGATCTTCGAGAAGCTTTCGACCTGATGAGGAAATATCAGATGAAGCTAAACCCAGAAAAATGTGCGTTCGGAGTGTCTGCCGGAAAATTTCTTGGATTTATAGTCGGCCAGCGAGGAATTGAGGCAAATCCTGAAAAAATAAAAGCATTGATAGAGATGAAATCCCCAACCACTCTTAAGGACGTCCAACGTCTGGCTAGTCGCATTGCATCGCTAAATAGGTTCATCTCACGGACATCTGATAAATGCCTACCCTTCTTTAAGCTCCTCCGTGCCACAGCCAAGTCTGATTGGGAGTGGACACCACAGTGCGAAGAAGCTTTTCAACAACTGAAGCAATATATGAGCACACCCCCTGTTTTATCTAAACCTGTGGCGCACGAGCAACTCATCCTTTATTTATCTGTGTCCTCCACGGCCGTTAGCGTCGCCTTAATAAGAGAAGATTCCGGGATACAAAAGCCCGTTTATTATATCAGTCGAGCAATGGTGGACGCTGAAACTCGATATTCTGATATGGAGAAACTAGCCCTTGCTTTAGTCACGGCAGCCCAAAAACTGCGACCATACTTTCAAGCCCACGCTATTTTAGTACCAACAAATCATCCGCTACGACAAGTCCTTCAAAAACCTGAGGTTTCCGGACGATTAACTAAATGGGCGGTCGAGATCAGTGAGCATGACATATCGTTCTGCCCCAGGACTGCAATCAAGGGCCAGGCCGTGGCTGACTTCATCGCCGAATTCACATACTCCCCTTCCGATGATAATTCCGCGTGCAGCGACCAGCCCTCCTGGTCACTCTTCGTGGACGGGTCTTCAAGGGCCACCGGCAGTGGAGCGGGCCTAATTTTAGTCGCCCCAAACGGGTCGCATTTCCAATACGCTTTACGTTTCGATTCTCGCATCTCGAATAATGAATCAGAATATGAGGCCTTGATTGTTGGTCTCGAACTAGCAAACGTCCTTTCAATTCAGAGTTTACTCATTCACAGTGATTCTTAACTCATAGTTAATCAGGTACTCGGTGAATACGAGGCAAAAGAAGAAAGGATGGCTTTATACAAATCTCGAGTGCTCATCCTGCTTGCAAAGCTAAAGAATTATGAAATAATCCACATCCCTCGCGAGAAGAATAAACTCGCTGATTCTTTGGCAAAACTCGCCTCTGCACCAGAATCTGAGTTATCATATTCAATTCCTATCGAGCATCTTCAGAACTCGAGTATCGACCAAGCAACTCTCGAGCAGGTGATTGCGGTACATCCGTCTCCATATTGGATGGACCCCATACTCCTTTATCTCAGAGACGGATACCTCCCAGACGATAAGAAAGCCGCTTGACAAATTCGTCATCAAGCCGCCAGGTACACCTTACAAGATGGAATATTGTTACGTAAAAGTTTTTCTTTGCCATATTTGAGGTGTCTTCACCCAGAAGAAGCACATCGTGTTCTAAATGAAATACACCAGGGGGCATGTGGTAACCACCCAAGGGGGCGATCCCTAGCGTATAAGGCGATGAGGCAAGGATACTATTGGCCCACTATGAAGGCAGACGCAATTGAATTCTCTAAAAAATGTGACAAGTGCCAGCGATACTCTCCTATACCTCATGTACCGTCCGAGCAAATGACTCCAATTGATAGCCCTTAGCCCTTCACTCAATGGGGGGTCGATATCATCGGGCCCTTGCCTACTGGAAAAGGACAAACTAGGTTCGCGATAATGGGGGTCGATTACTTCAGCAAATGGGCCGAGGCAGAGCCACTAGCCAGAATTACTGAGAAACAGACCACTAAGTTCGTATGAAGAAACATCATATGCCGTTATGGACTCCCCCATACTATAATCACCGACAATGGAAAGCAATTCGACAACGCCGCTTTCGATGAATTTTGCGAAACATGGAAGATACGCAATATCCGCACTTCTCCCTATCATCCTCAGGCAAATGGGCAAGTTGAAGCAGTGAATAAAATCATCAAGCATCATTTGAAGACCAAGCTCGGTGAGTGTAAAGGCATGTGGCCAGAACTCCTGCCAGAAGTCTTATGGGCGTATAGGACTACGACTCACACGTCTATAGGCGAAACTCCCTTCTCCTTGGCATTCGGTACCGACGCGGTAGTACCAGTTGAAATTCAAGTACCCTCGTATCGGATCGAGCAATACGATCCCACTTGTAATCAGGAAAGTCTTCGACTTCACCTCGATCTCTTGGAAGAACGGAGAATTGCCTCCCAGATGCGAGCAGCAGCGTATCAGCAGCGCATTGCTCGCTACCGTAACGCTAAAGTTCAGCCTAGAGCTTTCCAGCTCGGCGATTTAGTCCTCAGACAGAACCTCGGAGCTCCTACTCGTTCGTTTGATCCGAATTGGGAAGGTCCGTATCAAGTCATCAAAATTGTGCGACCCGGTACTTATTATCTTGAAGACATGCAAAGAAGACCCGTACGTCGCCCTTGGCACGTGGAACACTTATTACGGTACTTCCCTTAATTCGATGTAATTCCGAACGACATTCCGAATGAATAAGAATTAAACTCATTCCTTTTGGTTGCTACTCCATTTAATTGGACTCGAATAGCCCCGAAGAGAATACATACATTCTCTTGGCCAATTGCCTACCCTTCGTAGGGTTAAGATCATTCTTGTTGGTTACTTCTCCATTTTATGGATCAAAAATAGCCCTGAAGAGAACATACATGTTCTCTTGACCAATCTTCTACCCTTGGTGGAATCAAAACCTCAATCGATAGACCAGTCTATCTCAACGCGGACATGGTCATACGACCCCCGGATTGAGTCTAATTCACTTTTTCATGAGTTAGTTATGCGAGCAGTCAGTATACGATCAAAACAAGATAGAAAAAAGAAAAGATGAAAGAGGACTACCTCTGCGAAGAGGTTTGCACCGGAAGCAAAGGAGAAGAAGAAAGAAGAATACCCTGCAGCCGAAAATTCGAAAATGAAGGAAATTCTGCAGGATCTGATATTTATACACAATCATTTCGTTTGATTTGGTTGACACGCGGCAGCCTCTCATCCGGCACGACAGACGAACGGGCACAAGCATTAAATACAGAGACACATGGCGACCGACACCTCATTTCTTAAGGCAGGAAAAGCTGCGTAAAAGCTGGCCATCATAAATGCAGAATCATGTTAAATGAATCATACGCGATTCTCTCCCAGCAGTCAGCTACGCATACAAACAAAACCCTTGGCATAGTTCCTCAACGCCAAGGGTTTGGGGGGCACTTGTTGTAGACAAATTTGGCTTTAAAGAGAAGTGAGGAATCGCGGTCGCATCTCCCAAATGCGACCAGCCCGGCTCGTGCTCGACGAAAGGGGTCGCATATCAAAAATGCGACCAGCCCGGCTCGTGCTCGACGAAAGGGGTCGCATATCAAAAATGCAACCAGCCCGACTCGTGCTCGACGAAAGCGGTCGCATCTCCAAAATGCGACCACCCCGGTTCGTGCTCGACGAAAGGGGTCGCATCTCCAAAATGTGACCAGCTCGGCTCGTGATCGTCGAAGGGGTCGCACCCAGAATGCGAGCACTCTTGATATGAACAGCTCCCGACATATGAGCGGTCGTGATTTCTGGTCTCGGGCATGGATGGCCCTCATCTCATAGTACCAGCAGCCTGTATAGGCCGATTTCGGTTTATATCTATTTATAGTTCCGAATATCTAAAGACGTAATCAGCTAGACGTCTAGAATGTTTTGACTACTTCCTTAACAGCTTGCGTAGCAGGTTGGATCATTTAAATCTGTATAAATAGATGACTCTATTGATGATAAAGGTACGGAATACTCAATCTCTAATCTCCATCGTTTATTTGTTCTCTTTTCAACCTCACCCTATCTAACTTAGGCATCGGAGGGCCAACGGCTGGACGCCGGCCACCCTTAGTTATTTTCTGTCTCCTTTCAGGCTCAAGGAGGAAATCGTTTGGAGAGAAGGCGAACGTCTGGAGGACCCTGTTACAAAATTCGACGTAAACAACCCCTAACTACAGAAGAAAAAAAATTACATATTTCACTTATTTATCTACAGTTTTACACTTACTAATTTGAGAATTTAAGACTGGCCAAAAGATGAACAAGAACTTTTCTAAAAGCCAAAAAAAAAAAAAAAACACTCACAGAAAAATCATAATCAATATTCAAGAAGCAAAAAAACATGAAATGGACATGATTTGCAAATACCTCCCTGCAAAATATCTCCACCTTCGAGAACAGATAACGGCATTCTAATAGAAGATTGTTTCATCGCAACAGGTTTTCCTAATCCAGTTCTGAAGTTGGGAATGTCATCAACAATGCTTTCTCCAATAATCTTAGAAGGTCCTGCGAAAAGAAAAATTGATTTTTGATGAAGAGTGGTATTGGAATATTAGCATTAACACAACATTGGTTTCTTTATTCTCTCTTTCCAAGCATAACCAATTTCTAAGGTTGCAGTCGAGCTAGTATCAATCGGCTCATTTCCCTAGATGCAGTATTGTTAACTTGCATCTTGCTTTGTCATGTCTTTGCAGCAATGTACCTAAAGGCGTTAGGTGCCCTAGAATGCCCGAAACACCTAGGCTCGCCTAGGCACATGCCTATAGATTCCAAATGCATCATGTGTTATATATAGATATCGATTTTTAATAGTTTTAGCTCTAAAACTAAGTTTAACACAATGAAATGAAACAAGATATAAAGGGGGGTAAACGGTAACAGGTAGCCAGCATGCGCTACCCCCTCCGGTTGCCCTCGATCTCCTTAGGATTTTCACACCAACCCGTTGATGATAGACCCCCTGATCAACCCTTGGGGGAGCAAACCCCAGATATCACAGATGTTCCCACCAAAGAGCCATTTAAGGCAGCTGGTGCACGGGGCGCCTACCCGAGTTTCATCCTAAGGCGCGTTGGACCCCCGCTACCGGGAACTCCCTGGCATCCCATTCAACGTCGGAAGTTTCCCAGCTTTGGTTTTAACCTCTGTCCTTGAGGTAACAGAGGTTATTACAGTTTAAAAAAAGTTATTACGTATTTTAGAAAAAGTGATCGTTTGACACCACTTACAAAAACTTACATCTAATCAAACATTCCAATGAACCCACAAAACCCTAGAATTCAAATACCCTCTGTTAATACATGATATTAGAGAAAGAAAATAGACATGAAAGAGATCGAATGAGGGAGAAATAGAGAAAAATTTATCTCTCACAATGGTTTGTGTTAATGATAGATAGTTACAAGAGATTAGAACTCAATAATGAGAACATGCAAGAGATAAGAACATAATAAATGAGAATAAACTCCACCCGTTATGGTGCTCCACAAGTACATACAAAACTATGACACATTTTGAACACTCCCTGTCAAGCTTGTGCATAAATCAAGGTATTCAATCACACCGGTTATTCAACCATTATGCAAGGTAGGCCAAAACGGTTACGTATCGGCCGTATCGGCCGATAGGTAACGGAAACGGCCGAAGCCGTTACGCGATACGGGGTCCAAAATGGGGACCCCCAAATTTTTTGCCTGTAACGGTCGGAAAACGGATTTTTTTTTATATATAAATCTGATGTTTTTTTATTTTTTCACACTTTTCTTCTCCCATTTCTTTTCTAATCTATTCTTTTGCTAAAAACCAATGTTTGCAGATCGACCTATTTGACTATATTGGTTAGACACACAAGAGTCCCCATTTTGTAGAAAAAAATGACTTTTTTTTTCGATTTTCTTCTAGTTTCTCCTCCCTAAAAAAAAAAAACCGTTGGGCTTTCGGGCGCTCCGCCCCGAACCACGGGCAGGGGCGCGCCACCCCCTGCACCCCCGGCGAGCTGACCGCGCAGCTCGACCCGCGTTCCAACTCTGCGTAGGGGTCATAGTTTGTTGAGTCCAGTTAGTTATTTTCTAGATTTTGTTGAATCCTCATCTTGATCTAGGTCATATAGGATAGCTTGCATTGCGTTGAAGTTCAATAGTCAAAACTGCATTGGAAGATACTCATTCAGTCAAAACTAGAATATTTCTCAACTCTCTTGCTTGTTTTACTTTGTCAATGCATTGGTTGTGTTTACATTAATGTCTTGTTACATTTGTATATATTATGGAATCAATTTAAACAATAGTTGCATCAATTTCAGATTAATTTCGGAATAATTTTTAAAATTAGGGAAATTCATTTTTTTTTTTTTAAATTCTGGTTTAAAGGTTGGATAATATGTGTTACTTATAATAGACAGTTAGAAATTTGAATTTATAAGTTTTGCAGTTAATTCCAGGTTATCAGCTTCATAAATTCATCAGACAGCCCGATACAGCTTTCTCACCAAAGAGTAGACCGCTTCACCACCATAAACATGTTCAAAATTATAAATGAATGCATATTTGGGATGTTTGGAATTTTCTGGATTTAATCTATATTTTTTTAGAATTTTTTGGCAAAAAAAAATTTTGGGCCGATACGGCCCGTATCCGTATCGGAAACGGTGGGCACCGTTACGCCCACCGATACCGCTACGGGACACCATGCCATTATGTTACAGGCGTAACGGTCGTTATGGTCCTGTAGCAGTCAAATTTTTTTAAGAAAAATATCTGAAAAATATTGGAAATTTTAAAAAACGAGAGGAATCCAAATATGTAATATTTTCCAACTTCGAACATGCTTATGATGGTGTAACCAATGATTGCAGTATCAATAGTCTTGGTCGATATATTTGCATGTTTTAAATGCTCAATCATGAATTTTGACCTCCAATTTTCAAATTTGGGAAAATGGAGAAATTTGGAGATAATACAAAAGTTCTCCAATTTCACCTATTTAACTAGCTCTTAAGAGTATGGAAAATCATTAGAGAGTGCTTGGAGGTTGATCTACAAATTTACAAAACTTATTGGATTTTGAAAAGAAAAAAAAAGCATTTTTTAATTAAAAAACAATAAATAAATATAAATTATTTTTTAAAATTTACATTGACCAAATGTCATTATGCGTTACACTTATGTATTTATGAGCAATGTTGTCAAAAGCGATCGCATAATCGCATATTGCATTAAGCGATCGCATACCCTCCAACAATCAGAAATCTGACCATTGGAGCATTAATTTTTATTTTTATTTTCTGAAAGTTTTGCCTATAAAAAGGCACTTCCCCCTCTCCTCCATTTGCAACATATACATCCTAAAACTCTCAATACACACTCTCTTACTCTCATACATCATTCTAAAGCCCTCATTCTCTCTTAATCTCTTTCATAATTTCTCTTATCTTTTCTTTACTATTTTTATTTTCACTTGAAGTTGTTGAAGGCAAGAATCAAGGATTCAAGAATCAAGATCAGGAAGCAAGAAGAAGAATCACTCTATACTATTCACTCCATCTCTCTCTCTTTCTTATCTCTTCTATTCTCTTACTCTAATTTTTAATCTCCATTTAATCTCTTATTCTAATTTTTTAATTTCTAATCTCTATTCTAAGTTTCTGACTTATGTTTGAGTCATCCATTCTTGATTTCTTTTATTAAAATTATCATTTATCAAGATTCAAGACTCAAGACTCAACTCAACAGACTCAACAGACTCAACAACTCAAGAGTCAAGTCTCAACTCTCAAGTGGCAAGCACACACACTCAAGTCCCAACAAAGTCTTTTATTTTGTTTCATACTTTCATTGCAATTTCTAAATTGTAAATTTGTAATTGTAGACTTGTAGTTTCTAGTTTCTACTTCGTACCTTGTAGTTTCCAGATTCTACATTCTAGACTTCTAGTTTATTTCAACTTTCAAATTTCTAGTTTATTTCAAGTTTGAAGTTTCTAGTTTATTTCTCGTTTAATTATTTCTAGTTTGTAGTTTCTAGGATTCAAGATTCAAGAGTGTGATCATTTATAGCTTTCAAGAATCTAGAATCTAGATTCAAGACTTTCAAGTTTCAACTTTCAACTTTGAAGAATCAAGACTCACTTTCAAGACTTTCAAGTTTCAACTTCCAAAAGTCTCTCTCTCTCTCTCTCTCTCTCTCTCTCTCTCTCTCTCATTGAGTTGTTAATTTTTAGTTATTCATAACTTAGATAGTATAGGTAATATACTTACTACTATTCACAAATTAGTTAAGCCTTTAAGGGGAAAAAACATTTTTTTCCTAAATTTTCCCATTTTTTTCTTTTTAATGATTTTTTTTTAAAAAATTCAAAAAAAAAAATTGTCGTAAGATCACTTGTGCGATTGTAAGATCATATAAGCGATCACACGGTGGTGGTCGCATACAATCGCATAGGCAATTTGACAACATTGTTTATGAGTGTATGCTAATCTTAACACCAGCCACAATCATTTATTAATTTTTAAAAATAAATTTAATTTTTTAAAATTATAAAAAAATAATTTAAAAATTAAATAAATGCACTATACACTGTAGGACAGATTTGTCTTTTAAATGTATTGGTTGTGTTTTCATACGTCTTCTATGATTTAAATTATATGAACTGATTTTAAATGTAGTTGCATCACTTCTGTCAGACAGTGCATAGTTTTTTTTTTAAGATTCTAAATTTATTAAAAGACAAAAGGCAACAACAACAAGAAAACAAAAGATAAAGGAATAGAAAACAAGGGGGAAAACAAAAGAAAATAAAAGAAAAAGATACCTAAAAACTATACAACTCGAAATAGGGGCACTACCCCAAAAAAGAAGCCATTAGGGAGCGAAGGCCACTTGATCAGAGGGTGAGAGGCAAGATAGCCTATCCATGACATCCTGCAAAATCAAGGCAAAGACTCGCGCCCGAGGGGAAGCAAAATCCTAGACAGTGCATAGTTTAAAGGGAACTTATCATGTGTACTTGTTTTTTGTGATCTTGTGTTCTAAGTGTGTATTATTGTCACTTTTAACATCCCCCAAAGTTTCATCAAAAAATTCAACCAATTTCCCAATGTTTTCCAAAAACATCATTACATTAACATAACACGTGATACTCGATATGTTTCTATTACCCAGGGACATGCATCGATATTGATAGTGAAAACACTAGGTGTAGTAACATATCATTCGTCAGTAAGGATGTTGTCTCAAACTGCCTGATGATTTCGTTAACCTGAGAAGCTTAGACTAAAATCCAAATTCATGTATTTAATTTGCTAATACGAATATCAATGATTTAATATAAATAAGACTATATGAGCATGAATCTAGTGATAACACAATTATATATTCATATAACCATTTTACCACAGACAACAATAGTACAGCAGATTAGGACCACACAGATGCCCCAAAAACGACCTGAAATTCATGCAACAGATGGAACTCCTCCAACTAATGCATATCCTTTATCATTTGACACCATTTTTCTCAAGAAATTTGAAGAAAAATTAAAGATTAAATTCAAATCAATAATGTCAGGCCGGTTTAAGGCACTCAAATGCCCTCAAAACAACCTAAAATTCATGCAATTTGTGGAACTCATCCCACTAATGCATATCCTTAACTGTTTGACAATATTTTCCTTGAAAAAAATTTAGAAAAATTTTAAAAATTAAATTTACATGAATAATGTCGGGCAGATTTAGGACCAATCTAATGCCTCCCAAAAAAAGATTCATGCAATCTGTGAAACTTATCTCACTAATGCATATCCCTAACAATTTGACACCATTTTCCTCAAGAAATTTGAAGCAAAAAACTAAATTTGGATGAATAGTTTTGAGCCAATTTGAAAACATTAGAAAGCCTCTAAAATGGGCCAAAATTCATGCAATTCGTGGGAGTCATCACACTAATGGATATCCCTAAGTATTTAACATCATTCCCCTCAAGAAATTTTAGGAAAAAATTTAAAAATAAATCTGTCACCATTCATTCTAAAATGACCTGAAATTATAAAATAAAAATACCAAGAAATTAGAGAGAGAGAGAGAGAGACAGAGAGAGAAGAAGAAGAAGAAAAATGTTGATTTAGTATGAATGTGTGGATCTAAACTCCATACATGTATTTGAACAATTAACACTCCATATATTTTACGAAAAAATAAAAAATGTTAAAAATTATATAAAAAACAACAAAAATACAATATATATATATATGGACTACCCGCTTTCTTAGTGGAATGGATAGCTTCATGCACCAAAACCCCATCCAGAATCTGGCGGCCCTTCACACCCTTGTGATGGCGAAAAAAATGCTTGGGGGATGTCGTTTAATCGCTAGCCAACACCGTCGGAGATGATTTGGGAGAGGGAGTTGCAAATGCTAATCGGCCTGAACTCCTCTACCTTAGTAGCGCCAGGCCTCTGTGTGATATACTTAAAATAATATAAACCGAAAAATCGTTTTGAAAAAAAAAAAAGTCTTTTAAAAAGAAAGGAAACCCATCTGGACCTGGTGCTTTGTCCCTAAGGAGAGCAGCCTCCTTGACCTCTTCTAGAGAGAGAGAGGTCTAGAATGCTGCTCATTAACCTGGTCGAAATTCACAGAAGTGATTATCTCCCATCAATCAGTCGCATGACGATCCTCACAAGTAAAGAGAGATGAGAAGTGGTTAAGAACAATTCTCCTAAGGTCCATTTCCACTTTTCAATGTACCATCATCCAGATCCATAAGCTCCCCTTCAGATTTGAAAAGGCCTGGTTGTAAGCTTTGTTTGGGCAATGCCATGGAAAAATGGAGTGTTCCTATCACCTTCATTGTTCCAAGTAACCCTAGAGCACTGCTTCCAAAAGACCTCTTCCTGCGTAAGGGCATTGTGGCATGCAGCCAAAGATTTAGAATGAATAAAATGCTAAAGGCATCCATATCACCTTCTTCAGCCATCTCTTGGAAACACAAAACGATGTTTTTCAGCTGAGGAACTGGTTCCCAAAAGCCTCCTTACTCCATCAAAAAAGGTGATGTTTGAGAACCTGCAACTGCTTGGGAAAAACGAAAAGGGCCTGACTATAGAAATCGGTTGACCTCCACCACTTCGCAATTAAGACAGAGTCGGGATGACCTAACCGCATAAGCTAAAACCAGAAAGGAGGTTTGGGGGTCTTACCCGACAAAAATGGAGTTGTGTTCAGAAGCCGGTCCATTCAATGTCCGAAAATCCACCTCCCCGATCACCGGAGAAAACAAACCGGTCCAGACGATGAAATATTGCATCGCTCCGCTGTGTCAGTTGGACCACGATCCAAGAGAAAGACCGACGATGTGAAAGAAGAGAAGAGTCCAGAAGAGGGAGATTTGAACGAAAGACCGACGATCCAAGAGAAAATCGTTCAATTTCATCATACCTTTTTTTTTTAAATCCCCTCCTTTGTCAGAAACCGCAGGCATGTGTTCAAAATGCCTCCCATGCCGATGGTCAGATAGATCCTGAGCAACCATTAGTTCCACCCACTCGTCTCTCAATCACCGAATTTGGCCCCCGCCGAAGCAATTTACCAGAGAAACAAACATAGAAAAACTCCACCGTAAGAGAATGCTTTCAATGAAAAAATTCCTTCCTCTCATTGATTTTATTCCATAGAATCCACATGCCACCAAACAGACCAAATGCTGGAAGTGGAACTAAAAGAAAGTGACCAAATATAATGTTGTATATATTGAAAATTTATACAATAATGGCCAAATTGATCACAAATCTAGTAAGATTTTGTCAATTTAGAAATATAATGTTGAAATTTGCAACAAGAAGAAAAAACAAAATCTTTTTTTCAATTTTCCCCAAATTCAACCTCGAATCTTCGATTCTTTGAAAACAGCTTAAATCTTGTCTTTTAATCTTCGAGGATTGCACAAATCTAGTAAAAAATGGGTTAAAAATAGTCCTAAGAATCAAATAACGGCCAGCTTGCAAAAATGCCGAAAAATGGCAAAACAACCCCCAAAGGCTTATATACCCATAACGGCCCAAGACCATTACGATGGATGGTAACAGGCCGTTACGAGACTATTACAGTCCGATTTTTTAGAACGGGTCATTACAAACTCATGATGTATAACAGCCCCGAACCATTATCGTTACATAATGGCCGTTATGGCCATTACGTAACTGTTTTTTAGCTGATTTGAAACCACTGGAAAGCCCCTAAAATGGGCCAAAATTCATGCAATTCATGCGATTCATCCCACTAATGCATATCCCCAAGTATTTAATATCATTCCCCTCAAGAAAATTTAGGAAAATTTTTAAAAATAAATCAGGCATTGTTCATTCTAAAATGACCTGAAATTATTATAAAAAAAAAATACGAAGAAATTAAAGAGAGAGAGAGAGAGAAGGAAAAATGTTAATTTAGTGCATGCATGTGTATATCTAAACTCCATACATGTATTTGAACAATTAAAAATCCAAATATTTTACAAAAAAATAAAATTTGTTGGAAATTATATAAAAAAAAAAATACAAAAAAATACAAAAAAATATATATTGAAAATTTATACAAGAATGGCCAAATTGATCACAAATCTACTAAGATTTTGTCGATTTAGAAATATATTGTTGAAATTGCAACATGAACGGGGGAAAAACTTTTTTCAATTTTCCCCAATTTCAACTTTGAATCTTCAATTCTTTGAAAACAGCTTAAATCTTTTTTAATCTTCAAGGATCGCACAAATCTAGTCAAAAATTGGTTAAAATAGTCATAAGAATCAAATAACAGCCAGTTTGAAAAAATGGCGAAAATAGCAAAACGACCCCCAAAATGAGGCTTATGCACCCATAATGACCCAAGGCCGTTACGAACTTACGATGGATGGTAACGAGCCGTTTCGAGACTATTACAGTCCGATTTTTCAGAACAGGTAATTACAACCCCGTAATGTATAACAACCCGAAACCATTATCGTTACATAATGACCATTATGGCCGTTACATAACTGTTTTTGAATAACTTGGTACAAATGTCATATATGCCCAGCTTCCCAAATATATACTTTAAATGAGATGAAGGAGCTTTGATGAGAATATCAGCATATTGATCCCCGAAGCATATTTATCTCCGGAGGGAAGAAACAAAGCATGCAACATCCTGGAAGCAGCTTTCTCTCTCACAAAGTGACAGCAAACTTCGATATATTTCGTCCTCCTATGGAAAAAAGTATTTAAGGTTGCATGAATCACAATTTCATCATCACAATATACAGGGATAGGTACAGGAGTACCTAATCCTAATTCCTAAAGTAGCAATCTGACCCGAACAATCTCACAAGCCGCATGGTCCATTGCACGAAACTCTGTTTTGCGGACGAACAAGCAACTACAGACTTCTTGTTCCATGATAAAACATTACCCCCAAGAAAAGTACAATAGTAGTGTATCGTCTGTGTACAAGATCCTGCCCAATCAGCATCATAGTAACCACTCAAATTCAGATGGCCATGGTTGGAATACAATAAACCTTAGAGCGGATTTTAGATATCATAGAATCCTATATACTACCTCCATATGATGAGTGCATAGAGCATGCATGAACTGACTAACCACACTAATAACATAAGCAATATTTGGGCGTGTAATTGTCGGATAGATAATATGACCCAACCAAATGATGATACATGCCAGGGTTTCAATCTCCTCAAACTATATGTCACACAGCTAACGAGTAACCTCAATAGAAGTATCTACTAGATGACCACCAAGCAATGTGTTCAATAACGGTAACGGTGGCCGTAACGGCCACCACTGTTACCGTTACGATACGGTCCGTAACAGCCGTTATGGACCCTGTATTTGCTGTTACGGCCCTCTTTTATTTTCTGGAAAAAAAAAATTTGTTACAGGACCTTTACGAGGCCATTACAGGCCATTACGGCCTGTTTTTTTCTGTAACAGTCATTACGGCCGTTTCAACCCCCTAATGTGTAACAGTTATGACCGTTACCGTTACATAACGGCCGTTATGTAACCAATTTTGAATACCTTTCCACCGAGTAACCCAAATTCATTGAATAGGTCTAACACATAATTCCTTTAGGATATAAAACTCCCATTTTTTACCTTGACACCTCTATCTCAAGCCCGGTATTACAAAATGGAATGGTGGGAGCCGTTACGCGATACAGGGTTGTAATAACCGTCTTGAAAGAAGAAAAAAAATGACCCATAACGGGATGATATGGGGTCGAAATGGTCCAACATGAGGCTAATACAATCTATAGGGAAAAAATTGAATGTTATAAGGCTGTAACTACAATTAAAGGGGCCGTAACAGTCCAACACAAGGTTGACACAATCTAGAGAGAAAAAATGAATGTTACAAGGTCATGATGACAATTAATGGGGCCATAATGACCATTAAGGCCTGCATCGTAACAGCCATAAGGCTGATCGTTACAGCTATCGTTACTGTTATTGAATACCTTGATCTTGTGAAAATATTTTAATGGACCTAGATCTATCATCATGAGTGCATTTGTCAAAAATGTCTATGCTTTGATTATCTCAAAATTGTTGGTCCCTATGATGACAATATCATCCATATAAACAAGAATTATTATGCTACCATATTCCCTTTTATGAGTGCAGAGCAATCAGGAGACCTCAGCACAAATCTAACATTAGAAATTGCATTTGCATAACTTTTCAAACTAGGTACGAGGAGATTGTTTCAATCCATAAATTTCCTTCCTTGGGTTGTAAACTTTGCCTTTCTCCCCTTAAGGTATAAAACCAGTAGGCGCCACCATATATATTTCTTCCTAAAACTTGTTTTGAATAAATGCATTCTTCACTTCTAATTGATGTAGCCGCCAAGTATAATGAATAGAATCAACAAAAGTATGAATGGAATTCAATTTTGCCATCAGACCGAAAGTCTCTTCATAATCAACTCCATATCCTGCGTGAGTCCATTTACAACAAGTCTAGCTTTGTATCTCTCAATAGAGAGCCATAAAACTTGCACCTCAAAGGTCAAAACTATTTTCACTAGAACTTTGCTCCCCATCTACCATGATCGTATTGGCACATGGCTTTGACCAAAATTCTTTTGAATAAAGGTTTGGATTTAGAATCCAATAGTATTGTTGGTGTCTCCTTTTCCCTTAGTGGGTACATCTCAACGTGTCCCTGTCTGAAGAGGGTTGAACCCATTTCCTAGTCCTTGTCCTTTTAAGGATTTTGAATCAACTATCCGAGCAGACCTCCCCAAAACAATAGTGGCTTCCAATAACGGTGGCCCATCAGCTAGTCTCAACCCTATGCAATTATATATTGATGCTAAAGAGAACAAAGAATCCCTTCCAAGAACCTAGACACATTGTAGCTCAAAATCAAGGTGGAGGCCAACCAGGAATTTAACATTTCTTAAATGCTCCATTTGTTTCTTGATATCTTCTAGATTGAAGAAATTGGATTGACGATGGTCCAATTCTTCTTTAACGTAACCCTAAGGAGCACTCCTCAACAAACTTCTCCGATTGCTTAAGATTGGCAGTCTCTGCATGCAGCTAATAGAGATGAGCCAAATCATCACATTGGGAGTAAGTCTTTCCAAATATGTATACCAATCTCCATGGCTTCGTAACCCATATTTCCTTCTGTCTTTTAAAACAATAATCCCCGACTTATATTTGGTTGCATGAAGTGCAATAGCCATGACATAACAATCAAATTCTCATCCTCCCAACTATCGTGGGATGAATCATCTATTGGTGGTTCTTACTCCCGATTATGAGGCCAAGTTTCTTTATAGCTCCAATAAACAATTTTTTTCATATTGGGACCATTGCAGGTAAACTTTACCATCTAGTTTGTCAATAGTAATTACCAATCTAGGATGGTCATCGTGTCCCATCATTAATATGGACCTTTTGATCAATATTAAAGCTCTCCACTATCTTTACAAAGTTTGGAAAATCAACTTTGAATGTTGATAGGCTTAATCAGGTTAGCCAGTGGACGCCATGGGACCTACAAGTCGTGCCGCTAACGTCAGTTGACCCATATGGGTCTACTGATAACAATCGACCCGTCTAGGTCTACTAGTGATTGTGGTGGGGCGGGGCCTGCTAGCCTTGCAATTGGTGTCAATATGGTTGATGGACCTTGTTCTCGTAACTAGTAGGTCCTATAGCACCTAATAGTGATGGTGGTGAGATCTAGCATCCCTACTTTCATCATCATAGTGTTCCAAACGCCCATTTGAAGAATGCAGGCCAAACAAAGAAATAAAAGAAAAGAAAAAGAGGAAAAGAAAAGGAAAAGGGGAAGGAGGAAAAGGGAAAGAGAATCACCCATGAAGTTCAGATACCATGTTAATACATGATATTAGAGAGAGAAGAAAGGTGCAAAAGATAATGAATGAGGGAGAATGAGATGATACTTTTTCTTTTCTCTCACAATGGCTTGTTTATAATAATAGATGGTTAGAAGAGATAAATGAGAATATACAAGAGATAAGAACATAATAAATGAGAACAAAATTACACCAATATGGTGCTCTTAAGGTACATACAAAACAATGACCATTTTAACACCCCTAATTCCTCAAACGTTGAAACCCTAATTTCACAAAATTCCCAAATCCTCTTTGCTCCGCATCCCAATTTTCCTTAAATTCCCCCAATTTAAACCCTAATTTTCCATTTTAATCAAATCTTAACCCTAAATTTCCCAATTTCCCCAACCCAAAATCATAATTTTACCAAAATCCCTAAATTTTCCAAACCATAAAAATAAAAATAAAAACATTATGTCCCCAAACCCTTTAACCTAAATTTCCAATTCCTTGAACCCCAATGATCAGCAAAGATTCATGTACAGTTAGGATCGAACAACATGAATACACGATGACCAAATTTTAATTATAAGCCATTCACTCCCTCGATCTGATGGCATGATGGTGAATTCGTCATATCTCAGGCAAGTGTGACTAGGCAGGCCAGGCAGTGGGCGGGTGTGACACCAGATGACAATGCTAGGTCCCGCTAAAGGTTTTCACTGGTTTCCATGCCAACACCTAATTCGCTGTCTTGTACCTCTTATATGGAAAAAATGGAAAAGCTCAACAATGTAGTGCTTAAAACACTAATATAAGAAAGAACCAAAAAAAGGACATCATGAGTTAGCCGAAATACCATTTTTTTAGGCACCCGCAAGAGTTTTCAAATGGCACCCAAGCGCATGGCGCTAGTCACACACTTAACCGCACACCTAGGGACAATGCCTCACCTGGGGCCGAAGCGAGGCATAAGTGGCCAAAAATTCATGAACACGTCTAAGTATGTCTGTTTATTATCAAGAAGACAGCATTTTGTTCAACTACACATGACGTCCATCGGTGGCCAATTCATGTACGCATCCACCTGGTTGCATGGTCATAGGATACAGCCAACCAGGACCAGGTTCTGAAAATCAGATTGTGAACTATCATGATCAGCAACCTTGAAATGAACATTTAAAAAAACAAAATGGTCGGAGTACAAAATTTCAGCAAGGATAGATCCAAATATCAGAGGTAGGAACCTGATAGTTGAGATCTGGTACCATGGGACATCTACAATAGAAACTATAAAATTGGACGTTCTGCACCATATGACCTTGCAGCTAAATGGGCCTCATCCATGGATTGGTGAGGCAGAAGAACAAGTAACACAGAAAACTGCCAAAAGGTAACTATTGAGATCACTCAGAAAGCCAGTTCCATGACTGCTTTATATGAAAGAATTTCCAAGGGGAATCGTGGAGTCTTTACCTCTCTCAAAGATCTCTCCCTCTCCAAGAACAGACAATGCCTTTCTAATCGAAGACTGTTTCACAGTGACGGACTTTCCCCATCCAGTGCAGAACATCGGAACGCCCATTTCATCATTCCCAGCATCTCCAATAATCTTTGAAGATTCTGCAAACAAGCAATAAGTAGGATCAAAACTTGAGAATGGCTTTGATTGATGAATCATAGCATTGGATTGAATTACATTCGTTTCTTTTGCTAGGCTCGACCCACCAGCAAATTTTGCAGATGGGTCCTACCCCTATGGGATCCAGATTGTTTAAGCCGTGGACCCCATCACTGACCTTACCGGCATACTGCAGATGGACGGTGGACATACATGCATGTGTGTGTGTGTGTGGAGAGAGAGAGAGAGAGAGAGAGAGAGAGAGAGAGAGGGGAGTGGACATTGCCTTGGAGTAAAATATTAGACATGGAAGGGAGTGAGTTGATAGGATTTTGAGCGGGGGGTTCGGTTGAGGTGGCATAGGGAACGCTGCCGGAAAAGCTCCATTGGAAATGTTTTCCGCCATCCGTGACTATCTTCCACGTCGGTAGCTCAGACGTTGGCGTCGTTTCCATCTTTGCTTGCTTCTCTCTTCTATTATTATTATGTTTTTCTTTCCTTCTTTTATATCTGCAAGGGTTTGGTGACTGGCGGGAACTGGGCAAAATAAGAGAGGGAGTTAAGAGAGAAGGTATCTTGTGTTAGAGAATTCTACAGCACTAGCCCGAGGTGTGCCCATTTTAACTAAAACTTCAATTTCTCATCAAAAGTTTTCAAATTAGCCTTATCATGAGAATTTAAAACTTTTGTGGTCGTTTTTAGCACTGTCGATTCCCCGGAGCACTGTGGATTCCCACTGAGCACTATGGATTCCTCTTGAGCATTGTGGATTCCTCCTGTGGAATCCCCCTGGCACTGTCGATTCCCCCTGAGCACTGTGGATTCCCACTGAGCACTGTGGATTCCCCCTGGCACCGTGGAATCCCCCTGATAACTGTGGAGTCCTACTGATCACTGTGGAATCCCCCAGGCACTGTGAAATCCCCTTGAGCACTGTGGATTCCCACTGAGCACTGTGGAATCTCCCTGGCACTATGAAATCCCCCTGAGCACTGTGGATTCCCACTGATCACTGTGGAATCCCCCAGGCACTGTGGAATCCCCCTGAGCACTGTGGATTCCCACTGAGCACTGTGGATTCCCACTGATCACTGGAATCTCCCAGGCACTGTGGAATCCCCCTGAGCACTGTGGATTCCCAGTGATCACTGTGGAATCCCCCTGGCATTGTGGATTCCTATTGAGCACAGTGGAATCCCCCTGGCACCATGGATTCCTACTGAGCACTGTAGGAATCCCCCTGAGCACTGTTGATTCCAACTGATCATTGTGGAATCCCCCAGGCACTATGGATTCCTACTAAGCACTGTGAAATCCCCCATGGTACTGTAGATTCCCACTGAGCAGTATGGATTCCCACGAAGCAATGTCGAATCCCCCTGGCTTTGTGGATTCCCGTTGAGAATTGTGGAATCCCCCTAGGCTTTGTGGATTCCCATTGAGAATTGTGGAATCCCCCTGGCTTGGTGGATTCCCACTAAGCACTGTGGAATCCTTACGCATTGTGGATTCCCCCTGAGCAGTATGTGTTACATCCATTAAGGTGGACCATTCGAAGAGCCCCAATAACCTTTGGTTAGATTCAAAAATAAACATTTCAATGGCGCCAATAGAGGTGGGCACAAACTAAGCCAGCTCGAAAACTCTACTCAGATTGGTTTGAAAAAGCTCAAAAAATTGGCTTCGATTGGTTCGAATTGAAGTTCATACTAAACCAAGCCTCAGAGTCAAGCTCCTTTTAAAAAAAATAAAACCAAGCTCAAAGTAGGGTAGTACCAAGTCGATATAGCTCGAAGCTCGGTTCGATTCAGCTCGGTTCAATTCAGCTTGGTTTGATTCGGCTTAATTCTGCTCGTAGATTGTAAGTAAATTGTTTCTTGTGGTGTGATCCACTTGAGCTTTAGATATGATTTTAAGATCATGTCCTAAAATAATATGTAAAAATGGATGGATGGCATGGATAATACATATACATGATGACATGAATTATACATAATACATATACATGGATGCATGCTGTTCCCATGCACTTGTAAAATTATGCTCCTGTACTTTTGTTTGGAAAAGGCTCTTACATGGATGACATGAATAATATATAATACATATAATACATATACACAAGCCAAGCCAATCCATAAACCGGGGTGGCATAAAAACAAACCAAACCAAACTAGGGCTAACTCCGCCCGACTCGGATCGTTTCCCTACCTCTAGGCGCCAATTACCCTCGAATGTGTATTTATTATATGTTTATGGTTAATTCATGTATTTCAACTTATTATGTGTTATTCACGGTAAGTAATTGTTTCAACACATATCCATAGGTGGCATAAATGAAAGAAAGCCAGGTCCTTGCCCAAAGTATTTTGCTAAGAAGGTGGCAGCAAAATTTCAGTTGAATTTTTAACTCCATTGAAGGCTGCATTTGCTGGGTGTAAAAAATGTATAGATTTATTCCGATCGACGTGCTTTGGATATTTGCTAGAATTTAATGAAAGAGAATTCATCTTTCATGGACCAATCATCCATGCTTTGATGTAGAGGCATCTCAGTGACCTACGGTTCAACATCCATGATTCCATCATCCGTTTTGGTGAGATGGAATACACTTTAATTATGTGATTGAAGTGAGCACCGTATAAGTCAAAAGAAGTAAATAACGACTTACGAGACCGCTACTTTAAGAATTACAAACATATTACAAAGAAAGACTTAATGGAAACTTTTCAAAGTCTCGTAGGGTCAAAAAGACATTCGCATGTCGTGAAAATTGCCCTACTATTATACGTGGAGAATTTAATTGTTGGATTGCCTGGAAAGAATAAATGTGTGGAGGATTATATTAGTTTAGTAAATGGTATTGATGATTTTAATAAGTATCCTTGGGGTCGAGTTGGCTACAAAATTTTGAAGTACCATGCCAACACGGCAATAAAGACTCATTATCCAGATACGTACGCTTTTTGTGAAAACACATTTGCCCTTCAGGTAAAATTAGTATTGTATTCTATGAATTTGTACATTCCAAATTCACGATATATTGCCTTATATTATTCATTTCTTTTTGTATTCTTGACTCAACAGGTTTGGGCCTACAAGTCATTCCCATCTCTAACCGGCTCACATCACTGGGCTTTGAAAAGGACTGTTATCCATATTATGCGATTTCTCAACTGGAAAATGAATATGATAGCGTGGTCCGCGAGCGTTTCTAAAACCTTTGAAAAAAAATCGCTAATATATATGGAATGTAGTGTGACAGTTTATTTTGTAGTTTAACATTACTTTTATATTTTAATATTGCATTCATGTTCATCGTTTAGTTTGTGAGCAGCGGGGCCCTCATTCCACCACAGATGAAGAGGAACGCGACGCTGTTATAAAAATTTGAAGACTTGTTGAAAACGCGATGTTACTAAGTGAGAAGAGGTCAAAGAGGAAGATGGATAGATGACAAAAAAAGTATGAGAATAAATCTATAGGGCCAAATAAGAGAGTAATGAATACAAATGTAGAGGGGGGAGTGAACACAAAGAGGCCCGCCAAGTCAGATGAAAAGTCTAGATTGAAGAAATTGTACAAGTTTTTATTGAATAAGGTAACTAAATATGCAACTGAAGTGGCCGAAGTGAATGAGGAAAATAAAAAATTAGGTGAAAAAGTTTCTCATCTTGAAGCCGAATTGGAGGCGGTGAAGATATTTTAAATTCTAATTGTGCTCCACTGGTAATTTACAATGCGATTTAGATATTAACCAAGTATATATTGTGCGTCTTCAGGAAAAACGCACGACGAAAGAACGAGATGGAGTGGAAGTAGAGTTTCACTCAATTCAGCGTACTCCGGATGCATACTGTGATCGTAACGTGGATGATGTAGAGGTTTGCACTACCCTTGTCGTGTATTCTGGGGGTGTGTCAAAATTTGTGACACCCCCTCATTTCACGTGCGGGGTAGCGAGAGCTGATAATTTGAAGCCCGTTCGTGACCGACAACCTTCAAGGTTCCAACGCAGCCCGTTCACAGAACCTCGCACCAAGCTCGAATTCGGCTTCACCGACGTACCTAGATTTATGGACCCGTCAAGATAGCTATTGCCTAATGAATACACTATTGTTAAAGCCGCTTACGATTCGGGTGACCATAATTGGTTGCATTATATATGGGATAACGTATAGGTTGATGATGGGGTAAGCCGCAGTTTAATGCAGGTTTCATTACGGACCGCATTCATTTGTTGTTTATGTTTACTGATCAATATTTCTTTACACAGTGCATTAACACGTACATGGATTTCCTAACGGATCGCAAAGTAAATTATCTTGCCGCGTACCCCAGGATTGCTTATTTGTGTCCACTTGGTTCTGGATAAATATTTGTAATAAGAACAGTTTGATATCAACATATATAGTAAACAATAGCTTTGAAATTTATAGTTTTCTCTTATCTTACTTAAACAGGTATTACTCCAGAAAGATGTCAATAACATATGTAAATAAGCTGTAGGTGACCACAATAATAGGGAGACGATGCTGAATGGACTTAATCCAGTGGTTGTGGCCTTCGTTGCTTGGTCGAGAAAGCCCATGTGGCAGTACGACACGGTTTATCCACGATTATATATGTACCTTTGATGGAATACGCATGGTAGACATATGTGCTTATAATAGTTTCATGTACTTTGTAGGTCTACTTTCCCATCCATGTGAACGAATTGCACTGGTCTTTAGTAGTAGTGTATCTAATGAAGAGACAAGTATGGTTGATCGACAATATAGCCACCACTTGAAAGAGAAATTTCAAATCGTATACACATGGATTCACACATGGGCTTTGATGGTTAATTCATATATGTGATGATGGGAATCCATTCTGGGGAGTTGAATGGCATTTTGATATTGTCGAAGGGACCCCAAAATAGACGAATAGTGATGATTGTGGGTTATACGTCATGAAAGCTATGGACTTTCTATGCAGCGGGTTGGATGTACAGTTTACTTCGGTAAGGTTTCATTGTCCGGAATTCAAATCATCATGTCCTTGATCTGCTATTTTCTCATTACTTTGTATGTTAAAACACCGGAACAAGTCCCTAATTTCAGGCAAACACTAGCCTTCGACTTACTTCAGTTTAAGTTGAAAGGAATTACAAGACCGGTACAATTATCTTTAGATGAAGATATTGTACGAGTCATCGAAAGCGGTCCGTCATCAAAGAAGAATGGTATACCTACAGCGGAAAAAAATCCAAAGAAGCCGCGGACATAAAGATGTTGCCATGGAAGAGAGCGTAGGAATCAATTTTGATCTAGTACATATGTAATTCACTTTGTACAGGCCATATGTATTAATGATAAGACTTTATTTTTTTTGTTTTCAGGAGAAATGTAATTCACTTTATATTTTGAATAAATACATTCACTTTATATTTTGAATAAAGCGGACTAAATCATCCATTTTGGTTTCGGACAAATGCCACTGTTATAATATAATCTGGTTGTTGAATAAGGTGTAATTATGGAATCCCTGTGGAAAACACCACGGAATCATACGGACCAGTATGGAATCCCATTGAGCACGATAGAATCCCACTGAGCACTATGAAATCCCATAGAACAGTATGAAATCCCACAGAGCAATATAAAATCCCTGTGGTGCATTATGGAATCCCTTAGAGCATTATGGAAGAGCATATAGCACTATGAAATCACACTGAGTATTATGGAATCCCACAGAGCACTATGAAATCCCATTGAGCACCATGGAATCCCACAGAGCACCATGGAATCCCACAGAGCACTATGGAATCCCGCTGAGCACCATGGAATCCCACAGAGCACCATGGAATCTCACAAAGCAATATAAAATCCCATAAAGCACCATCGAATCCCACAGAGCACTATGAAATCCCACAGAGCACCATAAAATCTAGAAGAGCACTATGGAATCCCATAGAGTACTATGGAATCCCACGGACCAACATGGAATCTCACAGAGTACTATGGAATCCCATAAGCACTATGGGTTCGAAACAAATAAGAGCATTTAAACGGTTGTTGGGCTTACTCTATGAATGGATTAGATCTGTCACTACTGAATAAGATCAATAAAACTTCCATGTATAATTTTACCCTCTTCTAATAAGTTGTCCGTGTTAACATTGACGGTAAGGCCAAAAGTTCCCTCATGCTGGTGTATATGTTATATCCACACCGTCCATCCATTTAGCCAAATCATTTGAAGGCATGAGGCAAAAAATGAGGCCGCCCCAAAGCTCAAGTGGACCACACCATAGATAGTGGTGGATAGTGACGCCATCCGTTGAAACCTTCTTAAGTCCCACTTTCTTGTCTATTTGCCATCAAATATGTTCATGAGGTCACACAGACCTGGATGAAGGGAAAACACAAATATAAGCTTCATCCAGAAGTTTATGGCCCCCAAGAAGTTCTCAATGCTAGATATTAAATCACAACTTCGAAATTTCTATGGTGTGGTCCACTTGAGCTTTGGATGTGCTTCATTTTCATCTCATGACCTAAAATGATATAGAAAAATGAATGGGCAGTGTGGATCTAACACTTACATCACGGTGGGGCCACATAATTATAGTAGATAGGAGCTTAGAAAAGAGGAGTCAGAGAGACCACCTTTACAAAACTCTCCATGTCTCTTCGGTGCACCGAAAATATATATTCGGTGCATCGAAGATCAATCCAGTGGACTTCGGTCACGCACCGATGCCCCTCATCGTACCGAATGTTGATGAATAAATTTTTCCGGCAGTTCGATGCACCGAAGGTATCTTCGATGTACTGAAGACACCCTTTGGTCATGAGCCGACCTGGGAGATCGCACCGAAGGGTAGTCTTAAGTTCATAGTCGGCGCACCGACGATACTCATTCGTTACACAGACAAATGTTCCAAGTTGCTTCGGTTTCGGACCGAAGGGTTTGGTTTCGACCGATGCTCTCTGTTGAAAAAGGTGAAAAATGCATTTATACGTCGGTGCACCGACGGATGTATTTTGGTGCACCGACGGATGTATTTTGGTACACCGACGACGACTTGTTCATTTTTTTTAAAATTGGGTTTAAGGCGTGTTTGAGTCATTTCACCCAACTATTCCTCTTCTTCCTGAAAAACCTAGTTAGCCCAAGCTTCTGAATGCTCTCCTAAACCGCTGCTTTTCTTAGATTCACCTCCAACCACATCTGAGGTCGAGCGGGTCGCTAGACATTCTTAGATTTGGGCTTTTGAACCTTATCAATCGAGATTTTCTCCAAATACAGTGAGTTTGTTGTTCCATAGGGGTAAGTATGGCTGATTTCCTTTCCTCTGCTTCTTTTGTCGTCATTCCCCTACTAGTTGCCCTAATGGGCAAGAGGAAGAGTTCCTCAAGCGAGGCAGGCCCTAGCCGACCTGTTGGTAAGAGGAAAAAGGGTGCTGCTGGGGCATCCTCCTCTCGTGCGCCTCTTACGGATGCTGGCAGCACCAGTGAGTGGCCCCCAGACGAAGGGTTGGACCCGTCATGGGGGTAAGAAGATTAGAGGTGACAGTGGAAATTCCGGACATCTTTCCTATTGACGGGGTCGGGGAATGGATGGCAATGCTAGGTTGGGATCCTATTTTCCACCCTTTCGTTGTTGCAAATGACCAGACTGTGGAAGCTTTTTATGACGCGACCCGAAACCCCAACAGGAACCCATTGCGGTTTGATGTGATTGTACAAGGTGTCACTCACCGGGTGGATAGGAAGGTGATTTCCACTGCCCTCAAGATACCTTTGGGGTCGGTAGCAATTGAGGCCGAAGACCCGGAGAGGAAGGCGATGCGAGCCACCCACACCAAGTTCTTGTTTGGGCTAAATGTTGAGTGATAAAAGGGCAATTGTTTGAGGTCTTTCGCACTACTGCCAGTTTTCCGGAGACTCCACTATATTTTTGTCCGAAATGCCTACCCCAGGGCTAGAAATCGCACCAAATTGACGCCTTATATGGTGGAGGTCCTGTATCGGGTAGGGAAATTGGAGATGGTATGCTTGCCCACAATCATTCTCACTCAAATGTTGAAGCCGATTTCGACTTCTCACCCCTTGAACTTGCCGTTCGGGCGCCTAGCCTGCCAGTTGGCGAAACAATTTGGCCTTGCCATCGCCACTACTAGGCTCATAAACTTTGATGTAATTAATCACAAGAACATGGATCGCCTGAAGGTGGGGGCGACATCTGCTTCGGATGCGGGACAACGAACACCCCGACTCGTGGGTGATGATCGCTCTGAGGGCGAGGATGAGGCGGATGAGGCAGAAGAAGAGGAGGATGATGAGGCTGAGGATGAAGATGAGGACTACCAACCCGTTGCCGGCTTGGAAGAGTGTATCGCAGCATTAGAGCGAGCTATGTCTGAGAGGGCTGAACGTCAAGAGCATTGGAACAAGCGGCTCTACAAGAAGATGCAGGAGATCATGTGCTGTGTCCAGAAGGAGGACACGAATCCTCCATCCCCGGTCTCATTGGATCATTAGGATCCTAGTTCTGTTTTTTTTTTTTTCTCTTCTGCTGCTTCGTGGCATTGTAAGTGTTGTGTAAATTCTTTTGCTGACATTTGTGTTTTGGGTGGGGGAACACTGTACTGACATGGGTAAAATGTTAAAATTAATTGTTCCCATTTTGAGATCTTCCATCATTGATTTGTGTGGCCTTAGATTTGTGGACATTGGTTCATAGAAATAGGAGAATTATATTATTGTAATTTTTCATGAATATCCACCAATCCATTCCCAACATAACAAGACAAAATATAAATTGGAATGAGACATTTGATGGAGAAAACTCAAGTGAACCACAACTTTAGAAAAAGTGAGGATGAGACATTTCAATATCCATTATTTGGCTCACTCGAATTTTAAATGTGCTTATTTTTCAAGTCATGTCTTAAATGAGTGGACAAAAATTGACCAATGGAGTGGGTGGATGTCACAAGGACATAGCCGTGGGGCTATCATATTGCATTGTGCCATGTCGCTTTTGCTACAGGCAAGTTGAGGCCAGCATTATAATAATAAGTAAATAAATAAATCCTTGCTGGGGAAACTACATGGGACCAATAGTGATTTTCATGAGAAATCCTTTCATTCAGGTATTAAAGCTTAGAATAAGATAGTAAGGGCCTGTTTGGTTGTAGAATTTAGATTCAACTAAAAATCTAAATTCTAATGTTGGAATCTAAAATTGCATAAACTGAATTGAAACCCAAGTTCCAACTGTTACTTGTTAGTTGGTCAAAAACTATGTAAACCATGTTCTATTTGATTGAAAATGGTGATAACCAATTGCTGCGTTTGGCATGGCCCACTTGGGCTTTGGGTCCGCTTGAGAACTTGACCCTTGACCTATAATAAGACAGATGGCTGGGTTGGATGGTAAATAAACATTATAGTGGGCCTTAAAAAGTTTTTAAAGGTGGATGTTCAATCAACATTGTTTTCCTGTGGTGTGGTCCACTTAAGATTTAGATTTCCCTCTTCATTGTTTAATGCCCTTAAAGTGGATAAAAAATGAGCTGGAAGAAATGGATTCACGACGTGGAAAAAAAATACATCACGGTGGGTTTTGAGATTCCCATAAGATTGAAAGTAATGATCGGATCTTTAGGTATCCGACAATGTACAAAGGTTACAAAAGTTTTTGTAGCCATCCATTTGCTTTTATACACCGTGACACACCTGACGATTGTGAATTGACTTCATTTTTATGCCAAAAGATCTAAAAGGTGTCGCTCACCTGATGGAAAGCTCAGATTTCACACACATGACATAGTGGGACACAATCACTTGCCTATTTGTGTACGGCTGCGATGTTACGTGTGGAAAAAGATGGTATCATTGAGCAGATGACTACAGATAAGAGTAAAAGACACCTTGGCCGTCCATCACTGGCTTAGGAATTTTCAATGCAATATAAGAAATTAGATTATTCACCGGATCCAAATATTACTTGTTGTATTATGCTCAGCATGTGGAATGCATGTACATAGATCCAAATATTCCTGATCATTATGGGTGGCTGTGGGCCCATTTAGGCCTGGCCTAAGCCCATTATGGCCTAGTATATAATACCCTAGCCTGAAGACATGTTCGAAAACCTCCATATCCCATAGCACATGCGGCATGTTGGAGGCGGTGTGCTAAGTATTATGGAAAATATACATCTTGTAGGGTCTAACATTTTGGGACACATCACAGTGGGTCCCACATTGAGGAGGATTTCTCCTTATATCCCACCTCTTTAGAGGATTTCAGTAATGGCCTAGAAGTGCCATTTTGTAATCTCTTCGATTCCATTGAAATTCAATTTTCATCAAATCCATGGTTTTGACGTGGGCTACTAACATATCAAATGTAACACACGACTTAATATCAAACAAAATCGTAAACACATATGGTAGCAAGATACCGAAGAACAAACACGAGTTAAAAAAACTATCTAGAGGAAAATAATGACTAATTATCTTCAAAATTTGATACATTCTCGTCACTTTCATTTGAAATATCCGATTCAGATGCATTATGGAGATCCGTCGTCACACCATCCATCCACACTCTCGCCACACGACTTACCATCCTTCCGATCTCCCTCCTCAGCCTTCCCAATGCTGTATCAATTTTTGCCAACGTATCACGCCTCATGTTCAATGACTGTCTTCTAGGCATTGGAAGATTGTATCTCCTACAAATAGTCGTCCATTGTGCTAACTTGCATATTTCACGATCTCACTCGGTCCTCCTTTCCAGCATACGATAGGAGTCTCCTAGGAGGTGGACGTAGGTTGGGATGCTGCCGGCCATGACCATTTAGTGGCATTTTTTCAACAGATTCGAGACTGTGAATGGGAGGATTCAAGAAGTGTAGGGACTAGATAAGTGTTGAGCTCTTAATTATGCATATTCTAACCCCAATTCATCACTCATTATGCATGGATTTCATGATTTAAAGACTAATCTAATGCATGGATTTGTGATTGTAGGAATGAGAGGGAGACTTCACTAATTCATAGCTAGAAGAGTCACTTTGTATGCATTGAAGATCAATAGAACAAGTGCCAAAAGGTGGAAGAAAGAAGCAAGAAAGAAAGAGAAGAGCCGAAGAAGAAAATCTGAAATTTTGTTCTTAGACCTGTCTGTAGACCGGTCGCCAGACAGGTCGACAGATAGGTCTACAGTGTATTTTTGGACTAGTTTTTCTCCTCTTAGACCGGTTGCTAGGCCGGTCGCCAGACTGGTCGCCAAACAGGTCGAGAGTAGTCCAGAAACACAAAACTCAGTGGACTGTTTTTGAGGTTTTGAGACTGGTCGTACGACCGGTCGTTCAGGAGCTCAGACCGGTCATGCGACCGGTCGTCAGTGTAATAGAGCTTGTGCGTGAAGCTCCGATTTTCTCTGCACAATTGCGTAATTCCTTGCGCAATCTGGAATCTTCCGCGCCAATCTATAAAAGGGACTTTTCCTCTTCATACCAGGGCATGCTAGGACTGTGGGGATCATCAAGGAGGCTTAGGAGATGGATTTTACTTCAAGTTTTTCTAGTTTTTCTTCCAGTTTTAGTAGTTTTTATGTTTTTAAGGCTTTTAGTTCAAGGATGTTAGAGATGAACTAAAAACTCTTAGCTAGGGCTAAGAGGTGAAGCTTTTGATTTGTTTTTGATGGATTGATGCAGCCTAGGTTTCCTTTTTATGTTTTAATTGAAGAATTTAGTTCAATATGAGTTTGAATCAAGTACTAGTTTGGTTTTGCTTTGATCTCTTGATGACTCCGGGCTCATGTGATTCTTAGTGATTTTAAACTTAGTAGCTTATCTTCTGAGCATTGGTTATGCTTGTGTAGTTCATTGATCTATCATTGACTCCGAGCATGGTAGACCCTTTGATTGCCTTGTGTACAATGGCTTGATCTTCATGTGGGAACTCATTCAACTAAAGTTCTTATCTTTTGTTGTAATCTGAGTTAGTTGTTTGCTGATTGATTTTGATTTAATTAGAGTTCTAATCATTGGTTATAATCAAGTCTAGTGACAGGATTTGATGAAAGCTATGGTTGTGAATCTCAACTAGATTTAAAAGAGGCTTGGCCTACACAATTGAGTGTGCCCAAGGCCTGAGCATTGTTGTGGGAATCGAATCAATAAATGAGCAATTGTTTTAGATAATTGTTGATGGAACCGCTCTATATTCCGATCGGATAGAGATATGAATTCGATTCCGATTGAGTTATGTGAGATATAGTTGTGTTGATGCATTGAAACTTATTAAAAGTGGATCCTTGGCGCTCTAGTGCCTTTTTAGATTGATATTACCTTACACATTCACTGTTTGAACCCAAATCATTATTTTCCAGCTTTAGTTCTTAATAGGATCTTAATTATTAGTTATTTTAGACAAATTCTGAGAATACCCATTCATAAATCTCTGTGGGAACGATACTCAGTCTTTCCGAATTATTACTACTTCGCAACCCTACACTTGGGGAGTGAACAATAAGGGGCACATGGAATCCCACGTGATCACACTTGTTCACCCGTGACTCACCTTGCTCATTTAATCTTCACCGGTCACATCTCATCTTCACCGGTCACTTCAGCCAGATGTATTCTGCGAAACCCGTGATCTCTAAAATAAATTTTTTTATTTCAACGCCATCCTAGTTTTTTTTTTATTGTTGCGGGTAAATGCTTTTGTTTACTTTTGTGTTTTGGCAGGGGGAACAATATATCGTCATGCGTAAAATACTTAAATGAATTATTTCCATTCTGGGATATTCGTGATTCATTTATGTAACGATGAATGCGTGCACGTGTGATTCTTACGCACAAAGAAAAGCGTAATTATTTGAACTTCGTATATACGTACACATACACAACCACATGCCTTTCTCCATTCAAGTAGTATATTACGTATAAAAAATGTTTATATGACAAAGTGTGGATTTACAAAAAGATATGTATAAAATTAAATACAAAGTGAGGCTTTACGTATGCAAAAAGTAACCAACGCAACATGCAGTAATAAATTTTAGCTGATGGCCGGAAGATAGGTGCATGTCATCCGATTGTGACCCATTCGTCTACACCTGAAACACTTGACAGTTGGTCTCTCCTCACTTAGGCTAGTAATTCTCATTTTCTTTCGTCTTCCTACAATTTTCCTTTCATTCGAGTGATAAATTTTATCGCATATTGCCCTTACATCTTCAGGTGTGTCCCATTGACTCACATTAGGGACTGGGTATATAGAATTGCAGTACATGACTTTGTATACAGCCGTTGAGTAGAAGGGGGAACAATAATTATAACGATCGAGCTCATACTTGTCACATGCGGTAATTGCATGCCGACAAGGTAACATTAGCATGCTGAACTCGCCACATCCACATTTCGCTTGACTTCGTTTCACTACATCGGTATACTCACCCCCATTAACTTCATATTCATCCACAGATATCACTGTGCAGGTTGTCATCCTCGCCTGGTCTGATAACTCTCTCATACGTGTTTCCGCCCAGGGTGTTGCTTTTCCTAGAAACACTTTCGCATCTTCTCGCCTTTTCAAGAAGAATTTTTGTATCTTGCTCCTGACACTATCGAGAAGTTTCACGATTGGGTATTCTCTTGGTTTTTTTCATAGTGCATTTCCGCTCTCAGTGATGTTTGTCATTATCATGTTGTATCTCTTGCCCAGGAAAAATACAGAAGCCCATCTTTCTCTATTTACATTATTGAGCCATTCATATGCGGTAGAGTTGGCCATTGATATGATGTGCATGAGATCATTAAAACTATTTTTTGGCACGTCTTAGCAGCCGCCCAAAAGTACTTCTTCAACGACTCATCCTTGTGGTGATGCATCATATTTGAGAGGAGATGGTGTGCACAATAACCATGAGCTACAATAGGGAATATTGATTTCACCCCGTTGATTATACTTGCATGACGATTCGATATAATAACTATCTCCTCTTGGAGAGGCTCAATTGCCCGCTTCAAGTTTTGAAAGAACCAAAGCAAACTATTGTTATTCTCTGACTCACTAACCCCATATGCTACCGTGAGAATGCAATTATTTCTGTCCAACGCTGTGGCGATGAATAGTATACTTTTATACCTCCCTTTCAAGTGAGCCACATCCAAGCATTAAACTTTTTGAAAATACAACCGGAAGCTTCGAATACATTGTCCTAGCGCAATGAAGCATCTCTGGAAGCAATTCGTTTTGCTGTCTATTTGTAAATTCGTTATCGTACCCTGATTTACCTTTGTCAATTCATGGAGATAGGCAGGGAGAACTTTGTACGAATCTTCAAATGACCCCATAATCATATTACTTGTAGCTACGATACCTTTATACGCTTTCATATAACTGACGTTAACTTTGAATTCTTTTTCTATTCTAAATTGTACATCTTGTGGCCTACATGTTATGCCCTTCCTCATACGCTCTACAGCAATCTTGCTACATATCTTAATTGTTGCTTGACGATGATGTTTTCCTGTACCTTCATAAGTTGCATTACGTTTACCTCGACTACCATCCGCAAAACTTGCATGGAGATAACTGATTGCATCGGAGGACTGGCTACATGTGTGTTCTGATTGACATGTCTTTATTTTAAAAGTACCACCATTGTCCAACAATGATGCATGCAACCTCCAACCACAACTATCAATTAGACACTTAATCATGTACCTCTGTTTGTTTGATTTTAATACCTTATATTGGAAATGATTTCGCATCACAAACTTACAAAGCGTTAATTGTAGCCGAGCCTTATCTCTGTACATTTGTCCAACGGCTAACTCACTTGGGTCATCAACAAAATCATGATATACCAGACAATTCACGTACATTGATGCCACATCGAGGTCAAGTATCTCCTGTGGAGATATTTCATCTCGCTTAAACATGACATCCATTGGAGTCTCAACAAGCTTTAAAGGCAATTACGGACACCGGTGGATGGACATGGGATGTCTGCATGAGCCCTTGGTGTGCGTAGTCTTGGCTATGAATGAGTCGAAACGATGGCCCATCGAAATTGTTCAAACTCGGATCTTCCTGAAGTGCATCACTCAATGGAGTAGGGATATCTTCACTAGCCGAAGAAGGAATGTGCGCGTAATCTTGGCTATGAATTTGTTGGAATGATGTCGCATCGAAACTGTCGAAACTCGGATCATCTTGATGTGCATCACTCGATGGAGTAGGGATATATGCACTAGCCGATGAAGGAATGTGTGCGTAGTTTTGGCTATGAATGAATCGGAACGATGGTGCATCGAAACTGTCCAGCCTTGGATCTTCTTGAATCGCATCACTCGATGGTCGAAGAGGAATATCTGCACTAGCCGGTGAAGGAATGTGCGCGTAGTCTTGGCTATGAATGAGTCGGAACGATGGCGCTTCAAAACTATCCAGCCTTGGATCTTCTTGAATCGCATCACTCGATGGTCGATGACGAATATCTGTACTAACCAGTGAAGGAATGTGCGCGTTGTCTTAGCTATGAATGAGTTAGAACGATGGCACATCGAAATTGTCCAAACTCGGATCTTCCTGATGTGCATCACTCAATGGAGTACGTATAACTACACAACTCGATTCAGGTGTCTCGAAACTGCCCGTTCTCAGAACTTCTGAACGTGCCCCACTTAATGAACCAGGGACATCTTCACGGACTGTTGAATGGATGTCAGTGCAGTCTTCTCTATATACGGACGTATCCACAGTTAGTATAGGCTCATTTAAATGTACAGCCACAGGATCATGAAATACACCTTTATGTCTGACTTTCTCCACAAACATAGGTATATGAATTTTCGGGTTCTGAGCGGAGATAAACATATATGCCGCCACATTGTCATCATATCTGATCAATTGTGAACGAAGTGATATGGATTTAGGCAAGGGGTATACGAACTTTATTTTAAGCTCATATTCCGAATGTGTCGTGCCGATAACATTGTGAATTTTAGATACAAGATCCTCATATTTTATTTTATTGCTCACCATGATAAACTGAGAATCGCCACCGTTGTATCCCCACCTTCCTCGTCCGTTTACTACCTCACCATCATAATGACACCATATTGGCCGCGTAACTGTCATATTCAAGGATTCTTGTGCCTGAAACAAGAAAGCTTGGTTGTAAGCCTTAAAAGATACATTTATGCATCTAGGATAACCAATCTTGTTGCATAAGTATCTTAAAGTGAAACATACCATCCTGGTTATGAAGATATCATTCCCAAGTCGAGCTATAAAGCGAAGACCCTCCGATGATGCTTTTCGTTATGCTACACAGATTCCCCCTCCTCATAGAATACCCTATTATATTATCAATAAATAAGATGATTAGAAAAAGTAAAGGGAGAAGCAAATAATGATCAATGTTGTACCCCATTCTTTAATAGAATGTTGAGATGAATTGAGTGTTGTAGAGATGAAGATGTTGAGATGTATGTCTAGGAGAACTAAGAACTATACAATTAAAACAAAGGATTCCCCATGCCAATGTTGATTCACACTGTCGAGATGCAGCAAGATAATTTGTTTTGATAGCCCAATGTAGAGTATCATTCCTGTTATAGCACCCATTAGGGCCTGTTTTGACACCTTCCAAAAGAGCATGTGATAACTAAAACATCAAATGGCAGTGGACCTTGTGGGTTTGGATTTACCTTTCTCAGTGGGAATCCACATTGCTCGGTGGGAATCCACTAAGCCCAGGGGTAATCCACTATGCCCAGTGGGAATCCCCAATGCCCAAGGGGAATCCACAGTGTCCAGTAGGATTCCACAGTGGCCAGGGGGAATCCACAGTGCTCAGTGGGAATCCACAGTGGCCAGTAGGTATCCGCAGTGCCAGGGGAAATATCCACATTGTGCAGTGGGAATCCACTATGCCCTGGGGAATCAACAGTGCTCAGCGGGAATCCACAGTGGCCAGTGGGAATCTTTAGTGCCAGGGGAAATCCACAGTGTTCAGTGGGAATCCACTATGCCCAGTGGGAATCCACAGTGCCCTGTAGGAATCCACAGTGCTCAGTAGGAATCCACAGTGCTCAGTGGGAATCCACAGGGGCCAGTAGGAATTCGCAGTGCCAGGGGGGAATCCACTATTGTTCGGTGGGAATCCACTATGCCCTGGGGAATCAACAGTGCTCAGCGGGAATCCATAGTGGCCAGTGGGAATCTGCAGTGCCAGGGGAAATCCACAGTGTTCAGTGGGAATCCACTATGCCCAATGGGAATCCCCAGCTCCAGGGGGATTCACAGTACTCAGTGGGAATCTAATTAGCACAAGGAGTTTTGAGTACTCAGTGGAAATCCAACCCACATTTGAGCCTCCACCCATTACACTTTTCCCCTTCACCATGCACATTACCATCCACATTAGCATTTACATAGAGAATCAGTTAAAGAGATGGTTTACATATTTTCATTTAGCGGACTATTCTTGTGGGCCCAAGCGTTCTTCTCCGTTACAATTTACTCCAACCATTATCTTGGACGTGCATCATGGAGAATCGGATGATGACCACTAAAGTCACACGAAGAGGGAAGGAGAATGGTCCATCGACGTCGTTGATGAATGGATAGCATGTATTGCCTTGGTGGGACCTCCGAACCCAACTTTTTCGCTTTCTTCGTAGGAAGAATGTGGTGGATCCCCATACAACATGTTTCGCGTCAATGGCCCCACCCTTTAAAAACATACAAGATCCTATGTGGGGCAAATTGGATGTGAGAAGACAAATCAAATCCATTCATATAAAAAGGGTTTCAATTACGAGTCATTGTCGAAAATTTCAAGGAAAGGGTCAATACCGGTGGGGCCACGCCGGTGTAAAGAATTTGTAATAATGAAAATCGTTAACGCTGTTTTGGGCCACACACAGCCTCTATTGAATTTGTAAAAATCTCTCACGTGGGTTTGAAAATGCTCCATTTAGGTAGAAACGTTGATTCTGTGGCCACACTTTCTTCGCTTTAGAAGGCTTCGAAAGTCTTGTGCTAAAAGCAACTCCGTACGTTGAGCAGCTGGTCAGAGGGGTAAAACCGACCACAAAAGTTTCAAATTCTCATGAAAAGGCCAATTTGAAAACCTTGCATGAGAAATTGAAGTTTTAGTTAAAATGACCACACCTCGGGGTTAGTGCAGTAAAAAACCCCTTGTGCTATACTCTAATTCGAGAGCGGATTAGGTGAGACCCCCGCCTCACCGAAGACGGTGCGACCCTTGCCGTGGGGTTACCATGGGATCCACCTTGATGTATGTATTAAGTATCCACACGGTCCATCCATTTTTCCAGGTCATTTTAGGTCATTATCCCAAAATTGAAGTAGATCTAATTATCAGGTGGACCATACCATAAGAAACAGCTGTTATTGACCCTTAATGGGCCACAGAAGCTTTAGATCAATCTGATATTTGTTTCTACCCTTCATCCATGCTTACGTGACATTATCAACATATTGGATGGTAAATAAACACTAAGGAAACATTAAAGTACACCTTAAGAAGTTTTAATGCTAGGATGATCAATCACCACTGTTTCTTATGGTATGGTTCACTTGATTATTGGATCTGCTTAATTTATGGGATTAATTTGGGATAATCCCATAAAATTATCTGGAAAAATGGATAGACGACATGGATAGATAATATATACATCAAGGTGGGCCCCATGGTAAACCCACGGTAAGGGCCACACCGTCAAAACTAATCCACTCTCCTCTAATTCTGCCATCCCTGGTGGGAGCCAATCATAAAGGAACACTTTGGTTTATATGGTTTTACAAAGGTAATTAGCCGTGAGATAGATGAAGTTACAATGACGAAGAAAGATCTGGAAGGGCAGATCGTGTTGGATAAACTATTAAAAGGTATGAAGTGTGGGGATGATGAAAGATTATAAATAATGTTGAAGATCCAAAGAGAAAGAGGTTCAGCACCAACCAAATCAAATCAAACTTTAATTTCGAGCTTATCATGTTCCTTATCATTTTGTTTATGTTCTTTAGTGTAATAAGCTTCTTTACTTCCTAAGCATAATTACATTGTTTATGTTCCATAGTATAAGCCTTGAAGTTACATTTTATAGCAGTAAGTCTGTAGCAAGAACTTTCTAATCAATGAAAGTTTCCTTTTCCCGATCATGTTTTCAACTGGTAAAGAAGACTCAAAGATCATCCTATGCGGCCTGATTGTAAGTTTTTTCTTTACTTCATTAGTTTTACATTACGAGAAGTCATTTCGTTTGGAAGGCAAAGGTAGAATCCACTTTTAGAAGATAAACCCCACCCTCCAAACAATGTCTGATTATCTATTTAAAAACAACTGAGCGAGTGGCTGAATAGGTGACCGATCTTCACAAATCTCGGTTATATATAGTCGATTACAACGTATCTGCCTTTCTTGGCGCTCGGGGTCATCGTTGTTCGGTTGGAATCGAGTCATACAATCAGTTTTGGCACGCCCACACACACATCACACGCGTGGCCAAAGAATAGCAAGCAACATTTTTTTGGAATGCCTAGTGGGACATTGTCGGTACATTGTGCGTATTCTATGAGTAGAAGAAGTAATCGAATTGTTGGGGTTGAGCCGGAAGATCCTACTATTCAACCATTGGTTGTTGAAATCGGAAGTAGAGGCAGCCCCTGATTTCAATATGAATACTGACCTGGTAAGCCCAACTAACCAGGCTACGAGATCGACTTCTTGGACCACTTTGTTGGACGAGGTTATGGCTGGTCTTAAAGAAGTACAAATATATGTACAACAAATTCAAGAACAAGGGAGAGCTCAGGCAGAAATGATAAACGTTCAGCCCGAGCATCTCCGAGTCCAAACAGATAGCTTGAATAGATGGATAGCTCATTAGACCGAGGCTATGCATCGGATGATGAAAATTATCACTGAAAAGACAACTGTGCTAGTTCTACATGATGAGGGAGTTCGGTTGATAATATAGCACAACCACCTCCAGTTCGACTATTACAACGAACTGTGCCAGTTTATCCAGTTCTAAATATATGTAATATTGGGCCGATGTTTAACTTCAGATGGCCCAATGTGAGGAACTTCACGCCGGAGATAAGAAACCACGGAATACCTGGTGGACAACCATTTCATCAGTACCCCAGGAATTCATTGTTTCATGAAGGATAGAATCGCAGAATGCCAGAGCCACCACCCGTTCCTGAACCTCAATGAATGGACTGTGATCACATTGTCCGATTGGTTCAAGAAGTAGCTGGCCAGGTTTTGGACCGTAACACTATTCCAATTTACTGTACCAGAGTGGATCAACCGACAATATCCGTTGCCTGAGAATTATTGCTTGGAGTTAACGTTGTTTTCAGGTGATGCCCGACAATCAATTATTGAACATGTTGGTCGATTCACCATGCAATGTGGTGAACTCGCCAATAATGATTATTATAAGCTACAATTGTTCAGTCATTCATTAATAGCTGCTGCGTTCACATGGTATTCTAATTTATTGCCAAACCCGATTCATATTTGGCAAGAATTATTAAAAAAAAAATTATGACTAATTCTTTTCTAAATATGGGGAGATGACTATGGTTAATTTGGCGAGACTTCGCCAATTGCCAAGAGAATCATGTGAAAGTTATATCACCCGATTCAAAAGGGCAAAGAGTAGATGTAAAGTAGTTACACTTGAGTCAGAATTTATGCAACTTGCATGAGATGGGTTAGAATTTAAACTTCACAAAAAGTTCATTAGAATTGAATTTACAGACCTGTATGATTTGACTCGAAAGGTCTCTAAATATGAGGAACTCTTACAAGAGGGATCTAAACGGAAGAAAACACGTCAATTGGAACATATTATTATGATCCCAATTATGAGGTTACCATTGCTGAAGTGGTAGCTAAGAAACCACTAGTATGTTCTGTCTTGATTAAAGCTGAAAATACGGTATCGGCCACACAAAAAGCCCAAAAAATATTTACTTTTGACATCACTCGGGCTGATGAAATATTTAAAATATTGTTGGCTAGGAAATTTATTAAGGTTCCTATCAATCATAGGATACCTACAGCAGAGGAATTAAAGAAAGTTGAATATTGTAAATGGCATGGGACTTGAAATCATAACACTAATCAATGTGTTGTTTTCAGGAACGTCATTCAAGACCACATTGTAAAGTTTGTTGAAATTCCCAAACAATGAGGAAGAAGCAATGTTGATCGAGATACTGATCATTTTCCGCTAGTGTTGGAATCAAATACGGTTATGGCCGATCTTCGAAGAAATTAGTCGGTCACGACAAAAAAAAAGTTATGATGAACATCGTGAATCTTCCCGATAGTCGAGGTCACGACCTCGTCAGTAGTACAGAAGCTCAGAATGGTCAAGATGGCGGCCGAGAGGTAGGCCGCTTGAAAGTTATGATTCACAAATATGTATTCATTGTGCCAGGAAGCTGCAAAGGTTTGCTCAGTGTTGAACTTGAACGGGATAATGATTGACGTGCGAGAATGAACAATGATGAAGTTGGATCGTCACGACGAGCATACCGAAGTCGCAACAACTAGTGGATAGACTAAGAACTGGTCAAACCTTCGTTAATACGTACAGAATAATGGAAAAGAGTAAGTCATTGCAAATTCCCTTCTGTCCTAGAAATGATGACACGCTCGCAAAAATGCTGATGGCAGTGACGTCGAGCAGCCGAAAAAATGAAACGATCTTGGATGATGAAGTTCCTCAAGAAGGGTCCATGAATAAACCTTTAATTGGGAACAATTTGTAGTATTAAGAAGATGAAACAGCTATAAACATGGTCAATATGGCCATGGGACCATTTGCAGGAGATCGTACAAGAGAAGATCCAGTGAGTGCAGAACATTAGCAAAAACTCCGTTAACTTTATGAATGCTGAACGGGATGAGGATTCGCCGGAAGACTTTAATGAAGAATGGATGGAGAATGATGATTTATTGAAGAGCTTCTCGCCACTACCAAAGAACTAGAAGCAGCCTCGTCCGTTTAGGAAAAGATAGTCGGCTCAGAGCCATCATGGTTGATGTTTGATGACGAGAAACAATTTGAACCAGAAACACTTTGGGGGGTAATGTTCCAATGCAAAAATTGTGTTTGGAACATTACTGCCTATGGTGTTTGACTGTAACATGGTATTAACCCTTCCTTCTAATTTTCAAGCAAAGTCATTCCAACAGAATGAGATGTTGTGTGATGTTGAAGAATTAAGTCCTCCATTGTAATCTAGCATGTATCTTACCCCATACCAGAAATGGCCAAAAGCACAGCAGAGGGGAGCTCGAACCCGTTGTAACCGATAAACACTATCACTATATAACCAGGTATGTCAGCTGAAAAAAGTCATGATTGAGAAGTTGACTCAACATCTTAAGCCATTATATATATCGGCTCATCTCGAGGATTGCCCAGTCACTAGGATTCTCATTGATAATAGGGTAACGGTCAATCTTCTTCCTATAAGAATGATGTTCCAATTGGGGAAATCCTCAGCTGATCTCATACCTTCTGATGTAACTGTTAGTAACTTTGTCGATGGAGTTACTAACACTCATGTGGTATTAACAATTGATTTAACAGTTGGAACTAAAAAGGAGTTAGTTGCCTTTTGTGGTCGATACTTCCTCTAGGCACAATGCATTGTTAGGCAGAGATTGGATCCATTCTTTTGGGTGTCTTTCGTCTTCCTTACATTAGTTCATAATATTCTGGAATCAGGACAGGGTCGAGTTAGTCCTAGCTGATAACAAGCCTTTCTTAGGAACGAAAAATGCTAGTGAGGCTTATTATTATGGAGAAGAAGTTGGGACGATCCAATTTACTGGAAAAAATAAATATGGATGCCATACTGGAATGTCGATAGCAAATACCCCTAAAAGCATTGTGCAAGACATAACTTTAGTATTTTATCTTAATAATGATCGGCCGATGGATATAGTTCCTTATCAGCCGACGTCGAAGTGCATCATTGAAGAAGTTCCATGAATCACACTACAACAAAAGAAATAGATGCGGCCGACATCACGGCCAGAATAAAGAGGCTTGAAGAAAGCCCTGGCTATTGTGAATATGGTTGTCTTGTGGATTTGACTGAAATAGTTATACCGACCGATATAGTTGTTGTTAAAACTAGAAAATGCGCAAGGCAGTTTTCTTGTTCTAGGGAATTTCTGAGTAATAGAGATATTCATAGACAATCATAAGCATTCACAAAGTATAAACGAGAAGAGATATCGCAAGGCGAATTTTATTCTGGAGATTCTGAAATCTTTTACACTCTAGGCTGTGATATTTGCCACGAGCCCTTAATTACATCAATGGTTGATCACTCTTGATTAAAAGGTAAAAGACTAACCCGTCAGGGATTATGGTCTTAAGTCCATGGTCGTAGAGACCTATTTATTTTCTTGTTATGGATTGAGACATGTTTTTAGACAACTCGGATGTCTATGTCCCATTTTCTTTCGGATTGTCCGAGTTGAAGGACAGTCAGGATTTTTAATCGAGTGGTGCAATGCTGGGCCCTCTTTCCATATTTTTATGACGGGTGACCACCGGAGTACACGAACATTGACTGTTTGTTGGCACGAACCGAGGCCTTCTTTTCGTATTTTTATGATGGGTGACTTGGAGAAGGCGTGACTCACTGCCTGATCAGCTCAACCAACGAATCCCGTTGTGGATGGGTAGGGCATCTACCAGCTTTTATAATGGCGTCCATAGCAGGACATTTCGAGTGCTGTTAGAACTCTGGTGATTTTGGTTTATTATGGTAACCATAATCACTTGGGTTTAGCCACGGACCTTTATCTTGGATAAACAGAGCTTGTATAGTACATGAATGAATGTAAAGTAAATATGTTCAATCTTGGAGTCCAGCGACTCAGTCTTCGGGAACACTCTTTCTTCTGTATGCTTCTGATAACCGATACGGGATTGAATAAGTTGTATTGAGCCAGGTTCCTTCGAGGATTCAAATTCGTCGGACTAGATCGCACATTTCTGAACCTTGTAAATGGCTAAATATCGGGTCTGATAGATGCCTGTTTATGCCAATATCTAATAAACGATGGGGTAGATATCCTGTAAGTGCTTGACTTAGTTGCCTTGTAGCATGAAAACGTTAAGTTTACCTTGGCGTCGATGAGATTGCATTTAGTTTTATTTGGCATTAGTCGATCTTCGAGCCAACAGGGCACTTCCCAGGGCTAAAAATGACTAAGTACTGGGCCTGTTTACTGCTTAATCAGGTTATTTGGTTAATATTGGTGACAATTATCTTTGAACAATGATGGATTATATCTACTAAGATTGTAATGATGCTAGATCCACTACCAGGTGTTAGTCGATTTTCGAGCCGGTAGGGCATTATTATGTACTGGGCCTATTTACCGCTTAATTAGGGTATTCGAGGATCATGAAGGTGGATAACCTCGTTGCGGTGCATTATTATGGTGTTTCATATTATGGAGAAACTAAGTCTCCCACTTGGCGTCGGTCAAATTCTGCTTGATTCTTCTTGATTTCAGATGTTTTATGCTCTTTTGGAAGGATTTCGGATTTGCAAATTTGACTAAGTGTGGGTCATTCTTGATTAAATCACTGATTTGGGCCGTTTAACAACGACCGTTGGAAGATCCGGTCCAGGGAATGGATAAAGCATGGCGATGTGTGTCTAGGAGCGATAGTGTGATGGAGAGGCGGGCCACATCATGGAACTTCCCAGGTTAGGAGGACTGTCTAGGCGCATGTAGGGGTAGTGGTGGGCGCATGTGTCCCCCCCCCCCCCCCCCAGGCGCATGTCTCAAAATCGGAGAAAAAGGGAGATAACTCCCCCTCCCGGGCGCATGTGGCATAGCACATGCGCCAGAGATGAGGTAGTGGGTGCATGTTGCTATGACACTTAGCCAATTTTGAGATTTTTCCAAGTTGCTAAGGGAGTGGGCGCATGTGGTCTCTGCATTTTCCAGACTTAGATTATTTCTTGATTTTCTCCCCTCTCTACAATTTTACTCCGACAAGAGAAATCCTTTTGCGGCGAGGGATTTCAGCAAGAAAATCCCTCTTCGACGATGGGATCCGGCGAGGGAAGACAGAGCAGGCTCATGTTACCTCTTGTGTCGCTCTGAGGTCGTCTGTGAGTGATGTCTCTCTTGGTCATCAAGTCGACTTACTATTTATAGTAGTCTAATCGGGTTCGGGTCCGGGCAAACGGATACTGTGAGCGCATGTGTTTCCAGGAGGATTTTCAGGCGACTGTTGTTGGTGACTGTGGTTGGCGCATGTGCTTCTGGGCCGAGCGCATGTGTCCAACGTGCAGTTTTCTAGAAGCTTTCTGTGAAGAAATGCCTCCGCATGTTGCCTCCGCATATGCTCTCCGCATGTTTCCAGAGTTAGATTATTTTCAGATTTTAGGTTTCAACTGTTCGCTCTCAAAGGATAGGTGCTTTTTCAGAGGTCGAAGTCACCGACGCCAGAGAACTTTAAGCCTCTCGTCAAGCTATTGAATGAATGAGATGGGATACGGATGATCAACTGCGGCACATTTCGGTAGTTGTTTACTAGTTTGGACCCTCCGGGCCGATTCTTCGTATATGAACTTTGCTCCGGGAAGCACGTACACGAAAATATGCATCGCAAGATGTTGAACTTGCTAGTTAAGATTTTTCAATCATTCCAGATCATTTGGCGACAATACACATGTCCAGTTCCGCTCTAAAATGGCATCGTAGGTTTCAGACCCTTTCAGTCGGCTCTAGACAGGGGCAAAACACATTTCAAGGTGCGCAGGTAAAGATATGTATCGCGAGACATTCAAACTTGCTAGTTAAGGGTTTTCAGGTGTTCTGAATCATTTGACTGGCAATACACATATCTAGTTCCCTTCCAAAATAGCATTTGTAGGCTTTCGGACTCTTTCAGTCGGCTCTAGACAGAAGCAAAACACATTTAAGGCGCGTAAATAAAGATATGCACCGCGCGACATTCAAAATTGCTAGTTAAGGGTTTTCGGGTGTTTTAGATCATTTGGCGGCAATATGCATGTCCAGTTCCCTTCCAAAATAGTATTTATAGACTTTCAGACCCTTTCAGTCGACTTCAAACAGTGGCAAAACGTATTTCATGATGTACAGGTAAAGATATGCGTCGCGTAACATTCAAACTTGCTAGTTAAGGGTTTTTGGGTGTTCCAGATCATTTGGTGGCAATGCTCATGTCCAGTTCCCTTTCAAAATAACATATGTAGGTTTTGTTCACGACTGCGCATGTTAGGGCTATACTGGTGTCCGATCAGGTTTTTCAGGTGTTTTTCGATCTTGAAATCGATCCAAATCGTCGTAGATGGACTGTCGCAAGTTGTTTTATCATGGGTATGAATTTGAGCCCAAACAAGTGTCCCTCCCTGGCGATGTGCTACGTTGGATGCTTATGTCACGCTATTGCAGTGCACTGGTTCCCGGGCTCAGCTATAAATAGGTGACTCACTGAGTCATTTGTTCATTTTTCAGGTCGAAGAAGCAAAATTTTTTGAGGTGAGAGAGCTCTCCCCTTCCCTTGGGTGCATGTTGCTTTCTAGGCCTGTTTTTCGACGAACGGATTTCTACCCTGGGTGCATGTGCTAGGCGCATGTACTTCTGGACATGCGCCTAAGGCCTTGTCTTGGACTTAGCTTGTTTTGAAAATTTTAGGATGGGCGCATGGCTTCCCACTATTAGGTGTGGGCGCATGTGCAAGGGCACATGCACCTGGGGCATTTTACTTTGAACTTGCATTTCTCCCTTTTGTGAGCTGGGCGCATGTGAAAGGACACATGCACCTGGACCTCCCTGTGATGGACTTACGTTTTCACCTCGGGTGCTTGTGGTCCTAACACTTAGCTAAATTTTGAAATTTTGGTGCCTCTTTCACCCACGATGAAGAGTACATGTGCCCGACTCTAAACTTGGCTAGATCTGACACTGTTTGTGGCCATCATGCTTAGTATCTGAACATGATCGGAACTTAATGTTTTAGACCCGTAATATGTTGCTTATCTTTGTCTTTTGCAGTCCACAGTTGTTTGTTTTAGGTAGATTTCAGAATGTATTTGTTGAACTTCAGTTATAATGCTTTAAGCGTGTGTAAAATTGCTGCATATGAATAATCACATGCATCTGATGTTGGGATTGTTTCCTAGCTTTGTTAAGAGTCATATATAAGCTTTTAGACTTATTTGAGATAATTTCCAAGTTGTACACATGGTGTGGTGCCGGTTTAAGCACGAATTTGAGTGCACATCAGTCACATATGTGTATACATATGTATAATTATGATTGCATTTGATGCGTTACGAGATATGCATGTTTGCTAATTTGCTATGCATTTGAACTTTGTTGTTTTCGTGTCTTGTTGATTGCGATTGCGTGTGCCATTTTACTTATGGTTTGTTTGCATATGCGGTCTTGTTCGAGTGATGTGATCTCATTTTTGTGCTATGTGCCTTACTGCGTTATTTATTGTGAGAGTAAGATTTCCTTCCGATGCGCTCTCGCTTGTGCGTTGTAGTGAATCATGGTGACAACGACGAGATCTTTTGATGAAGCTTCCGGGTCACAAACTTTCTGGTCTGACGCCAATGCAGCACTGTCGAAAGAGGGCGGCCGAAGCCCCTTCAAACCCTCCCCCAGTGAAGCGTAACTCTCACTTCTTTCCTACGGTCGAGCCCGAGGTGTTGGATTTCTCTAATCGCATCAAACAGCTTCCGCATGAAGTGTTGTTGCATATTTTCGTGAAGAAGACCGCATCCGAGCCTCCGACACAAGGGACAGAGCAAGAATTGGCTTCTTGTTATTGTTAGCTTGCTAGTGCTACGAGTGATGTTGAAGCGAACCCTTCTAATTTGCCTGTCCAACAGAAAGAGGATAATCACGAAGGTCAAAAGAACAAGAAGAAGGGGAGTCGAAGCAAGCAACCGGCTGAGGCGATTAATCAAGCAGAGTAGTTGACACGGCTCGCCGATCTGAAGTATGAATGGATGAAAATAGGATGGGATAGTAATAAAATTCCCGCAAAGTGTGGCTTCTTCATCACGGATCCTTATAATGGACAGATCATTTTGCATGATAAATCCCTTACGAGGTATAAACCCTTCCTGAGTATCGAACCGTCTGATGTTCGCAGGCCTTGTCAGTTTTACGGGGTGGAGAGATGGACTTTGCTTCCTGAGAAGTTGCTCACCGCCACTTTAGGAGATGATGGAAAGAAGCAGGGGATAGGTGAATCTAAAGAGATGATCTTCCTCATGCCAACATGTGACCCTCACGCGCCTTACCTGACTTATTTCTTCGAGGTGGTTCGTTAGAGATTCCGTCATCTAAGTACATCGACGATGTGGGAGACTTCGAATTTTCGAACGCGAGGGCATTTGAATCGGCGTATCAGTTATGAACCATGGGTGAAGGAGATTCTAATCCGTCACTGAGGACGTATTGAAGGAAATCGGGCTTTATAATGCCATCGACGCAACTTTCGATTTCTTTCATTAGGATCCGATGATACTTAGACATTTCTTAAGATACTAGAGCTCTGTTACTAACTCTTTCCATCTTCCTCATGTGGAGATGAGTATAACTTTATGGGATCTCGGGATGATGGCGGGTTTGCCTATCCATGGTGAGTATTACCATGAATATGTTCCTTCCGATGAAGAGCTGTCCTCCTATAAATGCGAATGTTGTCGGAAAGCTTACCACTCTAAGGCGTGTTTGGAGCTTTTCAACGAATTGCAATAGTTTGATAACATTTCGAAGATACGCTATGAAGATTGGCTGGTCTACTTCAGCCATGAAATGTAGTAAATCTTTGTAGGATGCTTCTTTCTTTCTTTCATGAAACGTATTGCTTCAATTGTGTAGTTTCTTACGTAAGGTTCTCTTTTCTCTCTCTTTAGGATTGATTATAAGAAGTATGGGGTCAACGCGAAAGGTCGAAAGGCCATGCAGGAACAATTCGAGTGCAAATTTTCTTGCCCAAATGAATTGTCTCACACTTGTGAGCTAGCGGGTTTCTTGGTGTACTGGTTGTCTACAGTTGCGCTCCCCAGTTCCAAGGGTGCAGATGGTATCAAAGTTCCTTGTTTCGTCATGGCCGATGCTCTTGCCAATGGTCAGTGTCTTTCTCTAGCGCCTGCCTATGCTATGTAGTATATATAGAGTGTTTGGTTATGTCGCCAGTAATCCTGACAAGGTTGCTAACAGAATGGACGCAACTTATTGTTCGTGGCATTACTTCTGCGGCTGGCTAGGCATTTATTTCCCGTGGGTGTATAATATGAGACTTCACTTACACATCCTTCTAGAACGCGCCCCTCTTTTCATATTTATGGGAGCCAAGATGGTGGTTTGGATGCCAAAGCGGGTGTCCTCGAAGATTCATGATGGAGATGAGATCAGCTTTTACCATTTCTCTGTTTCCAACGTCGATGAAGACTGTAAAGTTGTGGATGACGAGCATTCGATTAACTTCACTGATAGAGAATTCTTGATATCTATTCGGACTGCTTCTCTCCTATTTTGAGAGAACATGGAGCGAGCCTTACTACCCAAGTAGGTTTGTTAAGCAATTTGGTTACGATCAAGGTATTCCATCAACATTGCCAGATGTAACGAGAATGGAACAGGCATATAGTATAGGTCCTGTCCATTGGGAATGGATGTGGGACCAGCTTCTGCTTACGAGAACTGGTGCAAGGTTCGTGTTGCCCGGTAACTACCTGACGTACTGCCAATTCATATGGTTGGATGAGGTGGTGGGTGCATTAATATGCACGAATTCAGAGTGCCAAGCCTGTCAATTTTCCTCTTTATCTTTTTCCTCCAAGGTTAGTAGAAGTTCCTGAGGACGATCTTGGCTATATACACGAGCAACGAGAAGCGGTCAAAACCTCTGGTACTAGTCACATTACTCCTTTAAGTGTGCTAATTACTCGTAGGAAAGATGATATAACGTTGGATGGATGACATAGCTTTGGGGCGCCTTTGCGAAGGCATCGGCAACAGGTTAAACTTAGACGTCCTCCAACACGGAGAGGTGGTGAAGCTAAGAGTGGGCAACTAATGGGTGAACCGGGTTCTATAGTTGAAGGAGTGCCAAGTGCTGGTGGTGATTTGCCATAAACTGTTCTTTCAGTAATTGAGGAGAATGAGCCGATGGAGGGCATGATAGGGGTTAGACCTTCCGACGTATTTGTTGACGATCCTCCACTAGGTCGTTTAAGAGATCGATTGAGAGTAAAGATAAAGCTTGCACTGAAAGTACATCCATCCATGCCCAGAAGGTCCTGAAAATAGCAGAGGAGTTGCATATAAAAAGTGGGGGAGTTTGGATTCGTCACTGCAGAGAGATCCTTCAGAGGTAGCAGGCGACGATGCAGAAGGCGGAGCTGTTGTTGATAGCCGCGAAGAGGGTGAGATTTGGTCTGATGTTATAGAGGAGATCAATGATGACGAAGGCAGGGCTGTTGATGATGGTCGCGGTGAGGGTGAGCTCAAGCCTAATGATGCAGAAGAGAATAATGTTGAAGGTGATCTTGAAGTTGATGTGACCAAGTGACGATCCTCATTGATGATTAAAGGTCGCAGCTTGGAGATGAACTTGTTGATTATTCAGGCGATGACTGGGAGGTAGGTTGCGCCATCCATCATAGCAATAACGATTCTATCATAGATTATTATGATAACGACGCTGGTGCCGAGGGCATAAGCGATGGTGAAGATGTTGTTGAAATCGAGATCAAAGCATAACTTTGTGATGACGTGAAGGTCCAGCGCCCTTCCGAACCTTTATGCTCTACTTCTTGGATTGCCAAGACACCGACCACGGGGCCGTCGATGAGCGTACATCCGTGTTCACCTGTTCGTGCTGATGATGCTAAGGAGTCCACTGCCAGGCCTAAGATATATGAGGGGGATATTGAACCTTCTTTGGTCATCGCACCGAGCGGTCCAATGCAAGTAGATTGTTCTGTTGTCTTGGGTGTTGTGGACACGTCACCTTCTGCTACGGTAGAAGTTGAATTTGACATCTCGCATTCGCAAGGTAAGAAACGCAATTACAATTGTGTTTCATTGTACTTCATTGCTATGATTCCTGTGTGATTATATTAACCATGTTTTTTTAAATTTATATAGGTCCTGTTAAATTGACGTTTACTCCTATAGTTTCCGCCGCATCGTCTCTGGTTGTGATTGTTGAACTGCCAGGTGAAGCTTTGAAAACAATTATTGATGCTGGGAAATGCGTTGTTGGGCCTTTGGGGCTCACTATAGATCTTCCCGCGGTTCTTGGTATGACTTCTTCATAACTCGTATTGAATTATATCTTGTGGTTTTGCTTTCATGTTTGCTGATGTATCACTTATTTATCCTGTCTTTTCTTCTTGTAGTCGTTGTCGGTTCCGGCGTTATTGCCGCTGCGATATTGGACATCCCTACTTTCGATTACTTGGATTATTTTGGCCAAAGCAGTGTTGAAAGGCCTATTGTCCAGCATTGCGAAGGCATTAGCTAACCCGCACGAATGGCAAATGTTGGGTGCTGGAATGAAAGCACTAAAATCTTGTGTCGAGGTAGTAGGACCTATTGCACTCATGATCGTCGATCGTATTTCTTCATTTGAAAGCTCCATCATGAGGGTAACGGCTGTTAAACGTACCGAGCCAGACCCTATTGTTGAAAAGAAACGGAAGATTACGGATTCTCTAGGACTTATAGTAGAACATCATGTGCTCTCGACAGTGGATGCACGAGCGTCTTTGTGTAATAATAAAGCACAACATAAGGAGTGTCTAGATCGTAAAATCGACGTTGAGATTGAGCGTTTGTAGGCGGAGAAGATATCCGTAAGCTTTGAGGCCACTTGTCTTGAGTCAGTAGTTGCTTAGGATCAAATAGCATGTTATAAGGCTTGAAAGTGAGAGTGAAGCGGTGCGCAAGCGACTGGAAGATTTGACCACCGAGCTCCAACATGTTCCCAATCCTGCTGTTTACACAACAAAATTGCCTTTGTGTTTATCGGGGAAAACATGAGTCACATTCTAATATTAGAGAAGAGATACAGAAAAGCATTCATCACTTTATTTTATTCATTTATTGAGTTCTTCGTACATTCCATATTTACATCGTCCATTGATTCTAGAATAAATTGTACATTTTATAAAAATGAAGTATATTCAGAAAGTAATTTTGACAGAGCTTCGCTGTATTCTTCTTTTATCCTGTCCAAATGACAGGGAGTGACTGAACCAAGGTAAATCAACCAGACTAGACTTCGTTCCTTTGCAATCCTTGTAGTACTCCGCAACACTCTAAAATAATAACATCACCTAGTACATCTACCACTTTTAAAGATTGTATTAAATACATTCAACCTGAAGGGAGAGAGAAGGGGCTTCTGCTCTAGAAACATCATCTATACAAATCATCCACTTATGAGGCCCAGACTACTTCGTATATTCAACCCGAATGGAGAGAGATATGTCTTCTGCTCTAAAAACATCATCTATACAAATCATCCACTTGCGGGGTACGGATACTCCGTATATTCAACTTGAAGGGAGAGAGATAAGTCTTCTGTGCAAAGGAACAAACTTCTTAGTCTAGATTGATTTCTCTACATCATTTGTCTTTGCTGTAATCCCAGCTTTCAACGTTATTTCACAATTGGAAGGGAAACTAAAGTTTAGAAGCCTTTGTACATCCTTCACAATAGTGAAGACTATTGTCTTCTGAAGAGCTTTACGCGACCCGCGACAAGCATCCACCTGGCCAATTTCTTCAGGTCTTACTTCTCCTTTTTTATAATCTAGCAGTATCTCCCTCTCGTTCATATTTTGTCCTCGGGTCCGCACTTCGTGTGTTCAACCTGAGAGGAAGAGAACTCAAGGTCCTCCCCATACCTCTGACAACCTCTGGAGCTCTGAATTTTAGAATCACGTGACAAATGAGGACCCTTGGGGGGTATTTATAGGTTTTTGCGGCCATTTTCGTGGCAAAGATAGTCATCCCAACATAAGCTTTCCACGACCCGTGACAAGCTCCTGTGCTTGCCGCGGTCCATGGCAAGTACATATTTCTTGCACTTTTTCTTCTTTTCTTTCTGAGTCTTTCTTGATCTTTTTCTTTCTTCTCGTTTCTTCATTTTTTTCATGCCTCAACAAATGCCCCTTTTCAAGCTTGATATGAAGAAATCATCTCTTTCTGAAGATCCATGTTGAAAATAGCCTAATTTTAACATTTTAAAACCTTTTCGCGACCCACGGCAAGTACCCCGGGCACTTTATAAATACCCCGTCATTTCTTCACTTTTCTTTCCCGCAGCAAAGCCCTGTTTGACCTTTCCACGACCCGCGGCAAGCGCTCGTTCTTTCCGCGGTCTGTGGCAAGAAACTTTTGGTTACAGAATTTTCCAAGTACCGGAACTCTGTCGAATTATTTCTTTAAGTCATATTTTCCCTTTGCTGAGGTACTTTTACTTCTTTCTCTTTAATCTAATGCGAAAGCTTAACCTTTCGAGAACTACATGTCCTCTAAGTCTTTGAACGTATCTTCATTTCTTTACCTAACCATTATTCTTTTCATTCTTAATAGATCGATCATGCCCCCGAAGAATTCTTCTGAAGCTTCTTCCTCCCGTCAGTGATCAGTCTTCCAAAGAATCCCCAATTCTTACGTAGCTCGTAGGCTCTTTCAGAGATTTCTTGATATTCTTAATTATCCTGATCAATGGAAACAACTATCAATTCTTCAAGAAGACATTTCTTTTGCTGCAACTCTTCTTCGTAACGATCCTTCCATTTTTACTGCTGCCATCTCAGATTTATTGACTGAGGTTCATAAGTTAGAGGAAATGCAAGACAGTTCCACTGGACTATCTCCATTAGTATCTGTGGAAGACAAATTATCTTTGCTAGAAGGTGCTGTACCATTCGTCATGGACTCCTTTCTTGACAAATGGGATGATGTGCATATCGCGTCCTCTTCTCTAGCCGATTATAGGGCTCATCATAATCTCTTATTCCATGACGTTCAATTGATGGCTGTAGAGGATCCTGCGGTTCTGGATGCTACTCGTCACTCTTAAGATATTTCTAATTCTTTACAGGAAGTCCTGGATGATTGTGAATTTAAAGCTGCTCTGGAGCAAGAAACTGTTGAAGATGTTCAGAAACGGATTAAAAGCATCCAGAATATTGCTTATCAGAAGTTAATTGTAGAAGCCAAAGCAGAGATGTTGAAGAAGAATATATCCCGTCTACTGGAAGATAAGCTCCTTGTAGTCTCCTTTAGTGATTTGTCAGTATTGACCAAAGTTGGTTTCGGTATCAGAGAACTAGTGACTTTCTTTTCTTTTCGGAGGAATTCAATTTTGCGCTTCAACTTTGAAGCTAACTTTAGGGTTCCTTTGGTAATTATGCCTTGTGTTTTGCTGCATTTGTCTTTTAAAAATATCTCTCCATATAAGGATGCATGTATTGTTGCCAATACATTTTCAAAGATCATGTCTTCGATATAAAATAGAAATTGCCCCCAGCAATATTGCATCTCGAATATTTGTACACAGGTTACTTCAGAATATCCAAGTTATCGCATATCATAGAAATTGATCTCAAGATAGAAAGATCAGTGAGAATATTAATATTCCTTTATAAGCTTTGATTTTCATGAATAAATAGTTGGTCTTGACGAGTATATCAGATAGTCGAATAGCTGTAATCGAGTCAGATTCAGTCCAATGTGAATTTTCAATAAGACATTAAAGAACTCGAGATAAATAAAACTCGAGCAAATATCGCCAATAATATCATTATTGGAGGCTGGAGAGTCGAAGTTGAGTCAGTATTAACGAAGAGCACAGAAGACTATAGTTGGATATCGTTGATAATATGTCAAATACTTCAGAGGATACCTTCAACAATCAGAATTCTATATAGCATAAATAATGTTGAGGAATACCATAAAATTGTATATGCAATTTTCAGGGTTGATATAATTCCACATAGCCTGTATTGTTTATGATATAATAAAGCCTTGTTGAAGGAATATTGTTCATATATGTTTCTTGTCAATTTAAGGCATTTGACAATATCATAGCATATGCGATTTTCCACAATATATAATTGAAAGAGAATTTTCCTATAAACATGTTGTTATTGCATGTGAATATTTCATTATAATATTCATTTGTTTTCTCTTTTTAGCTGCGTAGCATTTTATATTTTGTTCCCTTTTTCTTTATGATGGGCGGAACTACCCTAAAGTTCTGTTAGTAGGCGTCTCTAATAGAAACGTAGTTTAAGCTTATGAGTAGTTGGAGTGTTGGTCTCATGCGTGGTTGACCCTCATGGGGTACTCATCGCTGCCATGGAAGTGGCTCTCAGGGAGCACACTCCTCTACAGGGGGAGTTCCCATGCCACCGATCCATCAGAGGGGCCCAATGATGCTATTGGGGTGGTGAACTTAGAGGCTTTATGCTTTTGATTGGCCACTTTGGCTCTCCTAACTACCTCGAGTACCAAATTCATGGTTGCTGGTCCAACAATAGGGAAAGAGTCTCAACCTTCCAATGCGTTACTACCGAAAACGGTCCCATAAACCTGGGGGAAATTATGCACGGTTGGCCATGATCAGCAGCGCGCAATGCAACCCGCTTTTTCTTCGCCCTTATACTACTAAGTCCATACACAAGGAATCAAATTATATACTTTTTCATGTTCCTTGTGGTGCTACAGTAGTAATAGGAGTCGTAGGTCTCACACATGAGGTTGGCTCGTAGGACTTCTTTAAATTTTCTGTCCTTAGGGTTATTCTCTCTTCTGCATGTAAAGTATCTACCTATAAAGTCTTCATTGACTTGTAAGGGAATTCTTGTTCGTGGAGCTCTTTAATTAGCTCTCAGTGCTTTTGGCTTCATCATGCTGGAGCATTTATCAGTAATCATCTTTTCCGTGATTCTGACATTTCTCTTTCCGATCTTCCCTTCTTTATATATGTAATTACTTTGCCTATCTGCAATTTGTTTCGAGAACAACTGCTGTATTTGAAGGCGATAAAGGTCTTTCAGAAGGAGAGGTTTGCTTTGTTTCACTTTTTGATAATCTCTGATAACTGCTTCTTCAAATTGGCTTCATTAGAGACCTTCAACAGAAGAAGAGCATGCTTCGTGAGCTTTTTCATTATTCTCTTTTGAGACTACATTGATATCTGCATCATAGATGCATATGTCTTCACTTTTTCTGCCCCCTTTTGATCGGGAGAATACTCGCTTATGTATAGGGATTCTCGCAATCAAAATATTCCGCATCCATTTTTACGGATAATATTTCTTGATGTATCGGTTATTGACTGAAATGCCAATTCCTCTTTCGTCACGGCTCGCAATTCTATAAGCCCCATTTGAAAAAACTTCAGGGACGACATATGGGCCATCCCATTTGGATTCAAATTTGCCCCCTATTTTGCATGTCATTACAATGGGCCTCTTCAGCATTGCCACGAGGTCTCCCTTTTTGAAAGATCGGCATTTCACTAGTTCATCAAATGAAGTAGATATTTGGGCTTGATATGACTGTAAGCGTTGTTGTGCCACAAGTCTTTTTTCATCCAGCATATCCAATTCTCGTAGTCAGAGTTTAGCATTTTCATCTTCTGTGATACCCTGATGCACTGCCACTCTTAAAGAGGCGACTTGAATTTCTATTGGGAGTACAGCTTCTATACCATATACTAAGGAGTATGGTGTTGTTTTCATAGCTGTGTTATGCATTGTTCTGTAAGCCCATAATGCTTTTTGCAATTTTTCGTCCCAATCTCTTTTATTTTCGCTCACTGTCTTCTTCAATATTCTGACGATTGTCTTATTAAACGCTTCTGCTAACCCGTTTGCCGCTGGATAATATGGTGTGGAATAAGAGTGTTTAATGCTGAATTTCTGACATAGCTTGTCCATATTCCTGTTTTTTAATGGGGTACCATTATCTGTGATAATTTTCTGTGGTACTCCATGTCTGTAAATTATAGCATGTTGGATGAACTCTGTCACATCTTTCTCTTTCACATTTCGTAGTGCAATCGTCTCTGTCCATTTGGAGAAATAATTTATGGCTACCAAAATATTCTGTCATCCTTGTGAAGATGGTGGGTTAATTGGATCGATCACGTCCAATCCCCAACTGGCGAATGGCTATGAAGATACTGTCTGATGAAGTTCTTTGGGTGCCATATGAATGACATTGTCATGGATTTGACACTCGTGACATCTTTTTACAAAATCTATAGCATCTTTGAACATTGTCTGCCAATAATATCCCATGCGATGTACACGATTGAAGAGATTTCTGCTTTCCTGATGAGCTTTGCATTCTCATGAGTGGGCCTCTCGCAATATATTTCTACCCTCGTCTATATCTAGGCATTGTTGAGCTCTTAATTGTGCATATTCTAACCCCAATTCATCACTCATTATGCTTGTTGTTATGGTTTATAGAATAAACTAATGCATGAATTTGTGATTGTAGGGATGAGAGAGAGGAAGCATCAATTGAAGACTTAAAGGTGCTAGTTAGAAGCAAAGAAGATCAAAGGGGCTAAGCATCGAAGAATGAAAGAAAGAAGTCAGAGAAAAGAAGAAAGAATGCAGAAGAAGGTTCCCACGACCGGTAGTTCGACCGGTCGTCCAAAGCCAAGGACCGGTCGTCCGACCGGTCTGCACATGCACAAAGGAGACCCAGAGGCCATAACTCTCTGGATTGTTCATGACCGGTCGTTCACTTCTGCGACCGGTCCTTAAATTAATTTTTCAGGCCAAAACTCTCTGGACTCTTTTTGGCCATTTTGAGACCGGTCGTCCAGCATCCACGACCGGTCGTCCAGCCACTGTGACCGGTCGCCTGCGTAAGATTTGAACTTGCTATTTCTGGCGCCGATTTTCTCTGCGCACTGCGTAAGTGTTACGCAAATTCTCGAATCTTCTGAAGTTGCAGAGCCTCCCCATTATAAAAGGACACCTAGGGATCGTTCCTAGGGTATCTTGGAAGAGTTTAAGCAAGGTTGGAGGCGGCGGAAGTGGATTTCGGAGTTCCACAACTTCTTCTAGTTTGTTTTGCTGTTTTTATGTTTTTCTTACTTGTTTCATGTTTCCTTGGATCATGAACGGCTAAACCTCTTAACTTGGGCTAAGAGGTGAAGCTTGTAGTGAATCTCAGATGTTTCAATTCGTGCTAAGATGGTTTTAAGATTGGTTTTAATGTTTATGAACAATGGTTTGAAGTTTATACAAGTTTTAAGTAGTTTTTCTTAGTCTTATGATGACTTATGGATGTTTGGGAGAATTACTTAAGTTCTTAACGTGTTATGTTAGTCTAGACCTGTATGATCCGAGGAATTGGAGTACGCTCTAGTACTATGATCTTCATGTGGGAACTTCCTACCAAAGTTCTATTTTTCTGAAATTTTGTGTTATGTGGGACTGTGCATGTGATTTGAATCAAGTTCAAATCATAATCTAGCCTTGTCTTGTGACAGGACTTGAGGATGGTTGTGATTGTGATCTGAGCCTATTGGAATTAGGATTGACCTATGCAATTGAAGCATGCTCAGCCTAGCTTGCATTGAGTGAGTTATATGTATTGGTCTCATATATAGTAGATTGTTTGGTTAAACAGCTATATCATCCGGCTAGATAGATCCTAATATCGATTCTAGTTGAGAGAATGAGAAACCACAATGGATTTGAACATCAAGGATTGCTACAAGTGAATCCTTGAACCCCTAGTGCCTTTTTATAATTGTTTACCTTCAATTTAATTCAAAGTTGTTACTTACATCAATTTCATACAAAATCTGGTTGTTAGCTCTTAATAGACACTATTGGATGTGTTTGTGAATTCCTACACAAGTCCCTGTGGATCGACCTCGGTCTTACCGAGATTATTACTACATCGCAACCCTACACTTGGGGAAGCGAACAAGTTTTTGGCGCCGTTGCCGGGGACTTTGACAGCTTTCACAAATTTCTGAAATTAGTATCTATTTAGGATTTTTAGGATTTTAGGACCAACTTAGTTTGTTTTATTTGATTTTTGCAGGGATTTCTAGGAAGCTGAAGAAGATATAAGGATTTCAAGTGCCGAATCAGGTTCTATCTTTCTAAACCTTACTCTTCTCCTTCTCCTATTTATTCCTATCATATTCATCTCTTGTAGAGTGGATGGAGGCTCCTTTTGGATCTCTGAAAGGTAGGCCTTGTGCCACCTGAATTCCTATTGGTCGGCTCTGCCGTCTTGGATCACCTTGTGCTCAGAGATTTCTTTTCTCACCTCTACTCCTCTTTCTCCTTTTTCTGCACTTTTTCTCAAAAGATTCAAAGAGTGGGTGGGGAGTTCTATGAACCCCTATTGACCAGGAGAAATCGGTCTCTATCCTTGCTTCTAGCTTAGCCATTGCAAGACACCTTGTGCTTCGGTCTTAGAGAAGAGTAAAGAAAGGGAGGAAGAATTCTTCTTTCTCTTTGTTTCATATTTTGTTGGTTTTGCATGCCACATTGGGCTCAGGATTCCAATAACTGACTCATAAGTGAAGGGGGGATAGTAGAAGGAATTGACAGAGAGCCACGTGCTAGGAGACATCTAAACTCTCCAATTTTGTCTGAAAGTATAGCTGTGAATCAACCTAATCCAATGGCCAATCCTAATCTGGGCCAAAACCAAACTGAAATGGGGGAGAATGTGGTTGAGAATGTTCCCCGACCAAGAACTCTACGTGATTTCTTGCAACCAGCAAAAGCGAGCACTCCCTCATGCATAATTTTTCCACAAAATGGAGGGAATGTGGATTTAAATCGGGAGTGATCCAACTTCTCCCTATCAACACCTTAAGGAGTTTGATGAGGTAATAACCACCATGCACTTTGCTAATGTGACTGATGATGTGGTGAGACTTAAATTCTTCCCTTTTACTCTTAAAGATAAAGCCAAAGGTTGGCTTCATGCATTAAGGCCAAGATCAATTAGTGCATGGACTGATATGCATAGGGAATTCATAAAAAAATTCTTCCCTACTCACAAAACAAACATGTTGAAGCGCCTTATCATGAACTTTGCCCAAAAGGAAGATGAAACCTTCTTCCAATGTTGGGAAAGGTTTAAGGACCTATTAAACGCATGCCAACATCATGGCTACGAAATTTGGCGGGTTATAAGCTTTTTCTATGAAGGACTAACTTCACCCATGCGCCAATTCGTAGAGATGATGTGTAATGGGGAGTTCATGAATAAGGAGGCTGATGAGGCATGAGATTATTTGGAAGAATTGGCTGAGAATGCATAGTCTTGGGATACATCGAAACCAATAAATTCCAAGACCGGCCAATAAAAGGAAAAAGGAGGAATGTATGTCTTATCGGAAGAGGATAGCATAAGTGCACGGGTGGCTAGCCTCACAAGAAAGGTCGAAGCCATGGAATTGAGGAAAGGAGAGACGATTAACTCCAATGACGTTGAAACTGTTTGTGGAATTTGTGCTGCAAATCAACATGCAACACAAGATTGTCCCATAATTTCAGCAGTTCAGGTTATCTTACAAGAACAATCAAATGCCATAAACAGTTATCAACGGCAATTTGGTGCTCCAACCTCAAACACGTTTAATGCTAGTTGGAAGAACCATCCCAACTTCAGTTGGAGGAATGGACCCACTGCGAATGCAACCACTATCCCTCAAGCTCAACCTATACTAGGTCCATCTCTAGTCATTACTCTAAAATTGACGCTAGAGGAGATGTTGGGTGCATTCGTATCGGTCCAAGCTGAGTATAACAAGACAAATTCTCTGAAAATAGATGGGTTCATGCAAGAGCAATTGAAATTCAATCAAAATTCAACTTAAGCCATCAATGAATTGAAAACATCAATGGCTAGAGTTGAATCTCATCTTAGTGTTAGAGAGAAGGGCACACTTCCTGCCTAACCTCTTCCTAACCCAAGAACCCAGTTTGAGATACAAGATGCAAGCTCATCCTCCCATCATACGGAGCATGTTCAAGCTATCACCACTTTGAGAAGTGGGAAAGAAATTGACAAATCTAATCCGGTGAAGGCCCCAAAGCCTAAGGATCCGAAAATTTCCAAAGAGGATGATAGCTCAAACAACACTCCACAAGAGAAAGAACCGAAAAGGCAATACAAGCCGGTTGCCTTGTTTCCACAAAGGTTAATTTCACCTAAACCTTTAGATAAAAATCTAAAAATTTTAGAAGTTTTCAAGCAGGTGAAGATCAACATCCCGTTGTTGGATGCCATAAAACAAATATCATCTTATGTCAAATTTCTAAAGGAATTGTGTACAGTCAAAAGGAAACACAATGTTCACAACAAAGTACTTTTGACTGAGAATTTGAGCGCTATCATCAAACAAGAGGTGCCCCAAAAATACAAGGATCCAGGTAGTCCAACCATCTCATGCATCATAGGAGACTACAGGATTAAACAAACCTTACTCGATTTGGGGGCAAGTGTGAATCTCATTCCATACTCGGTTTACGAGCAACTTGGGTTAGGTGAATTGAAACCGACCAAAACCACATTCCAACTTGCTGATAGATCCATCGTATACTGAGAGGAATGATTGAGGATGTTCTAGTCCAAGTTGATAAATTCTACTACTCAGTAGACTTTATTGTCTTGGATACACATCCCGTGATAGGCACCGGTGCTCAAATTCCCGTCATACTTGGCCGACCATTTCTAGCTACTTCAAATGCAATTATCAATTGTAGAAACGGACTTGTACAAATGTCCTTTGGAAATATGACCCTTGAGCTTAACATATTTGATTTATGTAAACAACCACGGGAGGTTGATGATGATATCCACGAACTAAACATGATTGAATCATTCGTGGAAGATACATTCCCCTTGTCATTATCTTCCGACCCTTTGGAGGCATGTGTGGCCCATTCCCATGAGATAAATGATGACACAATAGAAGAGATGGATGCCATTCTAGATGCGATGTTGGTGCTTGATAATAAAAGATGGAGGGCCCTTTTTGAGCCTTTGCCTGTAGATGAGAACAAGGCCCTCCCATCCAATATCAAGGCGCCAACACTCGACCTAAAACCATTACCAAGTGAGCTGAAATATGTTTATTTAGGTCGAGATGAGACATATCCAGTGGTGATTTCTTCCCACTTGGATGAGAAACAAGAGAGTAGGCTAATGGCCACTTTATTAGAGCACAAGAGTGCCATTGGATGGTCAATTGCGGATCTCAAAGGCATAGACCCACTGATTTGTACTCATCGCATACACCTTGAGGAGAATGCGAAGACATCCCGGCAACCACAAAGACGACTACATCCAAACATGAAGGATGTGGTTAAGGCCGAAGTGGTGAAACTATTGGATGTGGGTATTATTTACCCAATATCCGATAGTCAATGGGTGAGCCCAACTCAAGTGGTGCCTAAGAAATCCAGAATAACCATCGTAGCCAATGCCAATAATAAACTCGTGCCAACTAGAGTCACTACCGGTTGGAGAATGTGCATTGACTACAGGAAGCTAAACACTGTCACAAGGAAAGACCACTTCCCCCTACTGTTTGTTGATCAAATTTTAGAACGGTTGGCGGGTCATTCCCACTTTTGCTTCCTTGATGGCTATTCAGGGTACAACCAAATAGAGATTGCCCGTGAAGACCAAGAAAAGACTACATTCACATGTCCATTCGGCACTTTTGCCTATCGACGGATGCCATTTGGATTATGTAATGCCCCTGCCACCTTTCGACGTTGTATGATGAGTATCTTTTTCTGACATGGTGGGGATTGTTGAACCTCCAATTTATACATTGCATTGCCCAGTACATCACATTATATGCAAGGTTTTCATGTTTAAAAGGCTTATCTAATGCATGTTTTGTGATTTCAGGAATGAGAGTGGAATTCACCCAATTGGAGACTAAAAAGAGCCATTTGAAGCCATTGGATGAAGAAGAAAGAAGGACCAAAGAAAGTAGAAAGAGAGGAGAAGAAAGGAAGAAAGAAGCAAAAGGAGAAAGCAGAAACAGAGGCCAGGACCGGTCGTGCGACCGGTCGTTCATCACCAGGGCAGGTCGTCCGACCGGTCCGATTATGCACAGAAGGAAAAATTTCAGGGAAGGTAACTGGACTATTCACGACCGGTCGTCCGATGCCTAGACCGGTCGTGCGACCGGTCTTTGAATTAAAAAATTAAATCCGAATTTTGGCAAAACTCTCTGGACTAAAAAGTAACGTTTTGTGACCGGTCGTGTGACCGGTCGTCAGGGAGCTCAGACCGGTCGTGCGACCGGTCGTCTGCGTAATGAAGCTTCTCCGTGAAGCTCCAAAATTTTCTGCGCAATGCGTAACCTTACGCAATTTCTGGATGATTCCGACTTAAGGGGCTTCCACACTATAAAAGGACACCTAGGGGCTCTTCCTAGGTCATCATAGAAGCCAAGGAAGGTCGTGGGAGAGGACGGAAGTTGTCGTGGAGCGTCAGGAACCCTCCAATTTCTGGTTTTTCTAGTTTTTATGCTTTCTTATTTGAGTTCTAGTTGTAGTATGACAATGCTCGGCTAGAATCTCTCAGCTAAGGCTGAGAGGTGAAGCTTGTAGCTTATTTCATGTTTGATTCAGTTTAAATCAAGTAATTTCAATTCAAGTTTGGATTTTTATTTATTTTAGTCCCTTAAGTTGGTAGTTTGAGATGTTTTATGAGAGTTCATGTGCTCCGGACATGAATTCCTTGCAATTCTCTGAGATTATCATATGATGCTTGTTTAGATTCGAATTATAGTAATCCTTGAGCAGGCCATAGTCCATAGGCATGGCTGTTACTCTGAAGGCTATGATTTTGAATTCTACATTGATTGAATGGGACTAGAACTTGGAAGTTCAGCTTGAATGGAATTGAATGTGTTTGAATGCTTTATTTTCCAACTAGATGAGAGCTAGGACTTCAAATCTAGTTGTGATCTATACTTGGATTAATTGAATTGACATGGGATTGCCGCAAGTGGATCCTTGAATGCCTTAGTACTTTAAATTACTGATTTTCCATTAAGTTACTGTTTTAGTTTAATTACTCAATTGAATCCTATTTCTTACAAAACTGAGTTGCTGAAATAGTTTGAAAGTTGTTCTAATTCCCTGTGGATCAACCTCGGTCTTACTGAGTTTTATTACTACATCGTAGCCTTGCACTTGAGGCGAGCGAACAAGTTTTTGGCGCCGTTGCCGGGGAACTTAGATAACGGTTTTCAAATTGTTTTAGTGGCTGTAGAAATAGAAGTAGATATGTTTTCTGATTTTTTCTAGAACTAACAAATTGTTTGGTTTTGTAGGATTTCTTCTCTAGTTAAAAGCGCATCAGGTGATACCTTTCTAACTTAGCTTTTTACAGATTTTCTATTTTCAGTTTAATTTCAGATTTCTAGGATTTAGGACTAGTGTAGTTTTTGTTGAGTGGTTTATGTCCCGTTGGGAACGTAACCACTCAAATCGTTTCCAATCTGAAGGTGGTTTAGTTGGACCATTGTTAGTCCATAGACGAGTCTGAAATTACCAAGAGCATCGTGAAAGATTGGGGAGTATGGATCAAACACCTTTAAGGAATCCTCCCCCCCTACTCCAACTACAAACGCAAATCAAGAAGGAGTAGGAGAGAATGAGGTACATAATGTTCCTCCACTGAGATCATTGCGGGATTACCTACAACCAGCTCGTGTAATTACACCCTCTTGTGTGGTTCTACCACCAAACGGGGGAAACATTGACATAAAGCCGGGTGTAATTCAGCTCTTACCAAAGTTCCATGGGCTAGACTCTAACCGCCCATATCTACACTTGAAAGAATTTGAAGAAGTGGTGGCTACCTTACAATACGCCAATGTTTCAGAAGATACCATTAGACTTAAACTTTTTCCCTTTTCATTGAAAGAAAGAGTCAAAGATTGGCTTCACTCTCTTAGACCACATTCGATTGGGTCATGGGTTCATATGACCCGGGAATTCTTGAAAAAGTTCTTCCCGGCTCATAAAACGAACACCCTTCGAAGAGCCATAATGAATTTCTCGGCTAAAGAGGGTGAATCTTTTTTTCAATGTTGGGAGAGATTTAAGGACCTCCTACTTGCTTGCCCACATCATGGCTATGAGAGTTGGCGAATTATAAATTTTTCAATGATGGATTAAGTTCCAATATGCGCCAATTTGTAGAGATGATGTGCAATGGCGAGTTTATGAGTAAAAATCCAGATGAGGCTTGGAGTTACTTGGACATGTTGGCTGAAAATGCCCAATCTTGGGATACCTCGGATAAACCCAATAACCCCAAGCCTATTCAAGAGAAAGGAGGGATCTATATCCTTAAGGAGGAAGATGACGTGAATGCAAGGATAGCCAACCTCACAAGGAAGGTTGAGGCCATGGAACTTAGTAAAAATGGAGTTCCAAAGTCTAATGAAGCTATTGAAACCATATGTGGGATTTGTCTCACCAATTTACACGCTACGCAAGATTGTCCCACAATTCCTGCATTTCAAGAGGTATTACATGAACATGCAAATGCCACATATGGGTATTAACGACCTTTCAATGGACCGGTGGGTAATACGTACAATGAGAGTTGGAAGAACCACCCAAATTTTAGTTGGAAGAATGCTCCTACAGGCAATCCTACCAACTCTCAAAGAGGGCCACCCATGCAAAATATGGCCCCACCTCAGTTCTCAATGGAGGATACCTTGAAAGCGTTTATACAAGGGCAAACGCAAATTAATCAAACGAATCAGAAAATGTTCCAAGAGCTTAAAGTCTCGGTTGATGAGATTAAGGGACGCTTGAATGCTAGGGAAGGGACCTTTCCGGCCGAACCTCAGCCCAATCCAAAGCAAGTACATGAAGTAAGCATTCCTAATCCTTCTAACCAACACATGGAGCAAGCCAAATCCATCACCACTCTTAGAAGTGGTAAACAAATTGACAAATCTATTTTCGGTGAAGGCCGATGAGCCTAATGATCCGATAAATTCTGAGGATGAGGATGGATCTAACTTAGCCCCACAAGAACCGGAACGCATTTACAAGCCTGTAGCACCATTCCCTTCAAGATTGGTTGCCCCAAAATCTCTTCCAAACTCTCATGATATTCTAGAAATTTTCAGACAAGTCAAGATTAATATCCCTTTGCTTGATGCCATCAAAGAAATCCCCTCTTATGCCAAGTTTCTAAAGGACCTATGCACAACAAAATGCAAATATAATGTGCAGCAAAAGGCCTTCTTAACTGAGCAAGTGAGTGCCATTCTCACTCAAAAGACCCCCCCCCTCCCCCCCCCAAATTCAAAGATCCCGGTAGTCCCACCGTCTCATGTATCATTGGAGACTACCGGATTGAGCGTGCCTTGCTAGATTTGGGGGCGAGTGTGAACTTGATCCCATACTCGGTATACGAGCAATTGGGTCTTGGTGAATTAAAACCCACCAAAACCACGTTGCAACTAGCTGATAGATCTATCCGTGTACCGAGGGGGATAGTTGAGGATGTTCTAGTCCAAGTCGACAAATTCTACTACCCGGTAGATTTTATCGTCTTGGACACACAACCGGTTTTGGATGCTAGCACTCAAATACCAGTGATATTAGGCCGCCCATTCCTTGCCACATCAAACGCAATCATCAATTGCCAGAATGGGGTGATGCAACTGTCTTTTGGAAACATGACATTAGAGGTGAATGTGTTTCACTTGGGTAAAAGACATAGGGATGTCGATGATGATGAGTTCTTCGAGGTAAACATGCTTGAATCGTTTGAAGAAGAAGAACTCCTCCAACTTGAACCACTAGAAAGCTTGGAGACATGCTTAGCACATTTCATGGATTTCGAAGACCCCATCATTAGTGAAATTGTGCAAGCATTGAATATAGAAAGACCGGTAGTTGGTACTAGCCGGTGGAGGCCCCATTTCGAAAAGTTGCCACCAACCACATCAAGGCCTCTACTGTCTAACATCAAACCACCGAAGCTTGACCTTAAACCATTGCCATCTGAGCTTAAATATATATATTTGGGTTAAGAGGAAACTTTCCCAGTTGTCATTGCCTCTCACCTAGAGAAAGACCAAGAGCTCAAGTTGATTGAGCTACTCAAAGAACATAGGGAAGCCATAGGTTGGACAATAGCGGATCTCAAAGGGATAGATCCTTCGGTTTGCACTCACCGTATACACCTTGAAGAAAATGCAAAAATGACTAGACAACCTCAAAGACGGCTAAATCTAAACATGATGGAGGTTGTCAAAGCCGAGGTGTTAAAGCTAGATGTGGGTATCATCTACCCCATCTCAGATAGCCAATGGGTGAGTCCTACCCAAGTTGTCCTCAAGAAATCCGATATTACCATCATAGAAAACGCCAACAACGAGCTTATACCGACTAGGGTGACCACCGGTTGGCGTATGTGCATTGATTATTGGAAGCTCAACACGGTTACTAGGAAAGACCACTTCCCTCTCCCATTTATGGATCCAATTTTGGAGAGGTTAGCAGGCCATTCCTATTATTGCTTCCTAGATGGCTATTCCAGATACAACCAAATTGAGATAGCTCTGGAGGACCAAGAGAAAACCACATTTACATGCCCATTTGGCACCTTCGCTTACCGAAGAATGCCATTCGAGTTATGTAATGCACCCGCCACATTCCAATGATGCATGTTGAGTATTTTCTCGGACATGGTGGGTGAGTTTCTTGAGGTATTCATGGACGACTTTCTATTTTTGGTTGAATGTTTAATGAGTGCCTCAAGCACTTGAAGTTGGTCTTGATGAGGTGTGAGGAGAAGTGTAACACCCGTACCTTAATTAGCCCTCCGTACACCTCTTTTTCCGAACTCGGCATACCTGGAATAGTCCAAACCGGTGAGTTTCGATCAGACACCCTATTTTGGTACCGCAACGACCCGAGACTTGTACCCCTGCGATTGCGCGGACGCCACGACTCTAATGCTGCGCGGCACACTCCAGTTTCGATACCTAGTTTGAAAGATGTGTACATGCGCGCAAATTAAGGCGGGCCACGCTACACATGCATAGTGTGGGCCCCACTTGCACAAATCCCTAGGTTGTCCCATCAATCAATCAATATCCCATTAATCAATCAAGCATCAATCAATCAAGGGTCTCATCAAGTACATCCCTCTCTCTCCTCACAAGTCAACTAAAGCCCATACCTAAGCCATCCACTCTCATAATTACCCCATCCCCTTGCTATCATCATTCCCTTTTCTAATGCCATCCATGTCCCAAAGTCCCTACAAGAAGTGCCATACGTAGCCACCCCATTAGAGAGAGAGAGAGAGAGAGAGAGAGAGAGAGAGAGAGAGAGAGGAGACTAAGAAGAGAGAGAAAGAGAGAGAGAGAGAAGAGACTAAGAAGAGAGAGAAAGAGAGAGATTAGAGGGAGGAACCAAGCTTGGAGGGCCCCAACCAGAAGAGAGAGAAAGAGAGAGAGAGAGAAGAGACTAAGAAGAGAGAGAAAGAGAGAGATTAGAGGGAGGAACCAAGCTTGGAGGGCCCCAACCATCATCCGGACCGTTCGATCGACTATCCGACCCGATCCAACCGTCCAATTTCGGGTGAGTGCTAGAAGGGGACATAAACTCCCCTTTCTTCCTTCTTTCCCTTTCATTTTCGGGCCCACAAGTGGGCCATGTTGTGAGACAACGTGCCCCGCACGCTGCCACGACATGGACCACCTTTGGTGGCCCACCATGATGCTTTATTTTCATTTTTTTCCTATTCTTTGAAACACAAAGATCTTGATGAAGTATAATACAAGGATTATCTTGATCCAAAGGTAATTGGGCCCACCATGAGCTGATGAATGGAGTGGATCCTGCACATGTGGACCCCATCAGGCAAGGATAACAATAAATAAATAAATAAATAAATAAATAAATAAATAAATAAAAAAGAAAAGAAGAAAAGCTTGGCCACTGGACAGACAGCGTCCAGAGGACGCTGCTGCCCAGCAGCGCTTGGGCAAGCCCAATATTGGGCGTTAACCATAGGGCCCACTCGTGGGACCCACTGTGATGTTCATATATTATCCACACCGTTCGTCTGTTTCTCCAGCCCATTTTAGGGCTGGACACCAAAAATGAGACTAACCCAGATCTCAGGAGGACCACACCATAGAAAACAGTGGAGATAATGTAGCCCACTGTCGAAACTTCTTAGGCCCACCGTAATGTTTGTAGACCCCATAACCTGTCCAATATTGGACTCTAAGCGTTCCTCAGGAGTTGGGGAACATGATGAATGGTGGGGATAATACTTATGTGGGCCCCCCTTGAAATAAACATAAGAAAAAAAAATACAAAGAAGTCCAACGCTGGACGGTTCCAGCGTCTGAGACGCTGTGAACGCCCAGCATCTGGACGCTGGGCTGTGAGTGGGGTCCCCATTCGTGGGACCCACCTTGATGTTTGTGATCAATCCATGCCGTCCATCTATTTTCCCAAATCATTTTAGGGCCAGGGCCCGAATCTGAATCAGATTCAAATCTTAAGCGGACCGCACCACAGGGAACAGTGGAGAATATGATGTCCACTGTCGAAACTGCATCGGCCCACACTGATGTTGTAGACCTCATAACATACCCAATATTGGGCTCGTTAGGTCCCCCATGAGCTGGGGAACCTGATAGACGGAGTGGATCAGCCTTATGTGGGCCCCACTGGACCAAAACCAAGAGAAAAAAAAAGAAAGAAAGAAGGAGAGGCGCAGCCTCTCTGACGCTGAGGGTAGCCAGCGTCCAGGGACGCTGGGTTGCTCGGCCGCCCAGTCAATGGCCCACCAAGTGGGACCCATCATGATGTATTGGTTTTATCCAAGCCGTCCATCTGTTTTCCCAGATCATTTCAAGGCCTAAGCCCGAAGACCAAAAAGATCCCGATCTTCGGTGGGCCTCACCACAAGAAGTAGTGAGAATGAATGCCTACCGTTGAAACCTTTTCAGGGCCCACCATTATGATGGTTTTCCATCTGAACCATCCATCAGGTCACGCAGACCTATATGAATGGAAAACAAAAGTATCAGCTGGGTCCAATACCTCAGTGGACCACTTCTTGGGAAGCAGTGGGAATGAACGGCCACCGTTAGAAACCGTTGGGGCTGTTGTACACGTGTGGAGCCCCACCATGAGGTTTATTTCCATCTAACCTGTTGCTGAGGTCACACAGACCTGGATGGATGGAAAATACACGTATCAGTTCGGTCCAAAACTTTTGGGGGCCATGAGTGTGGCCCACGCTGATGGCAGCGTGCTGGACACACTGTCCAGCAGTGGCCCACCTCGTGGGACCCACCATGCCCAGTCGTCCATCCATTTTGCTATATCATTTCAGGGCATGGGCCCACAAATGAACCGGGTACACATCTCATGTGGGCAACACCATTTGGAATGGTGCAGATAATGATTTCCACCGTTGAAACCTTCCTATGGCCACATGATGTTCATATGCCACCCAGATCCACAGGTCTGGGTGAAGTGAAATCATAAATATCAGCTTTATCCAGAACTTCTATGACCCAGGTGGGTTCCACGCTCGTCCAGCAGGTGGCCCACCCTGTGGGTCCCATCGTGATGTATCTGTTTGATCCACGCTGTTCATCTGTCTTTCCATGTCATTTTAGCCTGTGGACCCCACCTAATGAGACAAATCCAAATTTCAGGTAGACCACGCCGTTGTAAATAGTAGTTATTGATGCCCACCATTGAAACATGCTAGCGTACTTAGCTCGATAGGTCACACTGATAATATGCTCAGTGTAATGAATATCATGCCCATTCATTTGTGCATAGGCATCATATGTGTGCCTGACTGTGGATGATGTTGATCATAGCATATGCCTTACAGTTTGACATACTTAGGGGACCCGTATGAGATAGGGTCACCCCACATGATCGCGCGGCATGCGCAGGTTTGGTGCATGGCTTTGATGGTATGACTCATGCATCTCGCATTATGCATGTCACGATCAGATTCTCACCCCAGCGGCATCGGGGTTGTAACCACCATAGTCACATCGTGGATGGTAGAAATGGACACCAAAAATATGTTCTAGCACTTGGGCGCCAAAGATGTCCTTGGGTGAAAGTCCCTAAACCCTGTAGTACCAGTAGGATGCTCCAATGTCTAGACCGAGTGGATTTATGAGCGCGTGAGGGCCAAATACTAGTAGGCCGCATCTCCCACTGTGTCGGGGTCGGTTGGAAGGGGGTGTGACCTTACCCGCCCGGGTGCAGAGGGCTATATACTAGGTTGAGTTTGACCAGCTCGTGAATGGGTTCGCTATCGACGAGCCGGGTGGATTTTCTTATATGTCATTGACGAGGCGGATAGTGAGGTCTCTTCCACTTACTTGGTTATGCGCGCGATGGGCTGCAACCAATGTCTGGAGTGTACTAGACCCCGGTGATGTCCCAGTTGTAAACCGTATGATATATGACAGTTGAGGATTGACATGCGCACATTGCATCATTAGCATATGACACTCGGCCATATAGGCCCATTGCATTGCATAGCCTCGAGATGGCTAATGACATTCATAGACTTGGTAGTGTAGCCTGTCATCATTTCCGCTTACTCTGATATCTGTATACCTGTCATATGCATTGCGCACACACCACGCACTCTCTAAGCTTCATAGTAAGCTTATGCACGTTGTTTACTGCAGGTCATATTATAGCGCGACAGCAGTGAGACAGGGGCGCGCATTTGATTTTTCAGCTTTCAGTTATACCTTGTATTTCCTTTTTCTGCAGCATTGTACTCAAAAGATTATCTTAGTGGATATGTGATGTGATGCTTTTTGGTTTTGTATACTTGTGTTTATGCTCATCTATAAAAAACAAATTTACCTTGAAAATCCTCCTTGTGGGATCCCAGGATCGGAACCTGGCGTATGGGAGATAGGGGCCGAGAATGGGGTACTACGGAGGCTGTTGGCACCGGATTCGGCAGCCGGGAATTTAGTGAGCCCTGTCCCCGAATTTGGGGCGTGACAAGAAGAAACTCGTCTTAAACTGGGAAAAGTGCCATTTCATGGTACAAAGAGGAATAGTCCTTGGACATATCATCTCGTCCAATGGAATAGAGGTAGACCGGGCAAAAATTGACATAATTTCCAATCTACCACCACCCAAAAGCATACGCGATGTGTGGTCCTTCCTTGGACACGCCAGGTTTCTATAGAAGATTTATAAAGGATTTTAGTCATATCTCAAGGCCTTTATGTAACCTTCTACAAAAGGAGAACCAATTTGAGTGGAGTGCCGAATGTCAATTAGCTTTTTCAAAGCTAAAAGACATGTTGACAACTGCTCCTATCATGCAACCACCAGATTGGTCCATTCCTTTTGAGTTGGTGTGCGATGCGAGCGATTATGCTATTGGGGCGGTGTTAGGCCAAAAGAAGGATAAGCAACCCCATGTTATCTACTACGCAAGTAGGACCTTGAATCCAGCCCAAGTTAATTACTCAACTACGTAAAAAGAGCTCCAGCCGTCATCTTTGCCTTGGACAAATTCAGGCCTTACTTAATAGGATCCAAAGTAATCGTTTACACAGATCATGCAGCGCTGAAACACCTTCTTTCTAAGAAGGATGCCAAGCCCCGCTTACTTAGATGGATCCTACTCCTTTAAGAATTTGATTTGGAGATCAAAGACTAGAAGGGGGTAGAAAATGTGGTGGCGGATCATTTATCCCGCCTACTCCCACCTAATTCCATTGACGAGTCACCTATTGAGGACTCATTCCCTGATGAGCAACTCTTTGTTGCTATGCATCCACCATGGTACGCTGATATAGCCAATTATCTTTCCACAGGTGCGATGCCTATTCATTGGACTACGCAGGACAAACGTAAATTTCTAAGGGAAGTGCGCAGATTTTTCTGGGATGAACCTCTATTGTTTAAATATTGCCCAGACCAAATTATAAGGAGATGTGTCCCTGATGATGAACATAATTCCGTCATCTCCTTTTGTCATGATCAAGCATGTGGGGGTCATTTTTCCACCAAGAAAACTACTGCAAAAATTCTGCAGTGTGGTTTTTATTGGCCCACGCTATTGAAGGACACCCACGAGTTTTGCAAAGCATGAGAGCGCTACCAAAAGTTAGGAGGATTATCCCGTCGAAATATGATGCCTCTCACCCCAATTCAACATCTTGAAGTCTTTGACTGTTGGGGCATCGATTTCATGGGACCATTCCCCTCATCTTTTGGACATGTCTATATTTTGCTTGCCATAGACTATGTGTCCAAATGGATAGAGGCTATCTCATGTAGAACCAACAATCATCATACGGTTCTCAAGTTCCTTCAAAGAAAACATACTTTCTAGATTTGGGACGCCTCGAGCCATCATTAGTGATGGTGGTTCTCACTTTTGTAATAGACGTTTTGAAGCTTTAATGAAGAGATATGGTATTAGGCATAAAGTGAGTACCCCATACCACCCACAGATAAGTGGGCAAGCTGAAATCTCCAATAGGGAAATCAAACAGATTTTGGAAAAGACGGTGAGACCGGATCGCAAGATTGGTCCCTAAGATTAGATGATGCACTTTGGGCTCACCGTACCGCCTACAAGACACCCATTGGAATGTCCCCTTATAGACTTGTCTATGGGAAAGCTTGCCACTTGCCTGTGGAGATAGAACACAAAGCCTATTGGGCAATTCGGGTTGTAAATTTTGACATTGACAAGGCTAGCTCGCTTCGCAAACTTCAATTAAATGAGCTTGATGAAATCCGGAATGATGCATATGAGAACTCGAGAATTTACAAGAGTAAGATGAAGACCTTTCATGACAAGCACATCTTCAGAAAATCTTTCCATGAAGGACAGAAAGTACTCTTGTATAATTCCCGACTTCATCTTTTTCCGAAAAAATTACGATCTCGATGGACTAGGCCCATATATTGTCAAAGAAGTTTTTTCTCATGGGGCTGTGGAGATTGAGAATGCAGTGAATGGTAATCGTTTTAAAGTTAATGGACAACTGCCTTAAACCATTTGTTGAGAAATTTGATTCAGAGGACATGTCCATCACTCTGAATGATCCTGTCTATCAGGATGATTGATCTCCTAGTCTGATGGAGGTATAGCATAGGTAGGTTTAGTTTTATTTAGTTTTACTGTTTTAGTAGGTTTTAGTTGTTGGGTTGTTGACTTCCATGATCACTCTCTCAGGTACTATTGCTCTCACTCTCTCATATGTTACCATTGCTCTCATGTTCATGATCATTGCATATCTTTTTACATTGAGGACAATGCAAGAATTGGTTGGGGGGTGAGATGAGATTCTTCATCTAGCATGTTGCAACATTTCGAGCCTCATATGCGCAAATTTTTTCGAATTTTCTAAAATTGCAAAACTCTTTTAGAAAACCTTATTTCCATGCATTCGAGATAATAGGAGTATAAGAAGAGGAGATACGAAGTGTGTGACGTTGTAAGTCTTGAATTTCTCCCAACATAATGGTTTTATATGTTAGTTCCCCTATTGTTGTGATTGATAGAAAATTTGAACACTTTTTACACCTAGTTCACATTACATGATTTTCATGGTTAAAAGGATTATGTGATTTATGGATTAGTTGGACTTTGATTTAAAGGTGTTGAGAAACCAAGCCGGGGTATTTTGTCCATCCTTGTCCATGGGAAAATAACGAAAGATATGGATTTTTAAAAATCCTATCTAAATTAAAAAGAAAAAGGAAAAGAAAGGATGAAATCGGGAATGAAGGAAAAATGGTGGAAAATTTCGAAAAGGGCTACCTATTACCAACCGGGCCGGGGGATGGTCGAACTGTAACCAAAGCCGGATATGGGACGTAGTGTGAAAGCCGTCAGAAGGATGGTAAGGCAAATTCTTGTCATAGGTTTGTTGTTGCTCTGTGCACCTTAAAATTTTTGGTTTACTTAATCTATGAAGAAGGTAATCCCAGAGACTCATGAAATAAACTTTCACTTTGCACACTGGGTTGAAATTGTTCGAGTTCTTCTATTTATCAATCAATCAGTGGGAATTTCATGTAGACACTTCTTATGCTTTGAGAGTTAAGTTTGCAGTTTCTATCACCTAGTTTCTCCAAATTTTATACTTGTATGTCTTGGAATGGATAGAAGCATGGTTTCTGAAAGAGAGTTGGGTTTGGAGGTTTGAACTTATTCACGCATGTTTTGCTCGGGACTAGCAAAAAGCTGGTTGGAGGGTGTGTTGAACCTCCAATTTATACATTGCATTGCCCAGTACATCACATTATATGCAAGGTTTTCATGTTTAAAAGGCTTATCTAATGCATGTTTTGTAATTTCAGGAATGAGAGTGGAATTCACCCAATTGGAGGCTAAAAAGAGCCATTTGAAGCCATTGGATGAAGAAGAAAGAAGGACCAAAGAAAGTAGAAAGAGAGGAGAAGAAAGGAAGAAAGAAGCAAAAGGAGAAAGCAGAAACAGAGGCCAGGATCGGTCGTGCGATCGGTCGTTCATCGCCAGGACCGGTCGTCCGACCGGTCCGATCATGCACAGAAGGAAAAATTTCAGGGAAGGTCACTGGACTATTCACGACCGGTCGTCCGATGCCTAGACCGGTCGTGCGACCGGTCTTTGAATTAAAAAATTAAATCCAAATTTTGGCAAAACTCTCTGGACTAAAAAGTAATGTTTTGCGACCGGTCGTGCGACCGGTCGTTAGGGAGCTCAGACCGGTCGTGCGACCGGTCGTCTGCGTAATGAAGCTTCTCCGTGAAGCTCCGAAATTTTCTGCGGAATGTGTAACCTTACGCAATTTCTGGATGTTTCCGACGCAAGAGGCTTCCACACTATAAAAGGACACCTAGGGGATCTTCCTAGGTCATCATAGAAGCCAAGGAAGGTCGTAGGAGAGGACAGAAGTTGTCGTGGAGCGTCAGCAACCCTCCAATTTCTGGTTTTTCTAGTTTTTATGCTTTCTTATTTGAGTTCTAGTTGTAGTATGACAATGCTCGGCTAGAATCTCTCAGCTAATGCTGAGAGGTGAGGCTTGTGGCCTATTTCATGTTTGATTAAGTTTAAATCAAGTAATTTCAATTCAAGTTTGGATTTTTATTTATTTTAGTCCCTTAAGTTGGTAGTTTGAGATGTTTTATGAGAGTTCATGTACTCCGGACGTGAATTCCTTGCAATTCTCTGAGATTATCATATGATGCTTGTTTAGATTCGAATTATAGTAATCCTTGAGCAGGCCATAGTCCATAGGCATGGCTGTTACTCCGAAGGCTATGATTTTGAATTCTACATTGATTGAATGGGACTAGAACTTGGAAGTTCAGCTTGAATGGAATTGAATGTGTTTGAATGCTTTATTTTCCAACTAGATGAGAGATAGGACTTCAAATCTAGTTGTGATCTATACTTGGATTGATTAAATTGACATGGGATTGCTGCAAGTGGATCCTTGAATGCCTTAGTACTTTAAATTACTGATTTTCCATTAAGTTACTATTTTAGTTTAATTACTCAATTGAATCCTATTTCTTGCAAAACTGAGTTGCTGAAATAGTTTGAAAGTTGTTCTAATTCCTTATAGATCGACCTCGGTCTTACCGAGTTTTATTACTACATCGCAGCCTTGCACTTGAGGCGAGCGAACAGGGACAATTCTCGAAGTCTTCATGGATGATTTTTTCGTATTTGGTTGTAGCTTTGATGAGTACCTTGAGCACTTGAAATCTGTGCTGAAAAGATGTGAAGAGAAGAACCTTGTGCTGAATTGGGAGAAGTGTCACTTCATGGTTCAAAAGGGAATTGTACTTGGTCACATCGTTTCACAAAATGGAATCGAAGTGGACAAAGCGAAAATTGATCTTATCTCTAACCTTCCACCACCTAAGAGCATACGAGATGTACGGTCCTTTTTGGGACACGTAGGATTTTACAGAAGGTTCATAAAGGACTTCAGTTCTCTCGTCCTTTATGTAACCTACTTCAAAAGGAAAATTCATTCGAGTGGAATGAAGAATGTCAAAAGGCCTTTACCACCCTTAAAGGTATGTTGACATGTGCTCCCATAATGCAACCACCTGATTGGAGCCTTCCTTTTGAAATTATGTGCGATGCTAGCGACTATGCTATTGGGGCTGTGCTAGGCCAAAGAAAAGAGAAAAAGCCATGTGTCATCTACTATGCTAGTAGAACTCTAAACTCAGCCCAAGCAAATTACACTACTACTGAAAAAGAACTTTTAGCCATAGTTTTTGCCTTGGACAAGTTTAGGTTCTACTTGATTGGATCCAAGATCATCATATTCACTGACCATGCTGCGCTTAAGTACCTTCTCTCCAAGAAGGATGCTAAACCACGATTGTTAAGATGGATCCTTCTACTCCAAGAATTTGTACATAGAAATACGTGATAAGAAAGGAGTAGAAAATGTCGTGGCTGACCATCTCTCTCGACTTGTCCTCACTGATTCCCCTGAAACTACCGCGATCAATGGCATGTTCCCTGGTGAACAACTTTTTGCTGTTTCCCAATTGCCATGGTATGCTGGACATTGCTAACTATCTTGCTACAGGTACAATTCCTACACATTGGAAATAGCAAGATAAGGATAAATTCTTCACTGAGGTGCGAAAATTCCTATGGGATGACCCATACTTATTCAAGTATTGTCCCGATCAAATCATAAGGAGATGTGTCCCAGATGATGAACAACAAAGTATCATCTCCTTCTGTCATTCTTAGGCATGTGGTGGCCACTTTTCGGCTAAAAAGACCACAGAAAAAATTCTGCAATGTGGGTTTTATTGGCCCACCATGTTCAAATACACACATGAGTTTTGCAAAACATGTGAACCTTGTCAGAAATTGGGAGGAATCTCCCGTAGAAATATGATGCCACTCAATCCCATCTTAATAATCGAAATTTTTGATTGTTGGGGCATCGATTTCATGGGTCCATTCCCATCTTCTTTTGGAAACACATACATCCTGCTTGCCATTGATTATGTTTCCAAATGGGTCGAGGCCATCCCTTGTCGGAATAATGACCATAAAACGGTCATTCACTTCTTAAAAGAGAATATTCTTTACCGGTTTGGAACACCTCGAGTCATCATAAGTGATGGAGGGTCTCACTTTTGTAATCGCCCTTTTGAAACTTTAATGAAGAAATATGGCGTAACACACAAAGTGAGCACTCCCTATCACGCACAAACTAGTGGACAAGCTGAGATATCCAATAGGGAGATTAAATACATTTTAGAGAAAACGGTGAACCCTGATCGCAAGGATTGGTTGCTTCGGCTTACCGATGAGCTTTGGGCCTACCGTACTGCTTTCAAAACCCCTATTGGAATGTCTCCCTATAGACTTGTCTATGGGAAGGCTTGTCACTTGCCTGTGGAGTTGGAACATAGGGCATATTGGGCAATTAAGAAGATGAATTTTGATTCTGACAAGGCAAGCTCGTTGCGCAAACTACAATTGAATGAACTTGCAGAAATTCGGAATGAAGCATATGAGAATGCGAGAATTTACAAGGATAAAACGAAGATATTCCATGATAAAAACATTCTTCGTAAGACATTCACGATCAATAAAAAAGTCCTCCTATATAATTCTCGTCTACATTTATTTCGGGCAAATTGAGATCTCGATGGACCGGTCCCTACATTGTGCAAACTGTCTATCCATATGGGAATGTTGAGTTGTTAAATCCAAGGAACGGCAACATTTTTAAGGCGAATGGGCAGCGATTAAAGCCGTTCTTTGAGAAATTTTCTTCAGAAGGTATGTCCATACCTCTGACTGATCTTGTCTACCAGGATGATTGATCTCCTAGTCTGATGGAGGTGTAGAGTAGTTAGGATTAGGATTTTGTTGCTTTTGTTTGCTTTTGCTTAAGTTTGTTAGAAGGAGGAAGAATTCCACTTTTCACTTTTTCAGGTACTCTCATCCCTCACTCCCTTTTATTTTCAAATTGCTCTTATGTTTTGCATATTGCATATCTTATTACATTGAGGACAATGCAAGATTTGGTTGGGAGGTGTAGGATCATTTGGATGAATCCAGCGTTTTGTAACATTTCGAGCAACTGTGTAGAAATTTTTCGATTTTTCAAAAATTCAAGACTCTTTTGGAAAACTTTGTTTCTATGCATTCAAGATGATATGAGCATAAGAGGAGGAGATATGAAGTGAGTGAGGTTGCAAGTTTTGAATTTCTCACAACATAATGGTTTTATATGTGAATTCTCCTATTTTTGTGATTGATAGAAAATTTGAACACTCTTACACCTAGTTCACATTACACAATTTTCACGGGTTGAAGGGATTATGTGATTTGTGGATTAGTTAGATTTGGATTCAAGGTGTTGAGATATCAAGCCGGGGTACGTTGTCCATCTTTGTCCATGGGAAAATAATGAAAGATATGGATTTTTAAAAATCCTATCTAATTTAAAAGAAAAGGAAAAGGAAGGATGAAATTCGGAATGATGGAAAAATGGTGGAAAAATCCAATTAGGGCTACCTACTACCAACCGGGGGATGGTCTACCCATAACCAAAGCCGGAAATGGGACGTGGTGTGAAAGTTGTCGGAAGGACAGTAAGGCAAATTTCCATCATTGGCTTGTTGTTGCTCTATATACCTTGAGATCCATAGTCTAGTTGATTTATGAAGAAGATAACCCTGAAAACTCATGAAAAGAATTTTCACTATGCACACTAGATTGAAATTAGTTCAAGTTCTTCTATTTGTCAACCAATCAGCGGGAATTTCATATGGGTACTTATTGTGATTTGAGAGTTTACGATTTCAACCTCTATCACCTAATTTCTCTAACTCTTACTCTTATGTATCTTGGGATGTATAGAAGAATGGTTTCTAAAGGGGAGTTGGGTTTTGGAGAATGGAATTAGTTTCACACATGTTTTGCTCGGGACTAGCAAAATGCTACTTGGGGGGGTGTGTTGAGCTCTTAATTGTGCATATTCTAACCCCAATTCATCACTCATTATGCTTGTTGTTATGGTTTATAGACTAAACTAATGCATGGATTTGTGATTGTAGGGATGAGAGAGAGGAAGCATCAATTGAAGACTTAAAGGTGCTAGTTAGAAGCAAAGAAGATCAAAGGGGCTAAGCGTCGAAGAATGAAAGAAAGAAGTCAGAGAAAAGAAGAAAGAATGCAGAAGAAGGTGCCCATGACTGGTCGTTGGATCGGTCGTTCAAAGCCAAGGACCGGTCGTCCGACCGGTCCGCACATGCACAGAGGAGACCCAGAGGCCATAACTCTTTGGACTGTTCACGACCGGTCGTTCACTTCTGCGACCGGTCGTGCGACCGGTCCTTAAATTAATTTTTCAGGCTGAAACTCTCTAGACTCTTTTTGGCCATTTTGAGACCGGTCGTCCAGCATCCACGACCGGTCTTCCAGCCACTGCGACCGGTCATGCGACCGGTCGCCTGCGTAAGATTTGAACTTGCTATTTCTGGCGCCGATTTTCTCTGCGCACTGCGTAAGTGTTACGAAAATTCTCGAATCTTCTGAAGTTGCAGAGCCTCCCTACTATAAAAGGACACCTAGGGTATCTTGGAAGAGTTTAAGCAAGGTTGGAGGCGGCGGAAGTGGATTTCGGAGTTCCACAACTCCTTCTAGTTTGTTTTGCTATTTTTATGTTTTTCTTAGTTGTTTCATGTTTCCTTAGATCATGAACGGCTAAACCTCTTAGCAAGGGCTAAGAGGTGAAGCTTGTAGTGAATCTAAGATGTTTCAATTCGTGCTAAGATGGTTTTACGATTGGTTTTAATGTTTATGAACAATGGTTTGAAGTTTATACAAGTTTTAAGTAGTTTTTCTTAGTCTTATGATGACTTATGGATGTTTGGGAGAATTACTTAAGTTCTTAATTGTGTTATGTTAGTCTAGACCTGTATGATCCGAGGAATTGGAGTACGCTCTAGTACTATGATCTTCATGTGGGAACTTCCTACCAAAGTTCTATTTTTCTGAAATTTTGTGTTATGTGGGCTGTGCATGTGATTTGAATCAAGTTCAAATCGTAATCTAGCCTTGTCTTGTGACAGGACTTGAGGATGGTTGTGATTGTGATCTGAGCCTATTGGAATTGGGATTGACCTATGCAATTGAAGCATGCTCAGCCTAGCTTGCATTGAGTGAGTTATATGTATTGGTCTCACATATAGCAGATTGTTTGGTTAAACAGCTATATCATCCGGCTAGATAGATCCTAATATCGATTCTAGTTGAGAGAATGAGAAACCACAGCGGATTGAACATCAAGGATTGCTACAAGTGGATCCTTGAACCCCTAGTGCCTTTTTATAATTGTTTACCTTCAATTTAATTCAAAGTTGTTACTTACATCAATTTCATACAAAATCTGGTTGTTAGCTCTTAATAGACACTATTGGATGTGTTTGTGAATCCCTACACAAGTCCCTGTGGATCGACCTCGGTCTTACAGAGATTATTACTACATTGCAACCCTACACTTGGGGAAGCGAATAGGCATCTTAATAGTACTTCTTTATATGATTTTCTATATAATGTATCATGAAGTAGCATAAAGTTCATTGCCCTTTACCTTATTTGTGCTTTCATAGAAGAATTCTCTGGTAAGATTTCGTATTTTAAGTAGTCGAGTATTGGCTGTCGCCAGTCTTCCATTGTTATTTCATAACAAGAGACAGGTTTAGCCTTATCAACATAATCGTTTGTCTTTGCCAAGGGTAAGAATCTTCTTTCTTCAATCGTTACTTGGAGAGGACTTCTGATAGTGCATGTCAAGACTGCTGTTAGGCTCGCAAGTGCATCTGCTTTTTCATTTTCTCTGCGAGGCACATTCTGTATGGAAATGTCTTGGAAACTTTAGAATAACTTCCTCGTTTTCTGACAATAGGTAGTAATTCTGACTTTCTCATTTCGTATTCTGTTGTCAACTGATTTATTATTAACTAAGAATCTTGAAATACTCAGACTGCTTGTATCTGCATTTCTTGTGCAATTTTAGTTCGATGATGATGGCATTGTATTCCGCTTCATTGTTCGTACAGGTTATCCCCAGTATGAAGGAATATGGTAAAAGATCGCCTTGCAGGCTAATAAAAATCACACCCGCTCCTGCTCCTGTAGTTCTTGCAGCACAATCGAAATAAATTTGCCATGGTTCTGCGATTTCTACTTGGAATACATACTCATCAGGTAAATCGTCCGATATTCCATTTTCTTCATGAGTGGGATGTGCAGCAAAAAAAATCAGCTATTGCTTCAGCCTTAATTGCTTTTGAAGGTACGTACGTGATCACGTATTCTGATAGTAACAACATCCATTTGGCCAATCTTTTGGATAGCATTGGTCGCGTCATCAGATATTTAATAGAATCGGCTCGTGAAATCAGTGTCATATCATGGGAAAGGCAATAATGTCGTAACTTCTGCACGACGAATATAAGGGCCAGAGCGATCTTCTCAATCGGAGAATAATGATGTTCAGCCATCAGCATTCTGCTCAAATAATATAGGGCTGCTTCTTTCCCTAACTCATTTTTCTGCGCTAAGAGTGCACCTTGTGAACTTTCACAAGTAGCGATGTACAAAATGAGTGGCTTCCCCGGTATTGGTGCTGTTAACATGGGTGGCTATTTCAACAATTGTTTGATAGACTCGAACGCGTTTTGGCACGCTGCATCCCACTCGAATAATGTCCCCTTCTTCATGAGACGAGAAAATGGTTGACATCTTCCTGACAGGTTTGAGATAAATCTTCTTATGTATGCTAATTTTCCTTGCAGGCTTTTCAGTTCTTTCAATGTTTTTGGTGGCTACATTTCTTGGATTGCTTTTATTTTTCCTGGATCAACTTTAATTCCTCTATGTCACACTACAAACCCCAAAAACTTACCGGAAGAGACGCCAAAAGCGCATTTCAGAGGATTCATTTTTAATTGTTTCTTCCGAAGCCTTTGAAAGACAGACCGTAGATGGTTTAGATGTTCTTCATGATTATCAGACCTTACGACCAAATCATCGACATAGCACTCCACGTGCTTATGCATCATATCGCTGAAAATACGTTGCATAGCCCTTTGGTATGTTACCCCTGCATTCTTTAATTCGAATGGTATGACTTTATAACAATATATTCCCAGGGAAGTCCAGAAAGCAGTTGATTCTTCATCTTCTGGTGCCATGCATATTTGATTATAACCTAAATATCCATCCATAATAGACATGACAACGTATCTTGTGGTGCTATCTATCAACAATTTCGTAATTGGTAGTGGAAAATCATCCTTAGGGTAGGCTTCATTTAGGTCTCTGAAGTCGAGGCACACTCGTATTTGCCCATTTTTCTTCTTAACTGGAACAATGTTTGATATCCATTTAGAATATTTTACTTCTCTGATGAATCCTACCTTAACGAGTTTATTCACTTCTTCTTCAATTGCAACAGAATATCTGGATGGAAGCGTCGTTAAGCTTGCTTAACCGGTTTCTTTTCTTTAGCAATATTAAGTTTGTGCATTGCCACTATCGGTTCCGACCCTGGTATTTCAGCATACGTCCATGCAAACACATCTTTATTGTCTTTCAACACTTGACAATATTTTTCAGTTTCTTCTTCTATCAAACCTGTGTTGATATAAGTAACTCGTCTTTCTTCTTTTGTCTCCAGGTTTATTTCGCATAATTGATCAATCGTCGGTTGACCTTCATCTTATAACTATACAAGAGCTTTCTCAAGTTTGGATATTTCTCTCTCTGTCAATAAGTCTGTTTGCTGTTTTCTGGGGTTAATTTGAATCGCTTTGCTAACCATATTAACTTGCGCGGATTCCAAAGATATCCTTAATCCCAATAATTTTTTCTGCCTCGGAATCATTATAGGCACTGATATTCCTGAAAGGAGCACTGAAGATGATTCTTGCTGTTGTTTCATGCTTACTGTGGACACAACATTTGTAATTGCTTTCTTTCCTTTGTCTTTTTCTTTCCCCATAACTATTTCTCCTCCGTCGATCATTCTTTGGAGAATAGCCTTGATAGAGTAACATTTATGAGTAGGATGTCCTATCATGCGATGATAGTGGCAATAGTATCTGTCTTCTGTTTTATCCGCCTCTTCTAGCAGTTTTAATGGCGGTAATTCAAAGGTTCCTTTTGCGACCAATTGATTTATCATTGGGACAATATCCTCGCTTGTAAAAGAACAGTCTTCCCGACTGGCTAAATCGTCGATATCTTTTGTCAGTTGGCTCATTGGTGGAATAGTTTTGCCTTTCTCTTCTTTTGTCTCTTAGTTTACCCCTTAATTCTTCTCTACTCTTACCTTTATCTGCGACGTTTGCCGAAGACTTGTTAGCGACTCGCTGTGTTGATTCTATACAAAATGCGGGCACTTTCTTAATCATAATTTTCAGAGCACAAGCTCTTGTAGCCAATTCTCGGAACGTGCGTATTTTTGCTCTTGTAAGTACAAAAGAAATTTCTGGTTTCATGCATCCAATGCACATTTCCACTTGTTTAGCTTCCTCGAAGAGATATTTGCATGACGTGCTTAAGGTTCGCCAACGCGTAATAAATTTGTTGACAGATTCCAATTCCCTTTCTTGTACGGCTGCCAACTCTGTCAGACTCACTTCTCTTTTGGTTGAAAAGAAGCTCATTAGAAAAGCTTCTTGCATTTGTTCCCAAGTGTTGAGGCATGAAAAAATAAAGAAACAAGAAGAAAGAAAAAGATCAAGAAAGACTCAGAAAGAAAATAGATGAAAAGAAGAAAAAGTGCAGGAAATGTGTACTTGCCGCGGGTCTCGAAAAGCACCTATTGGGATGACTGTCTTTGCCACGAAAATGGCCACAAAAGCCTATAAATACCCCCATAGGGGTCATCATTTGTCACTTGATTATGAAGTTCAGAGCTCCAGAGGTTCTCAGAGGTACGGGGCGAACCTCAAGTTCTCTTCTTTTCAGGTTGAACGCACGAAGTGCGGACCCCGAGGACAAAAGATGAACGAGAGGGAGATGCTGCCGGATTATAGAAGAAGGATAAGGAAGACCTGAAGAAATTGGCCAGGAGGATGCTTGCCACGGGTTGCGTAAAGCTCTTTAGAAGACAATAGTCTTCACTATTGTGAAGGATGTACAAAGGCTTCTGAACTTTTGTTTCCCTTCCAATTGTGAAAGAAAGTTGAAAGCTGGGATTGCAGACTTCTTCTATAATGCATATCGGGTCCCACTTAGGATCGAACTTGCTCCTCGTGGTGTGCGCGGCTACCGGGCGTTTCATTACGAGTACCAAGTCACCCTTCTTGAAGGATCTACCCTTACTCGCTTGTCATATGCTCTTGAGATTTGTTTCTGATACATCTCTAATCGTTGTTACGCTGTGAGCATTTTCTCGTCTAAGGAATCAAGCTCGGCCATCCTGAGTTTGGCGTTACGTTCATCTATCAAGGAGTTCCGAAGTGCCACTCGCAGGGACTCAACCTGGACTTCCATTGGGATGACGACCTTTGTGTCATATACTAATTAATATGGAGTGGCCTGTGTCACTATGCGGTGTGTGGTGCAATACGCCCATAATGCTTTGGGCAATCGTTTATCCCAATCCTTCTTATTCTCTGCCACCGTTTTCTTTAAAATTTTCATGATGGTTTTGTTGAATGCTTCGACAAGCCCATTCACAGGAGGATAGTAGGGCGTCGAGTAGCAATGCTTGATCTTGAATTTAGCATACAACTTGTCGATCATGAATTTTCGAAAGGGCGTGCCGTTATCTGTGACAATCCGCTCGGGGATGCCGTGTTTGTATAAGATTGCGATCCGGATGAAACCTTCCACTTGCTTGGCTTTCACGTTCTTCAGGGCCATGACTTCATCCCACTTAGAGAAATAATCAGTTGCCGCCAGTATATACTGATGTCCTTGAGAAGAGGAAGGGCTAATAAGACCTATCACGTCCATATCTTAGGCCGCGAAAGGCCATGACATTACCCATTGATGTAGCTCTTCAGGAGGAACGAGTATAATATCGGCATGAATCTGACACTGATGGCATCTTCTCACATATTACATTGCGTCATTCATCGTAGTGGGCCAATAATATACCATGTGCTGCACTCGATGATGAAGGTTCCAGCCGCCTTGGTGAGGACCACATTGTTCCTTGTGCGCCTCTCTCAGCGTATCACAGCACTTCCTCCTGAGCCAAACATCTCGACAATGTTCTATCATTCGAGCGTCGATATAATACTTCTTCTAAAAGGATGAATGACCAGACGCGCCTTCTGACTTGGGTGCACATTTGTGGGTCTTCAGGCAAGAACCCATATTTCAGGTAATCTGCAAGCGGTCTTTGCCAATCTTCTTCTTCCGTGATCTCGAAGCAACAAACTGGGCTTGCATTCTCGATATTTTCAGCTACTGCGAGGGATGGCAATATTCTTCTCTCTTCTATGGTAACTTGAAGTGGGCTGCCCCCTGGGTGTGTAAGAGCCGCGGTTAGGTTGGCCAACGCATCTGCTTGGGAGTTTTCGACTCTCGGGACATGCAACACTGTATTGTCCCGAAAATGGTCAAACATGGCTCGGGCCCGATGGCAAAGAGGTGATAGCTTTGGCTTGCGGACTTCATATTCTGTCATAAGTTGTCCCACAACTAGCCAAGAATCACCGTATACTTGTAACAATCGGATTTGCATGTCTTGTGCCAGTTGTAGCTCGACGATGAGGACCTGATATTCAACTTCGTTGTTTGTGCATGACGGCACTATCGTGAACGAGTAGGACAGTAGATCACCTTGGGGACTGATGAAGACTACACCAGCCCCTGATCCTGCGGCTCTGGAGGCTCCATTAAAGTACATTTGCCACGACTTTGTGATCCTTATCATCATTGCTTGGTCGTCGGGAGGGTCACACTCCATCTCCTCATTATTCAACACTGGATGAGCTGCTAGGAAGTTAGCTATGGCTTGTCCTTTGACAACCAGAGACGACGGATACGTAATGTTGAACTCAGATAATAGTAGAGCCCATTTGGCCAATCGCCCAGATATGGGCCGATTCATCAGGAATTTGATGGGATCCGCTCTGGAGATCAATGTGATCTGGTGTGACAGACAATAATATCTCAACTTCTTCACGACAAATATCAAAGCCAAGCATATCTTCTCTATCGGCGAATAGTTGAACTCTGTGCCAACAAGCATATGACTTAGGTAATACAGAGCGTTCTCTTTCCCCTCTTCATTCTTTTGGGCAAGTAGTGCCCCTAGTGAATTTTCTTCCACTGCTACATATAATATCAGGGGCTTCCTTTCGATCGTTGCCGCAAGAACTAGAGATTTCCCGAGTAGCTCTTTGAGAGACTCAAAATCTTTCTGGCATGCTTTGTCCTGTTCGAAGAGGATATCTTTCTTGTTCAAATGAGAGAAGGGCTGGTAATGGCCTGACAGGTTTGAGATGAACCACCGCAGGTAAGCAACTCTTCCTTGGAAGCTCTTCAACTCTTTCAAGTTGTTCGGATGAGGCATTTCTCATATCAATTTAATCTTCACAGGGTCAATTTCGATGCCCCAATGCCTGATCACGAAACCTAGAAATTTTTCAGAGGATACCCCAAAGGCACACTTCAATAGGTTCATGCAGAGGCTCTTCTTCCTTAACCTCTAAAATACCTACTTCAGATGTTCATGATGTTGTTGCTGTCCTTCAGACCTCACCACTAGATCATCAATGTAGCACTCCACGTGCTTGTGCGTCATGTCTTGAAAAATTACTCGCATCACTCTCTTGTATCTGGCACTCACGTTCTTTAGCCCAATTGACATTACGCGATAGCAAAATATTCCAAGAGAGGTGCGGAAGGTGGTGGATTCTTCATCTTCTGGAGTCATCAGGATCTGGTTATACCACGAGTAGCCGTCCATGAAGGACATCGTCGTGTATGCTGACGTGCTGTCGATCAGAAGCTCCGGGATGGGTAAAGGAAAGTCGTCCTTGGGACATGCTTCATTCAGGTTGCGAAAGTCGACGTATACTGGGATTTAGCCGTTCTTCTTCTTTACGGGTACTATGTTCGAAATCCATTTAGGATACTGAACTTCCCTGATGAATCCTGCTTGAAGTAGCTTCTTCACTTCCTCTTCTATCTTTGGGACAATGTTAGGATGGAAGCTCCTCTGTGGCTGTTTAACCAACCTCTTCTCTTTTGCGATATTTAACTTGTGCATCGCGATTGCTGGGTTCAGCCCTGGCATCTCGGAATAGGGTCATGCGAACACATCTTTGTTCTCCTTCAGGAGTTGAATGTAGCTCTCCCTCTCTTCTTCTGGAATGTTCTTGCTGATGTAAGTGTTCCTTGGCTCTTCAGGGGTCCCTAGATTAAATTCTTGTAGTTCATCTATCGTGGGCTGAACTCCATCTTCAATCTGCTCTGGCGCGGCACTAGGTTGTACGACTTCACTTGGCCCGACTGGCCTCGCTTCTTCTACGGGACTTATTGTTACCATGTTGACATGGTTGATTTCACATCTTGCCCTCGGGGTCTCCTTTTCTCTGTATACTTTTGTCTTCTCTTCAAAGGGCGCTAGCATGCCTCTTCGAGCCGGTGGTTTTGAACAAACTAAGCTCATGTTCCTTACTGTATCTTTCTTCTTCAATGAGTTACGTTCTTATCGGCATTCTCTTGGTGTTCTCTTCAATCTGCAATGGGTTGTGGGGTCCTGTTTGAAATCGTATTGCCTGGCTGGCTCCCATCATCGGTGGTACATAGAATGGGTCGGAGCCTTAGGGAATGGATAGGTCCTCTCAACCTTAGGTACCAGCATATTGAAGCTGGACTGCAATATGCTCATCTGCTGACTTGCCATCAGCTCCAACATTGACTGTCTTGCTTTTCGAAGGTGTTTCGGGACTAGATAAAACTTCTTTCGACACGACAGGTCTTCTCTTCGAACCAACATTGTCTCGACGGTCACTTGTAGGGCTCTGTTTTCTTGTTTTGAACCTTCACCAAGAGGCATTGCCCCCTGTGTAGCCTCTGTTGGCTCACTGACTTTCCCGGCTATTTCAACTCCATCATTCTCTTGATAATATTGTGCATCTGCTAAGAAAGATTTGGTAACGGAGTACGGCCTTAGGTCTATTGCCACCCTATACTGGATTCCATCCCTGTTGTATTTGAAGCATTGATGGTACGTCGAAGGGATAATGCCGTACTAATGAAGCCATGGTTGTCCCAACAAGAGATTGTATGTCGTCATCGCATCGATCACTTGACAGGTGATTTTAGTGCCTTAAAACTTCTATTTCTAAGATGACGGTGATGGATCCCAAGGCACGCTGGCTGTCCTGATTGAACCCTTGAATAATCATGGCACTTGGACGAAGTGTTGTCTGCCTGAAGCCTAGCTGTTGTAATGTCTTCAGAGGTATAATGTTCACAGTGGATCCATCGTTTAGCATGCATCTTCTGATCTCTATGTCTCGGATGAGACCTGTCACCATCAACGGGTGGTTGTGGTCTGTTAAGCTGGTCGTTCTGTCTTCTTTAGAGAATGTGATCATGAACGATTGGTCGATCTGCATGACCTGCTACGTGGATGAATTTTCTGTTCCTACTATCTTCGGTTTTTTCATTTCTGACTCGATTTCTGCCATCACGACTTCACAGGCTTCTTGATCAAGCAGTGCATTGAGTAGCATTTCTCGATATTTCTTCAAAAGACATAAGGCATCATAGATGCTGAGCTAGGCCGGGACCTTCTTCAGATGAGACACTACATCATAAACCACCGGTGTCTTCTCTCGAGCGTGGGCTTGTTGGTGGCTTTCGTTTGTTCCCTTCCTCGAGGTGTTTTCGATGATTCTCCTATGACCACATTTGTTCTTTTAGGGTCCGGTCGTCTTAGGAATTCCCTCTGCATGACCTGCTTTCCTAATCACAAGGTTACTACATTGACTTCTTCTCTTTTCGACGATCGGTCTTCGTCGCTTGTCTCCTGCTGGGTCATCACAGAAACCATGATACACTGGGCAGGTTATGCGCGCAGCTGTTCTTGCTTAAGCGTCCTTCTTCTTCTCTCTTTCTAGGAGTCTTCTCCTATTCTCTAATCTCTTCTTGCTGCTCACAAGCGTCCATGGCTCTTCCGGCTCTAGGAATGGATTTGTTGTTTAAACTTGAACTGGAGTAGGGATAACGGACACTACTGTCGCGGCGTTTCGGATCGTTTCTTTTGTCTTCATGTTGATGATGTCATCATTGATCATCCACTGAATCTTACCTTTTAAGACAAAGCAGTATTCAGTCTTGTGACTGGTCACGCAATGATATTTGTAATAGTTGGAGTGACCGACCATTTTCGCTTCCTCCGGATGCTTGGATTCCGGCAACTTTATCAACCTCTCTTCGACTAGCTGTTCCATGATTGGGACCAGATCTTCCATGTCGAAGGTATAGGGTCCGTTCGCTCGATTGCAATCTTCTATTGTCGTGTATTGCTGTCTCTGGAACTCTTGCCTTTGTCTTGTGTCATTCTTACCGGCCTGGCTTCAACCTTACGTTCCGTATTCAGGCATTTTCGGTCCTTTGAACCCTTCCCCTTATCGACATAGTTGGACACTATTATCCTTCCAGCTTCTCATCTGGGCTTCTCTGCCTTGAACTACGCTCTGTACATGGCTCCTTCTACCAGGTGGACCTTCGTGGCCAGGTCTTGAAATGTCAAGAAATTGTGCCCATATAAACCAAACGAAATCATAGCGTCCATGGCCTGTATACACATCTTGACTTGCTCGGGCTCACTAGGCAATTCTTGACATTATGCTGCTATGGTTTTCCATCTATCAATGAACTTCTTAACTGACTCCCCTTGCCTTTGACAGACCAAGGCTAAATCTGTCAGCAAGATTTCTCGCTCGGTAGAGAAAAATTTGGAAATGAACAGCTATTGCATCTGATCCTAGGACTTGACGGACCTTGCCGGCAGCAACATATACCACTAGAACGCCTTGCTCATGAGCGTTGAACCAAACAACCTAAGACAATACTGGGGGATTGTTGACAAGTTGCCCAGCATCATCATGAAATGAGTCATATGTTCCTCTGGCGACCCTCTGCCGTCGAATCGGGAAAAATATGGACGCTTGAAGTTGTAAGGAAATGGAATGTCATCAACTTTGGGCAAATACGACACCGGATAAACATACTTGCCTCTCTTCTCCTTCTCTCTCTCTTGACGCATCAAGTTCGAGACTGTCTGGGATAACTCTTCCCTCGTGACATGAGATGGTTGTGATGGTATGTGCTCAAACGCGACACTTCTCAGGCAAGTCTGTGGTTCGATAGCTATTGGCTCTTCCACTGCCCCTTGAGATTCCTCCATTGACCGTCGAGTGGGGATGATTGGGCTCTTGGTTCCTTCCTGGGCGACTTAAGCCAATAATGCTTCCTTCATCTCTCTTACTTCTTTGGCCGTATCCTCTTGGACCTAAATTATCTCGTCTATCTGTTCTTGGATTGGAGGCAGCTCTGCGCCTTGCTCTCTCGTCTCCCCTTTAACGACTTGTACCATTGTGGTCTGTACTTTCCGTAGCCTTGACTTGGTCGTGGTAGTTTCAGGAGAGAATGTCTTCATTGCTGTCTTGGTCGATTCTCGGATAATGGATCTGCTCAGTATCTTGGTTAGCTGTGCTGTTTTCTGCAGGGTTGGGAAGTCGGTAGAGGCGAAGGAGAACTCTGGCCTGGACGACGCAGCAGGTTTTGTTGACATTGTGGACCTCGTTCATGCGGATTGGCCTCCATTGTTTCTTGGTGCTAGTCCGTGCCTTAATCGTCTTTATTCCAATTGAAGCTATCTTTCTGTCCTCGGTCTTCTTTACTGATCAGCGCTTCTAAACGATTTGCCAGCCAGCTTCAGGGGTCGCTGCTCCTGCTGTTGCAAGGTGAGGGAAGAAAAACCCTCCAGATGCCAGGAAGATCATCATAGTTGTCATTCGTGCAGCTTTGATGGTTGATTCTTTTGCTAAGTGTTCGCTTCCCCAAGTGTAGGGTTGCGATGTAGTAATAATCTTGGTAAGACTGAGGTCAATCCATAGGGACTTGTGTAGGAACTCACAAAAGACTTCCAATGGTTTCTATTGAGAACTAACTAAACAGGATTTTAAAATTGAATGTAGATAGATATTTTAAACTAAAAGTGAATGTAAACAATGTAAAAGAGCACTAGGGGTTCAAGGATCCACTTGTAATAATCCCTGATGCTTAATTCGCTGTGGTTTCAAAATTACACAACTAGAATTGAAATCAAATCCTATCTAGTCAGATGATAGAGCAGTTATAATAAACAATCTGCCATATATGTGATTCATATACATGATTCCCTCAATTTAAGTTAGGACTTGAGCACACTCAATTGCATAGGTCAATCCTAGTTCCAATGGATTAAGATCACAATCATAATCATCATTAAACTCTGTCACAAAGCATAATTAGATCATGATTTGAACCTTATTCAAATCACATACACAATCACACATATGCAGAAATTCTAGAAAAGTAGAACTTTTGGTATGAAGTTCCCACATGAGGATTAAAGGTCTAGAGCGTATTAAATCTGATTCCTTGGAGCGTACAGGTGTAGAATCATTCAAAACAATTAAGAACTCAAGCAATTCTTCTAAGCATCCATGAACCATCATAAGATTAAGAAAAACTACTTAGAACTTTATTCAAACTTCAAACCATTCTTCTTGACTAATAATCTAACTTCAAACCAAAACAAATGAATTGAAACATCTTAGATTCCCTACAAGCTTCACCTCTTAGCCCTAGCTAAGAGGTTTAGCCATTCATAATCCAAGGAAACATGAAAGCAACTAAGAAAAACATAAAAAACTAAAAGAATAAACTAGGAGGAGTTGTAGAACTCCGGATCCAACTTCCGCCGCCTCCCACCGTGGTAATTCTCTTCTAGGATCCCCTAGGAACGAGCTAGAGGAGTCCTTTTATAGGTTTGGAGCCCTAGGTGCGAAAAAACTTCGAGAAAATCTGTAAAAACAATGTTTGCACAGCAGAATTCGGAGCTTGTAGAAGAAGCTCTGTTACGCAGATGACCGGTCGGAGGACCGGTCTGAGCTCATGGACGACCGGGTGCACGACGGTTTCAAAAGTAGAAAAAACGTCCAGAGAGTTTTCTGGAAATTCGAACCCAGAAATTTAATTCAACGACCAGTTGGACGACCGGTCTGAGTGGTGGATGACCGGTTGGACAACCTCTCCTAGATGGTCTAGCAAGGTTTGGTAGCAGGGAGTCCTGTTGAGTGTTTGGATTGGTCGGATGTGTTAGTGCACTTTTCCGTGGCATACTAGTGCACCTTGTTTGTCAATTACTTACGTCAGTGTGTCTAGAGTCGGTTGAGCCCAAAGAAGACGAAGACCAAAGACTCAAGATGGACCGGCTGCATCAAGGAAGGAGTTTCAGGTAAAAGTGATGCCTTGGTGCCTTAACCTTGACCAAAACCCATCCCCTTTGTATCTTTGATGACCTTGACCATATTGGAGTACATTTAGTCATCCTAGATAGGCCCTAGGTGTCCCATTTGATGACCCTAACCTAGGATAATATGGATAGGCTGGAGAGAGTAGACTTCAGAATTCATATGGGGTGAACCAGGTTGGTCCGACCGGTCATGACCGGTCGGCCAGCAGCTTGGCTGCCTTTTCAATGGACAGCCGACCGGTCATGACCGGTCGGCCTTCTATGATGCCAAAGGATCAGCAAGGTGGGCCGACCGGTCATGACCGGTCGGCCAGTTTTGGTTTCCTCTTGAGTTTCAGCTGTCCAGCAGAGGGGTCTGACCGGTCATGACCGGTCGGCCTGGAGCATTTGGCCTGTCCAGTGAGGGGGTCCGACCGGTCATGACCGGTCGGCCCATATATTTGGCCGTTGATATTGATGTCCTCCAGCAGAGGGGTCCGACCGGTCATGACCGGTCGGGGACAGGTCGGCCAGAGCCGTTTTATGGCCGTTTTCTGCCCGTTTTGTGACCGTTGGAGCTGTCCTTTCTATATATATGGAGCTCCATTCTTGGACAAAGAGAGATGCTTTTGAGAGCCCTTTACCCTCACCATTTGCAGATCTTTTGGGGCCTCAAAGAAGAGGGTTTCAAGTCATATCCCTTGTGTTTCAAACACAAGTGTGGGCATTCAAATGCTATCAAGAGATGACTTGATTCCTCTCTCAAATCTAGAGGTGAGACACCTTTCCATATAGGTATATCCCTTCTCCTAGACCTCTAGAAGAACCTCTAGGTGAATCTCCTAGTTAGAACAATCTACATATCTCATGTAGGAGATTCACCCATCCTCCTAGCACCTTGGGCATTTCAAGGCATCACATGCAAGGTGTTTGATCGAATGTGGCTGAGGCATTGGCGACGCAACGGTGGCACGATCGAGGGAGCAAAGGGAAGCTGATTGAAGCACGGGAGAGCGGAGATCAAGCAACCCAATCCGGCGCTAAACAAGGGGCTCATCCGACAAGTAGGTTGCCTTATTTGAGAGTCCACTTTAGAGTTTGTTTTCGAACTCGACCTAGGGACGTTAGTCGTTCCTTGGCCCGTCAGCCGGGCCTAAACTAAGTCTCCAAGGGGGAGCCTCCGACACGGGAGTAAACGTGCGATAAGGTTGAGAGTTAGCCTATGTCTAAAACTCTGGATACGGTTGAGAGGTGAACCGATAAAACCTCCGTGTAAAGGTTGAGAGGTGAACCTCATTTAAAACCTCCGATAGTGAATGCCGGTGTACTCAAGGGGGTTGAGTACTTGAACCGGGAGTGGAGTAGACATGTAGTCGAACCACTATACATCCTTGTGTTTGTGATTGTTTTTAAGCACATTATATCTTTGCATTATTAGTTTAATTGCTTAATTATGAATGCTTGATAGGAATGCATGCTAGGCACTTTTTAGGCATCCTCACACAAGATGTACCTTCACTACTTGTGTAGACTTGAGCTCATTGATCCACTCTCATAAGTCTACACAAGTTGCATAGGTTAGGAGTTTGATTAGTTGAATCTTTTACTTCCTATGCATGCTTAGACTAGGACTATTTATTGCTTATACTTTTGCTAGTCTTGTGATTGGACCCACCTAGGCTTGGAAGCCGAGGTGTTCTTGCTTACATAGCTTAATCTGTTGAATTGCATAAGTAGGCGAAAAGAATTTAAAAAAAAAAGGTCCTATTCACCCCCCCTCTAGGTCCATAGACATATCTCCGAGTATCTCTACAAGCGGTAAAACCGCAATTTCAGGATGATCGGTCCTGGGCTATGGACGACCGGTCTTCAGTGCTTTCTTTTGCCTTCTTTCTTCTCTCCTTTGCTTCTTTCTTCCACCTTTTGACGCTTGGTCTTCTGATCTTCAATGCTTGTAAATAGCGTCTCTAAGCCTTCAATTAGTGAATTCTCTCTCTCATTCCTACAATAAAAAAATCATACATTAGTTAGGTATTTAATCATGTATTTCTAGCATAGTTAGTGATGAAATGGGGTTAAAATATACACATTTAAGTGCTTAACACTAAGGTTCTCTTTTCTCTCTCTACACAGTCATACACGCATTAGAGTATTACGTGACTCCGAAATGGAGAAAAGGTGCGACCCTACCAATCGCGATATAGCTCAATGATGAACAGAATGTACAAGTATTAATCATATGCATGCTACGAGAAGTTTATATTATACTTTTTGAAATACTTTTAAAAAACTTTTCATAATTTAATTTAAAAATCTTTTGCCTTAAAGATGAAGGGAAGAACGTTCCTGTTGAGAGTCGCCAGTTTGACGCCCATAAAGGTGCCAGACAATTCTCCTTGTGGTAACCTTTCTCACGTATACATCCACGTTTGCAAATGATTTATCTTAGAACGTTTCTTTACGCAGAGATAACCAGATATTCTAGTATGTTCGGCCCCAGCAGAGTCGCCAATTTGTTAAAACTAGAAAATGCGAAAGGCAGTTTCCCTGTGTTTCCTTGTTCTTGGGAATTTATGAGTAATAGAGACATTCATAGACAATCATAAGCATTCACAAAGTATATACAAGAAGAGATATCGTAAGGCGAATTTTATTCTAGAGATTTTGCGATCTTTTACATCCCAAGCTGTAATATTTGTCACGAGTCCTTAATTACATCAATGGTTGATCACCCTTGATTAAAAGGCAAAAGACTAACTCGCCAGGGATTATGGTCTTGAGTTCATGGTCGTAAAGACCTATTTATTTTCTTGTTATGGACTGAGCCATGTTTTTAGACAAGTCGAATGTCTATGTCCCATTATCTTTTGGATTGTCCGAGTTGAAGGACTGTCAGGATTTTTAATCAAGTGGTGCAACGCTGGGCCCTCTTCCCATATTTTTATGATGGGTGACCATTGGAGTACACGAACATCGACTGTTGGTCGGCATGACCTGAGGCCCTCTTTTTGTATTTTTATGATGGGTGACCTAGAGAAGGCGTGACTTAACTGCCTGATCAGCTCAACCAACGGATTTCGTTGTGGATGGGTAGGGCATCGACTAGCTTTTATAATGGCAGTCCATAGTATAACATTTCGAGTGCTATTAGAACTCTAGTGATTTCGGTTTATTGTGGTAACCATAATCCCTTGGGTTTAGACATGGACCTTTATCCAGGATAAATAGAGCTTGTATAGTACGTGAATGAATGTAAAGTAAATATGTTCAATCTTGGAGTCCAGTCGACTTGTCTTCGGGAACATTCTTTCTTCTGTATGGTTCTAATAATCGATACGGGATTGAATAAGTTGTATTGACCCAGGCTCCCTCGAGGATTCAAACTGTTGGACTAGATCAAACATTTTCGAAGCCTGTAAATGGTTAAGTATCGGGTCTGATAGATGCTTGTTTATGCCAGTATTTGATAAACGACGGGGTAGATACCCTATAAGTGCTTGACTTAGTTGTAGCATGAAAACGTTAAGTTTGCCTTGGCGTCGGTGAGATTGCGTTTAGTTTTATTTGGCATCAGTCGATCTTCGAGCCAACAAGGTACTTCCCAGGGCTAAAAATGACTAAGTATTGGGCCTGTTTACTGCTTAATCAGGTTATTTGGTTAATATTGGCGACGATTATCTTTGAACAATGATAGATTATGTTGGGGTCCTAATATATTGGGGCCCTTAAAACGAACAGAATGACCACGCACCTCTAAAAGAATCCCACAAAACGTCCTTCAGGACACGCAAAACGAAGATTTACAAGATTAAAGTCCTCATACTTTGCCATTTTTAGCTAAAATCTTCGGCGGGCCCCATCGATCATCGTGATCGGAACCGTCTAAAATCAGGCCAGCATCATCATCATGAATTGTGGTAAGCAGTGCATGACTTTTCATCATCAAACGGGCCCCACAAACCCATCGTTTTCCAAAACCCAATCGGAGCGTACGAAAAGTCCATCCACGCACCCATAAATTTGGGTCCCATGCACCCAAAAATTCAGCATAATTCAGAAATTGATTTAAGGATGCATTGGATTCCCACACATCCATAAATTCGGGTCCCACGCACTCGAAAATTCATTAGAAATTAAAAATTGATTTAAGGGTGTATTGTAGTCCCACTGCACCCGAAAAATGGGTCAACGCACCCATAAATTCAGTAGAAATCAGAAAGTGATTTATGGATGCATTGGAGTCCCACTCACCCGTAAATTCGGGTCCACGCACCCATAAATTCATCACGTTTTAGAAAACCATTTAAGGGTGCATTGATGTCCCACACACCCGAAAATTCAGTCAATTTAAGAACACTTTTTTTGGATGTGTTAGTGCCCCACGCACCAATTTAAGGGTGTGTTGGAGGTATTTTTGGGGTGAGTGCCACGTGGTAACCCCTTATGGGTTAGCCTCGAGTATTTTCAGGTATAAATACCCCTCCCGACTGTTCATTTGTATGTTTTGAGAGAGAGAGAGAGAGAGAGCTATTACCCTCTGGATAATTGAGATTCCTACCAGAAAACCCTCTCCGGAATCCCTTTCTGATCACCGAAAACCCTTCTCGGTCATAGGAATCCTTTTCCGATCACCGGCATCCCCCATCGAAAGCTTACTCCGACCACTGTAGGTCTGAATTTTGAAATTCACAAGTGTGGGCACGCGCCTGTAAAATAGCGAGTCAGACAAAGTAATTTAACGGTGCATTGGACCCCCACGCACCCAAAAAATGGTCAATGCATTTGAAAATTCAACATAATTTGGATAAGTATTTTAAGGGTGCATTGGACTCCCACGCACCCAAAAAATGGTCGACGCATCAAAAAATTCAACATAATTCGGACAAGTATTTTAAGGGTGCATTGGACTCCCACGCACTCGAAAAATGGCCCACGTATTCATAAATTCATAAAAACTCGGACAAGTAATTTAAGGATGCATTGGAGTCCCACACACCCATAAATTCGGTCCCATGCACCCATAAAATCAACCAATTTCAGAAAATATTTAGGGATGCGTCGAACCTCATTTTAAGTGTTGCAGGCCATATTTAAGCCTATTTTGGGTATTTCGAGAGTTTTGGACGCAACGAAATAGTCAAATAATCATTCCGAGACACCCAATGAACGGAATACACACCTTCGAAGTTCAATCCAATTCAACGCGATGAGTGGAATAACTTCTCAAAAGGAAGCCGCCAGCGCCCAGAACTGTACAAACGTATCATTATTTACATGTACTGTAAGATATGGCCTGATTAAGGTTGAAATTATCACAATAAACCATATCTAAGTGTTTCAGTTCTTCACAAAGCAATTGCTATGAACTACCATAATACAACAGTCGATGCCCTACCCATTCAAACGACATTCGTCGGTTGGGCTATTTAGGTACATATAATTGTAGATCGGTCTTCCTAAAGTCACCTGACCAAACATGACAAGCGTGGGCCCAGAGTCGCACCCTCTCAGTTAAAAATCCTGACGGTTTCAGTCCGGATCTCCGGTTAAAACATAGGACATAGACATCTGACTTATACAAAGATGACCCAGTCCATAACAAAACATATAGGTCTTTATGACTATAAACTCAAAGACCGTAGTCCCTGCTGACTAGTTTTTTGCCTTTTAATCAAGGGTCATCGATCATTCGATGTAATTAAAGGCTTGTGCCAGATCACGGCCTGGAATGTACAAGATATCAGAATCTCTAGAATAAAATTCGCCTTGCGATATCTCTTCTTGTGTACCTTTTATGAATGCTTGTGATTGTCTATGAATGTTTCCAATACTCATAACCCTAGAGCAACAATACAAAAAAAATGTCATTGCAGCATTTTCTAGTTCTAACAAACTGGCGACTTTGCTGGGGATCGAGCTCAGAATCTCTAGTTAGCTCTGAGTATATAAACACTCTAAGATTAATCGTTTGCAAACACGAATGTATATATAGGAAAGTTATTGCGAGGCATAATGTTTTGGCGCCGTCGGGCGCCAAACTGGCGACTCTCAACGGGAATGTTCTTCCCTTCATCTTTAAGGCAATAGATATTAAATTAAAAGTTTTCAAATTCACAAACTTCCACAATTACACGAATTTGTCTCCTTCTTGCTTATTTCCGTCAGTTTATGCACAGTAATTGACAGGTACATGCTCCCGATCGCATTTATGAACTGTTCTAATGACTTTATGACCGCAGAATTAGCAAGATACTAACGTAGACAGAAGAGATGGCATACTCAATGATGAGTCCGTGCATCTTCTTTGTCGCCAGGGGTTTCAGCTTCCCCCGTTTCACCGCAACCACAACAACCATCTCCGATTCAGAATGGCAGTTGGTTGAAACTCACTGATAGAAGAAGGAACAGAAGAAAGCAGCCATCATAGCTGCATATAAAAGGGTGAATACTGCAAAATCTCACCCCATGATCAGGAGACAGTGGTGGCCAAAACAAGAACAGAAGACCCCTATCAGCAATTAGATTATAACAACCAAGTCCTCAGTGCCTGTAATGACAATTGAGCAGTTTTTGCTGTTGACCAGGACTACCTGCGCCTCACATAAACCAATCAAACCTACGCCCATGAAGAAATCCAAGCCCACAAAATTATCGAACCAAGACAGAGGCTGACTCAGAAGTACCAGCCAATGTAAGTAGTGATGGTTCAAGTAACAGAAGCAGAAGAATGACCGTATGAAGCAGAAGAATTACCTCCAGTCCAAGATCAGATTGACAGATTGGTTCAAGCTAATCGTGAAATGAATGATCGAATGAGGGCTATTCAGGAAGTCTTGACCACTTTGATAGCCCATAATGCCACTATAAGTATTATGCCGTCTACTCACCAATCAGTAGAGGAATCTCAAGGGGCAGCAGAAGGTCCGATTGAGCCTGAACCACCTGTCCAACTCAGGATTGCGTCAATAGAACGGGGACCACTTCCGACATCCCACGTGTTACGAGAAGAATTGTCGCAGACAATAGCCCATCTGATGCAACAAGAGAAAGAGAAAGAAAAGAGGGGTAGCTATAAATATCGGGTCTCATACCCACCAGAAGTAGAGGAGGTACCATTCCCAGCCAACTTCAGATGTCCGGACTTCGGAAAGTTCTATGGCAGAGGATTGCCGGAAGAGCACATCACCCATTTCTTAACTACACTAGGCAATTGGTCTGCAGTCCCGCAGTATTGCATGCGGCCATTCGGCTCAACCCTGACAGGGAAAGCCTTCCAGTGGTACATGTCATTGCCAACCAGTTCTATAAGGACGTGGGAACAAATGCAGGAAAATTTTATCTCAAAATTCTTTGCGACAGAGAGGGAGATCTCGTTAACAGACTTAGCATTGGTCAAACAGAGAAACGACGAATTAGTTGAGAAGTTCTTTAATCGATGGGGGACTATGGCAGCCTAATGTCGTGAGTTGCCTAGTGAAGGAGAGCAGATGAAAATGTGCTTGAGGGCTTTAGACCTGATGATCTCATACGGATTTTCAAGTAACACTTTCCTTTCTTTTCGAGACTTGGCCACAAAAGCACATCTGGTAGAGGAAGCATCTTCTCGGGTAAACTTTAGACCTGAAAGACGAAAGAGAGAGATAGGAAGAATAGTGGAGACATATCAAGTCGATAAGAGCAGAGACCAAAAAGACCAAAAACGTTCTGTTGCCGATTATAAGCAAAAAACAAAGACATCAGTTGTACAAGACAAGGGTAAGAGGCCCTATGTATCCCCGACGAGTGTCGATAGCCGAAAGAGAAAGGGCGAATGGCCCGTACACGTTTGATATGGTCGATCTAGTTCCTATCATGGAGCAACTGATCTAAGAAGGCTTAATACGTCTGCCAAAGCCAGTCCGTCCCCATGAGGTTGGACGATTGAACGACCTCAAATATTGTAAATATCATCAATGCGTTAGCCACAAGATGGAAGATTGCTTTTCCTTAAAGGGAAGATACAAGGGTTGATTAACCAAGGGGTTATTAGTATGAAAGCACTCGAGACGATGAAGGAAACAACTGGGGCATGTTGAACCTCCAATTTATACATTTGCCAACCCATTACATCACATTATATGCATGGTTTTCATGTTTAAAAGGCTCATCTAATGCATGTTTTGTGATTGTAGGAATGAGAGTGAACTTCACCCAATTGGAGACCAAAAGACCATATTTAGGAGCCTTTGATGAAGGTCCAAGGTGGACTAAAGAAAGAAGAAAGCAAAGAGAGAGGAAGGAGAGAAGAAAAGAAAGAGCAAAAACTGCAAAAACTGCGTCCGACCGGTCAAGACCGTGCAATGTATAAATTTTTTTTTTTTTTTAGATTACTAACAATTTTTTTTGATTTTGTAGGACATTGTTGCTGACATAGATCTCACTCTATTGGGTAACATCTCCCCATCTTTCTTCTTTTTGTTCTTTTTCCTAGATTATGGTAGTTTCCAATTCCTTAGAATTTCATCATGTATGATTGGACGAATGGTGCGTACAAGTACCTTTTGGAGGATGAGACGTCGGATTGGGAGACCCAAAATCTTTATGATTGGAACCATTATAAGCATAAGTATTTTTCTGAGATTCAATCAACCTCCACTACCTCCCCACGTAAGACGATGCGTGATTACATTAATGAAAACAATACACATATTGAGACACAACGTAAGACGATGGGGGAATACCGGAACGAAGTAAAATTGGATAACCATCCGGGAAAAACATTACGTGATTATCGGATTGAAAATAACATGAGTGTTTCACCGGTTATGGTAGGAGGTGTGCAACAACAAAAGGGACAGGTGAATAGTAGCCAACCGGTTAAGACAATGCGTGATTACTTATATGGATATGCCTATCAACCATCATATAACTTTTCATCCTACAATGCGTATGGTCTTAATTGGGAAAACCATCATTCTCCTTGTTCAAGGGAGGAACCAACCATGGTTATTAACAATCACCCTAAAACGTCTTCCTCATTTGATGATAAGTATACACAAATGCTTGAGGAAATATGGAATGAGTATGTGGATGAACAATTAAATCAATCTTCCTCACCATCTTATGAAGACGTTGAGCCCGAAATTGGGGGCATCGAATCAATCCCCTCTAATGAGGATGATGGGGCTACCCAAGTCCCACCTTCTTCGGATTTAATGGATAGACTTTTAAAGGAGATTGATTTCGATGATCCCAATGTCATCATCAATTATGTGAGTCTACTATCTCTTTTGGAAGCTTTGAACTTAATGATGAAGAGATTTCAATGACGGTTGACGAACCCGAGGAATCCATAAAATTTGAAAGTGGTAGTGGGGTTGCCTACAATGAGGGTTTGGTGAATGGTTATGAGCCTATGGTTTCTTTTTCCCAAGGGCATAATGATTATGAGTCTCTAGAGGATATGCATTCTAGAGAGACGGCCGAAGTTGATATTTTTGAGTCAGTCCACCAACTTGCCATGTTTAATTTTAATGTGGAGAATGAGACTCCCATGAGTGAAAATTCAGATTCTTTGGACAAATGCTTGGCTCACTTTGAAAATTCAAACGACCCCATTATTTAAGAGATTGTTAAAGCCTTGCATACTTCCGACTCGGTGCCTCATACTAGTTATGGAGAACCTAGTTTGGAAGAATTCCACTCCATGGAGGGAGAGTCCCTCACCATCGAAACTGAATTTTTGCACTCACTCAAGCAAGATCATGATCCTTCATCCGACTATCTCGATTTCCTAGAGGAATGCTTGGCCCAATCTTATGATCTTGATGATGAGATGATTAAGGAGTTGGACATTTTGTTAGACACGGTGTCGGTGCCTGAAGAACACCATTCCAATATTTTACACTCTTTACCATTGTTTGTGGAAGCACCATATAATTCTGAATTTGTGGAGGAGACATCTTTAACCAATGAAAACTTGATAAATGTCTCTCCACCATCATGGGTCCTTCAGCCCAGTGAAAATTCTGATTGGGATGACCCATTTTTAATCAATCATAACCCAAATCAGAATTTGAGGAGATATCTTTTTGCTGCTCTTATCTCCTCTTATCATGCATGTGGTGCACATAAATATTGGACTTCAATGGAGACAAGCACCCATGTCTACTGTCAAGCAGGACTTTGGATGGTCCTCATGAGAAATTTATTGAAATTCATGAAGATCCTACTCAAATTTGATCATGTAGTCGATCGGACTAATTAAAGGTAGGTAGGTAGGTTAGGATTTATTTTTTCAGAAATTAGGATTGAATAAGTCTCATCGAGACAATGGAAGATGCTAGCATTGATCAACTTGCTACCTCAGGTATTCTCGTTCTCACTCTCCTTTGTTTTATTTCATTGCTCTCATGTCATGCTTATTGTATATCTTGTTACATTGAGGACAATGTAAGATTTTGGTTGGGGGGTGAGATGAGATCCTTCATCTAGCATGATGCAACATTTCGAGCCTTATATGCGCAAATGTTTTTCGAATTTTCTAAAACTTCAAAACTCTTTTAGAAAACCTTATTTTCATGCATTCGAGATGATATGAGTATAAGAAAAGGAGATACGAAGTGTGTGATGTTGTAAGTCTTGAATTTCTCCCAACATAATGGTTTTATATGTTAGTTCCCCTATTGTTGTGATTGATAGAAAATTTAAACACCTTTACACCAAGTTCACATTACACGATTTTCATAAGTTGAAAGGTTTATGTGATTTGTGGATTAGCTAGACTTTGATTTAAAGGTGTTGAGAAACCAAGCCGGGTTATTTTGTCCATCCTTGTCCATGGGAAAATAACGAAAGATATGGATTTTTAAAAATCCTATCTAATTTAAAAGAAAAAGGAAAAGAAAGGATGAAATTGGGAATGATGGAAAAATGGTGAAAAATTCCGAAAAGGGCTACCTATTACCAACCGGGGGATGGTCTACCCGTAACCAAAGCCGGAAATGGGATGTAGTGTGAAAGCCGTCGGAAGGACGGTAAGGCAAATTCCTGTCATTGGCTTGTTGTTGCTCTGTACACCTTGAGATCTATAGTTTAGTTGATCTATGAAGAAGATAATCCTAGAAACTCATAAGATGAACTTTCACTATGCACACTAGGTTGAATTTGTTCGAGTTCTTCTATTTATCAATCAATCAGTGGGAATTTCATATGGACACTTATTATGTTCTAAGAGTTTAAGGTTTTAATGTCTATCACTTAATTTTTCCAAATTTTATACTTGTATGTCTTGGAGTGGATAGAAACATGGTTTCTGAAGGAGAGTTAGTTTTGGAGGTTTGAACTTGTTTCACGCATATTTTGCTCGGGGCTAGCAAAAAGCTGGTTGGGGGGTGTGTTGAACCTCCAATTTATACATTTGCCAACCCATTACATCACATTATATGCATGGTTTTCATGTTTAAAAGGCTCATCTAATGCATGTTTTGTGATTGTAGGAATGAGAGTGAACTTCACCTAATTGGAGACCAAAAGACCATGTTTAGGAGCCTTTGATGAAGGTCCAAGGTGGACCAAAGAAAGAAGAAAGCAAAGAGAGAGGAAGGAGAGAAGAAAAGAAAGAGCAAAAACTGCAAAAACTGCGTCCGACCGGTCAAGACCGGTCTAGACCGGTCGGCTGCACTCCCTGGACACCTGCCAGACAGGTCTAGACCGGTCAAGACCGGTCGGCCAGCCTGTCCGACCGGTCAAGACTGGTCGGCCATGCAATTTTGCACTTTCAGATTTCAGGCAGCAAGCTATTCCCGTTTTGGGATTTTCGAAACAGTTTTCTGAAGCCATCTTAATGATATTTGGAAATCCAACACATCCATGTCGAAGAGGAGCTCGACGCCGAAATAACCCAAGTGGTTTCGTGTCGATCGGAGCTACGGATTGACCGTGGTGGCCAAAACAATACGAACTGTCCAGAAAGTTTCAGATTTCGCTGTTCCACTCTGGGCCGGTCCAGGTGACCCATCATTGATGATATGAAGAATCTACTTTGACCATCTTTTAGACCACATTCATATATGAATAACCACAAAAGTTTCAGATCAAAAGGATGTGTGGGTTGATCATACCGGTTGAAGAAAGATGGACCATCCAGAAAGATCCAATTGCGCAGAGTTTATAAAAGCCCTAAGTGTTCTAATTTTCGGACCACATTTTGGGATTGTTTTGGACAATCTAATCCTTCTATCATGTAGAGGAGGAAGTGTTCTACCAAATTTAAAAAATTGGGATCAATCCGACATCTGTACACTCCGGAGCGTTGAAAGCAAGATGACTGGTTCTGAAGGTACCTGAAGTGCGCGATTTTGAGAGGCGGTCGGTGATCTGATTGGTGGGCCCATTCAGAAGATAATCTTGGAAATCTAAATCATCTATGGGGAAGATCACATTACAAGGAAGCTACAAATCAAATTTGAAGGCAATCCGATCATTGGTTAAGCCGTACCAAGCGAAACAAATTCTGCTATGTTGCTGTACTATTGCTGCAGTATAAAAGGAGGTGCTCTCTTCTATTCCAAATCAACCAAGGACGTGGGGAGCAAGGAGTTCAAGTCCCAGGAGGCTACCTAGCCTCCTCCAGCTAGTTTTTCTTCCTTTTCTTAGTTCTAGTTCTAGTTTTAATATGCTTTTCCTTAGCTAACCTCTTAGCTAGAGCTAGAGGTGAAATTTGTAGTTGGTTCCAATGCTTTAATTCTTTTATTTCAAGTACCCTTTTCTTAATTTTGGATTTTGAAGTTCTAGTTTGAATAAAGTTTGGTTTTTTAGAAGTTTTGTGAGAGTTTGTGTGCTCCAGACATGAGTTCCTTGCAATTCTCTGAGATTACCATGATTGGGTTGTTTGAATTCGAATTGTAGTAACCCTTGAGCATGCCATAGTCCATAGGCATGGCTGTTACTCCGAAGGCTACAAGTTCAAGTTCTATGTGCTTCATTAGAACTAGAAATTTGATTTCCAGATTTAAGTGGGACTGTTTGTGCTTGAATGTTATATCTTCCAATTAGATGAGAGATAGGAATTTGATTCTAATTGTGTTGTACTTGGATGAATGGATTGGCATTGGACTACTACAAGTGGATCCTTGATGCTCTAGTTCTTCTTATTTTCAGATTTTCTTATTTCATATGAAAAACTACTTCCTTAAACTTCTTAGATTCTAGTTATTAGAGTACTTGGAATTGTTTACCTCTTTCCTTGTGGATCCACCTCGGTCTTATCGAGATTTATTACTACATCGCAGCCTTAAACTTGAGGCGAGCGAACAGGGCAATTTCAGCAGTTCCGATAGGAAACGATATTAATCGACCAACTCCATTCCATGAGCCGAAAGAACCATGAACTCTAGTTAGTAGCAAGAAAAGGCTTGAAAATAGACGAAGGCTCATTAACCGAAGGAAGAACAGAGGAAGAGGAGGGAAAGAAACAGTACAGGGGTAGAGACGACCCACGATGAGCATAACACATTGTGCAATGGTGTCATTCGTCGAATAAGAACCGTCCGAAGGAACCTCGCAAACAACCGAGGGAGAAGTTGATGCAGTCATCTTACAATCAGGAAAACAGATGCCTGATCGCACCCCTCCAAGGTCAGACGACCCTATGCAAGAAGATGTTATCCCTGATAGGCATCAAGAAAGACCCCACATGCAGAAACTGAAGGAAAATGTTGTCAAGGCCCCGACTAGTCAGCTAAGCCTGAGACTAGTAGCAGCTTCAGTAGCATACATCGTTGTGTCACATTTGCGGAAGGTCCCCGCCCGCCTGAGTATATACGACGCTTTGTGTCTCTCCAAGACATATCAGGAAATGCTGATCAACACCGTTACTTGATAGTGAGGTTAGAGAAGTCATGATGATAGAAATAGAAGCAGAAATGAATAACACAGATAAATTTTCGGAAGGATATGCATCGATACCACAGGTTATGTAAGTCGATCACTCCTCAACAATCACTTTCTCAGAAGAAGACTGCACGATCGAGTTAATAGATCACAACTGTCCATTGATAGTTATAGGAACGATCAGGGAAATAGAGGTCAAGATGTGTATGTTGGACTGATGGGTCTGCCATAAATATTATGCTGTTGAAGACACTACAACAGTTAGGTTACAGGCAATCGGCGTTGCACCCAAGGTAATTCAAGGGTTCAATTAAGATAACCAACGTACCCTTGGGGCAATCACGGTAATGTTGGAAATCGATGATCTGAGAATAAATGTAATATGTCAGGTAATCGATGCAGTAACAACATTCAATCTTCTACTTGGAAGACCATGGCTCCATCAAAATGACATGATCCCTTCGACGTATCATCACTGCCTCAAATACAACAGGAACGAAATCTAATACAAGGTATCAGCAAACCCGAAGCCATACACAATGGCTGAGTCATTTTTGGCCAATGCATGTTATTATGACTTGACTGAAAATAGTAAAGCTATCACGAAGCTCAACGTAATGAAGAAAGGGTAAGGGGCAAGACCTCGGTTTGAAAAGTTCAAACAGAAAAATAAACCTCAGCCTACCACTCAGGGGAGATCCTAGTATCACTCAGAAAAGCAACCTCAGCCAATCACAAATTTTTTTACGTGGTGCCAAAGCATTTATGTCAGTCAGGGCAGTCTGTGTCAAAACTGATCTCAAATCAACACATGAGTGTGCTTAAATCCAGCTTCAACGTGCCGGTACCCAAAATAGGAAGAATCAAGCCATTCCCGAGAGCTCCCAGCCAATTCCTCATGCCATCAAGGGATATCACTCAGAAAAATATCAAGTTTCACTTAGGGCCAAGTCATCCAGCGTTGTCAGAAGAAGAAGAAAAGGGGGAGAGTATCCACCCGACCTCGGCGAATAGAGGAAAAGAGGTATAGCAGAGCCAACCAAAAGATTATGAGAAACATGGGGTTCTCTAGCTAAGATTCAATCGTGAAGAAAAGGTTGCTAGCTTCATTTGAAGAATACAAGAAAGTATACAGAAATAGAGAAGGTCTAGGAGCTAAGGCAAGCGTGAATATGGTATCTATCAGCCCTGTAGAAGAAATGCAACTGCAAGATCCTATTGACGTTATCCAGCTAAGTGTTGCACCTGTGCAATTGGAAGATAGGGGACAACCAACGATTGATGAACTTGAAGAAGTGAATTTGGTCACTCTCAAAGAACTTAGGAACACATACTTGAGCAGAAACGTTTCAGAAGATGAAAGAGAGAGATATATACAGTTGTTGATGGGGAATAAATATGTTTTTGCCTGGACTTACTCAGAAATGCCAAGGCTCAGTTTGAAAATTGCCATGCATAGGTTGAGCATTATGAAGGAGAAGAAGCCAGTGAAGCAACCTCAACGACAGTTTCACCCTGACATCGTACCCAAGATTGAGGAAGAAATCAGGAAGCTGATCTAGGTTGGGTTCTTTCGAGAGGTGAAGTATCCCCGATGGATTTCGAACATCGTGCCGGTCAAGAAGAAGAGTGGACAGATTTGGGTGGGTTTGTGTTGACTTCTGAAATCTTAATGAGGCGTGTCCACAGGATAATTTTTCTCTTCCCATCCCAGAATTGTTGATCGATAGTACAACAGGATATGTAGTGATGTCCTTCATGGATGGTTATTCAGGATACAATCAAATCCACATGGCTCTAGAAGACGAAGAAGTTACAGCCTTCCGTACGAATCTCGACATCTATTGTCATCGCGTAATGCCCTTTGGGTTGAAGAACGCAGGGGCAACGTATTAGTGCGCGATGCACGTTATATTCTAGGATATGATGCATAAGAAATTTGAATGTTATGTAGACAATCTAGTTGTAAGGTCGGCCGATCATGAACAACATAGGGAACATCTGAAGCAAGTGTTTCAGCGATTGCGCAAGAAGAGTCTCCGTATGAATCTGTTGAAGTGCACGTTCGGAGTTGCTTCAGGAAAATTTTTGAGCTTCATTGTCACACATAGGGGCATAGAGATCGACCCTGCAAAGATTAAGGCCATCAAAGAAATGCCACCACCAAAAAATCTGAAACAGTTGAAGAGTTTTCAAGGCACGTGACATACCAGAGAAGATTCATTTCGAACCTGGCTGGTCGTTGTCAGCCATTTTCCTGTCTCAACAAGAAAGACTTTAAGTTCGAATGGGATAACGCCTGTCAGAAAACTTTTGATTCATTGAAAGAAATGCTAGGAAATTCTCTGGTCCTCGCAACTCCGATCAAAGGGAAATCGTTGATTCTATACATCGTAGTGGGTGATAATTCAATGGGGTCACTCCTGGCACAGAAGAATGAAGAAGAAAAAGAGAACGCACTATATTATTTAAGTCGCATGCTGGTGGGGGCTGAATTCAACTATTCAGCAATCGAGAAGATATGTCTCGCCCTCATTTTTGCTGTGAAGAAACTTAGGCACTACTGCCTCTCACACTAAATAACGTTGATATCCAAGGCAGATCCGATCAAATTCCTCATGAACCGGCCTATGCTGTCTGGATGACTAGCTAAGTGGGCTATTCTTCTCTCGGAATTCGACATCATATATGTCCCAGCCTGAGTTATTAAAGGACAAGCGATCGCAGCTTTCCTCGTTGCACATCTAGTCCCAAGCAGTGAAGAAATGGAATGCGATCTCCCAGATGACCAAGTTATGATAGGGGAACAACAACTCTGGAAAATGTACTTCGATGGAGCCTGCAGGTCAACAGGGGTAGGGGCAGGAGTTATGTTTATCAGTTTGAAGGGAGATTTGCTGCCTTACTTATTTACGATCGTGCCATCCTGTACTAACAACGAGGTAGAATATCAAGCTCTCATCGTCAGACAATTGATGGTGACTCCAGGCGAATGCGAATCAAAGCTATACAAATCTATGGTGACTCCAGGCTGGTCATCGGACGATTGATGACAGAATATGAAGTTCGCAAGCCCGAATTATCACCTTTCCGCCATCAAGCACAATCATTGTTCGATCAATTTTAGAATAACAACATTTCACATATATCGAGGCAAGAGAATGTGCAAGCCGACACGCTCGCCAGTCTGGCTGCTGCTCTGGCAAATCCCAGGGGCAGCCTACTTCAAGTAACAATTGAAGACAGAGGAATCCTACCAACAGTTGCACTGCGTAGTGGTAAATCAAGTGCGAACCCCATCTGTTGCTTTGAGATTATAGAAGAAAATGATTGGAGAATGCCATTCGTCGACTATTTGAAATACGGGTTCCTACCAGAAGACCCTAAGTTGCTTACGCAAGTTAGAAGACGCGCTGGTTCGTTTATAATGCAGAACGACATTCTTTACAAGCGTTCATATGAGGGAGTGTTGCTGCGTTGCCTGGACCAAGATGAAGCATATGCCACATTAAAGGAAGCTCACGATCATCAAGGGGGAAAGAACTTACATCACCGTGTTTGACACATGGGATATTATTGGCCTGCAGTAACAAGAGATGCAATGAAATATATCAAGAATGCCATCAATGTTAGATCCATGCAGATATCATACATTCGCCACTAGAAGAATTGCACTAATCAGTGATGTCCTGGCCTTTCGCAGCCTGGGGCATGGACGTGATCGGGCCGATCAACCCACCCTCTTCCCAAGGGCATCAGTATATCTTGGATGCAACTGATTACTTTTCCAAGTGGGCTGAAGCGGTGGCACTTAGGAATGTGAAAGCCAAACATGTCGAAGGTTTCACCCGTCATATTATATTGTACCGACATGGTGTCCCGAGAAGATCACCACCAACAACGGAACACCCTTTAAGAATGCCGCTATTGATAAATTGTGCATGAAGTTCAAGATCAAACACTGTTACTCGATGCCTTACTATCCCCCTGTGAACGGGCTGGACGAAGCCTTTAACAAGATTATCGTGAAAATTTTGAAGAAAACGGTAGTGAAAAATAAGAGAGATTGGGACAAACGTTTGCCCGAAGCATTTGGGCGTATTGGACCACGTATCGCACTACCACTAAAGCCACACCTTACTGGTATACGACATAGAGGCGGTAGTCCCAATGGAGATATAGGTTGAGTCACTGCGGGTTGCACTTCGGCACTCCCTGACATCCGAGCAAAACGCCAAGACCAGAATGGCTAAGATTGATGATCTAAATGAATAAAGGCTCGCCGCTCAGCAAAGGCTTGAAATGTATTAGAAGCAGATTTCGGCCGCATACGATAAATGAGTTCGTGGCAAGTCATTCAAAAGGGGTGATTTGGTACTGATGATGAAATGCCAGACACTGGCTCAAGGCCCTAAAAGCAAATTCTACCCAAAATGGGATCTAGTGTGTAGCATTGACGAAGTTTATTCCAACGAGGCCTATTGAGTAATCGATTGCAAGGGGTAGGGCATTAGTTCCCTGGTGAGTGGATGGTTTTTGAAAAGATACTATACTTGACATTGATTGTCATTCTGATTTGTAAACGCCCCATTAGAGGGAAAGTGTAATAAACAAATACCAAAGAAAATGAGACAATATGATAATGCCATTATCCTAAGTACTAATCATCTATTTTGTGTGTTTACACAGGTATCAGGAAAGTCGTTAAGACCCAGGACATGTCAAGTATAAAACCCTGCCTTTTCAAAGACTATCAAGAATTGGAATAGAAAGATAAGCCTTAAACCAGGACTCGATCACATCAATTTCACATAAGCATAGGTTTTAGTCCTAACAGGGGGACGTTCCTTTCAAAATGGCCTAATCTATTTCACATCAAAACTCAAATAGAAGAAGTATTAAGTAGATCAAAGATACAATCGAAATTACATAAATAGTTTACATATCATTACAATATCCTCATTACAACACGTATTGAGAGATTACAAAATGAAATGCTTACATAGTTCAAGCATTCAAATTCTTTAAACATTATTTTAACAACTAGATTACAGACTTCTAGTTGCCCTTTGTGTTGCCTTCACCTCGGCCAAGACCTGCATAGGATCAGGAACATTATGGGGAAACCCCCTTAGTTCTGCAACCTGAGTCCATAGGCACTACACTCGGCCTCGTGATGTTCAACGGATGACTAGAGGCGAGTTCTCTGGTTGCTAAATTTTGAGAGATTAAGATGGACAACCGAACGCTCAGCTTGCAGTCGTGCTATTTCACTATCTATCTCTGTAAGACGATCCATAGCCCCTTGACGCCTGACGTTGGCAACCAGCCAATCTTGCCTTACCATAGCCACCTGTGCCTCATGTAATTCAAGCTTTGGAAGAAGGGATTGTAAATGACCACGTTTCTCCTCAACAGAGGGATCAACTCTGAAATGTCTCGCCTCGTTAAGTTGTGCCATGCCTTCCCTAAAAAGGACTATGTAATTGACCATAAAAGAAACATCAATCCCGATCCATTCAGCATTATTATCTAGCGCTTGTAGTCCTTCATCCAAAACTGACCATTCATCCCCATTCTTTAGAGAATCGGCAATAGTCGTTAAGAGATTCTTCAGAATGCTTGCCTTCATCTTCGACATGACTTGGAGAGAAGAGATGAATGCATCAGGCAAGATGACAGGAGTAGGAATATGGGCTGGAATGGTTGTTGATAGAAGTAATGACAAACATCAATACATGGAAACCACAATAAAGAGGAAAGCAGACAGAATAACAAGGATGAGTAATATACCAGTGACGTCAGGAGCGTCAACCACGGGTGACTAGTTGAAGCAATCAACGTAGACAACACTGGGGTGCAGTTCGGCTATCTCTTAGTCAATGGCTTAGGCAGTTCTGGAGAAGATAGTACCACAATCTCAGGGATACTGGTAGTTGATGATGGCTTGATAGTAGGAGGGGCTTCCACGACGGGTTTAATTGATGATGGTCCAACAGAAGGAGGCACTTCTACAGCAGGTTCAGGTGCACTCGATTCAGTGTCAGGAACTATGACTCCCTGGGAAGATAAACCAACATCCCCGACCACGGTATCTTCAGTAGGAGGAAAGGTCGAGGGAGGCACAACCCCCTCCACTACAGTAGTAGTGACTGTCTCAGGAACGAAACCTTGATCAATTTTAGCCTCTGCCACGGGAAGCTTAGAAGGAGGAACAACTTCAGCAGGTGTATTATCGTCAAGATCCATGAAGACGGTCCCCACATTTGCTTCAGGGGCAGATCTATCATATATGGGCTCATCGTCGTTATTCCCCCTGGAATGACGGTCTTTGCTCAAGTGGGCCTAAGAGCTTAATTCACCCTCTTCCCTGACCTCGCTTGCACTGTGAGCTGGAGCGTCACTAGCATCCTTGGAGAGCTAGTTCTATAATAGTTCCACTTTATACAATTTTCACATCTCCTCAATCTTCTTTCCCCCGTAAGTGACGGCAAGGCAAGGGACAGTTTTTACTCGGGGACCAGTTCGCTCGTGCGGTAACTCGTCATCACTATCCCCAAGGGTAGAATATCTTGGCAAATCCCTTTGACTCCTTTGGCCACTTGCCGATGCAATCCCTGCTGAGCCACGACCACCACGACCACCACCACCATCATCACGACCGACCACCACCACCACCATCCTCATCACCAGCATCATCATCACCAGCATCATCATCACTAGCATCATTGCCGTCATCACCATTACCATCCTCATCATCATTTCCATCATCCCCTCTTGGAACATTACTTTCTTCGGGTATTTCATCTATAGGTTCGAGGGGTAGGAACTCTGGCTCTTCTAGTGTCACATTCCTCTCCCCATGAGCAACCCAGCCTTCCAGAGTGTGCTCGGGTTTCTCGTGGTCGATCACCACATTTAGAGAAGTTGTAAGCCTCTTCGTACCCGGCACAAGCAGGCTGATGAAGATATTCTGATACATATCTGAGCCCGTCAGCGGGAATAGGAGTAATGATCGGAGGCATAACAAAGACGGGCTCAGTGACGAGAAGATTATTCTGAACCAGTGAATACTGGTGGGCTTACCTTCTCATCCACCCGAAAGAAGACCCAATGCGGTACTTTGTCCCCGGGATAGCGAAAGAACAACAGGTGCCGGTTAGCAAGAGTTGTCGCCACATCCACTTCCAATGAATGGGCCCGACACCATATGCTCACTACTCACAAGTCACCGGTTCTAGCATCTCAGGTACCCCTTGGTCATATCCGAACTGACGAGCAAAGCGATTGGGGTAATATGGGTCCTTCAAAATTCTAAACCTTCGTGCAGTGGGAGCGATGACGGACGAATTGCCATCAAGAACGAGCGCTCATAATAATCGATGTTATCATCGTCAATGCACAATATCGATTCCTTACTTCTGGTGCTCGGAAAATGGAAGAAATGTACACCATCATATTGAGCAATCTTCGCTTCAATGGTTATCAAATTTTGCCCAACCATCCTCCGCTTCTGGAAGAAATATAGCGGAATCTTCCCTTATTGAATGTAGCCTCCGCATTGTATCCCATATACCCAAGGAAAATATACCCCAAGCCAGCCAGATGGAAAGTGCCACCCGCAGTAAGCCGAGTTCATCCCGAAGGCGGCACGATCCTTATTAGTGATAACATAGCCAAAGGCCCAGTAGAGAGAGCACAGGATCATTGTAGCTAGCGCATACCAGTGACTATTTGCCAAAGCTCCTGCGACAGCGAAGCATGACACTCTTACACTATCCACTTGCTTAGAGCTTAGCAGTGCTACGCAGCTCAACCAATATGCTAGAAAGCTGGCTAGCTCACAGGTCGGAGATAATTTGTTAGTGCGAGGGAAATTCTCTTTAATCCCGCTCTCCAAGAATTCCTTGTCCCTACGACCCTCATCGTAGGCAGTGTAGTCCAAGCTGAAAGAAGGAAACACAATATTAATGGAAAGAAAGGAAGACAGAATAAAACGATGGTGTACAACTTGCAACAAAATACTTTAAGCCATGGCTGAAGTAGACTAGCCAATCCTCGAAGGGTAGTTTGTCCTTGAAACCCCAAAACTGTGGAAGCTTCTCAAACAATTCATAACAAGCCTTCGTTTACACCCTTCTTCTTCCGGGATAATTTATCATCGCTTGGGACCCATTCATCGTAGATCCTCTCACGGATCGGGAGACCCGCAATCCGGTTCAAGTCCCAAAGTGAGATGCTCATCTCCCCGTATACCATGTGGAAGGAATTGACAAAACACTAATGATTGAGAAACCCCTTATAAACCCATGGTTCCTGGTAGAAATAGCTTGACATCGCCTCAATGGCTTTATACAGGCCGATCGCTCGCAGGGTGGCCCTATGCTGCTCCAGGATACGATTCACCCATGCTTCGTAACCAGGGTGGGGAATCAAATGACCTCGAGTCCGAAACACCCCAGTCAACCAAATTTCAGTACCCCCTAGATGATGAAACCTCTGACGGAGGGTCTCAAAGTAGTGCGTGGGAAAAGGCTGATGAGGATCAGTGGTTCGGTTCTAAGAAAATCATACCCTTCGCACCAAGGATAGATTGACGCTTGCCGTTCTCAGACAAGGAACAATTAAGAAACAATGCCGGGGTAGATGTCCAAGTATTCACACTGAAGAAAGAGTTGCTGCAGGCATATAGCAGAGGTCTCGATGTTTGGGAGGGAACGCTGCTGTTGATAACTTTTAGCATATCTGATATACTCCCGTGTATAAGGATTTCTTATCACAAGAGGCGACGTAATTAGCTTGACAGTAGACCAGAGGATCTTCATCTTGTCGGATTTAGACTTGGCCTAATTTTCCAAATATACTTGCTTGGCACCTTTGCTAGCTCTCCTTGGGCGGCCACGTTTGACAGCTTGGACAGGAATAAACGGACTCGCCTCACCATCTTCAGACCCCATGGTACCTATCTGTTCGAAAACCACATAGCGAGGCATACTAAGCATCACACTCTTCCTGCGTGCCTCTATCTAGAGGAGGTGGCACAACCCTATCACATAGAATCCTCCGCTGTATGTCCTTGGATAATGTCAAGATGAACTCATAAAAGTTGAAGGTCTCGGGAGGAAGAAACCACTGTGGATTCTGATCGGACGGCCTGCTAACCTTCTTTGGGGTCGCCCGCTTACGCTTGGACGGAGTCAACGAGGGACCTGAAGGGCCAGATCTTGAAGGATCGTTAGCCATTATGATCTGCAAAAGCACACAGGAGGTTCACATCCAGTTCAAAACAAAGAAGAGCACACAAAGGTATGCTTAAAACTCTAACTAAGTTAATCACCTGGGATTACATATTTAGCTTAGCTTGAACCAAATTTTTTTAAGTGTGTAAGGCCCCACAGCTTCCCAAAATAGCTATCACATGTACGCAGATATAAGATGAAGGTATAGGAACTTGCACCCTTTAAAATCCAGGTATGATAAGAACTATAAATTAATTGATTAACCCTCAAAATAAAAATTCGCTAAGTCCCTTTATCTGGGTGTGTGTGGTCCCACGTACCCTTAAAATTTCAAAATTACTAAGTTCCTTTATCTGGGTGCGTGCGGTCCCACGCACCCTTAAAATTTCAAAATTCTTAAGTCTGTTTATCTGTGGGTGTGGGACCACACACACCCTTAAAATACCAAATCTGCCAAAGACCTTTTTCTGGGTGCGTGCCACCCCACGCACCCTTAAAACATGAACTTTATTAAAAAACTAAATTGTTGGGTGCGTGGGGGGCAAAACCCTCCGGAAAAATCTGACTGAAGCATGCGTGCGGCCCCACACACCCCTTTAAAACACGTATTTTCACTAAGTCCAATTCTCGGATGCGTGGGACCCCACGCACCCCTTTAACTTCGAAAAATTGTCAAAAACCCAATTATTAGGTGCATGGGGGCAAAAACCCTTCGAAAAATCCGACGAAGGGTGCGTGAGGTCCCACGCACCCGAAAAATCTGAAAAAATTCCTTAAGTTTGAAATTTCTAGGTGCGTGCGATCCCATGCACCCCTAAAATCCTCAAAGTTCGAATTCTTAGGTGCGTGGAGGTCCCGCACACCTAGAAAATTTCATTACCTCGAATTACAAGGTGTGTGTGGAATTATTGGGTGCATTGGAGGGAATTATTCGGTGCGTTGGTGCAAAAAGGGATGTGTGGAAAGGAGAGCAAAAATCCAATAACAAGTAAGAAATGATGGAAAATAAATTATCTTTTCTATTGATAGTAGGGACCCAAAAGTCCGATGCCTTGCATTGAACGATCGCATGTCCATCGCAATGCACCAGAGGGGCATTTGTTGGGGTCCTCAAAATGAACAGAATGACCACTTACCTCCAAAGGAATCCCACAAAACGCCATTCAATACACTCAAAACGAAGGTTTACAAGATTAAAGTCCTCTTACTTAGCCATTTTTGGCTAAAATCTCCGGCGGGCCCCGTCGATCACCGTGATCAGAACCATCTAAAATCAGGCCAACATCATCATCATGAATTGTGGTAAGCAGTGCATAGCCTTTCATCATTAAACAGGCCCCACAAACCCATCGTTTTCCAAAACTCAATCGGAGCGTACAAAAAGTCTGTCCATGCACCCATAAATTCGGGTCCCACGCACTCGAAAATTCAGCACAATTCAGAAATTAATTTAAGGATGCATTGGAGTCCCATGCATCCATAAATTTAGGTCCCACGCACTCCAAAATTCATCAGAAATCAGAAATTGATTTAAGGGTGCATTTCAGTCTCACGCACCCAAAAAATGGGTCCACGCACCCATAAATTCAGCAGAAATCAGAAAGTGATTTATGGATGCATTGGAGTCCCACGCACCCATAAATTTGGGTCCACGCACCATAAATTCAGCACGTTTCAGAAAACCATTTGATGGTGCATTGATGTCCCATACACCAGAAAAATAGTCCCACGCACCTAAAAAATTCAGTCAATTTCAGAACACCTTTTTTGGATGCGTCAGAGCCCCACACACCAATTTAAGGGTGCGTTGGAGGTATTTTTGTGGTGCGTGGCACGTGGCGGCCCCTCATTGGTCATCTTTCGGTATTTTGGGTATAAATACCCCGCCCGTCTGTTCATTTATACGTTTTGAAAGAGAGAGAGGGAGAGAGCTATTACCCTCTGAATGATTGAGATTCCCGTCGGAATCCCTTTTCGATCACCGAAAACCCTTCTCAGTCACCGGAATCCCTTTCTAATCATCGGCATCCCCCATGAAGAGCTTACTCCGACCACTGCAGGTTCGGATTCTGAAATTCACAAGTGTGGGCACGCACCCATAAAATAGCGAGTCAGACAAAGTAATTCAATGGTGTATTGGACCCCCACGCACCCGAAAAATGGTCAATGCATAAAAAAATTCAACATAATTCAGGTAAGTACTTTAAGGGTGCATTGGACTCCCATGCACCTGAAAAATGGTCCACCATTCCAAAAATTCTGCATAATTCGGACAAGTATTTTAAGGGTGCATTGGACTCCCATGCACCCGAAAAATGGCCCACGTATCCATAAATTCATCAAAACTCAGACAAGTAATTTAAGGATGCGTTGGAGTCCCACGCACCCGTAAATTCAGTCCCACACACCCAACAAATTAGCTAATTTAAGAAAACATTTAGGGATGCGTCGGACTTCATTTTAAGTGTTTTCAGGCCATATTTAAGCCTATTTTGGATATTTCAAGTGTTTCGGACGCAACGAAATTGTCTAATAATCATTTCGAGACACCCAATGAGTGGAATACACATCTTTGAAGTTCAATCCGACTCAACGCGATGAGTGGAATAACTTCTCTGAAAGAAGCCGCCAGCGCCCATAACTGTACAAACGTATCATTGTTTAGATGTACTGTAAGATATGACCTGATTAAGGTTGAAAACTAAACAAACGGGATTATGGTTACCACAATAAACCATATCTAAGAGTTTCAATTCTTCACAAAGCAATTGCTATGAACTGCCACAATACAATAGTTGATGCCCTACCCATTCAAATGACATCCGTCGGTTGGGCTATTCTGGTACATACAACTGTAGATCGGTCTTCTTGAGGTCATCTGTCCAAACATGATAGGCACGGGCCCAGAGTCACACCCTCTTAGTTAAAAACCCTGACGGTTTTAGCCCGGATCTCTGGTTAAAATATGGGACATAGACATCTGACTCATACAAAGATGACCCAGTCCATAATAAAACATATACGTTTCTACGACCCTAAACTTAAAGACCATAGTCCTTGCTGACTAGTCTTCTGCCTTTTAGTCAAGGGTCATCGATCATTCGATGTAATTAAAGGCTTGTGTTAGATCACGGCTTGGAATGTACAAGATCTCCGAATCTCTGGAATAAAATTCGCCTTGCGATATCTCTTCTCGTGTACCTTTTGTGAATGCTTGTGATTGTCTATGAATGTTTCCATTACTCAGAACCCTAGAGCAACAATACACAGAAAATTTCATTGCAGCATTTTTTAGTACTAAAAGCTTATATCTATTAGGATCGCAATGATGCTAGATCCACTTTGGCGTCAGTGCAATCGCATTTAATTCTACCTGGCGTTAGTCGATTTTTGAGCCGGCAGGGCATTATTATGTACTGGGCCTGTTTATCACTTAATTAGGGTATTCGAGGATCATGAAGGTGGATAAGCTCGTTGCGATGTATTATTATGGTGTTTCATACCAGAGAAACTAAGTCTCCCTCTTGGTGTCGGTCAAATTCTGCTTGATTCTTCTTAATTTCGGCTGTTTTATTATCTTTCGGAAGGATTTTTGGATATGCAAATTTGACTAAGTGTGGGTCATTCTTGATTAAATCACTGATTTGGGCCGTTTAACATCGACCGTTAGAATATTTGGTCCAGGGGATGGATGAGCATGGCGATGTGTGTCGAAGAGCGATAGTGCGATGGAGAGGCGGACCACATCGTGAAACTTCCCAGGTCAGGAGGACCGTCCGGGCGCATGTAAGGGTAGTGGTGGGCACATGTGTCCCCCCCCCCCCCCCCCCCCCCCGCCCCCGAGCGCATGTCTCAAAATCAGAGAAAAAGGGAGATAACTCCCCCTCCCAGGCGCATGTGGCATAACACATGCACATGGGCTGAGGCAGTGGGAGCATGTTGCTATGACACTTAGCCAATTTTGAGATTTTTCCAAGTTACTAAGGGAGTGAGCGCATGTGGTCTCTGCATATCTAGACTTAGATTATTTCTGAATTTTCTCCTCTCTACACTTTTACTTCAGTAGGAGAAATCCTTTTCCGGCGGGAGAAATCCTTTTCCGGTGAGGGATTCCGGCGAGAAAATCCCTCTTCGACGATGGGATCCGGCGAGGGAAGACAGAGCGGGCGCTGGTTACCTTTTGCATCGCTCTGAGGTCATCTATGAGTGATGTCTCTCTTGGTCATCAGGTCGACCTACTATTTATAGTAGTCTAATCGGGTTCGGGTCTGCGCAAACGGATACCAGTGAGCGCATGTGTTTCCAGGAGGATTTTCGGGTAACTATTGTTGGCGCATGTGTCCAACTGGCAATTTTTCGGAAGCTTTTCGGGAAGAAATGCCTCCTCATGTTGCCTCTATATGTTCTCTCTGCATGTTGACTCTGCCTGTTGCCTCCGTATATGCACTCCACATGTTTCTAGACTTATATTATTTTCAGATTTCAAGCTTCGATTGTCCGCTCTCAAAGGACAGGTGCTTTTTCGGAGGCCCAAGTCACTGACACCAGAGCACCTTATGCCTCTTGTCAGGATATTGAATGAACAAGATGAGATACGAATGATCAACTGCTGCACATTTCGGTAGTTGTTTACTAGTTTGGACCCTCTGGTCCAATTCTTCGTATAGGAACTTTGCTCTGGGAAGTGCGCACACGAAAATATGCATTGTAAGACGTTCACACTTGCTAGCTAAGGGTTTTCAATCATTTTGGATCATTTGACAGCAATACACATGTCCATTTCCGCTCTAAAATGACATTTGTAGGCTTTCAGGAGCCTTTTGGTCGGCTCTAGACAGGGGCAAAACACATTTCAAGGTGCGCAGATAAAGATATGCATCGCGAGATATTCAAACTTTCTAGTTAAGGGTTTTCGGGTGTTTCAAATCATTTGGTGGCAATACACATGTCTAGGTCCCTTCTGAAATAGCATTTGTAGGCTTTCGGACCCTTTTAGTTGGCTTCAGATAGGGGCAAAACACATTTCAAGGCGCGTAGGTAAAGATAGGCGTCGTGCGACATTCAAACTTGTTAGTTAAGGATGTTTGGGTGTCTCAAATCATTTGGCGGTAATACACATATCCAGTTACCTTCTGAAATAACATTTGTAGGCTTTCAGACCCTTTCAGTCGGCTCCAAACAGGGGCAAAACATATTTCAAGGCATGCAGGTAAAGTTATGTTAGTGCATTGATTTGTGCATTGTATTGTTAATTGTATGAACGTATTATTCAGTCAAGTCTTGTGAGCCCCAACGATCATTGAAGACTCAAGACTTGAAGATCGTAGTAGCTCTGCACACAAAGTTCAAGCCAAATCAAGCTCAGAAGGTAAGTTGCATATAGATAGCCCATAAGATCCTAAAACACCCTGTTCTATGACATTCAAATCATGCTTTATGTTTGCCAGTTGATCCATGGACTAAAGGTCAAGATGATCAGTTCTGAACCTCCATTGTGTAAGTGTCAAATAGTTGAAAAAACTAGGAAAACCATCTCAGTGCTCACCGACAAGGGATGATGAATTTCAGCCCAAATCAGGCCATCAAATAAGCCTGACGAACCGGTCGAGTGACCCGTTGGCTGAAGAAAGTATTTAGACAGCAAAGAAAGAATCTCATGTCTTTGTCTGCCTGTAGACCGGTCATTGGCCACCTAGGACCGGTCGCACGATCGATCGTAAATGGACGAAAAACGTCCAGCAACAATTTGGTGAAATTGATTAAGGGGAGACCGGTATAAGGACCGGTCGCTGACCTCCCAAGATCGGTCGCACGACCGGTCGTAAATGGACAAAAATCGTCTAGTGACCTCGAGGCTGTAATTGTTAAAGGAAGACCGGTCTGAGGACCAGTCGACAGACCGGTCGGATGCTCAATCAAGACCAGTCCTCAGGGGTCTGTGACAGGTCAAACTGTTACCGTTTTATATCCGTTGGAGCCCGATTCTTGGAGCCTATAAGGCATATTTTGAGGGTTTTAATGGCATCTTTTGCACACCCATTGAGAGCATTAAGAGAGGCAATTAAGAGCTTTACCTAATCTCTTTTTCTCATCATTGTCTTGAGTTTATCTTTCAAACCTAGCCATTAATGGCACTACATTGAGTATTCAAAGCTCGGTTTGAACAATAAACTCAAGCATAGCATTCATGGCAGTCCCTATCATTGAAACTTCAACTTGAAGTCATTTATAGCCATTGAATGATTAGATTGATAGTTTCTTCATTAACCAATTGCATTGTAATAGGCAAATGGAACATCAATACCTCCTCCCACCTACCCAACACTAGTTTAGGATCATCATATGCATTGGTAGCTGATCGTGGGAGCTTGGAGAGGAGTTAAAGCATTCGTAGAAGCTGAAGCTACTCAATGGCACTGAATCAGGGCTCATCTGTTGTAAGTGCTTAAGCTTATAAAGTCCATTGTTTGATTCCCTCTTCTTGTTGAGATTGGGGTCTAGAGATTGTGACCCAATCTCGAAGTTGTCCTTGAGTAGGACATGTGTGTACCTTGCATAGGACGTGGAAGTCCTTGCGTAGGCCTCCAACACGGGAGAATACGTGCATTGTCCTTGTGTAGGATTTGAGGAGTCCTTGTGTAGTAATAGACCTTGTGTAGGTTGTAAATGTTGAGAGGTGTACCTCATTTAAAACCTCCGATAGTGAATGCTGGTGTACTCAAAGGAGTTGAGTACTTGAACTAGGAGTGGAGTAGACTGATCGTCGAATAACTATACATCGTGTGCAATTGTGGTGAATGCATTTTGTCTATTATTGTCCCTTGTTGATCAATCATTTATGTGCTTAACTGAATGCCCATCTTATGTTTGACAAAATGCTCATATGCTGTCACGCCCCAAACCTAGGGACCGGGCTCACTAAATTTCCGATCGCCGACCTTGGTGCCAACAGCCTCCATAGTACCCCTATTCTCGGCTCCTAGCTCTCGTATGCTAGGTTCCGATCCTGGGATCCTACCATGAGGATTTTCAGGGTAATTTTTTTTTTGTAAAGGAGCATAATCAAAACCATAAAACATCATCAGATTTCCACTATAAAGTTGTTGAGTACAGTGCTGGAAAGAGAAATACAAAATGTAGTAAAAGCCCAAAATAGCAGGTACATGAACCACGCTCAGCGCTGCTGATGTGCTCTAGTACCTGCAGTGTAAACAAACGCGCATAAGCTTCCTAAGAAGCTCAGTAGAGTGCGTGTGTGCGCGTGTGATGCATATGACAAGTATACATATATTAGAGTAAGCGAAAGCGATAGAGAGCTAAGTTACCAAGTTCATGAATGCTATCAGCCATCCCAAGGCTATGTGATGCAAAGGCCTACATGGCCGAGTGTTACATGCTAGAGATGCAATGCAAACACGTCAATCCTCAACTAATCCACATATTAAAATAGTTCTCATCTGGGACATCACCGGGGTCTAGTACACTCTGATACTGGCCACCGCACATTGCGCGCATAACCAAGTGAGTAGAAAAGACCTCACTATCCGCCTCGTCAGTGGTATGCCAATGCCCACCCGGCTCGTCCGATAGCGGACCCATTCCATGAGCTGGTCAGACTCGACCGAGCTTATAGCCCACTGCACCCGGGCGGATAAGGTCACATCCCTTTCCAACCAATCTCGACACAGTGGGAGACGAGGCCTACTGGTATTCGGCACTCGGGCGCTCATGTTATCCACTTGGTCTCGACGTTGAAGCATCCTATTGGTGCCACAGGGTTTAGGGACTTTCACCCAAGGACATCCATAGCGCCCACATGCTAGAACATGTTTCCGGTGTCCATCACTGCCAACCACAATGTGACTATGGTGGCCACCACCCCAATGCTGCTAGGGTGTAAAGGCGATCGTGACATACATAATGCGAAATGCATGAGTCATATAATCCAAGTCATGCACCAAACTGACACATACTGCGCAATCATGTGGGGTGACCCTATGTCGCACGGGTCCCCTAAGTGTAACAAGCCAACTAGCATATGCTATGATTAATCGTGATCCATAATAGGCATACAAATGATGCATATGGGCATATGAATGAGCATGGTATTCATTATACTAAGCATGTTATTAGTGTGACATATCAGCTAAGTATACAAGCATGTTACCAAATGTATCATGTGACGTTGGCCTTAAATGGCCCAATATATATATATATATATATATATATATATATATATATATATATATATATATAGATAGAGAGAGAGAGAGAGAGAGAGAGAGAGAGAGAGAGAGAGAGAGAGAGAGAGTGGGACCCGGACTATGGGCCCCATTGGAAATGTAAAGGTCTTCGTGGCATAGCCCACTTGAGACCACATCGGCCCTATACTTGGGCCTGCACATACCAAATTGGCTGACAAAATAGGTGTATGGCATAGATAAAACATATATATCAAAGGAAGGACCATGGTGGGCCCCGCCCTCTGGTCGGATATCAAATATACATCATTGGTCTTAGGAAGTTTCAGTGGTAGGTATTTAATCACTACCACTCCCTAGGTGAAGCCCACTCAAATTTGGCCCCACGCGTCGATCAAGACGGGTGGCATGATACACAATACATCCATCAAGGCAGAACCCAAATATGGGCCCAAAACCTTTAGTTGGATGAAAATAATCATCACAATGGCCCCAAGAAAGTTTTTAATGGTGGGCATCAATGACCACTATTCCCTGTGGGTGTGGTCCATCTTACGTTTGGATCTGCCTCATATTTGGGGCCATGTCCTAACATAATCTGAGGAAAACAGATGGGCAGCGTGAATAAAATAGGTACATCATGGTGGGACTAACAGATACATCACGTTGGGACCCACAGGGTGGGCCACCTGCAGCGTGGTACTCAGCTGGGTCTCAGAAAGTTTTGCGATCAAGCAGATATTTTTGTTTTCTCCTTCATCCATATCCATGTGATCTTATGAACAGGTTAGATGACAAATAACATCACTGTAGGACCTGGGAAGGTTTCAACGGTCGGAAATCATTATTCCCACTATTTTCCCGTGGCATGGTCCACTTGACATTTGGATATGCTTAAATTTTGGGCTCAGCCACTAACATGAGCTAGAAAAACATATGGCCGGAATAGATAGGGCACATACATTCTAGGTGGGTCCCACGAGTTTTCGATCAAGCTGATATTTTTGTTTTCCCTTCTTCCACACATGTGTGGACTTATGAACAGGTTGGATCTCAAATAAACATCATGGTGGGCCATAGGAAGGTTCAACGGTCTGGTCACTGTCCCCACTGTTTTCTTACAAGTGGGGTCCACTTGAGATTTGGATCTGTCTCATTCTTGAGATCATGCCCTAAACTGATCTCCCCAAATGGATGTACGGTGTGGATATATAGCACATGCATCATGGTGGGACCCACGAGTGGGCCACCTGCTCGGCATCACGAGCCCAGCGTCCGTGGACGCTGGGTACTTCCAGCGTCAGAGACACTGCACCCCTCTTCTTTCTTTTTTTTCATGGTTTTAGTCCAGTGGGGCCCACAAGGGGACGATCCACTCCATCTATCAAGTTCCCCAGCTCATGGGGGACCTAATAAGCCCTATATTGGTGCAGCCCACAGACATCAAGGTGGGCCAAACAAATTCATAGCAGTAGGCTTCCTTTTTCCCCACTGTTTCATGTGGTGCGGTTCGCTTAAGATTTGGATCTGGTTCATATTCGGGCCCTGGCCCTAAAATGATTTAGGAAAATAAATGGACGGTGTGGATACAACATAAACATCAAGGTGGGTTCCACGAGTGGGGACCCCACTCACCGTCCCAGCCTTACTGACGCTGGATAGTTCCAGCGTCCCTGACGCTGTGAACGTCCAGCGTTTGGACGTTTCTCATTTTTTTTTCTTTTCCTTATATTTATCAAGTGGGGCCCACATGGGTATGATCCAATCCGTTCATCAGGTTCCCAAACTCATGGGGGACCCAACGAGTCCAATATTGGACAGGTTACAGGGTCTAGAAACATTACAGTGGGCCACGAAAGTTTCGACAGTGGGCATCCTTGCCTCCACTGTTTTCTATGATGTGGTCCACCTGGGATCTAGTATCTGCTTCATTTTTGGCATCTAGTCCTAAAATGGGCTGTAGAAACAGATGGACGGCGAGGATTGAATACATGCATCAAGGTGGGTCCCACGAGTGGGCCCCACAGTCAACGCCCAAAAAGGGGCTCGCCCAAGCGCTGCTGGGCAGCAGCGTCCTCTGGACGTTGTCTGTCCAGCGGCCAATCTCTTTCTCTCCTTTTTTTTAATTTCATTTTAATATAATTATTATTATTATTATTACAAGTAGGTGGGGCGATTCATGGATGATCCAATCCATCCATCTGATCATCCATCACAAGATGGGCCAAAAAAAAAAAAGAAAATGAAAGGTGATTAAGAAAATGGGGAGTTTAGGTCCCCCTTGCACTCACAATGATGGTTGGACGGTTGGATGAGGTTGGATTGACGATCGGACGGTCCGGATGATGGTTGGGGCCCTCCAAGCTTTGATCCCCTCCTAATCTCTCTGTTTCTCTCTTGATCTCCCTCTAAATCTCTCTCTCTCTTCTCTTTCTCTCTCCTTTCTCTCTTTCTTGCAAATATGGAAAATGAGAAGGCCCACCCCCCTATGTATGGATCTTGTATGGGTAGAGAGGGGGGTGCATGAGGTGATGATGATGATGATGATGATGATGGCTAGCATGGGAGGGGGCATGGGAGGCATGGGGGGGTATGGGCTTGTGTTGACTTTTGGTGAGAGAGGGATAGGGTGCGTAGGGTTTGTGTAAACTAGGGTGATGAGAGGGGTATGGGTGAGAGTGAGGGTGATTGATTTGACATTTTCTTGGGATTTGTGCAAGTGGGGCCAACGCCACACGTGCGTTGCGCGGCCAGTCTCGGATTGCGCAAATGATCACAACTTTCACACCGGGTATCGCAATGGGACGTGCCGCACGGCGTTGGAATCGCAGCGCCTACGCAGTCGCCGGGTATAGGTCTTGGGTTGATGCGGTACTAAAATAGGGTCGTGATCAAAGCTCGCTAATCTGGTCCATCCGGGACGTACCGGTACCGGAAAACTAAACATTCGGAGGGCAAATCAGGGTACGGGTCTTACATATGCCATCTTTGAATGATTAATACAAGTATGCATATGAACTGTTTGATTAAATACTTCGCTTAGTATAGTTGTCAATCGAGTTAGATCGTGTGTGGTCAATTGCCTTCCATTTATATGTACTTAATTGCTAAATTAAAGTATAAATGCAATTGAGTTTTTAAATTTGAAAGAAAATTTAAAAAGTCTTATTCACCCCCCCTCTAGGACATAAGCGTACCTTCAAGCTTATCTCACTAGCGGTAAAACCACAATTTCAATTGGTATCAAAGTAGGTTCCTCTTTAAAGGCTTAACTGCCTAGAGGTTGATCCTAAAGTTAGCTTGAAAATATGTCTATAGAAGACTCCACTTCCGTCACTAAGCCACCGTTCTTCAACGGATCCAACTAGCCATATTGGAAAGCTCTAATGCGCATCTTTTTAGAATCCATCGATTTGGATGTATGGGACATGGTTGAATTTGGTTATAATGTCCCAATGGATATCATAAGAAAGGAAGGTGAACCGGATGTCCTTAGACCAAGAGAGAAGGCCATGTGGGCTGATTTTGATAAAGCTCAACGTGTTTTTAATACTAAAGGCTTAAATGTCATTTTCTGTTCAGTCTCTAAAGATGAATTGGTCGCATCCAAAATTGTCAAACTAGTAAGGAAGCATGGGACTTTCTAGAAGTAACTCATGAAGGAACAAGCATAGTCAAAAGATCTAAACTCCAACTCCTTACAACACAATTTGAGAATATGAAAATGGAGGAGGATGAAACCTTCATGTAATTTTCACACGTCTAAATAGCATCACCAATGACATGTGTGGACTAGGAGAGAAGGTTCCGGATAGCAAAATTTATAGGAAAATCTTAAGATCTATACCAGAACACTTCTCATCTAAAGTCGTTTGCTTGAGAAGAATGTAGGGACCTAAACACTATGAAAGTTGAAGAACTACTAGGATCCCTTCAAACTCATGAGCTTCATTTCAAACCTCCCACAAAATCCAAATATTCAATCTTGAAAACCTTTCACAAAGCACACACTTCTAAAGAAAATGATGATGGGGAAATGGACATAGAAGAAATGACTCTTATGGTTAAGAGATTCCAGAAATTCTTTAAAAGCAAGAGCCACCATAAGGAAGGAAGGCATTTTGATCATAAGAACCATACAGGTAAATCCTTCATAAGATCAAAAGAGCTAAAATGCTATAATTGTGGAAAGTATGGTCACATTGCTCCCAATTGCTCAGAAAATGATGAAAAGAAACATAAAGGAGAGAAAGGCCATGGTTGCCACTTGGGATGATACTAGCTCAGAATCCGATTCCTATAATTCCCATAGTGATGGTGAACAAAGATTGGTGAAAGCTCTTATGAACTCCACCACCACAACTCTCCCTGAAAATGAGAAAGAGGGAGACAATGTTAATCATACCTCCTCAAGTAATGGTGAGAGTGAGGATGATGAACTTCAAGAAGTGTACAACTAACTGTATATTGAAAATATGAATATCATAAAGAAGTTGGGGCAAATGAAGGCTGAAAATGATAAACTAACCAAAAAACTTGATGGATTGGAAATTAAGAATCAAAAGTTGGGTCAAGATTTAGAAGAGCTGAAAAATAAAAATGATGCCTTTGAACATGAAAAAGAAAAATTCATGAATGGTGAGACTCTAGATAAACATGTGAGTCTAGAAAAAGAACTCAGAGAGGCAAATGCTGAAATTGATCGTTTTAAATGTCAAGTTGTTGACTCTAGAAGACGATTCACACAAGGAGAAGAGAGCTTAGAAAAGCTTTTGGGCGTAGGAAGATCACCTATGGACAGAAGAAGAGTTGGTTTTAATAGTCATATCTCTAAGACTGCTTCTGTCCCTCCTATGGTGAGAAAGAACTATGGTGCATCAGAAAGTAAAACCAAAGCATCCCCTATTTGTCATGCTTGTGGTGATGTGGGTCACCTAAAATATGAATGTTTAGTCTTTAAACGCCCACAACTCTCTCCCTCCCAACGTAAGATAGGTAAATCTATTCAAAAGGAAAAGAATCGCACCACACTTGGAGTCCCCTAAGAATTAAAAGAATATGGGGAGAAATTTTCCGACTCCATCAAGAAACGATGCTCGAATGAAAGCCTTGCTCAAACAAGTAGCCCTAATCAATGATAAGACAAATAACATGATTGATGCAATGAGGATGGACTATGAGCAATCATATAAAAAGAACAACTCTCCTGGAAAGAGGAGAACTATTAACTGATCCTCACATGACCCCGGCACAATGAAAGCTTGTGCCAAATGGGTTGTGAATGAGAAGTGACCCTCCATGTCTCTTGCCAGCTTCCTTAGATTATGTTTAGTCTATCTAACTTAGAAAATCCTTGAGAAGTTGTGCTTTGGATGGCTAACAAGCTTTGTGTTTTGCAGGATTGGACATTTCAAGTGTTAGCCTCAAGGTCATTGGACTTTATAGTAAAATCTGAGGACCTAAGTCTCATTTTCTTGTGATTAGTTTAACTCCTGTATATCATTCTTATATCATCTTGATTGTTGAAACTATATTTTCCTGCCTTGCTAATCTCTGTAATGATCTACCTTACTTAATAATTAATCTTCATATGTGATCTTATAATTGTTGGATGATTATTATACAGTAGATGTCATTCTCAATTAATTTTAAACAAGGCATTGAATATTGAGAAAATGTTGTCTACATCATAATATAGACAAAACTTGAACTAAGAAGCCTCACTATTAGCCTAAATTCATATAAGAGGATTAAGCCTCATCATTCATGAGCATAATAGGAAAATTTGGATATAAGGTCCATTATCTCAGTTTGTCTTAACATTCAGTCATCTTAGGCATCAAAATTTCTTAAAACCATATGGTCAAACCTATACTTTTGATGTGAAATGATGATGAACCTTTAACCAACCTAAATTGCATAATTAAGTCACAAAAAAATCGTGTTTAACGAAACAAAAGTGAAACTAGTCTTGCAGATTTTCAAAATTACACAGATTGTGCAAATTAGGTCGTACGACCGGTCTGGCGATCGGTCTGACGACTGGTCTGAGGACCGGTTGTGGACTGCACAACGGGCGCGAAATGGGGGTTTTAAAGGCAAACGGACTTGCTCAAAACCATTCCGCTCTCATTTTTCTCTCTTCTTCTTTCATCCTAGAGGTCTCTCCATCACTCCTAAAGCTTCCCTAGGTCTCCAATCGAAGATTAAAACTCTCCAAAGTAGTACATTGTCTTCCAAATAGAAGTTTTCATCATCTTCTTCATTGGTAAGGGTTTTGAATTTTTTCTTCCTTGTTGCATCTTCCCCTTTTGAATCCTAGGGCAGACTTGTAAGGATTATAGGGCTCTATTATGTCTTCTCGTGGGAGGAAAGATGGGTCGCCTCCTCGGCATGAACGCTGTTAAAAAATCCAACATGATGAGGGGCCCCCCAACCCACATCTAAGAAAACGATTTCCAAAGGTAAAGGTTGCTTCATCATTCAAATCCCCTTCTAAACCCCGTCTACAGGGTCAGATACATCACATCTTTCCAATTGGTACAACTTTAAAAATCGTAACGTCCTATGTGAAATTTGCTAAAATTGAGGATTTGGCACCTTATCGGGTGGTCCAACTTTTGGAGGCAATTGGTTGGGAGCCTATGCTCCATATGGGCGGACCTGTGCAGAAAGAAGTAGTCAGAAAATTCTATGCTTGTTGTTGTATTATTCCCGATGACTCATCTTCCTTCGAAGTTTATTTCGTCGATGGAATTTGGACATTCAGTCTTGCTGTTATAGCTGAGGCTACTAGTGTTTCTATTGTTGATGAGGATGAGCTCTCAGATGATGAGGAGACAGTTCATGCCTCTCGAGACACTATGACCCGAGCAGTATGCAATGGAGAGTGCCCTAGATGGGTTAATGGCAATGCTCTTCGTGCCTCTTTCATGTCTTGGGATTATCTTCTTATGCATAACATATTCTTAAAAAATATATTCCCTAGGAAAAGCAACAAGGCTGATCTTCTAGAAGACATGGTCACCGTTCTATACAATGTCAGTCAGGGTCGTCAGTATGTGTCTTCTATCACATATCATGAAAGTCATTCGGTCCATTATCTTGGTGTCCGATGGTCTGTTTGCTGGTCTTCCATTTAGTTATCTCATTTGCAGGTTGGCTAAAATGATAGGACTCGTTGATCCTTCAGATGTGTATATGAAACCTCCTATCGTCAATCGATCTATAATTATTAAAATGCACAAGACACAAGAAGAACTTCAGCGTTGACTTTAGTAGGCCCAGCAGCAGCATGAGGACCCTCTAGGTTCCTCTGAACCATCTCAGCCTGTAGCTGTAGCGCCATCATCCGATCCCACCATTGATCCACGATTTACTCCTGGACGATTTAGTACGCCCCCATGGGGGTTCACTTGTCGTGGCTTACTTGCAGCAGACTCTTCAGCGTATACCATTGAGCTGCGCCAGCTTCAGGATCATCTTACTCAGAGACTTGATTGGATTGAGCGGAGATTAGATCAGATGGAATAGACCGATTCTCGGCTGCTTTAGGGTCAGGCCACTCTCCTCGTTCAGCAGGAGGCTATTGTGGCTCGCCTTGCTCAGATTGACAGGAGTTTGGAGGAATGAGAGTGAGCTGCTTGTGGCGATGTGCTGCCACCAGATCTGGGCGATGGGACTGACTTCTAGTATCGTGATATATTGTGTCGTGTGTCTTGGTCAGGAGTATCTTTTTGGTGGCCAAAGACACCTGTCGCTCGTCATGTTATATATATATATATATATTTTGGATGAATGTTTTACCTTTGATGATTGAGCTTTACAGTTATATCTATTTATGACATCACATGTTTTGATTTCTTCTCTTTGAGCTATATTGATACATCTTTTTGAAATAGTGTCCATTTGTTGCATGTATATATCGCTGTGCTTGGGTGACTCACCAATTTTTGGTAGTTTCTTCGATATATACTTGTGTTTTACACTTATATCCCTTTCGAGTCTTATGCCTTATTGAATATACACTTTGACTCTTGCTATAGGTCCATACCGTTGGCCTATCATCTGTTCTCATCACCATAAATCATATGAGCATGCAATTTTAAATGAAAATCTAATTATTGGAAGGTTAGATGGCTAGGGAAAAATGCCCCTTTCTGGTCCATTATTGCTATATTGATGTGTCTATTGAATTTTCTTGGTATATTGATAAGGGGAGGTTGGATGGTTTGGGCATTAAGCCCTTTTGACTCATTGCTCTATTTAAATATAGCTTATTTTGATTAATTGATCTTGATATACATGTCATTTGGAGTGGTTGGTTGATTGGGCGAAAGGCCCTTTGTGCGTAATGATTAATTTATATCATGTTGCTATACGTCGTTTCTTTTTTCTCATGTTGTTCATGACCTATCTCTACCCTTCAATCGTATGATTGACATACTTTTTGCGCTTTATCACTTATTATTCATGGTTTAGCATCGCTGCTCTTATAGGTATATAGTTTTGCGAGTAACCTTTGTCAATCACTGACAAAAAGGGGGAGAACTATATCCTACAAAGAAGTCGATTTCTGTAGTTTTGTAGGCTTTCTTAGGTGCAAGTGTTGAGGGGGAGAAATCGAAGACATTTCGAGTTTGTACATGTCATTTTATAAAGTTTAAATTGTAAATTTTGTTCTGACATGTAATTGGGTGTAATAGTATTTCTGTTTTGGGATATTCGTGATATGGAGATCATGAATTGTCTTAGTATGTGTTTTGTCACGTAATTGACAAAGGGAGAGATTGTTAGTGCACTGAGTTGTGCATTGTATTGTCAATTGCGTGAACGTATGAGTCAGTCAAGTCTTGTGAGCCCCGACGATCATTGAAGACTCAAGACTTGAAGATCGTAGCAGCTCTCCGCACAAAGTTCAAGCCAAATCAAGCTCGGAAGGTAAGTTGCATATAGAAAGCCCATAGGATCCCAAAACACCCTAGTCTATGGCATTCGAATCATGCTTTATGTCTACCAGTTGATCCACGAACTAAAGGTCAAGATGATCAGTCTTGAACCTCCATTGTGTAAGTGCCAAACAGTTGAAAAAAACTAGGGAAACCATCTCAGTGCACATCGACAAGGGATGATAAATTTCAGCCCAAATCAGGCCGTGAAATAAGCCTGACGACCATTCGACTGAAGAAAGTATTCAGACAGCAAAGAAATAATCTCATGTCTCTGTTTGCTTGTAGACCGGTCTGAGGACCAGTCGTTGGCCTCCTAGGACCGGTCGCACGACCGATCGTAAATGGACGAAAAACGTCCAGCAACAATTTGGTGAACTTGATTAAGGGGAGACAGGTATAAGGACCGGTCGCTGACCTCCCAAGACCGGTCGCACGACCTGTCGTAAATGGACAAAAATCGTCTAGTGACCTCGAGGCTGTAATTGTTAAAGGAAGACCGGTCTGAGGACCAGTCGACAGACCGGTCGGATGCTCAATCAAGACCAGTCCTCAGGGGTCTGTGACAGGTCGAACGTTACCAGTTTTATATCCGTTGGAGCTCGATTCTTGGAGCCTGTAAGGCATATTTTGAGGGTTTTAATGGCATCTTTTGCACACCCATTGAGAGCATTAAGAGAGGCAATTAAGAGCTTTACCTAATCTCTTTTGCTCATCATTGTCTTGAGTTTATCTTTCAAACCTAGCCATTAATGGCACTACATTGAGTATTCGAAGCTCGGTTTGAACAATGAACTCAAGCATAGCATTCATGGTGTTGAACCTCCAATTTATACATTGCATAGCCCGTTACATCACATTATATGCATTGTTTTCATGATTAAAAGGCCCATCTAATGCATGTTTTGTGATTGTAGGCATGAGAGAGAACTTCATCCAATTGGAGACCAAAAGAAAGTGTTTAGATGCATTGGATGAAGATTGAAGGAGGACCAAAGAAAGAAGGAATCAAGTAGAAAAGAGAGAAGAAGAAAGAAAAGAAGAAAAAGTGGGGAAAAGAAGTTCCGACCGGTTGTGACCGGTCGGCCAAAGAAGCCAGATCGGTCAAGACCGGTCGGCCAAGCATCTTGTACTCCCTGGACATGTAACAAAGGCAGTCCAACCGGTCAAGACTGGTCGGCCAATGGGTCATTCACCCTGCTGTGCTCTCTGGACTCTTCACAGACATGTCCGACCGGTCAAGACCGGTCGGCCAGAAAACAGTGTCCTTTCTAAATTGGGACTCCGAATTCTTCTGCGCAGTGTGTATCCTTACGCAGTTTCTGGATGATGCCGATGCAAACGAGCTTCCTCACTATAAAAGGACACCTAGGGGTTCTTCCTAGGAGATCATAGAAGCTAAATGACGTCGTGGGAGAGGAAGGAAGTCGTCGTGGAGCGTCTGCAACCCTCCAAACTCTGATTTTTCTATGTTTTCTAGTTCTTTCATGAGTTTTAGTTGAAGTATGACAATGCTCAGCTAGAATCTCACAGCTAAGGCTGAGAGGTGAAGCTTGTAGTCGATTTCATGTTTAATTCAGTTCAGTTCAAGTAATTTTACTTCAAGTTTGAATTTTTGCATATTTTAGTTCCCAAAGTTGATAGTTTTAGATGTTTTATGAGAGTTCATGTGCTCCGGACATGGATTCCTTGCAATTCTCTGAGATTATCATGTTGTGCTTATTTAGATTCGAATTATAGTAATCCTTGAGCAGGCCATAGTCCATAGGCATGTCTGTTACTCTGAAGGCTATGATTTTGAATTCTACATTGATGAATGGGACTAGAACTTGGAAGTTCAACTTGAGTGGGATTGAATGTGTTTAATGCTTTATTTTCCACCTGGATGAGGGATATGACTTCACATCTAGTTGTGTATCTTGCTTGGATTGATTGGATTGACATGGGATTGTTACAAGTGGATCCTTGAATGCCTTAGTGCCTTTAAATTACTGTTTTCATTAAAGTTCCTGTTTTAGTATAACTGCTCCAATTAAATCTCTTATTTAATTGCAAACTGAGTTGCTGGAATAGTTTGGAACCTATTTTCCAATTCCCTGTGGATCGACCTCGGTCTTACCGAGATTTATTACTATATCGCAACCTCACACTTGAGGCGAGCGAACACATGGCAGTCCCTATCATTGAAACTTCAACTTGAAGTCATTTATAGCCATTGAATGATCAGATTGATAGTTTCTTCATTAACCATTGCATTGTAATAGGCAAATGGAACATCAATACCTCCTCCCACCTACTCGGCACTAGTCTAGGATCATCATATGCATTGGTAGCTGATCGTGGGAGCTTGGAGAGGAGCTAAAGCATTCGTGAAAGCTGAAGCTACTCAATGGCACTGAATCGGGGCTCATCTGTTGTAAGTGTTTAAGCTTATAAAGTCCATTGTTTGATTCCCCCTTCTTATTGAGATTGAGGTCTAGACATTGTGACCCAATCTCGAAGTTGTCCTTGACTAGGACGTGTGTGTCCTTGCGTAGGATGTGGAAGTCCTTGCGTAGGCCTCCGACATGGGAGAATATGTGCTGTTGTCCTTGTGTAGGATTTGATGAGTCCTTGTGTAGTAATAGACCTTGTGTAGGTTGTAAAGGTTGAGAGATGAATCTCATTTAAAACCTCCGATAATGAATGCCGGTGTACTCAAAGGAATTGAGTACTTGAACCAGGAGTGGAGTAGACTCATCGTCGAACCACTATACATTGTGTGCAATGTGGTGAATGTATTTTGTCTATTATTGTCCCTTGTTGATCAATCATATAAGTGTTTAACTGAATGCCCATCTTCTGTTTGACAAAATGCTCATATGCCATCTTTGAATGATTAATATAAGTATGCATATGAATTGTTTGATTAAATGCTTCGCTTAGTATATTTGTCAATCGAGTTAGATCGTGTGTGGTCAATTGCCTTCATTTACATGTACTTAATTGTTAAATTAAAGTATAAATGCAATTGAGTTTTTTAAATTTGAAAGAAAATTTAAAAAGTCTTATTCACCCCCCTCTAGGACATAAGTATACCTTCAAGCTTATCTCACTAGCAGTAAAACTGCAATTTCAAGATATACGCTGTGCGACATTCAAACTTGCTAGTTAAGGGTTTTTGGGTGTTCCGGATCATTTGTTGACAATACACATGTCCAATTCCCTTTCAGAATAGCATTTGTCGGTTTTGGTCATGACTGCGCAGGTTAGGGCTATACTGGAATCTGATCGTGTTTTTGGGTGTTTCCCGATCTTGGAATCGATCCGAATTGTTGTAGATGGACTGTCACATGTTGTTTTATCGTGGTTGTGAATTTAAGCTCCAATAGTTGTAGAAGATGCGATTTCTTTGAATGATTTAAAGAATGCCCCTAGTAAACTTAATGATTCCTATGCTAAGGTGCATGATCCATTGGTTGAGGTAAATCTAGGGACCGACCGGGACCCTAGGCTGACTTTTGTGAGTGGACCTTAGGCACCAAAGGTCCAGGCTGAGTTAATCAACTTCCTTAAAGAGTTCACTAATTATTTCTCATGGGATTATCATGAGATGCTTGGATTAGATTGAAGTCTGGTGGAGCACATGTTGCCGACTAAGGAAGGATTTCTTCCGTATAAGCAACTGCCTAGGCGTATGATAGCCGAAGTAACTCAGAAGATAAAAGAAGAAAACGAGCGGCTACTTAAGGCTGGGTTCATTAGGCCCATTAAGTATGCCAAGTGGATATCCAATGTGGTCCTGGTAATTAAAAAGAATGGTAAGCTTTGGGTATGTATTGATTTTAGAAATTTAAATCTAGCAACTCCAAAGGATTAATACCCGATGCCAATTGCAGACCAGTTGATCAACCGCGCGGCTGGCCATCAGGTTATCTCCTTCATGGACGACCACTCAGGATGTAATCAAATATATATTGTAGTGGATGATGTTCCAAAAATAGCCCTTCGTTGTCCTGGTCCATTAGGCATGTTTTGTTGGGTAGTTATGCCTTTTGGGTTAAAGAATGCTGGAGTTTCTTACCAAAGAGCCATGGATGCAATTTTTCATGACATGATCGGTCAGTTCATGGAAGTTTATGTTGATGATGTTTTAATAAAATCAGTCGATCTCGGGGAACGTTTTGTGCATTTACGCAGATCGTTCACACATATGAGGGCTCATAAAGTAAAAATGAATCCTCATAAATGTGCTTTTGGCGTATCGGCCAAAAACTTCCTTGGATTACTTGTGCATCAGTGAAGGATTGAGATCGATAGAACAAAGCACGAGCCATCATCAATGCTCAAGCACCAAGGAACAAGAAAGAGTTGTAACATTTTTTAGGTCAAGTTAATTTCATGAGGCGTTTTATTTCTAATTGTACAGGGAAGACTAACGTTTTTTCTCCACTAATTAAATTAAAATAGGGTGATGAGTTGAGGTGGGAGGCCGAACATTAGCGAGCTTTCGAAAAGATTTAAGAGTATTTGACGAAGCCGCCAGTATTGATGCCACCTGTCCAGGGACGGCCGCTAAAATTGTAATAACAACTTCCATGGAATCAATTGGAACCCTACTAGTACAAGAATATGATGATAGAAAAGAGCGGGCTTTCTACTATTTAAGTTAGATGTTGCTTGACATTGAATGGCGATATTCTACTATTGAAAAGTTGTGTTTCTCTTTGTATTTTTCGGCCTGCAAAGTTGAGACAGTATTTGTTGGTTGAAAGTGTCTTTGTAATTGCCTTGACTGATGTAGTAAAATTTTATGCTTAATCGGTTGATCCTTAATAGACGAATTGCAAATGGATGTTGGCATTTTTTGAGTTTGAATTGAAATACGTATCTCAAAAGGCTATCAAAGGGCAAGCGATCGCTAACTTTTTAGCTGATCACCCTTCAGATTTGGAAAACTAACTCTCTCCCCAAGTGCTTGATTTATATCATATGTATTTGACTCCTTGGAAATGAATATTTGATGGGTCTCGAACTGATAAGGTTGCCGAGGCAGGGATTGTTTTGATCACCCTTAATTGCAACTAACATGAGTTTGCTTTTTAGTTAGAATTCGAATGCACCAATAATCAGGTTGAATATGAGGCCATGATAATTAGACTAGAGTTATTAATGGAATTTAGCGTTTGAAACGTCATGGTTATTGGTGATTCACAGTTGGTGATTAGCCAAATCGCTGGGCGATTCTAGTGTAGTAGCTCATTGTTATTATCTTATTATGCTTTGGCTATACAAATGCTTGATAATTTCGATGAAGTGAAGCTCATGCATATAACACGATATCAGAATGTCGATGCCAATGAAATGAAACAAATGGCCGCAGGATTTGAGACCTGGTATGGATCGACTGGTCGAGCGATTACGCTCTAAAATAGGCCATTGCCATCGATTTTCGGTCGGAGAAGTCACTATGGAAATATTCCAAGTTGAATTAGATGAAGATGACTGGAGAGCTCCTATTATGGGTTACCTCTAATGACCACGCATGAAAGTCAAACGTGATGTTAGGAGATCGGCCATCCATTATGTCATGGTTGATGGCGACTTGTACCAAAAGGGGGCCAATGGAGTGTTGTTTAAATGTCTAGGAAGGAGGGAGTCAATGACAACTATGGAAGAAGTCTATGAAGGAATTTGAGAGGCACATCAAGCTGGAAGGAAAATGAGGCTGAAGTTGAGGTGTTATGGATACTTTTGGTTGAAAATGGCAATTGATTATGATCAGTATGCCAAAGGGTGAGAAGAATGTCAAAAAGATGGATCGATACAACATGTGCCCACTGGTTGAAATGCATGCCATAGTTAAACCATGGTCACTTCAAGGATGGGCAATTGATTTAATTAGAATAATTCAACCGACGTCTTCGAATTTGGACACTTATATAATTGTGGCCACGGATTATTTCATAAAGTGGGTTGAGGCTAAGCCAATGAAAGGGGTTGGTCACATAGAAATTATTAGTTTCATTGAAACCCACATAATTCACATATTCGGTATCCCAGAATCTGTTACGATGGACAGTGGTGCAGCGTTCTCGTCTAAAGAAGTCAAAACTATGGCCGAGTGATAGAAATTTAAAATTGTTCATTCTACTTCGTATTATGCCTAGGTCAACGGTCAAGCTGAAGCCGGTAGACAAGGTGATCAAGAACATCATAAGGAAGATAATTGATGAGAATGCCAGAAATTGGAATGAAAAGTTATACGAGGCATTATGGGCTTATCGAAATTCACCTCAAACAAGCACTGGCATGAGTCCATTCAGTTTAACTTACGGACATGATGAGGTACTACCCCTGAAAATCACTGTTCCATCTTTAAGGGTGGCCAATCAAGCTGGTTTGACTCTTGATGAGTTCATTGAAGCGAGGCTTGTCGAGCTTGAGGAATTGGACGAATTTCTATTAAAAGCTCTCGATTCTCTCTTAGTTAATAAGGCCAAGGTCGCTTGGGCCTATAACTAAAAAGGTGAAAGGAAAGACTTTCAGACTAGGTGAGAAAGTTTGGAAGGCGGTCCTACCACTAGGTCATAGGGATAGGGCTTTAGGTAAAAAATGGTCACCCACTTGGGAAGACCCATATATTGTGGTGCAAATCTTAAAAGGAGGAGCTTATCGATTGCAAGATAAAGATGGAAAAGTAGCGAAAGCCCCAATCAATGGTCAATATTTAAAGATCCATCACCCTTCCTTATGGGAGGTTGTGTATGGACCATATTTTTTTTTTTATCAAAGAAAGAAAGTTCTTTCTGGTGGGTCGAAAAGAAAAAATATTTCATTCAGAAAGATAATAAAACGGCCTATCGGCCGATACAAAACTTGGTCTTTGGCTACTAAAAAGGGGCTTTAGAATTGCAAGCTATCCGTTAAAAGAGACTGACTTTGAGCTTTTCGAACTTCTCGTAAGCTTGGATCTTCTTTTCTCTGCTTTTTTCCTTCTTCGCTTGCCATTTATCTTTATCGGCTATCTTTAGAGATAATCACCCGATGAGTTCATCAAGCTCCGAAAGTCTGGTATTGGCCTTTGATTTTCAGTTGGAACTGTTGTTTAGCTGATCTTGATATATGATAATTTGGGAATGAAGGAAGGTTTTCAAGCCTTCTGGATCAATTGTATCATGACCAGAATGGAGGCAATTTATCTTCCTTATATTTCTCTCTAATTTCCTTTGCTGCATTCAGAACGAACGAAGGATCGCTCGGTCAAAATTATACTCAATGGTCCAAAAGAGGCGATCATTCTAAATCTCATCGCGTTCAATGCCTAATTGAGCTAATTCCTCTTGAATATTGTTGCTTTCTATCAGGAGATTGACATATTTTTCGAACTTGGAGTTTGCTGTGAGGAAAATGTTACCAAACTCTTCTAGCCTAGTGATTGCGGCCAAAGTTTCTTTCAAAGATGGATCGTCTTCAACGTATTTTGAGGCATCCCACACAAAAAGATACACATCCAAAAGTATGGAAGAGTCACAAAAGTAGGATATGACAATGGAGAGAATATTATTTAGAAGTTCATGGGCACAATCATGAAAGAAGTTGAGTGCCATGGTGGGAGAAGATCCAAGATAGAGCTGTGGTCGATAAGAGATGGTTTCTATTACATAAGGGTACCCCCTGCAATTAATGCACTGTTTCATACTTTGGGAAAGCGAGACGTGTGGGTACCTTGATAGTTATCCCTATTAATTGGTACATCAGTTGCACTTCTTAATATGCTTACCACTTACAAGGATCAATAAACGAGAAGTAGGTATTCAAAAAGGTACTTGGCGCCTCGTAATAGTCGGGTGAGATTAATGGCCAATTATATGCAATAAAGACAAGGAAGTGGCCCCCTAGATGATGGAGGATTGAAAGACATCGCCCTCCAGTATGTTTATAATACTTATGGGACGTATTCCTGTAAGACGTTTTTTATTTGGATTGATATTTTGGCATTAGTATCGTCGATCTTAAGGCCATGAAATGCCAATTGATCGGCCACAAACTATTCCAAAGCAAATAAATCTATAGAGTTTGGGGCACGTCGAATTGTTAACCGATTTTCGGTTATCGAGAATGCTGATCAAAATCGTGCTTTTCTCAAATTCGATGTCATAATCAACAATGTATGGTGTCTAAGTGTTTAAAATATAAATGGTATGCCGATTTGAGGAGAATTAACTAATTCACGTGGCGATATTAATGTCAAAATGATGGCGTAAATGAGCAATCGACCATGATAGACACAGTCTTTGGAGTTGGGTTTAAGCAAAGTAAAATTCATTTATAGATGAGCCCCTTGGCTAAGTACAATAAAAAAATCTTAGGCAAAATTCATTTAACCATGTAGCTGATTCATAATATCCTTATATTTAAATTTAAAAGAGGAAAATTGGCTAAGTATTTTCTTGATTCTTTGTTGCCTCTCCTTCTTTTGTTGTAAGACTTAAACTTATTTCAAAGCTAACTATCTGGTTCCACCAACCGACCGAGCCTTGAACCTGTGTGGGCGTAGTTAAAAGATTAATGGCCCGTATCTTCTCATTATAATGCTTCTTTTTTTCTTCTCGTTGCCTCTTGAGATTCTCCAAATGTGCCTCCATTACGGCGATTTCAGTCCAAAGTCTTCACTATTAAGGCATGACATTCAAATTCTTCATGTTCGGCCGACAGTTGATCCCTAAGCCGACTTGCTTCAAGCATCTATGAGTGAGTGTAAGCTTGAACAACTTCGAGCTGATTTATACTAGAATTGAGTTCATATGCTTCTTGAAGACAATACATAAATTCCCGAAGTGTTGGCAGATGTGAGGCAAGATTGCTATCAGAGCGTGAATACACTGTTGAGCTCTTAAATGTGCATATTCTAACCCCATTTTATCACTAACTATGCTTGAAATACATGATTAAAGGTCCACTAATGCATGGTTTTGTGGTTATAGGAATGAGAGTGAAGATTCATTAATAGAAGACTCAAAGACGCTAGTTATGGGCATTGAAGATCATAAGACCAAGCGTCAAAGGATGGAAGAAGGAAGCAAAATGAGAAAGAAAGGAAGGCAGGAAAAAGCAGCCAAGACCGGTCATCCATAGCCCAGGACCGGTCGTCCGACCGGTCGAATACTCGACAGAAGAGGCCACACTGTAAATCTCATAGGACCTATCAGGACCTGGTCATGCGACCGGTTGTCCACTGCTCAGACAGGTCGTGCGACCGGTCCTTGAATTAAATTTATGGGTTTAAAATTATGAAAACTCTCTGGATGTTTTTTGTGTTTTTTAGACCGGTCGTGCGACCAGTCAGTTCAGGAGCTCAGATCGGTCGTGCGACCGGTCGTCTGCGTAACTGGGCATGCTCCACAAGCCCTGATTTTCTCTGCACAGTCCTGGGATTTCTTGCGCAATCTGGAACATTCTGTACTATGCTATAAAAGAGGACCTATGGCTTCTTCCTAAGGCATCCTAGAAGTGATTGAGCACGGTGGGAGACGGTGGAAGTCGAATTTAGAGTTCTACAACTCCTCCTAGGTTGTTTTTCTAGTTTTATGCTTTGTTTAGTTGTTTTCATGTTTCCTTGGATCATAAACGGCTAAACCTCTTAGCTAGGGCTAAGAGGTGAAGCTTGTAGTGAATCTAAGATGTTTCACTTCGTTTAATTTGGTTTTAAGTTGGATTATTAGTGAAGAACAATGGTTTGAAGTTTAAATAAAGTTCTAAGTAGTTTTTCTTAATCTTATGATGGTTCATGGATGTTTAGAAGAATTGCTTGGGTTCTTAATTGTTTTGAGCTAGTCTAGACCTGTATAATCTTAGGAATTGGATTCAATACTCTCTAGATCTATGATCTTCATGTGGGAGCTTCATACCAAAAGTCTACTTTTCTGGAAATTCTGAAGTATGTGAGACTGTGTATGTGATTTGGATCAAGTTCAAATCATGATCTAATTATGCTTAGTGACAGAGTTTAATGATGATTATGATTGTGATCTTAACCTATTGGAATTGGGACTGACCTATACAATTGAGTGTGCTCACATCCTGGCTTGAATTGAGAGAATCATGTACATGAGTCATGCATCTGACAGATTGTTTGTTTTAACTGCTCTATCATCCGACTAGATAGAACTTAATTTCGATTCTAGTTGAGAAAGTAAGAAACCACAACGAATTGAGCATCAAGTATTGCTACAAGTGGAACCTTGAACCCCTAGTGCCCTTTATTAATTGTTTATCTTCAGTTTAATTCAAAGTTACTATCTACTTCAATCTTCTACAAATCTGTTAGTTAGCTCTTCACTAGAACTATTGGAAGTGTTTTGTGAATTCCTACATAAGTCCCTATGGATCAATCTCGGTCTTACCGAGATTTATTACTACATCGCAACCTTACACTTGGGGAAGCGAACATACACCTGATATCGGTCGATCAGACTGATTAGCATGTTAATTGATTCATTTGAAGTTTCAGTCGAAGAACTCGTATGTATCAACGCGTCGATTTCTTCCTTAAGTTGTTGAACTTCTGTCGAGAGAGCAGGAGACTCTGGGATGGAAATTTCGTCATCTAAAGCCTACTTTAAGGAGTTTAAAATTTCACCGATCGATGAAAAATCCATTTCTAGATCAAGGGATCCAGCCGGGAGGATGTCCGTTGGAGCAAAAGATGGATGAGGGAGTTCGGTTAGAATAATTTATGTAGTTTGAATACAGATCGGACTCCTGGGAGATTGAGTTCGCTCTCCAATATCTATTCCCAATCCAGTTGGAGAGATAGGCTGAGAATGAAGTGAGTCGGTCAATGGGATACCTGTAAGACGGTCATGAACTGGACTTGAAGGTGGAGGTTGAATTTACACATTAACATCGCTGGTCGATACAATTGGGCTGCTATCTGGTAAGCTTGTTGAATGAGCAGGCAAAAGATAAGGCGACTCAGTTGACTGCGATTCCAGAGGACGGTCTTGAACTGGACTTAAAGGTTCAGATTAAGTTTGTTCTTAAGTTCTTTGAGGCTCTTTAACCAATATTATCCTTTGAGGAGATCCACCCGATCCTTTGGTCAAAACTAATCGTCGCCGAGTTTTTCTAACAACAAAAGAGGAAGAAATGGGTGTAGGAGTTGAAGATTGAACAGGTGGAGAATCGATCGGAAGGACTGTTGAAGGGAGGTTCTTGTTGGCAGTCACAAAAGTCATTTCGTAGAGATCATCTTCATTATCTTCAGGATCTAAGTGTATTGTTGAAGTAGGATCTGCTCTATCGGATCGAACAATATGATCCGTCGTACTCTTTAAATTGGTAATAGTGTTGGAAACACTATTAGTAACAGTCAAGTCATGTGGTTGTTTGCTCGCCTCAAGTGTAAGGCTACGATGTAGTAATAAAACTCGGTAAGACCGAGGTCGATCCACAGGGAGTTGGAAAACAAGTTCCAAACTATTCCAGCAACTCAGTTTACAATAAATAAGAGATTTAATTGGAACAATTATGCTAAAACAGTAACTTAGGAAAATTCAGTAATTAAAGGTACTAAGGCATTCAAGGATCCACTTGTAGCAATCACATGTCAATCCAATCAATCCAAGCATAGAGCACAACTAGATTTGAAGTCCTATCTCTCATCTAGTTGGTAAATAAAGCTTTGAAGCACATTCAATCCTACTCAAGTTGAACTTCCAAGTTCTAGTCCCATTCAACATATGTAGAATTCGAAATCATAGCCTTCGGAGTAACAGCCATGCCTATGGACTATGGCCTGCTCAAGGATTACTATAATTTGAATCTAAAAAAGCACAACATGATAATCTCAGAGAATTGCAAAGATTTCATGTCCGGAGCACATGAACTCTCATAAAACGTCTAAAACTATCAACTTTAAGAACTAAAATATGTAAAAATCCAAACTTGAAATAAAACTACTTGAATTAAACTAAATCAAACATGGAATTGGCTACAAGCTTCACCTCTCAGCCTTAGCTGAGAGATTCTAGCCGAGCATTGTCATACTACAACTAGAACTCATAAAAGAACTAAAAAACATAGAAAAACCGGAGTTTGGAGGGTTGCAGATGCTCCACGACGGCTTCCTTCCTCTCCCACGACGTCCCTTAGATCTATCATGCCCTAGGAAGAGTCCCTAGGTGTCCTTTTATAGCGGGGAAGCTCGGTTGTGTCAGAATCATCTAGAAAGTGCGTAAGGTTACGCAGTGCACAGAGTTTTTCGGACTAGAAATAGAAACTGCCCGTTTTTGCACATGGCCGACCAGTCTAGACAGGTCGGACTGGGCTGGCCGACCAGTCACGACCGGTCGGACCTGTCTGCTTGGGAGTCCAGCGTGCTTAGGGGATAGCTGACTTGATGGCCCATACCGGTCTTAACCGGTCGGACTGGTTTGGCTAATCGGTCACGACCGGTCGGACCTGCTTGTGGTCAGTCCAGTAGGCATCTAGAGGGGTTGGCCGACCGGTCTTGACCGGTCTGGCTCCTTTGGCCGACCGATTAAGACCGGTCGGGCCTTCTTCATTTCAATTTTTCTTCCTTTCTTTCCTCCTCTTTCTTCTTTTCTCTCCTCTCCTTGCTTTCTTCTTTCTTTGGTCCTCCTTCAACCTTCATCCAATGGCTCTAAATAGCAACTGTTGATCTCCAATTGGGTGAAGTCCACTCTCATTCCTACAATCACAGAACATGCATTAGATGGGCCTTTTAAACATGAAAACGATGCATATAATGTGATGTAATGGCTTATGCAATGTATAAATTGAAGGTTCAACAGTGGTAGGTCATTTAACTCATTTAGAGTCTATAATTCTTATATGGTCGGCGAGTTGCTTCGAACATGTGTCGCCATAAGGTGAGTCGCTGCTAGGGAACCAAGATGCATTTCATCGACCGGTTCGTCTATCGAAGGTTGATTATTTGTGGCTTCCGCTTCTTCCGTCCCTGATGGTCCACTAGAAGGTTGACTCTCGACACAAACCTCAGAAGATTGGTGTGCGGATGTTCTAATGGTTGACATCTCTCAAAGAACTGTCACAAAAGAAGAAAGAAAAGTGAAGATCAGGTTATAAGTGTCAAGGAAAATGAAAGGTAGAAGAAAGAAGAATCCACCTAAATCAGAGCGAACAACCATCGTCACCAATCGGTCGTCTATTGACCGAGGATTGGTGATAACTCTCACAAGGGGCCGAGTAGAAGCCGAAAATGGTGGCGGATTCGGCCAATAAGGTTTATTGTATCGCTCATCGAAAGGTAGATATGGATCATTCAGAGCCTTTTTATCCGCCAACCATTTATTTTGACAATGACTCTAGTGGATTTCCCTATGTTTCTCGAGACCTTTCTTTATTTCCTAAGAATAATGTTAAGGTGTAAGTTTAGGATAAAATTTGATGTCGAAATAAGTCTCCCAGGATTTTATGGCATCGGCCGGATGTTTACCTGGTCGGGCCGATGGAGCTCGTCTTCTGGCCTGAGAAGAAGAAGGAACGATCTGCTTTGAAGGAGCAGCGGTTCCCAATTGAAATGAAGAGGGAACTAGTAGCTTGGGAGGAGGACCAATTAATGAACCCAATTGGCTGATCCTTGTGATGGCAATTGACTGTGCTGTTGGTGAAGCAGTTGGACTTGCTACAACAGGAGACTTAATCGGTACTGTTCGAAGAGGAATCACTGCTAGTGGTTTAGAGTCAGGATCAATGGAAGGACCTAGGGAGCGTGTTCTCTCAGTTGGATGAGTGGGAGATGTTACTATTGGAGGAGAGGGAGTTCATGAATCTGTTGAACTTAATGGAGGCACTTGACTTTGTTGGATGATTTTCTTAGTTGTCCTCTTTCTCTTTTTTAGACTTTGAATGGAGGTAGGGTTAGCGGTCCGATCTCTTCCTGGTGGTACGTTGGATGACTGCAGTACTCTTTGTTGGCTTTATTTTCTTTTCTTGACCTTTCTCTTTCTTTATGGTCATCTTTTCTTTTGGTGGTTCTATCAACGAAGTGAGTTTGGCAGTTATAACTCCCGTCGAGTGAAGGAGTCTTTGGTAACATCCATTTTACCATTAAAAAAGACATCCAATACACTCGGTTGGTCCACAATTTCTACAACCTCAATGGTTACTTTGGCATCTTCATAAACAATATTGAGGCTGAGATAATCCTTAACGTCGTAAAGGACTTCGCGAATATAGGGAGGTTGGTTGAGAGTCTTCTGGGTACCAGGGCATGAAATACCTTGGATAAGGCCGAATTGGCGGGCGAATAAATTTGGATTGTATTGTTCAATCCCGGCCTTAGCATTAGGACCCAAATCAATGATGCCACCATACGGAAGATCTCTAGCGATCAAATAATTCTCCCATGCCTCTGTTATCAATGATAAAGTAACCTGATCGTCTACATCGACCATACCGGTGAGCCATGTTGGACCGAATTCCCTTTTATAGAAAGGGCTGGGGTGAAGAAATGAGAAATGTTGTTTGTGTTCAAAGGGAAGAATAGATGGTTCAGATACACAGAAAAATGCTATATTTTCGTTTCATACCTTAGATTGCAATGGCCGTAGGAAGTATAAATCTCATTTGAAGGTAGGCTAGTGACTAAGGTGGAGCTGAAATATTCAATGAGCCACATCTGGACTAGCCATAAAGGTCCGCCGCTATGATAGATGCCTTTGGTGGTTAGGTCATACATACTCCGATATAAATGCCACAAGACGAAGTTGGCGAGGGCTAGTTTTCGGCCTTAAGCGAGTGCTTCAGCCAGGGCGATGTACTCATGTGTAATATTAAGAGCATTCACGCATAAAAGATGCCGGTAGATCCAGAGCAAGAAGAAAGCTGTGATTTCATTGTATTCTATCGGGCCTTCATCTTTCTTGTAATTTGCTAAGAAAAGGGAATACACTTTACTGCCGCGAAGTGTAAATCCTTTCCCTTCATATTTGGCGAAATCAGGGAAGATAGCGTCGCTAAAGGGCAATAGATGGTTAAATGTGCAGATGTCTATGATTGTGGGGCTCATCGGACCACACCCAAAGAAGAAGGAATTGTTGAATTTACTTCAGAATATTGAGGCTGCAGATAAAAGGGCAAGATTCGTTTTGTAATGGATGGTGGATAGGTTGATGCATTCATAAATGCCCATTTCCTCCCATAAATCCTTGAACTGGCCCTCCATGCATTCGAGCCATATTTTCCAGTCAGGGAGCAGGTTCAGCCAAGACCTAGGACGTTTTATAGTATTTGAGGTTCTAGAACAGTGACGTCCCCTAGGAGTATCCCTTCACCAAGGCAGATAGGGAAGAGGAGATCTAGAGAAGAAAAGTTTTCGGCGTGACTCCAGGAAGGAACGATGAACCTAAATGATAATATTTTTTATCGCCATTTCAGTGATGAATATTATCTCTTTTGTGTAGAAATCGGTAAGATTGTCTAGAGCATTGATCATTTTAGCCAGATCAAATGGAGTAGTCGAAGAAGAAGAAGCAGCCATTGCATAGGAATGTTAGAAAGAAGAAAATATCAGATTGAGAAGTAAGATAAAAGAAAAGTTTGAATTTGAATTTTTATCGACTGTCGAAGATAAGCATTAATGACACGGTCATAATAGCGACTCATTCAAGCTTAAAGATTTAGCATGTGGTGGCGCAGGGTCTAATTGTTCGCTCGCCTCAAGTGCAAGGCTTACGATGTAGTAATAACTCGGTGAGACCAAAGTCGATCCACAGGGAAAGAGCTAAACACTTCAAACTATTCTAATAACTAGAATCTTAGAAGGTTTATGAAATCAGTTTTAAAAACTAAGAAAAGTATTAAATGGGAAAATCTAAGAATTTAGAAAGACTAGGCATCGAGGATCCACTTGTAGTAGTCCAATACCAATCCATTCATCCAAGCACAAACACAATTAGAATCAAAGTCCTATCTCTCATTGAATTGGAAGATATAACATTCAACACAAACAATCCCACTTAAATCTGGAAATAAGATTTCTAGTTCTAATGAAGCACATAGAACTTTAACTTGTAGCCTTTAAAGTAACAGCCATACCAAGATATCATGACATGCTTCAGGGTTACTACAATTCAAATCCAAATAAACCCATCATGACAATCTCAGAGAATTGTAAAGAACACATGTCCTAAGTACACGAACTCTCATAATTCATACAAAAATCAAAGCTTTATTCAAACTAGAAGTTTAAAATTCATAAATAAGAAATCCCATGAATCTACTTGCTTAATTCGTAATCTTGATTGATGTTTAAAGTGGAGAATCGAGATCGATTCTCTAATTGATTTTCTTTCGTAGTATTTGATCTTGATCTTCTTCTTCTTGATCAAGATCCTCCGATCCTTCGGAGGATCCAGAATTAATGAAACGAAGGGTGTAACGATCTACTAAATCCTTCTCCCACCTCCTCAGGAAAATATCGAATCTACGCGGTGGCCGAACCTCCTAATTGTTTATGTATCTCAGAATTGTGTGAAGCCTGTGGATTTTAAATCTCTATCTTTAGACCTTCAAAGACGTGCAATGACTGAACGTACCGACTGGTTAGTACTGGCCAGCCTGATTGGACCCGTGTCAGGTTGCTCGAGACGGACAACCGTCGACACAACCAGCTGGCCAGTACTGGCCAGTCTGGTGGAACACCCGACTGAAGAGAAGGAGAAAGGAAGAGAAGAAAGAAACATAGAAAGGAGGTGAAGAAGGAACCACTTCAATGATGCTTAAGAGGGTCCTTTTAACAGTAAATTAGTGTTATTTCTCTTTCGTTCCTACAATCACGAAAGCATGCATTAGATAGGTCCTTTAGGCATAAAATCATGCATAATGTGTGATGAAAAAGGGGTTATACTATGTATAATTTAAGGCTCAACACACCCCTGACCAACTTTTTGCTAGTCCCAAGCAAAACATGCGTGAAATAAATCCCACTTTCTAAACCCAACTCTCCCTTGAAAACTATACTTCTATAAACTCCAAGACATATGAGTACAAAATTCAGAAAAACTTAGTGATGAAAATTGAAATCTTAAACTCCCTAAACATAATAAGTGTTCACATAGATTCCCCACCGATTGATTGATAAATAAAAGAATTCGAACAAGTGTGGTCTAGTGTGCATGGTGAAAGTTCTTCTCATGAATTTCTAGGATTACCTTCTTCATAAACTGACGAAATTGAGAATCTAAAAGTACATAGATCAACCACGAGCCTATGAAAAGAATTTGCCTTACCGTTCCGTCGATAGCTTTCACACTACTTCCCATTTCCAGCTTAGGTTACGGGTAGACCTTCCCCTGGTTGGTAATAGGTAGTCTTTTTCAGCATTTTGCAACATATATTCAATGAATAACCACTTTTTCTTCTTTTTTTTTTCCTTCATACACATGAGATAAAATTTTTAGAAATTCATATCTTTCGTTCTTTTTCTCTTATTTCACATGAGCAAGGATGAACAAAGTTCCCCGGCTTGGTTCCTCAACAGTTTAAATCTCAGTCTAGCCGATCTATAAATCTACATAATCCTTTCAATCATGAGAATCGTGTAATGTGAACTAGACTTAAAAGTGTTCAAACTTTCTATCGATCATATAAATAGGGGAATTCATATGGAAAACTATCGCATTATAGGTAATTCAAGAATTTCAAAATCATATCACTTCATCTCTCTTTCTTTTATACTTATAAAATCCCAAGTGCATAGAAATACAGTTTTCTAAAAGAGTTTTAAATTAAGAAAAATGAAAGATTTTCTGCAAAATTACTCAAAATGTCACAAAAATAGTTAGATTCATCTTAGGAATCTCACCCCCCAACCAAAATTTGACATTCTCCTCAATGTAAAAAGATATGAAATAAGTAAGGTATGAGAGTAATGAAATAAAACAAAGGAGAGTGAAAACAAGAGTACCTGAGGTAGCAAGTTGATCAATTATAGCATCTTCCATGTCACTGTGAGACTTATTCAATGATAAATGTAGAAAAATAAATCCTACCTATCTACCTAATCATTATTAATCTGATTGACTACATGATTAAATTTGAGCAGGATCTTCATGAATTTCAATAAGTTTCTCATGAGGACTATCCAAAGTCCTGCTCGACAGTAGACATGGGTGCTTCCTTCATTAAAGTCCAATAGTAGTGCGCACCACATGCAGGAAAGGAGGAGATAAGAGCAGCAAAAAGATATCTCTTAAAATTCTGGACTGGATAATTATTGATTAGGAACGGGTCTTCCCAGTCAGAATATTCAATGGGCTGAAGAACCCATGGTGGTGGAGAGTTATTCATCAAGTATTCTTCAGTAAAAGTTGACTCCATAATTTCAGAATTGCATAGTATTTCCACAAACAATAGTGGAGAGTGTAAATCAGTGGAATGATGTTCTTCAGGCACCGACACCGTATCTAACAAACTATCTAACTCCTTAATCATCTCATTATCAACATCATATGAGTGGGCCAAGCATTCCTTTAGGAAATTGAGATAGTTGGATGAAGGATCCTCGTCCTCCCTTAATGATTGAAGAAATTCTGTTTCAATAGTAATGAATTTCTCCTTTATAGAGAGGATGTCTTCCATACAATTTTTTTCAGGTTTGGAGGTAAGCCATCATCTAGAATTAGTTGTTCTTTTGGAATTTCAGATTGTGTCACCCCATCATTCAAAGAAACAAAATTTTCAACCTAAGGGAGATCTTCCACAATAAGATTTGACAAGTTATTTTGTTGGAAGGACTAAAAAATATCAACTTCAGCTAACTCTCTAGCATGCATATCCTCTAGAGAGCCAAAAACATTATACCCTTGGGAAAAAGAAACCATAGGCTTATAGGCATCCACCGAACCTTCATTGTAGGCAACCCTACTATCGCTTTTAGATTTTTATGGATTCATCGGGTTCATCAACTGTAATTGAAATCTCTTCGTCATTAATTTCAAAACATCTAAAAGAGATAGTGGATTCACCATAATTAATGATGATATTGGGATCATCGAGATCAATCTTCTCTAGAAGTTTATTCATTATATCCGAAGAAGGTGGAACTTAGATAGCCCCATCCTCCACATTAGAAGGGATTGATTCGATGCCCCCAATTTTGGGCTCAATGTCTTCACAAGAAGGCGAGTACCTTTGATTTGATTGTTCATCTTCATACTCTTTCCATAATTCCTCAAGTATTTTTATGTATTCGTTATCGTGGGAGGAAGATGTTTTAGGGTGATTGCTAATAATAACGATTGGTTGTTCTCTTGAACAAGGTGAGTAATGACTTCCCCAATTAAGACCGTACGCATTATAGGATGAAGAATTGTATGATAGTTAATATGCATATCCATACAAGTGATCACGCATTGTCTTAATCGGTTGGTCATTATGCACTCGTTCCTTTTGTTGTTGCACACCTTCTATCATACCCGGTGGAACACTAATGTTATTTTCTGTCCAATAATTATGTGGTGTTTTACCTGCCTGACCATTATTCGATTTTGTTTCATTTTAGTACTCTCCCAACGTCTTACATAACGTCTCCTTAAGTGAATTATTTTTATTAATGTAATCACGCATCATCTTACGTTGGGGAGTAGTGGAGGTTGTTTGAATCTCAAAAAAATACTCATGCTTGGAGGAATTTCGATTACAATAAGTTTGGATCCCATGGTCCGCCATCTCATCTTCCAAAAGGTATGCATATGTGAAATTATGTTGGGTAGTCTAACACGACACCCTACGCATATGCGTGCGGAAGCTTGAGGAGCAACTAGAATTATGGCTAAGTCCTAGAGGGGGGGGAATAGGACATTTTAGAATCTTTTCACCTACTTAAATATTTTAGCAAATTAAACAAAGTAAGCGATTAACACGTCGGGTTTCAAGCCTAAGTGGGTGCAATCAAAAGACTAACATATGGTTTAAACAATAAACAACCAGTCTAAGCAAACATAGATTAATATATGATTAAACTAATGAAGAACTTAATCTATGCAACTCAAGTAGACTTAAATGAGGATGGATTAATTAAGCTCAAGTCTACTCAAGGAGTGAAAGTACATCTTGTGTGTGTGGATGTGCCTATCAAGTGCCTAGCATACATTCCTAATTAATCACTTAAACACAATGTATAAAGAGAAATATGTTTAAATACAATCACAAACACAAGCATGTATAGTGGTTCGATTACTTGTCTACTCTACTCCCGGTTCAAGTACTCAACTCCTTTGAACACACCGACATTCACTAGCAAGTTCAAATCTGGTTCCTCCCTACCAAGGTGTTTTAAATCGGATCCACCCAATCAGAGAGTTTATAGGTTCCTCCCAACCTACATGTTCACACCTGTGTTGGTGGCTTCTCTTGGAGACTTGTTTAGGTCCGCCAAACGTGCCAAGGAACAACAAACATCCCTGAATTTAGGCCTAATAAACGTGCCAAGGAACAACAAATGTCTCTAAACTTTAAGCTCAACAAATAAGCCAAGGATTGGTAAACGACCTAAGAATATGAGTTTGACTAAACAAACTCTACACTCAATTCCTCACAGGAAAAGAGTGGAACCAAACTCTGACAAATGACAACTTACTTGTCAGATTGAGCCCCTTTGTAGTGCCGCTTTGGGTTGCTTCTTCTTGCTCTCTTGTGCTTGAATAAACTCCCTGTGTGCTCCCCAATCTTTGATGTCGCTGCTTTGTCAAGACCTTCAGCTCCAAGATCAGCTCCCTTGCATGTGATGCTCCATTGGAGATGCCCAAGGTGCTAGGGAATGGTGAAACCTCTACAAATAATAGGAAATGGGTTTTCTAGAGGGATACACCTATTTGGAATCCTAGGTGGTGTTTAAACAATGCATTTAACTAGGATCAAAGTGTCTAAACCCCTACGAATCAAGAGGGAACAAGTCCATTCTTATATTGACATTGAATGGCCCAAGCTTGTGATGGAACACAAGGAGAATGACTTACTATAGGTTTGGAATAGAGCCTCTAATGGTCTTTAACAATGGTGGCTTATATCTCCTCAAAATCCCCTCTATATTATTAAAAAGGGAACCTCCCGCCCTTTTATAAACTTTCTCCAACGGTCGAATAATGGGCAGATTCGTGTAGGGTCGGGCGCCCAAAATCCAGTCTAGAATACATTTTAGGTCACTGGACATTTTTTTTGAGCTGGACGGGCGCCCGGCGGACACTTGGTCGGGCACCTAAAATTCAGTCCAGAAATTGTCTGTGCTGCTGGACGGTTTTGCATTGGTCGGGCGCCCAGACGGTTTGTGGTTGAGCGCCCGATGACCATCTAGATTTCTGGTCAACTCACTGGAAGGATTTCCCTTAGGTTGGGCGCCCAGTGGACACTTGGTCGGGCGCTTAGACAGGCATATTTTTCTGCTGTTTTGTAGCAGAACATGCAACCTCTTGGCCATTCTTATGGTGGTGTTTTGGGACACCTAAGGCCAATCGAAGATGACTAAAGGTATGCCCATTGGTTATGGTCATCTAGAGGTTTATGATTTTGGATAGGTATAAGGTTAATGCTCACCAAGGCATCACTTTCTCATGTTTCTTCTTTCTTAATGCAGCAGGTCCATCTTGAGTCTTCGGTCTTTGTCTTCATTAAGCTCGATCGACACTAGACTTACTAACCTAAGAAATTGACAAATAAGGTGCACTAGTATGCCATAGAAAAGTGCACTAACAATCTCCCCCTTTGTCAATTACTTACAAAAACCTTACCTACCAAAACAAAATACATTACATATCAAAATTCAAATAAATTTTACAACTCGAAACACTGAGATATGTAAACTATGCAAGCTTCTCTTGATTACTCCCCAATAACCTGTCAAAACTTGAAACACAAAATAGAAAATTGTTTTGGTGGGACTTGATCTTTCTCCCTAACTATTCTCTCCCCCTTAATGATACGTCAATTAAGATTAAGGTAAGAGTAGATAGAATGTCGCAGTTATAACATTAAAAACATGCTAACTAGAGAGATTATAGGGTGCATGAGCATATAAAACATAATGCATGGGAACATGATTAACAAGAAAATGTTGCACAATTGGTCATCTATGGTATACATTAAGCATTGGAAGCTCAGGGGCTTATAGCCCAATAACTAACCTCCCCAAATGATGTACATCATGACCAAACCTAAGTAAAGATTAGCATATAATTAAGCATGAAATTCAACAAGATGAGCTAATCTAAGTAGGATGATAATCTAGCAGCAAATATATCAAATAAAAGCAAGGCTAAATTATTAAAATTTTAGGCTAACGAGGCTTGAATCCTCTGATTTGCCCATGTACACAGAGATGAGGGTAAAATCCTCATATTTTCCTATTGGAACATTTCTAGCTACCCTTACTAACTATGTTTAGTTTAGAAAGCCTAAGGGTAACTAATTTCCACAACACATTCATAGAATGTAGCATGAGGTGAGGGGTTGGGAACACCTTCTACTGCTAGAAGGGAAAGAGGTCGGGATCCTCTCTTAGATTAGGGGGAAGAGAGGTAGTGGTGGAAACCATGAGAGCTCTCACTATATTTTGACTCCCATCACTAGTGGAGTCACTAGATTTAGAATTTGACTCCTCCGTATTGTTAACGTCAGATTTTGTAATAGGATCCTCCGGTTGTTCACCTTCTCTCCAGCAGGGATTTTCTCCGATAGACCTGTAAGAAGACAGATAGCAACTTAGGGTGGCTGGTGTCCAGCCGTTAGCCCTCCGATGCTTAAGTCAGGCAAAGCAAGAAGAAGGAAAACCAGGCAGAAGCAAGCCAGAGATTGAATATTGTGCGTCCCTTTCTCTTAATAGAGTCATCCCTTTATATAAATCTGAAGTTATTCAATCTGTCACGTAAGACATCGAGATCCCGCTGATTTCGTGTACGATACGAGATCCTGCTGATTTCGTGGGATAAGATCCTTATCCTTAGAGGCGAGATCTAACCCATTTACTTATTTCGGCAATCACGTTCCTTGATAGCAATCCCTTGAGATTCGGAACCACTCCCAAAATCAACCTATACAGGCTGCTGGTAGGCATAGTAGTAGCGCTGATCGCTCATGTTGAGCTGGAAGCCGTAGTTGGAGTCATAGCCGGCGAAAAGGAAGGAGACGCCGACGGGACGGAAACCACCTAACCGGGTGTAGCCCTGCTTAGTGTCGCAGAGGGATTGGACAAGCTGCTCGACGGGAATTGGGTGCTGCTAGTGAAGGCTAAATGGTGTCGCCACAGAAAAACTGTTCGTATGTTGGAATATGGTCGCGAGGCCTAGTGCTCGCTCATTTGGATGTAAACCTTTTCAATGACTTGTGAGAAGGTCTGCTCGCAGATCGAGAAGAGAGTCTCTGCTTTGTTTTATCTGACTATCGGCTATGGGAGCCCGATGCCTTGCGAATAGATGCTCCGTATTTGTCCATCTGTGACTCTCGATCAGCTTATCTCGAGAGTCGAATGGGCGTCCCGCACTTACCCATTCTGCGACTCTCGCTCAGATGATCTCGAGAGTCTAATGGGTACTTCCGTATTTACCCGATCTGCGACTCTCGCTCAGATGATCTCGAGAGTCTAATGGGTACTTCCGTATTTACCCGATCTGCGACTCTCGATCAGATGATCTCGAGAGTCTAATGGGTAGTTCCGTATTTACCCGATCTGCGACTCTCGATCAGATGATCTCGAGAGTCGAATGGGCGTCCATGTACAATCTTAATAGCTGAGTTGATCTCCATTATTTTGCCTATAACAGATGCCCCCCAAGTCCTTGCCGCCAAGAATTTTTAAGGGAAGGACTTAGCTCACTACCACACGTAACCGCCCGCTGCCTTCATCGAGAACGGAACCTCACATGATGGGCTAGAATTAATGAGCGCCAGCTTTCCGTAGCCTTTCCGCAGACAGAAAATGAAGGGGCGCTCGCCACGTGTTTGAGGAGTTAATGGGCGTGCCTGCTCGAGTGCTGCACTGAAGAAGGGACTGCCACGTACCATCAGATGCTTCGGAATGATTGCTTATAAATATACGGAATCCGCCATTTCTCTGGTTTTCTACAGAAGCTCTTCAAAAGGAATTTTTTGCAGTCTTTTCTCAGTCTCCTTCCTCCGGCGCTCCTTCTCTTCCTTTCTTTCTTTTCTGGGTATAGGCCTTGGTTCTTTTCTTTTTCTTAATCTTCTTAAAACCTCTTCATGGCTGGGAACTTTGACGAGACCACCGTTCCTCTAGGCGATGCCACCCCGGAATCCTCTGCTTCTAGCAGTGCGAGGGTTCTGGCAGGGAGATATACAAAAGCCGGATATCCTTCTGTTCTATCGGAGGACCGGCTGGCTGAGTTACGGGAGAGATACCTGATCCCTGACTCAGTCGATCTCCGATTGCCCGGAGATGGAGAGACACCAGACTCCCCCCCCCCCCCCCCAGGGTGTGTAGCTTTTTATGAGTACCAGCTCATCCTGGGGGTATGCCTCCCACTCCATCCTTTCATACGCGATGTTCTCCGGTGTTACAAGATTGCCCCCAGGCAACTCATCGTGAATGGATGGAGGGTAGTTCTGGGCTCCTTTGCCCTCTGGGCTCAGGCTGGCAATGGGGAGCTTACGGCGGAGGAGTTCCTCCGTATGTTCCATCTGAAGAAAGCACCTTCCAGCGAAGGCTGGTATTACCTGTGCTACTGGCACCGGGATAACTTCGTGTTGGGGAAACCCTCCTCGAACTATCCCGGCTGGAGAAAACGTTGGTTTTATGCATCCGGGAACTGGGATTCTGCTTCTTCCAGGGGCCCAGGAGTAAACCGCTTTTTCTGTGAAGGTAGGCACAATCCCACATTGTGCAGTTTTCTCCAGTTTAAGTTTTTAGGGTTTTACTTCATTCTTTGACCCTTGTTTGTGCTCGCAGGTATCCCGGCCTTGAGAAAACCAAGTTTGAAGGGAGGGATCAACGAGAAGATAGTCAAGGTGTACCAGGTGCCTGTTGGTGATAGGCACATCGAGGCTTGCCTGTCTCCCTCACGACTTGCAGCAGCGGGCCTAATATCCAGAGGAGAAGCCGAGATGACGAAGGCAGGGGAGAAGAGGGGTCTGCTACCCCGAATGAAGGGCACGAACTCAAAGGGCAGAAGAGAACACCTGTCGAACCATCTCAGCCACCCGTCCGTAAGGGTAGCGATCAACCTGCCCCTCTCGCGAGCACGGCGGGGGCTCCGGCTGGGCCCAATATTCCCTCATTAGTGGTCGCACCTGGACCACCAGTGATTAACATTGCTGACAATTCTCCGGATGGGGCGGGGTCCAGCTGCCCCCAGCTGATGAGGCTCGAGAGCAAATAGAGCCTCGAGAGCCGGCTCCTGCTCGCGAACTGATCCCTGCTGCCGAGCAGGGACCTGCTCGCGAGTCGATGCCCCCACCTCGCGAGCCGGCTGGGTTGGTTGTTGCCCAACCGTCCGGGAGTGGGACATATTCTATCCCCCGCCACCTCCATCCAATATGTAAATTCTTGTTCGAGAACGTCCCCCCCCAAACCTTCGGCTCTCTTCCCGAGCCAAGCCCTGAGAACCTTTTCCTCGAAGCGGGGGTGAGGATGGTTCAGGTAAGACCTTGCCAAGGCCCTGCTTTAATTTGTTGTTACGTTCCAGAATACTTTCTCAGATTCTCCGTTACTTTTGCAGGGCTTAGATCTTATCCTGCGAACGAGGCGTGATATCATTGCCGCTCGTCGCGTGATAGATGAAGTTGAGGAGAAGAGAACTGCCTTGGAGAAGGCAGTTCAAGGAAGGGATCAACTCCTCAAGTCCCGTGAGGCAGTGATCTCTAAGAGAGATGAGGAGATCAAAATCCTCAAAGAGAAAGTCCAAGTTTTGACCGAGAGGTATCAAGCTTTGGACTCGAAGTTCGCGAAGCTCGCCGATTTGAAGGAGAAGGCAGAGAGAGAGAAGGAGATCTTCCGCCAAGACAAGATCTTGTTGGAGGAGTGGCTTGCGGAGGCCAAGTCGCAGCTCAAAGAAGCCAACGATAGCTTGGAGAAGGAGCGCTCCGCTCTTGCACAGCTCAAGGACGACTCGATCCACTGGGACGAGGAGAAAGTCGCCCTTGTAAAAATGCTCTCGGAGGAAGGTCCTCGGGCTATTTCCGAGTTCCGGACTTCGCAGCTTTATGACGATGAAAGATATGAGTCATATGATGCTGGTCGCGACTTTGCGCTAAGAGTTGTGCAACGAATGAACCCATCCTTCGATATGGGGGAATTTGGGCGAGTCGTGACCATCATAGCTGCAGAGGAGCAAGCTGCTGCTGAGAACGAAGTGACCGAAGCCATGCAGGCTGGAGGGGCTCCAGAAATGGGCCCTGAAGTCGAGAGCACGTCTCCTCCTCCGAGGGAATGACTTTCCTTTGTGTTTTCTCCTCTTGTACTTGCGAGCATATATATTTGTAATCATTTGACATTAATGAAAATATATTTTTGGAAGTGTTCGTTCTTGTTTACTTTCTTTTCCTTTGTGCACTGAATGCCTTCCTGTTTCAATGAGTTATGCTCAACCCGGGGGGTCGTAGTGACCATTCCCTCATGGAGATAGATTGATCTATCGATTGAGAAATGAATTGTACTCAATTCGGGGGGTCGTGATGACCATACCCTCGTGGAGATAGACTGATCTATCGATTGAGAAATGAATTGTGCTGAATCCGGGGGGTCGTGATGACCATACCCTCGTGGAGATAGACTGATCTATCGATTGAGACTAAGTCTACCAAGGGTAGAAGGATGGTCATCCATAAAATGGAAATGCGACCATCCTAGGTGAATTCAACCCTACCAAAGGTAGGCAATTGGCCAAGGGATTGTATGCATCCTCTTCAGGGCTATTCAGGTCCAAGTAAATGGAGTAGCGACCAAAAGATATCTTCCACTTTATTCATAAAATGTTGTTATGTACTACATCGAATCTAGGGATAGTATCATAGCAAGTGTTCCACATGCCAAGGGCGACGTACGGGCTTTTCCTGCATGTCTTCAAGGTAGTAAGTACCGGGTCGCACAATCCTGATAACCCGATACGGGCCTTCCCAATTTGGATCCAGCGAACGAGCGGAAACTCTGAGTCGCTGCCTCAGGACCAAATCTCCAGGCTGGAAGGATCTAGGTCGGATCTTAGCATTTCGATAACGAGCAATACGTTGTTGATATGCTGCCACTCGTACTTGGGAGGCATTTCTTCGTTCTTCCAAGAGATCGAGATGAAGTCGGAGATTTTCCTGATTACTCACGGGGTCATACTGCTCGATCCGATATGAGGGCACTTGAATTTCCACTGGTACCACTGCATCGACACCAAATGCTAAGGAAAAAGGGGTTTCACCTGTTGATGTACAAGCCATGGTTCTATATGCCCATAATACTTCTGGCAGAAGTTCTGGCCACACACCTTTACATTCACCTAGCTTGGTTTTTAAATGGTGCTTGATGATCTTATTCACTGCCTCGACCTGCCCATTCGCCTGAGGATGATATGGAGAAGTGCGGAGATTACGTATCTTCCATTTGTCACAAAATTCATCAAAAGCCGCGTTGTCGAACTGCGTTCCGTTGTTGGTAATTATAGTGTGAGGGAGTCCGAAACGGCATATGATATTTCTCCATATGAACTTGGTAGTTTGTTTCTCAGTAATCTTGGCTAATGGTTCTGCCTCGGCCCATTTGGTGAAGTAATCAACCGCCACAATTGCGAACTTATTTTGTCCCTTTCCCATGGGCAAGGGTCCAATGATATCGACCCCCCACTGAGCGAAAGGCCAAGGGCTATCAACTGGAGTCATCCGTTCGGATGGCACATAAGGTACAGGTGAATAACGTTGGCACTTGTCACATTTTTTAGAAAGTTCAATTGCATCTGCTTTCATAGTGGGCCAATAATATCCTTGCCGCATCGCCTTATATGCTAGGGATCGCCCCCTGGGGTGATTACCACATGCCCCCTGGTGTACTTCGTCTAGAACACAAAGGGCTTCTTCTGGATGAAGACACCTTAAATAAGGCAAGGAAAAGCTCTTGCGCAACAATATTCCATCTTGCAAGGTATACCTGGCAGCCCGAAGGCGAATTTGTCTTGCAGCTTTCTTGTCCTCTGGTAGGTATCCGTCTCTGAGATACAGGATGATGGGATCCATCCAGCATGGGGATGGTTGTACCGATATTACTTGCTCGAGAGTTGTGTGGTCGATACTCAGGTTCTGACGATGCTCGATGGGGACCGAATGTGATAACTCAGATTCTGGTGCAGAGGCGAGCTTTGCCAGGGAATTGGCAAGTTGGTTCTTCTCGCGAGGAATATGAATTATTTCATAAGTTTTTAGTTTTGCGAGCAGGATGAGGACACGAGACTTGTATAAGGCCATCCTTTCTTCTTTGGCCTCGAATTCACCAAGGACTTGGTTGACAATGAGTTGGGAGTCGCTATGAATTAACAGATTCTGAATCACAAGGACAATGGCCAATTCGAGGCCGACGATCAGGGCTTCATATTCTGCTTCATTATTCGAGATACGAGAATCGAAACGCAGAGCATATTGTAAATGCGACCCGTCGGGAGCCACTAAAATCAGGCCCGCTCCACTGCCACTGGCCCGTGACGACCCGTCCACGAAGAGTGACCAAGGAGGTTGGTCGCTGGTCATGGTATTATCATCAGGAGAGTATGTGAATTCGGCGATGAAGTCAGCCACGGCCTAGCCCTTGACTGCGGTCCTAGGGCAGAATGAGATATCGTGCTCGCTGATCTCGACTGCCCATTTAGTTAAGCGTCCGGAAGCCTCAGGCTTTTGAAGGACTTGCCGCAGTGGATGATTCGTTGGTACTAGAATAGTGTGGGCTTGAAAGTATGGTCGCAGTTTTCGAGCTGCCGTAACTAAAGCCAGGGCCAGCTTCTCCATATCAGAATACCTAGTTTCTGCATCAACCATTGCTCGACTGATATAATAAACGGGCCTTTGTACCCCGGAATCTTCTCTTATTAAAGCGGCGCTAACGGCCGTGGTGGACACAGAGAGATAAAGAATGAGTTGCTCATGGGCTATAGGTTTAGATAAAATGGGGGGTGTGCTCATATATAGCTTCAATTGTTGAAAAGCCTCTTCACACTGTGGTGTCCATTTCCAATCAGACTTGGCCATTGCACGAAGGAGTTTGAAGAGTGGTAAGCACTTGTCAGATGCTCGCGAGATGAACCTGTTCAATGATGCGATGCGACCAGCCAGACGCTGGACGTCCTTCAGAGTGGTGGGGGATTTCATCTCTATCAATGCTTTTATCTTTTCAGGATTTGCCTCAATTCCGCGCTGGCCGACCATGAACCCGAGAAACTTTCCAGCAGACACTCCAAACGCACATTTTTCTGGGTTCAATTTCATTTGATACTTCCTCATTAGGTCGAAGGCTTCTTGAAGATCAGAAATATGATCATCTTCTACGGTGCTTTTCACGAGCATGTCATCAACATAAACTTCCATATTCCTACCGATTTGAGCAGCGAATATTTTGTTGACGAGACGTTGATAAGTGGCCCCTGCATTTTTAAGGCCGAACGGCATTACCTGGTAGCAATATAATCCCCGATCTGTGATGAAAGCGGTATGCTGGCTATCAGGTGGATGCATCATGATCTAGTTGTAACCAGAATAAGCATCCATAAAACTGAGCATTGCGTGTCCAGCTGTTGAATCGACCAACTGGTCAATCCGCGGGGTCGGGAAGCTATCTTTGGGGCATGCTTTGTTTAAATCTGAATAGTCGAAGCACATTCTCCATTTGCCATTAACTTTCCGGACGAGGACCACGTTCGCAACCCACTCTGGGTAGTCTACTTCTTTTATGAAATTGACCGTGAGTAGCTTCTCGACTTCAGCTTTGATCGCCATTTGTCTTTCTGCAGTGAAGGCACGTCGACGCTGGTGTACGGGCTTATGTTTCGGGTCGATATTGAGGCGATGTACAATGACATTGGGGTCGATGCCTGGCATATCTTTATGAGACCAAGCGAACACGTCCTGGTATTCGGTGAGGAAACGGACCAGATCTTCATGATGGACACTGGTTAAAGAGGATCCAATGTATACGACCCTGGATGGGTCACCTTTGGATAAGTGAATCGCCACTGTTTCTTCTCCAGGAGTTCCTGATTTAAGAGCATTCTCTCTCAGATCCAACGAGGTGTTGGGGGAAAGTTGGGTGAACTTTGTGCTATCTCCATAACGGGTGTTGCTTGAGCCTTCTTCCGATCCTGTAGGGCTATTTGATAGCAAGACCGTGCCTCCTGTTGACTTCCTTGCACGACCCCGATACCATTTGGGGTAGGAAATTTGACACACAGATATGAAGGGTGCAAGGCTGCCCCGACCTTAGTAAGAGACGGCCGCCCCAAAATGGCGTTATACACTGATTTTCGGTCCACCACTAGGAAGTTTATGAAGACGGTGGTCTTCGCTGGACTTTCTCCAAAAGTAACTGGGAGATCGATGCTTCCTTCAGGTGTTACTACCTCACCTCCGAAGCCAACGAGGGGGGTCGATACTAGCTTGAGAAGGCTTCTGGCAAGTGCCATTTTGTTAAAAGCCTCCAAGTATAGAATATCGGCTGAGCTACCTGTATCCACCATTATTCGATGTGTCAGATAATTTGATACCTTCAATGTGACGACGATAGAGTCTTCATGAGGGAAATGAATTCCCGTTGCATCTTCGAGAGTGAAGGAAATGGGAGGATGGTTGGTTTTTGACGAGCTAGACGTCTATTCCAGCCAATAGATTTGCTGGGGTTCTTTGGACGCCTTTCGAGCATATGCTTTTCTTGAAGCTTGAGAATCACCCCCACAAGCTGGTCCTCCGACGATGGTGCGAATTTCTCCAGTAGGCTCAGCGTCTTCTTGGTCAGTCTGGTGATGAGGCGATTCCTTTTGGCGAGATGAGGCCTTCGCCCTTTCTGGTGATCGGTTTTTACGAGCGACATAATCTTGAAGATGGCCTTTTCGAATAAGGGCTTCAATATGATCCCGTAGAGAGATGCAGTCTTGGGTTCTATGCCCGTGATCTTTGTGGAAGTAACAGAACTTGCTCTTGTCTCTCTTCTCGGGATCGAATTTGATCTTTGCAGGCCACTTCACATATGGCTTGTGTTTAATCTCCATTAAAACCTTTTCATGAGATCGATTGAGAGGAGTGTAGTTATGATATTTACCAGAATAAGGCTTCTTGGGGGAACGGTCGCGCTGATCACGACGATACTTTTTATCTGCATTAGAGGTTCCCTCTGGCTTGCGTTTCTTACCCTGTATTCCATGACGCGTCAACGCGACTTCTTCTGCATTGATATATTTCTGGGCTTTTGCTTGAAATTCTGCCATAGTTTTCGGCGGGCTTTTATCCAAGGCAAACCTGAATTTCTCGCTCGTTATTCCTGCTATGAGGGCTGCGAGGCCTTTTTCTTCAGTATAACCTTCAGTTTGAACGGCTTCAGCGGTGAACCGTACTGTGAACTCCTTTATCGTTTCCCCATGCTGCTGTTTTAAATTCATTAGATGGGGGCTGGCTTCTTAATGCGAATGCTTTCCATGAATTGAGAAAGGAATATCTCCGATAACTGGGAAAAGGAGGTGATGGAACGAGGCTTTAATCCCTGGAACCATGTACGAGCTGCTTCCTTCAATGTTAGGGAAAAAGCCCTACACATGATTTCTGAGCCATGTCCCTCCAACTCCATGAGGGACCTGTATGTTTCTAGGTGTTCAAGAGGATCACCAATACCTATATACGGGGTGATAACAGGCGTTTGATACTTTCTAGGTAACGGCGCCTCCATGACCTCACTGGTAAAGGGGGACTCGGATTGATGTATCGCTGCCATGATGGTAGATGGCCGATTTGCCTGATATCGCTGTTCCATGACATCAAAATGATCATGGATTCTTTTGAGATCTCCTTCCCATGGTAGGGTATAGCTTGATGTTTCGGCGGTGGAGCCCTGTGGTTGAGGCTGTCGAGACGAATTGGAATGTATAGAATGTGGAGACGGCACGGTATGATGGTTGCCAAGTGGTGGGACCTGTGGTTCGTTCATAGAATGTCTGGATGCCACTGGAATGGGCTGCGGTGGTAACCCTTCGGAGGCTTGTCTCTGCTGTTCGGGGAAATGCTGATCAAGCCGATTCGACAGGGCCTGAACTCCGGCATTTAAAGTTAGGAGAGTGTTTCCGAGGAAACGCAGGACATCGTCTTGATTTCCAGAAGCTTCTAATAATGGGTTTGCTGATGGCATATTTGGGGCTCCTTGAGGGATGTTCGTCGAGGCAGGTGGAAGGGTAGGTATGGATTCCGTCTCATCGGGCGGAGGTGGTGCCTGCCTTGAAGTCGAAGGATGAACAGCCTTTTTAGGAGGCATCGCCGAAGGATTTTTATCGGTGGTTAGAACGATTGATTTTGATGATCAAGTCGTTCCCACAGACGGTGCCAAACTGTTAACGTCAGATTTTGTAATAGGATCCTCCGGTTGTTCACCTTCTCTCCAGCAGGGATTTTCTCCGATAGACCTGTAAGAAGACAGAAAACAACTTAGGGTGGCTGGTGTCCAGCCGTTAGCCCTCCGATGCTTAAGTCAGGCAAAGCAAGAAGAAGGAAAACCAGGCAGAAGCAGGCCAGAGATTGAATATTGTGCGTCCGTTTCTCTTAATAGAGTCATCCCTTTATATAAATCCGAAGTTATTCAATCTGTCACGTAAGACATCGAGATCCCGCTGATTTCGTGTACGATACGAGATCCTGCTGATTTCGTGGGATAAGATCCTTATCCTTAGAGGCGAGATCTAACCCATTTACTTATTTCGGCAATCACGTTCCTTGATAGCAATCCCTTGAGATTCGGAACCACGCCCAGAATCAACCTATACAGGCTGCTGGTAGGCGTAGTAGTAGCGCTGATCGCTCATGTTGAGCTGGAAGCCGTAGTTGGAGTCATAGCCGGCGAAAAGGAAGGAGACGCCGACGGGACAGAAACCACCTAACCGGGTGTAGCCCTTCTTGGTGTCGCAGAGGGATTGGACAAGCTGCTCGACGGGAATCGGGTGCTGGTAGTGAAGGCTAAATGGTGTCGCCACAGAAAAAACTGTTCGTATGTTGGAATATGGTCGCGAGTCCTAGTGCTCGCTCATTTGGATGTAACCCTTTTCAATGACTTGTGAGAAGGTCTGCTCACAGATCGAGAAGAGAATCTCTGCTTTGCTTTATCTGACTATCGGCTATGGGAGCCCGATGCCTTGCGAATAGATGCTCCGTATTTGTCCATCTGCGACTCTCGATCAGCTTATCTCGAGAGTCGAATGGGCGTCCCACACTTACCCATTCTGCGACTCTCGCTCAGATGATCTCGAGAGTCTAATGGGTACTTTCGTATTTACCCGATCTGCGACTCTCGCTCAGATGATCTCGAGAGTCTAATGGGTACTTCCGTATTTACCCGATCTGCGACTCTCGATCAGATGATCTCGAGAGTCTAATGGGTACTTCTGTATTTACCCGATCTGCGACTCTCGATCAGATAATCTCGAGAGTCGAATGGGCGTCCATGTACAATCTTAATAGCTGAGTTGATCTCCATTATTTTGCCTATAACACGTATCATCCCACGTGGCTATATAGCCTTTTTACCTTTCGGTTTAGGTGCTTTTGGACAATCTGGAGCATATGGCCATGTTGATTGCAACCGTAACATCGGATGGATGAAGATTTGGATGATTTCCCTTTATATTAATCACCCTTCTTATCCTTCTTATCACGGCTACTCCCTCTATCAAATTTGAGGAATCTTTTGAATTTTTTGTTTATCTTCTCTTCTTTATCATCCTCATCATCGCTATCTTCGGATGACTCACTCTTAATTTTCTTTTGCCTATGTGAGTGTCTATGTGAAGATTTCAAAGCGACGTCTTTCTCCTTAGAGGGGGCCCTAAAGCATAGTTTATGAGTTTGTAGGGAACCTATAAGTTCTTCTACTTTCATATTATCTATGTCTCTACACTCCTCTAAGGCTATTACCTTGGTACCGAATCTTTCTGGGAGGGACCTAAGAATTTTTCTACATATCCTTCCTTATGGAACCCTTTCCCCCAAGGCAAACATGGAGTTGCAAATATCAAAAAGTTTTGTATAAAACTCCGTGAAGGTTTCAGTCTCTTTTATCCTAATGTTTTCAAGTTTGGTAGTTAAGAGTTGAAGCTTCGAGCATTTTACTGTGCTAGTTCCCTCATGGGTTACCTCAAATATGTCACACGCTTCTTTTGCAGTTGTACACGTGAGAATGGGCTGAAATTCTTTCGAAAAACTACAAAGTAAATTGCATTGAGAACTTTGGCATTTGCCACATATTGAGCTCTCTCATTGTCATTCCATTTCTCATCATTTTTTGGAATGACAATGATCGTACAATCAACCTCCACTTGTTCCATGTCCAAGGAATATCCATTTAATGTTGTTGCCCACACGAATCGGTCTATGGATTGGAAGAAAATTCCCATTCTAGCCTTCCAATAGGCATAGTTGGACCCGTTAAATTATGGTGAACGGTTGACAGTATTCCCATCTCGGATAGTCATGATGCTAGTGCTTCGGTATCGGATCTCACTCTAGACGGTTAAGTCCTTGAAGAGCAACCACTCTGATACTAATTGAAATTTTGTCGGGTGGTCTAATACGACACCCTACGCATACGCATGTGGAAGCTTGAGGAGCAATTAGAATTATGGCTAAGTCCTAGTGGGGGGGATAGGACCTTTTAGAATCTTTCGCCTACTTAACAATTTTAGCAAATTAAACTAAGTAAACGATTAACACCTCAGCTTCCAAGCCTAAGTGGGTCCAATCAAAAGACTAGCATATGGTTTGAACAATAAACAACCAGTCTAAGCAAGCATAGATTAATAAATGATTAAACTAATGAAGAACTTAATCTATGCAACTCAAGTAGACTTAAATGAGGATGAATCAATTAAGCTCAAGTCTACTCAAGGAGTGAAAGTACATCTTGTGTATGTGGATGTCCTTATCAAGTGCCTAGCATACATTCCTAATTAAACATTCATAATTAATCACTTAAACATAATGCATAAAGAGAAATGTACTCAAATACAATCACAAACACAAGCATGTATAGTGGTTTGACTACTTGTCTACTCCACTCCTGGTTCAAGTACTCAACCCCTTTGAACACACCGGCATTCACTAGGGAGTTTAAATCTGGTTCCTCCTAACCAAGGTATTTTAAATTGGATCCACCCAACCGGGGAGTTTACAGTTCCCCTAACCTACACATTCACACCCGTGTTGGTGGCTCCCCTTGGAGACTTGTTTAGGCCCGCCAAACATGCCATGGAATAGTAAACGTCCCTGAATTTAGGTCCGCCAAACGTGCCAAGGAACGACAAACATCCCTAAATTTAGGTCTGATAAATGTGCCAAGGAACGGCAAATGTCCTTATACTTTAGGCTCAACAAATAAGCTAAGGATCGGCAAATGACCCAATAATGCGAGTTTGACAAACAAACTTTACACTCAATTCCTCATAGGAAAAGAGTGGAACCGGACTCTTACAAATGACAACTTACTTGTCGGATTGAGCCCCTTTGTAGTGCCACTTCGGGTTATTTTTTCTTGCTCTCCCGTGCTTAAATCAGCTCCCCTTATGCTCCCCCAATCTTTAATGACGCTGCTTTGCCAAGTGTTTACGTCAGATTTTGTAATAGGATCCTCCCGTTGTTCACCTTCTCTCCAGCAGGGATTTTCTCCGATAGACCTGTAAGAAGACAGATAGCAACTTAGGGTGGCTGGTGTCCAGCCGTTAGCCCTCCGATGCTTAAGTCAGGCAAAGCAAGACGAAGAAAAACCAGGCAGAAGCAGGCCAGAGATTGAATATTGTGTACCTTTCTCTTAATGGAGTCATCCCTTTATATAGATCTGAAGCGATCCAATCTGTTACGTAAGATATCGAGATCCCGCTGATTTCGTGTACGATACTGAGATCCCGCTGATTTCGTGGGATAAGATCATTATCCTTAAAGACGAGATCTAACCCAATGACTTATTTCGGCAATCACGTTCCTTGAGATTCGGAACCACCAGAGAAGATAAGCCCAAAATCGACCTATACGGGCTGCTGGTAGGCGTAGTAGTAGCGCTGATCGCTCATGTAGAGATGGAGACCGTAGTTGGAGTCATAGCCGGCGAAAAGGAAGGAGACACCGACGGGGCGGAAACCACCGAACTGGGTGTAGCCCTGCTTGGTGTCGCAGAGGGATTGAACAAGCTGCTCGACGGGAATTGGGTGCTAGAACTATTATACGAAGACCATCATGATTGCTCAGATGTCGGGAGCTGCTCGTTTCAGGAATGCTCGCATTTAGGAATGCGACCCCTTCTGATGAGCACAAGCCGAACTGCTCGCATCCAGGAGATGCGACCCCTTCTGACGAGCACGAGCCGAGCTGCTCGCATCCAGGAGATGCGACCCCTTCTGACGAGCACGAGCCGAGCTGCTCGCATCCAGGAGATGCGACCCCTTCTGACGAGCACGAGCCGAGCTGCTCGCATCCATTATGTGCCCGCGATCCCTCACTTCTCGCTAGACTATATTTGCCTACAACACCAAGGCTTCAGCTCAAAGATTAGCTCCCTTGCATGTGATGCTCCATTGGAGATGCCCAAGGTGCTATGAAATGGTGAAACCTCTACAAATGATAGGAAATGAGTTTTCTAGAGGGATACACCTATTTGGACTCCTAGGTGGTGTTTAGACAAGGGATTTAACTATGATCAAGGTGTTTAAACTCTTAGGAATTAAGAATGAATAAGTCTATTTTCATATTGGCATTGAATGACCCAAGCTTGTGATGAAGCACAAGGAGAATGACTTACTATGGGTTTGGAATAGAGCCTCTAATGGTCTTTAGCAATGGTGGCTTATATCTCCTCAAAATCCCCTTTATATTCTAGAAAAAGAACCCCCTCTGCTTTTATAAACTTTCTCCAACAGTCAAATAACGGGCATATTCGCGCAGGGTTGGGCGCCCGATCGACTTATAGTCGGGCACCCAAAATCCAGTCCAGAATACAGTTTAGGTCACTGGATGTTTTTCTTGAGTTGGTCGGGCGCCCAGTGGACACTTGGCCGGGCGCTATAAATTCAATCCAGAAAAGGTCTGTGCTACTGCATGGTTTTTGCATTGGTTGGGAGCTCATACAGGTTGTGGTCGGGCACCCGATGACTATCTGGATTTCTGACCAACTCACTGGACGAATTTTCCTTAGGTCTGACGCCTGGTGGACACTTGGTTGGGCACCTGGACAGGCATGTTTTTCTACTGTTTTGTAACAAAACATGCAACCTCTTGGCCTTTCTTATAGTGGTTTTTTGGGACACCTAAGGCCAATCGAAGATGACTAAAGATATGCCTATTAGTCATGGTTATCTAGAGGTTTATGGTTTTGAATAGGTACAAGCTTAAGGCTCACCAAGGCATCAGTTTCACATGTTTCTTCTTTCTTGATGCAGCAGGTCCATCTTGAGTCTTCGGTCTTCGTTTTCATTAAGCTCAACCGATACTAGATTCACTGACCTAAGAAATTGACCAATAATGTGCACTAGTATGCCACAGAAAAGTACACTAACAATATGCACCATGTTTAGCTCTTAAATGTGCATATTCTAACCTCATTTTATCACTAACTATGCTTGAAATACATGATTAAAGGTCGACTAATGCATGGTTTTGTGGTTATAGGAATGAGAGTGAAGATTCATTAATAGAAGACTTAAAGACGCTAGTTATGGGCATTGAAGATCATAAGACCAAGCGTCAAAGGATGTAAGAAGGAAGCAAAAGGAGAAAGAAAGGAAGGCATGAAAAAGCAGCTAAGATCGGTCGTCTATAGCCCAGGACCGGTCCGAATACTCAACAGAAGAGGCCACATTGCAAATCTCACTGGACCTATCAGGACCGGTCGTCCACTGCTCAGACCAGTCATGCGACCAGTCCTTGAATTAAATTTATGGGGTTCGAAATTATGAAAACTCTGTGGACATTTTTTTGCGTTTTTGAGACCGGTCGTGTGACCGGTCGTTCAGGAGCTCAGACCGGTCGTCTGCGTAATAGGGCGTGTTCCACAAGCTTCGATTTTCTCTGCGCAGTCCGGGATTTCTTGCGTAATCTGGAACCTTCCGCACTATGCTATAAAAGGGGACCTAAAGCTTCTTCTTAAGGCATCCTAGAAGTGATTGAGCACGGTGGGAGATGGTGGAAGTCGGATTCGGAGTTCTACAACTCCTTCTAGTTTGTTTTTCTAGTTTTATGCTTTGTTTAGTTTGTTTCATGTTTCCTTGGATCATGAACGGCTAAACCTCTTAGCTAGGGCTAATAGGTGAAGCTTGTAGTGAATCTAAGATGTTTCAATTTGTTTGATTTGGTTTTAAGTTGGATTATTAGTGAAGAACAATGGTTTGAAGTTTAAATAAAGTTCCAAGTAGTTTTTCTTCATCTTATGATGGCTCATGGATGTTTAGAAGAATTGCTTGAGTTCTTAATTGTTTTGAGCTAGTCTAGACCTGTATGATCCGAGGAATTGAATTCAATACGCTCTAGATCTATGCTCTTCATGTGGGAGCTTCATACCAAAAGTCTACTTTTCTGAAAATTCTAAAGTATGTGAGACTGTGTATGTGATTTGGATCAAGTTCATATCATGATCTAATTATGCTTAGTGATGGAGTTTAATGCTGATTATGATTGTGATCTTAACCTATTGGAATTGGGACTGACCTATGCAATTGAGTGTGCTCACGTCCTAACTTGAATTGGGAGAATCTTGTACATGATTCACACATATGACAGATTGTTTGGTTTAACTGCTCTATCGTCCGGCTAGATAGAACTTAATTTCGATTCTAGTTGAAAAATTGAGAAACCACAGCAAATTGAGCATCAAGGATTGCTACAAGTGGATCCTTGAACCCCTAGTGCCTTTTTATTAATTGATTACCTTCAGTCTAGTTTAAAATATCTCTCTACATCAAATTCCTAAATTCTGGTAGATAGTTCTTCAGTAGACACCATTGGAAGTGTTTTGTGAATTCCTACACAAGTCCCTGTGGATTGACCTCGGTCTTACCGAGATTATTACTACATCGCAACCCTACACTTGGGGAAGCGAATACACCACCTATCCAATTAGCCATAATGAGATTTAAAGGAGTCGAAAACTACCCTAATCTAAGAAAAGTAATAAATAAAACTGAAGGGAGATGGAGAGATGTTACTCAATATGGTGAGAACTATGTCAGTAACAATGTCCTAAAAAATCAAAAATAAAAAATTGTTAGTAATCTAGAAAAAAAAAATCAGAAAATCTACTTCTAGAAAAACTGAAAATCCTACTTAACTAAGACTACTCTATAGCTACTATAACAATTAGAACCATTTAACCTTTTCCTCGGCAATGACGCTAAAAACTCGTTTGCTCGCTTCAAGTGTAAGGCTTGTGATGTAGTAATAACTCGGTGAGATCGAGGTCGATACACAAGGAAAGAGGTAAATATTTCAAACTATTTTAATAACTTGAATCTAAGAAGGTTTATAAAATTAATTTTAAAAACTAAGTAAAAGCATTAAACGGGAAAATCTGAGAATTTAGAAAGACTAGAGCATCAAGGATCCACTTGCAGTAGTCCAATACCAATCCATTCATCCAAGCACAAACACAATTAGAATTAAAGTCATATCTCTCATCTAATTGGAATATATAGCATTCAACACAAACAATCCCACTTAAATCTGGAAATTGAATTTCTAGTTCTAATGTAGCACATAGAACTTGAACTTGTAGCCTTCAAAGTAAAAGCCACACCAAGAGATCATTGCATGCTCTAGGATTACTACAATTCAAATTCAAACAAACCCATCATAGCAATCTCAGAGAATTGCAAGGAACTCATATTCGGAGTACACAAACTCTCATAATTCATTTAAAAATTCAAACTTTATTCAAACTAGAAATTTAAAATTCATAAATAAGAAAAGGGTACTTGTATAAAGATACATCAGAAGTCCTATAGGTAACTAATGCAAGCATGAATTCGCATTAAGAAAAATTATGCGCGCACACCCTGGAAAGCTCGAAAACAATCTGAATGCCAGGCACACGAGTCTGTTCACATATTATAAATCGGTGCACACTTAATCGCATCAAAATCAGAACTCGACAGGTGTGCTCTAAACCTGCTTAAGATAAGCAACTACAGGCTCTAAAGGACTAAATGTATAGCATTTCATAGACCCCGAACGCTGTGTACTACCACAATTTAAGGATTGCACACCCAAATGCTGGTAACAAAGTAGTAAAATACTCAGTGAGACCGAGGTCGAACCATAGGGATTAAGGTTAAGAATACTTAGAGGAATTAGTTTAGGTGAGAGAGATGAAATCTGAATTATCCACGAGAGTGGAGCAAGTTGTGTATGATGAAAGATAAAAATAGAAAAGGGGCTAAGGCATTAGGGATCCACCTTTGGTTTATCCACAAGGTTGGATTCATTGGTTCAACTATAACTCAACTAGAATTCAATAAAGATCCATTCCAATTGGAAGATGAAATAGTTAAACCACTTGCATATTTCATAACAGATGGTGATCTTAACCGATCGATTTGACCATAAAGCACTCGTTAGTTGATCGTAGGGAATTCCAAGCATCCATTGTCCTAGAAGTCGACAATGGATCAATGAATTATACAAATCAACAACTTTACTAAAAAGTCAATTGATAAGATTACAAATCATACGATTAAATGCATACTCACAAGATAGAAGGTTTTGATTGATTGATCCAACCGTTATGATCTCGTCCATCGATCGGAAGGAATCCAAAGCATCCACTGTGCCCAGAGTCTACAATGGATCGAGGGATTTTAGAGATCGATAACTTTACCTGTACTAGCCCAATGACCGTAGGGAATTTTAAGTATCCATCGTGCCCGGAGTCAACGATGGATCAAAGGACTTTATCAATCATGAACTAATTAATTGGCGTGAAAGAAATCCCAAACATCTATTATGCCCGGAGTCTACAAGTGGATCAAGAGGCTGTACACAACAATAGCTTCCATCGAGGTACATAACCAAACCAATCAACCAAAGAACTCTCTAACATTCAAGTCACACAATGTTGAACCAAGAGACCAAACTTTGCAAATTCATCAACGGCTTCACCCCTAGCCTTAGCTAGGAGTTTAGCCAACTATGCTACAATGGAAGACTAAATTCTTCAAAGGAAAAACTACTCACACTACAAAGGAAAGAAAAAAAGAAGAGAAGATGAGGATGGGATGAGAGGGGATGATGGAAATGAGGGAGATGAGTGCTCCTTTTATAGCCTCTTAAAAAGCTTATGTGGCACTCTAAGCCTAGAAGTGATTTTTCTCTAGATTTTGGCTTGGAGTTAGTCTTGGGATGACATGTGGCATAAAAAGTACTCCAAATCTACCTGATGCTCTAAGCCTAGAAGTGATTTTTCTTTAGGTTTGGGCTTGGAGTGAGGCTTGGATTGGTGAGGTGGGTAGTTCTTACATATGCGTGGGAAAGGAGAGAGAGAGAGAGAGAGAGAGAGAGAGAGAGAGAGAGAGAGAGAGAGAGAGAGAGAGAGAGAGAGAGAGCTTCTTCATTTTGTGGACTTGCATGTGTGGAGCTTGGTCACACGTGAGATGGATAGCTGGTGGCATGAGCAATGGAGATTGGACATCCACCCTTGGAATGTTGCTTGTGTGGAAGGTGGGACGTCTGCAACTGAGAGATCGAGAATCTGGACCGACGGTTGAAGATGGGTCACTGAGCGTGTAGAACCTGTTAGTCCATGGATGGACAGTCTTGGAGCCGAGAAGCTGTACGTGTGGATGAGCTGTTGTGGACGTACGTATGCTGGTCATAGTCGTCCCTTGCTAGACGTTGGTGATCTGGTGCTTGATGGACGATACTTGATGAGTCCACATGTGTTGGTTGGAAGCTTGGATCGATGGCGGCTGTTCTGGAGTGATGATAGAAGTGGATGGTTGCTGTTTGAGTCCACAATCGTTGGCCATTGATCCATATGATGCAGTTGCTGTGGACGGTGGATTTATTGGCCCACATGATGGACGATGGTTGATCAGCATGTGTTTTATGAGCTGAATGTGGTGGAGATGTCAGGTGGAGTTAAAGATGAAGGACGCGCGGTGGTGTGAAGATGAAATGGATGGATGGTTTGATGGTGAGCTATTGAGCTTCCAATTTATACATATTATAGCTCATTACATCACATCTTATGCACGGTTTACATGCTTAAAAGACCCATTTAATGCATGTTTTGTGGATGTAGGAATGAGAGAGGCATTACACCCAATTGATGATTAAAGACTTCATTTAGAGGCCTCTCAATGATGATTAAGGTGGGCCAAAGAAAGAGAAAGAAAGAAGGAGAGAAGAGAAAGAAAGAAAGGAAGAAAAAAATGAAAGAAAGAAGGCTTGATCGGTCTTGACCGGTCAGCCAGTTTGGTCAGATCGGTCAAGATCGGTCGGCTATGTTGCTGCTCCCTCTTGTGAAGCCGCTGGAGTAAGGACCAATATGGTCCGACCGGTCAAGACCGGTCGGTCAGGAGGTCGGCCCCCCCTTTGTACACTCTGGACGTGCCACAGACAGGTTCGACCAATCAAGACCGGTCGACCATGCGTAATTCCAGTAGCTTGTATTTCAAGTTTCATTTTTCATGAGCAATTGCGTAAGAGCTGTGCAATTCTGAAAGTTTCGGAGTCGGTGGGACTCTAAATCTATAAAAGGGCACCTAGATTTCGTTCCTAAGGCATCATAGAAGATCAAGGACTTCGTAGAGGTGAAGAGGATTGTCGTGGAGCGTCTATAACTCTCCCGAATCCGATTTTTTCATGCTTTTAGTTAGTTTTTCATTGTTCCTAGTTGAAGCATGATAATGCTCGGATAGAACCTCTTAGCTAAGGCTAAGAGGTGAAGCTTGTGGGTAGTTATCATGTTAAATTCGTTTTGATTTAAGTACTCTATTTAAGTTTGGATTTTAAGTTCTAGTTTGAATAAAAGTTGATATTTTTGGATGTTTTATGAGAGTTCATGTGATTCGGACATGGGTTCCTTGCAATTCTCCGAGATTATCATGTTTGGTTTGATTAGGTTCGAATTGTAGTAATCCCTGAGCATACCATAGTCCATTGGCATGGTTGTTACTTTGAAGGCTACATATTCGAATCCTATATGCTTCATTAGAACTAGAATCTCAGATTCTGATTTGAGTGGAGATTGTTTAGTTTGAATGTTGAATCTTCCAACTAGAAGAGAGATAGAACTTCAATTCTAGTTGAGTTTATGCTTGGATGAATGAGTTCACATGGGGCTACTACAAGTGGATCCTTGAAAGCCTTAGTTCCTTTAAATTACAGATTTTATAAAAGTTGTTGTTTTAAGTTAGTTTTTGAATTTGAATATTTTAATTGCTAAGATTGGAGTTGCTGGAATAATTTAAATTGGTTTACCCTATTGGTTTACCCTAATAATTTAAGACCCTTGGACGCTGGTGATCACGTGAAATAGAGAGTTGGACGAATGGATGGCTTTTGGATGTCCTCAACATGTGTTGTGGTCGTGGATGGACAGGTGGATTGAAAGGTCCACCTTTCTAGACGGTGAAGCTATAGCTGGTAGTGATGGGTGGTGATATGATTTTACTAGTTGGAGATGGACGGCTGTAGTGGACCATCGATGAAGGATACATTCATGGGAGCATGTGTGAATGGGTAGGAATGGGTGGTGAAAAAAGTTGTCTCAGGCATGAGCTCAGTTGTGGGATCCACCTGATCATGATCAATGGCTAGAGTTTTGGTGGCCTGGACTTTATGTGTGATGGTGGAAATGTTTCCACTGGAATATATTATCGGTGGCATATTTGCTACTTTCGGAATTTGAACATAGGACCTTCCTCTCTGATACCATGTCAAACAACCACTTTCTCTAAAAGCTCGAACTGTTAGAATATGGCGTATCAATGTGTATCAAGGGACTTCAACACAGTCACTATAGAATATGATCCATCCTTTTATCTTTACGGTTCAATTTCCTGCAAGACCACCTCACACTTGATCTTGATCACTTTTAGGCCTTAAAACGTCCTGATCAGCTCGTATCTCCTTCTGCCCGCATTAATCACCTAAATGGCAAAAACACATCTAATGAGGGATAATTAACCAGAAAAACAATGATAATAATCTAAATATCTAGGGTTAATTATACAATATTAGGCACTTATCATGTACCCTTGTGTGCAGAGTATAAAGTGCAACCATTGCAAAATGCCCCAAAATTTGGTTAAGTGTCGAATTGAGTGCATGTGCCATTCACTCTAGGACAGAAAGTGCAGAAAAACTGCGAAAGTGGCTAAGTACAAAAGCCACATACGCCTAAGGGGGAGGTGTCAGGCGCATAATCCTTGTACATGTGCCCACATGAAAGTCAGGCACATGTATAGGATGAACATGCGCCTGCTCCTTCTTTGCTGCAGAAAGCTAAGTGCCAGAGGAGGCCTTAGGCGCATGGCATAGGGCACATGTACCTGATAGGGTGCACGTGCACTTGACTCTAACTACATGTGCCTGTCCTTAAATTCCAGCCCACATGCGCCTACCTCATGAAGATTTTAGCGTTCTTACCTCAGGAAAATTCGCTCTCCAACTCAAAATTGTGTCAAATTAGTCACCGAGTCTGCCTTTTATACTTGAGCCTAGAATCGGTGCACTGCACTAGTTACGCATAAGTGCTCAGCGCAGTACACGGGAGGGGGGGGGGGGGGGGGGGGGGGGGGGGGGGGGACCTGTTGTGGTTCAAATTATCACCCGATGTCAAGGAACAAATGATGATTCATGAATAGCGACCCAGACAGTGGAAGAGTCCGGAAACAGCCGAAAAAGGCGACAAAGCGCTAGTGTAACCCTAATCCGAGCAGTTGCGCAATCGCATTCGAAACCGACGCCTATCATTTCAGAGCTGATCTGGACATGCATTTCATAACCAAATGATCCGAAAGGCCCATAAACCATTAACCCTCGAATTCGAGCATCAACTGATGTGTATGTTGGCCTGGACACCTCTCAATGCGGTATTTTCTCCTTGTCGGAGCTGACTAAAGGGATCATATGTAATGCCAAAAAATTTTGATTCTTGTGGACAACACGATGGGTCGAGTTCTGGGTGTTAACTTGAATATGTTAGGCACATATTTCCACACATTTACATGTCTTTCATATATTCATGGCTTTCAAAGCATAATGACGGAAAAATAAAGTTATTACTCTGCGTTTTTCTACCCTATGTCCTTAAATAATGTCTTAAAACCATATCAAATATAATTTTCACTCTTTGTCTTCTCAAGGAAGACTTATTACAAGTTTATATGAAAATAAATCTATCTTATAGAATAAAATAAATAAATATGAATCATCTTCACGTCGTTCTGGCTACATCATCTGTCATTTGCTGCCATGAACCTTCATACTCTTCACCCTGCAAGTCGGGTTCGTGCTAATGGATTGTCACTTGCAAGCATCTGGTTTGATGTTTTAAAACATCATCCTAGGAGGGAGTGCAGTTGCTCGCGATTAACTCAGTAAGGGTTACCCCTTAAGATTAGCACAATAATATTCAAGCACAATGATCATACCCAAACAAAACACACATGAGAAAATCTTATTTAATGCAATGCATGATATGCATGCTCCGGCTAAGGCACCTTGATTAAATTAGACGGGAATACTCCACTCTTCCTATACACTAAAACTCAACTAGTAAAATGGGCCTTATGCACACTTTCATTAGATAGCGAGAGAAACAGGCCTTATGTAGACTTTCTTTAGCCCAATGAATAAATGAATGCATGATTAGTTTCACCTTTAATTAATTAAATTTAGAATCCAACCAATTTAATGATGTTTGTTAAGCCTTGAATTATGCATATTTATCCCCAAGTGTACGCTTTAATTACATAAAATAATGCGTTTAAATATTGACTTTGATGTGTTTTTGTGATTATTGGAGCAAAGGAGAGATGTGAAAGAAATGAGCTCAATAGGGAACCGACTGGGCAGTAAACAATGGACCACCACATGAACGGTCTAGATTTGAGGCATGATTACCTGTCAAAAAAAAAGGAAAGAAATTAAAAAAAAAGGAAACAAAGGTGCTACATGTTTTTGGAGTTTGAAATAATAAAAAAAAGAAAATTAAAAACAAGGTTGGTTTTTTGAGTTTCAAAGAAAATAGAAAGATGCTTGTTTCCATTTTGGGTTTCAACTAGAATAGGAAACAGATAACCTAATCCAATTTTTCACCTTCTGTCCCAATTCGTGAGGCCCATATTGATGGTTTTTGCAAATCCAATCCGTCCATTTTGAAGATCACTCAATGCCGAAAAAACCTAAGTGTTTTTGTGTCGATCGAAGTTACGGATTGACCGTGGCAGCCAAAACAATACGAATTGTTTAGAACTTTCCTTATTTTCACTGACTCACCTCTAGAATGGTCTAGGTGGCCCACCAATATTGATATGAAGAATCCAAGCTGATCATCTTATAGAGAGCATTATATTTGCAAAACCACAAAGTTTCAGGTTAAACAGATGTGTGGTTTGATCGTACCGATTGAAGAAAGATGGACAGTCTTGAAAGATTCCAACTATACATTTTCTAAAAACATGCCCCAACTATTCTAATTTTTGGGCCACATTCTGAAATTACTTTGGATAATCCAAACCTTTTATCATGTAGAGGATGAAGTTTTCTACCAATGTTCAAAACTTGAGATCAATCCGACCTCTATGGACTTTGTACCATTGATCGTAAGGTGACTAGTTCTGCATGTATCCGAATTACGCGAATTGGAGAGGCGGCCACTTTTATAATTCATGGTCCTACTCAAAAGATAATTTTGAAAATCTAAACCATCCATTAGGAAGTACATATGTTAAGAAACCCACAGTTAAAATTTCAAGGCAATCCGACCGTTGGTTATCTCGTACAAAGAAAACAAAATCTGCTATGTTGTTGTCCTCTTATCCGCATTATAAATATGAGAGCTCTCTTCTCTTCTAGGGTGTCAAGGACGTGGGAAGCAAGGACATCACGACTAAGGAGGCTTCCAAACCTCTCTTTTTCTAGTTTTTCTTTATTTTCTGGTTCTTATTTTTCACCTTTTTCTTAGGTTAACTCTCAGCTAGAGCTGAGAGGTGATACTTCTAGTTTATTAATAATGTTTTAATTAATTGATTTTGATTTTATGCTTTAATTGAAGAACATGGTTTGATTCTAATTTGAATAAATTCTAGTTCTGGTTCTTCTTTGATCTATTGATGACTTCGGGCTCATTGAATGCTTAGAGGTTCTAAATCTAGTTTACTTACTTGTTTTGTATTGTTTAGACCTATAAAGTTCATTGATCTACCATAGACTACGAGCATGATAGATGCTTTGAATTCCTTGTGTAAGACCCATACCTTGATTAATCAACTGTACACTTAGTTTTTGGCTTCGGCATGTCCCAAATTGACCAGATCGGCGATCTCTGATCATAACCCTATTTTAGCACCCTAACGACCCGAGACTTGTACCCTTGCAACCACGCAGGTGCCGCGATTCCAACGTTGTGTGGCACACTCTCTTACGAAACCCAGTTTAGAAGTTGTAGCCTTTGGCGCAATCTGAGGTGGACCACGAAACGTACATGTGGCGTGGGCCCCACTTGCATGTGTCTTGAGATTGCTCCATCAATCACCAATCAATCAAATCAATACATCAATCTAATCCATCCCATACTTCCCATCTCTCTCTCTCTCTCTCTCTCTCTCTCTCTCTCTCTCTCTCTCTCTCTCTTCCCCCATTAAAGACAACCCATGCTCATCAATGCCCCCCTCCCATCACTCATTAATTCCCTCCCCATAAGTCAACATGAGCCATACCCACTCCATGCCTCCCATGCCATTAAAACCCATGCAACTCCCGTCTTCTCTCTCATTCCTCTCTCTCATACCCCTCTCATCCCCCCATTTTCGAAGAAAAGATTAGAGATGGAAAAGAGATTAGAGAGAATGAAACTGAGAGATAGAGAGAGATTTTCAAGGGTTAGAGAAAGGGTTGTGAGAGGTTTGGAGTTAGATTAGGAGGAGCCATCTAATCATCAATCTGGCCTGATCTGACCGTTTAACGTCATTGTGGGTGTATTCGTTTCCCCTAAGTTTCATGTAGAAGCAAGGGCTCGAGTGAGGCCCACCATTTTGATGGTGTGGATCTCATTTCATGACCCATTTTAAGGTGATTGGTGGGCCATATATGTGGACCCCACCTAGGTGTAATGTATCCACGCACCTCAACCATCTTGCTAGATCATTGAGGACACAAGTCCAAAATGAGGTGTATTAAACGTGCAAGTCTATGTGAGGTTTTTGTGTTTTATTTACATTGTTTATGCATTTTGGGAGGCCACACTTGTGGACCCCACCTTGATGCATGTGACTAATCCATGCCATCCATCTTTATTCCCAGGCCATTTTAGGCCCTGGACACAAGAATCAGCCAGATATAAATCTCAAGTGGGCTATACTAAGGAAAACAATGCTCATTATTGAAGCCTTCTTAGGCCCACTTTGATGTTTACATGCCACCAAATTACCCAAGTATGGGTTCATTAGGCCCACTGTCAACTGGCCTACGCGATGGATGGATTGGATTTCCCACATGGACCCTACCTCATTGTTATTTCAAAAATCAAAGAATAATAATAAATAAATAAAGGAAAGAAGGAGAAGCTTATTGGAGTAAACAAAGTTGGGAAAGTTCTTTTTGGGTTTGAACAAGGCCCCACTTGTGGGAACCACTATGATTTGTATGTTATATCCACGTCGTTCATTTGTTTCTCCGGATCATTTTAGGCTAGGGGCTGAAAAATAAAGGAGATCCAGATCTCAAGTTGGCTGTGCCGAAGGAAACAATGCAGGCAGTTGAAATCTTCCCCAGGCCCACTATCATATTTTTATACAACAAAACCTGCCGTCAGAAAATCTCTTCAGATCCTTCATGGTCTGGCCGGTGTGATGAACGGAGTGGATCTCCCATATGGGACCCACTCGGCTCATTATTGGAAATACATATATATATATATATATATATATATATATATATATATATAGAGAGAGAGAGAGAGAGAGAGAGAGAGAGAGAGAGAGAGAGAGAGAGAGTAATGCTCATGCGCAACTAGTTGTACGTCCAACTAGTTGGCGTTTGGGGCCCACCATGGTGTTTGTACAATATCTTGCCCATCCATTAAGATTATCCCAGTAAGAAAATGAGATGACCTAAAAATCAGGTTGATCCAACTATTAGGTGGGGTACACCATAGGAAACCATGAAACAACACATATAAACTCCACATTCACATGGAGCATCACATTTTCATGGTTGGATCGTCCTGATTTCTAGTGCATCATATTTTTATAGTGAGACAATCTTTTTGTATGGACGAAATATCATACAAACACTATAGTGGCCCCCACATGCCAACTAGTTGCCTGTGAGCATACCATATATATGAGAGAATGAAGGAGGTTGTTGGATGTCCAGTGTGCATGAGGCGGAAGCCCAATTTGGGCGTAAATTGGTGGTCCACTCATGGGACTCACAATGATGGGACTCACCATAAGGTTTATGTTTGATCCATGCCGTCCATTTGATTCTCTAGATTATTTTAAGTATGGAGCCCAAAAATGAAGAAGATCCAAACTCAAGTGGGCCTTACCAAGGGAGATAATTCCCATTGTTGGAACATTTCTAAGGCCCACTATGATGTTTTTACATAATCAAACTTGTCTAAGTCAGGGCTCTTTAGGACCTTCATGGGCTGGCCAAGCTTATTGACATATTGGATTGTCCACTAATGGGCCCCACTTATTGATATAGTATAAATAAATAAATAAAAATAAAAATAAAAATAAAAACAAACACACCAGCTCATGGAAGCTGGCAGCCCAAGCGTCAGAGACGCTAGAAGTTACCAGCGTCCGGGGACGCTGGACCTTTTTGGTGGTCTACTCGTGGCCCCACTGTGATGTGTATGCTTCATCTACACCGTCCATCTATTTTCCTAGATTATTTTAGGCTGTGGGCCCAAGTATAAGGCAAATCCAAATCTCAGGTGGACCACGCCTCAGGAACCAGTGGTTATTGATGCCCACCATTGAAAATCCCTCTTCGACCACTGTGGTGTTGATTTTCCATTCTCAACCAAAGGTTAGTGGGGCCCATCTTGGGGTCCCACCTTGATGAATGTATGATGTTCCTTGTTAAGTTTGATTTTTCATTCCAGAAATGTTTGGATTCTGGTGTTGTGTGCCTTCTTTGGGGGATTGTGGTGGGCCCCATGTAGGAGCTATGTGGGGACCATTACTTGAAATTTTTTCTCTGTATAGGTGGCTACAAGAATGACCTTTTGTTTGGGCCAAGGCAGATACCACATGTTCGAGAGTTGGATCCTAAAATGAGGCCAGACACAATTGTGCAATCTGGTATCATTATCTGGATATGTGCCAAAAATTATACGTGCGCATCCATCGTGCCCAACGTTATGGGATTTGAAGACCATATATATGTCTATCATGTGCACTTGATGGAACGTCAAAAGGTAACCCCATTTGATGGTGGGGCGTGCCCAAAGTTGGACTAAAAACCATTTCTGCACTATTATCTGCGCACCTCTTTCAAGTACCCATGTTTGGGCCATCTTCTAAAATTTGAATGCATGCAACCAAGGAGGTTGGCCTTGTGTGTTTTGAAGCCCATGCATAGGGCTATTAGATGATCATTTTATTTCTCCAGTGGTGAGCCCCTTGTGATCACGAATTGGACCCAAACTTAGCCCCAAACCATTTCTACATTAAAATATGTTTAACTTGAAAATTATGTAGGGCCACATCTAAAGAGTTCACTACTTGTCCAAAACTTCTGATGGGCTACTTGGTGTGATATGTATGTCTGACCTTTCATCAATAGCGCTTTAATATTTGGCTTAATCTAATTTGTCCAAATGAATGGACCCACCATGTTATATCTAGTGTAGGATGGCCTTGAGACCAACTTAGTACAAGTGTTTGTATATCCATGTTGTCCATTCCATGGACCCACCTTGACACTGTTTGTCTAACCAACCTATTGAAAGGTCACATAGACCTGGATGCTTGGGAATTTCCAATTATAGCTTAGCCTGAGTCTTGGGGCCCACCTTGTGTAGGTGTTGGGCTTACCATAGAAAAACTTAGTTTATTGCATGAAAAAGAAGTTAAGGAAGCTCATCTGTTATAGGTAAATTTGCCTTGATGATTCACCTTGACAACCCATCTTGCTAACCCACCTTGTTAACTCAGCCTATTGACCCACATCGTTAATTCGCCTTGTTTACTCACCCTGTCGACCCATCTTGTTGACTCGTCCTATTGACTGACCTTGTTGTATACCTTCATGACTCACCTAGTAAGGTATGTTCTAGCCTTGTACCCAGTTATTTGGACCACCATATCATGTATATCTCATCCACACTGTCCATTTACCTTTTAGGACGAGTGTGGGGTCCATCCTTGACATTAGTAGGCCATCTAGGTCATCCATTATATGGAGCTTATCTTGAAGTATGAAGTTAAACCATCTGTGTTGTTGTATAACGTCCATCTAAGGCCCGACCTCATGTGCTTGTTATATGTGAATTCCCCTTTTTATATTGTTTTTAGTATGGCTGTTGCCACACGTAGTGTTGTTTGAAATACTCTTATTGCGATTTATATATTATATGCTTTGACATCCATCCCGCATGTGTAACGAGTATACATCCTGATTCACCATTGATAATTGGAGACCACTAGGGCATAAACACATTCATAAAAGCGTTCGAGATGTAGTCGCGCAAATGTAATTCACATGCTCTCTATTGCCAACCTTTCTAATAGGTATGGGACTATTCGAGGACAAGAGCCTATCACCCTGGCTTACACTATATGCTAGGAATAGCTTCACATAACTTGTAGCCCTTGGTGCGAGATTCCCTGGCTAGCGACATCCCACACTATGACTCGACCATTCATATGTATCCCCTCATCGTAACCATATCTCAAAAGGTTGGACTAGATTGCTTCATTGCCTTCGTGGTATATTGGCCACTTATTGGCACTCACACTGTATACTTGACTCATGCATCATGAATGCTTAACTCATCTGATTTTATTGTATCAACCGACTAGAGTGGCCACGATTGTCGTGCAGTTCATTACGAATTGATGGTGACTTGAGACCCTACAGTTTTAGGGTGCTCTTCGGAGACTTGCACAGGCATGTCGTCTCGCGTTTATATGCATGGTTGCATTGTGCACCATCTGCTTGTGCTGCATATAACATGGTTACTATGTTGCAACCACAACTCTATCGTGGCTTGCAGAATACCAAAAATATGTGATCTTTAAAATGGATGCCAAAGATGTTCCTAGGTGAAAGTCCCTGATCCCGTTGGTACCAAAGTGTGGGTGCTCCATTCAAGGATCAGGTGGTTTAATCATATACCAGTATGCCAAATATCAGACGGCGGTGTTTGCCACTATACGTGGTCAGTTTGGAAGGAGGTCTGACCTAACCTGCCGGAAGTGTGTTGGCAAAGTGGGTTGAGTTTGACCAGCTATGAGTAGGTCCACTACTGCACCGGATAGGCTTTGGCATTCTACTAGTGAGTAGTGAGGTCTGTAGACCCCGATGATGTTCTGTTTCAGAGATGGTATTGGTATCAACGATATGATTGATGTTCTGTATAGTATTGGATGGTCCTGATGTGGGCTGGCGCATGATGTGGGCAGGGCTGTAAGCCTGGGCGAGCTACCAGTTCTGAATCCTGCATCGCTTAAGCGATTGCGATATGATTATTCATATCTGGACCACTACACTGAGATGTGATGATTTGTATACGTGCACTGGATCATTGTATGTGACATTAGGCCTTATAGGCCATCGCATAGTACAAGTACATAACCTGATTAGACTGAGTTTTGTATGCTTGCATAGTCATGGTAGGCTGGCTATTCATATCACATGATCGTCTAGCTTGATTAGGCTGAGTTCTGCTTTAGATTTCTTATCATGATTTACTGCTCACTCTGATATTTGTCATGCTTGTAATACGCATTGCTCACGCACACACACACACACACACACACACACACACACACACACACACACACACTCACAAAGCTTCGTAGGAAGCTTATGCGTGTTTGTTACGCTACAGGTTATACCAGGGTGTATCAGCAACATTGACCCGCAGCTTGAGTGTAGTAGCAGGAGGTGCTGGATTGTGTGCAGCTTTTATATCTACACATTGAATATTTACCTTTAGTACTGTATATAAAAAAAATAATTTAGTGAAAATATTTTGCTTGTCTTGGATGATACTCATATGGTGATGCTCATGTTTCAAAAAAATAAAATAAATTCAGATCCTAAAATCCTCCTCGTGGTATCCTAGGATCGGAGCCTAGCATGTGGAGCTAGGATCGGAGATTGGGGTACTACGAAAGCTGCCACCTCTGAATTTGGGGTGTGACACCTTGTGCTCTTAAACATGGTTCTTAATGTGGGAATTGTTTCAAACCAAAGTTCTTATCTTTTCTATGAATCGGGGATAGATGTTTTGCTTATTGATATTAGTTTGATTTAAGTTCAAATCATGGTTCTAATTAAGTCTAGTGACAGGATTTGAGGAAGACTATGGTTATGATCTTAACTTATTTTGTTAAAGGACTGGCCTGTACATTAAGTGTGTCCAATGCCTGAGCCTCATTGAGGGAACTGTATCAAAGAACAACCTATTTATCCTAGATGTGTATTAATGATTTAACCGCTTCGTATTCCGGCTGGATAGGATGAAATTCTAATTTTAGTTGAGTAGCTAATCGAATTATGTGAATTAGACATTGTTAATGACTAGAGGTGGATCCTTGATGCTCTAGTGTTTAATTATTATTTTCTCTTTTATAATTAATTCATCTAGCTTAATTCTAATCTCAGCTTAGTTTAGTTCGTTTAAGCATAGATCCTAGTTCACCTTAGAGTGTTTGAACTTAAATTCCTTCCCCGTGGATCGACCTCCGTCTCACTAATATTATTACTACATCGCAACCCTACACTTGGGGTTGTGAATAAGTTTTTGGTGCTGTTGCGGGGGACTAATGATCACTCTTTACCCCATCCCATGATTCATCATAACATAGAATAGTCGTTTCCTTCAAGGGGGCCCACCATGAAGAGTCGTACACATCCATGTCATGACACATATCATATAAATAACCTTAACTTCTCATGGATCTCTCATAGACACAACCAAACTTGGATCCTTAGTAATTTAAAAAAATATCACACATACACGGTCTTGTAAAAAATACACACGATACAATACAACCCTTACGGGTCAATCCTTCCCAACGTAAGATTATATCATTCATGGGACAAAGGGCTTTCACTAACGTAACACCCACATACATAATCCTAAATCATACAATACATTATTCATCATGTTCATCATAAGCATGTAAGAATCGTACATTAAACATAGATTTCACATAGTTCTCACATAAGCATGTATATCATTGTGATTTCTCTTCCAAATACTTAACATAAATCATGGTCTATGTCAACCCAAAAATTCATCATAAGTATAATAAGGAATTTCATACAAAATTCATGTTTACATAGAGAGAATTCAACAAACATGGGTTTTAAGCAATCATACAACAAAATCCTAAATTCTAAGCATGAAATTGATAAGTAATACTATATTATTATAACTAGGCTTAAAGGAAATCCTCATCTTAGCCTTAGATGAAACCCTAGGTAGAATTGATAAAGAAGATCTCTACATGAATCACGACAACATGGGGAAGTGTTGGAGACGGCTACTCGTGTTGATGAAGAAGGAAGAAGAATGATGAGAAGAAGAAGAAGAAGCTTATCTCTCTCTCTCTCTCTCTCTCTCTCTCTCTCTCTTAGATGTTTGGAGAAGGGAGTGGATCACGTGAGGTTTAAGGAAGAGGAGGGAGAGGGGACGTGCGCACCATCCTTATAATAAGGGGTGGGCGTGCACACCTTTCCGGTCTCATTGGGATTCGCTAAAAATGGTTAAAGGGCTGATCTTTGAGGAATTCTAATCTGTTCACTACGTTGGGCATGAAGTGTAGAGTTAAAATATATGATTTTCTTGGGGATCCAAAATTTAGAATGAACGATCTTGAAAAAATGGCCTGGTGGGTACTAAAACGGGCTGAATCTCAAATAATGGTCCACGCTTGATGATTAGGGCCCGAATTTTGAAAAAATATGTAGTTATGATAGGCAAATGATTGTACAAAATTTGATGGCTGATTGATGGTGGGACTGGCTTAGATCTGAAATTTTAACTTTTGGCGAAAAAGAAAAGGGTTGGCTTTGTGGTTCAACGGTGTAGAATTATAGATCGGGGTCCAAATTTTGTAGAGTCTCGTAGTGATATGGGGCTAAAATATGTTCTAAATTTGAGTTGTGATTGATGATGAAAAGTGGGTTAATTTAAAGGCCTAGATTTGAAAGGAGTTAGTACTCGGTTATTTTCTAAAACGAGATAACTTCGCGCTTAAGAATGATACTTATCAAGGTGGGGCACTTCAAATCACACTATTAGTCCGCGATATGGACGATCTAAGTCACTCACATGAAGAAAAATATTCGACTACGACTAACCATCTACTTTCCTCACTCGATGGACATTAAAATCAAGGGTTAAGAGATTGATTTGCTAATTAGGCCATTTATTCTATGATCTAAAGGCTGAAATTTAACGTGTGTGATTCATTTATGATAGATAGGCATGGTATAAAATTTCACATTAATCATATCATGGAATCATGGGAAGTAGAAATTAAACATCTAGGTTAACGTGAGCCACTAACATTTTTGGACACTCAAGATTTCATATTTATACTCATTAGATTATCACACAAATTTTAGGATAAGGGTTTACTACTAAGATAATCAGTTTGGTATGGTTGCTTTCTCGACTAGCTTCCTTGATCAACGGTTACGAACTCTCCTAGGTTAAGATCTCCATGATCTAATAGCCATTTAAAAAAATATAACTTTATGATGTTGATACACACCTAAAACTACTCTTACATTCCAGATGGATTCGAAAACTACCCATCTGATTGATAAAAATCGCGAATATGGGTGGGCCAAGGGCATTATCATAATTATTTTTAATCTGGGTCTTTTAGAAAACCTAATGGTTTTAAGAGATTTATGCATGATCTTAAGCATATGTTACAAAAGAACATATATTGAATTCATCACGGATCATTAATTATTCATAAAACAAGTTTAAATTCTTGTTAATAAGGGATTTTATACATAATATGCAATACTATACTTTCAAAGCCACTTTTAAAAAATCTGGGGCATTACTCCCTAATTAAGGGAAATATATAAAAACTAGCAACAAAGCAACAATTGGCCTTCCGCCTAATAGCCCGTACGTTAAGTAACATGAGTAGAGGCTAAAAGTGTACATGCAATAATGAGAATGATCCCCGAAAAAGGTAGTATGAGGCACCAAGTTGGAAGTATGCAAGGCTTTAACAATCTCTTGAATAATGGGGTCGTTTGAATTTTCAGAGTGAGCCAAGCATTCATCCAAAGAATCTGAATTCTCACTCATGTCAAGTTGGTGGAGTGACTCAAAAATATCAACCTTGACAATCTCTCTAGCATGCATATCCTTTAAAGAGTCATAATCATTATGCCATTGGGAAAAAGAAACCATAGGTTCATAAGCATCCACTGAACCCTCATTGTAAGTAACCCCACTATCGCTTTCAAATTTAATGGATTCCTCGGGTTCGTCAACCGTCATTGAAATCTCTTCATCATTAAGTTCAAAGCATCCAAAAGAAATTGTGGACTCACCATAATTAATGATGATATTGGGATCATTGAAATCGATCTCATTTAAAAGTTTATTCATTATATCTGAAGAAGGTGGGACTTGGATAGCTCCATCCTCCTCATTAGAAGAGATTGATTCGATGCTCTCAAATTTGGGCTCAACGTCTTCACAAGATGGAGAGTAAGTTTGATTTGATTGTTCATCTTCATACTCTTTCCATAATTTTTTAAGTACTTGCGTATACATGTCATCATAAGAGGAAGACGTTTTAGGGTGATTGTTAATAACCACGGTTGGTTCTTCCCTTGAACAAGGAGAATGGTGGTTTCCCCCATTAAGACCATACGCATTGTAAGATGAAAAGTTATATGATGGTTGATAGGCATATCCATATAAGTGATCATTCATTGTCTTAACTGGTTGGCCACTATTCAGCCGTTCCTTTTGTTGTTGCACACCTCCTACCATAACTGGTGGAACACTCATGTTATTTTTAATCCGGTAATCACGTAATGTTTTCCTCGTATGATGATTATTCGATTTTGCTTCATTCTGGTACTCCCTCATCGTCTTACGTCGTATCTCAACATGCGTATTGTTTTCATTAATGTACTGACGCATTATCTTATGTGGGGGGTAGTGGTGGTTGTTTGAATCTCAGAAAAACACTCATGTTTGGAGGGATCTCGATCACATTGAGTTTGGGTCCCCCAATCTGATGTCTTATCCTCCAAAGGTACTTGTATGCACCATTCGTCCAATCATACATGATGGAATTTTAAGGAATTGAAAACTACCATAATCTAGGAAAAAGAATAAAAAGAAGAAAGGGAGATGAGGAGATGTTACTCATGAAGGTGAGAACTATGTCAGCAACTAAGTTCCTATAAAATATAAAATAAAAATAGTTAGTAATCTAGAAAAAAAATAAGAAAATCTACTTCTAGAAAAACTGAAAATCCTACCTAACTAAAACTATTCTATAGCTACTAAAACAATTAGAACTGTTTAACCTTTTCCCCGGCAGCGGCGCCAAAAACTTGTTCACTTGCCTCAACTGCAAGGCTGCGATGTAGTAATAATTCTCGGTAAGACCGAGGTTGATCCATAGGGAAAGAGGTAAACAATTCCAACTACTCTAATAATTAAAATCTAAGAAGTTTAGGAAAACAATTTTTAAGAACTAATGTAAAAACATAAAATGAAAAAATCTGAGAATTGAGAAACTAAAGCATCAAGGATCCACTTCTAGTCTTAATCATGCTCAATCCATTGATTCGATTCTATCACAACTAGAATCGAAGTTCCATCTCTATCTAGCTGGGAGATATAACAATCTAAGCACATAAATTATCTGAAATAGATGGGTGTTTATTGAATTGATTCCCTTAATCAAGCTCAGGCCTTGGGCACACTCAATTGTATAGGCCATGCCTCTTTCTAATCTAGTTGAGATTCACAACCATAGCTTTCATAAAATCCTGTCACTAGATTCAACTACGACCAATGATTAGAACCTAATTAAACCAACTTCAATAAGTAACACTAACTATCTCAAATTTCAAAAAGGATACATGAACTTTTCATTATAGTTCTAATAGAGATTTCACTGTTTGAATCATAGAGAACTTGAATCAAAAGCTCCATCAATCAACAACCCATAAACTATTCTGATTAATCTCAGAAATCCAACAAGAACTCATGTACTTGACACACAAACTCCCTCAATCATCTAAAACTATCAACTTTATTCAAACTATAATGAATCATTCAAACATTAAACCATAATTCGAAATCAATGTATCAAAGCATCATTAAAAACTAGAAGATTTCCCCCTCAGCTCTAGCTGAGAGGTAACTAAAAGAAAACATAAAATAAAAACTTGAAATAGAACTAGAAGAAGAAGAGTCCGTTTTAGGAGGCTAGGAAGCCTCCTAGGTCTTGATGTCTTTGCTCCCTGTTGATGTCAGATTTTGTAACGAGATCCACCGGCTTTCCTCCTTCACTCCAACCGAGATTTTCACCACCAGACCTGAAGCAAGACAACAAATAAGGGTGGCTGGGGATCAGCCGTTAGCCCTCCGATGCTTAAGTTAGGCCACAGTAAGAAAAGAAGCCAAGCAAAACGGGACCAAGATTGAATGATGTGTGCGTACCTGCTCTTAATGGAGCCACCCCTTTATATAGATCTGAAGCAATCCAATCTGTTACGTGAGATGTCGAAATCCCGTTGATGTCGCATACGATACTGAGAATTTGCTGATTTCGTGGGATAAGATCCTATCTTTTGAGTCAGATCCAACCCAATGTCTTATTTCAACAATCAAGCCCCTTGATGGTAATCCCTTGAAATCCGGCTGGAAGCCGTAGTTGGAATCATAGCTTCCGAAAAGGAAGGAGACGCCCGTAGTTGGAGTCATAACCTCCGAAAAGGAAGGAGACGCCCACAAGATGGAAACCACCGAACTGGTTGTAACCCTGCTTGGTGTCGCAGAGGGATTGGAGAAACTGCTCGACGGGAATCGGGTGCTAGTACTGAAAGCTAAGAGATATTACCGCAGGAAAGCTACTCGCAGGTTAGAATGTGGTCGCGAGTCCGAGTACATACTTAGATGTGACGTCTTTCAACGACTTGTGAGAAGGTTTGTTCGCGGGTCGAATTTTGCCGTATTTCACTATCGGTTATGAAGACTCGAGATTTGCGAATAGCTGCTCCATATTTTTCAATCTATGACTCTTGATTAGGTGAGCTCGAGAGTCGAATGGACGTCCCGCACTTATCCAACATTCGACTCTCGATCAGATAATCTCGAGAGTCGAATGGACGTCCCGCACTTATCCAACATTCGACTCTCGATCAGATAATCTCGAGAGTCGAATGGGCGTCCCGCACTTATCCAACATTCGACTCTCGATCAGATAATCTCGAGAGTCGAATGGGCATCCCGCACTTATCCAACATTCGACTCTCGATCAGATAATCTCGAGAGTCGAATGGGCGTCCCGCACTTATCCAATATTCGACTCTCGATCAGACAATCTCGAGAGCGAGAGCGAAATGAGCATTTCCGCGTGAAATCTTATCTCCATCATTTTGCTTATAACAGATGCCCCCCAAGTCCTTGCCGCCAAGAATTCTTAAGGAAAGGACTTAGCTCACTATCACACGAAACCGCCCGCTGCTTGCATCGAGAACGGCACCCCACATGATGGGCTGGAATTAATGAACGCCAGCTTTCCGCAGCCTTTCCGCAGGCAGAAAATGAAGGGGCGCTCGCCACGTGTTTGCGTAATTAATGGGCGTGCCTGCTCGAGCGCTGTGTCAAGGGAGGGACTGCCACATGTCATCAGATACGGCGGAATGATTGCCTATAAATATACGGAGTCCGCCATTTCTTTGATTTTCTACAGAAGTTTTTTCGAAAGGAACCTGCAGTCTTCTTTCCATTCTTCTTCCTCTTCCGGTGCTCATTTTCTTTCCTTTTTCCGGTATACTGCCTTTTTCTTCTTCTTTTATTTTTATCTCCCCATGGCTGGGAACTCTGACGAGACTACTGTCCCTCTTGGTGATGCCACTCCGGAGTCCTCTGCCTCCAGCAGTGCAAGGGTTTCGGCGGGGAGATACACAGCAGCCGGATATCCTTCCATTTTATCGGAGGACCGGCTGGCTGAGCTACGGGAGAGATACCAAATCCCTGACTCTGTAACTCTCCGCTTGCCCGGAGGTGGAGAAACACCCGACTCCCCCCCCCCCCCAGGATGCGTAGCATTTTATGAGTACCAGCTTATCCTGGGGGTACGCCTTCCCCTCCATCCCTTCGTTCGCGATGTACTACGGTGTTACAAGATTGCCCCTGGGCAACTCATTGTGAACGGGTGGAGGGTGGTTCTGGGCTCCTTTGCCCTTTGGGCTCAGGCTGGCAACGGGGAACTCACGGCGGAGGAGTTCCTCCGTATGTTTCGTCTGAAGAAAGCTCCATCCAGCGAAGGCTGGTATTATTTGTGTTATTGGCACCGGGATAATTTCGTGTTGGGGAAGCCCTCCTCGAACTATCCCGGCTGGAGGAAGCGGTGGTTCTATGCTTCCGGGAGCTGGGAGTCTGCCTCCTCCAGGGGTCCAGGAGTGACCCGATTTTTCTGTGAAGGTAGACACAATCCCGTATTGTGCAGTTTCCTCAGAATAATTTTTAGGGTTTTGCTTCGTTTGACCATTATTTGTGCTCGCAGGTATCCCGGCATTGAGGAAACCGAATTTGAAAGGAGGGATCAACGAGAAGATTGTTAGAGTGTATAAGGTGCCTGTCGGAGATAGGCATATCGAGACTTGCTTATCTCCTTCGCGACTTGCAGCAGCAGGCCTCATATCCAGAAGAGAAGTTGAAATGACGAAGGCTGGAGAGAAGAGAGGCCTACTGCCCCGTCTGAAGGGCACAGGCTCCAAAAGGCAGAAGAGAACCCCTGCCGAACCTTCTCAATCTTCCATCCGCTCGGGCAGCGATCAGCCTGCCCTTCCCGCGAGCATGGCGGGGGCCCCAGCTGGGCCTACTATTCCTTCACTGGTGGTCGCACCTGGGCCACCAGTGATCAACATTGCAGATAATTCCCCAGATGGGGTGGGGTCCAGCTGCCCCCCAGCTGAAGAGGCTCGAGAGAAGGTAGAGCCTCAAGAGCCGACTCCTGCTCGGGAACTGGTCCCGGCTGCCGAGCAGGGACCTGCTCGCGAGTCAATGCCTCCACCTCGCGAGCAGGCCGGGTTGGTCGTTGCCCAACCGTCTGGGAGCTGGACGTACTCTATTCCCCGCCACGTTCATCCTGTATGCAAATTTCTGTTCGAGAACGTCCCGCCTCACGCCTTTGGCTCTCTTCCCGAGCCAAGTCCTGAGAACCTTATCCTCGAAGCGGGGATGAGGATGGTTCAGGTAAGACTTCGTCAAGACTTGCTACGATCAGTTATTACGTTCCAGAATATTCTTACATTTTTCATCTCTTTTGCAGGGTTTAGACCTTATTCTGCGAACGAGGCGTGATATTGTTGCCGCCCGTCGCACGATAGAGGAGGCTGAGGGAAAGAGGACTGCCTTGGAAAAGGCAGTTCAAGGAAGAGATCAACTGCTCAAGGCTCGTGAGGCGGTGATCACGAAGAGAGATGAGGAGAAAAAGATCCTCATCGAGAAGATCCAAGTTCTGACCGACAAGTATCAGGCCTTGGACTCAGACTACGTGAAGCTCACGAGTCTGAAGGAGAAAGCAGAAAGAGAGAGGGAGATCTTCCGGCAGGACAAGATCTCGTTAGAGGAGCAATTCGCGGGGGCCAGGTCGCAGCTCAAGGAGGCCTACGACAACTTAACCAGGGAGCGCACCGCTCTTGCGCAGCTTAAGGACGACTCGATCCACTGGGACGAGGAGAGGGTCGCCCTTGTAAAAATGCTCTCGGAGGAAGGTGCTCGGGCAGTTTCCGAGTTTCGGACTTCGCAGCTGTATGACGATGAACGATATGAGTCATACGATGCTGGTCGAGACTTTGCACTAAGAGTAGTGCAACGAATGATCCCATCCTTCGATATGGGAGAATTCGGTCGAGTCGCGACCATCATAGCTGCAGAAGAGCAAGCTGCTGCCGAGAACGAGGTGACTGAAGCCACGCAGGCTGGAGGGGCTCCTGAAATGGGCCCTGAAGTCGAGAGCGTGGCTCCTCCAAGCGATTGATTTCCTTTTATTTTCTTCTCTCTTGTATCTGCGCTCATGTATATGTAATCATCTAATTATCAATGAAAAGATATTTTTGGAAGTGTTGCTGTTTCGTTGCTGTTCTCCCTTCATCTTTCATTTTTTGCTTGTTGATCTTGAATGGATTCATCAAAGATGTGACCCTTTAATTCGAGCATGAGCTAAGCTGCTCGCGATTAGGATGTGACATCGATCGCTACCCTAATTTGAGCACGAGCTGCGGTGCTCGCATTCCGGAGTGCGATCCCTCTTCTCACCAATCGCGAGTAACTAACTCATGAAAAAATGAATTAGACTCAATCCGGGGGTCATGAGACCATGTCCAAGTTGAGATAGACTGATCTATCGATTGAGATTTTGATTCTACCAAGGGCAGAAGGTTGGTCAAGAGATGGTATTCATTCTCTTCGAGGCTGTTCAGGTCCATGAAAATGGAGAAGCAACCAACTAGTAATGATTTCAGTCCTACCAAAGGTAGGCAATTGGCCAAGAGGATGTGTAAGCACTCTCTTCAGGGCTATTCAGGTCCATATTAATGGAGTAGCGGCCAAAAGATCTTTCACTTTATTCATAAAACGTTATGATAAACTACATCGAATCTAGGGGTAGTATCGTAGCAAATGCTCCACGTGCCAAGGGCGACGTACAGGCTTCCCTTGCATGTCTTCAAGATAATAAGTACCGGGTCGCACAACCCTAATAACCCGATACGGGCCTTCCCAATTCGGATCCAATGAACGAACAGGAATACCAAGATTTTGCCTTAGGACCAAATCTCCGAACTGGAAGGATCTAGGTCGAACCTTCGCATTCCGATAACGAGCAATACGTTGTTGATATGCCGCCACTCGTACTTGGGAAGCATTTCTTCGCTCTTCCAAGAGATCGAGATGAAGTCAGAGGTTTTCCTGATTGCTCGCGGGATCATATTGTTCGATCCGATATGAGGGCACTTGAATTTCCACTGGTACTACTGCGTCAACACCAAATGCTAAGGAGAAAGGAGTTTCACCTGTCGATGTACAAGCCGTGGTTCTATAGGCCCATAACACCTCTGACAGAAGTTCTGGCCACACCCCTTTACATTCACTTAGCTTGGTCTTTAAATGATGCTTTATAATTTTATTCACTGCCTCGACCTGCCCATTCGCCTGAGGATGATATGGAGAAGTGCGGAGATTACGTATCTTCCATTTGTCGCAAAATTCATCAAAGGCTGCGTTGTCGAACTGCGTTCCGTTATCGGTAATTATAGTATGAGGAAGTCCGAAGCGACATATGATATTTCTCCACATAAACTTAGTAGTTTGTTTTTCAGTAATTTTGGCTAATGGTTCTGCCTCGGCCCATTTGGTGAAATAATCAACCGCCACGATCGCGAACCTATTCTGTCCCTTTCCCATAGGTAAGGGCCCGATGATATCGATCCCCCACTGAGCAAAAGGCCAAGGGCTGTCGACTGGGGTCATCCGCTCAGACGGTACACGAGGTATAGGTTGATATCGTTGACACTTGTCGCATTTTTTAGAAAATTCTATGGCGTCTGCTTTCATAGTAGGCCAATAATATCCTTGCCTCATCGCTTTATATGCTAGAGATCGCCCCCTGGGATGATTACCACATGCCCCCTGGTGTACTTCATCTAGAACACGATGTGCTTCTTCTGGATGAAGACACCTTAAATAAGGCAAGGAGAAGCTTTTTCGCAACAAGATTCCATCTTGTAAGGTGTACCTGGCAGCTCGAAGCCGAATTTGTCTTGCAGCTTTCTTATCTTCTGGTAGGTATCCATCTCTGAGATAAAGGATGATAGGATCCATCCAGCATGGAGACGATTGTACCGATATAACTTGCTCGAGAGTCACTTGGTCGATACTCAAGTGTTAACGGTGCTCGATGGGGATCGAATGTGATAGCTCCGATTCCGGTGCAGAAGCGAGTTTTGCCAAGGAATCGGCAAGTTGGTTCTGCTCGCGAGGGATATGAAATATTTGATAAGTCTTCAGTTTGGAGAGCAAGATGAGGACACGAGACTTGTATAAGGCCATTCTTTCTTTTTTGGTTTCGAATTCGCCAAGAACTTGGTTGACAATGAGCTGGGAGTCGCTATGAATTATCAAATTCTGGACTGCGAGGACAACGGCTAGCTCGAGGCCAACAATCAGGGCCTCATATTCTGCTTCATTATTGGAGACGCGTGATTCGAAACGCAGAGCGTATTGAAAATGCGACCCGTCGGGAGCCACTAAAATCAGGCCCGCTCCACTGCCAGTGGCCCGTGACGACCCGTCCACGAAGAGCGACCAAGGAGGCTGGTCGCTGGTCATGACATTATCTTCAGAAAAATATGTAAATTCGGCGATGAAGTCAGCCACGACCTGGCCCTTGACTGTGGTCCTAGGACAGAATGAGATATCATGCTCGCTGATCTCGACCGCCCATTTAGTTAAGCGCCCGGAAGCCTCAGGCTTTTGAAGGACTTGCCGTAGTGGATGATTTGTTGGTACTAAAATAGCATGGGCTTGAAAGTATGGTCGCAGTTTTCGAGCTGCCGTGATTAAGGCTAGGGCCAGTTTCTCCATATCAGAATACCTAGTTTCTGCATCAACCATTGCTCGACTGATATAATAAACGGGCCTTTGTACCCCGGAATCTTCTCTTATTAAAGCGGCACTAATGGCCGTGGAAGACACAGATAAATAAAGAATGAGTTGCTCATGTGCCATAGGCTTAGATAAAATGGGGGGAGCGCTCATATATTGCTTCAGTTGTTGAAAATCTTCTTCACATTGAGGTGTCCACTTCCAATCAGACTTGGCCGTTGCACGAAGGAGTTTGAAGAAGGGCAAGCACTTGTCAGATGCTCGCGAGATGAACCTGTTCAATGATGCGATGCGACCAGCTAGACGCTGGACGTCCTTCAGAGTCACTGGGGATTTCATCTCTATCAATGCTTTAATCTTTTCGGGATTCGCCTCAATTCCACGTTGGCCAACCATGAACCCAAGAAATTTCCCTGCAGATACTCCAAATGCACATTTTTCTGGATTTAATTTCATCTGATACTTCCTCATCAGATCGAAGGCTTCTCGAAGATCAGGAATGTGGTCATCTTCATCGATGCTTTTCACGAGCATATCGTCAACATATACTTCCATATTCCTACCGATTTGAAAAGCGAATATTTTGTTGACAAGACGTTGATAAGTGGCCCCTGCATTTTTGAGACCGAACGGCATTACCTGGTAGCAATATAGTCCTCGATCTGTGATGAAGGCAGTATGCTGGCCATCAGGTGGATGCATCATAATCTGGTTGTAACCAGAATAAGCATCCATAAAACTGAGGAGAGCATGTCCAGCTGTTGAGTCGACCAACTGGTCGATTCGTGGTGTCGGGAAGCTATCTTTGGGACATGCTTTGTTTAAGTCTGAATAGTCGACGCACATCCTCCATTTGCCATTAGCTTTTCGGACGAGAACTACGTTTGCTACCCACTGTGGGTAGTCAACTTCTTTTATGAAATTTGCCGCGAGCAGCTTCTCAACTTCAGTTTTGATCGCCATTTGTCTTTCTGCAGTAAAGGCACGTCGACGCTGATGTACGGGTTTATGCTTCGGGTCAATGTTGAGACGATGTGCGATGACATCAGGATCGATACCTGGCATATCTTTATGAGACCAAGCAAACACGTCCTTGTATTCGATGAGGAAACGGATCAAATTTTCACGATGGACAATGTTTAAGGAGGAACCGATGTACACGATCTTAGACGGGTCGTCTTCGGTCAAGCGGATCGCCACTGTTTCCTCCCCTGGAGTTCCTGATTTCAGAGCATTTTCCCTTGGATCCAACGCGGTGGCGAGAACGTCGGATGAACCTTGAACTATTTCCATGATAGGTGTCGCTTGAGCCTTCTTTCGATCTTGGAGGGCTATCTGGTAACAGGACCGTGCCTCCTGCTGACTTCCTCGCACGACCCCGATGCCATTTGGGGTCGAAAATTTAACACATAAATATGAAGGGTGCAAGGCCGCTCCAACCTTAGTTAGAGACGGTCGCCCCAAGATGGCGTTATATGCTGATTTTCGATCCACGACGAGGAAGTTCACGAAGACGGTGGTCTTCGCTGGACTCTCCCCAAAGGTGACTGGGAGATCGATACTTCCTTCAGGTGTTACCACCTCTCCTCCAAAGCCGACAAGAGGGGTCGATACTGGCTTGAGGAGGTTTCTGGCAAGTGCCATCTTGTCGAAAGCCTCCAAATACAGAATATCGGCCGAGCTACCTGTATCCACCATAATTCGATGAGTCAGATAATTTGATACCTTCAGTGTGACTACGATGGAATCTTCATGAGGGAAGTGAATTCCCGCTGCATCTTCGAGGGTGAAAGAAATTGGAGGATGGTTAGCCTTCGATGAGTTGGACGTTTGTTCCAGCCAATAGATCTGCTGGGGTTCTTTGGACGCCTTTCGGGCGTATGCCTTTCTTGAAGCTTGAGAGTCACCCCCGCAAGCTGGGCCCCCGACGATAGTGCGAATTTCTCCCGTGGGCTCGGCGTCCTCCTGGTTGGTTTGATGATTAGGTGGTTCCTTTTGGCGAGATGAGGTCTTCGCCCTTTCTGGTGATCGATTTTTACGAGCAACATAATCCTGGAGATGGCCTTTTCGAATAAGAGCTTCGATATGGTCTCGTAAAGAGATGCAGTCCTGGGTCCTATGCCCGTGATCTTTGTGAAAGTAACAGAACTTGCTCTTGTCCCTCTTCTCGGGATCGGATTTGATCTTTGCAGGCCACTTCACATATGGCTTGTGTTTAATTTCCATTAGAACCTTTTCAGGAGACTGATTGAGAGGAGTGTAATTATGATATTTACCAGAGTAAGGCCTCTTGGGAGAACGATCGCGCTGGTCACTACGGTATTTCTTATCCGTAGAAGAGGCTCCTTCTGGTTTGCGTTTCTTGCTCTGTGCTCCATGGCGTGTCAATGCGACTTCTTCTGCATTGATATATTTCTGAGCTTTGGCTTGAAATTCTGCCATAGTTTTCGGTGGGCTTTTATCTAAGGCAAACCTGAATTTCTCGCTCGTTATTCCAGCAATGAGGGCTGTAAGACCCTTTTCTTCGGTGCATCCCTCAGTTTGAACGGCTTCGGCAGTGAATCGTACTGTGAACTCCTTTATTGTTTCCCCATGCTGCTGTTTCAAATTCATCAGATGGGAGGCTGGCTTCTTAATGCGAATACTCCCCATGAATTGAGAAAGGAATATTTCTGATAACTGGGAAAAGGAACTGATGGAACGGGGCTTTAACCCCCGGAACCATGTACGAGCTGCATCCTTCAATGTTAGGGGAAAGGCCCTACACATGATTTCTGAACCATGTCCCTCCACTCCATGAGGGACCTATATGTTTCCAGATGTTCCAGAGGATCGCCAATCCCTGTATACGGAGCGATAACAGGTGTTCGATACTTTCTGGGTAATGGGGCTTCCATGACCTCGCTGGTGAAGGGAGATTCGGATTGGTGTATTGCCGCCATGATGGCAGATGGCCGATTTGCCTGATATCGCTGTTCCATAACATCAAAACGATCTTGGATTCTTTTGAGATCTCCTTCCCATGGTAGGGTATAGCTAGATGTTTCGGCGGTGGAGCCTTGCGGTTGAGGTTGTCGAGACGAACTGGAATGTATGGAATGTGGAGATGGTACAGGGGGATGGCCGCCGAGTGGCGGGACCTGTGGTTCGTCCATTGAATGTCTGGAAGCTACCGGTATGGGTTGCGGTGGTAACCCTTCAGAGGGTTGTCTTTGCGGTTCGGGGAAGTGCTGATCAAGCCGGTTTGACAGCGCTTAGACTCCGGCGTTTAGAGTTAGGAGGGTGTTTCCAAGGAAGCGTAGGACATCATCTTGATTTCCAGAGGCTTCCAATAATGGGTTTGTCGACGACAGATTCGGGACTCCTTGAGGGATATTCGTCGAAGCAGGTGGAATGATAGGTACGGATTCCGTCTCATCAGGCGGAGGTGGTGCCTGTCTTGAGGTTGAAGGATGAACAGCCTTTTTAGGAGGCATTGCTGAAGGGTTTTGATCGGTGATTTCGATGATCAAGTCGTTCCCACAGACGGCGCCAAACTGTTGATGTCAGATTTTGTAACGAGATCCACCGGCTTTCCTCCTTCACTCCAACCGAGATTTTCACCACCAGACCTGAAGCAAGACAACAAATAAGGGTGGCTGGGGATCAGCCGTGAGCCCTCCGATGCTTAAGTTAGGCCACAGTAAGAAAAGAAGCCAAGCAAAACGGGACCAAGATTGAATGATGTGTGCGTACCTGCTCTTAATGGAGCCACCCCTTTATATAGATCTGAAGCAATCCAATCTGTTACGTGAGATGTCGAAATCCCGTTGATGTCGCATACGATACTGAGAATTTGCTGATTTCGTGGGATAAGATCCTATCTTTTGAGTCAGATCCAACCCAATGTCTTATTTCAACAATCACGCCCCTTGATGGTAATCCCTTGAAATCCGGCTGGAAGCCGTAGTTGGAATCATAGCTTCCGAAAAGGAAGGAGACGCCCGTAGTTGGAGTCATAACCTCCGAAAAGGAAGGAGACGCCCACAAGATGGAAACCACCGAACTGGTTGTAACCCTGCTTGGTGTCGCAGAGGGATTGGAGAAACTGCTCAACGGGAATCGGGTGCTAGTACTGAAAGCTAAGAGATATTACCGCAGGAAAGCTACTCGCAGGTTAGAATGTGGTCGCGAGTCCGAGTACATACATAGATGTGACGTCTTTCAACGACTTGTGAGAATGTCTGTTCGCGGGTCGAATTTTGCCGTATTTGACTATCGGTTATGAAGACTCGAGATTTGCGAATAGCTGCTCCGTATTTTTAAATCTATGACTCTCGATCAGATAATCTCGAGAGTCGAATGGACGTCCCGCACTTATCCAACATTCGACTCTCGATTAGATAATCTCGAGAGTCGAATGGGCGTCCCGCACTTATCCAACATTCGACTCTCGATCAGATAATCTCGAGAGTCGAATGGGCGTCCCGCACTTATCCAATATTCGACTCTCGATCAGACAATCTCGAGAGCGAGAGCGAAATGGGCATTTCCGCATGAAATCTTATCTCCATCATTTTGCTTATAACACTCCCCATGTTGCTAGATATCTTAGGAAGAAGGTGTAGGTGTCCTTTTATAGCTTGGAGGCATCACTGCATGAGAAAAATTGCGAAACCGTGTGTCCTTTGCACACTAGGAAACCTGATTTTCGCATGCAGGAAATCTGCACTTGCTGTTTGTGCATGGCCAACCGGTCTTGACCGGTCGGGGCACTGTAGCGCCTGTCACACGACCGATCTTGACCGGTCGGTGCATAGTCCAGCAAGCTCTGTGGCAGCGGCTGACCAATCTTGACCGGTCGGGGCCTGTTTGGCCGACCGGTCATGACTGGTCGGACCTCTCCTTGGGTTGTTTTTCTTATTTCTTTCCTTCTCTTCTCTCCTTACATCTTCCCTCCACTTCTTCCTTGGTCTTCAATGGTGTTTTAGGAAGGTCTTTAAGCATCATAAAAATGAAATCTCTCTTTTGTACCTACAATCACAAAAACATGCATTAGATATGTAAGACCCGTATCCTGAATTGCCCTCCGTACATTACTTTCAGGTACCAGTACGTCCCGGATGGACCAGATTAGAGGCCTTGATCGCGACCCTAATTTAGTACCGCAACGACCCAAGACCTATACCCCGGCGACCGCGTAGGCGCTGTGATTCCAATGCCGCGCGGCACGCCCCATTGCGATACCCTGTGTGAAAGATGCGTACTTTTGCACAATCCGAGGTGGGTTGCGCAACGCTCGTGTGGCGTAGGCCCCACTTGCACAAATTCCAAGAATATGTCAAATCAATCAAATCAATCACCATACCCACCCAATCACTCTCTCACCTCCAAAGTCAACTCTAATCATGCAACCCAACCTCACATGCCCTCTCCCATCATCATCATCATTACCTCATGTACCCCCTCCCATGATAGCCATTCTCCTTTAGAAAAACCCCAAGCACCACTTGTCCATAGGATTTCTAAGGAGAAAGGAGAGAGAAAGAGATTTGAGAGAGAGAGAGAGAAGAGAGAGAAGTAGAGAGATTTAGAGGGAGATTTAGAGAAAGAGATTTGAGAGAGAAAGAGAGAGTTAGAGAGATTGAAGGAGGAGATCAAGCTTGGAGGACCCTGATCATCATCCGGACCGTCCGATCGGCAATCCAACAGTCCAACCATCATTGTGAGTGCAAACTTCCCCCCTTTTTCTCGTTTACCTTTCATTTTATTTCCATGGGCTCACCTTGTGATGGGCAATGGGATGGATGGGCTGGATCGTCCATGAATGGGCCCCACATGACTATAATAATAATTATAAAAAAACAAAAGAGAAGAAGAGGATGGCCGTTGGACCGACAGCGTCCAGAGGACGCTGCTGCCCAGCAGTGCCTAGCCCCTTTGGGCGTTGACCCTGGGGTCCCCACTCGTGGGACCCACCTTGATGCATGTATTTGATCCACGCCGTCCGTCTGTTTTCCAGCCCATTTTAAGGCTGGGTACCAAAAATGAAGTAGATCTAGATCTCGGGTGGACCACACCATAGAAAACAGTGGAGATAAGGATGTCCACTGTCGAAACTCTTTGGGCCCACCTGTGATGTTTGTGAGCATTTTTACCTGTCTAATATTGGACTCTGCGGTTTCCCCATGAGTTGGGGAACCTAATGAACGGATTGGATTATACCTATGTGGGTCCCACTTGAAATAAGCAAGAAAGAAAAAGGGGAACGTCAGACGCTAGACGTTCACAGCGTCAGAGACGCTGGAACAGTCCAGCGTCACCTGGACGTGTGAATGGGGTCCCCATTCGTGGGACCCACCTTGATGTTTATGTTGTATCCACACCGTCCATCTGTTTTCCCAAGTCATTCTAGGGCCAAGGCTCGAATATGAACCAGATCCAAATCTTAAGCGGACCGCACCACAGGAAACAGTGGAGAACATGATGTCCACTGTCGAAACTTCCTCGGTCCACCTTGCTGTTTGTAGACCTATTCACATACCCAATATTGGGCTCGTTAGGTCCCCCATGAGTTGGGGAACCTGATAGTCGGAGTGGATCACCCTTATGTAGGCCCCACTTGATCAAAACCATGAAAAAAAAGGAAGCAGGCTCTGACGCTGGGAGTGACCAGCGTCCCCAGCACTGGACGCGCGGGCGCTCTAGCTGGTGGCCCACTCTGTGGGTCCCACCATGATGCGTGTGTTGTATCAACACCGTACATCCAATTGGGGAGATCATTTTAAGTCAAATCTCAAGAATGAGACAGATCCAAATCTCTAGTGGGACCCCACTTGAGAGTAAACAGGGAGGACAGTGACCCCAACGTTGAAACCTTCCTACGGCCCACTATGATGTTTATTTGAGATCCAACCTGTTCATAATTCCACACATGTGTAGAGGAGGGAAAGCAAAAATATCAGCTTGATTGAAAGCTTCTGTGGGCCCCACTACAGTGATGTTTATTTGTCATCCAAAAGGAAGGGGGCGCTGGCCGTGGGCTGGCTGGGCTGCCCAGCCGGTGGCCCACTCATGGGACCCACCTAGAATGTATGTGCTTTATCAATTCCGTCCATATGTTGTTCCAGCTCATTTTAGTGGCTGAGCCCAAACTTTAAGCATATCCAATTGTCAAGTGGACCATGCCACCGGAAACAGTGGGAATAATGATCTCCACTGTTGAAACCTTCCCAGCCCTACAGTGGTGTTTATTTGTCATTCAACCTGTTCATAAGATCACATGGATATGGATGAAGGAGCAAACAAAGATATCAGTTTGATTCAAAACTTTGGGGCCCATCTGGGTGCCATGCTCTAAGCAGCGTGCTTTGGCACGCTGCCCAGCAGGTGGCCTACCCTGTGGGTCCCACCACGATGTATCTGTTTTATCTATGCCACCCATATGTTTTTCCATATTATTTTAGTCCATGGGCCCTCCAAGAAAAGATGAGGTAAATACAAACCTCAAATGGACCACACCGTAGGAAACAGTGGTCATTGATGCCCACCTTTGAAACCTTCCTTGGGGCCATTTTAATGTTTATTTATCCATCTAACCAAAGGTGATGGGGCCCAACTTTGGGTTCCACCTTGATGAATGTTGGGTATACCTTGTCGTTCTTCTTGGCAGGGGTGTGGGCCCAGTTTTGGGTGGGCCACACTGTAGAAAATAAGGGTGATTGACTGCCTACCATTGGAAACTTCATAGGATCCATCTGTTATGTTTATTTGCCATTCTTCCTATTCATAAGTCACCCAGCCATGGGTGGGGTTTCACACGTGTGGTGTGCGGGCCCCACCATGGTGTTTGGTTGCCATCTCACTTGATTAGTGGGAAAGCACAAATATTGAGTTGATCCCAAACTGTTGGGGCCTATTGATGTATGTGGCTTCCCCACTCCTTTGTGCGGTTATCCCCAACCACGGGTCCACCTTGTTATGCATGTGTTCTATCCACGTCAGCCATTGGCCACTATGGTGCGATATGTATGTTGCCCATCGATTAGGACCGCCTTAATTTTGTGCTTGATCCAAACCATCCAAATGAATGGACCCTAGCATGTTATGTATAGGATAGCCTTGGAACCACCTTAGTGTGCGTGTCCGAGTGACCGCGTTGTCCATCCCGTGGATCCACCTTGATGATTAGTTGTGTAAACCCTTATTGAAAGGTCATCCCTAAAGTTCGTTCGATCCAAGTCACAGGGCTACTTTCTTAAACTCACCCTGTTGAACTGCCTTGTCAATTCACTTTGTTAACTCACCATGTTGACTCGCCTTGTCAACCTGCCTTATTGACTCACCCTGTTGACTCACCATGTTGATTGATCTTGGTAACTCAGCTTGTATACTCATATGACTCACCCCTCCTACCCTCGCACCCAACTATTAAAGACTACCATATCGTGTATATCTCATCCACATCGTCCGTTTACCTTTAGGACGAGTGTGGGGCTCATCTTCGACATTAGTACGTCATCTATGACATCCATTATATGGAGCCTATCTTGCAGTATGAGGTTAGACCTATCGTCCATTTTTGGACCTCAACGTATTGACCATCTATCTCAGATTACCCTACCATGTATGATTCTCTGTCATGACCTATCTATCTTGCAACCCGTTTTATGACATTCCTTTTACGGACCATTATTGTGTTTATCTCAACTGTACTACAGGATTATGGGTCTCGGCATGATTTTGGGTATTGTACTCTTGCCGCTCAAGTAGGTTATATCTCTGATGTGTCGGTAGTGTATTCAATCAATTTTCTTTCCATTTGGGTTATCTGAATGTTGAAGGTTAATCCACAACGTTCAATTGTTGGACCATCTGTGTTGTTGTATACCATCCATTTAGGGTCCTATCTCTTTGTGTTTATTTGTGTTATAAGTGAATTATCCTTTTATGATGTTTTTAATATGTCTGTTGCCACACGTAGTGTTATTTGGAATACTCATATGTGATCTTTATACTATATGCTTCGATGACCACCATGCTTGTGTAATGAGTATGCATCCCGAATCACCATTGTTAGTTGGGGACCACTAGGGCATAAACGCATTCATAAAGCATTCAAGATGTAGTCGCGTAAATGTAATTCACGTGCTCTCTATCGCAAACCTCTCCAATAAGTATGGGACTATTCGAGGACAGAAGTCTATCATCCTGACTTACACTGTATGGTAGGAATAGCTTAGCATACCTTGTAGCCCTTGGTGAGAGATTCCCTGGCTAGCGACATCCCGCACTATGACTCGATCATTCATATGTGTCCCCTCATTTTAATCATATCTCAAATAGGTTAGACTAGATTGTTTTATTGCCATCGTGGTAGATTGACTACTTATTGGCACTCATACTGTATGCTTGGCTCATGCATCATGAATGCTTGGCTCATCTGATTGTCTTGTATCAACCAGCCATATCGGCCGCGATTGTCGTGCAGTTCATTACCAGTTGACGGTGACATTGTATTTAAGACCCTATAGTTTTATGGTGCTATTTGGAGACTTGCACTGGCATGTCGTACCACGTTTGTATGCATGGTTTCATTTCGCACTGTCTGCTTATGCCGCATATAGCATGGTTACTACGTTGCAACCACAGCTCCATCAGTGGTTTGCAGAACACCGAAAATATGTGATCTTTAAATTGGATGCCAAAGATGTCCCTGGGTGAAAGTCCCTGATCCCGTTGGTACCAAGGTGGGTGCTCCATTTAAGGACCGGGTGGTTTAATCATACACCAGTATGGCGAATACCAAACGGCGGTGTTTTTCACTACACGTGGTCAGTTTGGAAGGAGGTCTGACCTAACCTGCCGGAAGAGTGTTGGCAAAGTGGGTTGAGTTTGACCAGCTGTGAGTGGGTCCGCTATTGCACCAGATAGGCTTTGGCATTCTACTAGTGAGTAGTGAGGTCTGTGAGACCCCGGTGATGTTCTGTTTCAGAGATGGTATTGGTATCAGTGATGTGACTGATGTTCTATATGGTGTGGGACGGTCCTGACGGGGGCGGGTGTGATGTGGGCGGGGCTGTAAGCCTGGGTGAGCTACCAGTTCCGAGTCCTGCATTTCTTGGGCGATCGCGATATGACTGTTCATATCTGGACCACTGTACTGAGAGGTGGTGATTTGCACACATGCATTGGATCATTGCATGTGACATTAGGCCCTGTAGGCCATTGCATAGTATGAGTATATTGCCTTGGTAGGCTGGTTACCTGTATTACATGCTTGCATAGGCATGGCAGGTAGTTATCTGTATTGCATGCTTGCATAGCCGGGGTAGGCTGGTTATTCATATCACATGATTATGTTGCCTAATTAGGCTAAGTTTTGGTTTAGATTTCTCATCATGCTTTACTGCTTACTCTGATATTTATCGTGCTTGCCATACGCATTGAGCACGCACACACGCACTCACAAAGCTTCGTTCGAATCTTATGCGCGTTTGTTACACTGCAGGTTATACCAGAGTGTATCAGCAACGTTGAGTTGGAGTTGAGAGTGCAGTAGCAGCAGATGCCGGATTGTGCACAGTTTTTATATTTTGTGTATTTACTTTTCAGTACTGTATGTAAACGAAATGACTTGGTGGAAATATTATGTTTGTCTTTGATGGTACTCATATGGTGATGCTCATGTTTCAAAAAAAAATTCAGACCCTAAAATCCTCCTTGTGGTGCCCAGGATCGCAACCTGGCGTGTGAGGTTAGGATCCGAGATCGGGGTACTACCAAGGCTGCCACCTTTGAATTCGGGTTACGGCGAATGCACGTCGAGAACCGAATTTGGGGCGTGACAAGATAGGTCTTTTATCATAAAAAAAATCATGTATATTGTGGTGATGAAAAGAGGTTAGAATATGTAATATTCATGGCTCAACAAAAAACTCCGAAAATCTTCTAAGTCCGGAGGCCATATCCACCCAAGGCTCTAGGGGGAAACCCCACATGGGCCTGCCATTGGAGGAGGCCAAATTTTACTAAGTGCTGGAGGCACATGCACCTGAAGCACTCCCCTCTCTAAGCACATGCGCCTACCATTAGAGTAGGCCTGATTTTCACCAACTGTGGAAGGCACATGCGCCCACTCTTACACCACATGTGCCTGCCACCCTTAGGCTGTGCGCCCAGACGTCCTTGGGTCCCCCAGGATGTCTGTGGTGTGGCCCACCATCGATAAGCCCCACCTTGTTGTCTCTTGATGACTTCCGGACACACACAGATGTGATCGAGAAATCTCCCAGGCCCGTTTCGCTCAACGGACAAGATTAAACCCTTCTAATCAGCAATAATTACTTAAATGATCAGTACTTAGCCAATTTTCAGACCCAGAAAAGCACCCTAGGAAGTGCCTTGAAGGTGCGAAGAATGACTGACGCCTACTAAAAGCAGTCGTGATCGCACTGGCGCCTGAATGGATTTAACACCATCATGACCCTAATAAGCTCGTGCAAGTATTCGCACAACACTAATCATATCCAAGAATCATAAATCGATAGGATTGGGTGGACTGCAGTCAAAGTACTTGGCCATTTTTACCATGGGAAGTGCCTTAAAGGCTTGGAAATTGATTGTCGCCTACCAGAATTAGGCGTAATTTGACTGTCGCCTAAATGGTTTTAATATCCTCCTAACCCAAGGTACCTAGATTGGGTACTTACGTAACTTTAATCTTCATTGTTTATCATTAAACAACACAATCGTACCAATAGCAGTCAAGTACTCAATCATTTTCAGCCTTGGGAAGTGACTTGAAGGCTCGAAAATTGACTCTCGCCTACCAGAATTAGGCGTAATTTGACTGTCGCCTGAATGGATTTAGTATCTTCCCAACCCAAGGTACCTAGATTAGGTACTAGCGTAACTTTAATCCTCATCGTTTGTCATTAAACAGCACAATTGCGCTGCTAACAGTCCAAATACTTAGCCATTTTCATGACCTGAAGTGTATAACTATGAGCACGATTATCTCAATCTCGCAAAGCATAGTCCAACATCAGAATGATCGATTATTTGCTCTTCCATTGCAAATTAAGCAGCAATAACTTATAATAATATAACTAGACTAGACTTAGTGTACACTTAAAGCGATTTGACTAATTCAGCACAACACAATCTTTTCCTAAAATGCAAACATCCAAACACAATTTCGTATTCTATGACAGTTATCATCTATCAGAGAACCATTCATCCGGAGTGCAATGCTTTGTACATTCATGCATATAGGGGTGAACCTTCTATATTGCTCAGATCGCGCACCGATCCTTAAGTAAGTGTGCAAGGGCAAGAATGCTTCCAAAGACGAGTCATCAGACTCTAGCAAGATTCAATATTTACTTTGTATCTTTCATAGTCATTGTACAAACTCTACATAGCCCAAATTGAGGCTTGAGACTAAACAGAAGGGACCATGGTTACCACTAGAAATTGCAAATGCAGAGTTCCTAAACACTCGAAATCATTTGCTATGAACTACCTATCCCAAACCTAGCCTGGTGTACTACCCATCCAAAGTAGGATCCGCTGGTTGGGCTGATCAGGTAGTTATGGTGTGCCTTCCCACGGTCACCCGTCTCGATGGTGGTCATTGACTCTGCGTCGTGCCACTCAACGGTCGCAGTACATGTCTTCCCGCGGTCTCCCGTCTCGATGATGGAAGCCGACCCAGCGATACACAACTCGATTAAAAAACCTTGACTAGTCTCTCAACTCATACAACCCTAAAGAACATGGTACATATTTACCTGGTTTGTCTAAAACGATGGCTTAGTCCATAACAAAACATCGGTCTCTACGACCATGAACTCAAAGACCATAATCCTTGATGACTTAGTCTTTTGCCTTTTAATCAAGGGTAATTAACCATTGAGTAGTTAAGGGCTCATGACCAGTTCACGTCCTGGAATGTAAAAGATCTCAGAATTTCTAGAATAAAATTCGTCTTACGATATCTTCACTCTGTGTACTTTTATGGATGCTTGTGGTTGTTTATGAATTTTTTCGATACTCAGAACCCTGGAGCAACAATACATAGAAAATGTCCATTGCATTTTCAGTTTTAACAATAGTGTCATATTATGATGAATGTCTCTCTTGTAGCATCTCATTAGTATTAGAATACAACAGCATTCCCCAGCAGAGTTGCCATTTTGTTTACACAACAAATTGTTGTTTGATAAATAGGAAAAAAGAATAGTATTCTAATACTTGACATGTTAAAATGAGAAACACTTATCATTTTATTCATTGTATAAGGTTATTTTACATTCCATTAGTACATCCCATTATTCTAGAATAGAATGTTCATGGTATCAATACAACATAAGCTCGTAAATTTCGACAGAGCTTCACCCTCTTCTGCTTTCATTCTGCTAATAATGACAGAGAATATGATTGGAGAGTTCCCGAGCTGAGATTGCTCTCCTCCACTTGCATTATAATTTGGGATTCGGCTTGATTCTTCAATGGTCTTGACTTTTGAAAGGGGAACGAGAATGAAATCACTAAGATCCACTCTCGACGTCTTTAACAAAAGATTCGTCATGCTAGATTTTTCCCTTCAGAGAGATTTTTTGCGACCCACGTAAAAGCTAGAGTGTTTACATGGGTCGCATAAACACTCTGCTCTGCGCTCTTCGAGATTCCTTCTCTTAGATCTTCAATTTCTCCAGTTCGGTAGAGTTTCCTCATTATTCCTCTTCAATTCTTGGGGATCGCTGTTACAACACTTTTCAATGGCATACTAGTGCACCTTATTTGTCAATCACGTGCAGTCCATGTATTGTAATATCGGTTAATCCTTGGCAAGCTGAAGACCAAAGATTCAAGTGGACCAAAAGCATCAAGGAAGAAGAACACGTAAAAGAGATGCCTTGGTGACTCTAACCTTTAAAACCAAAATAACCTAAACCTTTAGATGACTTGGACCAAATAGGAAAAGTCTTAGTCATCTTCATTACCCTTAGAACACTTAGAAAAACATGATAAGTTAGGCTAATAAAAGAGTTGCAAGATATTGTAATTAAACTAGCCCAAATAACAGTTTTTAATGGGACTTTGATCCATCGAAGTTCAATTCCGATGAGACTTTGATACATCAGAAACTAGTTCGATCCATCGAAAATTGGTCCAGTAACATTGTGAACTCTATTGATAGTTTTCCTATCCATCGATCCAAATACTTCAATATATTGAAGTGGAGATTTTAATCAATTGAAGAATGGTTCGATCAATCGAACTGGATGTTCATCAACTACATAAACTCTCTGGACAGTTTTTTAATCCATCGGAGTAAGATTTTCAATCCAACGAAGATACCTTCAATCCATCGGAAGGTATTTCGAGCAATCGAAGATTTACGAATCTGCTTATTTTTTACCGTTGGAGATTTATTTATAAGAGTGGAGAGTTCATTTTTGGGCATAGAGAGAGCAAATTTAGTGAGTTAAAAGCCACCATGTAGACACCCCACCTTTGGCTACAATGTTGGTAGAGCTAGCTGAATGAATGGAGGACCATACCCCCAAATCCCATGTCGAAACCCAGCCAAACTCACCCTTGTAAGCCCAAATCCATAGCCCAGCTCAAGCCTGAACCCAGTCAACTCACCCCTAAACATTAGCCCAAAAAACCCCCCATAGGAAAAACCAATCAAAAAATCCTAAAAAAGTCAAACTTGGTGAGTTAACCCGCTGAGTTAAATCACTGAGTTAACCCGCTGAGTCAACCCATCAAGTCAGCTCATCGTGTCAACCCATCCCCCAAACCCAGTCAACTCACCGAGTTCCAAACCGCAGCCTTAGAGCAGGTCCGTACTACCAAACCAAGGGATTTTCTGCTTAAGTTTCTGAGGTCGTACACTTCGAACCCTGAAGCAAAACGACCGTACGGGCGGCCCCCTGGGTGCCGCCCAAAAATATTCACTTGTTCTGCCACTACCCACTGCTATAAATACCCCCTCTTCCCTTCACATTCGGCAATCCACCTCCCCTCTCGTCAGTCCGAGGGCTCTGAGCCCACCTTCACCCCTTTAGCCCGTTTTTCCACCAAGGAGAGCCCGAGTGAGAAGAGCCTAGCCTTGGTCCAGCCCAGCCTGACCCTGGTCTAAGTCTCTCAAGCCACCCAAGTCTTGATCTAGCCACTCGAAGAAAACCCTTGCGACATCTCCGTCCATCTAGCTACTCTTTACCAGCATCATCTCATTCGCATCTAGCATAAGTGCAACATTTACTTTTCTTCCAACCCCCCTGCTTGTCATGTCACTACAAGCACTTTGATTATTCAAACATACAGCATGCATCCCGCATAAAGCACCTGTCAGTTCGAGCATATGCTTTGGGCTTGCCTGTTATTGGAAACCTGCCCATCAGAAACTCTTACTGTTCAGACATGCATTCATGCATCAGTCACTACAAATACTTTGATCATTCAAACACACAGCATGCATCCTGCATAAAGCACCTATCAGTTCGAGCAGTATGCTCTAGGCTTGCCTATTAATGGAAACCTGCTCATCAGAAACTCTTACTGTTCAGACCTGCATTCATGCATCATGTCATCCATGAGAATGCACGAGGATTAAATCAGACTTTCAAGTATTAGTTCGATTCTGTGAGTAGAGACTGTACTTCGGTACGGGCAGTGTGTGGGGTGCTTAAGCTCTTCCTACCCTGTAACCGTGATCCCTTACCTCGAATCTCTGACCGCGGATCAAAAGGAGTCATTTTAGAGGAAGGAATCTTCGGATCCCCTTCTCTAACGTTTCTACGGGGTCTAGCCGACTGTAGATTGGAAGTAACTGGCTAGTGGCGACTTTGGTCTTATACGAACTCATCCAAACACATCCAGCTTAACACGACAACCGAACAAAGCCCTCGAGAACGAGGCAAGCCAGTGGCACAAACGGCGATTCGCAAGCACGCACCCCTCTTCTTTTTCCGAAAGGAAGGGAGAACGTATGGGAGCACGGAACGATGAGTGTCCATAGAATGACGACTCTGCTCGGGATATGCTAGTCCCACTAGTCGTGATTCGACTTGAAAAACAGAATCCCTCCTATACTTGAAAGTCATTAGTCCTCATACAATCTCATTTGCATAGCATTCTACCCAAAACCAAAAAAAAAGAAGAAGAAGAAAATCCCAAAACCCAAAAAAAGAGTAGAGTATATTTCTCACCATTGCGCCTCCTCGGGCTCAACATATTCGGAAACAACTTCCCTTCCGCAGCATAATCTACACTGGGGCTCAGCAAGCCATGTCCGACCACGAGGAGGAAGCTCACCTCTTCCCCACCATCGAGATGGCCGAAGCGCGACCTCCAGCCCAACAACCAATTGAGAATACACCAATCATGCAAGAATTGGCACAAGGAATGAGAATAATGCAAGAAATGCTCTTGCAATTCATGCAAGCACAAGCTACCGCAATAGCCAAGAATCAAGTTGGCCTAGTTTAGCAATCTTAGCAGCCATGCTGGGTCCTTCTGGCCTCCAGTTCTAATCAAGCACAACCATCGGAGTCTGCCCAGGACTATCGACAGCAGCCATCTTAGCCCTTAGCTATGGGGCATCCTCCTCAGTACCTTCCCATGACGACAAGGCCAGTCTCAGAGCATTCCTGTCGCAGGAACTTCCAGTCAGCTCCCAGTCAATCTTACAAGTAACAATCTCAGTAGATTCCAGCATGTCCCTGCTGATGGGACTCTTCTTTCTTAGCATGTCCCCGCCGATGGGACTTTTACTCAATTTTAGCACATCCCCGCCGATGGGATTTCAATTCAATTTCCAGTAGCAGGGATAGCACTGATGAATGCCCACAATGGGGGTCAGTGTCAAGCCCACATCAATCAGCGGACAGTGGCGAATACCCAACAAGGGGGTCACTTCCTAGCATCTCAGCCTCCTACAAACAGGAGCACTTTTCAATTCCAGCACATCCCTGCCGATGGGAATCCAGTTAATTTTCAGCAATCTTTAATTCAGCAAACTCTAGTTAATTTCCAGCAATCTTCAATTCAGCAAACTCCAGTTAATTTCCAGCAATCTTCAATTCAGCAATCTCCAGTTAATTTCCAGCAAGTTCCAGTTCAACCTTCAGTACAGTCTCCAGTTCAATTACAGTCATCTTAAGCACAAGTTCATCAGAATCCAGTTCAGTCATCAAATCAATTTCAGTAACCCGCGGTTGCTTTTCGGCAAGCCCATAGGGTCGACGACATCAATCACTATGCCGAAGAAGAACGTGCCTTATTCCGAGAGGCACCAGTCATTTGAACAGATCATGTAGGACTGGATGAGTTGCGGGAGCAGTTCCAGATCTTGTAAAATCAACTTCAGCGACAACAAGGAATTGATCTACCTTCAACCAAGTTCAGAGACTTGTGTCCTTTTCCAGATGCTCAAATACCTCAAAATTTTAAGGTACCAAAATTCAAAAGAAACGACGGCAGCGGTTGTCTCACAGCACATCTCAAGGCCTTCTGTGGAGAGCTGAGTGTAATCTCAAGAAATGAAGGGGCCCTCATTCGCTTATTCTAAAAATCTACTGAAGGGCGATGCCCTAGATTGGTACACATCATTGGACTACCATCGCATCAGGACTTGGGAACAACTTTCCCAGGCTTTCGTCGACAGATTCGCATACAATCTCAACGTGACACCTAAAAGAGCCGACCTCGTGGCTCTCAGATGAAGGAGTGATGAAACGCTATCAGCTTATGTGGGACGTTGGTGAGCTATGACAACCAGAATGCGGACACCTATCGACGACGAAGAACAAATCTCCATGATTGTTCATTCAACATATCCTGGCATATCTGGATATCTCATTTCACACCCATATGCGAATTTCTCACAGTTGATCCGTGCTGGAGAGCAAGTCAAAGCAGGAATCCGCACCGGGACAATCTCCCCATGGCCTCATCAAGCCACTCCAATCAAAAGGAACAGAGTGGAAGGAAGACCCATCGGATACAGGAATGGAAACCGCAGCGCTTCTCCTCCTTGCCCAACAGAGGTAAGCAACATCATCGCCACTGCTCAGGACAACCAATATACTTCCCCACAGGGACGTCAACAGTATCAGCAGAATCAGGCTCAACACCAACCTCAGAGGTATCAACCACGACCAAATCCTCAACCACAGCCATAGCCACAACCACCTCGACAGCAGCAGTAGTTCAGGGGGAATGGCCAATACTCATATCAGAATAGGCAGAATTACAGGGAGCTCAAGAAATTTACTCCTCTCACTCAGCCCCTCAGTCAAGTTATGGCTATGTTGGTACAAAATCAGTTACTCACTCTGATGGCACCCAGGCCTCCTCCTCATCCTCTGCCTCTGAACTACTGAGAAAATGAGTATTGTGCCTACCATCAAGGACGTGGTCACACCACTGAGCGGTGCATGACTCTGAAGAATGCCATACAAGATCTAATTGATGACCGCAAGATCATCATCTCGGTCCCTAGAACTCCTCCAGTAGCTTCCACCAACATCCTTCAAAATCCTTTGCCTCAGCATCCATCGGACCCTAGTTCATCCTGTGGCCCTGCCGTCAACAACATAGAAGAAGGAGAGCGTCTCGATCACTTCTTCTCCCCAATCAAGTCCATTCATGCTTACACTTACGGGCCAACGAATTCTCCTCCGATCTTGCAAGGGGCAAACCACTTTCCTCCTTCAGTCTCTGAGCCGTTAGTACTCGAAGGAGCACCTCCATATGATGCGCCAGTTGTTCAAGGGGCACCTTACAACCATTCATGTTGGGAGCCGGTTATCCTAGAAGGAGTACAGTCATACATCTAGCCCGCATATGAACCTATCGTTCTGTAAGGGGAATTCTCAGTTCAGGAACAATCCAATCCGCAATGGTGGGATCATACTCATCAGCAGCAAGAACCCATTGTCTTGGAAGGAGCTTCCTCCGATCAAGCCAGTCGTATTGCAAGGGGCAAGTCCCGGAGGCGTGTCGATCACGCTACGACAGCTGGGACGAATAGAGAAACCCCCTACCATATCAAGGGGACCAGCATTCATCCCATGGGAGCCTCCCGCTCCAGGAACTGTCAGGCCAGGACCGTGACCTTATATGATTTATGAAGATAAGCCTCGATATTTTCCCTTCAGCACAGGCAACAATGTAGTCCTCAAGGCAAAAGCTCCATACGAGGAAGATCTGGTATCCACACCTAGCACCGTTGCAAGAACCAGTGGTCCTAGAAGGCAAGGGAGAGGAAAATTATAAAGAAGTCCCATGGCACTATCCAGAATGTGCGGAGGTAGGAAACATGAATCCCAATGGGCGTTGCATCCGAAGAGATAATCAGAATAGAGGAGATCCCAAAAACGCTCTCTCAGGCCTTGGCAACAAAAACGAAGCTGCATATGATGTGGAAACTTAGCTTCAAGTCAATCCCTGCTCAAATCTCAGTATGGGAGCTAATCTGCACATCTCGCATACACCAAGAAATGTTTGCCAAAACCTTGAGCGATGCTCATGTCTCCTTCGATACGGCACCTGAAATGATAGCATTGATGATCAGGACAACTCCTAGCTCCGCACGCCATCACCTTCACTGATAATGAGTTGCCACCAGAAGGGCGAGATCATGGGCGATCCCTCAACATAGCCTTATGATACAAAGACCTCTGTGTCCTGCTGGTCCTTATCGATAATGGCTCAAGCTTAAATGTCTGCCCGCTCAAGACTGCGGAATGCCTAGGAATCACTCCCTCCTCATTCCGACCCAGCACCATGTATGTCAAAGCATTCGACAACACCCACCGATCAGTGGAAGGGGAGGTCAACATAGAGGTACAGATAGGTCCAGAAGTCCCCACCCATCACATTCCAAATCTTGGATATATTAGCCTCTTTCAACATGTTGCTCGGACGGCCTTGGCTGCACAAGGTTAGAGTTGTGCCATCAACCCTGCATTTATGGGTGAAATACATCTGTGGAAATCAAGTGATCTCTATCCATGCAGAGAAGGAGCTCATCATTCCTTCCAATGCTACTGCCACTGAACCAGATATCCCTGTCATCGACATCCAACACTCTGACGAGGACGTCCCGTTTCATAGTTTCGAGTTCGAGGCTGTGAACGCTATCGCCAACCCAGAATTGATAAGGGTGGATCGTGTCTTTTCACCAGCAGAACGTCTGAGCCTCAAGTATCGGATGAAGAATCATTTTAAATCCAGAAAGATGCCGCTGGTATATAATCAACGCAAATGGGGACTCGGGTACAGGGCAATCTTCATGGACAAAAGAAAGAAGAAATTTCGTTGCTCTCCCATTCCATTTATCAAGCCAGGAGAACCTTGCAAAGATCCAAGAAGGAATCAACCGACTGCACTACACAAAGGCATCCCGATGAGCCTAGCTTGGGCCACGTGGCCCCCCATCCGATGTGACCAGATTCTCGAACTGCTCCCAACCAGGGGCACAACCTGCCCACCTGAATTCCAGCCAACCAGGGGCACAACTTGCCCACTTCAGCATCAATCAACAAGGGGCACGACCCGCCCATCTCTGCAGAATCAACATCATCAACCGTCAGCCAGGGGCAGAAGTAGCCCATCCATTGGACCAAAAAAGGGAAATGGCCATCCCTGGATTGGACCGATGTCCAGATTCCGAACTTGTGTCTCGCTGTGGAACCAGACGAACTGCAATGCGAGGTAAGTGATTTGGGAGGGATTGAGTACGACTCAGATCTCGAACCCAACCAGCAAGAAATCATGGTCATTGGGCCAGACCGTGATTCTTCGCCCAAATCATCAACCCCCACCCCTTCAGGGGAAAGAGTGTGGGGTCTTGAATGGTCATTCATTCCCCTAACTTTTGAATTAACCAGAGAGTCATCTGAAGGCTCTGGCTTAAAAAAAAAAACGCCGGTTTAAGCAGCAAGTGAAACTTTGGGACAAGCTGGGATCAACCATGGTCTGCAATGCACGCTTGTTCAAGGTCCCATGAATTTCAAAAATCCAAAAAAATAAAAACTTTCAAAAACTAAAAATATCTAGCATTTCAATTCCAAAAGATTCTCAAAAACCAAAAAACATTTCTTTTCCTTCATTCAATAATGTGCCAAGTTCGTCTAAAGAGTCGTATGAGTTTGAAGTCGAATCATATAATTTTGACATCGAACTAGACTTCGAGCTTATGGGTTTGGACGAAGCTCGGGAGGAGGAAGATGATGATCGGGCTCCCGAACTAGAGGATCTCCTCAAAACGTTAGAATCCAAAGCCAATGTTGTAGCCGATGATTTTGAGGTAGTAAACTTGGGGACACCTGAGATTCCTAGGGAAGTACGCATTGGAAAATCGTTGCCACCAGAGATGAAGTAGAGAATGATAGAATTCTCAGCTCCAAGATTGTCCAACTTCGCGTTCTCATATGAAGACATGCCGGGGCTCGATGAAGAGCTCGTTGTACACCATCTACCAACCAAGCCGGATATGAAGCCAGTGAAGCAGAAACTTCGAAGAATGAAGCCAGAATGGGCCCTGAAAGTCCGAGATGAGGTCATCAAGCAATATAATGTGGGATTCTTGGTAGTCTCCAACTACCCTGAATGGCTTGCCAACATCGTACCAGTATCGAAGAAGGATGGCAAGGTTCGAATGTGCATCGACTTCCGAGATCTCAACAAAGCTAGTCTTAAAGATGACTTTCCTTTGCCACATATCGACACTCTGGTCGACAACACTGCTTGGTACAAGGTCTTCTCATTCATGGACGGGTTCTCAGGTTACAATCAGATCAAGATGGCCATCGAAGATCGTGAGAAGACATGGTTTATCACTCCTTGGGGAACCTTCTGTTACAGGGTAATGTCGTTCGGTCTGAAGAACGTAGGAGCAACATATCAGTGAGCAATGACATCATTATTCCACGACATGATGAACAAAGAGCTTGAAGTATATGTGGACGATATGATCGTCAAATCTCGTACAATTGAAGGACACTTTGAAGATCTGAAGAAATTATTCAACAGATTAGAAAAGTACAAGCTTTGCCTCAACCCTCATAAATGTGTCTTCAGTGCAATGGGAGGCAAGCTCCTCAGATTTATGGTGAGCGAGGATGGCATCAGGGTCGACGAAACCAAAACCAGAGCAATCATCGAGATGCCCCCTCCTAGAACAGAGAAAGAAATCCATGGCTTTCTCGACAGAATTCAATACATCAGCCGCTTCATCGCACAGCTCACACCTATCTGTGAGCCCATATTCAAGCTCCTCCGGAAGAACGTTCCAAAAGAATGGAATGACGATTGCCAAGTCGCCTTCGACCGCATCAAGAAATATCTCATGAATCCTCCAGTTCTAGTGCCGCCTACTCCCGGACGACCACTATTGTTATACATCTCAGTAGCAGCAGAAGCCATTGGCTATGTCCTCGACCAGCACGATCAGACCGGGAAGAAGGAACAAGCAATATATTATTTGAGTCAAAAGTTCACCGACTCTGAGACTAGGTATTCCCCAATCAAGAAGACTTGCCTCGCCCTAGTCTGGGCAACTCAGCGACTCCGTCAATACATGATTGCGTTCCCTATCCTCCTCTTCGCTCACATGGATCCGCTCAAGTACCTGTTCGAGAAACCGGCACTCACTGCAAGGATAGCTAAATGGCAGCTATTCCTGTCTGAATTCGACATCACCTATGTCACTCAGAAGGCAATCAAGGGGCAGGCCCTCGCAGATCATCTTAACGCTCACTCTCTCCTGGATTATTAACCACTCAAGATATTCTTCCCTGATGAAGATCTCCTGGTTATTGAAGGTGAAGAAAAGAAGAAGAAAGATGAGTGGACGTTATTCTTCGACGCCGCAACAAATTCTAAAGGGAATGGTATAAGAGCAATCCTCTACTCTCCAGACGATGTCCCTATTCCTATCTCAAGGCGCATAGCATTCGAGTGCACCAACAACATGCCAGAGTACGAAGCATGCATCGCTGGCTTAAGGGAAGCCATAATCTTGGGCATCAAGAAGCTACGAGTATTTGGAGACTCACAGCTTATCATCAATTAGACCAATGGCGAATGGAAAACCAAGGACGAGAAGTTGATACCATATCATGTGTATCTTGAAAATCTGACCGAAGAATTCAAGGAAATCACCTTCTCATACATGCCCAGAGCCAAGAATCAGTTTGCAGATGCTCTCGCTACACTCGCGTCAATGCTCGAGATCCCGAAAGGAGCTTCGAAATGGGAGCTCACAGTCGAAACTCAAGATGAACCTGTTTTCTGCCTGCAAATAGAAGAAGTCGAAGCTGTCCCTGACAAACCCTGGTATGCCGACATCAAGCAATATCTCGAAACCTAGGAATATTCGGAGGCAGCAACAGCAACAGATCGCCGAACCATTCAGCGTTTGGCTAGCCAGTTCACCATCAACGGTGAAGTTCTTTACAAGCGATCCTATAATCACATCCTCCTTTGATGCGTCGACGAAACAGAAGCTGCAAGGATCATGAAAGAAATACATGAACGAATCTGTGGCCCACACATGAACGGGCACATGATGGCAAAGAAGATTTTATGACTCGGCTACTATTGGCTCACCATGGAGACAGACTGCTGCCAGCACGTCAGAAAATGCTTCAAGTGTCAGGAGCATGCGAACCAAATTCATGCCCCATCATTAGAATTATACAACCTGACTGACTCCCTGGCCCTTTTCCATGTGGGGACTTGACATCATTGGGAAGATCAGTCCCAAAGCATCAAACGGTCATGAGTATATACTTGTGGCAATCGACTACTTCACCAAGTGGGTAGAAGCAGCATCCTACACCACGATTGCAGCATCCCAGGTGATCAAATTCATAAAGAACAACATCATATGCCGGTATGGAATCCCTAATGCTATCATAACAGATAATGGGACCCCGTTCGTCAACAAGAAGATGAATGACTTCCTCAGCAAATTCAAAATTCAGCGTCATTGATCAAGCCCCTACCATCCTCAGATGAATGGCGGGGTGGAAGCCGCAAACAAGACAATCGTCAGGATACTCGAGAAGACGTCTGTACGGTCTGCTACAGGCGTTACTCCTTTCGAGCTTACTTATGGATTAGAAGCAGTTCTACCAATCGAGGTAGAAATACCGTCACTATGGGTGTTACTAGAAAGTGGAATTGAAGAACGAGAATGACAACGGGCTAGATTTGATCAGTTACAGCTAGCAGATGAGAAGCGCATGCGTGCGCTAAGTCATTCTCAGTGTTATCAGAAAAGGATCGCTCGGGCTTACAACAAGAGAGTCCGAAAAAGAAGTTTCAAGGTAGGCAACATGGTCATGAAGAAGATTCTACTAGTTGTACCTTCCAGATCCCAGAGGAAAGTTCAAACCCTCGTGGGACGGACCGTTGATCATCAGATAAGTACTTCCTGGAGGCGTTCTCAGACTCACCAGTATGAGAGGGGTGGATCTTCTTGAGCCAATCAACGCCGACAAAGTGAAGATCTTTCACGGGTAAGTCATTCTGACCTTATCAAGAGTTACATTAATAGAGCCGAAGTCAAGAGGTCGAAGCTGAAGCCTCTGAGAAATCATTTCCGTCCACCAATAAGTGTTTCAAATAAGGGGATTCAAAAGAAAAAAGAGAAGAAAAAGACACAAAAAAGGAGAAAAAGAATGCAAAGAAAAGAAAAAAACAAAAGAAAAGAAATGGGAAGCCAAAACAATGCACCCAAGAAAAATCAACCCAAAAGGAAACACTGTCACCCATCCACCTCAGAAAGGTCTATGGCTAAGACCGACAGCTCTATCATCGTGCGCTATCATCGTAACTCAATATAAGGGCTGAGAGGCTGCCATTGGCCGGCAACGACGGATTCCTGACCTTTAGCCGCCGCAGTTATCCAAAAAATAAAAAAAAAGAAAAAAAGAGAAAAGAAAATATGTACCTAAACAAAGAGGGGGGAGTGAAAACCCGAAAGGGTGCTCCGAGTAAAAACAGTGGGCATACAGCGGACTTGGTGAAAACCCGAAAGGGCGCCGTGGGTAAAAACAGCATAGCTGCCAAGGGGCAGGCAAGATCAAATACTTGGGACGTGGTGAAAACCTGAAAGGGCGCCACGGGCAAAAATGACTGGAAAAGGCTGGCTGTGGTGAAAACTTGAAAGAGCGCTGCAGGCAAAAATGACTCGAATAGAAAAAGAAAAATGAAAAGTGCAGGTACCAAGAAATCAGACGATCCGAATCAGTTCAAGCAATTGCAGTTCAAGAATAAGAAGAAGTACAGTCGGGAACAAAGAACTCTACAAACTTTGACAGTCTCAGGAAGCGACAGTTTCCATTGCCTACACCTCTAGGAAACCTAAAGGGATCTCACGCGAGTCAATCTCTAGTCATCAGTTAAAGCATTGGCCGAGCCTCAGTTCTGATTCCTATGTCCCGGCATAAAATCCAGACACACTCACAAGACAACTCATGGCACAATAGATTTTTAAAGTTTTCTCTTTTTTCATTAAATGCATCATGTTTCTTTTACATATATCATTCATCTTTTTCAAAAAATACAAAAAAATGCATCATCATCAGTAATATATTATGCAAAAAAGGATGTACAGACAGCCCTAAAAAGCGACGCAATCAATCTTGACCCTCCTTCTTGGCCATATCAGGTAAGTCCTCTAACTCATAATAAAATAGCCTCGCTCTCAACCTACTCACCTCCATATGCAGGTAATACACCTCATCTCGCTCAAGGCTACAGATTGCCGCCTCCTCGTCAGACTAATCTTTGATCAGCGGCCAATCTCCTCGACATCATCTCACAATGATACCGAAGTGCAGAAATCTCAGACAGCAAGTGGCCATGAGTGGCTAAGAGGAAGCCGGGATCGCTGAATGGGCGCTCTTCAAAGGGCTCATATGAACCAGATGAAGAGCCGGCATCTCCAAGAATATCCTGCTCATCCTCATCGGCAGTCTGGTGCCAACAAGGGATGCAGTCGATACAGAGACTACTCAGCAATCCAGTACTGGTATGGGGCGGTTGCCATCGGAAAAGTTCGCATCTCAAAACCAAGCAAATCAGCAGTCAGGTAACTCACCCAGGATCCATCAACCTGAGTCCTAAAGTCAGATGATCTAGACAGAAGTGCTCGACGCCCGATACCCGTAAAAGCAAAAAGAGGAATATCTTGCTCATATCCGAACTGCCGCAGGAACTGGATAGGGTGATAAGAAAAGTAAGATTGAAAGCCTACCAGCATCAGAGGAAGGCAGTGCGCATCACAGAGTACTGGAGGAAGCGAAAGCCAAAAGCGAACATTCCAATCACGAAGTTCAGCGAACATTCAGCGATATAAGGGCTCACTCATCCTAGCTGTATGTGGAAGAAACTCCATGATGTGTCGCATAAGGTCAGGGCGACAGGTGCTAGGAAATGGTACAGGAACAGTTAGCGAAAGACGCTCCCATAGCCAGATCTGATCGTAAGAAGGAAAAGAAATTCAATTAGAGCAGAGCAATCCCTAAAAGACAGGAAAAGAAAAGAAAAGTGCAGAAAAGATACCTGAAGAAATGCACAGCAGCCGCGAAGGACACGAGTACGGCCCAGGGCACAGTCAGTCAGCCCATTAAACAGCTCAGCCAGGATGAGAGAAATGATCCCCTGACGTCGAATAACTCGGCTCACCACCTCGAAAAGCAAAGGAGTCTGAGACCTGTGCCATCTCGAGAATAGCACCTCAGCTATCAAGCAGAACATCAGTGCATTCCGAGAAAGTAGAGACCCTGCCACACTTCGAGGACCCGAAAAAAGATCATACAGCAAATCCAAGGAGAACACCACAACATCCTGGCCGGCAGCTGCAGGCTGAACAAGATAGGGGATCCCGAACCAGTTTGCGGTGTGGCAGTCTTCGGCAAAGTCTTCAGTAAAAAATATTGAGTATAATCCCAAGGAAGACCGGTCAAACTGCCAAGCTCCTCCAAAGATGGTCTCATCTCCATGTCGTTGAACGCAAACAAGTTCAACGAAGGGACCCAGTCAATCAGTGCATCCCCGAGCATCCTCCAATCAACGTCAACTCTAGCCATAGAATCAAACCGCCAAAGCCATAGGACTCTAAGTCTCGAATCTCATAAGCTGACAAGTTGTCAAGCCAAGCAAGCAGTCGTGGCAGCAAGAAGGACGAGGAAGCACATGACAAGTCCTCACAAGAATCCCCTCTAGAACAAAAGGCCCAGGAATCAATGACAGCTCGTCAAGGATTGGAAGATCAACGGGCGAAGTAGCTGGAAGAGCTAGAACCTCTGCAGACTCAACAGCCCCTGACTTATCTCCAGTAGTGGCTATGTCTGATATAGTCGCATCACTGTCTGAAACTGTCACGACCTCAGCCGCATGAGAAGACTTGCCCACCTCGTGAACCGAGTGCGTAAAGGACCGACGATCAGGAGAAGGACGGTACTCTCCATCAAAAGGGCTATCAGTAAAGATCGCGCCACACATCGTGGCATCCTGACCAATCGGACCTGCTGGAAAATACATCTGAACCATCAAGAAAGGCCCTGGTAACCCCGATCGAAGAATCTACGGTCAGATCTGGACCTGCAGTCCTCTCCAGCATGAAGTCATGGATCCAACTATCATCCTGTCCAATCAAAGGGATCATCGGGACATCCACACCGTCCATCATGAGGGGGGCATCATCAATGATCACATTAAGTCCACCCAAGCAAGTAGGCCGCACATCTCGGCCATCATCAAGAGCATCCAAACCGTCAAAGGTATCATCTGAACCATCCATACCATCGAAACATGAGATCAGTCCATCTATGTCCATTGTGACTCTATCATCACCATCAATCACATCATCCATATGGCCCATACTCAAAGGATGCATAGCTCCCATAATCAAGGCCCCATTCAAATATGAATTTCCAGCATGGCTGCCATTAATGGGGCCATTCAAAGCTCCACTAACCACTATCCTTGGTTCCCCATCAATGCCCTCATTCAATGCTTCATCTACACCATCAATCAAAAGCATTCCATCATCATTAAAGCCTTCACCAACTTCTGAAGTGTGGGACCCACCAACCTCTCCCACAATGGCCCCCAAATCACCATCAAAGGCTGCCCAAGAAAGGACAAAGCAAGAAGAGGACAAGATGAAGAGAAAAGACAAAGAGAAAAGAGGATTCATGGCTGTAATCGAATTCTCCAGTACAGAGAATGTGGGGATAGGAGCAGTGAACAGAGGGGAATGTCCGAGCACTGAGTCAGCCCAGGCCGCACAAGAGGCGAGGCTTGGGCGACCCGCTGTGGGCCGCCCATACAAACACACTCCCTCTCTCTCCGCGGGATTAGCTCCATAGTCGTTGGTAGGTGAGGCTGACAGTCCACGTTAGCAGATGGCATCCTGAGGGCCACCCAAAGCTCCAATCAACTCTGAATTTCGTTTGAAGATGATCAGAATCATCTGGAAGGTACCCCACCTGTCCAATCATGAAGTATTACAGCCAACATGGGTCTGATTAAGTCAAAGGGAAGGAAAATTGATTAAGAGGGGCCCACAAGCAATCTGAGCCATTCAAAGACTAGATCATCATGATCTAAACTATGGAAGAGTTCACATGAGTCATAAAATAGCAAGATCGAAGGTCTGATCATCAAGAAAGAGGGCCAGAATCCAAGATCTGATCATCAAGTGGGCCCACATGGCTGAAAAGAGCAATTTGAGCCGTTCAAGTCATCATCCGCATCATGAAAAGCCTCCTTAGCCTCGCAAAACGTTAAGAAAAGGTACTTCAAAGCAGAGCTGAAGTCTGGAAAGGGCCCACAGGGTCAAATCAAGCAATCTGAACCGTTCAAGTCATCATTCATGCAGTTAAGAAGTCTCATCTTCCATAAATCATTAAAGAATGAGTCAGAAATCAAAGCATCTAGGCATCATCAAGTAACTTGAGACAAATTGAGGTTATATATTCATTCAGGAAGTCTTGATACATCAGAAAGATAAAAGTAAAAAGGGTTTTACAAGGCAAAGAAGGCCATACAAAGCTGAATACAGAAGCAGGCTACAGGTCACCAATATAGTCGTCATCATCCCTCCTCTCATCCCGCTCCTTGACGATGAAGGTCCATCAGAGGAGCTGTCACCGATCCACTAGCATATCTGCAACGACCCCCTAGAACATAGAACGGAGGAAGCAGAGGCCCCTGTTCGTACAGCAAGTACCACTCATTATAGTCACGATTCGGGATTGTGAAGCGAAACCCAGGCTGGCCCACAAGAGCATCGGCCATCTCAGCAGCTGGGATCTGAGTAGCCAAAGGAGGTGCGTAACAAGGAACCCGAGCTACACCAGTGATTTGTTGAAGCAGCCTCTTGCCCAAATACCACTAAAATGATTCAGCGTCGGAAAGCATGATCCGAAGGCATGAAGAAATCATATGCTTCCACACGCTGAGGGGTGTAGTAAAGAGGGAAGTTGACGTAGGCATCTGAGTAAACTACAATGAAGAAGTTCATCACAATCAGTCACAGAGCAACACGACGGATAAGGAAAACAAGATACTTACATCCTCGACGGTCAGTCCGTCTATGTCAGCGCGCCAATTGTCCCCAGATACTCGAGAATTTCGTTGACGGTTTTGCTGATGCTAGTGCATGAAGCGGTACAAAGATGGCTCAACGTCATCTCATATCCTCAGCGAGAGATGAGCAAAATGATCATAAAAGCAGGTCTGGGCAAGGGCAGACATAATGATTAGAGAAAGAAAGAAGACAAATGTCTCCAAAGAAAGTTAAAATGATGTTCGCTCGCCTCAAGTGTAAGGCTGCGATGTAGTAATAAATCTCGGTAAGACAGAGGTCGATCCACAGAGAAAGAGGTAAACAATTCCAAGTACTCTAATAACTAGAATCTAAGAAGTTTAAGAAAGTAGTTTTTCACATGAAATAGGAAAATCTGAAAATAAGAAGAACTAGAGCATCAAGGATCCACTTGTAAGTCCAATGCCAATCCATTCATCCAAGTACAACACAATTAGAATCAAAGTCCTATCTCTCATCTAATTGAAAGATATAACATTCAAGCACAAACAGTCCCACTTAAATCTGGAAATCAGATTTCTAGTTCTAATGAAGCACATAGAACTTGAACTTGTAGCCTTCGGAGTAACAGCCATGCCATATGGACTATGGCATGCTCAAGGGTTATTACAATTCGAATTCAAACAACCTAATCATGGTAATCTCAGAGAATTGCAAGGAACTCATGTCCGGAGCACACAAACTCTCACAAAACTTCTAAAAAATCAAACTTTATTCAAACTAGAACTTCAAAATCCAAAATTAAGAAAAGGGTACTTGAAATAAAAGAATTAAAGCATTGAAACCAACTACAAATTTCACCTCTAGCTCTAGCTAAGAGGTTAGCCAAGGAAAAGCATATTAAAACTAGAACTAAAACTAAGAAAATGAAGAAAAACTAGCTGTAGGAGGCTAGGTAGCCTCCTAAGACTTGAACTCCTTGCTTCCCACGTCCTTGCTTGATTTGGAATAGAAGAGAGCACCTCCTTTTATAATACAGCAAGAGTACTGCAACATAACAGATTTTGTTTCACTTCGTATGGCTTAACCAATGGTCGGATTGCCTTCAAATTTAATTTGTAGCTTCCTTGTAATGTGATCTTCCTCATAGATGATTTAGATTTCCAAAATTATCTTCTGAATGGGCCCACCAATCAGATCATCGACCGCCTCTCAAAATCACGCTATTCGGGTACCTTCAGAACTAGTCATCATGCTTTCAACGCCTCGGAGTGTACAGAGGTCAGGATTGATCTCAAATTTTGAACATTGGTAGAAAACTTCCTCTTCTACATGATGAACGGATTAGATTGTCCAAAACAATTCAAGAATGTGGTCCAAAAATTAGAATACTTAGGCTTTTTATAAAGTCTACGTAGTTGGATCTTTATGGATGGTCCATCTTTCTTCAATCGGTACGATCAAACCACACATCCTTTTGATCTGAAAATTTTGTGGTTATTCATATATGGATGTGATCTAAAAGATGGTCAAAGTAGATTCTTCATATCATCAATGATGGGTCACCTGGACCGGCCCAGAGTTGAACAGCGAAATCTGAAACTTTCTGGACAGTTTTGTATTGTTTTGGCCACCACGGTCAATCCGTAGCTCTGATCGACACTGAAACCACTTGGGTTATTTCGGTGTCGAGCTTCTCTTCGACATGGATGTATTGGATTTCAAAAATCATCAAGATGGGCCCAAAAAACTGGGCCGAAAAACCAGAAATGGGAATAGCCTGCTGTTTGGAATCTGGAAGTGTGAAATTGCATGGCCGACCTGTCAAGACCGGTCGGACAGGCTGGCCGACCGGTCTTGACTGGTCTAGCCTGTCTTGCAGGTGTCCAGGGAGTGCAGTCGACCGGTCTAGACCTGTCTTGATCGGTCGGGCCTTCTTGGCCGACCGGTCTTGACCGGTCAGACCTGGTTTCTGCATTTTTCTTCTTTCTTTTCTTCTCTCCTTCCTCTCTCTTTGCTTTCTTCTTTCTTTGGCCCACCTTGGGTCTTCATCTAAGGCTCCTAAATGTCTCTTTTTGGTCTCCAATTAGATGAAGTCTGCTCTCATTCCTATGATCATAAAACCTGCATTAGATGGGCCTTTTAAACATGCAAACCATGCATATAATGTGTTGTAATGGGCCATATCATGTATAAATTTGAGGTTCAACACACCCCCCAACCAGCTTTTTACTAGTCCCGAGCATGAAACAATTTCAAACCTCCAAACCAACTCTCCTTCAAAAACCATGTTTCTATCCATTCCAAGACATATAAGTATAAAATTTGGAGAAATTAGGTGATAGAAGTTGAAACTTTAAACTCTCAAGACATAATAAGTGTTTATATGAAATTCCCGCTGATTGATTGATAAATAGAAGAACTGGAACAACTTCAACCTAGTGTGCATAGTGAAAGTTCATCTCATGAGTTTCTGGGATTATCTTCTTCATAGATAAACTAAACTATAGATCTCAAGGTGTACAGAGCAACAACAAGCCTATGACAGGAATTTGTCTTACCGTCCTTCCGACGGCTTTCACACTACGTCCCATTTCCGGCTTTGGTTACGGGTAGACCATCCCCCGATTGGTAATAGGTAGCCCTTTTCGGAAATTTTCACCATTTTTCCATCATTCCCAATTTCATCCTTCCTTTTCCTTTTTCTTTTAAATTAGATAGGATTTTTAGAAATCCATATCTTTCATTATTTTCCCATGGACAAGGATGGACAAATTACCTCGTCTTGGTTTCTCAACACCTTAAATCAAAGTCTAGCTAATCTATAAATCACATAATCCTTTCAACCCATGAAAATCGTGTAATGTGAACTAGGTGTAAAAGTGTTCAAATTTTCTATTGATCACATAAATAGGAGAATTCACATATAAAACCATTATATTAGACGTAGTTCAAAACTTGCAACATTCATCACTTCCTATCTCCTTTTCTTAGACTCGTATCATCTCGAATGCATAGAAATAAGGTTTTCTAAAAGAGTTTTGAATTTTTAAAAAATTCGAAAAAATTTGCACATATGATGCTCGAAATATTGCAAACTGCTAGATGAGGAATCTCATCTCACCCCCTAACCAAAATCTTACATTGTCCTCAATGTAACAAGATATACAATAAGCATGACATGAGAGCAATGAAATAAAACAAAGGAGAGTGAGAACGAGAGTACCTGGTGTAGCAAGTTAATCAATTCTAGCATCTTCCATTGTCTTGATGAGACTTATTCAATCCTAATTTCAGAAAAATAAATCCTAACCTACCTACCTACCTTTGATTAGTCCGATCAACTACATGATCAAATTTGAGCAAGATCTTCATGAATTTTAATAAATTTCTCATGAGGACCATCCAAAGTCCTACTCGACAGTAAACATGGGTGCTTTTCTTCATTGAAGTCCAATATTTATGTGCACCACATGCATGATAGGAGGAGATAAGAGCAGCAAAAAGATATCTCCTCAAATTCTGATTTGGGTTATGATTGATTAAAAATGGGTCCTCCTAATCAGAATTTTCAATGGGCTGAAGGACCCATGATGGTGGAGAGACATTCATCGTGTATTCTTCAGTTAAAGTTGTCTCCTCCACAATTTCAGAATTATGTGGTGCTTCCACAAACAATGGTAAAGAATGTAAATCAGTGGAATTGTGTTCTTCAGGCACCGACACCATGTCTAACAAAGTGTCCAATTCCTTAATCATCTCATCATCAAGATCATAAGATTGGGCCAAGCACTCCTCTAGGGAATCGAGATAGTCGGATGAAGGATAATATCTTGCTTGAGTGAGTGCAAAAATTTAATTTCGATGGTGAGGGACTCGCCCTCCATAGAGTGGAATTCTTCCAAACTAGGTTCTACATAACTAGTATGAGGCACCAAGTTGGAAGTATGCAAAGCTTTAACAATCTCTTGAATAATGGGGTCGTTTGAATTTTTAAAGTGAGCCAAGCATTCATCCAAAGAATCTGAATTTTTACTCATGGGAGTCTCATTCTCCACATTAAAATTAAGCATGTCAAGTTGGTGGAGTGACTAAAAAATATCAACCTCGGCCATCTCTCTAGCATGCATATCCTCTAGAGACTCATAATCATTATGCCCTTGGAAAAAAGAAACCATAGGTTCATAACCATTCACCAAACCCTCATTGTAGGCAACCACCCCACTACCGCTTTCAAATTTTATGGATCCCTCGGGTTCGTCAACCGTCATTGAAGTCTCTTCATCATTAAGTTCAAAGCATCCAAAAGAGATAGTGGACTCACCTATAATTGATGATGACATTGGGATCATCGAAATCAATCTCCTCTAAAAGTCTATTCATTAAATTCGAAGAAGGTGGGACTTGGGTAGCCCCATCCTCCTCATGAAAGGGGATTGATTCGATGCCCCCAATTTCGGGCTCAACGTCTTCATAAGATGGTGAGTAAGCTTGATTTGATTGTTCATCTACATACTTATTCCATATTTCCTCAAGTATTTGTGTATACTTATCATCACAAGAGGAAGACGTTTTAGGGTGATTGTTAATAACCATGGTTGGTTCCTCCCTTGAACAAGGAGAATGGTGGTTCTCCCAATTAAGACCGTACGCATTGTAGGATGAAGAGTTATATGATGGTAGATAGGCATATCCATACAAGTAATCATGCATTGTTTTAACCGGTTGGCTACTATTCACCTGTTCCTTTTGTTGTTACACACCTCCTACCATAACCGGTGGAACACTCATGTTATTTTCAATCCAGTAATCACGTAATGTTTTTCCTGGATGATTATTCGATTTTGCTTCGTTCCAGTATTCCCCCATCGTCTTACATCGTGTCTCAATATGTATATTGCTTTCATTAATGTAATCACGCATCGTCTTACCGGGGGGGGGGTAGTGGAGGTTCTTTGAATCTCAGAAAAATACTCATGCTTGGAGGGATCCCGATCACTATGAGTTTGGGTCCCCCAATCTGACATCTCATCTTCCAAAAGGTACTTATATGTACCATTCGTCCAATCATACATGATGGAATTTTAAGGAATTGAAAATTACCCTAAAATAAAAAAAAGAACAAAAAGAAGGGAGATGGGGAGATGTTACCCAATAGAGTGAAATCTATGTCAGCAACAATGTCCTACAAAAAAAAAAAAATTGTTAGTAATCTAAAAAAAATCAGAAAATCTACTTCTATAAAAACTGAAAATCCTACCTAACTAAGATTACTCTATAGCTACTAGAACAATTAGAACCGTTTAACCTTTTCCCTGGCAACGGCGCCAAAAACTTGTTCGCTCGCCTCAAGTGTAAGGCTGCGATGTAGTAATAAATCTTGGTAAGACTGAGGTCGATCCACAGGGAAAGAGGTAAACAATTCCAAGTACTCTAATAACTAGAATCTAAGAAGTTTAAGAAAGTAGTTTTTCACATGAAATAGGAAAATCTGAAAATAAGAAGAACTAGAGCATCAATGATCCACTTGTAGTAGTCTAATGCCAATCCATTTATCCAAGTACAACACAATTAGAATCAAAGTCCTCTCTCATCTAATTGGAGGATATAACATTCAAGCATAAACAATCCCACTTAAGTATGAAATCAGATTTCTAGTTCTAATGAAGCACATAGAACTTGAACTTATAGCCTTCGGAGTAACAGCCATGCCAAGAGACTATGGCATGCTCAAGGGTTACTACAATTCGAATTCAAACAACCCAATCATGGTAATCTCAGAGAATTGCAAGGAAACTCATGTCCGGAGCATAAAAACTCTCACAAAACTTCTAAAAAACTAAACTTTATTCAAACTAGAACTTCAAAATCCAAAATTAAGAAAAGGGTACTTGAAATAAAAGAATTAAAGCATTGAAACCAACTACAAATTTCACCTCTAGCTCTAGCTAAGAGGTTAGCTAAGGAAAAGTATATTAAAACTAGAACTAAAACTAAGAAAAGGAAGAAAAACTAGCTGCAGGAGGCTAGGTAGCCTCCTAGGACTTGAACTCCTTGCTTCCCACGTCCTTGCTTGATTTGGAATAGAAGAGGGCACCTCCTTTTATAATACAGCAAGAGTACTGCAACATAACAGATTTTGTTTCACTTCGTATGGCTTAACCAATGGTCGGATTGCCTTCAAATTTAATTTGTAGCTTCCTTGTAATGTGATCTTCCTCATAGATGATTTACATTTTCAAAATTATCTTCTGAATGGGCCCACCAATCAGATCATCGACCGCCTCTCAAAATCAGCGCAATTCGGGTACCTTCAGAACCAGTCATCTTGCTTTCAACGCCCTGGAGTGTACATAGGTCGGATTGATCTCAAATTTTGGACATTGGTAGAAAACTTCTCCTCTACATGATGAACGGATTAGATTGTCCAAAAGAATTCAAAAATGTGGTCCGAAAATTGGAACACTCAGGCCTTTTATAAAGTCTGCGCAGTTGGATCTTTCTGGATGGTCCATTTTTCTTCAACCTGGTACGATCAAACCACACATCCTTTTGATCTGAAACTTTTGTGGTTATTCATATATGGATGTGATCTAAAAGATGGTCAAAGTAGATTCTTCATATCATCAATGATGGGTCACCTGGACCGGCCCAGAGTTGAACAGTGAAATCTGAAACTTTCTGGACAGTTCGTATTGTTTTGGCCACCACGGTCAATCTGTAGCTCCGATCGACACGAAACCACTTGGGTTATTTCGGTGTCGAGATCGTCTTCGACATGGATGTATTGGATTTCCATTGGATTTCCAAAAAACATCAAGATGGGCCCAAAAAACTGGGCCGAAAAACTAGAAACGGGAATAGCCTGCTGTTTGGAATCTGGAAGTGTGAAATTGCATGGTCGACCGGTCAAGATCGGTTGGACAGGCTGGCCGACCGGTCTTGACCGGTCTAGCCTATCTTGCAGGTGTCCAGGGAGTGCAGCCAACCGGTCTTGACCAGTCAGACCTAGTTTTTGCATTTTTTCTTCTTTCTTTTCTTCTCTCCTTCCTCTCTCTTTGCTTTCCTCTTTCTTTGGCCCACCTTGGGTCTTCATCCAAGGCTCCTAAATGTCTCTTTTTGGTCTCCAATTAGATGAAGTCAGCTCTCATTCCTATGATCACAAAACCTGCATTAGATGGGCCTTTTAAACATGCAAACCATGCATATAGTGTGATGTAATGGGCCATATCATGTATAAATTGGAGGTTCAACAAAAGAATACCTCTATAACGGGCCAGAAACCTGTGTAGGACCGGCTATTCCGAAAGGTCTTATCTAAACCAAGGAAGATATGAGTCAACATAGCCCCGTTCCAATTGTACGAATGGTGAAGATCCTCAACCAAACGAAGAAATTTAGGGTCGATCCTCTCGTTCGCATGACAGAAAAGGAATGACCCAAAGGCGTAAGCAATCATGGCCCGTGCTTTGTGAAGGGCCTCCAGCTCGATAGTAGGGGTGACAGTAGCGAAGGTGTTGTAAAACCATCGCAACTTCACTTGGTGGCCCTGGAATTCATCCTCAGGTGGGAAGGCACCCACAAGCTGTAGCCAGTCAGTGGAAGTAATGAGAGCAAGAGAGCCGACGTGGGGAACAACTGCTCCAGTGGAATGGAAAGCCAATTTGCATATATATGTCCAAGGGAGTTATTCCCCACTCGCCACAAGGAAGTTGAAAGGTGCGGGTCTCATCCCGCCACCTCTCACAGAGAGCTGCAAGCAGCATACGGTTGGCGTTATTGTTGTGAAAGCGCAAGGTAAGAAGGCCTGCAAAAGGGGTGTCGACCAGAACTCGTTCAAGCAAAGGCTGTGGGTGTTTCACCCAGTCATCCCAGAGATCTTTGGTACCTCGACCCTTTATGGAGGGAAGAAGTTGGTGCTCCTTAGCTAAGGAACACATATGAGCCCCTCGGTGAACAATGAAGGCCGGATCATCCTCATCGACCGCCCTTCGCCCCCTTGTACCATCCGCCATCGAGTCCTACAAACTTGGCAAGGTAAGTCCTTATTCTTTACCCATTAAAATCCAAATCATTATCCAGGAAACCCATGGATTTGGACTCACATTCAAATGAAAAAATCCAATGCCCAACTCCATGTGTCACCTAGGATATATGTTGGGCCCATTAAAGAAAGCAAGGCCCACCTTAAAGGAAGTTGCATGCCATGCCCTAAGTAAGGGAAGTCCATCATCCAAGGACACATTTTGGAAAACAAATGCACTTAAGTGTCATGAGATCAAAGGGATAAGAATCCAACTTCACATGAGAAATCCCTCTCCAAAGTTCATATGTGACCAAGGTTTGGTTCACTTTTCATACCGAGGCCATGATCCTCATTTAAGATGTCCCCATCTTTTTACACATGTACATGGACAAGTGGGGAATGGGAGGGAATTGGGTCCCCAAGAGCAACTCTAGTGCTTCACCTCAATGGATTGAAGGGAGCACATAGCCCACTTGAAGAAACATAAGGACCCATTCATGGGTTAACCATGGGCAACCCTATCTTGATGAAAGTTTTGATTATGAAAGCACAACATGGTGGTTTACCCACAAACATATGAATCAAAGAAGCCAATGGTAAAAAATTGATTCACATAGCCTACATGAAGAACCAAAGTTGGAGGTGTCCATGCAAGGATAAGTTTAGGCAACTTATGTGCACCAATTTCTTTACCAAAAAAGGGAGACCATTTGAGCACAAGAGGGCATGGCTTGATAAGTCACCCAACCATCATGAAAATGGCTAAGAATGGTATACATAGCCCATGTGAAGATCCAAATCCAAAATGCCCCAAAGCATGGGACAAAATTGGGTAACTTATGGGTATCATTCTTTCCCACAAATTGAAAGAAAAATCACTCATCTTTGAGAATGATGGTGGATGACCCACCAAGCACCCCAAGAGAAGTTCAAGGAGCTATGGTTGCATGGATAGCTCACTTGAAGAAGAGTCATCCATTTGAGGTTGGAAACATTAAAAGAAGCTCTTGAGATGCACTTTCCCACAACATGAGAAAATCATTTGAACTTAGTGAGATTGTTGAAACAACTCACTCATGGGACTTGTAGGTGATCAAGTAACCCAAGTCCGCCATCCATCCAAAGAAAAGGCATGAAGGAAAAGAATCCTACATGCACAAAGTGTAGTGGTGCACACATGACTCAAAGAAATACACAAGTTTCAAAGAGGGCCCAAAAGCCCATCTATATGGAGGAATTCTAAGGAATCCACCACACTTTGTGCATAAGGATGTACATCATAATCAAGAGATGGTGGGAGATTTGGGCCACTTGACCATAAAGGCCCAACTAAGAAATCTAGCCCACTTGAGATCCAAGTGAAGAATGGGCTAGTCACCTTTGTCCATACACATGTGAAGAAAGATGGGGCCACCCAAAGTGAGCCCTATGAGCCCAAAACTTGAGGTGGGCCTTACTAATCTCATGGGCCCAAACCTTGAAAAAAAATGAAAAAGAAAAGAAAGCTCCAAGAAAAATGACAAGGACAAGAGAGCATGAGGGGGCCCAAAATGAAGTGTTGGGCTCATCAAATACACCAAGGGCCATGATTTCACTTTGAGCCCATTTGATACACATAAAAAGGGGCCCAACTCCCATGAGAAATGATAGGATATCCTGCCATGCACACTTGATGGACATGGCAAAGTTACCCTCACATACACATGAAGGTGTTAGTGCACTTTTCTGTGGCATACTAGTGCACCTTGTTTGTCAATTACTTAGGTCAGTAGGTCTAGTGTCGGTTGAGCTTAATGAAGACGAAGACCGAAGACTCAAGACGAACCGACTGCATCAAGGAAGAAGAAACAGGTAAAAGTGATGCCTTGGTGTGCCTTGCCTTGACCAAAACCTAACCCATAACCTCTTAGATGACTTGCACCACCTAGGTATACCTTTAGTCATCACCATTAGTCTTAGAACTCCATGAAAAATATGATAAATTAGACTAATTAAAGAGGTGGAAGCTGCTGAAATAAAAAAGGCTCAAACAGCAGTTTCCGATAGGACTACGATCAATCGGATAGGTGCTCCGATAGGACTACGATCGATCGGACAGAAATTCCGATCAATCGGAAATTGTCCCAGAAAAAATTGAAAACTCACTGGACATATTTCCGATCAATCGGACAGTATTCCGATCCATCGGAAGGGGCCGTCCGATCAATCGGACAGTGTTCCGATCAATCGGAATTTCTTCCAGAGACTTCTCTGGATAGATTTTCGATCAATCGGACCTGTCTCCGATCAATCGGACTGGGCTCCGATCAATCGGACACTTTTTCCGATCAATCGGAGATGCACGAATCTGCCCGTTTTTTGACCGTTGGAAGAAAATCTATTTAAGAGGGGGATTCGATTTTTGAGCTAAGAGAGGGAATTTTGAGGAGATAGAAGCCACCATTGCTAGAGATCATTAGAGGCTCTATCCCAAACCTAAAGCAAGTCATTCTCCTTGTGTTTTCATCACAAGTTTGGGCCATTCAATGGCATCTTGAGAATGGACTTGTTCCCTCTTGATTCCTAGGGTTTAGACACCTTGATGATAGTTAAATCCTTTGTCTAAACACTACCTAGGAGTCCATTTAGGTGCATTCCTCTAGGAAACCCATTTCCTACCATTTGTAGAGGTTTCACCATTCCCTAGCACCTTGGGCATCTCCAATGGAGCATCACATGCAAGGTAGCTGATCTTGGAGCTGAAGCCTTGGCAAAGCAACAGCGTCAACGATCAGGGGAGCACAAGGGGAGCTGATTCAAGCACGGGAGAGCGAGAAGAAGCAACCCGAAGCGGCGCTGAACAAGGGGCTCAATCCGACAAGTAGGTTGTCTTGTTAAGAGTCCATCCACTCAATTCCCTGTGGGAGTTGAGTGTAGAGTTTGTTTGACAAACTCGCCCCGGGGTCGTCAGTCGATCCTTGGCCTATTAGTTGGGCCTAAAATCTAGGGACGTCAGCCGTTCCTTGGCACGTCAGTCGGGCCTAAAACATAGTCTCCAAGGGGGAGCCACCAACACGGGTGCAAACGTGTAGGTTGGGAGGAACCTGTAAACTCCCCGGTTGGGTGGATCCGAGTTAAAACACCTTGGTTGGGAGGAACCAGATTTAAACTCCCCAGTGAATGCCGGTGTGCTCAAAGGGGTTGAGTACTTGAACCGGGAGTGGAGTAGACAAGTAGTCGAACCACTATACATCGTTGTGTTTGTGATTGTTCTTGAGCACATTTCTCTTTATGCATTATGTTTAATTGATTAATTATGAATGCTTAGTTAGGAATGTATGCTAGGCACTTGATAGGCACATCCACACTCACAAGATGTACTTTCACTACCTCAAGTAGACTTGAACTTCTTGATCCATCCTCACTCAAGTCTATTTGAGTAGCATAGATTAGGTTCTTCATTAGCTTAATCATTTTATTAATCTATGCTTGTTTAGACTAGGTTGTTTATAGCTGAGGAGTGTGGAAAAAAGAAAAGAAAGAACGTAGTGGAAGCTTGCAATGTCCTTCTCCATGCACCACCTTGAGAAGAGATTGAGATGAAGAAAAGGCCAAAGAGACTTGGGCCCACCTTGACTCCCTTGGAATATCTACAAGGAGAAAAGAAAAGAAACATGAGAAGAGAAAGTGAAGAAGAAAAAGGACAAGAAAGAAAAAAGGAGTGGTCCATACCTTCACCACTCACCAAAAGGGGACCACCTTGCTGTCCCAAAGCTTCACTAAGGCCCACCACTTGAAAAGAGCTAAGGCCCACCACTTAAAAAGAGCAAAGGACCACCAAAAGAAAGAAAGGAACTTGAAGAAAGAGAGAGTATGAGAAAGAGAAGAGAGAGATTGCACGTTGGAGGGGCCAAGGGTGCCCCATGTTATATAGAAAATGGGAGGGCACCCCTTAACCCGACCCATTGGAAAGACCAGTGGGTATAGACGGCTTGGGGGGCACCCAGGGGGCCGTCCGTCCTCCCACTTGGTTGAAACGACCCCTCTCTCCTTGGGAAGAACTCCTCCTTGGGAAGGGTGGTTGCAAGTGAATCTTGTACCTCCATGTAAGACTGAAGTGATGGAAGAGAAGAATGAGAAAAGTAAGGAATCTCACCAAAATCTCATCTTGTGAGAAATTGGAGAGAAATTGGCTTGATGATGTGGAAAAAGCTCCATGAAATTTTAAGAAAAAGGAAAAAGAATTGACTTGGCCAAACAGTGATCTCAACCATCCAAAGTCATGATCTGATGATCTGAACCATTCTAAGAAGAATCCCTGGAACTTTCAACCTTGACTGCTGCCTACTTCACAAAGTTTTGGTTCCGAAGACCTTAAACTACGTCGGGATCAAGATCCTGAGGGATTTTTAATAAAAACCGGTAGCGATCTTGGTCGTTCGAATCAAGATCCGCTGACACCGGACATTTTTCAAAAACAAAAAAAAATGTGTTGCCCTGTTCTGTACATATTTCTGGTCCGAAGACCTTAAACTACGTCAGGATTAAGATCCCGAGAGATTTTCAATAAAAACTGGCATCGGTCTTGGTCGTTCGAATCAAGATCTGATGACTCCGGACATTTTTCTAAAAATAAAAAAAATATATCTATGCATTTCAGGCCTCGCTTTTACAGTTTTGGGTCCGAAGACCTTAAACTACGTCGGGACCAACATCCCGAGAGATTTTTAATAAAAACTGGCATCGATCCCAGCCGTTCGGGCCAAGATCTGATGACCTGAATCATTTCAAAAATAAAAAAAATGGGTTACCCTATCTTGTACAAAGTTTTGGTCCGAAGACCTTAAACTACGTCGGGACCAAAATCCCGAGAGATTTCCAATAAAAACCAGTGTTAATCTTGATTGCTCAAATTGAGATTTAACAGCCTGGAACATTTCAAAAAATCACAAAAGAATGTATTTTCAGCATGTGCATATTTTGGGTCCGAAGACCTTAAACTGCACCGGGATTAATTTCCGGGGGACCTTTCTTGCTTTCAACAAAAAAACGGCATCGGCCTCAACCGCTCGGATCAAGGTTCGATAACCCGGATCATTTTAAAAATACCAAAAATATTTTAATCTTTCCATAAAAACCAGTATCAATCTTGATTACTCGGGTTGAAGTCCGAAACTTTTTCAAAATAAAAAAGAAAAAAAGAGTTTCACCATCAATTTTGACTGCACAAATTTATCTCCAGCGGTTCGAAGACCTAAAACTACACTGAGATTAACTTCTCGGGGGGCTTTCTTTCCCAACCTGTTCCAGACATGGCTGACACTTGATCATACGGGTGTCCGGAGTCTTCTAAACAGGTAAGGGCTGAGGCAGGCAGAACCCAGTGATCCTGTTCGTATTGAACGCACCGTGATAGACAACCTTGATTTGGAAGTCACTGTTGAATCTGACGGATGTTCCCTATTCCTAAAACTCATGAAGGGGATTAAGGTAGTTGGGAGGTGAAGCGCACCCTCACAGAATTGTGAGCAGCATAAGGCCCCAAACTGGATTGACAAAGGGAAATGTGAGGATGTGGCTCATTTTGTGGCCGAAGGAGTCCGTCGGACGATACGTGGTCTATGTGCATTACACATGAGGAACATGCAACTTTGTGGGTGTGTTGACTGAAAACCTTCAAAATCTCCGCATCCGAAAATGTAAAACTACGGCACTTAACTGTGTGAGATTCGTCTTGCTCGCTGACGTAAAATGGATCGGGGTCCTTACCAGTAGTAGAAGCTGAAAATGGATGAAAATTCCATACCTTTCCCTGCATTTCAGAAAAATCAGAAAATACCAAAACATTGCAAAATCACCTTTCAAAAATCACAAAATATTTCCTTCGCTTTCCAAACCAAATATTTTCAAAATCACAAAAATATCTCTTTTGTTTTCAATAACCAATCTCCATCCTGACTACTCAGGAAAGATTCGGACCAAATATTTACAAAGATCACAAAAAAGTCACTATCCCCAGTACTACACTTGTCTCGAACTCCGCTCACTTCACAGTTTGGGATGACAGATCTGATCGCCCGCAAATTGGAATCTTGACCAAAACTGGTGGCCAAGCACCGTCTCGATCGCATCCATTCACAGAAGAACATCTTGAAGTCTGACGACATCCTTCATCCATTCCCATTAGCAAAGAAACAACATCTTGGGATGATGGACCTGATTGACCACGGGTCGGGATCTTGACCAACCCGCTGACCAAACACCCGCATTGAAAAAAAAAAATCCCCAGAGGAGTACAACCCTGCAAACAATAAGCTCAAAGTTCTCTACATCTCCAGCAAAAGCAAAATCATTGAACTGAAAGAGAATGAGCCAAACCGTGCATTCATCATCAAATATGCATCTCCATGCATCCCCATGCATCGCATCAATCATCATGTTTACCTGCTTTCAAAATAAAAGTCGGTTAGCCAAAGACCCCACAGGCATCCCTAGTGGAGGTGAGTGCAAGCCAGATTTCCTTTTCAAAAAGACAAAACAAAAAATATTCCTATTTGCAAATAAAAACCCCACGGAGTATCACTCCCCAGAGTGTGTATCTTTTCAAAATCTAAAAACATTTTCTCAGTAGAGCGTTCGGCCTCCAAAACACCGAGAGATCTTCCATATCTCTGGGTAGGAGTCGACGCAAAAATTAAATAAAATCTGATGCCTTACGGTTTCCCCCGAGATCATCGGATCCAATGCACTCAAAGTATGTCGAACTGAACTCCAGTGTTAGTGCGGTCGTACCACATGCCAAGATGCAAAAAGATGAAAGCCAAAAGGCTCGGTCAAAGAAACCATTTGAACAGGTGGAAACGATGAATTGTAACCCAAGTATCAAAATCAATAGATTGGGTGGAAAGAGTTCCCCCTCACATACCTAGGCGTGGATGCCTGAAGTACGTTGACTAAGTCAAAGTCGGCGTAGTGATCTCCCGTAAGACTACATGGACGCAGGGTAGCTAACCACTTTGACAGTCAAGCGAAACGAGTACTCCTGGAGTGATCCGAAAAAATATCAAATAATTAATCACAGGGTCAGTATCCTCGTGAGACTATGACGGACTCAGAGGTTCTACTGTACCTTTTCGATGTTAGTACTGATCGGGAATGGAAGGGTTACGATTGGGTACCCTAGGTTGCAGTGCATGCAGGGACAATCGCAACGTTTTCTCCAAACTCCTACGGTATGTGCGAGTTATCAATCTCCAAACAATCAACTGACTCAGATACAAGGAAAACAAAGATTTCAAACCACAATCTAGGAAAGAAGGAATTGTAAACCAAGCATCAAAACCAGCAGATCGGGTGGAAAGAGTTCACCCGCACATACATAGGCATGGATGCCTGAAGTACCTTGACTGATTCCAAGTCGGCGTAGTGGACTCCCGTAAGACTATATGGACGTAGGGCAGCTAACCACTTTGACAGTTAAGCAAAACAAGTACTCCTGGAGTGATCCGGGAAAACATCAAACAATCAATCTAAGGGTCGGTAACCTCGTAAGACTATGACGGACGCAGAGGCTCTACCGTACCTTTTCGATGTTAGTACCGATCGGGAATGGAAGGGTTACGATTGGGTACCCAGGTTGCAGCGCATGCAGGGGCAATCGCAACGTTTTCTCCAAACTCCCGCGGTATGTGCAAGTGATCAATTTCCAGACGATCAACTGACGCAGATGCAAAGGCAAGCAAAGACTTCAGACCATGATCTATGAATGACCTGGGTTAGAAGTGGGGTGTCCACTCGCTTTGGCATTCGGTTGCACGCAACCTCTGCCAAAGAGGGGCATATGTAGACACCCCACCTTCGGCTACAATGTTGGTAGAGATAGCTAAATGAATGGAGGACCATACCCTCAAATCCCATGTCCAAACCCAGCCAAACTCACCCTTGTAAGCCCAAATCCATAGCCCAGCTCAAGCTTGAACCCAGTCAACTCACCCCTAAACATCAGCCCAAAAAACCCCCCATAAGAAAAACCAGTCAAAAAATCCTAAAAACGTCAAACTTGGTGAGTCAACCCGCTGAGTCAAACTTGTACGTGAGATTCTTGAGTAGGACTCGGTCCTTGTGTAAGCGTAATGCCCTAGATTTTTTAGATTTATTTGAAAAATTTTGAAAATTCATTTTAATTAATTATCACACATTTACTCTTATTTCAAGAATAACGGATCATCTGTAGGAGATCTGATAGGGTACCCTTTATTAAAGTTGCTTATAATAACCCCATTAACAATGTGGAAGGGTTAAATTCCGTAAAACTAAAAAATTATGATAATTACGAAAATGCCATTAGTTAAATTTAAGTTAACCTGCCGTTTTTAAATATGCTAGTTTACATAAATTATTAAGATGCAAAACCCTAGACTTCTATTTAGCACGTTTTAACTGTACACGTCGAATTTTAGCCCTCAGATCATCCTATAAATGCTCTAATAAAAAATTAGACCCTAGATGGCCCACCCGATCTCGGATCTATCCCATTTTTTGTGTCAATGCCTAAAATCATGAGGCTCACCTGCTGGATGGACTGGATTTCATATATACATCATGGTGGGGCCTATGTGCGTCGCATGCACATTTAGTGCACGGTCAAACCACGTTTGATTGTGCACCACATGACCCAAAATGAAAATTTCCATTTTTCTTCACCCACTGCCACCACTTCCCTCCCTGTTGTCCACTTTGTGGACATTGTTTCGAAGATCTGAACTGTCCATCCTATTTTTAGTTCATCAAAACCCCCTCCTACAAATAAGCTCTTCATTCCATCCTGTATACGGCCCGATCTTTCCTTCCAAATCTACCGTTGGAATCTTACATCTTCCAATTTGGAAATTTTCCTTGCATGAGAAGCTAGGTAAACTTCTAGATGATCCTTAGGATCCCTCTAAGCTAACCAACGTGGAGAATCCCCTTCAAAACTGAGCTTTCTAAACTTTTTGAAGATTTTTCTCTAGAACTTCCTTATGTGCAAGAGACCTATCAAATGGCTGTGGAGTTTCTATTTGTGGACCCCACCTACCTAAATAGACCAATTTAAACCCATCCTAGGTGTCTGATTTTCAGATAAACCATCCATTCAAAACTTGCCATTCTCGTTCTCTCTCTTTCCTATTCTTGCACAAGGATTGTTGTCTGATTGTGGGCCCTATTCCAGAATCCATCACGACCATTTTATGTCCCATCCTCAACACATTCCATATGTGAAACATCTCTCCCATCTATCATGTGTATCTCTTCCAAAATTCACCCAAAAATTCACTTTTACAACTCTATCTTTCATCCGCGCACCTGTAACCGTGTGTAGCTCTTTAAAACCCTAAAATTTGACCCCCTTACATATAAAACCTTTTATCCAGCATAGGAGCTGCCCCAACCACGATTTAGAGAGAGAGAGAGAGAGAGAGAGAGAGAGAGAGAGAGTGAGAGTTTTCTTATTTTTCTAGCAATTAAGCTGGTCTTTACATCCTCTTCTAAGACCATTCTAAGGTGATGATTTTCCTTCAAGCCTTTCATTAATAATGATATGATTATTCTAAGTTTCTTTGTGACATATGACATTATTTTATTTTGAATTGTTGATCCATATAACGTGAAGATTAATGTAGGATTTACAATAATTATCATTATATAATGATGTGATTCCATGTTTGGATTTTTACTAAGAAGCATGTGTATTTTTATCATTTTTGTTAAAATTATACATTAAGTCTCTTGATTTATGTTCTACAAGCGATATTGGCTTTCATGTTGTTATCTGCAATATGTGTGTAAGATTATTATGTGGATATTTAATTAATGTACACTCTTTCTCCCTAAGTTGGTAAATCACTTGAGGTAGAGGGATGGAACCCATGAGGAGTGTCCATGATGGAAAGTTATGTCTTGACTTGACCAAGAGAATGTAATAATTGTTTGCCAAGAGATCCTTACATGTACATAATACTTAGTTGGATTTATATACATTACATGAGTGTTTTAATGAGTTTGGCCATGACGTATAACATTGGCTTCTTGGAACATGATGGAATCATAAAATGGGACAATGAGTGGACAATAATGGTATATAAGTTCTCATGAGCCGGGGTTGGTGCCATGGACACTAAGCCCGAGCTGTCAGCCTATGCTGGGTTGTTTACAACTCTCCATAGTGACTATTAAGTTTTTTCAATATGACTGGATGTGAAATTAGTTAAATAAAGGTGATACCAAAGTCATGCATTCACTTGGCTCCATGTAGGTGTACGAAATTGAGAATAGGTTAGAGCATCCTACTTCTCCTGTACACTGTCACGTGTAAATTTGGGCTATGAGCATCCCGTTTCTCATATGGTCGGGCAAAACTATGGGCTTGTACGTCTCAGGAACCTCTGGTGACTAGTGGCTAGCGTGAAGTCATAACAGAGAGTCTCTCACTTCATGTATTGTGATTCTAGCCAAGGTACCTTAGCAAGAGCATTGCATTCCACGCATTGCATTAATAAGACTTTTTTTTATTGTTTTGTTTTGAATAAAAATATCATTGTGTTGCGTTACTTTGAGTTTTGTTCATTATTATTCTTGATTGTCTTGGAGGGAATATTCCCCACTATGATAGCATTTAAAGCTATCTCAAATACAATTTAGATGATGCAGGTGAAGATTCAGGTATTGAACTCGATTTTCAAGGAGAAGAGTTCGATGGTTCATACTATCACATGACGGATAACGATGTTGGAGAAACTTAGTTGATGTTTTCATTTATTAAATGTTTCTTTTGAGTAGTTGATACATTTATGAAATTGTAATAAGTCTTCAAGAGAAGACATGGTTTGATATTTTAATTAATTAGCATGGATATTGGTTGGTTCCCTTATTTAAACATTGATGATGACGTAGTAAGTTTGATAGAATAAGATGACAATTGTTTCCGCCATTGTGCTTGAATGCTATATTTCATTATTTGACAAATTAGTTATTTCATAAGTTACTTGGAAATTCGACCGTCGTGTTATACACGAGAGTCGAAAATTTCGGGGCATTACAGTAAGATTGTAAGGTTGGGAGGAACCTATTTAAAACTCCTTGGTTATAAGGTGAACCTAATTTAAAACCCTCTAGTGAAATCCGGTGTACTCAAGGGATGAGTACAGCAACCGGGAGCGGAGTAGACAAGTAGTTGAACCACTATACATGCTTGTGTTTGTTATGTATTTGAGCACATTGTTATTTTAGCATTATATATTTAATTTCTTAATTATGAATTCTTGATAGGAATGTATGTTAGGCGCTAGATAACACATTCACACAAAAGATGTATTTTCACCTAGTGTAGACTTGAGCTTATATGATTGGATCTCATATAGTCTACATCAGTTGCATATATTAGGTGCTTGATTAGTTAAATTAATTGTTAATCTATATATTTATACTAGGTTTCTTAATTGCATATCTTAGCTAGTCTATGTGATTTGACCCATTAAGGCTTGGAAGCTGAAGTGTTCTTCCTTACTTATCTTGTATTGTTAGATTAATATAAGTAGGTGAAAAGAATTTTAAAAAAGGTCCTAATCACCTCCCCTCTAGGACTTAGCCATATTTCTAGTAGCTCCACCCAGCTTTCGCATATAGCATAGGGTATCATGTTAGACGATTTGATGTAACTTCAATCGCAACTCGTGTGTTCAACCCGGGAAGAAGGAGATGTACAAGGCTCCTCTTCATATCTTTAGAGTCTTCAGAAGGAGTCCTGAAACTCTGAACTTCGAAAGCAAATGCCAAATGAGGACCCCTCTAAGGGGGGGGGTATTTATAAGCTTCGGGGTGAATGTTGCGTAAAGATCCCTTTAATTTTACAAATTGTTTAATCAGCTCGCATAAAAGAAAACTTGTTTATGCAGGTCACGTAAAAAGGGTCCCTTCTACATCTTTCTTCTTTTATTTCCATTGTTTCTTTCAAATTTTTTTTCATACTTTCTTCTTTCCTTATTCTCTTCATTTTCGTGTCTCAACAATGCCTAAGACTGAGAATATGAAGATTCTTAACCTTAAGATGACTTCTTGATCTGCATATTGAGATTCGAGGTAAAGACCGTTGCTATAGAGAGGGACGATGTTAGGCACCCACTCTACACATACAAGTATACAGTCTCTACTTCACAAAGTAACACTGATTCTGAGGATTGGTTTTGGTTCTTGCACTTTCCATAAATGTTGTGTGTGCTGGATGCAGTGTTGAATGTGTCGATGCTTTGTCAAGTAGTGTTTAGGGTGGTGAACCTACCCTGACTCACTAACTTGACATACGGAGTAACTACCCGACTCAAGCTTTTGATGGACAAGATATGAGAAAGCTTGGTAAGCCTCAGAGCATACACTTGAGTTGACTAGGTGGATGTCATGTATTACATGTTATGAATGAGATGAGCAGGGGGGTTGAGAAGGGAGTAGGTATTACACAGTACTAATGCATACTTGTATGAAGTTGATTAAAGATTATAGTCTTGGGTGGAAGGTAGTGTCGCAATGATCGACTCGAGTGACTTGGTTAAGAATTGGTTGGCACAAGAGACTAAGGCAAAGGGGGTGGCTATTCGCTCACCTCGAGTGTAAGGCTGCGATGTAGTAATAAATCTCGATAAGACCGAGGTCGATCTACAGGGAAAGAGGTAAACAATTCCAAGTACTCTAATAACTAGAATCTAAGAAGTTTAAGAAAGTAGTTTTTCACATGAAATAGGAAAATCTGAAAATAAGAAGAACTAGAGCATCAAGGATCCACTTGTAAGTCCAATGCCAATCCATTCATCCAAGTACAACACAATTAGAATCAAAGTCCTATCTCTCATCTAATTGGAAGATATAACATTCAAGCACAAACAATCCCACTTAAATCTAGAAATCAGATTTCTAGTTTTAATGAAGCACATAGAACTTGAACTTGTAGCCTTCGGAGTAACAACCATGCCTATGGACTATGGCATGCTCAAGGGTTACTACAATTCGAATTCAAACAACCCAATCATGGTAATCTCAGAGGATTGCAAGGAACTCATGTCCGGAGTACGCAAACTCTCACAATTCATCTAAAAATCCAAACTTTATTCAAACTAGAAGTTCAAAATCCAAAATTAAGAAAATGGTACTTGAAATAAAAGAATTAAAGCATTGAAACCAACTACAAATTTCACCTCTAGCTCTAGCTAAGAGGTTAGCTAAGGAAAAACATATTAAAATTAGAACTAGAACTAAGAAAAGGAAGAAAAACTAGCTGTAAGAGGCTAGGACTTGAACTCCTTGCTTCCCACGTCCTTGCTTGATTTGGAATAGAAGAGAGCACTTCCTTTTATAATACAGCAAGAGTACCGCAACATAACAGATTTTGTTTTGCTTCGTATGGCTTAACCAATGGTCGGGTTGTCTTCAAATTTGATTTGTAGCTTCCTTGTATTGTGATCTTCCTCATAAATGATTTAGATTTTCAAGATTATCTTCTGAATGGGCCTACCAATCAGATCAGCGACTGCCTCTCAAAATTGCGCAATTCGGGTACCTTCAGAACCAGTCATCTTGCTTTTAACGCCCCGGAGTGTACAGAAGTCGGATTGATCTCAAATTTTGAACATTGGTAGAAAAATTCCTCCTCTACATGATGAATGGATTAAATTGTCCAAAACAATTTTAGAATGTGGTCCAAAAATTAGAACACTTAGGGCTTTTATAAAATCTGCGCAGTTGGATCTTTCTGGATGGTCCATCTTTCCTCAACTGGTACGATCAAACCACACGTCCTTTTGATTTGAAACTTTGTGGTTATTCATATATTAATGTGGTCTAAAAGATGGTCAAAGTAGATTCTTCATATCATTAATGATGGGTCACCTAGACCGGCTCAGAGTGGAGTAGGCGGAATCTGGAACTTTCTGGACAGTTCGTATTGTTTTGGCCACACGGTCAATCCGTAGCTCCGATCGACACGAAACCACTTGGGTAATTTCAGTGTTGAGCTCCTCTTCGACATGGACGTATTGGATTTTCAAATATCATCAAGATGGGCCCAAAAAATGGGGCCAAAAAACCAGACACGGGAATAGCCTGCTGTTTGGAATATGGAAGTGTGAAATTGCATGGCCGACCGGTCTTGACCGGTCGGACAGGGCTGGCCGACCGGTCTTGACCGGTCGTGACCTGTCTGGTTTAGTCCAGCAAGCTCTGTAGAAGGCTGCCCATGTGGCCGACCGGTCTTGACTGGTCGGACCACTTTTCTGCATTCTTTCTTCTTTCTTTTCTTCTCTCCTTCCTCTCTCTTTGGTTTCTTCTTTCTTTGGCCCACCTTGGGTCTTCATCCAAGGCTCCTAAATGTGTCATTTTGGTCACCAATTGAGCAAAGCTACTCTCATTCCTACAATCACAAAATATGTATTAGATGGGCCATTTAAACATTCAAACCATACATATAATGTGATGTAATATTTATCATGTATACATTGGAGGCTCAACAGTGGCTTGCACCAGGCTAATGCTAGGCTCACTTCTTCACTCTCACTCTCATTAGCGGAGGGATGGCTGGATTAAGTGGCTAAGGGAGGCCAGCCCAAGTCTTTCTGTAAATATTGGCAACTTTGGGGGCAAAGAAATATATGAGATTTTTTTTACCTAGGGTAGGAATTAGGCTTGGAGTTAAGTTCGGGACTGAGTACGGTTGTAAATACAGGCCACAAGAGGAGTAAAGAGGTGTTTTGGCTTGTCTTGAACTTAGTGAGCGCGAAAAGTCAAAGGCTAACATGGATCGACGCCAGTTGTCCAAAGTTGGGAGGAAGTTTTACATTGACTGTTGCTCAGTGTACCATTTCCTCCCCGCTTTGGCGGGGGCTCTCTACTATATGTAGGGATTCCCCAGTTACTGTGCAGTTTGTTCTCTATCTGAGCCTCAATTGGGCTTAAAGATGCAACGAGCCGAGCTCGAGCCGAGCTTTACAAAGCTTGAGCTTGGCTTGATCAGTGGCCCACTGAGCTTGAGCTTGGCTTGGCTTGAGCATTGAGCTAAAAAAATAGCCGCTCAAGCTTGGCTTGCTGGTCGAGCTGATCAAGCTTTGTTCGAGCCAAGCTGATCGAGCTCATCAAGCCAAGCTAAGCCAAGCTCGAGCTTTGTCCTTTTTTTTTATGACAGTCTAACCCAACCCTACTCTACCCAACTAAACCCAACCCACTCGACCCAACCCTACTCGGCTACCCGACCCACTGACTCAGCCCAACCCTACCCGATCCACTGACTCAGCCTAACCCACTCGACCCAACCCTACCTGACGGTCTCGACCCACTGACTCAGCCCAACCCACTTACCCAACCCTACCCAGCTACCCTACCCTACCCAACCCAACCCAACCCAACCCACTCAACCCAAACCCTACCCAACCCAACCAGCTGACCGGACGGGCGACGACCGGACCCAAAAAAACCCAATGGCATTCTGGCATTCTCTATTTCAAAAAAAAAAAAAAAAAAAAAAAACTAAATAAGAAGAAAATAAAATGAAGCCCACCTGGTCTGGTCGCTCGCTGCCTCACTGGGCTGGGGCGTTCGTTGTTGGTGCTAGGTTGGGAGTCCAGACTCGTGGGTCTGGTCGCTCGCCGGCCAGCGACCGCTTACTAACTGGGCTGGGGCGTTCGCTCGCTGTCGCTGGAGGGTGGAGCAAGGAAGCGGGGGGGGGGGGGGGGGGGGGGGGGGGGGCAAGGCAACCGGGCGAGCAAGGGGGTGCGGTGGGTAGGGTTTTTTCTTTTTAAGAGAGAGGGAAATGAGGTGGGGTCGGGCGCTGGGTAAGGTTTTATAACTTAATAACTTATAATTATATTATATATTATATAATATATATAATATATATAAATATTTTTAAACGAGCTCAAGCCGAGCCGAGCTCGAGCCGATCAAGCTTTTTTCGAGTTACAAGCTTCGAGCCAAGCCGAGCGAGCTTTTCGAGCTAGCTCGGCTCGTGTGCAGCTCTAATTGGGCTTGGGCCTTGAGCTTTGGTTATTGGCTCTAATGGGTTTAAAGTGATTTGGGTTAGGCAAGTGGGTTGCCTGGGTGAGTTGACTCAGCGGGTAGACTCGTCGAGTCAGCTCACCAAGTCGACCCATTCATTTAGATTAAGGCTCTAGGATTGGTGGTTTAGGGTATGGATTAAGGATTGGTTTTGGGTTAAGGGTTTAGATAAGGATTAAGGGCTTGGATAAGGGTATGGATTAGGGTTTGGCTTGAGTTAAGGGTTTGGATCACCATTTGTCCCAATCATCTAGTCTTTATTAACTTGTCAGCCTAGGGTGGGGTATTTACAAGTAGGTAATTTCCTTATCATAGACTCTGATCGACCATTCTAACCATCCGTTCTTTGTTTTTACAAAGAAATACCCCCTCATGCTTTGGAAATGTTAGTCCAAAATTAAACAGACTTTGGTTTGAACTATTGAAAATAGATTTTTACTAGATAAATATCATCTATAATTAATATATTATTCATGACACAAGCATAAACGTGGTGAGGTTGATCACCGTCTTCCTCATGGGATAATTATCTTAAATCCACAAGGTTTCCGAGATAGGAATATTTCCTAATAAATTCGAAATAATTTAGTTGATGATAAAAAAATGAAATCACAACTCAAACCTAGAACGGAGTTTTATACTTATAGTCCAACTCAAACACCCTAAAAACATCATATTTATAGACAACCTTTATTCCTACTAAACTTCATAGTTTTCGGTCCAAAATAGTAAGTGTCCAATTTGGCCTGACCATGCTATTCTCTTAAATTTTCTAAGCCTTTGTCATGTTGGGCACAACTTCTATAACTTAAAGGATCAAAAGTTATACTCGAACTAAAACTTGCTATTTATAGTAAAATCGAAAATATACGGGACTTTTGACCATCGATCTGATGGAATCTCATAAATCCGGCGTGGGCAACTAGGCATTGCCGGATTGGTTGGCTTAAGTAGCTTCTCCTATCCGAAATCATATATTATACATCAAAAATCTCATCCTAGTTTGCAAGATATCATTGATTGCAGGTTTTGACGGTCCGAATCGTTTCTGTCTCCGATTGGACTTTCTCTGATCCATCTTCATCATAAATGCATTAACGATCCGCTCTACATCAATTCATAATATGTTAAAAATGAAGTTAGGAGCCCATTTGGGAGCTTGTATTTGGAATGTATTGGAATCAAGGTGATTTTGATTCCTTAGTTATGGTGATATTTGATAGAATGATTGTAATAAGCCTATTGAAATGTATACTCGATAAAAAAAAACAAAAAATAAAAAAAATTCCAAGCCTTAGTGGGCCATAAATGTAAGGATCACAAAAGAGTAGAATGGCTTATGTTTGGACAGTTGAGATCATTCTATTGATGTGATTTTAGTGTTATAGTCCATAATTGGATTGTTTAGGATATCATCAGCATGCCATGTATACAGTGTGTTAGTAGCCTAGCAACAGTTTGTTGCACGCATCACTTCCTCTTTTAAAATTGGAGCCACAAATGCATTTCACTTCCATTTCAAAATATGCCAAAAATGTGTATTTCAAATACCTATGATTCTATTTACCTCCAAGTGCATGGTGAAAAATGATGGATTTGGTGCTAAATCCTCTCAATTACGGTCAAATACAAGAAATGGATTAGAATACCCCATTTTGGGGTGGTTGGTTAATTAGGATGAAGAGGGCATCTGCATGGCAAGCGATAAGTGAATTTGCTTGGCAAGATTGCAAGAATGTAAGAACAAAACGAAAAATATGAAGAAGAATGAGGGACTCGATCGATTGAGGTTACTATGAAAAATGTTACAGGTAGAAAAGAAAAGAAAAGAATAGAAAATGAAGATCCTGAGCCATAAAAGAACCTACACACTCAACTTACACTTTTCTACCTGGAAACGCCACATCGGCTCCAAGGTTCATGTTGAAGTCTTGGCCATCATGATACATAGTAGCATCGCTCATGATGACTTGTTGTTGCATGACCAACACCGAAATGGTGCCACCAAAGAAATCAGATGAGCAGCACAAGTCCCCTATCACCCCTAGCTCTGGGTTCTCACTCCATACAGATGGCCCCCCGACAAGCCACATGGTCGTCCCTTGCCGTCTCCCTACCACCATTAGATCGTAGACATGGTCCATAGACTGTATCACATTAATGGTCTCCTCCACATCCCTCACCAACTCCTCTCTATACACTATCTGCTCATTCCCTATGCTCTTCACCCTGAACTCCTCCACCAAGTCATCGTCAAGCCATCTCTCCCTTGTGCTCTCCCTCCCCTCGTCCTTGGCAAGGAACCTCACCACTGTGAGCATCACTCTCGGGTGCTCACCCATACGGGATGCATATGACAGCGCCTCGCGGTCGTCAGCCCCACCGATGAATATAACACCGATTCGGTATGGTTTAGAGCCTGGGTTGGACCAGGCATACTGTCTGCCAAAGCGGCTCCGATCGACGAGGATCCCAACTGAACATGGGGACTCAGCAAGGATGTTGGGGTTGATGAGTTGGAGAGCATGGTCTACCAGATCCAAACTGCCGTCCACCGACTGCTGCTTGTGGAAGGGGATGATTATGAGGCACACCTTCTTATCAAGAGAAACAGCACAGACGTCATTGTGAATGGTTTTGTAAGGAGCAATGGAGGTGAATGGTTGGATCAAGACACTGCCAGCATAGTGACGCTCGTAGTTGCTGAAGGCGCTGAAGATGGCATTGGAGACAGACGAGACGGTTGACTTCTTGTGGGGCTTGTGGGCTATGAGCATGGGAGTGGCACGGCCCACGAGTTCTACGAGGTGCATGACATAGACACAAATGGGGCTTTCTTGGGTAGCATGGGTGGCTTCTAAGAGGTTGATGATGGCTGGGACGCTTTCTTGGTCATGGATGCAGGTTAGGAGGCGGAGTTCGGTATTGGGCTTGGTGTGTTGGATTGTACGCCGAACATAAGACATGTATGGCCTTGAGTTCATAGTCAGGCTTTTCACCAAGGGTGACACAATGCCGGTTGTAATCAATGTTGATGCTACCAGGAGTGCGTAAGTTTGGCCATCAATTAGCTGCAACAAAAGCACACATGCATATTAACCACCACCATTCAAATCTCAATTTCATTTCTCTACTGCATGTTGATGCTCCTCCTCCTCTTTGGTTACCAATTAAAGAATAACTAGCTTTCCTCGTGGCTATTTTTCAGTATGGGCCGTAGTAAAAATTTTTTTTATTTTTTTATTTTTTTGATTGTTGTAAAACAAAAAGAACGATGTCTCAGGAGTGCAAAAAGTCCTGTTTAGATTTGATGTAGACTAGGAGAATGCAAGACAGAGAAAATTTGTGACATAAGTAGAATGACAACTAACATCAATACAAGACATCACATTTGTTTGTTTTGTTAAAGAAAAGTCATGGAATATGCTTTGCTTTCTGCATTTAATAGTGTTTAAATGGTTTTCCTGAGAAATCTCTTTTCCCTCCAAATTTACATTAGAGGTTAAATCCTTTTTCCATTTGATTTGTTTTTGTTTTTTTTTTTTTTTGAAAACTACTTCCTTGTTGAGGTGAGTTGGGCAAAGCAAAAGCAAACATTTTGCAGTTATATGATCTCTACTTCCTAAACAAATGTAAACTTTTGATCAACACAAAGTGAATGCTCCCCCTAATTTGCACCTAATCCCAACAAGCCATGAAAGTCTTTTAAGGGGAAAAGGGATTTCCCTTGGCCTACTCATGAGGTGGACCACACTTATATGCCAAATTAATGGAGACCCTTGGTTATCATCAATTCCCTCATACATGTATGGTTTTCGATTCCAACAATATAGATGGAAGGAATATCCTTACATGATTGATCGATCATAACGTGGGGCCACACATGCCTCGAGAAAAAAATGACAAATGGCTCCCTCCAAATTCTGCAATACAGATGGTGGTACTGGTGGTGGTCATGCGAGAAATTAGAGAAAAAAAAAAAAAAAAAAAAGACCCAAGTAAAAAAGAAACAAACCGAGTACTTTATCCAGTGTGCATAGGTCAGCATCTCAATGAAGCCTTTGGAGCTGAGAACGAGACCAAGAGAAAGCGCATCCCGGAAAGTCATCTTGCAGGTGATGGCCGAGAAGATGGTCCCGGCTAGTTTAGCTATTCTGCTAACGAAGATGACCAAGAATAATACACCCCAGCTGTACCAGTCAGTGATTGAAAATGATATAAAGCTCTGTCCACACCAAGCAAAGAAGATGGGAAGCAGAACAACCCTCATCATCATCTCAGACTTCTCTACTAGTGTGGACCCAAGAGGAGGACCATCCGGTATGACTAGCCCAAACAAGAGTGGTCCCTGCATTAAACTCAATCCCAACATGTCGGTTGTGAGACCCATGAGAAGGGCCCCCAGCAAGAGGGCCACTACGTACTTCTGCTCCACAGGCCTTCCTTCTGGAGTGTGTCTGATTATCCACAACATAAGGGGATGGATGATGAAGAAACATAAGATGAGCAAACCAAAACTGGAACCTATGTAGTAGAAAAAGCTGGGGGAGTTGGCCCGGCCTGATCTCGTGCTTTCAAGCAAAAGAAGAGAGAGCCATCCAACGACATCGTTAAGCATAGCTGAAGCCAGAGAAAGGCGGCCAAGCTCTGAATTGAGGAGATTGAATTCAGAGAGGAAGGGATAGACATTAGGGAAAGGTGAGATGGAGAGTTGGGAAACAACAGATGCGAGGAAGGGACCTTGTGCCATACTTTTAGATGCATACTTACCCAAAGGGTAAAGAACGCTTGTAACTGCTACACAGGTTACTGCCATTCCTGTCAATGAAATTATAAAAGACTTTCTTCCTTTTCCTATCAATGATGGGTTCATCTTCACTCCAATCAGGAATTGGTGGTAGATTACTCCCAACATTGAAACAGTATTCAAAATAAAAAGGCCTTGGTCCGGGAAAAGGCTGGTCTTCATCAACTTAAACCGACCAAGCACGGCTGGGCCTAGTATTATTCCACCCTGAAATCAATCAATAAATTAGTCAACCAATCAATTAATTTAAAAGAAATCATCTAATTAATGTAATGTAAAAGTGTTTAATTACGATGATTTCGGAGATGATGGCAGGCTGCTTGAAAGGCTTTAGTAGGATCTGAATGGCACGGCTGATGATGAGAATCGCTGAAATCTGCATCAACAAGAGAGGGAGGGAATATGATGATGGTTTCTCCCCAACCCATATACCGTTGGATGTCACCTGAGCAGCCGAATAACAGATGACCGCTGGTAATGACATTGTTTTGGCTTTTTTTTTTTTTTTGGCTATGGCCAGCAAAGTTTAGCAGAAACGCCATTTGTGTCCTCCATTGCTTTAATTCCTTCCCCTCCTCTTAATTTACTTTTTCAATTATCTATTAATAATTAACTTAAAAAAAAAACTAAAGGAAAGAAAAACTAATAATGCAATGATATGTCTGTGTTTATATATATGTATATCATTTAAGAAGAAGAAGAAACAAGAGATACAGAGACAGGGAGGAGATCGATGGCCAGAGGAAAGCCGATGTTGACGGTCCTCCACCGTTGACCCGATTCACATTCTTATGTTTTGTTGACTTCTCCCTTCGTTGGTTGGGGAAACCGATTGTCTGTGTTTCATACATCATGGGCTCTACCATGATGTATGTGTTTCATCCATTTTTACGTATCATTTTATGGTATGAGACAAAAAAAAAAAAAAAAAAACTAGGTAGATCCAAGTTTCAAGTGGACCATATAGTGTTGTTGATTTAATGTCCACCATTAAAAACTTACAGGGGCCACAAAAGTTTTGTATTAAGCTGATATTTGTTTCTTTCTTCATCTGGGTCTGTATGACCTAATCAATAGGTTGGATATCAAATAAAAATTACCGTGGACACTAGCATGTTTTTAATGATGGACATTCAATCACTGCTGGTTTACCGTGGTGTGGTCTATATGAAATTTAGATCTGCCCTCTTTTTTTTCAATGAATTCCTAAAATGATAATGAAAAATGGATGGACGGTATGGATATAACACATACAACGTGGTGGGCCCGCAGAGCACCGAGCTAGTGGCAGCGTCACTGGCCAAACCGTGTCCGGTGGTTGGTGGTTAATTTGTACGGTCCTAAGTAACCCATAGTAAAAGAGACCGGATCCCCACTACAAACTTATCCACCAGACCATAGACATTTTCATGAACAAGCCACTCCGTCCATCTTCTTTAAAAGACCACAACAAGATAGTATCCTTAAAATCAGGGATATCCGAAATTCAGTTCACAAGATGAGCCAGATTTCTCGAATTCAAATAGATTGCTAACTACACCACACATTTTAAGGATATCCGAAATTCAGTTCACAAGATGAGCCAGATTTCTCGAATTCAAATAGATTGCTAACTACACCGCACATCTTTTAACGTGTCCAGCTTTTCTGAAGTCCCACCATGATTTTTGTGTTTTTCTAGATAATTCTCATAGCATGAGCCCAAATTGAAGTAAGAAATCTATTTGCCGTTAGATTTCTGGACGAGGACTACGTTCGCGACCCATTCTGGGTAGTCAACTTCTTTTATGAAATTGACCGTAAGTAGCTTCTCGACTTCAGCCTTGATTGCCATTTGCCTCTCTGCAGTGAAGGCACGTCGGCGCTGATGGACAGGTTTATGCTTCGGGTCGATGTTCAGACGGTGTGCGCGTGATTCTTCTCCAGCATCGTACCGTGTATATGTACAAAACCCTTTGCATGGCTCCTCAACGCCAAGGGTTTGGGGGGCATCTGTTGTAGATAAATTTGGCTATAAGCAGATGATGCTCAAGAGAAATCGCAGTCGCATCCCGAATGCGAGCAGCTCGGCTCGTGCTTGACGAAAGGGGTTGCATTTCAGAGATACGAGCAGCTTGGCTCGTGGTCGTTGAAGGGGTCGCATCCCGAATATGTGAGCAGCTGGGCTCGTGGTCGTTGAAAGGGGTCGCATCCCGAACATGTGAGCAGCTCGGCTCGTGGTCGTTGAAAGGGGTTGCATCCCGAACATGTTAGCAGCTCGGCTCGTGGTCGTTGAAAGGGGTCACATCTCAACATGTGAGCAGCTCTCGAATATGAGCACTCCCGTCATGAGCACTCCCGAATATGAGCACTCCCGAATGTGACCACTCCTGAATATGACCACTCCCATCATGAGCACTCCCGAATATGAGCACTCCCGAATGTGACCACTCCTGAATATGACCACTCCCGTCATGAGCACTCCCGACATATGAGCAGCTCCCATCATGTGAGCAGACTTGGTCTCTGGTCTCTGGTCTCAACATGCGAGCACTCAACCTGGTCTCTGGTCTCTGATCTCAACCTGGTCTCTGGTCTCTGGTCTCTGGCAAGGACGTCCCTCAGCTTGGCAAGAGGCCTGGCCTCATCTGCCTTGGTTTATCCCTCTTGATAAGATACGGATAAAGCTTATCTCACTAATCTAAATAAGATAAGGATAAAGCTTATCTCACTGATCCGGATAAGATAAGGATAAAGCTTATCCCACTGATCTGGATAAGATAATGATTATCCTAACAAGATCCAATTAAATCTCTCCAATAATTATCTATAAAGAGGCCTCCGCACTCTCTCCAGGTATGGAATCGACCACCAGAAAAACTTCAAGAATCTTTCCTTTCAGTATCCGTACTGACTTTGCCATCGGAGGGCCGTAAGCTGGGCCAACCGGCGGCGGTCCTAACCTTTCTTGGTGATTACAGGTTCCCAATCTACACCATTCATCTTTGAGTGGAGATCAGACGACGAAGAATCAAAGTTGGTCCCTGACCAACATCTATTAGCCAATTTTTGGCGATAACACACATTTTAAGGATATCCGAAATTCAGTTCACAAGATGAGCCAGATTTCTCGAATTCAAATAGATTGCTAACTACACCGCACATCTTTTAACGTGTCCAGCTTTTCTGAAGTCCCACCATGATTTTTGTCTTTTTCTAGATAATTCTCATAGCATGAGCCCAAATTGAAGTACATCCAAAGATCAAGTAGATCACACTGCAAAAAGCAGTGGGGATTGATCAAACTACTGATGAAACTTTTAGGGCCAACCGTGAGGCTTATTTTCCATCTCACCTATTCATAAGATCACACATACTTAGATAAAGTTAAAATACAAATATCAACTTGTTTAGAGCCTGTTGTGGCCCCAATAAGTTTTCAACGGCAGCATCAATTCCTACCAATTCCTACAGTTTTTGGTGGTGCGGACCACAATAATTTTGAATCTGTATTATTTTTCAGGATCTTGGAATAATATGAAAAAATTGGTGGACAGTGTGGATCTAAGAAATACAGCATCATGGGGTCCATGTGAATTTCACGTGTCAAGAAATTCCATTGATTGCTACGTAATGCAGGGGTGGATTAGGTGAGAACCCGGCCTCACCCAAGATGGTGGAGACCTTATCACGGGCCCACCTTGATGTGTGTATTTTGTATCCACTCTATTCATCCGTTTTTTTTTCATATTAATTTTGAGCATGGTCTAAAAAATTAAGAAGATCCAATCATTAGGTGGACCATACCGTTGTTAGAGCCTTCAATCTGTGCAGAAACAAGGGTGATTGACCAATCAACCAGCCTCGTCCATCAATCGACCATACCCAAAATGGCACAGCAGGTCTCTAGACAATTTTGGGAGATTTCAACTAATCAAAATCGGGGCTTCGACTGATCGACAATGTTCGAATTTATGGCAAAAATCTCTGGACAGATTTGGGATAGTTAGATCAATCAAATTGTCTGGTCGACCGATCGACAATATGCGCGATTCTGTGTCGTTTAGTTATTTTTCCTGTTATGTTTCTATTTTCGATTTTATAATAATTAACTTAAAAAAACTAAAGGAAAGAATAACTAATAATGCAATGATCTGTCTGTGTTTATATATATGTATATCATTTAAGAAGAAGAAGAAACAAGAGATACAGAGACAGGGAGGAGATTGATGGCCAGAGGAAAGCCGATGTTGACGGTCCTCCACCATTTACCTGATTCACATTCTTATGTTTTGTTGACTTCTCCCTTCGTTGGTTGGGAAAACGGATTGTTTGTGTTTCATACATCATGGGCTCTACCATGATGTATGTGTTTCATCCATTTTTGCATTCATTTTATGGTATGAGACAAAGAAAAGAAAAAAACTTAGGTAGATCAAAGTTTCAAGTGTACCATATAGTGTTGTTGATTTAATGGCCACCATTAAAAACTTACCGGCGCCACAAAAAGTTTTGTATTAAGCTGATATTTGTTTCTTTCTTCATCTGGGTTTGTATGATCGAATCAATAGGTTGGATATCGAATAAACATTACCGTGGACACTAAGATGGTTTTCATGATGGACATTCAATCACTGCTGTTTTCCCGTGGTGTGGTCTATATGAAATTTAGATCTGCCCTCTTTTTTTAAATGAATCCCTAAAATGATAAGTAAAAATGGATGGACGGTATGGATATAACACATACAACGTGGTGGGCCCCTAGAGCACCGAGCTATTGGCAGCGTCACTGGCCAAATCGGGTCCGGTGGTTGGTGGTTAATTTGTACGGTCTTAAGTAACTCATAGTAAAAGAGACCGGATCCCCACTACAAACTTATCCACCAGACCATAGACATTTTCATGACCAAGCCACTCCGTCCATCTTCTCTAAAAGACCACAATAAGATAGTATCCTTAAAATTAGGGATATTTGAAATTCAGTTCACAAGATGAGCTGGATTTCTCGAATTTAAATAGATTGCTAACTACACCACACATCTTTTAACGTGTCCAGCTTTTCTCAAGTCCCACCATGATTTTTGTGTTTTTCTAGATAGTTCTCAGAGCATGAGCCCAAAATGAAGTACATCCAAAGCTCAAATAGATCACACCGTGAAAAGCAGTGGGGATTGATCAAACTACCGTTGAAACTTTTAGGGCCAATCATGAGGCTTATTTTCCATCTCACCGGTTCATAAGATCACACATACTTAAAAAAAGTTAAAATACAAATATCAACTTGATTAGAGCCTGTTGTGGCCCCAAGATGGTTTCAATGGCGGCATCAATTCCTACCAATTCCTACTATTTTTGGTGGTGTGGTCCACATTAATTTTGAATCTGCATTGTTTTTGGGATCTTGGAATAATATGAAAAAATTGGTGGACGGTGTGGATCTAAGAAATACATCATCATGGGGCCCATGTGAATTTCACGCGTCAAGAAATTCCATTGATTGCTACGTGATGCGGGGTGGATTAGGTGAGAACCCGGCCTCACCCAAGATGGTGCAGACCTTATCATGGGCCCACCTTGATGTGTGTATTTTGTATCCACTCTATTCATCCGTTTTTTTTTTCATATTAATTTAGAGCTTGATCCAAAAAATTAAGAAGATCCAATCATCAGGTGGACCATACTGTTGTTCGAGCCTTCAATCTTTGCAGAAACAAGGGTGATTGACCAATCAACTAGCCTCGTCCATCAATCGATCATACCCAGAATGGCACAGCAGGTCTCTAGGCAATTTTGGGAGATTTCGACTAATCAAAATCTGGGCTTCGACTGATCGACAATGTTCGAATTTATGGCAAAAATCTCTAGACAGATTTGGGATAGTTCAATCAATCAAACTGTCGGGTCGACCGATCGACAGTTTGCGCGATTATGTTTTGTTTTGTTATTTTTCCTTTTATGTTTCTTTTTTCGATTTTATAATAATTAACTTAAAAAAAAAATAAATGAAAGAGATACTAATAATGCAATGATATGTCTATGCGTTTATATATATGTATATCATTTAACAAGAAGAAGAAACAAGATATACATAGACAGGGAGAAGATTGATGGCCAGTGGAAAGCCGATGTTGACGGTCCTCCACCGTTGGCCCGAATCACATTCTTATGTTTTGTTGACTTCTCCGTTCGTTGGTTGGGGAAACGGATTGTCTGTGTTTCATACATCATGGGCTCTACCATGATGTATGTGTTTCATCCATTTTTACATATCATTCTATGGTATGAGACAAAAAAAAAAAAAAAAAAAAAAAAAAACAAACTAGGAGATCCAAGTTTCAAGTGGACCATATAGTGTTGTTGATTTAATGTCCACCATTAAAAACTTACAGGAGCCACAAAAGTTTTGTATTAAGCTGATATTTGTTTCTTTCTTCATCTTGGTCTGTATGACCTAATCAATAGGTTGGATATCAAATAAACATTACCGTGGACACTAGCATGTTTTTAATGATGGACATTAAATCACTGCTGGTTTCCCGTGGTGTGGTCTATATGAAATTTAGATCTGCCCACTTTTTTTTGAAAGAATTCCTAAAATGATAAGTAAAAACGGATGGACGGTATGGATATAACACATGCAACGTGGTGGGCCCGCAGAGCACCGAGCAAGTGGCAGCGTCACTATCGTGTCCGGTGGTTGGTGGTTAATTTGTACGGTCCTAAGTAACCCATAGTAAAAGAGACCGGATCCCCACTACAAACTTATCCACCAGACCATAGACATTTTCATGAACAAGCCACTCCATCCATCTTCTTTAAAAGACCACAATAAGATAGTATCCTTAAAATCAGGGATATTCGAAATTCAGTTCACAAGATGAGCCAGATTTCTCGAATTCAAATAGATTGCTAACTACACCGCACATCTTTTAACGTGTCCAGCTTTTCTGAAGCCCCACCATGATTTTTGTGTTTTTCTAGATAATTCTTAGAGCATGAGCCCAAACTGAAGTACATCCAAAGATCAAGTAGATCACACTGCAAGAAGCAGTGGGGATTGATCAAACTACCGTTGAAACTTTTAGGGCCAACCGTGAGGCTTATTTTCCATCTCACCTATTCATAAGATCACACATACTTAGCTAAAGTTAAAATACAAATATCAACTTGTTTAGAGCCTCTTGTGGCCCCAAGAAGTTTTCAACGGTAGCATCAATTCCTACCAATTCCTACTGTTTTTGGTGGTGTGGACCACATTAATTTTAAATCTGCATTCTTTTTCGAGATCTTGGAATAATATGAAAAAATTGGTGGACAGTGTGGATCTAAGAAATATATCAACATGGGGCCCATGTGAATTTCACGTGTCAAGAAATTCCATTGATTGCTACGTGATGCAGGGGTGGATTAGGTGAGAACCCGGCCTCACCCAAGATGGTGCAGACCTTATCATGCGCCCACCTTGATGTGTGTATTTTGTATCCAATCTATTCATCCATTTTTTTTTCATATTAATTTTGAGCATGGTCCAAAAAATTAAGAAGATCCAATCATCAGGTGGACCATACTGTTGTTAGAGACTTCAATCTGTGCAGAAACAAGGGTGATTGACCAATCAACCAGCCTTGTCCATCAATCGACCATACCCAGAATGGCACAGCAGGTCTCTAGACAATTTTGGGAGATTTCGACTAATCAAAATCGGGGCTTCGACTGATCGACAATGTTCGAATTTATGGCAAAAATCTCTGGACAGATTTGGGATAGTTAGATCAATCAAATTGTCTGGTCGACCGATCGACAATATGCGCGATTCTGTGTCGTTTTGTTATTTTTCCTGTTATGTTTCTATTTTCAATTTTATAATAATTAACTTAAAAAAACTAAAGGAAAGAATAACTAATAATGCAATGATCTATCTGTGTTTATATATACGTATATCATTTAAGAAGAAGAAGAAACAAGAGATACAGAGACAGGGAGGAGATTGATGGCCAGAGGAAAGCCGATGTTGACGGTCCTCCACCGTTTACCTGATTCACATTCTTATGTTTTGTTGACTTCTCCCTTTGTTGGTTGGGAAAACGGATTGTTTGTGTTTCATACATCATGGGTTCTACCATGATGTATGTGTTTCATCCATTTTTGCATATCATTTTATGGTATGAGACAAAGAAAAGAAAAAAACTTAGGTAGATCCAAGTTTCAAGTGGACCATATAGTGTTGTTGATTTAATGGCCACCATTAAAAACTTACCGGCACCACAAAAGTTTTGTATTAAGCTGATATTTGTTTCTTTCTTCATCTGGGTTTGTATGATCGAATCAATAGGTTGGATATCGAATAAACATTACCGTGGACACTAGGATGGTTTTAATGATGGACATTCAATCACTGCTGTTTTCCCGTGGTGTGGTCTATATGAAATGTAGATCTGCCCTCTTTTTTTGAATGAATCCCTAAAATGATAAGTAAAAATGGATGGACAGTATGGATATAACACATACACGTGGTGCGCCCCTAGAGCACCGAGCTATTGGCAGCGTCACTGGCCAAACCGGGTCCGATGGTTGGTGGTTAATTTGTACAGTCTTAAGTAACTCATAGTAAAAGAGACCGGATCCCCACTACAAACTTATCCACCAGACCATAGACATTTTCATGACCAAGCCACTCCGTCCATCTTCTTTAAAAGTCCACAATAAGATAGTATCCATAAAATAAGGGATATCCGAAATATAGTTCACAAGATGAGCTGGATTTCTCGAATTTAAATAGATTGCTAACTACACCGCACATCTTTTAACGTGTCCAGCTTTTCTCAAGTCCCACCATGATTTTTGTGTTTTTCTAGATAATTCTCAAAGCATGAGCCCAAAATGATGTGCATCCAAAGCCCAAGTAGATCACACCGCGAAAAGCAGTGGGGATTGATCAATCTACCATTGAAACATTTAAGGCCAATCGTGAGGCTTATTTTCCATCTCACCGGTTCATAAGATCACACATACTTAGAAAAAGTTAAAATACAAATATCAACTTGATTAGAGCCTGATGTGGCCCTAAGATGGTTTCAACGGCGGCATCAATTCCTACCAATTCCTACTATTTTTGGTGGTGTGGTCCACATTAATTTTGAATCTGCATTGTTTTCGGGATCTTGGAATAAATGAAAAAATTTGTGGACGGTGTGGATCTAAGAAATACATCATCATGGGACCCATGTGAATTTCACGCGTCAAGAAATTCCATTGATTTCTACGTGATGCGGGGTGGATTAGGTGAAAACCCGGCCTCACCCAAGATGGTGCAGACCTTATCATGGGCCCACCTTGATGTGTGTATTTTGTATCCAATCTATCATCCGTTTTTTTTTCATATTAATTTTGAGCATGGTCCAAAAAATTAAGATGATCCAATCATCAGGTGGACCATACTGTTGTTCGAGCCTTCAATCTTTGTAGAAATAAGTGTGATTAACCAATCAACCAGCCTCGTCCATCAATCAATCATACCTAGAATGGCACACTAGGTCCACAGACAATTTTGGGAGATTTCGACTAATCGAAATCTGGGCTTCGACTGATCGACAATGTTCGAATTTATTGCAAAAATCTTAAGGCAGATTTGGGATAGTTCAACCAATCAAACTGTCTGGTCGACCGATCGACAGTTTATGTGATTAGGTTTTGTTTTGGTATTTTTCCATTAATGTTTCTATTTTCGATTTTATAATAATTAGCTTAAAAAACTAAATGAAAGAAATACTAACAATGCAATGATATGTCTATGTGTTTATATATATGTATATCATTTAAGAAGAAGAAGAAACAAGAGATATAGAGACAGGGAGGAGATTGATGGCCAGAGGAAAGCCGATGTTGACGGTCCTCCACCGTTGACCCGATTCACATTCTTATGTTTTGTTGACTTCTCCCTTCGTTGGTTGGGGAAACCGATTGTCTGTGTTTCATACATCATGGGCTCTACCATGATGTATGCGTTTCATCCATTTTTACATATCATTTTATGGAATGAGACCAAAAAAAAAAAAAAAAACTAGGTAGATCCAAGTTTCAAGTGGACCATATGCTGTTGTTGATTTAATGTCCACCATTAAAAACTTACAGGGGCCACAAAAGTTTTGTATTAAGCTGATATTTGTTTCTTTCTTCATCTGGGTTTGTATGATTGAATCAATAGGTTGGATATCGAATAAACATTACCGTGGACACTAGGATGGTTTTAATGATGGACATTCAATCACTGCTGTTTTCCCGTGGTGTGGTCTATATGAAATTTAGATCTGCCCTCTTTTTTTGAATGAATCCCTAAAATGATAAGTAAAAATGGATGGACGGTATGGATATAACACATACAATGTGGTGGGCCCGTAGAGTACCGAGCTATTGGCAGCGTCACTGGCCAAACCGGGTCCGGTGGTTGGTGGTTAATTTGTACGGTCTTAAGTAACTCATAGTAAAAGAGACCGGATCCCCACTACAAACTTATCCACCTGACCATAGACATTTTCATGACCAAGCCACTCCGTCCATCTTCTTTAAAAGACTACAATAAGATAATATCCTTAAAATTAGGGATATCCGAAATTCAGTTCACAAGATGAGCCGGATTTCTCAAATTTAAATAGATTGCTAACTACACTGCATTTAAATAGATCTCGAATTTCACAAGATGTCCAGCCTTTCTGATGTCCCACCATGATTTTTGTGTTTTTCTAGATAATTCTCAGAGCATGAGCCCAAAATGAAGTACATCCAAAGCTCAAGTAGATCACACCGCAAAAAGCAGTAGGGATTGATCAAACTACCGTTGAAACTTTTAGGGCCTGCCGTGAGGCTTATTTTCCATCTCACCGGTTCATAGGATCACACATACTTAGAAAAAGTTAAAATACAAATATCAAATTGATTAGAGCCTGTTGTGGCCCCAAGAAGGTTTCAATGGAGCATCAATTCCTACCAATTCCTACTGTTTTTTGGTGGTGTGGTCCACATTAATTTTGAATCCGCATTGTTTTCAGGATCTTGGAATAATATGAAAAAATTGGTGGACGGTGTGGATCTAAGAAATACATCATCATGGGGAACATGTGAATTTCATGCGTCAAGAAATTCCATTGATTGCTACGTGATGCAGGGGTGGATTAGGTGAGAACCCGGCCTCACCCAAGATGGTGCAGACCTTATCATGGGCCAACCTTCATGTGTGTATTTTGTATCCACTCTATTCATCCGCTTTTTTTTCATATTAATTTAGGGCTTGATCCAAAAAATTAAGAAGATCCAATCATCAGGTGGACCATACTGTTGTTCGAGCATTCAATCTTTGCAGAAACAAGGGTGATTGACCAATCAACTAGCCTCGTCCATCAATCGATCATACCCAGAATGGCACAGCAGGTCTCTAGAGAATTTTTGGAGATTCTGACCAACCAAAATCTGGGCTTCGACTGATCGACAATGTTCGAATTTATTGGAAAAATCTTTGGACAGATTTGGGATAGTTCAATCAATCAAACTGTCCGGTCGACCGATCGACAGTTTACGCGATTCTGTTTTGTTTTGTTATTTTTCCTTTTATGTTTCTATTTTCGATTTTATAATAATTAACTTAAAAAAAAACTAAATGAAAGAAATACTAATATTGCAATGATCTGTCTATGTGTTTATATATATGTATATCATTTAAGAAGAAGAAGAAACAAGAGATACATAGACAGGGAGGAGATTGATGGCCAGAGGAAAGCCGATGTTGACGGTCCTCCACCGTTGACCCGATTCACATTCTTATGTTTTGTTGACTTCTCCCTTCGTTGGTTGGGGAAACCGATTGTCTGTGTTTCATACATCATGGGCTCTACCATGATGTATGCGTTTCATCCATTTTTACATATCATTTTATGGAATGAGACCAAAAAAAAAAAAAAAAAAAACTAGGTAGATCCAAGTTTCAAGTGGACCATATGCTGTTGTTGATTTAATGTCCACCATTAAAAACTTACAGGGGCCACAAAAGTTTTGTATTAAGCTGATATTTGTTTCTTTCTTCATCTGGGTTTGTATGATTGAATCAATAGGTTGGATATCGAATAAACATTACCGTGGACACTAGGATGGTTTTAATGATGGACATTCAATCACTGCTGTTTTCCCGTGGTGTGGTCTATATGAAATTTAGATCTGCCCTCTTTTTTTGAATGAATCCCTAAAATGATAAGTAAAAATGGATGGACGGTATGGATATAACACATACAATGTGGTGGGCCCGTAGAGTACCGAGCTATTGGCAGCGTCACTGGCCAAACCGGGTCCGGTGGTTGGTGGTTAATTTGTACGGTCTTAAGTAACTCATAGTAAAAGAGACCGGATCCCCACTACAAACTTATCCACCTGACCATAGACATTTTCATGACCAAGCCACTCCGTCCATCTTCTTTAAAAGACTACAATAAGATAATATCCATAAAATTAGGGATATCCGAAATTCAGTTCACAAGATGAGCCGGATTTCTCAAATTTAAATAGATTGCTAACTACACTGCATTTAAATAGATCTCGAATTTCACAAGATGTCCAGCCTTTCTGATGTCCCACCATGATTTTTGTGTTTTTCTAGATAATTCTCAGAGCATGAGCCCAAAATGAAGTACATCCAAAGCTCAAGTAGATCACACCGCAAAAAGCAGTAGGGATTGATCAAACTACCGTTGAAACTTTTAGGGCCTGCCGTGAGGCTTATTTTCCATCTCACCGGTTCATAGGATCACACATACTTAGAAAAAGTTAAAATACAAATATCAAATTGATTAGAGCCTGTTGTGGCCCCAAGAAGGTTTCAATGGAGCATCAATTCCTACCAATTCCTACTTTTTTTTGGTGGTGTGGTCCACATTAATTTTGAATCCGCATTGTTTTCAGGATCTTGGAATAATATGAAAAAATTGGTGGACGGTGTGGATCTAAGAAATACATCATCATGGGGAACATGTGAATTTCATGCGTCAAGAAATTCCATTGATTGCTACGTGATGCAGGGGTGGATTAGGTGAGAACCTGGCCTCACCCAAGATGGTGCAGACCTTATCATGGGCCAACCTTGATGTGTGTATTTTGTATCCACTCTATTCATCCGCTTTTTTTTCATATTAATTTAGGGCTTGATCCAAAAAATTAAGAAGATCCAATCATCAGGTGGACCATACTGTTGTTCGAGCATTCAATCTTTGCAGAAACAAGGGTGATTGACCAATCAACTAGCCTCGTCCATCAATCGATCATACCCAGAATGGCACAGCAGGTCTCTAGAGAATTTTTGGAGATTCTGACCAACCAAAATCTGGGCTTCGACTGATCGACAATGTTCGAATTTATTGGAAAAATCTTTGGACAGATTTGGGATAGTTCAATCAATCAAACTGTCCGGTCGACCGATCGACAGTTTACGCGATTCTGTTTTGTTTTGTTATTTTTCCTTTTATGTTTCTATTTTCGATTTTATAATAATTAACTTAAAAAAAAAACTAAATGAAAGAAATACTAATATTGCAATGATCTGTCTATGTGTTTATATATATGTATATCATTTAAAAAGAAGAAGAAACAAGAGATACATAGACAGGGAGGAGATTGATGGCCAGAGGAAAGCCGATGTTGACGGTCCTCCACCGTTGACTCGATTCACATTCTTATGTTTTGTTGACTTCTCCCTTCGTTGGTTGGGGAAACCGATTGTCTGTGTTTCATACATCATGGGCTCTACCATGATGTATGCGTTTCATCCATTTTTACATATCATTTTATGGAATGAGACCAAAAAAAAAAAAAAAAAAAACTAGGTAGATCCAAGTTTCAAGTGGACCATATGCTGTTGTTGATTTAATGTCCACCATTAAAAACTTACAGGGGCCACAAAAGTTTTGTATTAAGCTGATATTTGTTCCTTTCTTCATCTGGGTTTGTATGATTGAATCGATAGGTTGGATATCGAATAAACATTACCATGGACACTAGGATGGTTTTAATGATGGACATTCAATCACTGCTGTTTTCCCGTGGTGTGGTCTATATGAAATTTAGATCTGCCCTCTTTTTTTGAATGAATCCCTAAAATGATAAGTAAAAATGGATGGACGGTATGGATATAACACATACAATGTGGTGGGCCCGTAGAGTACCGAGCTATTGGCAGCGTCACTGGCCAAACCGGGTCCGGTGGTTGGTGGTTAATTTGTACGGTCTTAAGTAACTCATAGTAAAAGAGACCGGATCCCCACTACAAACTTATCCACCTGACCATAGACATTTTCATGACCAAGCCACTCCGTCCATCTTCTTTAAAAGACTACAATAAGATAATATCCTTAAAATTAGGGATATCCGAAATTCAGTTCACAAGATGAGCCAGATTTCTCAAATTTAAATAGATTGCTAACTACACTGCATTTAAATAGATCTCGAATTTCACAAGATGTCCAGCCTTTCTGATGTCCCACCATGATTTTTGTGTTTTTCTAGATAATTCTCAGAGCATGAGCCCAAAATGAAGTACATCCAAAGCTCAAGTAGATCACACCGCAAAAAGCAGTAGGGATTGATCAAACTACCGTTGAAACTTTTAGGGCCTGCCGTGAGGCTTATTTTCCATCTCACCGGTTCATAGGATCACACATACTTAGAAAAAGTTAAAATACAAATATCAAATTGATTAGAGCCTGTTGTGGCCCCAAGAAGGTTTCAATGGAGCATCAATTCCTACCAATTCCTACTTTTTTTGGTGGTGTGGTCCACATTAATTTTGAATCCGCATTGTTTTCAGGATCTTGGAATAATATGAAAAAATTGGTGGACGGTGTGGATCTAAGAAATACATCATCATGGGGAACATGTGAATTTCATGCGTCAAGAAATTCCATTGATTGCTACGTGATGCAGGGGTGGATTAGGTGAGAACCTGGCCTCACCCAAGATGGTGCAGACCTTACCATGGGCCAACCTTGATGTGTGTATTTTGTATCCACTCTATTCATCCGCTTTTTTTTCATATTAATTTAGGGCTTGATCCAAAAATTAAGAAGATCCAATCATCAGGTGGACCATACTGTTGTTCGAGCATTCAATCTTTGCAGAAACAAGGGTGATTGACCAATCAACTAGCCTCGTCCATCAATCGATCATACCCAGAATGGCACAGCAGGTCTCCAGAGAATTTTTGGAGATTCTGACCAACCAAAATCTGGGCTTCGACTGATCGACAATGTTCGAATTTATTGGAAAAATCTTTGGACAGATTTGGGATAGTTCAATCAATCAAACTGTCCGGTCGACCGATCGACAGTTTACGCGATTCTGTTTTGTTTTGTTATTTTTCCTTTTATGTTTCTATTTTCGATTTTATAATAATTAACTTTAAAAAAAAAACTAAATGTAAGAAATACTAATATTGCAATGATCTGTCTATGTGTTTATATATATGTATATCATTTAAGAAGAAGAAGAAACAAGAGATACATAGACAGGGACGAGATTGATGGCCAGAGGAAAGCCGATGTTGACGGTCCTCCACCGTTGACCCGATTCACATTCTTATGTTTTGTTGACTTCTCCCTTCGTTGGTTGGGGAAACCGATTGTCTGTGTTTCATACATCATGGGCTCTACCATGATGTATGCGTTTCATCCATTTTTACATATCATTTTATGGAATGAGACCAAAAAAAAAAAAAAAAAAAAACTAGGTAGATCCAAGTTTCAAGTGGACCATATGCTGTTGTTGATTTAATGTCCACCATTAAAAACTTACAGGGGCCACAAAAGTTTTGTATTAAGCTGATATTTGTTTCTTTCTTCATCTGGGTTTGTATGATTGAATCGATAGGTTGGATATCGAATAAACATTACCATGGACACTAGGATGGTTTTAATGATGGACATTCAATCACTGCTGTTTTCCCGTGGTGTGGTCTATATGAAATTTAGATCTGCCCTCTTTTTTTGAATGAATCCCTAAAATGATAAGTAAAAATGGATGGACGGTATGGATATAACACATACAATGTGGTGGGCCCGTAGAGTACCGAGCTATTGGCAGCGTCACTGGCCAAACCGGGTCCGGTGGTTGGTGGTTAATTTGTACGGTCTTAAGTAACTCATAGTAAAAGAGACCGGATCCCCACTACAAACTTATCCACCTGACCATAGACATTTTCATGACCAAGCCACTCCGTCCATCTTCTTTAAAAGACTACAATAAGATAATATCCTTAAAATTAGGGATATCCGAAATTCAGTTCACAAGATGAGCCGGATTTCTCAAATTTAAATAGATTGCTAACTACACTGCATTTAAATAGATCTCGAATTTCACAAGATGTCCAGCCTTTCTGATGTCCCACCATGATTTTTGTGTTTTTCTAGATAATTCTCAGAGCATGAGCCCAAAATGAAGTACATCCAAAGCTCAAGTAGATCACACCGCAAAAAGGAGTAGGGATTGATCAAACTACCGTTGAAACTTTTAGGGCCTGCCGTGAGGCTTATTTTCCATCTCACCGGTTCATAGGATCACACATACTTAGAAAAAGTTAAAATACAAATATCAAATTGATTAGAGCCTGTTGTGGCCCCAAGAAGGTTTCAATGGAGCATCAATTCCTACCAATTCCTACTGTTTTTTGGTGGTGTGGTCCACATTAATTTTGAATCCGCATTGTTTTCAGGATCTTGGAATAATATGAAAAAATTGGTGGACGGTGTGGATCTAAGAAATACATCATCATGGGGAACATGTGAATTTCATGCGTCAAGAAATTCCATTGATTGCTACGTGATGCAGGGGTGGATTAGGTGAGAACCCGGCCTCACCCAAGATGGTGCAGACCTTATCATGGGCCAACCTTCATGTGTGTATTTTGTATCCACTCTATTCATCCGCTTTTTTTTTCATATTAATTTAGGGCTTGATCCAAAAAATTAAGAAGATCCAATCATCAGGTGGACCATACTGTTGTTCGAGCATTCAATCTTTGCAGAAACAAGGGTGATTGACCAATCAACTAGCCTCGTCCATCAATCGATCATACCCAGAATGGCACAGCAGGTCTCTAGAGAATTTTTGGAGATTCTGACCAACCAAAATCTGGGCTTCGACTGATCGACAATGTTCGAATTTATTGGAAAAATCTTTGGACAGATTTGGGATAGTTCAATCAATCAAACTGTCCGGTCGACCGATCGACAGTTTACGCGATTCTGTTTTGTTTTGTTATTTTTCCTTTTATGTCTCTATTTTCGATTTTATAATAATTAACTTAAAAAAAAAACTAAATGAAAGAAATACTAATATTGCAATGATCTGTCTATGTGTTTATATATATGTATATCATTTAAGAAGAAGAAGAAACAAGAGATACATAGACAGGGAGGAGATTGATGGCCAGAGGAAAGCCGATGTTGACGGTCCTCCACCGTTGACCCGATTCACATTCTTATGTTTTGTTGACTTCTCCCTTCGTTGGTTGGGGAAACCGATTGTCTGTGTTTCATACATCATGGGCTCTACCATGATGTATGCGTTTCATCCATTTTTACATATCATTTTATGGAATGAGACCAAAAAAAAAAAAAAAAAAACTAGGTAGATCCAAGTTTCAAGTGGACCATATGCTGTTGTTGATTTAATGTCCACCATTAAAAACTTACAGGGGCCACAAAAGTTTTGTATTAAGCTGATATTTGTTTCTTTCTTCATCTGGGTTTGTATGATTGAATCAATAGGTTGGATATCGAATAAACATTACCGTGGACACTAGGATGGTTTTAATGATGGACATTCAATCACTGCTGTTTTCCCGTGGTGTGGTCTATATGAAATTTAGATCTGCCCTCTTTTTTTGAATGAATCCCTAAAATGATAAGTAAAAATGGATGGACGGTATGGATATAACACATACAATGTGGTGGGCCCGTAGAGTACCGAGCTATTGACAGCGTCACTGGCCAAACCGGGTCCGGTGGTTGGTGGTTAATTTGTACGGTCTTAAGTAACTCATAGTAAAAGAGACCGGATCCCCACTACAAACTTATCCACCTGACCATAGACATTTTCATGACCAAGCCACTCCGTCCATCTTCTTTAAAAGACTACAATAAGATAATATCCTTAAAATTAGGGATATCCGAAATTCAGTTCACAAGATGAGCCGGATTTCTCAAATTTAAATAGATTGCTAACTACACTGCATTTAAATAGATCTCGAATTTCACAAGATGTCCAGCCTTTCTGATGTCCCACCATGATTTTTGTGTTTTTCTAGATAATTCTCAGAGCATGAGCCCAAAATGAAGTACATCCAAAGCTCAAGTAGATCACACCGCAAAAAGCAGTAGGGATTGATCAAACTACCGTTGAAACTTTTAGGGCCTGCCGTGAGGCTTATTTTCCATCTCACCGGTTCATAGGATCACACATACTTAGAAAAAGTTAAAATACAAATATCAAATTGATTAGAGCCTGTTGTGGCCCCAAGAAGGTTTCAATGGAGCATCAATTCCTACCAATTCCTACTGTTTTTTGGTGGTGTGGTCCACATTAATTTTGAATCCGCATTGTTTTCAGGATCTTGGAATAATATGAAAAAATTGGTGGACGGTGTGGATCTAAGAAATACATCATCATGGGGAACATGTGAATTTCATGCGTCAAGAAATTCCATTGATTGCTACGTGATGCAGGGGTGGATTAGGTGAGAACCCGGCCTCACCCAAGATGGTGCAGACCTTATCATGGGCCAACCTTCATGTGTGTATTTTGTATCCACTCTATTCATCCGCTTTTTTTTTCATATTAATTTAGGGCTTGATCCAAAAAATTAAGAAGATCCAATCATCAGGTGGACCATACTGTTGTTCGAGCATTCAATCTTTGCAGAAACAAGGGTGATTGACCAATCAACTAGCCTCGTCCATCAATCGATCATACCCAGAATGGCACAGCAGGTCTCTAGAGAATTTTTGGAGATTCTGACCAACCAAAATCTGGGCTTCGACTGATCGACAATGTTCGAATTTATTGGAAAAATCTTTGGACAGATTTGGGATAGTTCAATCAATCAAACTGTCCGGTCGACCGATCGACAGTTTACGCGATTCTGTTTTGTTTTGTTATTTTTCCTTTTATGTTTCTATTTTCGATTTTATAATAATTAACTTAAAAAAAAACTAAATGAAAGAAATACTAATATTGCAATGATCTGTCTATGTGTTTATATATATGTATATCATTTAAGAAGAAGAAGAAACAAGAGATACATAGACAGGGAGGAGATTGATGGCCAGAGGAAAGCCGATGTTGACGGTCCTCCACCGTTGACCCGATTCACATTCTAATGTTTTGTTGACTTCTCCCTTCGTTGGTTGGGGAAACCGATTGTCTGTGTTTCATACATCATGGGCTCTACCATGATGTATGCGTTTCATCCATTTTTACATATCATTTTATGGAATGAGACCAAAAAAAAAAAAAAAAAAACTAGGTAGATCCAAGTTTCAAGTGGACCATATGCTGTTGTTGATTTAATGTCCACCATTAAAAACTTACAGGGGCCACAAAAGTTTTGTATTAAGCTGATATTTGTTTCTTTCTTCATCTGGGTTTGTATGATTGAATCAATAGGTTGGATATCGAATAAACATTACCGTGGACACTAGGATGGTTTTAATGATGGACATTCAATCACTGATGTTTTCCCGTGGTGTGGTCTATATGAAATTTAGATCTGCCCTCTTTTTTTGAATGAATCCCTAAAATGATAAGTAAAAATGGATGGACGGTATGGATATAACACATACAATGTGGTGGGCCCGTAGAGTACCGAGCTATTGGCAGCGTCACTGGCCAAACCGGGTCCGGTGGTTGGTGGTTAATTTGTACGGTCTTAAGTAACTCATAGTAAAAGAGACCGGATCCCCACTACAAACTTATCCACCTGACCATAGACATTTTCATGACCAAGCCACTCCGTCCATCTTCTTTAAAAGACTACAATAAGATAATATCCTTAAAATTAGGGATATCCGAAATTCAGTTCACAAGATGAGCCGGATTTCTCAAATTTAAATAGATTGCTAACTACACTGCATTTAAATAGATCTCGAATTTCACAAGATGTCCAGCCTTTCTGATGTCCCACCATGATTTTTGTGTTTTTCTAGATAATTCTCAGAGCATGAGCCCAAAATGAAGTACATCCAAAGCTCAAGTAGATCACACCGCAAAAAGCAGTAGGGATTGATCAAACTACCGTTGAAACTTTTAGGGCCTGCCGTGAGGCTTATTTTCCATCTCACCGGTTCATAGGATCACACATACTTAGAAAAAGTTAAAATACAAATATCAAATTGATTAGAGCCTGTTGTGGCCCCAAGAAGGTTTCAATGGAGCATCAATTCCTACCAATTCCTACTGTTTTTTGGTGGTGTGGTCCACATTAATTTTGAATCCGCATTGTTTTCAGGATCTTGGAATAATATGAAAAAATTGGAGGACGGTGTGGATCTAAGAAATACATCATCATGGGGAACATGTGAATTTCATGCGTCAAGAAATTCCATTGATTGCTACGTGATGCAGGGGTGGATTAGGTGAGAACCCGGCCTCACCCAAGATGGTGCAGACCTTATCATGGGCCAACCTTCATGTGTGTATTTTGTATCCACTCTATTCATCCGCTTTTTTTTCATATTAATTTAGGGCTTGATCCAAAAAATTAAGAAGATCCAATCATCAGGTGGACCATACTGTTGTTCGAGCATTCAATCTTTGCAGAAACAAGGGTGATTGACCAATCAACTAGCCTCGTCCATCAATCGATCATACCCAGAATGGCACAGCAGGTCTCTAGAGAATTTTTGGAGATTCTGACCAACCAAAATCTGGGCTTCGACTGATCAACAATGTTCGAATTTATTGGAAAAATCTTTGGACAGATTTGGGATAGTTCAATCAATCAAACTGTCCGGTCGACTGATCGACAGTTTACGCGATTCTGTTTTGTTTTGTTATTTTTCCTTTTATGTTTCTATTTTCGATTTTATAATAATTAACTTAAAAAAAAAACTAAATGAAAGAAATACTAATATTGCAATGATCTGTCTATGTGTTTATATATATGTATATCATTTAAGAAGAAGAAGAAACAAGAGATACATAGACAGGGAGGAGATTGATGGCCAGAGGAGAGCCGATGTTGACGGTCCTCCACCGTTGACCCGATTCACATTCTTATGTTTTGTTGACTTCTCCCTTCGTTGGTTGGGGAAACCAATTGTCTGTGTTTCATACATCATGGGCTCTACCATGATGTATGCGTTTCATCCATTTTTACATATCATTTTATGGAATGAGACCAAAAAAAAAAAAAAAAAAAACTAGGTAGATCCAAGTTTCAAGTGGACCATATGCTGTTGTTGATTTAATGTCCACCATTAAAAACTTACAGGGGCCACAAAAGTTTTGTATTAAGCTGATATTTGTTTCTTTCTTCATCTGGGTTTGTATGATTGAATCCATAGGTTGGATATCGAATAAACATTACCGTGGACACTAGGATGGTTTTAATGATGGACATTCAATCACTGCTGTTTTCCCGTGGTGTGGTCTATATGAAATTTAGATCTGCCCTCTTTTTTTGAATGAATCCCTAAAATGATAAGTAAAAATGGATGGACGGTATGGATATAACACATACAATGTGGTGGGCCCGTAGAGTACCGAGCTATTGGCAGCGTCACTGGCCAAACCGGGTCCGGTGGTTGGTGGTTAATTTGTACGGTCTTAAGTAACTCATAGTAAAAGAGACCGGATCCCCACTACAAACTTATCCACCTGACCATAGACATTTTCATGACCAAGCCACTCCGTCCATCTTCTTTAAAAGACTACAATAAGATAATTTCCTTAAAATTAGAGATATCCGAAATTCAGTTCACAAGATGAGCCGGATTTCTCAAATTTAAATAGATTGCTAACTACACTGCATTTAAATAGATCTCGAATTTCACAAGATGTCCAGCCTTTCTGATGTCCCACCATGATTTTTGTGTTTTTCTAGATAATTCTCAGAGCATGAGCCCAAAATGAAGTACATCCAAAGCTCAAGTAGATCACACCGCAAAAAGCAGTAGGGATTGATCAAACTACCGTTGAAACTTTTAGGGCCTGCCGTGAGGCTTATTTTCCATCTCACCGGTTCATAGGATCACACATACTTAGAAAAAGTTAAAATACAAATATCAAATTGATTAGAGCCTGTTGTGGCCCCAAGAAGGTTTCAATGGAGCATCAATTCCTACCAATTCCTACTGTTTTTTGGTGGTGTGGTCCACATTAATTTTGAATCCGCATTGTTTTCAGGATCTTGGAATAATATGAAAAAATTGGTGGACGGTGTGGATCTAAGAAATACATCATCATGGGGAACATGTGAATTTCATGCGTCAAGAAATTCCATTGATTGCTACGTGATGCAGGGGTGGATTAGGTGAGAACCCGGCCTCACCCAAGATGGTGCAGACCTTATCATGGGCCAACCTTCATGTGTGTATTTTGTATCCACTCTATTCATCCGCTTTTTTTTCATATTAATTTAGGGCTTGATCCAAAAAATTAAGAAGATCCAATCATCAGGTGGACCATACTGTTGTTCGAGCATTCAATCTTTGCAGAAACAAGGGTGATTGACCAATCAACTAGACTCGTCCATCAATCGATCATACCCAGAATGGCACAGCAGGTCTCTAGAGAATTTTTGGAGATTCTGACCAACCAAAATCTGGGCTTCGACTGATCGACAATGTTCGAATTTATTGGAAAAATCTTTGGACAGATTTGGGATAGTTCAATCAATCAAACTGTCCGGTCGACCGATCGACAGTTTACGCGATTCTGTTTTGTTTTGTTATTTTTCTTTTTATGTTTCTATTTTTGATTTTATAATAATTAACTTAAAAAAAAACTAAATGAAAGAAATACTAATATTGCAATGATCTGTCTATGTGTTTATATATATGTATATCATTTAACAAGAAGAAGAAACAAGAGATACATAGACAGGGAGGAGATTGATGGCCAGAGGAAAGCCGATGTTGACGGTCCTCCACCGTTGACCCGATTCACATTCTTATGTTTTGTTGACTTCTCCCTTCGTTGGTTGGGGAAACCGATTGTCTGTGTTTCATACATCATGGGCTCTACCATGATGTATGCGTTTCATCCATTTTTACATATCATTTTATGGAATGAGACCAAAAAAAAAAAAAAAAAAAACTAGGTAGATCCAAGTTTCAAGTGGACCATATGCTGTTGTTGATTTAATGTCCACCATTAAAAACTTACAGGGGCCACAAAAGTTTTGTATTAAGCTGATATTTGTTTCTTTCTTCATCTGGGTTTGTATGATTGAATCCATAGGTTGGATATCGAATAAACATTACCGTGGACACTAGGATGGTTTTAATGATGGACATTCAATCACTGCTGTTTTCCCGTGGTGTGGTCTATATGAAATTTAGATCTGCCCTCTTTTTTTGAATGAATCCCTAAAATGATAAGTAAAAATGGATGGACGGTATGGATATAACACATACAATGTGGTGGGCCCGTAGAGTACCGAGCTATTGGCAGCGTCACTGGCCAAACCGGGTCCGGTGGTTGGTGGTTAATTTGTACGGTCTTAAGTAACTCATAGTAAAAGAGACCGGATCCCCACTACAAACTTATCCACCTGACCATAGACATTTTCATGACCAAGCCACTCCGTCCATCTTCTTTAAAAGACTACAATAAGATAATATCCTTAAAATTAGGGATATCCGAAATTCAGTTCACAAGATGAGCCGGATTTCTCAAATTTAAATAGATTGCTAACTACACTGCATTTAAATAGATCTCGGATTTCACAAGATGTCCAGCTTTTCTGATGTCCCACCATGATTTTTGTGTTTTTCTAGATAATTCTCAGAGCATGAGCCCAAAATGAAGTACATCCAAAGCTCAAGTAGATCACACCGCAAAAAGCAGTAGGGATTGATCAAACTACCGTTGAAACTTTTAGGGCCTGCCGTGAGGCTTATTTTCCATCTCACCGGTTCATAGGATCACACATACTTAGAAAAAGTTAAAATACAAATATCAAATTGATTAGAGCCTGTTGTGGCCCCGAGAAGGTTTCAATGGAGCATCAATTCCTACCAATTCCTACTGTTTTTTGGTGGTGTGGTCCACATTAATTTTGAATCCGCATTGTTTTCAGGATCTTGGAATAATATGAAAAAATTGGTGGACGGTGTGGATCTAAGAAATACATCATCATGGGGAACATGTGAATTTCATGCGTCAAGAAATTCCATTGATTGCTACGTGATGCAGGGGTGGATTAGGTGAGAACCCGGCCTCACCCAAGATGGTGCAGACCTTATCATGGGCCAACCTTGATGTGTGTATTTTGTATCCACTCTATTCATCCGCTTTTTTTTCATATTAATTTAGGGCTTGATCCAAAAAATTAAGAAGATCCAATCATCAGGTGGACCATACTGTTGTTCGAGCATTCAATCTTTGCAGAAACAAGGGTGATTGATCAATCAACTAGCCTCGTCCATCAATCGATCATACCCAGAATGGCACAGCAGGTCTCTAGAGAATTTTTGGAGATTCTGACCAACCAAAATCTGGGCTTCGACTGATCGACAATGTTCGAATTTATTGGAAAAATCTTTGGACAGATTTGGGATAGTTCAATCAATCAAACTGTCCGGTCGACAGATCGACAGTTTACGCGATTCTGTTTTGTTTTGTTATTTTTCCTTTTATGTTTCTATTTTCGATTTTATAATAATTAACTTAAAAAAAAAACTAAATGAAAGAAATACTAATATTGCAATGATCTGTCTATGTGTTTATATATATGTATATCATTTAAGAAGAAGAAGAAACAAGAGATACATAGACAGGGAGAAGATTGATGGCCAGTGGAAAGCCGATGTTGACGGTCCTCCACCGTTGACCCGATTCACATTCTTATGTTTTGTTGACTTCTCCCTTCGTTGGTTGGGAAACCGATTGTCTGTGTTTCATACATCATGGGCTTTACCATGATGTATGTGTTTCATCCATTTTTACATATCATTTTATGGTATTTGACAAAAAAAAAAAAAAAAAAACTAGGTAGATCCAAGTTTCAAGTGGACCATATAGTGTTGTTGATTTAATGTCCACCATTAAAAACTTACCGGGGCCACAAAAGTTTTGTATTAAGCTGATATTTGTTTCTTTCTTCATCTGGGTCTGTATGACCTAATCAATAGGTTGGATATCAAATAAACATTACTGTGGACACTAGGATGTTTTCAATGATGGACATTCAATCACTGCTGTTTTCCCGTGGTGTGGTCTATATGAAATTTAGATCTGCCCTCTTTTTTTGAATGAATCCCTAAAATGATAAGTAAAAATGGATGGACGCTATGGATATAACACATACAACGTGGTGGGCCTGCAGAGTACCGAGCTAGTGGCAGCGTCACTGGCCAAACCGCGTCCGGTGGTTGGTGGTTAATTTGTACGGTCCTAAGTAACCCATAGTAAAAGAGACTGGATCCCCACTACAAACTTATCCACCTGACCATAGACATTTTCATGACCAAGCCACTCCGTCCATCTTCTTTAAAAGACTACAATAAGATAGTATCCTTAAAATTAGGGATATCCGAAATTTAGTTCACAAGATGAGCTGGATTTCTCGAATTTAAATAGATTGCAAACTACACCACACGTCTTTTAACGTGTTCAGCTTTTCTGAAGGCCCACCACGATTTTTGTGTTTTCCTAGATAATTCTCAGAGCGTGAACCCAAAATGAAGTACATCCAAAGATCAAGTAGATCACACCGCAAAAAGCAGTGGGGATTGATCAAACTACCGTTGAAACTTTTAGGGCCAACCGTCAAGCTTATTTTCCATCTCACCCATTCATAAGAACACACATACTTAGAAAAAGTTAAAATACAAATATCAACTTGATTAGAGCCTGTTGTGGCCCCAAGAAGGTTTCAACGGCAGTATCAATTCCTACCAATTCCTACTGTTTTTTGGTGGTGTAGTCCACATTAATTTTGAATCCGCATTGTTTTCGGGACCTTGGAATTATATGAAAAAATTGGTGGACGGTGTGGATCTAAGAAATACATCATCATGGGGCCCATGTGAATTTCACGCGTCAAGAAATTCCATTGATTGCAACGTGATGCAGGGGTGGATTAGGTGAGAACCCGGCCTCACCCATGATGGTGCAGACCTTATCAAGGGCCCACCTTGATGTGTGTATTTTGTATCCACTCTATTCATCCATTTTTTCAATATTTATTTAGTGCTTCATCCAAAAAATTAAGAATATCCAATCATTAGGTGGACCATACTGTTGTTCGAGCCTTCAATCTTTGCAGAAACAAGGGTGATTGACCAATCAACCAGCCTCGTCTATCAATCGATCATACCCAGAATGGCACAGCAGGTCTCTAGACAATTTTGGGAGATTTCTACTAATCGAAATCTGGGCTTCGACTGATCGACAATTTTTGAATTTATGGCAAAAATCTCAGGACAGATTTGGGATAGTTCAATCAATTAAACTGTCTAGTCGACCGATCGACAGTTTGCGCGATTCTGTTTTGTTTCGCTATTTTTCCTTTTATGTTTCTATTTTCAATTTTATAATAATTAACTTTAAAAAAACTAAATGAAAGAAATACTAATATTGCAATTATCTGTCGATGTTTATATATATATATATATATATGTATATCATTTAAGAAGAAGAAGTAACAAGAGATACATAGACAGGGAGAAGATTGATGGCTAGTGGAATGACAATGTTGACGGTCCTCAACCGTTGACCCGATTCACATTCTTATGTTTTGTTGACTTCTCCCTTCGTTGGTTGGGGAAACGGATTGTCTGTGTTTCATACATCATGGGCTCTACCATGATGTATGTGTTTCATCCATTTTTACATATCATTTTATGGTATGAGACAAAAAAAAAAAAAAAAAAAAAAACTAGGAAGATCCAAATTTCAAGTGGACCATATAGTGTTGTTGATTTAATGTCCACCATTAAAAACTTACTAGGGCCTCAAAAGTTTTGTATTAAGCTGATATTTGTTTCTTTCTTCATCTGGGTCTGTATGTACAGACCTAATCAATAGGTTGGATATCAAATAAACATTACCGTGGACACTTGCATGTTTTTAATGATGGACATTCAATCACTCCTGTTTTCCCGTGGTGTGGTCTATATGAAATTTAGATCTCCCCTCTTTTTTTGAAAGGATCTCCAAAATGATAAGTAAAAATGGATGGACGGTATGGATATAACACATACAACGTGGTGGGCCAGCAGAGCACCGAGCTAGTGGCAGCGACATTGGCCAAACCTGCGTCCGGTGGTTGGTGGTTAATTTGTATGGTCCTAAGTAGCCCATAGTAAAAGAGACCGAATCCCCACTACAAACTTATCCACTAGACCATAGACATTTTCATGACCAAGCCACTCCGTCCATCTTCTTTAAAAGACTACAATAAGATAGTATCCTTAAAATTAGGGATATCCGAAATTCAGTTCACAAGATGAGCTGGATTTCTCGAATTTAAATAGATTGCTAACTACACTGCATGTCTTTTAACGTGTTCAGCTTTTCTGAAGGCCCACCACGATTTTTGTGTTTTCCTAGATAATTCCCAGAGCGTGAGCCCAAAATGAAGTACATCCAAAGCTCAAGTAGATCACACCGCAAAAAGCAGTGGGGATTGATCAAACTACTGTTGAAACTTTTAGGGCCAACCGTCAAGCTTATTTTCCATCTCACCCATTCATAAGAACACACATACTTAGAAAAAGTTAAAATACAAATATCAACTTGATTAGAGCCTGTTGTGGCCCCAAGAAGGTTTCAACGGCAGTATCAATTCCTACCAATTCCTACTGTTTTTTGGTGGTGTGGTCCACATTAATTTTGAATCCGCATTGTTTTCGGGATCTTGGAATTATATGAAAACATTGGTGGACGGTGTGGATCTAAGAAATACATCATCATGGGGCCCATGTGAATTTCACGCGTCAAGAAATTCCATTGATTGCAACGTGATGCAGGGGTGGATTAGGTGAGAACCCGGCCTCACCCATGATGGTGCAGACCTTATCAAGGGCCCACCTTGATGTGTGTATTTTGTATCCACTCTATTCATCCATTTTTTTCCATATTTATTTAGTGCTTCATCCAAAAAATTAAGAATATCCAATCATTAGGTGGACCATACTGTTGTTCGAGCCTTCAATCTTTGCAGAAACAAGGGTGATTGACCAATCAACCAGCCTCGTCTATCAATCGATCATACCCAGAATGGCACAGCAGGTCTCTAGACAATTTTGGGAGATTTCGACTAATCGAAATCTGGGCTTCGACTGATCGACAATTTTTGAATTTATGGCAAAAATCTCAGGACAGATTTGGGATAGTTCAATCAATCAAACTGTCTGGTCGACCGATCGACAGTTTGCGCGATTCTGTTTTGTTTTGCTATTTTTCCTTTTATGTTTCTACTTTCAATTTTATAATAATTAACTTAAAAAAAAAAAACTAAATGAAAGAAATACTAATATTGCAATGATCTGTCGATGTGTTTATATATATATGTATATCATTTAAGAAGAAGAAGAAACAAGAGATACATAGACAGGGAGAAGATTGATGGCCAGTGGAAAGCCGATGTTGACGGTCCTCCACCGTTGACCCGATTCACATTCTTATGTTTTGTTGACTTCTCCCTTCGTTGGTTGGGGAAACGGATTGTCTGTGTTTCATACATCATGGGCTCTACCATGATGTATGTGTTTCATCCATTTTTACATATCATTTTATGGTATGAAAAAAAAAAAAAAAAAAACTAGGTAGATCCAAGTTTCAAGTGGACCATATAGTGTTGTTGATTTAATGTCCACCATTAAAAACTTACTAGGGCCTCAAAAGTTTTGTATTAAGCTGATATTTGTTTCTTTCTTCATCTGGGTCTGTATGTACAGACCTAATCAATAGGTTGGATATCAAATAAACATTACCGTGGACACTTGCATGTTTTTAATGATGGACATTCAATCACTCCTGTTTTCCCGTGGTGTGGTCTATATGAAATTTAGATCTCCCCTCTTTTTTTTGAAAGGATATCCAAAATGATAAGTAAAAATGGGTGGACGGTATGGATATAACACATACAACGTGGTGGGCCAGCAGAGCACCGAGCTAGTGGCAACGACATTGGCCAAACCGCGTCTAGTGGTTGGTGGTTAATTTGTATGGTCCTAAGTAGCCCATAGTAAAAGAGACCGAATCCCCACTACAAACTTAACCAGACCATAGACATTCTCATTACCAAGCCACTCCGTCCATCTACATTAAAAGACCACAATAAGATAGTATCCTTAAAATCAGGGATATCCGAAATTTAGTTCACAAGATGAGCCGGATTTCTCAAATTCAAAAAGATTGCTAATTACACCGCACATCTTTTAACATGTCCAGCTTTTCTGAAGTCCCACGATGACTTTTGTGTATTTCTAGATAATTCTCAGAGCATGAGACCAAAATGAAGTACATCCATAGCTCAAGTAGATCACACCGCAAAAAGTAGCAGGGATTGATCAAATGACCGTTGAAACTTTTAGGGCCTACCGTGAGGCTTATTTTCCATCTCACCTGTTCATAAGATCACACATACTTAGATAAAGTTAAAATACAAATATCAACTTGATTAGAGCCTGTTGTGGCCCCAAGAAGTTTTCAACGGCAGCATCAATTCCTACCAATTCCTACTGTTTTTGGTGGAGTGGTCCACATTAATTTTGAATCTGCATTGTTTTCGGGATCTTGGAATAACATGAAAAAATTGGTGGACGGTGTGGATCTAAGAAATACATCATCATGGGGCCCATGTGAATTTCACGCGTCAAGAAATTCCATTGATTGCTACGTGATGCAGGGGTGGATTAGGTGAGAACCCGGCCTCACCCAAGATGGTGCAGACCTTATCATGGGCCCACCTTGATGTGTGTAGTTTGTATCCACTCTATTCATCCATTTTTTTTTCATATTAATTTAGAGCTTGATCCAAAAAATTAAGAAGATCCAATCATCAGGTGGACCATACTGTTGTTCGAGCCTTCAATCTTTGCAGAAACAGGGGTGATTGACCAGTCAACTAGCCTCGTCCATCAATCGATCATACCCAGAATGGCACAGCAGGTCTCTAGACAATTTTGGGAGATTTCGACTAATCAAAATCTGGGCTTCGATTGATCAACAATGTTCGAATTTATGGCAAAAATCCCTAGAGAGATTTTGGATAGTTCAATCAATCAAACTGTCTGGTCGAACGATCGACAGTTTGCGCGATTATGTTTTGTTTTGTTATTTTTCCTTTTATGTTTCTATTTTCGATTTTATAATAATTAACTTAAAAAAAAACTAAATGAAAGAAATACTAATAATGCAATGATCTGTCGATGTGTTTATATATATGTATATCATTTAAGAAGAAGAAGAAACAAGAGATACATAGATAGGGAGAAGATTGATGGCCAGTGGAAAGCCGATGTTGACGGTCCTCCACCGTTGACCCGATTCCCATTCTTATGTTTTGTTGACTTCTCCCTTCATTGGTTGGGGAAACGGATTGTCTGTGTTTCATACATCATGGGCTCTACCATGATGTATGTGTTTCATCCATTTTTACATATCATTTTATGGTATGAGACAAAAAAAAAAAAAAAAAAAAAAAAACTAGGTAGATCCAAGTTTCAAGTGGACCATATAGTGTTGTTGATTTAATGTCCACCATTAAAAACTTACAGGGGCCACAAAAGTTTTGTATTAAGCTGATATTTATTTCTTTCTTCATGTAGGTCTATATGACCTTATCAATAGGTTGGATATCAAATAAACATTACCGTCGAGACTAGCATGTTTTTAATGATGGACATTCAATCACTGCTGTTTTCTTGTGGTGTGGTCTGTATGAAATTTAGATCTCCCCTCTTTTTTTTGAAAGGATCTCTAAAATGATAAGTAAAAATGGATGGACGGTATGGATGTAACACATACAACGTGGTGGGCCAGCAGAGCACCGAGCTAGTGGCAGCGACACCAGCCAAACCGCGTCCGGTGGTTGGTGGTTAATTTGTACGGTCCTAAGTAACCCATAGTAAAAGAGACCGAATCCCCACTACAAACTTATCCACTAGACCATAGACATTCTCATGACCAAGCCACTCCGTCCATCTACATTAAAAGACCACAATAAGATAGTATCCTTAAAATCAGGGATATCCGAAATTTAGTTCACAAGATGAGACGGATTTCTCAAATTCAAATAGATTGCTAACTACACCGCACATTTTAAGGATATCCGAAATTCAGTTCACAAGATGAGCCAGATTTCTCGAATTCAAATAGATTGCTAACTACACCGCACGTCTTTTAACGTGTCCTGTTTTTCTGAAGTCCCACCACGATTTTTGTGTTTTTCTAGATAATTCTCAGAGCATGAGACCAAAATGAAGTACATCCATAGCTTAAGTAGATCACACCGCAAAAAGTAGTGAGGATTGATCAAACGACCGTTGAAACTTTTAGGGCCTACCGTGAGGCTTATTTTCCATCTCACCTATTCATAAGATCACACATACTTAGATAAAGTTAAAATACAAATATCAACTTGATTAGAGCCTGTTGTGGGCCCAAGAAGTTTTCAACGGCAGCATCATTTCCTACCAATTCCTACTATTTTTGGTGGAGTGGTCCACATTAATTTTGAATCTGCATTGTTTTCGGGATCTTGGAATAATATGAAAAAATTAGTGGACGGTGTGGATCTAAGAAATACATCATCATGGGGCCCATGTGAATTTCACGCGTCAAGAAATTCCATTGATTACTATGTGATGCAGGGGTGGATTAGGTGAGAACCCGGCCTCACCCAAGATTGTGGAACCTTATCATGGGCCCACCTTGATGTGTGTATTTTGTATCCACTCTATTCATCCATTTTTTTTCATATTAATTTAGACCTTGTTCCAAGAAATTAAGAAGATCCAATCATCAGGTGGACCATAATGTTGCTCGAGCCTTCAATCTTTGCAGAAACAAGGGTGATTGACCAATCAACTAGCCTTGTCCATCAATCGATCGTACCCAGAATGGCACAGCAGGTCTCTAGACAATTTAGGGAGATTTCGACTAATCAAAATCTGGGCTTCAACTGATCAACAATTTTTGAATTTATGGCAAAAATCTCTAGACAGATTTGGGATAGTTCAATCAATCAAACTGTCTGGCCGACCGATCGACAGTTTGCACGATTCTGTTTTGTTTTGTTATTTTCCTTTTATGTTTCTATTTTCAATTTTATAATAATTAACTTAAAAAAAAACTAAATGAAAGAAAAACGAATAATGCAATGATATGTCTATTTGTTTATATGTATGTATATCATTTAAGAAGAAGAAGAAACAAGAGACGCATTGACAGGGAGGAGATTAATGGCCAGAGGATAGCCAATGTTGACGGTCCTCCACCGTTGAGCCTATTCACATTTTTATGTTTTGTTGACTTCTCCCTTCATTGGTTGGAGAAACAGAATGTTTGTGTTTCATACATCATGGGCTCTACCATGATGTATGTGTTTCATCCATTTTTTGCATATCATTTTATGGTTTGAGACAAAAAAAAAAAAAAAAAAAACTAGGCAGATCCAAGTTTCAAGTGGACCATATAGTGTTGTTGATTTAATGTCCACCATTAAAAACTTACTGAGGCCACAAAAGTTTTGTATTAAGCTGATATTTGTTTCTTTCTTCATCTGGGTCTGTATGACCTAATCAATAGGTTGGATATCAAATAAACATTACCGTGGACACTAGGATGTTTTTAATGATGGACATTCAATCACTACTGTTTTCCCTTGGTGTGATCTATATGAAATTTAGATTTGCACTCTTTTTCTTTAGTGAATCCCTATAATGATAAGTAAAAATGGATGGACGATATGGATATAACACATACAACATGTTGGGCTTGCTGAGCACCGATCTAGTGGCAGCGTCACTGGCCAAACCGCATCCGGTGGTTGGTGGTTAATTTGTATGGTTCTAAGTAACCCATAGTAAAAGAGACCGGATCCCCACTACAAACTTATCCACCAGACCATAGACATTTTCATGACCAATCCACTTCGTCCACCTTCTTTAAAAGATCAGAATAAGATAGTATCCTTAAAATCAGGGATGTCTAAAATTCTGTTCAAGAGATGAGCCGGATTTCTCGAATTCAAATAGATTGCTAACTATACCGCACATCTTTTCATGTGTCCAGCTTTTCTGAAGTCCCACTTTGATTTTTGTGTTTTTCTAGATAATTCTCAGAGCATGAGCCCAAAATGAAGTACATCCAAAGCTCAAGTAGATCACACCATAAAAAGCAGTGGGGATTGATCAAACTACCGTTGAAACTTTTAGGGCCTACCGTGAGGCTTATTTTCCATCTCACCTGTTCATAAGATCACACATACTTAGATAAAGTTAATATACAAATATCAACTAGATTAGCGCCTGTTGTGGCCCCAAGAAATTTTCAACGGCAGCATCAATTCCTACCAATTCCTACTATTTTTGGTGGTGTTGTCCACATTAATTTTAAATCTGCATTGTTTTCGAGATCTTGGAATAATATGAAAAAATTGGTGGACGGTGTGGATCTAAGAAATACATCATCATGGTGCCCATGTGAATTTCACGCGTCAAGAAATTCCATTGATCACTACGTGATGCAGGGGTGCATTAGGTGAGAACCTGGCCTCACCCAAGATGGTACAGACCTTATCATGGGCCCACCTTGATGTGTGTATTTTGTATCCACTCTATTCATCTGTGTTTTTTCATATTAATTTAGAGCACGATCTAAAAAGTTAAGAAGATCCAATCATCAGGTGGACCATATTGTTGTTCGAGCCTTCAATCTGTGCAGAAAGAAGGGTGATTGACCAATCAACCAACCTCGTCCATCAATCGACCATACCCAGAATGGCACGGCAGGTCTCTAGACAATTTTGGGAGATTTCGACTAATCAAAATCTAGGCTTCGACTGATCGACAATGCTCGAAATTGTGGCAAAAATCTCTAGATAGATTTGGGATAGTAAATCAATCAAACTGTCTGGTTGACTGATCAACCGTTTGCTTGATTCTGTGTTGTTTTGTTATTTTTCCTTCTATGTTTCTATTTTTGATTTTATAATAATTAACTTTAAAAAAACTAAATGAAAGAAATACTAATAATGCAATGATCTGTCTATGTGTTTATATATATATATATATATATATATATATATATATATATATATATATATATATATATATATATATATATCATTTAAGAAGAAGAAGAAGAAAGAAGAGATACAGAGACAGGGAGGAGATTAATGGTCAGAGGAAAGCCGATGTTGACAGTCCTCCACGGCTGACCTGATTCACATTCTTATGTTTTGTTGACTTCTCCCTTCGTAGGTTGGGGAAACAGAATGTCTGTGTTACATACATCATGGGCTCTACCATGATGTATGTGTTTCATCCATTTTTACATATCACTTTATGGTATGAGACAAAAAAAAAAAAAAAAAAAAAAAAAAAAGAAACTAGGTAGATCCATGTTCCAAGTGGACCATATAGTGTTGCTGATTTAATGTCCACCATTAAAAACTTACCGGGGCCACAAAAGTTTTGTATTAAGCTGATATTTGTTTCTTTCTTCATCTGGGTTTGTATGATCGAATCAATAGGTTGGATATCGAATAAACATTACCGTGGACACTAGGATGGTTTTAATGATGGACATTCAATCACTGCTGTTTTCCCGTGGTGTGGTCTATATGAAATTTAGATCTGCCCTCTTTTTTTGAATGAATCCCTAAAATGATAAGTAAAAATGGATGGACGGTATGGATATAACACATACAACGTGGTGGGCCCACAGAGCACCTAGCTAGTGCCAGCGTCACTAGCCAAACTGCGTCTGGTGGTTGGTGGTTAATTTGTACGGTCCTAAGTAACCCATAGTAAAAGAGACCGGATCCCCACTACAAACTTATCCACCAGACCATAGACATTTTCATGACCAAGCCACTCCGTCCATCTTCTTTAAAAGACCACAATAAGATAGTATCCTTAAAATCAGGGATATCCGAAATTTAGTTCACAAGATTAGCCGGATTTCTTGAATTCAAAAAGATTGCTAACTACACCGCGTATCTTTTAACGTGTCCAGCTTTTCTGAAGTACCACCATGATTTTTATGTTTTTCTAGATAATTCTCAGAGCATGAGCCCAAAATGAAGTACATCCAAAGCTCAAGTAGATCACACCACAAAAAGTAGTGGGGATTGATCAAACTACCGTTGAAACTTTTAGGGCCAACCGTGAGGCTTATTTTCCATCACACCTGTTCATAAGATCATGCATACTTAGATAAAGTTAAAATAAAAATATCAACCTGATTAGAGCCTGTTGTGGCCCCAAGCAGTTTTCAACGGCAGCATCAATTCCTACCAATTCCTACTGTTTTTGGTGGTGTGGTCCACATTAATTTTCAATCTGCATTGTTTTCGGGATCTTGGAATAATATGAAAAAATTGGTGGACGGTGTGGATCTAAGAAATACATCATCATGGGGCCCATGTGAATTTCACGCGTCAAGAATTTCCAGTGATTGCTACGTGATGCAGGGGTGCATTAGGTGAGAACCCGGCCTCACCCAAGATGGTGCAGACCTTATCATGGGCCCACCTTGATGTGTGTATTTTGTATCCACTCTATTCATCCATTTTTTTTCGTATTAATTTAGAGCATGATCTAAAAAATTAAGAAGATCCAATCATCAGGTGGACCATACTATTGTTAGAGCCTTCAATCTGTGCAGAAACAAGGGTGATTGACCAATCAACCAGCCAAAATGAAGTACATCCAAAGCTCAAGTAGGTCACACCGCAAAAAGCAGTGGGGATTGATCAAACTACCATTGAAACTTTTAGGGCCAACCATGAGGCTTATTTTCCATCTCACCTGTTCATAAGATCACACATACTTAGATAAAGTTAAAATACAAATATCAACTTGATTAGAGATGAACGGATGAAGGTAGGATGGGATAGTTATAAAATCATTGCAAAGTGAGGTTTCTGCATCACAGATCCTTATAATGGCCAAGTCATCTTGCATGAGAAGTCCCTTACGAGGTATAAAGCCTTCTCGAGCATCTAACCGTCTGATGTTCACAGGCCTTGTCAATTTTATGGAGTGGAGTGATGGACTTCGCTTCCCGAGAGATTGCTCATCGCCACCTTAGAAGACAATGGAAAAAAGTAGAAGATGGGTGAATTTAAGAAAATGATTTTTCTCATGTCGATGTGTGACCCTCACACGCCTTATCCGATTCATTTCTTCGAGAAGATCTGTCAAAGGTTCCATCATTTAAGTATGTCTATGATGTGGGAGACTCTAAATTTCCGCACACGAGGACTATTGAATAGCTGTATCAGTTATGAGCCATGGGCGAAGGAGATTCTGATCCACCACGAGGATGTGTTGAGAGAGATTGGGCTTTATCATACCATCAACGCAACTTTCGATTTCTTTCATCGGGATCCGATGATACTTAGGGGTTTCTTAAATTTTTGGAGTTCTATTACCAATTCTTTCCATCTTCCTCACGGGGAGATGAGCATAACTCTATGGGATCTTCGGATGATGGCGGGCTTGCCTATCCGTGGTGGGTATTACCATGAGTACATTCCTTCCGATGAAGAGTTATCCTCCTATAGACGTGAAGGTCGTAAAAAAGCTTACCATTTTGAGGCGTGTCTGGAGTTGTTCAACGAATTGCAACAGTTCAATAATATTTCAAAGATACATTATGAAGACTGGCTGGTCTACTTCAGTCATGGCATGCAGTAAGTCTTTGTAGGATGTTTCTTTCTTTCTTTCGTGAGATGGATTTCTTCAGCTGTGTAGTTTCTCATGTAGGGTTCTCTTTTCTCTCTCCAACATCGATTACAAGAAGGATGGGGTCAACTCTAAGGGTCAAAGAGACATGTGAAAGCGATTCCTGTGTAAGTTTCCCTGCCTAAACACATTGTCTCACGCTTGTGAGTCGGCGAGTTTCTTAGCGTACTGGTTGTCTGCAGTAGCGCTCCCCAGTTCTAAGGGTGTGGATGATATTAGGGTTTCTTGTTTCATCAAGGCCGGTGCTCTTGCCAATAGTCGACATCTTTCTCTAGCATCGCCTGTGCTATGTAGCATATATAGAGCGTTCGGTTACGTCGCCAGTAATCCTAACAAGCCTGCGAAGGGAATTGACGCAGCTTATTGTCCGTGAAATTACTTCTGCGGCTGGTTAGGCATCTACTTCCTATGGGTGTATGATATGGGGCTTCATTCATATTTCCTTCCCGACTGTGCTCCTCTTTTCAGATTCATGGGAGCCAAGATGGTGGCTCAGACACTTGAGTAGGTGTCCTCGAAGATGCACAGCGGAGATGAGATCAACTTTTACCATTTCCCTATTTTCTAATGCCGATGAAGATCTCGAAGTTGTCGATGATAAACATTTGATCAACTTTACTGATAGAGAGTTCTTGATATTTATTCGGACTGCTTCTCTTCCGTTTCATGAGAATATGGAGTTCTGGCGTGAGCCTTATTACCCGAGTAGGTTTGCCCAACAATTCGAATACGATCAAGGCATTCCATCAACACTGCCAGATGTAACGAGAACGGAACGGGCGTATGGTATGGGTCCTATTCACTGGGTATGGATGTGGGATCAGCTTCTGCTCACGTGAACTAGTGCGAGATTCGTGTTGCCCGGTGGTTATCGACATTCCGCCAATTCATATGGCTGGATGAGATGATGGTGCACCAACATGCGCGAGTTCGGAGCACCAACCCTATCGATTTTCCTCTTTATATCTCTCCTCCAAGGTTAACAGAAATTCCCAAGAATGGTCTCGGCTATATACATGAACAACGAGAGGCAGTCGAGACCTCTGGTACTAGTCACGTAACTTCTTTAAGCGCGCCAATTACTCGTAGGAAAGATGATAGAGCGTTGGACGAATGACACAACTTTGGGGTGCCTTTATGAAGGCATCAACAAGAGGTTGAACCTGTACGTCCTCCAACACAGAGAGGTGGTGAAGCCGAGAGTGGGCTATTGATGGGTAAACCAGGTTTTGTAGTTGAAGAAGTGCCAAGTGATGGTGGTGATTTGCCAGAAACTGTTCTTCCGGTAACTGAGGAGAATGAGCCCATGGAGGGCATGCCAGGGGTTAGTCGTTCCGACGTATTTGTTGACGATCCTCCATTAGGTCGTTTGAGAGATCGATTAAGAGTAAAGATAAAGCTTGCATCGACAATACGTCCGTTCACACCTAAGAAGCTCCTAAAAATAGCAGAGGAGTTGTATATCATAAAGTGGGGGCAGTTTGGATCCATCACTATAGAGAGATCCTTTAAAAGTAGCAGGTGACGATATAGAAGGCGGAGCTGTTGTTGATAGCCACGAAGAGGGTGAGCTCTGGCTTGATGTTGCAGAGGGGATCAATGATGAAGGAGGTAGGACTGCTGATGATGGCCGCGATGAGGGTGAATTTCGGCTTAATGTTGTAGAGGAGAATAATGTTGAAGGTGATCTTGAAGTTGATAGTGACTAAGTGACAATCCTCATTGATGATTCGGGGTTACAGCTCAGAGATGAACCTGTCGATTACTGGGAGGCAGGTTGCACCAATGATCACAGCAAGAACGATGCTATCGTAGATTATTATGACAATGACACTGGTGATGAGGGCACAAGCGATGACGAACATGTTGTTGAAATCGAGATCGAAGCGTAGCTTCATGATGACATTGAAGTCCAACGCCTTTCTGAACCCTTATGTTCTATTCATCGAACTGCCAAGACATCGACCATGGGGCCGTAGATGAGCGTACATCCATGTTCACCTATTCGCATGGATGATGCTGAAGAGTCTACTCTGGGACCTTAGATATGCGAGGAGGATATTGAACCTCCTTTGGTCATCGCGTCGAGTTGTTCAATGCAAAAAGATTGTTCTGCTGTCTTGGGAATTGTAGATACATCACATTCCGCTGCAGTTGAAGTTGAACCCGACATCTCACAATTACAAGGTAAGAACTGTAGCTGTGATTATGCTTCGTTATACTTCATCGTTTTGATTTCTCGTGTAATTGTGCTAACCATTTTCTTTTCATTTTATTTCTGTAGGACCTGTTGAGTTGACGCCTGCTCCTACAACTTCCGCCGCATCGTCTCTGGTCGCGATTGTTAAACTGCCAGGCGAAGCTTTGTAACCAATTATTGATGCTGGGACATGCGTTGCTGAGCCTTCGGGGCCTGCTATAGATCTTCCCGTTCTTAGTATGATTTCTTCATAACTCATATTGAATTATATCTTGTGGTTTTACTTTCATGTTTGTTGATGTATCACTTATTTATCTTGTCTTTTCTACTTATAGTTGCTGTTGGTTCTGGCATTGTTGTGTTGCAATATTGGACATCTCTATTTTCGATCACTTAGATTGTTTTGGGTAGAGTATGTTGAAAGGTCTATTGTCCAGTATTGCGAAGGCATTAGCTAATCCATGCAAATGACATATGTTGTGTAACACCTCAGAAATTTAGTATACGAGTAGGTGGATTGAATTTCGAGGATGAAATTTTGTGTAAGGGTGGTAGAATGTAATACCCTGAAAATTCGGGCACACAAGTAAATACACGAGTGCGTGTTCACATGTGAGAAATTAAATGCTAGGCCGTGTTGTTCACACGCATATACACACGTATAAACTTTTATACATATTCGGACAACTTTTTAGGCTTTTGAAAAGTTTAGTGTACTTAGTTAAGTCAATAGACTGACCGTTACAATGATCCATCATTGCTAGACTGAAATATCTAGCCGTCCACTTCGATTTCGAATTACACGATCAACGTAAATCCGCCGTACGATCTTCACATCGTCTTGTACACATGTCTGTACATAAATCTGATCCTTACATCTTGTCCGTCACCAGGCATATGCTCAGATCATTGATTTTCTAACCTTACGAACCTCCTCAAGCGTGTTTATAACATTCTAGGATTTTAGAATCATTTAAATTATAATTTAGTTAATTATTTAATAAATTAAACGACTGTTAATATTGATAAATTAATAATAAATCATCCGTATGGAATTACGGTAGAGTTCCTTTATTAAAGTTGCTCAAAATAAACCCTAAAATAATGTAGAAGTGTTAGATTTCACAAAACTCACAAATTTACAATAATTATGAAAATGCCATCATTCAAACTTAAGTTACACCACCATTTTTAAGTATTATAATTTCTGATGTTCACTTTCACACAAAACTTAATATACAAGTTTTATAGCATATTTTAGCCATACACGTCGAATTTTAGCCCTCCGATCATCCTACAAATGCCCTAATCAGAAATCGGGCCATAAGTGGCCCACCTTAACTCGGATATGTCTCAAATTTCATGGCAGCGGTTAAAATTATGTGGTTGATCTATCTGACGGGGGAAATAGTCCAAATCCATCATAGTAGACTCACTTGAAAAACCTAACACTAAGCCACGGTTTCCGTACCGTGCAAGTTACGTAAAATAAAAAAAAAAAAAAACTTTCTTCGTTTCCCCTGTAACAGCAGCGACCGCTATCGATATGGACGCTCCATGTCGTCCACCTGCTGGGCCCCACTTCGGTAATCCAAATGGTCTATCGTGTTATTACCCCTCCGAAATTCAGTCCGTGGAAGCCGTTCGCTAAAAACCCGATCTAGTGGCCCACCTCAAACCACCGTTCAAAATCAAGAAGCCCAAGATCCTCTGATCCGCTTCGCATGGCCTCTCCAAAATTTACCTAGATCTTCTTGTGGACCCCTCCAATCATTCAAACGGTCCTCATGCTCCATCTCAGTCTAGTCCAAGCCATTTTCAAATCCTCTTCCAACTCAAAAATCGGTCTCCATCCGCAAACTGTCTATTGCTCTCCCACTCCAATCGGGAAACCGGATTCGCTACACCCACCTCCTAACCACCGACTGAAGAGACTATAAGACCTCCCTGGCAGCATCCTGTTACTCCCAGAAATGAGTGTGTGTGTGTGTGTGAGAGAGAGAGAGAGAGAGAGAGGGAGGAGAGAGAACGTTGGAGAAAGAGAGAGGAGAGGTGACGTGAGAGAGAGAATGAGAGCAGCTTCCACACTGTTGCTGCTGCTGATGCTGTTGTTGTTGCTGGGGCAGCATCCCAAGCAAAAAGAAAGAAGAAGAAAAGAAGAAAGAGAAGAAAAGAAGAAAGAGAAAGAAAGAAGAAGAGAGACTGAGTTGACTCACTGAGTCGTAGCCAAGTCAAACTCAATTCAATCTATAGTCGGGTCTAGTTCGGGCAGAAATCTATGGCAAACTGTGAGTGATTCATCTCAGGACTTCTTGTTGATTTTCTTTTCCATAAGTTACCCTTCTTTAAATTAAATTTCAAATTTCTATGCTATTTCATGTTGTAGATCTTAGGCAATGGTCCATCTCTCAAAATTCTTCCTTTACTATGTTTTAGAATTGTCTTTTGTTGTGTACATAGTGTGGGATCTAGGTAAGGAATCCATCCCTTGTTCTAATCTTAGTTTTTATCTTTCAACTATTGTTCTTCCAAGTTAGTTTCTTTACTCGACTCTTCCTTTTTAAACACATGTATGTATCATAAATTTAGGTGAACCTAACTTAGGTCTTCAGATAACTTAACTTTAAATCATAGACAAGACATCACCTATGAAATAACCCTAACGATTCGCCAAAGCACTAACACTTTACATAACAACATTTTCATTAACAGCGACCTAAGTTTAGATGAGGAATTCATTCCCTAGTCGCGCCTTAAATTGATGTTACTTCTTTGTAAAACAAAGTAGATTGCATACGTTACCATAAAACAATTCACTTTAGTTGACGATTAAGTTATGTATTAAAAATTAAAATTAACTAAACATATGAATCACATGCATGGTGTGTTTGGAATTGAAGTATTGAATGCATTGTATGCTTGAGAATTTCTTTCATGATCCATGACATTCATATGCATTCTTTATATATATGCTTTATTTATTTTTGGACGACGAAACAGGAGCATGACTGATTTGAGTCCTAGCGTGCATGGTTGATTTGTCGCCTCGCTGTACTCTGGGTTAGGTGAGCATGGTTGAATACTTGCAATAGGTACCCTAAAATCTAAGGGCAGAGGGATCTGATCGTCGGGCATGGTTGATTTGCCCAAGGCATGGTTGATTTGCCTGGTTGGAGATGTTGAGCATGGTTGATTTGCCTGGTTGAAGATAGGGGGCATGGTTGATTTGCCCATATATATTTATTATATCATGCATTGAACGTGCACATCCATGACATCATCATACTCATAAGCGTCATTCAAGAACACAACTCATAAAACTATTTAGATGTAACATGAAAATAACTCTTCATATTTAGTATTGTGTAGGATCTTATCTTGAATTAATTGGAATTTTCCTATGTTGAAAATAATCTCACTGGGCTTTTAGCTCACCAAAATCACCATAGTTCTTGCAGGTTTTCAGGAAGAACAAGACATAAGCAAAGGAGAGTATTCAGGGGGTCTCATCCTAATCGAGTGTCAATCGTGACAGATTTATTTTAGTCTTGTAAAAATTCATTGTAATAAGACATTAGTGAAAAAAAACTTATATTTGGGATTTATTTTAGATATGCGATGTGTGGGATGGAATATCAAGGAATCTATGCTCGAAAATTCAATTCACACCCTGAAACTCGGGCTTTGGGTCGTTGTACTCAAGTTTTGATTTTTGGGGTGGGACATGTTGGGTGCTGGAATGAAAGCATTAGAAGCTTTTGTCGGGGTGGTAGGACTTAATGCACTCGTGATCGTTGATCGTATTTCTTCATTTGAAAGCTCCATCACGAGAGTAGCAATTGCTGAACGTGTCAAGCCAGACCCTATTGTTGAAGAGAAACGGAAGATTGCAGATTCTCTGGGACCTGTAGTAGAAAATCATGTGTGCTCGACAGCGGATGCACAAGCGTCTTTACAGAATGATAAAGCACAACATAAGGGGTTTCTAGATCATCTAGCTGAAATCGACGTCGAGATCAAGCATTTGCAGGCGGAGAAGATAACTGTAAGCTTTAAGTCTGCTCGTCTTGAGTCAGTAGTTGCTTAGGATCAAATAGCTGTTATAAGGCTTAAAAGTGAGAGCGAAGTGGTGCGCAAGCAACTAGAAGATTTGACCATTGAGCTCCAACATGTTCCCGATCCTACGTTGATGTTGTTTGAGGCGAAGTCGGCGATGGAAGCTGCTAGGGTGGCTGTGACCAAGTTGATATCGGGATGCTTGGAGAAACTTTGATCTTTTACTTTCGACGCTCTCTCTTTTTTTTGTAATTCTTAATGTATAGAAATGATCATAAGATTTTACGTTGAACAAATTTTGGACTTGTTATAATCGACGTAAGGAATACTTACCTTTTGACTATTCATGTATACGGTGTTGAAAAATATTAACCGTACTTTTGTTAATGAAATGACAATGGAAATTATCTTTCTATTGTGTGACATTGTGCGATGGGCATTGGAATGTTTTGTAATATAATTTAATAACAATCATAATTGTAATGAATGTTGATAATAAATATATGTGATAATAAATGTAGAATGAAATGAAGAGAGTGATACTTCCCTTTATCGTCGATTTCAGGAATGTCCTAGGTTTCCAAATTCGGGATACACTCGTGTCATAGACGAATGCTTTCTTTTGGTCATTCCCCTCTCAGTAAGGGCATGAAAGGCCTGCAAAAACACAAAGTAATCTGTTAGCCTTTGTAGCCACGGGTTTACTAACCGTATTCTACTTCATTCTATTCTCCATTTTTATCTTGTTTATTACATTCCCTCTCTCGAGGTGTTTACATTTCTTTTACTTATTCATATATAGAAAAATGGAAGGCTAATTGTTAGGGGTGATATCTTTCTAGAAATCGGCCATTGGCTAAAAACCTGGCTCCCCCCACCGTCGAAATATATAGGCCCCGTTGGAGTAGACTTCTTCTATGATGCATATCGGATCCCATTTAGGATCGAACTTGCTCCTCGTAGTGTGCGCGACTGCCTAGCGTTTCATTACAAGTACCAAGTCACCATTCTTGAAGGATCCACCCTTAACTCGCTTATCGTATGCCACTGAGATTTGCCTCCAATCGTTGTTGCTCGGTGAGCTTTTTCTCATCCAAGGCATCGAGCTCGGCCATCTTGAGTTCGGCGTTACGTTCATCCATCAGGGAGTTCCGGAGTGCCACTTGCAGGGACTCAACCTCGACTTCCATTGGGATGACGGCCTCTGTGCCGTATACTAACGAATATGGAGTGGCTCACGTTGCTATGCGGTGCGTGGTGCGATACACCCATAGTGCCTCAGGCAATCATTTGTCCCAATCCTTCTTATTCTTTGCCACCATTTTCTTCAAGATTTTCATGATGGTTTTGTTGAATGCTTCAGCAAGCCCATTTGCAAGAGGATAGTAGGGCGTCGAGTAACAATGCTTGATCTTGAATTTGGCGCATAACTTGTCAATCATGATATTTCGGAAGGGCGTGCCGTTATCCTTGACGATCAGCTCGGGGATGCTGTGTCTGTATAGGATGGCGTTCCAGATGAAACCTTCCACTTGCTTAGCTTTCACATTCTTCAGGGCTACGACTTCGACCCAATTAGAGAAATAATTAGTTGTCGCTAGTATATACTGATCTCCTTGAGAGGAGGAAGGGTTGATGGGACCTATCACTGTTAATGCAAGATTTGTCAATTAGCGTGTTTAGTATGTTGTCAAGTTTGTAAAATCACTTGTTGTTGAAGATTGACGACTTGGAACTTCTCCGGCTAAAGCAATTTAGAAGATCGCCATTTCAGATCGGCTTCAATCCTATTTCCTAAACCATTTATCCCAAAACCTTCTTCTATAGATGGCCATACCCACTTAGGAACATCCTGGTAGCCTATGCTATAGTCTCTCTTCCATGTTGATCAGCCAAGGAGTTGGTTGTACATGTAGTTGATGAAAAACAGGTTATATAGCCTAACTGCCCCTTCCGATAGATGCCCAATCGATCGTAGGTCATTCCGATTGATGCCCGATCGAACGGAGGATATGCCCAATCAATCAGACAAATGTCCAGCAAGATTTCAAAACACTCTGGGCAATATTCAGATCAATTGGAGAGTAGTCCGATCAATCGGACAAGGTGTCTCCGATCAATCGGATGAAACGTCCGATCAATCAAAAAATAGTCCAGTAAATTTCAAAAAACTATCTGGACACATTTCCGATCAATCGGACCCTGCCTTCAATCAGTCGGAGATGGCCCTTCCGATCAATCTGAACCATGTCCGATCAATCAGAGTACATTGTTTAGCAAAATAAAAAATGGGCTGATTTTTCTATCGATCGATCGAAACCTTTTCCGATCCAATCGAGTTGACCGTTTTCTATCCGTTGAAAGTTACTATATATAGTTATCTTACTTGGATCTTAGAAGAACCACCTTGAGCATCATCTAGGTTTTGTTGGGCTTCTTCCACTTGATATTTCTCTTCCATTCCCTTAGATTTGTTAAGTTCATTCTTCAATCTATGTTGATTTGACCAACATTGAATAATATTCAAAGCTTGTATTGAATCATGAACTCAACCCTTTTATTGGCTTATTGACCTACTCCAAATAGTTATACTCTTGTCATCATTTCCATTAATGATGGTTTAGGTAGAACCCATCCTTCTTATAAAAGCTCTATCCTATAGAAGGTTCTCCAAACCCTAATCTCTCACCTTGGAAGCTACAAGCAAGCATTTAATGTAAGGTTGACGATCGAGGGAGCTGAAGAAGAAACCGTTCGTGTAAGACGAAGCTTCTTCAAACAACGACGCTGAATCGGGGCTCATCTCTTGTAAGTGTTTAAGCTTATAGAGTCCATTATTTGATTTCCCCTTCTTGTTGAGATTGGGGTCTAGAGATTGTGATCCAATCTCAGAGTTGTCCTTGAGTAGGACATGTGTGTCCTTGTGTAGGACATGGAAGTCCTTGTGTAGGCCTCCGACATGGGAGAATACGTGCGTTGTCCTTGTGTAGGATTAGTCCTTGTGTAGGTTGTAAAGGTTGAGATATGAACCTCATTTAAGACCTCGGATAGTGAATGCCGGTGTGCTCAAATGAGTTGAGTACTTGAACCGGGAGTAGGGTAGACTCATAGTCGTACCACTATACATCGTGTGTAATGTGGTTAATGCTTCTTGTCCATTATTTCGATTGATTGCTGAATTCTATAAATGACTTGTTTAATGCACACTACATGCTTGAGAAAATGCCTACAAGATATTGTCTATTATATGCTCAAATAAATGTTTAGGATAAGTATGAAATCAATTGTTTGATCAAATGCTTTTATTGTATCTTCTTGTAGACTTCACTTTATGTGGATGACATTTTTTTTGGATCCACATGTGAGAAAATGTCTATTTCCTTTGCAAAATTAATGACATCAGAATTTGAAATGAGTATGGTAGGAAAACTTAACATGTTTCTAGGCTTACAAGTAAGATAATTAGCATCTGTTAATGTCAAATTTCGTAACGAGATCCTCCGGCTTTTCTCCTTCGCTCCAGCAGGGATTTCCACCACCAGACCTGAAGCAAGACAGCGAATAAGGGTGGCTGGGGACCAGCCGTTAGCCCTCCGATGCTCAAGTTAGACCACAGAAGAGAAGCCAAGCAAAACGGGACCAAGATTGAATGATGTGTACGTACCTGCTCTCAATGGAGCCACCCCTTTATATAGATCTGAAGCAATCCAATCTGTTACGTGAGATGTCGAAATCCCGTTGATGTCGCATACGATACTGAGAATTCGCTGATTTCTTGGGATAAGATCCTATCTTTTTAGTAGATCCAACCCAATGACTTATTCCAACAATCACGCCCCTAGATGGTAATCCCTTGAAATCCGGCTGGATCCGGCTGGAAACCATAGTTGGAGTCATGACCTCCGAAAAGGAAGGAGACGCCCGTAGTTGGAGTCATGGCCTCCGAAAAGGAAGGAGACGCCCGTAGTTGGAGTCATGGCCTCCGAAAAGGAAGGAGATGCCCGTAGTTGGAGTCATAGCCTCCGAACTGGTTGCAACCCGTAGGAAAGCTGCTCGCAGGTTAAAATGTGGTCGCGAGTCCAAGTACATATTTTGGATGTAACATCTTTCAACGACTTGTGAGAAGGTCTGCTCGCGGATCGAGCTTTGCCGTATTTGACTATCGGTTATGAAGACTCGAGACTTGCGAATAGCTGCTCCATATTTTTCAATTTATGACTCCTGATCAGGTGAGCTCGAGAGTCGAATGGTCGTCCCGCACTTATCCAATATTCGACTCTCGATTATATAATCTCGAGAGTCGAATGGACGTCCCGCACTTATCCAATATTCGACTCTCGATTAGATAATCTCGAGAGCGAGAGCGAAGTGGGCATTTCCGCGTGAAATCTTATCTCCATCATTTTTCCTATAACAGATGCCCCCCAAGTCCTTGCCGCCAAGAATTCTCAAGGAAAGGACTTAGCTCACTATCACACGAAACCGCTCGCTACTTTCATCGAGAACGGCACCCCTCATGATGGGCTGAAATTAATGAGCGCCAGCTTTCCTCAGCCTTTTCGCTGATGGAAAATGAAGGGGCGCTCGCCACGTGTTTGAGGAGTTAATGGGCGTGCCTGCTCGAGCGCTGTGTCCAAAGAGGGACTGCCACGTGCCATCAGATACGGCGGAATGATTGCCTATAAATATACGGAGTCTGCCATTTCTTTGATTTTCTACAGAAGTTTTTTCGAAAGAAACCTGCAATCCTTTCTTTCCATTCTTCTTCCTCTTCCGGTGCTCATTCTTTCCTTTTTCCGGTATACTTCCTTTTTCTTCTTCTTTTATTTTCATCTCCCCATGGCTGGGAACTCTGACGAGACTACTGTCCCCCTTGGTGATGCCACTCCGGAGTCCTCTGCCTCCAGCAGTGCAAGGGTTTCGGCGGGGAGATACACAGCAGCCGGATATCCTTCCGTTTTATCGGAGGACCGGCTGGCTGAGCTACGGGAGAGATACCAAATCCCTGACTCTGTAACTCTCCGCTTGCCCGGAGGTGGAGAAACACCCGACTCCCCCCCCCCCCCCCCCCCCCCAGGATGCGTAGCATTTTACGAGTACCAGCTCATCCTGGGGGTATGCCTTCCCCTCCATCCCTTTGTTCGCGATGTACTACGGTGTTACAAGATTGCCCCTGGGCAACTCATTGTGAACGGGTGGAGGGTGGTTTTGGGCTCCTTTGCCCTTTGGGCTCAGGCTGGCAACGGGGAACTCACGGCGGAGGAGTTCCTCCGTATGTTCCGTCTGAAGAAAGCTCCATCCAGCGAAGGCTGGTATTATTTATGTTACTGGCACCGGGATAATTTCGTGTTGGGTAAGCCCTCCTCGAACTATCCCGGCTGGAGGAAGCGGTGGTTCTATGCTTCCGGGAGATGGGAGTCTGCCTCCTCCAGGGGTCCAGGAGTGACCCGGTTTTTCTGTGAAGGTAGACACAATCCCGTATTGTGCAGTTTCCTTAGAATAATTTTTAGGGTTTTGCTTCGTTTGACCATTATTTGTGCTCGCAGGTATCCCGGCATTGCGGAAACCGAATTTGAAGGGTGGGATCAACGAGAAGATCGTCAGAGTGTATAAGGTGCCTGTCGGAGATAGGCATATCGAGGCTTGCTTATCTCCTTCGCGACTTGCAGCAGCAGGCCTCATATCCAGAAGAGAAGTCGAAATGACGAAGGCTGGAGAGAAGAGAGGCCTACTGCCCCGTCTGAAGGGCACAGGTTCCAAAAGGCAGAAGAGAACCCCTGCCGAACCGTCTCAATCTTCCATCCGCGCGGGCAGCGATCAGCCTGCCCTTCCCGCGAGCATGGCGGGGGCCCCAGCTGGGCCAACTATTCCTTCACTGGTGGTCGTACTTGGGCCACCAGTGATCAACATTGCAGATAATTCCCCATATGGGGTGGGGTCCAGCTGCCCCCCAGCTGAAGAGGCTCGAGAGCAGGTAGAGCCTCAAGAGCCAACTCCTGCTCGGGAACTGGTCCCCGCTGCCGAGCAGGGACCTGCTCGCGAGTCCATGCCTCCACCTCGCGAGCAGGCCGGTTTGGTCATTGCCCAACCGTCTGGGAGCGGGACGTACTCGATTCCACGCCACCTCCACCCTGTATGTAAGTTTTTGTTCGAGAATGTCCCGCCTCACGCCTTCGGCTCTCTCCCCGAGCCAAGTCCTGAGAACCTTATCCTTGAAGCGGGGATGAGGATGGTTCAGGTAAGACTTCGTCAAGATCTGTTTCGACCTGTTGTTACGTTCCAGAAATCTTATATTTCCCATCTCTTTGCAGGGTTTAGATCTTATTCTGCGAACGAGGCGTGATATTGTTGCCGCCCGTCGCACGATAGAGGAGGCCGAGGGAAAGAGGACTGCCTTGGAAAAGGCAGTTCAAGGAAGAGATCAACTGCTCAAGGCTCGTGAGGCAGTGATCTCGAAGAGAGATGAGGAGAAAAAGATCCTCATCGAGAAGATCCAAGTCCTGACCGACAGATATCAGGCCTTGGACTCAGACTACGTGAAGCTCACGGGTCTGAAGGAGAAGGCAGAGAGAGAGAGGGAGATCTTCCGACAGGACAAGATCTCGTTAGAGGAGCAATTCACGGGAGCCAGGTCGCAGCTCAAGGAGGCCTACGACAACTTGACTAGGGAGCGCACCGCTCTTGCGCAGCTTAAGGACGACTCGATCCACTGGGACGAGGAGAGAGTCGCCCTTGTAAAAATGCTCTCGGAGGAAGGTACTCGGGCAGTTTCCGAGTTCCGGACTTCGCAGCTGTATGACGATGAACGATATGAGTCATACGATGCTGGTCGAGACTTTGCACTAAGAGTAGTGCAACGAATGATCCCATCCTTCGATATGGGGGAATTCGGTCGAGTCGCGACCATCATAGCTGCAGAAGAGCAAGCTGCTGCCGAGAACGAGGTGACCGAAGCCACGCAGGCTGGAGGGGCTCCTGAAATGGGCCCTGAAGTCGAGAGCGTGGCTCCTCCTAGCGATTGATTTCCTTTATTTTTTCTCTTGTATCTGCGCTCATGTATATGTAATCATCTGATTATCAATAAAAAGATATTTTTGGAAGTGTTGCTGTTTCGTTGCTGTTCTCCCTTCATCTTTCATTTTTTGCTTGTTAATCTTGAATGGATTCGTCAGAGATGTGACCCTTTAATTCGAGCATGAGCTAAGCTGCTCGCGATCAGGATGTGACCCCGTTTGCTGCCCTAATTAGAGCACGAGCTGCGGTGCTCACATTTTGGAGTGCGATCCCTCCTCTCACCAATCGCGAGTAACTAACTCATGAAAAAATGAATTAGACTCAATCCGGGGGTCGTGAGACCATGTCCGCGTTGAGATAGACTGATCTATCGATTGAGATTTTGATTCTACCAAGAGCAGAAGGTTGGTCAAGAGATGGTATTCATTCTCTTCGAGGCTATTCAAGTCCATGAGAATGGAGAAGCGACCAACTAGTAATGATTTCAGTCCTACCAAAGGTAGGTAATTGGCCAAGAGGACGTGTAAGCACTCTTCAGGGCTATTCTGGTCCATATAAATGGAGTAGCGGCCAAAAGATATCTTTTACTTTATTCATAAAATGTTATGATAAACTACATCGAATCTAGGGGTAGTATCTTAGCAAATGCTCCACGTGCCAAGGGCGACGTACAGGCTTCCCTTGCATGTCTTCAAGATAATAAGTACCGGGTCGCACAACCCTAATAACCCGATACGGGCCTTCCCAATTCGGATCCAATGAACGAACAGGAATTCCAAGATTTTGCCTTAGAACCAAATCTCCGAACTGGAAGGATCTAGGTCGAACCTTCGCATTCCGATAACGAGCAATACGTTGTTGATATGCCGCCACTCGTACTTGGGAAGCATTTCTTCGCTCTTCCAAGAGATCGAGATGAAGTCGGAGATTTTCCTGATTGCTCGCGGGATCATACTGTTCGATCCGATATGAGGGCACTTGAATTTCCACTGGTACCACTGCGTCAACACCAAATGCTAAGGAGAAAGGAGTTTCACCTGTCGATGTACAAGCCGTGGTTCTATAGGCCCATAACACTTCTGGCAGAAGTTCTGGCCACACCCCTTTACATTCACTTAGCTTGGTCTTTAAATGATGCTTTATAATTTTATTCACTGCCTCGACCTGCCCATTCGCCTGTGGATGATATGGAGAAGTGCGGAGATTACGTATCTTCCATTTGTCGCAAAATTCATCAAAGGCTGCGTTGTCGAACTACGTTCCGTTATCGGTAATTATAGTATGAGGAAGTCCGAAGCGACATATAATATTTCTCCACATAAACTTAGTAGTTTGTTTTTCAGTAATTTTGGCTAATGGCTCTGCCTCGGCCCATTTGGTGAAATAATCAACCGCCACGATCGCGAACCTATTCTGTCCCTTTCCCATAGGTAAGGGTCCGATGATATCGATCCCCCACTGAGCAAAAGGCCAAGGGCTGTCGACTGGGGTCATCCGCTCAGACGGTACACGAGGTATAGGTTGATATCGTTGACACTTGTCGCATTTTTTAGAAAATTCTATGGCGTCTGCTTTCATAGTAGGCCAATAATATCCTTGCCTCATCGCTTTATATGCTAGAGATCGCCCCTTGGGATGATTACCACATGCCCCCTGGTGTACTTCATCTAGAACACGATGTGCTTCTTCTGGATGAAGACACCTCAAATAAGGCAAGGAGAAGCTTTTTCGCAACAAGATTCCATCTTGTAAGGTGTACCTGGCAGCTCGAAGCTGAATTTGTCTTGCAGCTTTCTTGTTTTCTGGTAGGTATCCATCTCTGAGATAAAGGATGATAGGATCCATCCAGCATGGAGACGATTGTACCGATATAACTTGCTCGGGAGTCACTTGGTCGATACTCAAGTGTTGACGGTGCTCGATGGGGATCGAATGTGATAGTTCTGATTCTGGTGCAGAAGCGAGTTTTTCCAAGGAATCGGCAAGTTGGTTCTGCTCGCGAGGGATATGGAATATTGTGTAAGTCTTCAGTTTGGCGAGCAGGATGAGGACACGAGACTTGTATAAGGCCATTCTTTCTTCTTTGGTTTCGAATTCGCCAAGAACTTGGTTGACAATGAGCTGGGAGTCGCTATGAATTATCAAATTCTGGACTGCGAGGACAACGGCTAGCTCGAGGCCAACAATAAGGGCCTCATATTCTGCTTCATTATTGGAGACGCGTGATTCGAAACGCAGAGCGTATTGAAAATGCGACCCGTCTGGAGCCACTAAAATCAGGCCCGCTCCACTGCCACTGGCCCGCGACGACCCGTCCACGAAGAGCGACCAAGGAGGCTGGTCGCTGGTCATGACGCTATCTTCAGAAGAATATGTAAATTCGGCGATGAAGTCAGCCACGGCCTGGCCCTTGACTGCGGTCCTAGGACAGAATGAAATATCATGCTCGCTGATCTCGACCGCCCATTTAGTTAAGCGCCCGGAAGCCTCAGGCTTTTGAAGGACTTGACGTAGTGGATGATTTGGTGGTACTAAAATAGCATGGGCTTGAAAGTATGGTTGCAGTTTTCGAGCTGCCGTGATTAAGGCTAGGGCCAGTTTCTCCAAATCAGAATACCTAGTTTCTGCATCAACCATTGCTCGACTGATATAATAAACGGGCCTTTGTACCTCGGAATCTTCTCTTATTAAAGCGGCACTAACGGCCGTGGAAGACACAGATAAATAAAGAATGAGTTGCTCATGTGCCACAGGCTTAGATAAAATGGGGGGAGCGCTCATATATTGCTTCAGTTGTTGAAAAGCTTCTTCACATTGAGGTGTCCAGTTCCAATCAGACTTGGCCGTTGCACGAAGGAGTTTGAAGAAGGGCAAGCACTTGTCAGATGCTCGCGAGATGAACCTGTTCAATGATGCGACGCGACCAGCCAGACGCTGGACGTCCTTCAGAGTAACGGGGGATTTCATCTCTATCAATGCTTTAATCTTTTCGGGATTTGCTTCAATTCCACGTTGGCCAACCATGAACCCAAGAAATTTCCCTGCAGATACTCCAAACGCACATTTTTCTGGATTTAATTTCATCTGATACTTCCTCATCAGATCAAAGGCTTCTCGAAGATCAGGAATGTGGTCATCTTCATCGATGCTTTTCACGAGCATATCGTCAACATATACTTCCATATTCCTACCGATTTGAGCAGCGAATATTTTGTTGACAAGACGCTGATAAGTGGCCCCTGCATTTTTGAGACCAAACGGCATTACCTGGTAGCAATATAGTCCTCGATCTGTGATGAAGGCAGTATGTTGGCCATCAGGTGGATGCATCATAATCTGGTTGTAACCAGAATAAGCATCCATAAAACTGAGGAGGGCATGTCCAGCTGTCGAGTCGACCAACTGGTCGATTCGTGGTGTCGGGAAGCTATCTTTGGGACATGCTTTGTTTAAGTCTGAATAATCGACGCACATCCTCCATTTGCCATTAGCTTTCCGGACGAGAACTACGTTGGCGACCCACTGTGGGTAGTCAACTTCTTTTATGAAATTTGCCGCGAGCAGCTTCTCAACTTCAGTTTTGATCGCCATTTGTCTTTCTGCAGTAAAGGCACGTCGACGCTGATGTACGGGTTTATGCTTCGGGTCAATGTTGAGACGATGTACGATGACATCAGGATCGATGCCCGGCATATCTTTATGAGACCAAGCAAACACGTCCTGGTATTCAGTGAGGAAACGGATCAAATCTTCACGGTGGATACCGTTTAAGGAGGAACCGATGTACACGATCTTAGACTGGTCGTCTTCGGTCAAGCGGATCGCCACTGTTTCCTCCCCTGGAGTTCCTGATTTCAGAGCATTTTCCCTTGGATCCAACGCGGTGGCGAGAACGTCGGATGAACCTTGAACTATTTCCATGACAGGTGTCGCTTGAGCCTTCTTTCGATCTTGGAGGGCTATTTGGTAACAGGACCGTGCCTCCTGCTGACTTCCTCGCACGACCCCGATGCCATTTGGGGTCGAAAATTTAACACATAAATATGAAGGGTGCAAGGCCGCTCCAACCTTAGTTAGAGACGGTCTCCCCAAGATGGCGTTATATGCTGATTTTCGATCCACGACGAGGAAGTTTACGAAGACGGTGGTCTTCGCTGGACTCTCCCCAAAGGTGACTGGGAGATCGATACTTCCTTCAGGTGTTACCACTTCTCCTCCAAAGCCGACAAGAGGGGTCGATACTGGCTTGAGGAGGTTTCTGGCGAGTGCCATCTTGTCGAAAGCCTCCAAATACAGGATATCGGCCGAGCTACCTGTATCCACCATAATTCGATGAGTCAGATAATTTGATACCTTCAGTGTGACTACGATGGAATCTTCATGAGGGAAATGAATTCCCGCTGCATCTTCGAGGGTGAAAGAAATTGGGGGATGGCTAGCCTTTGATGAGTTGGACGTTTGTTCCAGCCAATAGATCTGCTGGGGTTCTTTGGACGCCTTTCGGGCGTATGCCTTTCTTGAAGCTTGAGAGTCACCCCCGCAAGCTGGACCCCCGATGATAGTGCGAATTTCTCCTGTGGGCTCAGCATCCTCTTGGTCGGTTTGATGATGAGACGGTTCCTTTTGGCGAGATGAGGTCTTCGCCCTTTCTGGTGACCGATTCTTACGAGCAACATAATCCTGGAGATGGCCTTTTCGAATAAGGGCTTCGATATGGTCTCGTAGAGAGATACAGTCCTGGGTCCTATGCCCGTGATCTTTGTGGAAGTAACAGAACTTACTCTTATCTCTCTTCTCGGGATCGGATTTAATCTTTGCAGGCCACTTCACATATGGCTTGTGTTTTATCTCCATTAGAACCTTTTCAGGAGACCGATTAAGAGGAGTGTAATTATGATATTTACCAGAATAAGGCTTCCTGGGAGAACGATCGTGCTGATCGCGATGGTATTTTTTATCTGTAGAAGTTCCTTCTGGCTTGCGTTTCTTACTCTGTACTCCATGGCGTGTCAATGCGACTTCTTCTGCATTGATATATTTCTGAGCTTTGGCTTGGAATTCCGCCATAGTTTTCGGTGGGCTCTTATCTAAGGCAAACCTAAATTTCTCGCTCGTTATTCCAGCAATGAGGGCTGTGAGACCCTTTTCTTCAGTGTAACCCTTAGTTTGAACGGCTTCGGCAGTGAACCGTACTGTGAACTCTTTTATTGTCTCCCTATGTTGCTGTTTCAGATTCATCAGATGGGAGGCTGGCTTTTTAATGCGAATACTTCCCATGAATTGAGAAAGAAATATCTCCGATAATTGGGAAAAGGAACTGATGGAAAGAGGCTTTAACCCCCGAAACCACGTACGAGCCGCTTCCTTCAATGTAAGGGGAAAAGCCCTACACATGATTTCTGAACCATGTCCCTCCAACTCCATGAGGGACCTATAGGTTTCCAGATGTTCCAGAGGATCGCCAATACCTATATACGGAGCGATAACAGGCGTTCGATACTTTCTGGACAACGGGGCTTCCATGACCTCGCTTGTGAAGGGAGATTCAGATTGATGTATTGCCGCCATGACAGCAGATGGCCGATTTGCCTGGTATCTCTGCTCCATGACATCAAAACGATCTTGGATTCTTTTGAGATCTCCTTCCCATGGCAAGGTATAGCTAGACGTTTCGGCGGTGGAGCCTTGCGGTTGAGGTTGTCGAGACGAACTGGAATGTATAGAATGTGGAGACGGCACAGGGGGATGGCCGCCAAGTGGTGGGACCTGTGGTTCATCCATAGAATGTCTGGAAGCAACTGGTATGGGTGGCGGTGGTAACCCTTCGGAGGGTTGTCTTTGCGGTTCAGGGAAGTGCTGATCAAGCCGATTTGACAGTGCCTGAACTCCGGCGTTTAAAGTTAGGAGAGTGTTCCCGAGGAATCGTAGGACATCATCCTGATTTCCAGAGGCCTCCAATAATGGATTTGTTGATGGTATATTTGGGGCTCCTTGAGGGATATCCGTCGGAACAGGTGGGAGGGCAGGTGAGGATTCCGTCTCATCGGGCGGAGGTGGTGCCTGCCTCGAAGTTGAAGGATGAACAGTCTTTTTAGGAGGCATCACCGAAGGATTTTGATCGATGGTTAACACGATTGATTTTGATGATCAAGTCGTTCCCACAGACGGCGCCAAACTGTTAATGTCAAATTTCGTAACGAGATCCTCCGGCTTTTCTCCTTCGCTCCAGCAGGGATTTCCACCACCAGACCTGAAGCAAGACAGCGAATAAGGGTGGCTGGGGACCAGCCGTTAGCCCTCCGATGCTCAAGTTAGACCACAGAAGAGAAGCCAAGCAAAACGAGACCAAGATTGAATGATGTGTACGTACCTGCTCTCAATGGAGCCACCCCTTTATATAGATCTGAAGCAATCCAATCTGTTACGTGAGATGTCGAAATCCCGTTGATGTCGCATACGATACTGAGAATTCGCTGATTTCTTGGGATAAGATCCTATCTTTTTAGTAGATCCAACCCAATGACTTATTCCAACAATCACGCCCCTAGATGGTAATCCCTTGAAATCCGGCTGGATCCGGCTGGAAACCATAGTTGGAGTCATGACCTCCGAAAAGGAAGGAGACGCCCGTAGTTGGAGTCATGGCCTCCGAAAAGGAAGGAGACGCCCGTAGTTGGAGTCATGGCCTCCGAAAAGGAAGGAGACGCCCGTAGTTGGAGTCATAGCCTCCGAACTGGTTGCACCCCGTAGGAAAGCTGCTCGCAGGTTAAAATGTGGTCGCGAGTCCAAGTACATATTTTGGGTGTAACATCTTTCAACGACTTGTGAGAAGGTCTGCTCGCGGATCGAGCTTTGCCGTATTTGACTATCGGTTATGAAGACTCGAGACTTGCGAATAGCTACTCCATATTTTTCAATCTATGACTCCTGATCAGGTGAGCTCGAGAGTCGAATGGTCGTCCCGCACTTATCCAATATTCGACTCTCGATTATATAATCTCGAGAGTCGAATGGACGTCCCGCACTTATCCAATATTCGACTCTCGATTAGATAATCTCGAGAGCGAGAGCGAAGTGGGCATTTCCGCGTGAAATCTTATCTCCATCATTTTGCCTATAACAGCATCAAGTATATTCATTACCCAAACAAAGTATGCTAGAGACCTTGTTAAGAGATTTGACTTAGAATCTGGTCGATCACACACTACACCTATGAGCACCACTGTTAAATTATCAAAAGATCTAGCAGGGAAAAGTATAGATCAACACCTTTACAGAAGCATGATTGGCAGTCTTCTCTATCTCATTGCTAGCAGACCATACATTGCGTTTAGTGTAAGTGCATGTGCTCAATGTCAGGTTGATTATAAAGAATCTCACCTTATTACAGTTAAGCGTATTATCCGATTTGTAGGATGCACCATTGAATTCGGTATTTGATACTTATTTTATTCATTTACAGATATTGCTGGGTATTCAAATGCTGATTGGGCTGGTAACATTGATGATCGTAAGTCAACTAGTGGTGGATGTTTCTATGTTGAAAACTATCTTGTTGCGTGGCATAGTAAAAAACAGAACTCCATCCCTTTGTCCATGGCTGAGGCAAAATATATTGCTGCCGGAAGTTATCGTGCGCAACTATTATGGATGAAACAAACCTTAACGGATTATGAGATTAACCAAGGCACAATGACACTATTTTGCGACAATACTAGTGCCATAAATATTTTGAAAAATTCAGTTCAACACTTGCGCACTAAACACATTGATATTAGGAACCATTTTATTCGAGAACTAGTCGAAGATTACATCATATCTCTTGAACATGTGCCTACAGAGAATCAGCTAGCTGATATCCTAACCAAACCTTTAGACTCAATTCGCTTTGGAGAATCATATCTCTTGAACATGTACCTTCAGAAGTCCATTGGAGTAGGGTGTGCTTTTAATCCACCTAACAAGCTCTTAGTGCGTATAGGGAAATCAGCTAGACAAAGTTTATTCCAATGGGGCATACATGGTCATAGATTGTAAGAGGCAAGGCATCAGTTCTCTAATTAATGGCCGGTTTCTGAAAAGATACTATACCTGACATTCAGTGATTACTTTTATTTGTGAACGCAAACAAGGGACATAATTGTAATAAACATATATAGTGAAAATAATGAAATAAAGTGAACAAGCAACACGTAATTTTAATGCTACAAAAGAAACTAACCATTAGTGTTTTATGTAGTAGGAGGGAACCGACATTCGTAAAAGCTAAGATATATGAAAGAAGGGGAAGGGCCTGAGGTTTGGATTAACAGATGAATAACCAAACCCTCAGTAAACTACACTGAAGAGAAGTAACATAATTATGATCACAACTCAGTATGATTAACATGCATACGTTCACTCTATTACACACCAAGGGCACCATAAGCACAAGACATTGCAGGAATACCATAAAATGAGAAGTTCAGCAGAGGTCAAATTAATAAGTAAAACAAACTCATCCAGGGCCTTCCCATTATCATGTTGTTGGGGCTCAAATTATCACCAGAGGTTCAGTAGCAACTCAGGAATACAACACAGTAATCTAGATCAACGAAAAAGTCTGGAAACAGCCAGAAAATGCGACGGAGTGCCAGTGTAACCCTAATTCGGGTAGTTGCACAGTCACATTCGAGACTGAAGCTTACCATTTCAGAGCGGATTTAGACGTGCACTTCACTAACAAATGATCCAGAATGCCTGAAAACCCTTAACCAACAAATTTAAATAGTATCTGATTCATATCCTTATGTTGCATATCTTGGAACATAGCGTTTCTCCCTGTTAGAGCAGTCCAGAAGGACCTAAGATCAAGCAATATCCACCAAATGACTATCAATTAGACCATCGTCTGAATGCCCATATATTTAGCATATAAATAGAGCCTAAAAGTGCTTAGGCGACAGTTAAGTTCATCCCCGAAAAGGTAGCTGTCCATTGAGCTTAGGCATTTGGCCTGAATTTTCTAAGTGCTAGAGGTAGAATCTGCAGAAATATTCTAAGTTTGTGAACTGTTTTTTCTTCACTCTCCTTGTAGGCGCTTAAGGCGGACCTTGTACACACTTAAGGCATACATTGTACGTGCTTAAGGAGTACCTTGTACGCGCCTAGCCCCTCTGTAAACCTTGTACACGCTTAACCCCAACTACAACCCTTGTACGCGCTTAAGGGGTACCTTGTATGCGCTTAAGGAGCACCTTGTACGTGCCTACCCTCTCTGCAAACCTTGTATGCGCTTGGAGTAGACCACCTTGGCTATAAATAGCCCATGACCTCGAGAAGATGTAAGAGAGAGCCATCTTGTGTAAGCACAATGCGAGCATGAGCGACGTCACCCTGACCCAAGTGACATGTGCCTACCCCTTTTTGACATGCGCTTAACCCAAAAAATCCTCCCTCCGGTGGCCGGAATCCCTCACCGGAAAGGGATTTGTTTGCCAGAGCATAAGTGCAGAGAGGGAGAAAATCTGTAAAATTGGCTAAGTACCAACCTTATACCTGCCTAAGTGGTACCTTATACACGCCTAAGGAATCTCACATGCGCCTGAAGCCATCTCAAATGCGCCTGGCCCAACTCCAAACTTCAACTCCCTCCCCCTCTACTTGTATGCACCTAGGGTGCCCTTATATTTACCTGGGGCATCCCTGGTTGCCTCCAAACTTTGATGGCGTGGCCTGCTTCCAATAAGTGGCGTTAGATTGTCACCTGATGGGTTCTAAACATACATCAATGCTCTCGATGCACTCGTTGTGCCCATTTGACCAACGGTCAATGTTTGATCCCAAAGATCACCAATAAACACTGAAAAACTCAGTACTTAGTCAAATTTCTGATTCGGGGAAATGCCCTGGAAAATATGACAGTTAGTCGCCACTTATTGAAAGCGAACACAATTAGACTGTTGCCTAAGTGGATTTGACACCGTTATTGAAATTGCGTCGGGTAGCCTAACACGACACCCTACGCATACGCGTGCGGAAGCTTGAGGAGCAACTAGAATTATGGCTAAACCTATAGGAGGGGGTGGTAAGGACCTTTTTAAAAAATCTTTTCGCCTACTTAAACAATTCAACAAATTAAGCTACGTAAGCGATAACACTTTGGCTTCCAAGCCTAAGTGGGTCCAATTAATAGACTAGCATCAGATAAAGCAATTAGCAACCTAGTCTAATCAACTCATGTGGACTAGAGAGGATGGATCAAGAAATGCTCAAGTCAACATGAGGTAGTGAAAGTACATCTTGTGAGTGTGGATGTGCCTATCAAGTGCCTAGCATACATTCCTAACTAAGCATTCATAATTAATCAATTAAACATAATGCATAAAGAGAAATGTGCTCAAGAATCAATCACAAACACAACGATGTATAGTGGTTCGACTACTTGTCTACTCCACTCCCGGTTCAAGTACTCAACCCCTTTGAGCACACCGGCATTCACTGGGGAGTTTAAATCTGGTTCCTCCCAACCAAGGTGTTTTAACTCGGATCCACCCAACCGGGAAGTTTACAGGTTCCTCCCAACCTACACGTTTGCACCCGTGTTGGTGGCTCCCCCTTGGAGACTTTGTTTTAGGCCCGACTGACGTGCCAAGGAACGGCTGACGTCCCTAGATTTTAGGCCCAACTAATAGGCCAAGGATCGGCTAACGACCCCGGGGCGAGTTTGTCAAACAAACTCTACACTCAACTCCCACAGGGAATTGAGTGGATGAACTCTTAACAAGACAACCTACTTGTCGGATTGAGCCCCTTGTTCAGCGCCGCTTCGGGTTGCTTCTTCTCGCTCTCCCGTGCTTGAATCAGCTCCCCTTGTGCTCCCCCGATCTTTGACGCCGCCGCTTTGCCAAGGCTTCAGCTCCAAGATCAGCTACCTTGCATGTGATGCTCCATTGGAGATGCCCAAGGTGCTAGGGAATGGTGAAACCTCTACAAATGGTAGGAAATGGGTTTCCTAGAGGAATGCACCTAAATGGACTCCTAGGTAGTGTTTACACAAAGGATTTAACTATCATCAAGGTGTCTAAACCCTAGGAATCAAGAGGGAACAAGTCCATTCTCAAGATGCCATTGAATGGCCCAAACTTGTGATGAAAACACAAGGAGAATGACTTGCTTTAGGTTTGGGATAGAGCCTCTAATGATCTCTAGCAATGGTGGCTTCTATCTCCTCAAAATTCCCTCTCTTAGCTCAAAAAACGAATCCCCCTTTTAAATAGATTTTCTTCCAACGGTAAAAAAACGGGCAGATTCGTGCATCTCCGATTGATCGGAAGAAGGTCCGATGGATCGGAGACCTGTCCGATTGATCGGAGACAAGTCCGATTGATCGGAAATCTATCCAGTGAAGTCTCTGGAAGATATTCCGATTGATCGGAACACTGTCCGATTGATCGGACGGACCCCTTCCGATGGATCGGAAGACTGTCCGATTGATCGGAAATATGTCCAGTGGATTTTCAAGGTTGCTGGAAAAATTTCCGATTGATCGGAGATTCTGTCCGATTGATCGGAGCTTCTGTCCGATTGATCGGAGTCCTATCGGAGCCAGTGTCCGATTGATCGGAGTCATATCGGAACACCTATCGGAAACTGCTGTTTGAGCCTTTTTTATTGCAGCAGCTTCCACCTCTTAAATTAGTCTATCTTATCATGTTTTTCATGGAGTTCTAAGACTAATAATGATGACTAAGGGTATACCTAGTTGGTGCAAGTCATCTAAGAGGTTATGGGTTAGGTTTTGGTCAAGGCAGGGCACACCAAGGCATCACTTTTACCTGTTTCTTCTTCCTTGATGCAGCCGGTCCGTCTTGAGTCTTCGTTCTTCGTCTTCATTAAGCTCAACCGACACTAGACCCACTGACCTAAGTAATTGACAAACAAGGTGCACTAGTATGCCATAGAAAAGTGCACTAACAATCTCCCCCTTTGTCAATTACTTACAAAAACCTAACCTACCAAAACAAATACATGTACAAGAGATTACATTGATATGAAATAAAATACAGGACTCTTGACATGCCTAAACTAAGCAGCTCCTCTTCAGTTTGCTCCCCCATAACCTGTCAATCCCTGCATCACAAAACATAGCAAACTAGTTTTGGTGGGACTTGATCTTTCTCCCCCTTTTTGTTAGCAATTGACAAACTATTCTCTCCCCCTTAATGATATATCAATTAAGGTTAAGGTAAGAGAAGATAGTATGTCGCAGTTATAACTATAAGCACATGCTAACTAGAGAGAGTATAGGGTGCATGAACATAAAATCATGGAGCATGCTAAGGAACATGATTAACAAGAAAATGTAACTATCTAAGAATAGTTAATCATGCATAATTGGTCATCTATGATATACATTAAGCATTAAAGCTCAAGGGCTTATTGCCCAATCAACCAACCTCCCCTATTGGTATATCAAGACCAATACTAAGCAAAGATTAGCATACAATGAAGCATAAAACTCAAGATGATTAGCTAATCTAAGCATGGTAATAATCTAGCAAGCAAATATATCAATTAAAAGCAAGGCTAAATTATCAAAATTGGGCTAGTGAGGCTTGAATCCTCTGATTTGCCCATAAGTACAAACATGAGGCTGAAATCCTCAGATTTTCCTATAGATCCAAAGAGGCTAAATTCCTCAAGTTCATCAATTTGCTCAAAATGAGGCTTGATCCTCAGATATTCATTTGAGCTCAATAAGGTCTCCTAAGGTCACCTAACCTAGATCACAACCCCCTTGGGTATGATAAATAGGACCCAACATGCTTGTTGGGAGGGAATTCATCTATCCTAGATTTTCTCCCTTAGGTTCATTCCAAGTTGGAGAGCAATGTACGGTAGGGGATATGACAATAGTTCCTACCCTAGTTATTGTTGACCTCAACTAATCATTTTACTTATAGTTCAACATGAGGCAACATAAATTCTCCTTTTTGGTTAGACATGATGCTAGTGCTCCGGTATCGGATCCTACTCTAGACGGTTACGTCCTTGAAGAGCAACCCGCTCTGATACCAATTGAAATTGCGTCGGGTAGCCTAACACGACACCCTACGCATACGCGTGCGGAAGCTTGAGGAGCAACTAGAATTATGGCTAAACCTATAGGAGGGGGTGGTAAGGACCTTTTTAAAAAATCTTTTCGCCTACTTAAACAATTCAACAAATTAAGCTACGTAAGCGATAACACTTTGGCTTCCAAGCCTAAGTGGGTCCAATTAATAGACTAGCATCAGATAAAGCAATTAGCAACCTAGTCTAATCAACTCATGTGGACTAGAGAGGATGGATCAAGAAATGCTCAAGTCAACATGAGGTAGTGAAAGTACATCTTGTGAGTGTGGATGTGCCTATCAAGTGCCTAGCATACATTCCTAACTAAGCATTCATAATTAATCAATTAAACATAATGCATAAAGAGAAATGTGCTCAAGAATCAATCACAAACACAACGATGTATAGTGGTTCGACTACTTGTCTACTCCACTCCCGGTTCAAGTACTCAACCCCTTTGAGCACACCGGCATTCACTGGGGAGTTTAAATCTGGTTCCTCCCAACCAAGGTGTTTTAACTCGGATCCACCCAACCGGGAAGTTTACAGGTTCCTCCCAACCTACACGTTTGCACCCGTGTTGGTGGCTCCCCCTTGGAGACTTTGTTTTAGGCCCGACTGACGTGCCAAGGAACGGCTGACGTCCCTAGATTTTAGGCCCAACTAATAGGCCAAGGATCGGCTAACGACCCCGGGGCGAGTTTGTCAAACAAACTCTACACTCAACTCCCACAGGGAATTGAGTGGATGAACTCTTAACAAGACAACCTACTTGTCGGATTGAGCCCCTTGTTCAGCGCCGCTTCGGGTTGCTTCTTCTCGCTCTCCCGTGCTTGAATCAGCTCCCCTTGTGCTCCCCCGATCTTTGACGCCGCCGCTTTGCCAAGGCTTCAGCTCCAAGATCAGCTACCTTGCATGTGATGCTCCATTGGAGATGCCCAAGGTGCTAGGGAATGGTGAAACCTCTACAAATGGTAGGAAATGGGTTTCCTAGAGGAATGCACCTAAATGGACTCCTAGGTAGTGTTTAGACAAAGGATTTAACTATCATCAAGGTGTCTAAACCCTAGGAATCAAGAGGGAACAAGTCCATTCTCAAGATGCCATTGAATGGCCCAAACTTGTGATGAAAACACAAGGAGAATGACTTGCTTTAGGTTTGGGATAGAGCCTCTAATGATCTCTAGCAATGGTGGCTTCTATCTCCTCAAAATTCCCTCTCTTAGCTCAAAAAACGAATCCCCCTTTTAAATAGATTTTCTTCCAACGGTAAAAAAACGGGCAGATTCGTGCATCTCCGATTGATCGGAAGAAGGTCCGATGGATCGGAGACCTGTCCGATTGATCGGAGACAAGTCCGATTGATCGGAAATCTATCCAGTGAAGTCTCTGGAAGATATTCCGATTGATCGGAACACTGTCCGATTGATCGGACGGACCCCTTCCGATGGATCGGAAGACTGTCCGATTGATCGGAAATATGTCCAGTGGATTTTCAAGGTTGCTGGAAAAATTTCCGATTGATCGGAGATTCTGTCCGATTGATCGGAGCTTCTGTCCGATTGATCGGAGTCCTATCGGAGCCAGTGTCCGATTGATCGGAGTCATATCGGAACACCTATCGGAAACTGCTGTTTGAGCCTTTTTTATTGCAGCAGCTTCCACCTCTTAAATTAGTCTATCTTATCATGTTTTTCATGGAGTTCTAAGACTAATAATGATGACTAAGGGTATACCTAGTTGGTGCAAGTCATCTAAGAGGTTATGGGTTAGGTTTTGGTCAAGGCAGGGCACACCAAGGCATCACTTTTACCTGTTTCTTCTTCCTTGATGCAGCCGGTCCGTCTTGAGTCTTCGTTCTTCGTCTTCATTAAGCTCAACCGACACTAGACCCACTGACCTAAGTAATTGACAAACAAGGTGCACTAGTATGCCATAGAAAAGTGCACTAACAGTTATAACCCTAAAGACTTTAATTTATAACTTACGCAATGATAATCATCTCCATTAATCAAGAATCGATGAAATCAGGTGGACCGCACTCCAATACTGAGTCATTTTTAGCCCTGGGAAGTGCCCTATTGGCTTGAAGATTGACTGTCTCCTACCAAAACTAAGTGCAATTAGACTGTCGCCTAAGTAGATTTAGCATCCTTATAGACCAAAGTACCTAAGTTGGGCAGTTGCATGGATTTAATCATCACCGTTTGCATTTTGACTGCATAAACACTTGTGTCAGGATTTCGATATTTAGTCATTTTCAGCCTTGGAAAATGCCCTGTTGGCTTAAAGATTGACTGTTGCCTACCAAAAGAAGGTGTAATTAAACTGTCGCCTAAGTGGATCCGGAATTCTTATAACCCAAAACATCTAAATTGGGTATTGGCACAGCTTTAAGTTCCGTCGTTTGCAGCATAAATACATGTATCAGAATCCCGGTACTTAGTCATTTTCAGCCCTGGGAAATGCCCTGTTGGCTCGAAGATTGACAGTCGCCTACCAAAACTAGGTGCGATTAAACTATCGCCTAAGTGGATTTAGCATCCTTATAACCCCAAGCATCTAAATGTGGCACTATCACAGCTTCAAGTTCCTCCGTTTGCATTTCTACAACATAAATACATGTATTGGGACTTTGATACTTAGCCATTTTCATGTCCAAAATGTATAATTAGAAATATCCAACCTCATATTATCAAAAGAGAGCAATTCAGCGCTGAAACACTTAATTGCTAACTATCTGAATATGAATATTGATAACCGAACTACGCTTTCATTTAACTAACCATTCATTGCACTCGATATCATGTGATTCAGCACGCTGTGGTTTTCACTCTACACTTGAACATCCAAGAGCAATATCATTCTTTGTTGAGATTGTTATGTGTTGATCATCTTTGTTACTCTTATTGCATCTCATCATACACATGCACCAATGAATTTCTCAAAAGATTCCAACTATGCATTGAATCTCAAAGCAAATGCGCAAAGGCAAGGATGCTTCCGAAGGCAAGTCGACGTACTCCAATATTATTTATAAGTACTTTGTATCTATCATATTCACTGTACAGACTCCGTATTAGCCTGAATTGAGGCTAGAGATTAAACCAAAGGGACCATGGTTACCACAAGAAAACTATAATAAAGAGTTTCAATGACATTTGAAACATTTGCTATGAACTGCTATCTCAAAGCTAGTCGATGTACTACCCATCCACAATGGGATCTGCTGGTTGAGTTGCTCAAGTAACAACAGTCGAATTGCATGTCTTCTAGCAGTCACCTGTTCATAACAACAGGCACGGGCCCAGAGCTGCACGACTTGACTAAAAAATCCTGACTATCTCTCAAATCGGAAACCCGAAAGAACATGGGACATAAGCATCTGACTTATACAAATGATGGCTCAGTCCATAACAAAAATACAATCCGGTCTCTATGATCGTGAACTTTAAAACCATGACCCCCGACGGCTTAGTCTTTTGCCTTTTAATCAAGGGTGATCAACCATTGATGTAATTAGGGCTTGTGACCAGTTCATAGCTCGGAATCTACAAGATCACAGAATCTCTAGAATAAAATTTACCTTGCAATATCTCTTTTCTTTTAGTACTTTGTGGATGCTTGTGATTGTCTATGAATATCTCCAATACTTAAACCCTCTCCCCCCCCCCCCCCCCCCCCCAAAAAAAAAAAAAAAAAAAAAAAAAAACATAGGAAAACTACCTTGAGCATTTTCTAGTTTTAACAAACTGGTGACTCTACTGGGGATCGAACCGACCAGAATCTCTGGTTAGTTCTAAGTAAAGAAACATTTTAAGATAAGTCACCTACATACACGAGCGTATACGCGAAAAGATTCATCGCAAGGGAAAAATGTTCGGCGCCTTCTCGAGCGCCAAACTGGCAACTCTCAACGGGAACGTTCCTCCCTTCATCTTTAAGGTAAAAGAATTTCCAAAATTAAAATCAATCTTTCAAAATAAACCAAAATGCTTTAAAATCACACACATGTACTTGTATTGCTACGTTTTGAATCGTACCCCTTCATAATTGGTAAGGTCATCCATATCAACTCTTTTGAGACTGTAAGGTGCCCTAATGCTTGCGTGGCTGTGCAGACCTTCTAAAAGAACCTACTAACGATCCGACAAGAGAAATGGCAACTACCATGATCTTCCTAGCTTTTGGGGTATTCTACTTCCCTAACCCCCCACAATGGGACCAGCAATTTCTAAGTCTGGTTGGTGCACAGTGCGGAGGCGACGATCGCCAAAGAAAACCGAGAATAAGAAGGACAAGGCTACTCCAGCAGGGACCAAAGTAGCAGGGGAGCTCTCTAGCACCAAGAAGCAGTAGCAACCAATCCAAGTAAACAAGACTAGCAACATCTGTAAGATTAAGGCATCGCCGGTACAAGAGTTCACCCTCGCTATCAACGAATTCCCAACGCTACCCAGGACAGTACAATCGACCAGGGTGCAAGGCAAATCTGTCATCCAGAGTTTGCCGCGACAACAGTGAAGACTCCGTTCGCTGGGATCACCACGACTAAATCAGAGCTGTGGCTGGTGCAAGCTACGATGGTACAAGTCGTTGAAGAAGAACCAACTGAATAGGGTATCGAATTGCCGCCCATCAAAGAGCAGATTGATGAAATAATGCAAGTCTAGGAGGACACGATGAGGGATGCGAGATAGATAAAAGAAGGTTTACTGGCCCTAGTCGCCCAGGGGGCAACCCGGAATACAACCGTTCCTACCAAACAGTTGATGGAGGAATCACAGGGGGCAGTAGAAGAACCGACAACCATAGAGCCACAGGTCCGGCCAAGAAGTGTCATGTTTAAGCATGCGCCAACAACGCCATCCCATGTCACAAAAGAAGAGTTGTCTAAAACAGTTTTGAATCTGATGCATCAAGAGAGAGAGAGAAGGAGAAGAGGGGAAAATAAATATATCGGGTATCATATCCACCCGAAGTCGACGAGATCCCATTCCCTAACAATTTCAAGCGCCTAGACTTTCCAAGGTTTGATGGCAGAGGGTCACCGGAAGAGCATATGACCCAGTTTATGACAATGTTAGGCAATTTATCGGCAGTACCTCAATACTGCCTTTGGTTATTTGGCTCGACGCTTACGGGCAAAGCATTCCAGTGGTACATGTCATTACCGGCAGGGTTCATCACGACCTGGGACCAGATGCAAGAACTATTCATCTCCAAGTTTTTATCCACGGAGCGAGAGGTATCACTGACAGATTTAGCCATGGTTCGGCAAAGGCAGGGAGAGTCAGTTGAGAAGTTCATTGACCGATGGGGCACCACGACAAAGCAATGCCGGGAGTTACCAAGCGAGACCGAGCAGGTTAAAATGTGCATGCAAGCAATGGATGCTATGATTTCGTTCGGGTTATCAGGCACAGTTTTTCAACATTCTGAGATCTAGCAACGAAAGCCCATATGGTAGAGGGAGCGGCACTGAGAGCACAGTTCAAGGCAAAAAAACCAGGAAGAGAAGTAGGGAGGATGATTACATCAAATTACGTGGATAAGGGCAAGGCCTTGAAGGATAAGAAATGCCCCAATCTGGAGCATCGGGTGGAAGTCAAGCCAGTTGAGACCTGAGTTAGAGATCAGGAACCTCAAAGGCCACAAAAAATGATGATCAGCTGAGCGAGAGAAGGCAAATGGACCATACACGTTTGATATGGAAGACCTCGTGCCGATTATGGAACAATTAGTCGAAGAAGGAGAAATACAATTGCTGAAACCAATCTGACCGAACAAAGTTGGACAAGCGAACAATCCCACCTACTGCAAGTATCATAGATGCATAAGCCACAACATAAAAGATTGTTTCTTCCTGGAAGGAAGAATCCAGAGGCTGATTAACCAGGGAGTTATCAACTTGAAGGGAGAAGAAGCCGGTCGAAATGTGACAGCTTATGGTATCAGTGATCCCTACTTGTTGGTGCTCAAATTATCACCCAAGGTTAATCAACAACCCAAGAGCATAACACAACAATCTGGATCAGCAGAAAAGTTCGAAAACAAAAAAAAAATGCAATAGACCGGCAACGTAACCCTAATCCAGGCAATTGTGCAATCACAATCGAGATTGATGCCTACCATTTAGGGACGGATCTAGACATGCACATAGCGACCAAACGATTTGGAAGGCCCAAAAACCCTTAACCAAAAAGTTTGAGCAACATCCGACATATACCCTTGCATTGCGCACCCCGAAACCCAGTATTCCTCCCTATCAGAGTAGCCCAAAGGAACCCAAGATCAAGCAATACCCATCAAACAATCATCAATTAGACTTCTGCATAACCGCTCGTGTATTCGGTATCATAAACGAAGCCCAAAAGTGCTTAGGCGACAGTCTAATTCATTTCCAAAAGTATAGCTATCCACTGAGCGAAGGTACGGAACTTGATTTTTCTAAGTCTGGAAGTAGATTTTCTCTGAAAATGGTTAAGTCTGGGACTGATTTTCCCCACTCTACAAACATGCGCCTGGGGCAGTTCATAAACATGCACTTAGGGCACTTTACAAACATGCGCCTGGGGTAGTTCACAAACATGCGCCCAGGGCACTTGCACTCCACAAACATGCACCTGGGGCATTGTACAAACATGCACCCAGAGCAGTTCACAAACATGCGCTTGGGCATTGCACAAACATGCGCCTGTGAGGTTTTCTTGGTAAAATTTGATTGGTTCTGTACGCTTGCCATCGGCTATAAATAGCCCGAGACCTATGACCGAAGAGAGAGAGAGAGAGAGAGAGAGAGAGAGAGAGAGAGAGAGAGAGAGAGAGATTTTGAGTAGAGATGACGTGAGCACTGCTGTGTTCCCATTTAATACATAATCTAGTCCATTACATCACATTATATGCATGGTTTGCATGCTTAAAAGACCCATCTATTGCATGTTTTGTGAATGTAGGAATGAGAGAGAGATTTCACACAATTGATGACTAGAAGACCCATTTAGAAGCCTTTTCAATGAAGATTGAAGGTGGGCCAAAGAAGAAATAAAGAAGCAAAGAGAGGAGAGAAGAAAAAAAAAGAAGAAATAGAGGCTAGACCAGTCAAGAGCGGTCGGCCAAACAGGCCACGACCAGTCATGATCGGTCGGCCACAAGGCAGCCCCCTCTCAACTTGCTGGAACCAAGTCCAGCTTGGCCTGATCAGTCAAGATCAGTTGGCCACCAGGTCAGCCATCCCATTGCACATGTTGGACACTCCCCCAGATAGGTCTGACCGGTTAAGACCGGTCGGCCAGTGTAAAAGCTGTGAAATTTTAGCAGTTTGATCTTCAAACTCTGAATTTTATGCACAAGTGCGTAAGTGTTGCGCAATTCTGGAAGATTCTAACGCGGTAGAGCTCCAAATCTATAAAAGGACACATAGGGGTGGATCTAAAGACATCATTGAAAGCTAAAGAAGTTGTGAGAAGTGAAGGAGATCGCTGTGGAGCGTCTGTAACTCCTCCAAACTCAGTTTTTTTTTATGTTTTAGTAGTTTTTCATTTGAGTTTTAGTTTAACCTATTAATGGTTGGCTAAACCTCTTAGCTAGGGCTAAGAGGTGAAGCTTTTAGTTGCTTACAATGCTTAATTCAAATTAATTCAAGTACTTTTGGATTTTATGAAGAACACTTCTAGTTTAAGTTTGAAATAAAGCTAGTATTTTGAGTTCATCTTCTATCGCTTATGATTTCTCTTACATGGGATGTTTTGATTACTGAGATTGCTTAATGGGATGTTGATTGATAAGATTTTAGGTTGTAGAGATCTTAGATCCATCATGATATGTTAGATGCTAGGGGATCTTACAAACCAAGTTTCCTAGTGCTTATCTAGAATTAGACCAGAAGAAGTTCTTATCTTTTGATTGGATCTGAGATAGGTGTTTATATATTGATTTTGGTTCAATATAAGTTCAATTCATGCTTCTAAATCAAGTCTAGTGATAAGGCTTGAGGAAGAATCATGAATGTGATCTTGCTTGTTTTGTGAATGATTGGGTTGTGTGATTGAATACACCCAATGCCTTAGTTGATTATGAGAGAACCACATCAGTGGATGATCCATCTTTGTTAGATGTATTATGATGATTTGATTGTTCTATATTCCGATTGGATAGGGATAGAACTCCGATTCCAATTGAGTTATTAGCTTGAATGATTTGAATTTGCATTGTGAATGATTATTAGTGGATCATTGGCGCTCTAGTGTTTATTTCCTGATTTAAGTATAAAATAGATAGTTTTATGTTCTTAATTTTCACCCATCGATACAAATCCGAATTTATCCCATCCTAGTTATAAAACTTAGAATTGTTACGACATTCCCTAAGGATCGACCTCGATCATAGCCTTGCACTTGAGGCGAGTGAACAAGTTTTTGGCGCTGTTACCAAGGATTTGGTTAACGGTTTTAAATTTTGTAATTAGGGTATAGTTAAGTTAGATATGTAGGATTTACTGTTTTTGTAAGTTTTTCTTTGAAATTTTTACTAATAGATTTTGTTTGTTTTGTAGGATTTTTCTACTCTAACATAGTTCTTCCATCCGGTAACATTGTTCTAACTTAGACTCTTTTATTTTTTATTTTTTATTTTTTTAGATTTTTTAGGTTTAGTTTAGTTTTGTGTGGTTTATGCCCCATTGGGAGCGTGATCATACATCGCGACTTCTAAGTGAGGGAGGTTTAGTTGAAGGTTTAATTCATCACAGACAAGTAAGAAAACGTCTAGGAAATTATCTTGAATTTTCTAAAATCATGGCTGAGAATGAACCACATAATGTCGAGAATGTTGGGCATGATGCACCACTAATTATGATGGAATGTAATGAGAATAAGGAGTGCTTCATTCCTCTGGTTAAAACATTGCGAGATTATCTATAACCGGAGAGAACAACCATGTCTTCCTGCATTATTTTTTCAACTAATGTAGGAAACGCGGACCTTAAATCGGCAAATTACTTCCGAAATTCCATGGACTTAATTCTGAAAGTCCATATGCGTACCTAAGTGAATTTGAGGAGATAGCCAATACCTTTCAATTTAATAACGTCTTCCAAGATATAATCAAACTGAAATTATTCTCCTTCTCTCTAAAGGACAAAGCCAAATCATGGCTTTAATCTCTTAAACCTAGAAGCATTATTACATGGGCTGAAATGACGCGGGAATTCTTTAAAAACCAGTTCATAAAACCAATGCACTAAGACAGACTATCATGAACTTCTCCCAAAAAGGAGATGAAACATTTTTTCAATGTTGGGAGAGGTTCAAGGATCTTTTATCAGAGTGCTCACATCATGGTTATGAAAAGTGGCGCTTGATTGACTTCTTCTATGACAGATTAAGTTCAAACATGTGCCAATTTGTTCAAATGATGTGTAATGGTGAGTTTTTGAACAAATCACCCGATGATGCTTGGGATTACTTTGATAAGCTAACCGAGAATGCCCAATCTTGGAACATCTCTAATCCGACTAGTAATCCCAAGTCGTCCCTAAGAGAGAAAGGAGTACATGTCTTGGATGGGGAGGACGATTTAAATACGAAGGTGGCGGGTCTCACAAAGAAGGTTGAGGCCATTGAATTGAGGAGTGTTAACATAATAACCACCGGTGAGGCCATTGAGAGTGTATGTGGTATTTGTGAGAGTGATGTTCACTTAACAAAGGATAGTCCAACAATCCCTGTATTTCAAGACATCTTACAAACTCAATCGAATGCCACAAACGCTTACCAACACCCCTTTAGTAGACCAAATTCTAACTTGAATAATCCTGATTGGCGGTGTAAATCAAATCTTAAATGGACCCATGGTATATTAAACAATGCTTCCCAAGGTCCTCCTCAAAAGAGCACTCTTGATGATACATTAAATGCATTCATGATAGGACAAACTCAGATAAATCAGTCCAACATGCAGGACATTAATGAACTCAAAATTTCGGTTGAAAGAGTTAAGACACACCTAGGAGTTAGGGAGAAAAGGACTGTTTTGACCCAATCTCATCTTAACTCTAAGGAATAATTGGAAACAAACACCAATTCTTCAACCCACCCTCATGTGGAACATGTTCAAGCCATCACCACTCTTAGAATTGGCAAAACAATTGAAAATTTTGAATCGGTGAAGGTCACAAAGCCTAATGACCCGGTTAATTTTAAGAGTGAAGGTGAATTGAGTAATGCTCCACAAGATGAAGAGCCGGAGCGTGTGTATAAACCTGTGGCCCCATTCCCCCAATGTTTTGTCTTAATAGAAAGGCCAAGTGAAAATCAGGACATCCTAGAAGTCTTCCAACAAGTCAAAATCAACATACCCTTGTTGGATACAATTAAGCAAATTCCTTCATATGCCAAATTTCTAAAGGATTTATCTGTCGTAAAGCATAAGCAAAATATGCACAACAGGGCATTTTTTACGGAACAAGTGGGTGCTATCATACAACAAAACACTCCCCCCAAATTCAAAGATCTCGAAAGCCCTGCAATCTCTTGCATAATAGGTAACTTCCGGATCAATAGATCACTTTTCAATCTAGGGGCTAGTGTTAACTTGATTCCCTACTCGGTATATGAGTAACTTGGACTTGGTGAATTAAAACCCACCAAGATAACTTTACAACTTGCGCATCGCTCCATTAGAATATCGAGAGGTGTAATTGAGGATGTGTTATTCAAAATTGATAAGTTCTACTACCTGGTAGACAATATCGCTTTAGATACACAAACGATTACAAATGTATGCACTCAAGTTCCCGTCATTCTAGGCCAACCATTCCTGGTGTTGAGCTCTTAATTGTGCATATTCTAACCCCAATTCATCACTCATTGTACAAGATTTTCATGATTTAAAGACTAATTGAATGCATGTTTTGTGATTGCAGGAATGAGAGTGGACTCCGCCTAATTGATGACAAAAAGACCTCTTTAAGAACCTTGGATGAAGAACCAAGGTGGACCAAAGAAAGAAGGAAGCAATGAAAGAAGAAAAGAAGAAAGAAAATACAGAAGAAACAGGCCAAGACCGATCTAGACCGGTCGGCTAAGAGGGCCACGACCGGTCTAGACCGGTCGGCCAGCTCTCCCAGACCCTACTGAGCTGCTGGACAGTTTACATAAACAGTCCAACCAGTCGTGACGGGTCGGCCAACCCAGTCAGACTGGTCCAGACCGGTCGGCCAGAATACTTTTCCACCTCCAGAGGCTGCTGGACTGTTTCATAGTGAGGCACGACCGGTCTCGACCGATCGGCTAGCCACTCAGCCATGCGTAAGCTGCGTACTTTTTGTTTTTGGCGCCGAAAATCTCTGCGCATTGTGTAAGCTTACGCAGATTCTAGAATATTCTGAGGTTGCGGAGCCTCCCCACTATAAAAGGACACCTAGGGATCGTTCCTAGGGTATCTTAGAAGAGTTTGAGCAAGGTGGGAGGCGGCGGAAGTGGATTTCAGAGTTCCACAACTCCTTCTAGTTTGTTTTGCTGTTTTTTATGATTTTTCTAGTTGTTTCATATTTCCATGGATCATGAGCAACTAAACCTCTTAGCTAGGGCTAAGAGGTGAAGCTTGTAGTGGATCCAAGATGTTTCAATTCGTGTAGTTGGTTTTTAAGTTGGATTTCATGATTATGAACAATGGTTTGAAGTTTATACAAGTTCTAAGTAAGTTTTTCTTAGTCTTATGATGACTCATGGATGTTTGGGAGAATTACTTAAGTTCTTAATGGCTGTATGTTAGTCTAGACCTGTATGATCTGAGGAATTGGAGTACGCTCTAGTACTATGATCTCCATATGGGAACTTCCTACCAAAGTTCTACTTTTCTGGTTTTCTGAATTATGTATGGGACTGTGCATGTGATTTGATTCAAGTTCAAATCATGATCTAGCTTTGTCTGGTGACAGGACTTAATGATGATCATGATTATGAACTTAGTTTATTGGAATTGGGACTGACCTATGCAATTGAGCATGCTCATCCTAGCTTGCATTGAGTGAATCATATACATTGGCCTTACATATGACAGATTGTTTGGTTTAACAGCTCTATCATCCGGCTAGATAGATCTTAATTTCGATTCTAGTTGAGAGAATGAGAAACCACAGCGAATTAAGCATCAAGGATTGCTACAAGTGGATCCTTGAACCCCTAGTGCCTTTTTAAATTGTTTACCTTCAATTTAGTTCAAAGTTGTTACTTACATCAATCTCATACAAAATCCGATTGTTAGCTTTTTAATAGAAACTATTGGATGTGTTTGTGAATTCCTACATAAGTCCCTGTGGATCGACCTCTGTCTTACCGAGTGTGGATCGCAACACTACACTTGGGGAAGCGAACACCTAGCAACCGCCAATGCTATAATCAATTGTAGGAATGGGGTTATGAAATATCCTTTAGAAATATGACCGTTTACGTCGGATTTGGTAACAGGATCCTCCAAACGTTCACCTTCCTTCAAGCTAACTTCCCTCCAAACCTGAAAGAACACAAGAGAAAACTAAGGGTCGCCGATGTCCAGCCATTGGCCCTCCGAAGCTTAAGTTAGATGGGACATAGTTGTAAAGTAAAATAGCTGGATATGAGCTTAGAGATTGTGTACCTTTATCCTCTGTGAAGTCATCTATTTATACAGATCCGGGTAATCCAATCTATTTCGTAAAACATTAAGATTACTACTGATTTCTGGGGATAAGGTGTTTATCCTATTAATCCCTAGATAAGGGGATAGCCTACTTTAGTAAAAAATAGCGGAGATCATCTGCTCGAGGCTTCTTATTATCTTCATGATGTCCAGATCCCGCGACTATCGAGAACGTCTGTTCGCGTCTCGTATATTCTGATGATGCTCCGATCCCGCGAGCACCTTTATTCGACTATCGAGAACGCCTACTCACGGCTCGCATATTAGGAAAAACAACGCACGGTTACCAAGTCTTCGAGCCCTTGTGGTCGATAGTCGAATATTGGAAGGCAAGAGAAGAAGTTTTTTACCTGCGAGCAGTCCTTATCACGAGTCGTTGAAAGGTGTCGCATCTCAATGAGTGAGCACTTAGTCTCACGAGCATCTTCCTGCATGCGAATAGCATCCTGATAAATCAGCGATGACACCCCTTAGCCTATAGTACCAGCAGCCCGTATAGGCCGATTTTGGGCTTATCTTCTTCTATGGTTCCGAGTCCCAAGGAATTGCTATCAAGAAAGGTAACTGATTAGATGAGTAATTGGATTAGATCACTCCTCTATCTAAGGATAAGCAGGATAAGAACCTTATCCCACGAAATCAGCAGGATCTTGGTATCTTACGTAACAAACTGAACCACTTCAGATCTATATAAAGATGACTCCATTAAAGATATAGGTACACCATATTCAATCTTTACCTCTGGTGATTGGCTGTTTTATTTCTTCATCCTATCTGACTTAAGCATCGGAGGGCTAACGGCTGGATACCGGCCACCCTTAGTTGCTTTCTGTCCCTTTTCAGGTCCGAAAAGAAAATCCAAACGCTTGAAGGGAAGGTGAACGTCCGGTGGATCCAGTTACAAAATTCAACGTAAACAGGGGATAGCCTACTTTAGTTAGACATCTGTTTGATTACGTTCCTTGATAATGATCCCCTGAGGTCCGGAGTCACGAATAGAGATAAGCCCAAAACCGGCCTATATGGGCTGCTGGTACTAAAAGGCGGAGGATGTTCAGGCTCGGGGATAACTGCTCGCATATTGAGATGCAACCCCTTTCAACGACCACGAGCCGAGATGCTCGCATATTGGAGGGGTGTATACCGTACTTTTATGATATGCGAGCCTCGACCATGAGGGCTAAGTGGTTCGGGAATTGTATACTGCACTTTTACGATATGCGAGCCTCGACCATGAGGGCTCGTAGGTTAAACACCATAAAAAAGGTGCTCGTGGGTTTCGAGTCTTTGCTATCTTCGACCACCGCATTTTGGCTATAACAGATGCCCCCCAAGTCCTTGCCGTCAAGGAGTCTAAGGAAAGGACTTGCTTACTGGCATACATAACTGCCCTTTCTCGAAGGTGAAGCCATACATGATTGGACTGTCATTAATGAGCGCCAGCTTTCTGCAGCTTTTCGACAGAGAGGAAATGAAGAGGCGCCTGCCAAGTATCTGCGGAATTAATGACCATGCCCGTTCGACTACTGTGCCAAACGATCGCCGCGTGTCACCAAATCTTGAGGAATGATTGCTTATAAATATACGAAGCCTGCAAAATTTTTGAAATTTCATCCGAAGTTTACGAAAATTCTTCTTCTCTCCTTGCTTCCTTCTTTCCTTTGGCGTCCTATCCCTTCTCTGGTGTAACTTCGTTCCTCCGATTCCTTCTGGTATAACTTCATTCTTCTTCTTTTTCAAAGTATTATCCCTCTTTTTTTTTCTATCTTAAAAAATCATGGCGGGAGATTCTGATGAGGAGACCGTCCCTCTGGGGGATGCTACTCTGGAATCTTCTTCCTCCAACAATGAGAGGATACCGGCCAGCAGATACTCCACGTCCGGGTATCCCTCCATAATGACGGAGGAGCGGCTGAGTGAGTTACGAGAAAAATATCGAGTTCCCGACTCAGTTACTTTCCGGTTGCTCGGAGAGGGAGAAACCCCGGACTCACCGCCCCTTGGTTGCGTAGCCCTTTACAATTATCTCTTCATTCTTAGGAGTACGCCTTCCCCTTCACCCCTTCATTCGCGACGTACTCCAGACTTATAAGATTGCCCCCGAAGCAACTCATTATAAACAGTTGGAGAGTAGTCTTGAGTTCTTTCGTTCTTTGGGTGCAAGCCGGCAACGGAGACCTAACCGCCGAGGAGTTCTTCCAAATGTACCAGCTCAAGAGAGCTCCCTCCAGCGAAGGCTGGTATTACTTATGTTACTGGCACCAGGATAATTTCATTTTAGGGGAAACCCTTTTCGAATTACCCCGGATGAAGGAAACACTGGTTTTTTGCTTTCGGGAACTGGGAGTCTGAGATGGGGTCCACCTCTAGGGGCCATAATGTGAGCCGCTTTTTTGGCGAAGGTGGGTGAAACTTCACTCTGCCCTGATTTATAAACCAACTTTGGATTTTTCATTTATCTGACTTATGCTCACATTTGCAGGTATTCCGACCGTGGGGAAACCGAGCCTGAAGGGAGGAATTCACGAGAAGATTGTAAAGGTTTACAAATTACCCGCTCGTGACAGGCACATCGAGGCTTGTTTGTCAGCCTTCGGACTCGCAGTTGCCGGGTTGATATCTCGCAAGGAGGTCGCGATGACGAATGTGGGGGAGAAGAGAGGGTTGCTTCCTCGCTTAAAGTGCACCGGCTTGAAGAGACAAAAGAAGACATCTGCCGGTCCCTTCCACCCGCCTAATCAACTAGGTGAGACTGCCCAAACTCCACAGCCATGTGAACCCCTTCCTGACACTGGGGTAGCTGCGCCAGTGGTTTCATTGATATTATTGACAACTCCCCAAGGAACGATGGGGCGAGGTCGAGTTGCCCCCCAGCCAAAGAACCTCGCGAGCCAGAAGGTGCTAGCGAGTTGATTCGTGCTCGCGAGCAAACCGCTGCTCAAGATGCGAGCCCTGCTGGGCTAGTCGTAGCCTAGCCCTCCGGAGTCGAGACATTCAAAGTCCCCAGCCACCTACACCAGATCTGTAAATTCCTTTTTGATAACATCTCCCCCCCAAACCTTCGGTGCCCTCCCCGAACCATGCCCGGAAGACCTCTCTCTTGATGCGGGAGTGAGAATGGTCCAGGTAAAAAGTGCTCTGATTTGACCCTGTCTTTTACTTTCTTCGTTGATTTTTAAGTGCTTATCTCATAGTCTTCCTTCTTTTTATGCAGGGCTTGGATCTTATCATACGGACGAGGAGTGATATCCTCATCGCCCGTCGTATTATAGATGAGGCCGAGGTGTTAACGTCAGATTTTGTAACTGGATCCTCCGGACGTTCACCTTCTCTCCAATAGAGACTTCCTTCGCCGGACTTGAAAGAAGACAGAAAGCAACTAAGGGTGGCCGGCGTCCAGCCGTTAGCCCTCCGATGCTTAAGTTAGATAAGGCAAGAAGGGGAATAGCCAAGCAACTGAAGCCAGGGATTGAATATTGTGTACCTGTATCTTAACGGGGTCGCCTCTTTATATAGATCTGAAGTGATCCAATCTGTTACGTAAGATATCGAGATCCCACTGATTCCGCGAGATAAGATCCTTATCCTTAGATAGAGAAGAGACCTAATTTGAATGACTTGTCCGACAATTACGTTCCTTGATAGCAATCCCTTGGGATTCGGAACCATTAAAGAAGATAAGCCCAAAATCGGCCTATACGGGCTGCTGGTACTGAGGGCTAAGGGATGTCACCCCAGAAAAAGCTGTTCGCATGTTGGAAGATGGTCGCGAGTCCAAGTGCTCGCTCATTCAGATGTAACACCTTTCAACGACTTGTGAGAAGGTCCGCTCGCAGATCAAGAAGGAAATCTTTGCCTTGCTATATCCGACTATCGGCTATGGGAACTCGAGGCCTTTCGAATAGATGCTCCGTATTTATCCAATCTGCGACTCTCGAGCATATGATTTCGAGAGTCGAATGGGCACTCCGCATTTACTCGATCTGCGACTCTCGATCAGATGATCTCGAGAGTCGAATGGCGTCCGCAGTAAAATCTTAGCAGCTAAGTTGATCTTCATCATTTTGCCTATAACAGATGCCCCCCAAGTCCTTGCCGCCAAGAATTCTTAAGGGAAGGACTTAGCTTACTGTCATGTGCAGCTGCCTGCTGCCTTTACTGAGAAGCCGTACATGATTGGGTTGGAATTAATGAGCGCCACCCTTTCCGCAGTCAGAAAATGAAGAGATGCTCACCACGTGTCCGAGTATTTAATGGGCGTGCCTGCTCGATTGCCGTGCCGAATGAGAGACTGCCACGTGCTACCATATACGGTGGAATGATTGCCTATAAATATATGGAGTCCGCCATATCTTCTGATTTTCACAGAAGTTTCAGAATTTTCTTCTTTGTCCTTCAATCATCTTCCTCCGGAGTTCCCTGGTGTCCTCCTCGGTCTTTTTTGGTGTTCTTTCTTCCTTCTCGTACTTGGTATTTCTTCTTTCTTTTTCTTCTTAAATACCCCATGGCCGGTGATTCTGAGGAGACTACCGTTCCCTTGGGGGATGCCACCCCAGAATCCTCTGCCTCCAGTAATGCAAGGGTTCCGGCGAGTCGGTATACAGCGGCCGGGTACCCCTCCATTCTATCGGAGAACCGGCTGCTGGAGCTACGGGAGAGATATTCAATCCTCGACTCAGTCGCTCTCTGATTACCCGAAGATGGAGAGACGCCAGACTCCCCCCCCCCCCCCCCCCCCAGGGTGTGTGGCCTTCTATGAGTACCAACTCATTCTGGGGGTTCACCTTCCCCTCCATCCCTTCGTCCGGGATGTACTTCGATGCTATAAGATTGCCCCTGGGCAACTTATCGTGAATGGATGGAGGGTGGTCCTAAGCTCCTTCGTCCTTTGGGCTCAGGCCGGGAACGGGGAGCTTACAGCTGATGAGTTCCTCCGCATGTTCCGCTTAAAGAAGGCGCCCTCCAGCGAAGGCTGGTACTATCTGTGTTACTGGCACTGGGATAACTTCGTGTTGGGGAAGCCCTCATCGAATTATCCCTGCTGGAGGAAACGCTGGTTCTATGCATCCGGGAACTGGGAGTCTGCTTCCTCCAGGGGCCCAGGAGTAAACCGCCTTTTCTATGAAGGTAGGCACAGTTTTACGTTGTGCATTTTGTCCACGATCAAATTTTTAGGCCTGCGCGTTTCCTAACTCCGATTTGTGCTCGCAGGTATCCCGGCTTTAGCGAAGCCGAATCTAAAAGGAGGAATTCACGAGAAGATCGTGAAGGTGTACAAGATGCCTGCTCACGACAGGCATATCGAAGCTTGCCTATCTCCCTCGGGACTCGCGATCGCAGGACTAATCCCAAACGAAGAGGCTGAGATGACGAAGGCAGGGGAGAAAAGGGGTCTGCTGCCCCGACTTAAGGGCACGAACTCCAAGAGGTAGAAGAAAACATCTGCCGGACCATCTCAACCACCCGTCCGCAAGGGTAGCGACCAACCTGCCCCTCTTGCGAGAACGGCGGGGGTACCGGTAGTGCCCAATATTCCCTCACTGGTGGTCGCACCTAGACCGCCAGTGATTAACATCACTAACAACTCCCCAGATGGGGCAGGGTCTAGCTGCCCCCCATCTGAGGAGGCTCGTGAGCAAACGGATCCTCGCAAGCCGGTTCCTGCTCGCGAGCTGACTCCTGCTGGCGAGCAGGGACCAGCTCGTGAGTCGGTGGCCCCACCTACCGCGAGCCCGACTGGGTTGGTCGTAGCCCAGCCATCTGGAGGTGGAACATTTTCCGTTCCTCGCCACCTCCATCCGATTTGTAAATTTTTGTTCGATAACATCTCCCCCCAAACCTTCGGCTCTCTTCCCGAGCCAAGCCCTGAGAACCTCTTCCTCGAAGCGGGGGTGAGGATGGTTCAGGTAAGACCCTACCAAGGCCTGCTTTAATTTGTTGTTACATTCCAGAATACTTTATCTCACATTTTTCGTTAATTTTGCAGGGCTTAGATCTCATCCTGCGAACGAGGCGTGATATCGTTGCCGCCCGTCGCGTGATCGATGAAGCTGAGGGGAAGAGAGTTGCCTTAGAGAAGGAAGTTCAAGGAAGGGATCAACTCCTCAAGTCCCGTGAGGCGGTGATCTCTAAGAGAGATGAGGAGAAAAAGATCCTCATCGAGAAAGTCCAAGTCCTGACCGATAGGTACCAGGCCTTGGACTCTAACTTCGCAAAGCTCGCAGAGTTGAAGGAGAAAGCGAAGAGAGATAGGGAGATCTTTCGTCAAGACAAGATCTCGCTGGAGGAGCGGCTAGCGGAGGCCAGGTCGCAGCTCAAAGAAGTCAACGACAACTTGGAGAAGGAGCGCTCCGCTCTTGCACAGCTTAAGGACAACTCGATCCACTGGGACGAGGAGAAAGTCGCCCTGGTAAAAATGCTCTCGGAGGAAGGGCCTCGGGCAATTTCCGAGTTCCGGAACTCGCAGCTATATGACGATGAAAGATATGAGTCATATGATGCTGGTCGCGACTTTGCGCTAAGAGTAGTGCAACGAATGTCCCCATCCTTTGATATGGGGGAATTTGGTCGAGTCGCGACCATCATAGCTGCAGAGGAGCAAGCTGCTGCGGAGAACGAGGTGACCGAAGCCACGCAGGCTAGAGGGGCTCCAGAATCGGGTCCTGAAGTCGAGAGCACGGCTCCTCCCCCAAGAGATTAACTCTCCTTTTTATTTTTCTTTCTTCTGTACTCATGAGTAAATATCTGTAAACAATTGTTATTGATGAAAAGAAATTTTTTGGAAATGTTCTCGTTCTTTTTGTTTACTCTCTCTTTCCCTTCATGCAATGAATGCCTTCTTGTTTTAATGAGTTATGCTCAATCCGGGGGGTCATGACGACCATACCCTCGTGGAGATAGACTGATCTATCGATTAAGAAATGAGTTGTGCTCAATCCGGGGGGTCGTGATGACCATACCCTCGTGGAGATAGACTGATCTATCGATTGAGAAATGAGTTGTGCTCAATCCGGGGGGTCGTGGCGACCATACCCTCGTGGAGATAGACTGATCTATCGATTGAGAAATGAGTTTACCAAGGGTAGAAAAACAGGCTCTCCTGCAACGTTGGTTTCGATCCATAAAATGGAAATGCGACCATCCCAGGTGATTTTAACCCTACCAAAGGTAGGCTATTGGTCAAGAGATGGTATGCACTCTCTTCAGGGATATTCAGGTCCAGGTAAATGGAGTAGCGACCAAAAGATATCTTCAACTTTATTCATAAAATGTCGTTATGAACTACATCGAATCTAGGGGAAGTATTGTAGCAAACGCTCCACGTGCCAAGGGCGACGCACGGGTTTGCCCTGCATGTCTTCAAGATAATAGGTACCGGGTCGCACAATCTTAATAACCAGATACGGGCCTTCCCAATTTGGATCTAGCGAACGAGCGGGAATTCCGAGTTTTTGCCTCAGGACCAAATCTCCGAGCTGGAATGATCTGGGCCGAACCTTAGCATCTCGATAACGAGCAATACGTTGGTTATACGCGGCCGCTCATGCTTGGGAAGTATTTCTTCATTCTTCCAAGAGATCGAGATGAAGTCGGAGGTCTTCCTGATTACCCGCGGGGTCATACTGCTCGGTCCGATATGAGGGCACTTGAATTTCTACTGGTACTACTGCATCGACACCAAATGCTAAAGAGAAAGGGGTCTCACCCGTTAATGTACGAGTTGTAGTCCTATATGCCCATAATACCTCTGGTAGAAGCTCTGGCCATACACCTTTGCATTCGCCAAGCTTGGTCTTTAAATGATGCTTGATGATTTTATTCACTACCTCAACTTGCCCGTTCGCCTGAGGATGATATGGAGAAGTGTGGAGGTTACGTATCTTCCATTTTTCACAAAATTCATCAAAGGCTGCGTTGTCGAACTGTGTTCCGTTGTCGGTAATTATAGTGTGAGGGAGTCTGAAACGGCATATGATATTTCTCCATATGAATTTAGTAGTTTGCTTCTCAGTAATCTTGGCCAATGGTTCTGCTTCGGCCCATTTAGTGAAGTAATCGACTCCCACTATCGCGAATCTATTTTGCCCTTTTCCAATAGGTAGGGGCCCGATTATATCGACCCCCCACTGCGCGAAAGGCCAAGGATTATCTATTGGAGTCATTCGCTCGGATGGCACATGGGGTATAGGAGAATATAGCTGACACTTGTCACATTTTTTAGAGAATGCAATCGCATCTGCTTTCATAGTGGGCCAATAATATCCTTGCCTCATCGCCTTATATGCTAGGGATCGCCCCCTGGGGTGGTTACCACATGCCCCTTGGTGTACTTCGTCTAGAACACGAAGTGCTTCTTCTGGATGAAGACACCTTAAATAAGGCAAGGAAAAGCTTTTGCGTAACAATATTCCGTCTTGCAAGGTATACCTGGTAGCTCGAAGACGAATTTGTCTTGCGGCTTTCTTGTCCTCTGGTAGGTATCCGTCTCTGATATAAAGGATGATGGGATCCATCCAGCATGGAGAAGATTGTACCGATATTACTTGCTCAAGAGTCGCTTGGTCGATACCCAGGTTCTGACGATGCTCGATGGGGATTGAATGTGATAACTCAGATTCTGGTGCAGAGGCGAGCTTTACCAGGGAATCGGCAAGTTGGTTCTTCTCGCGAGGAATATGAACTATTTCATAAGTCTTCAGTTTTGCGAGCAGGATGAGGACACGAGACTTGTATAAGGCCATCCTTTCTTCTTTGGCCTCGAATTCACCAAGAACTTGGTTGACAATGAGCTGGGAGTCGCTATGAATTAACAGATTCTGAATTGCAAGGACAATGGCCAGTTCGAGGCCAATGATCAGGGCCTCATATTCTGCTTCATTATTTGAGATGCGAGAATCGAAACGCAGAGCATATTGGAAATGCGACCCGTCGGGAGCCACTAAAATCAGGCCCGCTCCACTGCCAGTGGCCCGCGACGACCCGTCCACGAAGAGTGACCAAGGAGGCTGGTCGCTGGTCATGGTATTATCATCGGAAGAGTATGTGAATTCGGCGATAAAGTCAGCCACGGCCTGGCCCTTGACTGCAGTCCTAGGACAGAATGAGATATCGTGCTCGCTGATCTCGACCGCCCATTTAGTTAAGCGTCCGGAAGCCTCAGGTTTTTGAAGGACTTGCCGTAGTGGATGATTTGTTGGTACTAGAATAGCGTGAGCTTGAAAGTATGGTCGCAGTTTTCGAGTTGCCGTGACTAAGGCTAGGGCCAGCTTTTCCATATCAGAATACCTAGTTTCTGCATCAACCATTGCTCGACTGATATAATAAACAGGCCTTTGCACCCCAGAATCTTCTCTTATCAAAGCGGCGCTAACAGCCGTAGTGGACACAGAGAGATAAAGAATGAGTTGCTCATGTGCTACAGGTTTAGATAAAATGGGGGGTGTGCTCATGTATAGCTTCAATTGTTGAAAGGCTTCCTCACACTGTGGTGTCCATTTCCAATCAGACTTGGCCATTGCACGAAGGAGTTTGAAGAATGGTAAGCACTTGTTAGATGCTCGTGAGATGAATCTATTCAACGATGCGATGCTGACCAGCCAGACGCTGGACGTCCTTCAGAGTAGTGGGGGATTTCATCTCTACCAATGCTTTATCTTTTCAGGATTTGCCTCGATTCCACGCTGGCCTACCATGAACCCGAGAAATTTTCCTGCAGACACTCCGAACGCACATTTTTCTGGGTTCAATTTCATTTGATACCTCCTCATTAGGTCGAAGGCTTCTCGAAGATCAGAAATATGATCATCTTCTACGGTGCTTTTCACGAGCATGTCATCAACATAAACTTCCATATTCCTACCGATTTGAGCAGCGAATATTTTGTTGACGAGACGTTGATAAGTGGCCCCTGCATTTTTAAGACCGAACGGCATTACCTGGTAGCAATATAATCCCCGATCTGTGATGAAGGCGGTATGCTGGCTATCATGTGGATGCATCATAATCTGGTTGTAACCAGAATAAGTATCCATAAAACTGAGCAGAGCGTGTTCAACTGTTGAATCGACCAACTGGTCGATCTGTGGTGTCGGGAAACTATCTTTGGGACATGCTTTGTTCAAATCTGAATAGTCGACGCACATTCTCCATTTGCCATTAGCTTTCCGGACGAGAACTACGTTCGCGACCCACACTGGGTAGTCAACTTCTTTTATAAAATTGACCGTAAGTAGCTTATCGACTTCAGCTTTGATCGCCATTTGCCTTTCTGTAGTGAAAGAACGTAGACGCTGCTGTACGGGTTTATGCTTCGGGTCGATATTGAGACGATGTGCGATGACATTGGGGTCGATGCCTGGCATATCTTTATGAGACCAAGCGAACACGTCTTAGTATTCGGTTAGAAAATGGACCAAATCTTCACGATGGACACTGGTTAAAGAGGATCCAATGTATACGACCCTGGATGGGTCATCTTTGGTTAAGTGAATCGCCACTGTTTCTTCCCCAGGAGTTCCTGATTGGAGAGCGTTTTCTCTCGGATCCAACGAGGTGTTGGTGGAAAAGTTGGGTGAATCTTGCGCTATCTCCATAACGGGTGTCGCTTGAGCTTTCTCTCGATCCTGTAGGGCTATCTGGTAGCAAGACCGAGCCTCCTTTTGACTTCCTCGTACGACCCCAATACCATTTGGGGTAGGAAATTTGACACACAGATATGAAGGGTGTAAGGCTGCCCCAACCTTATTAAGAGATGGCCGCCCCAAAATGGCGTTATACGCTGATTTTCGATCCACCACGAGGAAACTTACGAAGACGGTAGTCTTCGTTGGATTTTCTCCAAAAGTAACTGGGAGATTAATGCTTCCTTCAGGTGTTACCACCTCGCCTCCGAAGCCGATGAGGGGGGTCGAAACTGGCTTAAGTAGGCTTTTGGCAAGTGCCATTTTGTTGAAAGCCTCCAAGTATAGAATATCGGCTGAGCTACCTGTATCCACCATAATTCGATGAGTCAGATAATTTGATACCTTTAATGCGACTATGATGGAGTCTTCGTGAGGGAAGTGAATTCCCGCTGCATCTTCGAGGGTGAAGGAAATTGGAGGATGGCTAGCTTTTGACGAGCTGGGTGTCTGTTCCAGCCAATAGATATGTTGGGGTTCTTTGGACGGCTTCCGAGCAGTATGCTTTTCTTGAAGCTTGAGAGTCGCCCCCGCAAGCTAGTCCTCCGACAATGGTGCGAATTTCTCCAGTAGGCTCAGTGTCCTCTTGGTCAGTTTGATGATGAGGCGGTTCCTTTTGGCGAGATGAGGCCTTCGCCCTTTCAAGTGATCGATTTTTACGAGCGATATAATCCTGGAGATGGCCTTTTCGAATAAGGGCTTCAATATGATCTCGTAGAGAAATGCAGTCTTGGGTTCTATGCCCGTGATCTTTGTGGAAGTAACAGAACTTGCTCTTATCTCTCTTCTCGGGATCGGATTTGATCTTTGCAGGCCACTTTACATATGGCTTGTGTTTAATCTCCATTAAAACCTTTTCATGAGACCGATTGAGAGGAGTGTAGTTATGATATTTACCAGAATAAGGCTTCTTGGGAGAACGATCGCGCTGATCACGACGATATTTTTTATCTGCAGAAGAGGTTCCCTCTGGCTTGCGTTTCTTACCCTAGGCTCCATGGCGTGTCAATGCGACTTCTTCTGCATTGATATATTTCTGAGCTTTGGCTTGGAATTCTGCCATAGTTTTCGGCGGGCTCTTATCTAAGGCAAACCTGAATTTCTCGCTCGTTATTCCGGCTATGAGGGCTGTGAGACCTTTTTCTTCAGTATAACCTTCAGTTTGAACGGCTTCGACAGTGAACCGTACTGTGAACTCCTTTATTGTCTCCCCATGCTGCTGCTTCAGATCCATCAGATGGGAGGCTGGCTTCTTAATACGAATGCTTCCCATGAATTGAGAGAGGAATATCTCCGATAATTGTGAAAAGGAGCTGATGGAATGAGGCTTTAGTCCCCGGAACCACGTACGGGCTGCTTCCTTCAATGTTAGGGAAAAAGCCCTACACATGATTTCTGAGCCATGTCCTTCCAACTCCATAAGAAACCTATGTTTCCAGGTGTTCAAGAGGATCACCAATTCCTGTATACGGGGTGATAACAGGCGTTCAATACTTTCTAGGTAACTGTGCCCCCATAACCTCAGCTGGTAAAGGGGGACTCGGATTGATGTATCGCCGCCATGACGGCAGATGGTCGATTTGCCTGATATCGCTGTTCCATGACGTCAAAACGATCATGGATTCTTTTGAGATCTCCTTCCCATGGTAAGGTATAGCCTGATGTTTCGGCGGTGGAGCCCTAAGGTTGAGGTTGTCGAGACGAACTAGAATGTATAGAATGTGGAGACGGCACAGGGTGATGGTTGCCGAGTGGTGTTCGGTTTGATGGTGGATGGTGTGGTGGGACCTGTGGTTCGTCCATAGAATGTCTGGAAGCCACTGGTATGGGTTGCGGTGGTAACCCTTCGGAGGGTTGTCTCTGTGGTTCGAGGAAATGCTGATCAAGCCGATTCGACAGGGCCTGAACTCCGGCATTTTGAGTTAGAAGAGTATTTCCGAGGAAGAGCAGGACATCGTCTTGATTTCCAGAAGCCTCCAATAATGGGTTTGCTGATGGCATATTTGGGGCTCCTTGAGGGATACTCGTCAAAGTGAGTGGAAGAACAGGTATGGATTCCGTCTCATCGGGCGGAGGTGGTGCCTGCCTTGAAGTCGAAGGATGAACAGCCTTTTTAGGAGGCATCGTAGAAGGATTTTGATCGGTCGTTAGAACGATTGATTTTGACGATCAAGTCGATCCCACAGACGGCGCCAAACTATTAACGTCAGATTTTGTAACTGGATCCTCCGGACGTTCACCTTTTCTCCAATAGAGACTTCCTCCGCCGGACCTGAAAGAAGACAGAAAGCAACTAAGGGTGGCCGGCGTCCAGCCGTTAGCCCTCTGATGCTTAAGTTAGATAAGGCAAGAAGGAGAATAGCCAAGCAACTGAAGCCAGGGATTGAATATTGTGTACCTGTATCTTAACGGGGTCGCCTCTTTATATAGATCTGAAGTGATCCAATCTGTTACGTAAGATATCGAGATCCCACTGATTCCGCGAGATAAGATCCTTATCCTTAGATAGAGAAGAGACCTAATTTGAATGACTTGTCCGACAATTACGTTCCTTGATAGCAATCCCTTGGGATTCGGAACCATTGAAGAAGATAAGCCCAAAATCGGCCTATACGGGCTGCTGGTACTGAGGGCTAAGGGATGTCACCCCAGAAAAAGCTGTTCGCATGTTGGAAGATGGTTGCGAGTCCAAGTGCTCGCTCATTCAGATGTAACACCTTTCAACGACTTGTGAGAATGTCTGCTCGCAGATCAAGAAGGAAATCTTTGCCTTGCTATATCCGACTATCGGCTATGGGAACTCGAGGCCTTGCGAATAGGTGCTCCGTATTTATCCAATCTGCGACTCTCGAGCATATGATCTCGAGAGTCGAATGGGAACTCCGCGTTTACTCGATCTGCGACTCTCGATCAGATGATCTCGAGAGTCGAATGGCGTCTGCGTAAAATCTTAGCAGCTAAGTTGATCTCCATCATTTTGCCTATAACAGCCGAGGGGAAGAGGATTGCCCTGGAGAAGGCGGTTCACGGGAGGGACTAGGTCATTAAGTCTCACAAGACCTTGATCGGGAAGATGACTGAGGAAAGGAAAATCCTCATCGAAAAGGTCCAGGTTCTGACTGATAGGTATCAGGCCTTGGACTCGAACTTCGCCAAGCTCGCGCAGATGAAGGAGAAGATAGAGAAAGAAAGAGAGATATTCTGTCAAGATAAGATCTCGCTGGAGGAGCAGCTCGCAGAGAGTAGGTCACGACTAAAGGAAGTCAGCGACAATCTGGAGAAAGAGCACTCCATCCTTGCGCAACTTAAGGATGACTCGATCCATTGGGAGGAAGAGAGAGTGGCCCTTGTCAAGATGCTCTCCGAAGAAGGGGCCCGAGCTATCATGGAGTTCCAGACTTCGCAGTTGTACGATGATGAAAGATATGAATCGTACGATGCTGGTCGCGATTTCGCACTGCGAGTGGTGCAGCGAATGTCTCCGTCTTTCGACATGGGAGAGTTCGAGAAGGTCATGGCTATCATAGCTACAGAGGAAAGAGCGGTCGCCGAGAACGAGGTCACTGAGGTTACTCAAGCGGGAGGGGTCTCAGAAGTGGGCCTTGAGGCTCAGAGTACCGCTCCCCCCCCGACCGATGCGCAAGGATGATCATCTCCTTTCTTCTCTATTATCTATCTTATGTAAAAGTTTTTGTTTTTCGTTTGTAAGCAACCTGACTTTTGTAGTCAATGAATGAGAAAAACCTTTTGATAATATGATTTGCATGTTATTTCTTCTTCTTTTGGTTTTCGTTGGTCGTGTGCTGAATGCCTACGTACTTAACTCATGAAGCAATGAGTTAGGCTCAATCCGGGGGTCTTGGTGACCATGTTCGCATAGAGATAGACTGATCTATTGATTGAGGCTTTGATTCTACCAAGGGCAGAAGATTGGCCAAGAGAATGTGTGTATTCTATTCGGGGCTATTCGAGTCCCATCAAATGGAGTAGCGACCAAAAGACAATCCATCTTTATTCGAATATCATTCAAACTTACATCGAATTAAGGAAAATATCGGAGTAGATGCTCTATGTGCCAAGGGCGACGTAAGGGCCTTCCTTGCATATCTTCGAGATAATAGGTACCTGGTCGCACAATTTTGATAACTCGGTACTGGGCCTTCCCAATTTGGATCCAACGAACGAGCAGGAATTCCGAGGTTCTGTTTAAGGACTAAATCGCCGTGCTGGAAAGCTCTGGGCCGGACCATGGCATTACGATAGCGAGAAATACGCTATTGGTAAACTGTTGCTTGAAGTTGGGAGGTGTCCCTTTTTTCTTTCAAAAGATCGAGATGAAGCCTCAACCCATCTTGGTTATTCGTGGAATCATACTGCTCGATTCGATACGAGGGGACTTGGACTTCGACTGGGACGACAGCCTCGGTGCCGAAAGCTAAAGAGAAAGGAATTTCTCCTGTTGACGTGCAAGTCGTAGTTCTATAGGCCCATAAGACTTCGAGTAGAAGCTCTGGCCACATGCCTTTACATTCATCGAGCTTAGTCTTCAGATGATGTTTGATGATCTTGTTAACTGCTTCAACTTGCCCATTAGCCTGAGGATGATATGGGGAGGTACCAATACTTCGTATCTTCCATTTTTCGCAAAACTCTGAGAACGCGGTGTTGTCGAACTGCTTTCCATTGTCGGTGATTATAGTATGGGGGAGCCCATAGCGACATATGATGTTTCTCTACATGAACCTAGTGGTCTTCTTTTCAGTGATTCTGGTTAATGGTTCTGCCTCGACCCATTTGGTGAAATAATCGACTGCTACGATTGCAAACCTGTTCTGACCTTTCCCGATGGGCAAGGGCCCTATAATATCAACTCCCCATTGGACGAAGGGCCAGGGACCATCCATCGGCGTCATTTGCTCGAACGGTACATGAGGTATTGGAGAATATCGCTGGCATTTGTCACATTTTTTTGAAAATTCGATTGCGTCGGCCTTCATAGTGGGCCTAGTAGTACCCTTGCCTCATTGCTTTATATGCTAAAGAGCGTCCCTTAGGATGGTTGCCACATGCCCCCTGGTGTATTTCATCAAGAACGCGATGCGCTTCTTCTGGATGAAGACACCTTAAGTATGGTAAAGTAAAGCTCTTATGTAGTAGAATTCCATTTTGTAGGGTATACCTGGCAGCACAATGACGAATTTGCAGTGCAGATTTTTTGTCATCTGGGAGTTGTCCATTTTTGAGGTAGAGGATGATGGGGTCCATCCAACATGGAGAGGGGTGTACTGTGATTAATTGTTCTGGGGTCGTTTGACCAATACTCGGAGCATGAAGATGCTCAATGGAAATAGATTGCAGTAATTCAAACTCTGGTGCAGAGGCTAGCTTCGCCAAGGAATCTGCGAGTATATTCATCTCACGAGGGATGTGAATTATTTCATACTTCTTCAGCTTCGCGTGCAGGATAAGTACTCAGGATTTGTATAAAGCCATCCCTCTTCTTTCGCCTCGAATTCACCGAGCACTTGATTGACTATGAGTTGAGAATCACTATGAATAAGTAAACTCTGAATCGAGAGAACGTTCGATAGTTCGAGGCCGACGATCAAAGCCTCATATTCTGCTTCATTGTTTGAGACGTGGGTGTCGAATCTCAAAGCATACTGAAAGTGCAACCAGTTAGGAGCAATTAAAATTAATCCGGCTTCGCTACTGGCCCGCGAAGACCCATCCACAAAAAGCGACCAGGGGGTTTGGTCGCTGGTCGCAAAGTTGTCGCTGGAGGAAGAATATGTGAATTCAGTAATGAAATCGACCACGGCTTGACCCTTAATGGCAGTTCTTGGGTAGAACGATATATCATGCTCACTGATCTCAATTGCCTATTTAGTCAATCGCCCTGAAACCTCAGGTCTTTGAAGGACCTTCCTTAACGAATGGTTCGTAGGCACTAATATAGCATGGGATTGGAAATAGGGTCACAGTTTCCGAGCAGCAGTCGCTAAAGCGAGAGCTAATTTTTCCATATCAGAATATCGAGTTTCGACATCCACCATTGCTCGACTAATATAATAAACGGGCCTTCGTACCCCGGAGTCTTCTCTTATTAATGCGGCGTTAACGGCCGTAAAAGATACAGATAAATGAAGAAGGAGCTGCTCGTGTAGAACAGGTTTTGATAAAATAGGATGTGCGCTCATATATTGCTTCAGTTGTTGAAATGCTTCTTCGCATTACGGAGTCCGCCCCTAGTCGGTTTTTTATGTAGCTCGAAGAAGCTTAAAGAAAGGAAGGCACTTATCAAAGGCGCACGAAATAAACCTATTCAATGATGCGATGCGACCGGCCAATCGTTAGACGTCTTTGAGAGTGGACAGAGATTGCGTTTCGATCAGAGCTTTTATTTTCTCGGGATTCGCCTCGATTTCTCACTGGCCAACCATAAATCCAAGAAATTTCCCAGCGAAAACCCCGAATGCAAATTTTTCTGGATTAAACTTCATTTGATACTTCCTCATCAAGTCGAAGGCTTCTCGAAGATCTGCAAGGTGGTCATTTTCTACGACGCTTTTCACGAGCATGTCATCGACATAAACTTCCATATTCCTACCGATTTACGCGGCAAATATTTTATTGACCAGGCGCTGATAGTTGGCTCCTACATTTTTAAGACCAAAAGGCATTACCTTATAACAATACAAGCCGCGGTCAATGATGAAGGCAGTGTATTGACTATCAGGCGGGTGCATCATAATTTGGTTATAACTGGAGTAGGCGTCCATAAAATTGAGCAGGGCATGCCCTGCTGTTGAATCAACCAACTGGTCGATGTGCGGAGTCGGGAAGCTATCCTTCGGGCATGCTTTGTTCAGATCATACTAGTCCACGCACATTCTCCACTTGCCATTAGCTTTTCGAACAAGGACCACGTTCGCGACCCATTCCGGGTAGTCAACTTCCTCTATGAAATTGACAGTTAACAACTTCTCAACTTCAGTTTTAATCACCATTTTTCTTTCTGCGGTGAAGGCCCGTCGACGCTGGTGAACAGGTTTATGCTTCAGATCAACATTCAAGCGATGCACTATGACGTTGGGGTCGATACCTGGCATATCACTATGGAAGAAAGCAAATACATCTTGATATTTGGTGAGAAAACGAATCAGACTTTTGCGATAGACCTTGCTTAAAGAAGATCCGACGTAAACCTTCTTGGACGAATTTTCTTCAGATAAATGGATTGCGACTGTTTCTTCCCCTGGAGTACCTGATTGAAGAGCACTTTCTCTTGGGTCTAGTGTTGTTGCTGTCAAGGCGCCTAGTGAATCTCCCGTGATCGACATAACAGGAGCTACTTGGGCTTTCTTTCGATCTTGTAGGCGATTTTCGTAACATGCTCGAGCTTCCTTTTGATTTCCTTGTACGACCCCGATTCCATTTGGAGTAGGGAATTTGATACACAGGTACAAGGGGTGCAGAGCTGCTCCTATCTTGTTGAGTGAAGGTCGGCCTAAAATAGCGATGTATGCCGATCTTCGGTCCACCACGAGGAAATTAACGAAGACGGTAGTTTTTGCTGGACTTTCTCCGAAGGTGACTGGAAGGTTGATGCTTCCTTCCGGCGTTACAACTTCGCCCCGAAGCCAATTAGGGGAGTTGAGACTGGTTTAAGTAAACTTCTGGCGAGTGGCATTTTATTGAAAGCTTCTAGGTAGAGAATATCGGCGGAGCTACCTGTATCCAACATGATACGATGAGTTAAATAATTTGATACCTTTAACGCGACCACGATGGAATCCTCATGAGGGAAATGAATCCCTTCTGCATCTTCTAGAGAAAAAGAAACTGGATTGTAACGACCCAAAATTCAACGCCCGAATATACCGCCCGAGCACAAATTTTCGAGCGCTACAAAGGTAATAATTACAGGAATACAAATAATAGTAGCAATTTTTTTTAAGCATTTTTTTTTTTTGCTTATTATTTTTCTACTAAACCATATCCATACTCTTATTCCAACTTACATCATAAAATAAATCATAAATGTTCATAATTCACAAACATGACACTGATATACTCATCTACGATTCTATTAACTTAAAACTAAATAAAATATCTAAAAATAAATAAAAACGTCTTCATTAGAGTTGGCGTTCTCCTCCTCCTGGATTTTCACTATGTCCTCAACTTGTGCCTTGTCCTCGAAAGATTTCATGTCACCTCTTGAACCTACAGTTCCCTAAGAAGGGTGAGCAAAACAATGCCCAGCGAGTAGGAGTACTTACTCCACTCCATAATATGAATCACGCATCCAAGTAAACAGATAAAAAGAATCAAAACATAACTATTCAGTTTGTAAATTGTAGAATGCCATGCTCACATTTTTCCACCCCACAATGACACATTCATTAACATTAAACACACATCCCATAATGAATTTCCATGCAGCATGCATAAATCAACCATATACGTGACCTTTAATACAAGGTCTTTAGTCAGGTTTCACACAAGTAAATCAGCCATAAGAGGTTACGCCTGAAAAATAGTATCACAACCAATCACAACCAGACAGGTGAGGTACATTCCGATCCTGACACGGTACGCCCGATCCTGACACGGGTCGCATTCCTGACGAGACGCAATTGCTCCGATCCTGACACGGTACGCCCGATCCTGACACGAGTCGCATTCTCAATGAGAAAACAATTGCCCCGATCCTGACACGGGTACAATCCGATCCCAACACGGGATGCATTCTCGACGGGAAAACATACCACACTTGATGGTTTCCCATATTCCAGTTAATCCAATGATGTATCCATACATAGGTGTCCCATAACCACACCCATATCCATCCCACACAAACTTAACCACACTTAACCACACCCATATACACCGACCATGCTTAACCGTACTTGGATAGTCATGGTTAAGAACCATTTACATACCCCTACTCTGATTTAATTCCGTGGACTTAACCTCACCATAAACCGCTCTATGCATGGGTCCATCATATGTGATCATATAAACATAAACATGTGATAATGAGAATTTACTGCATGTTAACACAATTTAATGAATCATACAACATAACTATTTAAGAAACAAATCAAGTGCATATATATTAAGATGGCAAGAATGCATTCACATTATGAAACACAGCATTTTAAGGGGTTTAAGAACTTTAAACTAAACTATAACCATACATTCAAAGAGAATGGACAGGTGTTGTCCCCACAATTTCGTTTAATCTGACTGTTTGGGAGGTCTAATGTGTACCAAATTTATTTTACAGTTTTAAGGCTTGCTGGTCTAAGCATTGGACGGCTTAGATTGGGCAAAATATTCCCCAATGGAATCCAAAAGTTGGAGTCCAATCAGATTAAGATTCTGTTATTTTTCAAGGTGTCAATCCCATTACTTCAAGTGGTGTGGGCCACCTGGAACCCCGTTCTGGCCCATATTTTTATGGTGAATCCCACACAACCCAACAAACAGTGTGGACGAGGTCGATTTATCAGAAAGTTCACATGTGGGGCCCATAAGTGCCCGTTGTCCCCACTTTAAAATTTGCTCACCTTCAGACTTATATTATATTACATTGTCCACTATTTGAGACGGTGTGGCCCACTCGGTTATCAAAACCCTCTGAAATTTAATTTCCAGCCTCCTGACATAGTAATGCAACAAGTGAGTGGTATAGATTTGACAGAAAGCTTAGAGCGGGGCCCATGGATTACCCGCTGTCCATGAGAGATAAATTCGGAAATTTCTGCACAATTGCAGAAAATTCAGCAATATAGTCCAATTTGTAGAAGTTGGTGTGGTCCGCTCGGGTCTCGGATTGAGCTGAAGTTTTGGTGGGCTATCAAAACACATGATGAAGTAAAATATGGTAGGAGTAGATATAGAAAAGTACATCAGGGTGGCGTCCACATGTGGACCCCCAACTGCTGCCTGTCCGTCCCTTGCGTCAGCAGCCATGACGCTACTAGACTGGCAGCGTCCTTGGGGTGCTGACTAGTCCAGCAACCCATTGTTTTATTTTATTATTATTATTATTTTTATATATGTATCCACACAAGGTGAGGCCCACTAGGTTGAGATCCAGTCCATCCATTGAATTATTCGGCCTTTAGTCCACCCAATAAATTTGATTTTGCATAGATCGAAAATTATAAAACAAAGATAGTGCTTTTATTTCCTTTTTAATGGTTGGGTCTATTTCTCCCACCCTGGCCCACTTAAATATCAGATTCCTTTTAAATCTGGGCCCACAAGCAAACATAAACTATAATACATGATGAATGGCATAGATTTAATCAAAGTAACATAATTGATCTACTAAACAAAACACAAATGTGCAAATTCAAACAATGATGTGGAGTGAGTATTTCCGTAGACTCACCAATTGTCAATTCGATCTAAGATTTTAAAATGAAAATAATAAAGAAAACCAATCTTCGGCCCACTACAAAATACTACCTCCTTCCTCCCAATCAACGGTCATATGATGATGATGATGATGGATGGTGATGATGGATGGTGATAATGGATGGTAGGGATTTGAAACTATTGATGATGAATGGTGATGGGATGGCTACGATTCGATCGTAATTGTAAAAGTAGTAGAATAGGATTCTCTTACGAGAGTTTAAATAAAGTACATTAGCTTATAACATAAATATTTGTGGTGAAAATAGAAGTAATATTTTGATGGTCCACCTAGTGATCCCTTCTTGGATCTAAGACGTCCATCATACAGAGGATTAACACAACAAGTAGTGGGTAAACTCTCGGGTCAAAAGGTCGATAGATGGACACAATATGATCTATGTAAGAGTTAGCCTAAATGAACGCTCTAGAATAGATGTGTAACATCTTAAAATCGGGCCCACCTTTCACAAATTTGAGACCATTATGACATTGGCCTAGAAAAACTGACAAAGTGGTATGAATTTGGGAGAATTTGGTAGTGTCCACACCCACAATCTAATAAGGACACAAATGACGATCTAAATGGTGGTAAACACCACAACTTAAGGTGGTTAGTTTCTAAGGATAAGCTTGACCACTTTGAGGTGCGACTAAATCATGACCATTAAGTGTTGTGTGAAGTGGTCCGCACCATTGGTTAGAATGTCCATGGATTGAATAATGGACCGTTGGGTCGATGAATCTCTTACCGGTTTAAGAGTAATTGATCAAAAATGTGATGGACGGTGAATACACCTCGGTTCAAGATTCTGAAAACATGGGGACGTGGCCCATCTTAGAAAACCTAAAATACCCAAAATCTAGACACACACCAACGTCCATACATAAAGATGGACGGTCTACAATGAAGATAGAAATCTCTCTGTACCAAACTCCGTAACTATATGCTAAAATTTAGATTTTGAATTGGCACATCGCAACAAATGCGACTTCTGTACTTCTCGGTCTACATGGACATATCTAGGACCTTATGAAGGAATCTAATCCAATAGGTCACCTAAGTATATGAAAAGGGTCGTCATGAGTGATTTCACCTTGATTGGTGGTCCACATGGCCCTACACAGTAATTCTTTGATTAAACAGTCTTGAAAGATTATCCAGTGATGAAATTTCACATGGACGGCTAAAATGCTATGACAAAGGTGTGGAGAAAATCCCACGGCTAACTGACTCACCAATTGAAATAAATCACGGGGGTTCACTTTCACCACTGGTTTGGTTCTAGGACAAGTTTTAATGACTTGATCGAAGTCTGATGAGAATTTCAACGGTCATAAAGGTTCTTCTAAGGATACTCTATAATTCCAATGGAACCAAACTCAGTTTGATCAGCTCAATGGGCCATGGTGATTAAAATGAGGATGAATGACCACGATAGAAAGATCTATGATCGGATCTGGGTAGATCAGACTATATTATTGGATTCTACATGATTTAATCTATCAATCTATGGCTCAGATCAATTTCACAGATAATATAAATAATTTAAAATGAATTACTAAAGTTTATGTACATAGAATATGGTTTATAATTCCACTTTTCTACCCAATTATTCCATGAGAAACGTACATCAAACATTTTATCAACTTACACACATTAAATTATTATTATTTTAATTTTATAAATTCTAATCCAGATTTTTAAATTAAATAATAAATCATAAAAAATCACAGATATTACATGGATGATGGCCAGGATTCGATACATCAGGCGTCTTTTCCAACCAATAAATATGCTGGGGCTTCTGAGACTCCTTGCAAGCGTATGCCTTTCTTGAGGTTTGAGAATCTCCCCCACAAGCCGGTCCTCCAGCAATGGTCCGGATCTCGCCAGTAGGTTCAGCATCTTCTTGCGAGGGATGAAGTTGAGGTGACTTCTTCCGGTGTGATGGGGCTTCCATCCTTTCGTGACCTATCCTGTCGGGCTACGTAATTCCAGAGATGACCTTTTCGAATAAGAGCTTCGATGTGATCTTTTAGAGATATACAATCTTGGGTGTTGTGCCCATGATCTTTGTGGAAATAGCAGAATTTTCTCTTATCTCTTTTTTCAGGATCGGACTTGATCTTTGAAGGCCACTTCACGTAAGGCTTGTGCTTGATCTCCATTAATACTTTCTCAGGAGATTGGTTAAGAGGAGTATAATTATAATACTTACTAGAGTAGGGCTTCTTAGGGGAACTGTCCTGTCGTTCGCGCAGAAATTTCTTATCCGGGGGAGAGATCTCTTCAGATTTACGCTTCTTGCCCTGTATACCGTGATGCACCAAAGCAACTTCTTCTGCCTTTATGTATTTTTTAACCTTGGACTGGAATTCCGTCATCTTTTTAGGAGGGTTTTTATCCAGGGCAAATCGAAATCTTTCGCTTGTAATTCCGGCTATAAGGGCAGTGAGGCCTTTATCCTCAGTATAACCTTCAGTTTGAACAGCTTCTGCAGTGAAACGAACTGTAAACTCCTTAATTGTCTCCCCATGCTGCTGCTTTAGATCCATTAAATGAGATGCCGGCTTTTTGGTATGGATGCTCCCCATGAACTCAGAGAGGAAGAGCTCCGATAATTGAGAGAAGGATCCGATTGATCGAGGTTTCAGGCCTCGAAACCATGCACACACTACATCCTTCAGAGTTAGGGAAAAAGCCCTACACATAATTTCTGAACCATGTCCCTCCAGCTCCATAAGAGACTTATACGTCTCCAGATGTTCGAGAGGATCACCTGTGCCTGTATACGGAGCGATGATAGGCATGCGATATTTCTTAAGTGAAGGTGCCTCTATAACCTCTCGGGTGAAGGGAGATTCGGATCGGTGGATTGACGCATTAGTGTTCGCTTCCCCAAGTGTAGGGTTGCGATGTAGTAATAAACTCGGTAAGACTGAGGTCGATCCATAGGGACTTATGGAGGAATTCACAAACACATCCAATAGTTTCTATTGAGAAGCTAACAACCAGATTTGTAGTAGATTGATGTAAGTAGCAATGTTGAACTAAACTGAAGTAATCAATTAATAAAAAAATACTAGGGTTTCAAGAATCCACTTGTAGCAATCCTTGATGCTCAATTCGTTGTGGTTTCTCACTTTCTCAACTAGAATCGAAATTAAGATCTATCTAGTCGGATGATAGAGCAGTTAAACCAAACAACCTGCCATATGTATGAACAATTTATATGATTCACTCAATGCAAGTTAGGGTGAGCATGCTCAATTGCATAGGTCAGTCCCAATTCCAATAGACTAAGTTCACAATCATAACCATCATTAAGTCCTGTCACAAGACAAAGCTAGATCATGATTTGAACTTGATTCAAATCACATGCACAGTCCCACATACCACAGATTTTCAGAAAAAGTAGAACTTTGGTAGGAAGTTCCAACATGAAGATCATAGTACTAGAGCATACTCCAATTCCTCGGATCATACAGGTCTAGACTAGCACACAACCATTAAGAACTCAAGCAATTCTCCCAAACATCCATGAGTCATCATAAGACTAAGAAAAACTACTTGGAACTTGTATTAACTTCAAACCATTGTTCATAAACATGAAATCCAACTTTAAAACCAACTTAAATGAATTGAAAACATCTTAGATTCACTACAAGCTTCACCTCTTAGCCCTAGCTAAGAGGTTTAGCCGTTCATGATCCAAGGAAACATGAAACAACTAAGAAAAGCATAAAAACGAGAAACAAACTAGAAGGAGTTGTGGAACTACGAAATCCACTTCCACCGCCTCCCACCTTGCTCAAACCCTTCTAAGATACCTTAGGAACGATCCCTAGGTGTCCTTTTATAGTGAGGAGGCTCCACAGCATCGGAATCTTCCAAAAATTGCGTAAGCTTACACACTGCGCAGAGAAATTCGGAACAGAATAGGAAGGTTTTCTATTTTACGCATGGCTGACCGGTCGTGCGACCGGTCGGACTGGCTTGGCCGACCGGTCACGACCGATCAGACTGGCAATCCCATCAGTCCAGCGTGCATAGGGCCTGTTGGCCGACCGGTCACGACCGGTCGGACCATCTTCAATAACAGTCCAACAAGCTCAGCTGGGCCGCCGACCCGTTGGCCGACCGTCCACGACCGGTCGGACCAACTGGTCCTTTTGCCCAGTGAGTTCAACAGGGGCCGGTAGGTCGACTGACCGGTCGGCCCTTGAACATTATCTTCTTTTTCTTCTTTTCTTTCTTTTCTTTTCTCCCTCTTTCTTCTTAGGTCTTTGGTCCACCTTGGGCATTCATTCAAAGGGTCCTAATGTATCCTTTTTGGTCTCCTATTGGGTGAAGTCCACTCTCATTCCTGCAATCATAGAATCATGTATTAAATCAGTCGTTAATTCATGAAAACCTTGCATAATGAGTGATGAATTGGGGTTAAAATATACACAATTAAGAGCTCAACACACCCCCCAACCAGCATTTTGCTAGTCCCGAGCAAAACATGCGTGAAACCAATTCCATTCTCCAAAACCCAACTCTCTTTTAGAAACCATTCTTCTATACATCCCAAGACACACAAGTGTAAGATTCAGAAAGATTAGGTGATAGAGGTTGAAATCATAAACTCTCAAGAGATAATGAGTGTCCGCATGAAATTCCCGCTGATTGGTTGATAAATAGACGAACTTGAACAAATTCAACCTAGTGTGCATGTGACAATTCATCTAATGAGTTTCCAGGACTATCTTCTTCATAGATTAACTAGACGATAGATCTCAAGGTAGATAGAGCAACATCAAGCCAATGACAGGAATTTGCCTTACCATCCTTCCGATGACTTTCACACTACATCCCATTTCCGGCTTTGGTTATGGGTAGACCATCCCCCGGTTGGTAGTAGGTAGCCCTAATCGGAATTTTCCACCATTTTTCCATCATTCCCAATTTCATCCTTCCTTTTGCTTTTTCTTTTTAATTTAGATAGGATTTTTAGAAATCCATATCTTTTGTTATTTTCCCATGGACAAGGATGGACAAAGTACCCCGGCTTGGTTTCTCAACACTTTGAATCAAAATCTAACTAATCCATAAATAACATAATCCCTTCAACCCATGAAAATCGTGTAATGTGAACTAGGTGTAAGAGTGTTCAAATTTTCTATCAATCACAAAAATAGGGGAATGCACATATAAAACCATTATGCTATGAGAAATTCAAAACTTACAACCTCATACACTTCATATCTCCTCCTCTTAAACTTATATCATCTTGAATGCATAGAAACAAAATTTTCCAAAAGAGTTTTGAATTTTAGAAAAATCGAAAAATTTCTACATAATTGCTCGAAATGTTACAAAATACTGGATTCATCCAAGTGATCCTACACCCCCCAACCAATTCTTGCATTGTCCTCAATGTAAAAGATGTGCAATGAGCAAAACATGAGAGCAATTTGAAAATAAAAGGGAGTGAGGAATGGTAGTACCTGAGAGAGTGAAAAGTGGAATCTTCCTCCTTCTAACAAACCTATGAGAAATAAACAGAAGTAACCAAATACTAATCCTAGCTACTCTATACCTCCATCAGACTAGGAGAACAACCATCCTGATACACAGGATCAGTCAGAGGTATGGACATACCTTCTGAAGGAAACTTCTCAAAGAATGGCTTTAATCGCTGACCATTTGCCTTAAAGATGTTGTCGTTCCTTGGATTTAATAACTCGATGATCCCATATGGGTAGACAGTTTGCACAATGTAGGGACCGATCCATCGAGATCTCAATTTTTCTGGAAATAAATGTAGGTGAGAATTATACAAAAGGACTTTTTGATTGATCATGAATGTCTTACGAAGAATGTTCTTATCATGGAATATCTTCGTCTTGTCCTTGTAAATTCTCGCATTCTCATATGCGTCGTTCCGGATTTCTGCAAGTTCATTTAATTGAAGTTTGCACAATGAGCTCGCCTTGTCAGAAACAAAATTCATCTTCTTAATTGCCCAATATGCCCTATGTTCCAACTCCACAGGCAAGTGACAAGCCTTTCCATAGACAAGTCTATAGGGAGACATTCCAATAGGGGTCTTAAAAGCAGTACGGTAGGCCCAAAGTGCATCGGTAAGCCGAAGCGACCAATCCTTACGATCGGGGTTCACCGTTTTCTCTAAAATGTGTTAAATTTCCCTATTGGATATCTCTGCTTGTCCACTAGTTTGTGGGTGATAGGGGGTACTCACTTTGTGTGTTACGCCATATTTCTTCATTAAAGTTTCAAAAGGGCGATTACTAAAGTGAGACCCTCCATCACTTATGATGACTCGAGGCGTTCCAAACCGGAAAAGAATATTCTCTTTTAAGAAGCGAATGACCATTTTATGGTCATTATTCCGGCAAGGGATGGCCTCGACCCATTTGGATACATAGTCAACGGTAAGCAAGATGTATGCGTTTCCAAAAGAAGATGGGAATGGACCCATGAAATCGATGCCCCAACAATCGAAAATTTCAATTATTAAGATGGGATTGAGTGGCATCATATTTCTATGGGAGATTCCTCCCAATTTCTGACAGGGCTCACATGTTTTGCAAAACTCATGTGTGTCCTTGAACATAGTAGGCCAATAAAACCCACATTACAGAATTTTGACTGTGGTCTTCTTAGCCGAAAAATGGCCACCACATGCTTGAGAGTGACAAAAGGAGATGATACTTTGTTGTTCATCATCTGGCACACATCTCCTTATGATTTGATCGGGACAATACTTGAATAAGTATGGGTCGTCCCATAGGAATTTTCGCACCTCAGTGAAGAATTTATCCTTATCTTGCTTTTTCCAATGTGTAGGAATCGTACCTGTAGTAAGATAGTTAGCAATGTCCGCATACCATGGCAATTGGGAGACTGTAAAAAGTTGTTCATCAGGGAACATGTCATTGATCGCGGTCGTTTCAGGGGAATCGGTGAGAACAAGTCGAGAGAGATGGTCAGCCACTACATTTTCTACTCCTTTCTTATTATGTATCTCTATGTCAAATTCTTGGAGTAGAAGGATCCATCTTAACAACCGTGGTTTAGCATCCTTCTTAGAGAGAAGGTACTTAAGCGCGTCATGCGTTAACGTCAGATTTTGTAACAGGATCCTCCGAACGTTCACCTTCTCTCCAATAGAGACTTCCTCCGCCGGACCTGAAAGAAGACAGAAAGCAATTAAGGGTGGCCGGCGTCCAGCCGTTAGCCCTCCGATGCTTAAGTCAGATAAGGCAAGAAGGAGAATAGCCAAGCATCCGAGGCTAGAGATTGAATATTGTGTACCTGTATCTTAATGGAGTCATCTCCTTATATAGATCTGAAATTATCCAATCTGTTACGTAAGATATCGAGATCCCGCTGATTTCGTGGAATAAGATTCTTATCTTCAGATAGAGGGGAGATCCAATCCAATGACTCATCCGACAGTTTCGTTCCTTGATAGCGATCCCTTGAGACTCGGAACCATTGAAGAAGATAAGTCCAAAATCGGCCTATACGGGCTGCTGGTACTGAGGACTAAGGGATGTCACCACAGAAAAAGCTATTCGCATGTAGGAAGATGGTCGCGAGTCCAAGTGCTCACTCATTCAGATGTAACACCTTTCAACGACTTGTGAGAAGGTCTGCTCGCAGGAAAAACACAACTTCTCTCGCCTTCCAGTATTTGACTATCGATCACAACTCCTTGAAGCTTTGGTAGTCGAGCATCGTTTTTCCTAATATGCGAGCTGCGAACAGACGTTCTCGATAGTCGAATAACGGTGCTCGCGAGATCGAAGTATCTTCCGAATATGCGAGTCGCGAACAGACATTCTCGATAGTCGGATAAAGGTGCTCGCGAGATCGGAACAGCAGGAAAACCTCCAGCAGACATCTCCGCTGTTTTGGTTATAACAGCATGGTTAGTGAATATGATGATCTTAGATCCAATCAAGTAGGACCTAAACTTGTCCAAGGCAAAAACTACGGCTAAAAGTTCTTTTTCTATTGTAGTGTAGTTTGCTAGGGCAGAGTTTAAGGTTCTACTTGCATAGTAGATAACACATGGCTTCTTCTCTATTCTTTGGCCTAGCACGGCCCCAATAGCATAATTGCTTGCGTCGCACATAATTTCAAAAGGAAGGCTCCAATCAGGTGGTTGCATTATGGGAGCACATGTCAACATTCCTTTGAGTGTGGTAAAGCTTTTTGACAGTCTTCATTCCACTCAAAGGAATTCTCCTTTTGAAGTAGGTTACACAAAGGACGAGAGAGTGAACTGAAGTCCTTTATGAACCTTCTATAAAATCCTTCGTGTCCCAAAAAGGACCGCACATCTCGTATGCTCTTGGGTGGTGGAAGGTTAGAGATAAGATCGATTTTCGCTTTGTCCACCTTGATTCCATTTTGTGAAACGATGTGACCAAGTACAATTCCCTTTTGAACCATAAAGTGACACTTCTCCCAATGCAACACAAGGTTCTTCTCTTCACATCTTTTTAGCACAGATTTCAAGTGCTCAAGGCACTCATCAAAGCTACAACCAAATACTGAGAAATCATCCATGAAGACTTCGAGAATTGTCCCCACCATATCAGAAAAGATACTCATCATACATCGCTGAAAGGTGGCAGGGGCATTACATAGTCCAAACGGCATCCGTCGATAGGCGAAAGTGCCGAATGGACATGTAAATGTAGTCTTTTCTTGGTCTTCACGGGCTATCTCTATTTGGTTGTACCCTGAATAGCCATCAAGGAAGCAAAAATGGGAATGACCCGCCAACCTTTCTAGAATTTGATCAACAAACGGTAGCGGGAAGTGGTCTTTCCTCGTGACAGTGTTTAGCTTCCTGTAGTCAATGCACATTCTCCAACTGGTAGTGACTCTGGTTGGTACGAGTTCATTATTGGCATTGGTTACGATGGTTATTCCGGATTTCTTAGGCACCACTTGAGTTGGACTCACCAATTGACTTCGGATATTGGGTAGATAATACCCACATCCAATAGTTTTACCACTTCGGCCTTAACCACATCCTTCATGTTTGGATTGAGTCATTTTTGTGGTTGCCTAGATGTCTTCGCATTCTCCTCAAGGTGTATGCGATGAGTACAAAGCAGTGGGTCTATGCCTTTGAGATCCGCAATCGACCACCCAATGGCACTCTTGTGCTCTAATCAGTGGCCATTAGCCTACTCTCTTGTTCCACATCCAAGTGGGAAGAAATCACCACCGGATATGTTTCATCTCGACCTAAATAGACATAGTTCAACTCACTTGGTAATGGTTTTAGGTCGAGTATTGGTGCCTTGATATTGGATGGGAGGGCTTTGTTCTCGTTTACGGGCAAAGGCTCAAATAGGGCTCTCCATCTTTCGTTATCAAGCACCGACATCGCATCTAAAATGGCGTCCATCTCTCGTATTGTGTCATCATTTATCTCATGAGAGTGGGCCACACATGCCTCCAAAGGGTCGGAATATAATGACAAGGGGAAAGTTTCCTCCACGAATGACTCAATCAAGTTTATCTCGTGGATCTCCTCATCAACCTCCCGTGGTGTTTTCATAAATCAAATATATTAAGCTCAAGAGTCATATTTCCAAAGGACATTTGTACAAGCCCGTTTCTACAATTGATAATTGCTTTGAAGTAGTTAGAAAAAGGCGGCCAAGGATAACAGGAATTTGAGCACCGGTACCTATCACGGGATGTGTATCCAAGACAATAAAGTCTACTGGGTAGTAGAATTTATCAACTTGGACTAAGACATCCTCAATCACTCCTCTCGGTATACGAATGGATCTATCAGCAAGTTGGAGTGTGGTTTTGGTGGGTTTCAATTCACCTAACCCAAGTTGTTCGTAAACCGAGTATGGAATGAGGTTCACACTTGCCCCCAAGTCGAGTAAGGCTTGTTTAATCCGATAGTCTCCTATGATGCATGAGATGGTTGGACTACCCACATCCTTGTATTTTTGGGGCACCTCTTGTTTAATGATAGCGCTCAAATTCTCAGTCAAAAGTACTTTGTTATGAACATTGTGTTTCCTTTTGATTGTACATAATTCCTTTAGAAATTTGGTATATGATGGTATTTGTTTTATGGCATCCAACAACGGGATGTTGATCTTCACCTGCTTGAAAACCTCTAATATTTCCAGATTTTTGTCTAAAGGTTTGGGTGAAATCAACCTTTGCGGAAACGGGGCAACCGGCTTGTATTGCCTTTCTGGTTCTTTCTCTTGTGGAGTGTTGTTTAAGCTATCATCCCCTTTGGAATTTTTCGCATCCTTAGGCTTTGGGGCCTTCAACGGATTAGATTTGTCAATTACTTTCCCACTTCTCAAAGTGGTGATAGCTTGAACGTGCTTCGTATGTTGGGAGGATGAGCCTGCGTTTTGTATCTCGAATTGGGTTCTTGGGTTAGGAAGAGGTTGGGCAGGAAGTGTGCCTTTCTCCCTAACACTGAGGTGAGATTCAACTCTAGCCATTGAGGTTTTCAATTCATTGATGGCTTGAGTTGAATTTTGATTGAATTTCAATTGCTCTTGCATGAACCCATCTATTTTCGGAGAATTAGTCTTTTTATACTCAGCTTGAACTGATACAGATGAACCCAACATCTCCTCTAGCGTAACTTTTGGAGTAATGACTAGAGATGGACCTAGTATAGGTTGAACTTGAGGGATATTGGTTGCATTCGCAGTAGAGCACCAAATTGTCTTTGATAACTGTTTATGGCATTTGATTATTCTTGTAAGATGTCCTGAACCGCTGAAATTATGGGACAATCTTGTGTTGCATGTTGATTTCCTGCACAAATTCCACAAACAGTTTCAACGTCATTGGAGTTGATCGTCTCTCCTTTCCTTAATTCCATGGCCTCAACTTTTCTTGTGAGGCTAGTCACACGTGCACTTATACTATCTTCTTCTAATAAGACATAAATTCCTCCTTTTTCTTTTTGTTGGTTAGTCTTGGAATGTGCTGGTTTAGATGTATCCCAAGACTGTGCATTTTCAGCCACTTCCTCCAAGTAGTCCCATGCTTCATCGGCTTCCTTATTCATGAAGTCCCCATTACACATCATCTCTACAAATTGGCACATGGGTGAAGTCAGTCCTTCATAGAAAAAGCTTATAACCGCCAAATTTCATAGCCATGATGTGGGCATGCATTTAACAAATCCTTAAACCTCTCCCAACATTGGAAGAAGGTCTCATCCTCCTTTTGGGAAAAGTTCATGATAAGGCACCTCAACATGTTCGTTTTGTGAGTAGGGAAGAATTTTTTAATAAATTCCCTATGCATATCAGTCCATGCACCAATTGATCTTGGCCTTAATGCATGAAGCCAACCTTTAGCTTTATCTTTAAGGGTAAAAGGAAATAATTTAAGTCTTACCACATCGTCAGTAACATTCGCAAAGTGCATGGTGGTTATTACCTCATCAAAGTCCTTAAGGTGTTGATAGGCACTTTCATTGTCTAATCCATGGAATTTTGGGAGGAGTTGGATCACTCCCGGTTTCAAATCTACATTCCCTACATTTTGTGGAAAGATTATGCATGAGGGAGTGCTCGCTCTTGCTGGTTGCAAGTAATCACATAATGTTCTTGGTCGGGGAACAATCTCAACCACATTCTCTCCCATTTCGGTTTGGTTTTGGCCCAGATTTGGATTGGCCATCGGATTAGGTTGATTTGCAGCCATATTTTCAGAAAAAATTGGAGAAGTTAGATGTCTCCTAGCACGTGGTTCTCTGTCTATTCCTTCAACTATTCCCCCTTCACTTATGAGTCGATTATTGGAATCCCGAGCCCAATGTGGCATGCAAATCTAAAAAATATGAAACAAAGAGAAAGAAGAATTCTTCCTTCCTTTCTTTACTCTTCTCTAAGATCGAAGCATAAGGTGTCTTGCAATGGCTAGGCCAGAAGCAAGGATAGAGACCGATTTCTCCTGGTCAATAGGGGTTCAGAGAACTCCCCACCCACTCTTTGAATCCTTTGAGAAAAGTGCAGAAAAAGAAGAAAGATGAGTAGAGATGAGAAGAGAAATCTCTGAGCACAAGGTGATCCAAGACGGCAAAGCCAACCAATAGGAATCCACGTGGCACAAGGCCAACCTTTCAGAGATCCAAAAGGAGACTCCACCCACTCTACAAGAGATGAATATGATAGGAATGAATAGGAGAAGGAGAAGAGTAAGGTTTAGAAAGATAGAACCTGATTCTGGCACTTGAGATCCTTATGTCTTCTTCAACTTCCTAGAAATCCCTGAAAAGGAAAAAAAAAAAAAAATAAATAAACTAAGTTAGAACTATTCCTAAAAATCCTAAATAGATTCTATTTTCAGAAATTTGTGAAAAACTGTCAAAATCCCCGGCAACGGCGCCAAAAACTTGTTCGCTTCCCCAAGTGTAGGGTTGCGATGTAGTAATAAACTCGGTAAGACCGAGGTCGATCCACAGGGACTTATGGAGGAATTCACAAAAACATCCAATAGTTTCTATTGAGAAGCTAACAACCTAGATTTGTAGTAGATTGATGTAAGTAGCAATGTTGAACTAAACTGAAGTAATCAATTAATAAAAAAATACTAGGGGTTTAAGAATCCACTTGTAGCAATCCTTGATGCTCAATTCGCTGTGGTTTCTCACTTTCTCAACTAGAATCGAAATTAAGATCTATCTAGTCGGATGATAGAGCAGTTAAACCAAACAACCTGCCATATGTATGAACAATGTATATGATTCACTCAATGCAAGCTAGGGTGAGCATGCTCAATTGCATAGGTCAGTCCCAATTCCAATAGACTAAGTTCACAATCATAACCATCATTAAGTCCTGTCACAAGACAAAGCTAGATCATGATTTGAACTTGATTCAAATCACATGCACAGTCCCACATACCACAGATTTTCAGAAAAAGTAGAACTTCGGTAGGAAGTTCCCACATGAAGATCATAGTACTAGAGCGTACTCTAATTCCTCGGATCATACAGGTCTAGACTAGCACACAACCATTAAGAACTCAAGCAATTCTCCCAAGCATCCATGAGTCATCATAAGACTAAGAAAAACTACTTGGAACTTGTATTAACTTCAAACCATTGTTCATAAACATGAAATCCAACTTTAAAACCAACTTAAACGAATTGAAAACATCTTAAATTCACTACAAGCTTCACCTCTTAGCCCTAGCTAAGAGGTTTAGCCGTTCATGATCCAAGGAAACATGAAACAACTAAGAAAAGCATAAAAACGAGAAACAAACTAGAAGGAGTTGTGGAACTCCGAATCCATTTCCGCCGCCTCCCACCATGCTCAAACCCTTCTAAGATACCCTAGGAATGATCCCTAGGTGTCCTTTTATAGTGAGGAGGCTTCGCAGCATCAGAATCTTCCAGAAATTGCGTAAGCTTACGCACTGCGCAGAGAAATCCGGAACAGAATAGGAAGGTTTTCTGTTTTACGCATGGTCGACCGGTCGCACGACCGGTCGGACTGGCTTGGCCGACCAGTCACGACCGGTCGGACTGGCAATCCCATCAGTCCAGTGTGCACAGCGCCTGTTGGCCGACCGGTCACGACCAGTCTGACCATCTTCAATAACAGTCCAGTGAGCTCAGCAGCGAACTCACTGGTCTTTTTGCCCAGTGAGTTCAACAGGGGACGGCAGGTTGAACATTGTCTTCTTTTTCTTCTTTTCTTTCTTTTCTTTTCTCTCTCTTTCTTCTTTGGTCTTTGGTCCACCTTGGGCCTTCATTCAAAGGGTCCTAATGTATCCTTTTTGGTCTCCTATTGGGTGAAGTCCACTCTCATTCTTGCAATCATAGAATCATGTATTAAATTAGTCGTTAATTCATGAAAACCTTGCATAATGAGTGATGAATTGGGGTTAGAATATACACAATTAAGAGCTCAACAATTAGCAATAGGTGTTAAGTTAGTCCGATATCGCTGTTCCATATCGTCAAAGCGATCCTGGATTATTTTGAGATCTCCTTCCCATGGTAAGGTGTAGCTTGAAGTTTCGATGGCAGACCCCTGAGATTGTTGTTGCCGGGAGGCACTGGAGTGTATAGAATGTGGAGGGGGTACCGAAACTTGATTGCCGAGTGGCATTCGATTTGAAGGAGGAGGATTTGGCTGGGTTCATAGGCTCGCCCGCAGAGTATCTGGAAGCCACTGGTACAGGTTACACCGGCGGCCCTTCTGGAGGTTGTTGTTGTGGTTCCAAGAAGTGCTGATCAAACCGATTAGATAAGGTTTGAAGCCTGTCTTTGAGAGTTAGAAGTGTGTTTCCGAAGAAACGCATAACGTCTTCTTGACTGCCAGATACGTCAAAAAATAGGTTTTGTGATGGCACGTTAGACTTTCCCTGGGGTATGCCCGTCGAAGCAGTCTGAGAGAGATTAGGTGCTGGTTCAATAATGTCAGGTGGAGGTAACGTCTGTCTTGAAGTGGAGGGATGAACAGTCTTTTTGGGAGGCATGGTGGGAGATGACGATCAACGATTAAAATGGCTAATTCAGTGACCTGTTCCCACAGACGGAGCCAATCTGTTTACGTCGGATTTGGTAACAGGATCCTCCAGACGTTTACCTTCTTGCAAGCCAACTTCCCTCCAAACCTGAAAGAACACAAGAGAAAACTAAGGGTGGCCGGCGTCCAGCCGTTGGCCCTCCAAAGCTTAAGTTAGATGGGATAGGTTGTAAAGTAAAATAGCTGGATATGAGCTTAGAGATTGTGTACCTTTATCCTCTGTGAAGTCATCTATTTATACAGATCCGGGTGATCCAATCTGTTACGTAAAACATTAAGATTACTGCTGATTTCTAGGGATAAGGTGTTTATCCTATTAATCCCTAGATAAGGGGATAGCCTACTTCAGTTAGACATCTGTTTGATTACGTTCCTTGATGATGATCCCCTGAGGTCCGGAGTCACGAATAGAGATAACCCCAAAACCGGCCTATACAGGCTGCTGGTACTAAAAAGGCGGAGGATGTTCGAGCTCGGGGATAACTACTTGCATATTGAGATGCAACCCCTTTCAACGACCACAAGCCGAGATGCTCGCATATTGGAGGGGTGTATACCGCACTTTTATGATATGCGAGCCTCGACCATGAGGGCTCGGTGGTTCGGGAGTTGTATACCGCACTTTTACGATATGCGAGCCTCGACCATGAGGGCTCGAAGGTTAAACACCATCAAAAAGGTGCTCGCGGGCCTCGAGTCTTTACTATCTTTGACCACCACATTTTGGCTATAACAATGACTATGAAGCTAAATGTGTTTCACTTACACAAACAACAAAAGGATGAAGATAAGAATGAAGATGAGCTCCACATGATTAACTTCATAGATACAATTGTGGATGATGATGAGCCACCCTTGATTAGATTTTCCAAAACCTTAGAAGTTTGCTTGGCTCATTCTAAGGATGAAATAAGTTTAAATATTGATAAGGCCTTGGAAGATCTAAAATCGGACAATTTGATTAACAAGACACCAATTGCTGACTTGAACAATTTTGTTATGCAGGTACTTGATGGATTGGTGCTTGATTTACCTATGGAGAGGCCAATTTCTGAAAGTATAGTGGTTGAGGATATATTCCAACCTACATAAGTGACGGAGAAGGTCGAAGTTTCCTACACTCTAGAGGAGTTTTTGGCATATTTTGAGGATTGGGATGATCCTAGATCCATGACATTGTCAATGCCTTAAGGGAAACTTCACTAGTGCCCACAAAGACTTCTTCAACGGAGTGTAAAACTGATTTATCAATAATAGAGGCATCGGTAGAATCTGAAAATGTGGAGACCATAACGACTTTTGAAGAAGAATTCCAAGTCTCCACATCTCTTTGGTTTGTACAAACCGAAGAGCACCATCTCTGAGATGATCCTTATTTGAATAATTTTTTCTCAGATAAGTTGGAAAGGAGATTCATATTTGATGAATTCCAACTGAAGAAATCTTCCTTTCCTAACACAAGGAGTGATAACTTTGAGAAACCTGCTGAATTTTTCAACAAGATTTTCAATGGATTAGAATGACAAACATCACTCTTGTGCACTATAAAGCAGGATAGTGGATGGTATTACTGAAAAATCTTTTACTCCACCTACTAATTCTGCTAAATTCCATTCATTTGGATTATCTTGTGTATTAAGATTAATCTCCTAATCTGATGGAGGTATAGAATAGTTTCATTTATTTTAATTGTTTAGTTTTTTGGAGTTGCAAACGTTCATGATCGACTCTCTCAGGTACTCTCATTCTCACTCTCCTTTCTTTTATCATTGCTCTCATGATTCATGCTCATTGCATATCTTTTTACATTGAGGACAATGAAAGATTTGGTTGGGGGGTGAGATTCCTTGAATCTAGCAATTTGTGACATTTTGAGCAAGGTTTTTATAGAAAATTTTCAATTTTTCTGAAACATCAAAACTCTTTTGGAAAACTTCGTTTCTATGCACTTGAGATGCCATGAGTATGAAAGGATGACAGATGAAATGATATGATTTTGAAATCTCTAAATTAACTTAAACATGATCATTTTACATGTGAATTCCCCTATTTATATGATCCATAGAACATTTGAACACTTTTGAATCTAGTCCACATTACACGATTCTCATGATTTAAAGGGACTACTAGACTTATAGATTGGTGAGACTGAAGATTTGAAGTATTTAGGAACCAAGCCAGGATACTTTGTCCATCCTTGTCCATGGGAAAATAACGAAAGATATGGATTTTTAAAAATCTTATCTAATGTGTATGAAAAGGAAAGAAGGAAGGAAAATATGGGTATGATTGAGAATATGGTGGAAAATTTTGAAAATGGCTACCTATTACCAACTGGGGGATGGTCTATCCGTAACTAAAGCCGGAAATGGGATGTAGTGTGAAATCCGTCAGAAGGACGGTAAGGCAAATTCTTGTCATAGGCAATTGATTGATCTGTACACTCTTAGATCTTTGGTTTAACTGATTTATAAAGAAAGTAAATCCTGGAAAGTCATGAGATGAACATGCACAATGCACACTAGACCATTCATGTTCAAATTTGTCTATTTGTCAATAAATCGATGGGGACTATGTGAACACTTATTATATTTGGAAAATTTAGGATTTCAATCTTTCATCGTTTAGTTTTTCTGATTTTTGCACTTATATGTCTTAAAGGATATAAAACTATAGTTTTCAAGAGAGAGTTGAGTTTTTCAGAGAAATGAATTGTTTCACGCTTGTTTTACTCGGGACTAGCAAAATGTTGGTTGGGGGGTGTGTCGTGTTCCCATTTTATACATAATCATGTCTATTACATCACATTATATGCATGGTTTGCATGCTTAAAAGACTCATCTAATGCATGTTTTGTGTATGTAAGAATGAGAGAGAGAGTTTACACAATTGATGGTTAGAAGACCCATTTAGAAGCCTTTTCAATGAAGATTGAAGGTGGGCCAAAGAAGAAAGAAAGAAGCAAAGAGGGGAAAGAAGAAAAAAGAAGAAAAAAGAAGAAGAAATAGAGGCTAGACTAGTCAAGACCGGTCAGCTACAAGGCAGCTATTCACTCGCCTCAAGTGCAAGGCTGCGATGTAGAATAATTCTCGGTAAGACCGAGGTCGATCCACAGGGAAAGAGGTAAACAATTCCAACTACTTTAATAACTAGAATCTAAGAAGTTTAGAAAAATAGTTTTTCACATAAAATAGGAAAATCTGAAAATAAGAAGAACTAGAGCATCAAGGATCCACTTATAGTAGTTCAATACCAATCCATTCATCCAAGCACAACACAATTAGAATCAAAGTCCTATCTCTCATCTAATTGGAGGATATAACATTTAAGCACAAACAGTCCCACTTAAATCTGGAAATTAGATTTCTAGTTCTAATGAAGTACATAGAACTTGAACTTACAGCCTTCGGAGTAACAGCCATGCCAAGAGACTATGGAATGCTCAAGGGTTACTACAATTCGAATTCAAACAACCTAATCATGGTAATCTCAGAGAATTGCAAGGAACTCATGTCCAGAGTACACAAACTCTCACAAAAGTTCTAAAAATCCAACTTTTATTCAAACTAGAACTTGAAAATCCATAAATAAGTAAAAGGTACTTGAAGAAACGAATTAAAGCATTGAAACAAACTACAAACTTCACCTCTTAGCTCTAGCTAAGAGATTAACTAGAAGAAAGCATTAAAAACTAGAAACTAGAACTAGAAGAAGAAGAAAACTAGTTGTAGGAGGCTAGGAAGCCTCCTAGGTCTTGATCTCTTTGTTCTCCACGTTGCTAGCTGTGTTAGGAAGAGGCTGTAGGTGTTTTTTTTATAGCTTAGAGGCGTCACCGATTTCGAAGAATCACGGAACTACGGAGTCCTCCCGCACTTAGGAAACCCAAAAATCAAATTTAGAAAGCTGTAACTTGTTGTTTACATGTGGCCGACCGGTCTTGACTGTCAGACTGGGCTGGCCGACCGATCTTGACCGGTCTTTTGACAGTCCAAGGAGTGGCCTACCTATTGGTCGACCGGTCTTGACCGATCGAACCTCCTATTCCTCTTCATTTTTCTTCTTTCTTTCTTCTTCTCTTTCTCCTCTCTTTCTTCATCATTCTTTGGCACTTGTTCTATTGATCTTCAATGCATACAAAGTGACTCTTTTAACCATGAATTGGTGAAATCTTCTCTCATTGCTATAATCACAAAAACATGTATTAGATTAGTCTTTAAAAATGAAAACCATGCATATAATGTGATGTAATGGGCTATTACATGTATAAATTGGAGGCTCAAAACACCCCCAACCAGCTTTTTACTAGTCCCGAGCAAAACATGCATGAAACAAGTTCAATCCTCCGAAAACCAACTCTCCTTCAGAAACTATGTTTCTATCCATTCCAAGACATACAAGTGTAAAATTCAGAAAAATGAGGTGATAGAAGTTGAAACCTTAAACTCTCAAAACATAATAAGTGTTCATGTGAAATTCCCACTGATTGATTGATAAATAAAAGAATTCGAACAAATTCAACCTAGTGTGCATAGTGAAAGTTCATCTCATGAGTTTCTGGGATTATCTTCTTCATAGATCAATTAAACTATGGATCTCAAGGTGCATAGAGCAACAACAAGCCTATGACTAGAATTTGCCTTACCGTCCTTCCGATGGCTTTCACACTACGTCTCATTTCCGGCTTTGGTTACAGGTAGACCATCCCCCGGTTGGTAATAGGTAGCCCTTTTTGGAATTTTCCTCCATGTTTTCCATCATTCCCAATTTTCATCCTCCCTTTTCCTTTTTCTTTTACATTAGATAGGATTTTTAGAAATCCATATCTTTCGTTATTTTCCCATGGACAAGGATGGACAAAGTACCCCGGCTTGGTTCCTCAACACCTCAAATCTAAGCCTAGCCAATCTACAAATCACATAATCCTTTTAAACCATGAAAATCGTGTAATGTGAACTAGGTGTAAAAGTGTTCAAATTTTCTATCAATCATATAAATAGGGGGATTCACATATAAAACCATTATATTAAGAGTAGTACAAGATTTGTAACATCACTCACTTCGTATCTCCTTTTCTTATACTCGTATCATCTCGAATGCATAGAAATAAGGTTTTCTAAAAGAGTTTTGAATTTTTTGAAAATTCGAGAAAAAAATTGCACATATGATGCTCGAAATGTTGCAAAAGCTAGATGAGGAATCACATCTCACCCCCTAACCAAAATCGTACATTGTCCTCAATGTAACAAGATAGGCAATAAGCATGACATGAGAGCAATAAAATAAAACAAAGGAGAGTGAGAACGAGAATACCTGAGGTAGCAAATTGATCAATTCTAGCATCTTCCATTGATCTTGAGGAGACTTATTCAATCCTAATTACAGAAAAAATGATCCTAACCTATCTACCTACCTTTGGTTAGTCCGATCGACTACATGATCAAATTTGAGAAGGATCCTCATGAACTTCAATAAATTTCTCATGAGGACCATCCAAAGTCCTACTTGACAGTAAACATGGGTGCTTTTTTTCATTGAAGTCTAATATTTATGTGCACCACATGCATGATAGGAGGAGATAAGAGCAGCAAAAAGATATCCCCTCAAATTCTGATCTGAGTTATGATTGATTAAAAATGGGTCCTCCCAATCAGAATTTTCAATGGGCTGAAGGACCCATGATAGTGGAGAGACATTCATCGTGTATTCTTGAGTTAAAGTTGTCTCCTCCATAATTTTAGAATTATATAGTGCTTCCATAAACAATGGTAAAGAGTGTAAATTAGTGGAATCATGTTCTTCAGGCACCAACACCGTGTCTAACAAAATGTCCAACTCCTTAATCATCTCATCATCAAGATCATAAGAGTGGGCCAAGCATTCCTCTAGAAAATTGAGATAGTCGGATGAAGGATCATGATCTTGCTTGAGTGAGTATAAAAATTCAATTTCGATGGTGAGGGACTCGCCCTCCATGGAGTGGAATTCTTCTAAACAAGCTGTACATAACTAGTATGAGGCACCAAGTTGGAAGTATGCAAGGCTTTAACAATCTCTTGAATAATTCGGTCGTTTGAATTTTCAAAGTGAGCCAAGCATTCATCCAAAGAATCTGAATTTTCACTCATGGGAGTCTCATTCTCCACATTAAAATTAAGCATGTCAAGTTGGTGGAGTGATTAAAAAATATCAACCTCGGCCATCTCTCTAGCATGCATATCCTCTAGAGACTTATAATTATTATACCCTGGGGAAAAAGAAACCATAGGTTCATAAGCATCTATCGAACCCTCGTTGTAAGTAACCCCACTATCGCTTTCAGATTTAACGGATTCCTCGGGTTCGTCAACCATCATTGAAATCTCTTCATCATTAAGTTCAAAGTATTCAAAAGAGATTGTGGACTCACCATAATTGATGATGACATTGGGATCATTGAGATCAACCTTCTCTAAAAGTCTATTCATTAAATTCGAAGAAGGTGAGACTTGGGTAGCCCCATCCTCCTCATTAAAGGGGATTGATTCGATGCTCCCAATTTCGAGCTCAACGTCTTCACAAGATGGCGAGTAAGTTTGATTTGATTGGTCATCTACATACTCATTCCATACTTCCTCAAGTATTTGTGTATACATGTCATCATAAGAGGAAGACGTTTTAAGGTGATTGTTAATAACCACGATTGGTTCTTCCCTTAAACAAGGAGAATGGTGGTTTTCCCAATTAAGACCGTACACATTGTAGGATGAAGAGTTATATGATGGTTAATAGGCATATCCATACAAGTGATCACGCATTGTCTTAACCGGTTGGCCACTATTCACCCGTTCCTTTTGTTGTTGCACACCTCCTACGATAACTGGTGGAACACTCGTGTTATTTTCAATCCGGTAATCACGTAATGTTTTCTCCAGATGATCATTATTCGATTTTGCTTTATTCCGGTATTCCCCATCGTCTTACATCGTAAATCAATATGTATATTGCTTTCATTAATGTAATCATGCATTGTCTTATGTGGGGGGGGGGTAGTGGAGGTTCCTTGAATCTCAAAAAAATACTCATGCTTGGAGGGATCCTGATAACAATGAGTTTGGGTCCCCCAATCCGATGTCTCATCCTCCAAAAGGTACTTATACGCACCATTCGTCCAATCATACATGATGAAATTTAAGGAATTGAAAACTACCCTAATCTAGAAAAAAGAACAAAAAGAAGGGAGATGGGGAGATGTTACCCAATAGAGTGAGATCTATGTCAGCAACAATGTCCTACAAAAAAAAATGTTAGTAATCTAGAAAAAAAATTAGAAAATCTACTTCTATAAAAATTGAAAATCCTACCTAACTAAAACTACCCTATATCTACTAGAACAATTAGAACCGTTTAACCTTTTCCCCGGCAACGGCAGCCAAAAACTTATTCGCTCGCCTCAAGTGCAAGGCTGCGATGCAGTAATAATTCTCGGTAAGACCGAGGTCGACCCACAGGGAAAGAGGTAAACAATTCCAACTACTCTAATAACTAGAATCTAAGAAGTTTAGGAAAATAGTTTTTCGCATAAAATAGGAAAATCTGAAAATAAGAAGAACTAGAGCATCAAAGATCCACTTGTAGTAGTTCAATACCAATCCATTCATCCAAGCACAACACAATTAGAATCAAAGTCCTATCTCTCATCTAATCGGAGGATATAACATTCAAGCACAAACAGTCCCACTTAAATCTGGAAATCAGATTTCTAGTTCTAATGAAGCACATAGAACTTGAACTTGTAGCCTTCGGAATAACAGCCATGCCAAGAGACTATGGCATGCTCAAGGGTTACTATAATTCAAATTCAAACAACCCAATCATGGTAATCTCAGAGAATTGCAAAGAACTCATGTCCGGAGTACACAAACTCTCACAAAACTTCTAAAAATCTAACCTTTATTCAAACTAGAACTTGAAAATCCATAAATAAGTAAAGGGTACTTGAAGAAACGAATTAAAGCATTGAAACAAACTACAAACTTCACCTCTTAGCTCTAACTAAGAGGTTAACTAAAAGAAAGCATTAAAAACTAGAAACTAGAACTAGAAGAAGAAGAAAACTAGTTGTAGGAGGCTAAGAAGCCTCCTAGGTCTTGATCTCTTTGCTCCCCACATTGCTAGCTGTGTTAGGAAGAGGCTGTAGGTGTCCTTTTATAGATTAGAGGCATCATCGACTTGGAAGAATCGCGGAACTACGGAGTCCTCCCACACTTAGGAAACCTAAAAATCGGATTTAGAAAGTTGTAACTTGCTGCTTACATGTGGCCGGTCGGTCTTGACCGGTTGGATTGGGCTGGCCGACCGGTCTTTTGACAGTCCAGGGAGTGGCCTACCTGTTGGCAGACCGGTCTTGACTGGTCAGACCTCCTATTCCTCTTTATTTTTCTTCTTTCTTTCTTCTTCTCTTTCTCCTCTCTTTCTTCACCATTCTTTGACACTTATTCTATTGATCTTCAATGCATACAAAGTGACTCTTTTAACCATGAATTGGTGAAATCTTGTCTCATTCCTATAATCACAAAAACATGTATTAGATTAGTCTTTAAACATGAAAACCATGCATATAATGTGATGTAATGGGCTATGACATGTATAAATTGGAGGCTCAACAGCAGCCCCCTCTTAACTTGCTGGAACCAGGTCCAACTTGGCATGACCGGTTAAGACCGGTTGGCCAACAGGTCAGCCATCCCATTACATAAACTGGACACTCCCCCAGACAGGTCTGACCGGTCAAGACTGGTCGGCTAGCCAAGCTTGACCGGTCAAGACCAGTCGGCCAGTGTAAAAGCTGCGAAATTTCAGCAGGTTGATCTTCAAGCTCCGAATTCCATGCACAAGTGCGTAAGTGTTGCACAATTTTGGAAGATTTTGACTTGGTGGAGCTCCAAATCTATAAAAGGACACCTAGGGATGGATCTAAAGACACCATGGAAGGCTAAGGAAGTCGTGGGAGGTGAAGGAGATCGCTGTGGAGGGCTGCAATTCCTCCAAACTTGATTTTTTTATATTTCTAGTAGTTTTTCCTTTGAGTTTTAGTTTAACCTATTAATTGTTGGCTAAACCTCTTAACTAGAGCTAAGAGGTAAAGCTTTTAGTTGTTTACAATGCTTGATTCGAATTAGTTCAAGTACTTTTGGATTTTATGAAGAATACTTCTAGTTCAGGTTTGAAATAAAGCGAGTATTTTTAGTTAATCTTCTATCTCTTGTGATTTCTCTTACATGGGATGTTTTAATCACTGAGATTGCTTAATGGGGTGTTGATTGATAGGATTTTGGGTTGTAGAGATCTTAGATCTATCATGATATGTTGGATGCTAGGGGATCTTACAAACCAAGTTTCCTAAATGCTTATTTAGAACAGCATTTAGAACTAGACTAGAAGCAATTCTTATCTTTTGATTGGATCTAAGATAGGTGTTTATGTATTGATTTTGGTTCAATAGAAGTTCAATTCATGCTTCTAAATCAAGTCTAGTGACAAGGCTTAAGGAAGAATCATGAATGTGATCTTGCTTGTTTTGTGAAGGATTGGGTTGTGTGATTGAATACACCCAATGCCTTAGTTGATTATGAGAGAACCATATCAGTGGATGACCCATCTATGTTATATGCATTATGATGATTCGATTGCTCTATATTCTGATTGGATAGGATAGAACTCTGATTCTAATTGAGTTATTGGCTTGAATGGTTTGAATTGGCATTGCGAATGATTATTAGTGGATCCTTGGCGCTCTAGTGTTTATTTCCCTGATTTAAGTATAAAATAGATAATTTTATGTTCTTAATTTTCCCCACTCGATACAAATCTGAATTTAACCCATCATAGTTATAAAACTTAGAATTGTTACGACAATCCCTGAGGATCAACCTCGATTTTACCAAGAATTATTATTACATCGCAGCCTTGCACTTGAGGCGAGCGAACAAGCACGAGCGATGTCAGCCTGACCCAAGGTGACATGTGCCTAACCCCCGAGAAAACCCTTCTCCGATGGATGGAATCCTTTCCCGGTGACCGAAATCCCTTGTTGGAAAGGGGCAAGCACATGAACATAGAGGGAGAGGAAGAATCATAGAATTTTTTAAGTGTTGGAGGTTACAGGTGCTTGAGACCTCCTTCACTACACAAATATGCACCTAATCTTGGCAGATGGCGGAATTCACTCAAGTAGTGCATAAACATGCGCCTAGCACCATTTTCCTTGCACATACGTGCACCTACCCCTCTCTGGCAAGTGCAAAACACCAAGTCTGGAGCTCTTTCCTCCCTTCTTCATAAACATGTGCCTACCCCCTTTTATGGATTCAAATGCCTAAGCAGTGTACAAACATGCGCCTAGCACCCCTCCACTTGCACAAACATGCGCTTGCCCCTCTTTGGCATGTGCAAAATACTAAGTCCGGAACCCGACTTCCATCACTCTACAAACATGAGCCTAAGGCATCATAAACATGAGCCTAGCACGATAAACATGCGCCTGAGGCGTCCTCACTTTGCCAGATTTTCGATCGTGTGGCCCGCCTTCGATGAGCACCGCCACACTGTCACCTAAGTGGTTCTGGACATATATCAACACACTCGAACGTATTCCTAGGCCCTGTTCGATCGACGGACAACATTTAATCTCGAAAATTATCAGTAAACACCAAAAGGCCCAGTACTTAGCCAAATTTCTGATTCTAGGAAAACATCCTAAAACGAGACCGTCGCCTGATTGGATTCAGCATTGTAATGACTTAAATAGCATAACCTAGGCATTTCCATAGAATTAATCCCCCATCGATTAATAATCAAGAAGATTAAGTGGACCGCACTCTACTACTTAGTCATTTTTAAGCCTTGGGAAATGCTTTGTAGGCTTGAAAGTTGACTCGCATATCTATGAAATGGGATGGAATTAGACTGTCGCCTAAGTGGATCCAGCATCCCTATAATCTAGAGTACCTACATTGAACACTAGCACAGCTTTAAACTTCGATGAACACTCGTATCGGAACTCCGATACTTAGTCATTTTCAACCCTGAGAAGTGCCATGTTGGTTCGAAGATTGACTGTCGCCTACCAAAACTAAGTGCAATTTGACTGTCGCTTAAATGGATCCAATATCATTATAACCCAAAGTATCTAAATCAAGTACTAGCACAACTTTATACTTAGTTATTTTCATTACGACAGCATAAACACTCGTACCGGAACTCCGATACTTAGTCATTTTCAACTCTAAGAAGTGCCCTGTTGGCTTGAAGATAGGTTGTCGCTTATCAAAATTGAGCATGGTCAGACTATCGCCTAAGCAGATTTAACTCCTCCATAACTCAAAGCATCCGAATGCAATATTACTCCCAATTTAAATTACTTTATTGCAGAATATCCTTCATTGTGTTTGTCGCAATGCTCATCTCATATGTCACATATGCATCATCAGAGTTCTTAAATCATCATATCAATGCATCAAAAATCTCGAAGTAAATGAGCAAGGATTGTAACACTTCCGAAGATGAGTCGCCGGACTCCAGGATCAAATATGTTTACTTTATATCTTTTACAATTATTGTACAAGTTTTGTCTATCTCGGATTGAGGTCCGAGGTTAGGTCAAAGGGGACCATGGTTACCACGAGAAACCATAATCAAAAGAGTTCCAACAATACTCAATACATTTACTATGAACTGCTATCAAAACAAAGTCTAGTCAATGTCTACTCGTCCACAATGAGATCTGCAAGTTGAACAGCTCAGGTATACAATTGTTGAATTGCGTGTTATTCTGCGGTCACTTGTTCAAAATAACAGGCGCCAGTCCAGAGTTACACAACTTAACTGGTCCAATTGTGTGTCTTCCCACGATCACCTGTTCAAAATAACAGGCATCGGCCCAGAGCTGCATACTCGGCTCGCAACCTTGACTGTTTCTTAACCCGGACCACCTGAAAAAACATGGGACATAGGCATCCGACTTGCCCAACACATTATGACTCAGTCCATAACAAAACATACAATTCAGTCTCTATGACTGTGAACTCTAAGACTATGGCCCCTGATGGCTTTTTCTTTTCCCTTTTAATTAAGGGCGATCAACCGTTGATGTAATTAAGGGCGATCAAACATTGATGTAATTAAGGGCATGTGCTAGTTTACAACCTAGAATGTACAAGATTACAGAATCTCTGGAATAAAATTTGCCTTGCGATACCTCTCTCTTTGTGTACTTTGTGAATGCCTGTGATTGTCAATGAATGTCTCTTATACTCAGAATCCCCCACTGTTCGCTTCCCCAAGTGTAGGGTTACGATGTAGTAATAATCTTGGTAAGACTGTTCGCTTCCCCAAGTGTAGGGTTGCGATGTAGTAATAAACTCGGTAAGACCGAGGTCGATCCATAGGGACTTATGTAGGATTTCATAAACACATCCAAAAGTTTCTATTGATAAGCTAACAATCAGGTTTTTGTATGAATTTGATGTGAGTAACAATTTTGAATTAAATTGAAGGTAAATAATGATAAAAAGGCACTAGGGGTTCAAGGATCCACTTGCAAGCAATCCTTGATGTTCAATCCGCTGTGGTTTCTCATTCTCTCAACTAGAATCAGTATTAAGATCTATCTAGTTGGATGATAGAGCTGTTAAACCAAACAATCTGTTATATGTAAGCCCAATGCATAAGATTCACTCCATGTAAGCTAGGCTGAGCATGCTCAATTGCATAGGTCAGTCCTAATTCCAAAAGGTTCAGTTCACAATCATAACCATCCTCAAGTCTTGTCACAAGACAAGGCTAGATTACAATTTGAACTTGATTCAAATCACATGCACAGTCCATACACATTACAGAAATTTAGAAAAGTAGAACTTTGGTAGGAAGTCCCCACATGAAGATCATAATACTAGAGCGTACTCCAATTCCTCAGATCATACAGGTCTAGACTAATGCAAACCAATTAAGAATTTAAGTAATTCTCCCAAACATCCATGAGTCATCATAAGACTAAGAAAAACTACTTAAAGCTTGTATAAACTTCAAACCATAGTTCATAAACATGAATTCCAAACTTAAAACCAACTTAAAACGAATTGAAACATCTTAGATCCACTACAAGCTTCACGTCTTAGCCCTAGCTAAGAGGTTTAGCTGCTCATGATCCAAGGAAACATGAAACAACAAAAAAACTCATAAAAACAGTAAAACAAACTAGAAGGAGTTGTGGAACTCCGAAATCTCCAACCTTGCTTAAACCCTTCTAAGATATCCCAGGAACGATCCCTAGGTGTCCTTTAATAGTAGGGAGGCTTCGCAACTTCAGAAGAATCGAGAATCTGCGTAAGAGTTACGTAGTGCGCAGAGAAAATCGGTGCCAAAATTAGAAATCCGCATCTTACGCATGGCCGACCGGTCGGACAACCGGTCGGAGTGACTGGCCGACCGGTCTTGACCGGTCGTGCCTCACTGGGAAATCAGTCCATCACTGGGAAATCAGTCCAGCAAGCTCTGGACTAAAAAAATCTTCTGATCGACCGGTCTTGACCGGTCGTGCTGGGCTGGCCGACCGGTCACGACCGGTCGTGCCTGCATTGGTTCTTAGTCCAGTGAAATCAGAGGGGCAGGGCGAGCTGGCCGACCGGTCATACGACCGGTCTTGCTTGTTTTCTTCTTTCTTTCTTCTTTTCTTCTTTCCTTGCTTCCTTCTTTCTTTGGTCCTCCTTGATCTTCATTCAAATGGTTCTAAATGGGGCCCTTTTGTCATCAATTAGGCGGAGTCCACTCTCAATCCTGCAATCACCAAACATGCATTCAATGAGTCTTTAAATCATGAAAATCTCGCAAAATGAGTGATGAATTGGGGTTAGAATATGCACAATTAAGAACTCAACACACCCCCCAACCAGCATTTTGCTAGTCCCGAGCAAAACATGCGTGAAGCTAATTCCATTCTTCAAAACTCAACTCTCTTTCAGAAACCATTCTTCTATACATCCCAAGACATACAAGTGTAAGATTTAGAAATATTAGACGACAGAGGTTGAAACTGTAAACCCTCAAAACATGATAAGCATTCATATGAAATTCCTGCTGATTGGTTGATAAATAGACGAACTTGAACAAATTCAACCTAGTGTGCATAGTGAAAATTCATCTCATGAGTTTCTAGGATTATCTTCCTCATAGATCAACTAGACCATAGATCTCAAGATATATGGAGCAACAACAAGCCAGTGACGGGAATTTGTCTTACTGTCCTTCCGACAACTTTCACACTACGTCCCATTTCCGGCTTTGGTTACGGGTAGACCATCCCCCGGTTGGTAGTAGGTAGCCCTAATCGGAATTTTCCACCATTTTTCCATCATTCCCAATTTCATCCTTCCTTTTCCTTTTTCTTTTAATTTAGATAGGATTTTTAGAAATCCATATCTTGCATTGTTTTCCCATGGATGACGATGGACAACGTACCCTGGCTTGATGTCTCAACACCTTGAATCAAAATCTAACTGATCCACAAATCACATAATCCCTTCAACTCGTGAAAATCGTGTAATGTGAACTAGGTGTAAGAGTGTTCAAATTTTCTATCAATCACAAAATTAGGGGAATTCTCATATAAAACCATTATGCTAAGAGAAGATCAAGATTTTCAACCTCATACACTTCATATCCCCTCCTCTTACACTCATATCATCTTGAATGCATAGAATCAAAATTTCCAAAAGAGTTTTGAATTTTAGAAAAAAGTGAAAATTTTCTACATTATTGCTCGAAACGTTACAAAACGCTGGATTCATCCAAGTGATCCTACACCCCCCAACCAAATCTTGCATTGTCCTCAATGTAAAAGATGTGCATTGAACAAAACATGAGAGCAATTTGAACATAAAAGGGAGTGAGGAATGAGAGTACCTGAAAGAGTGGAATTCTTCCTCCTTCTAATAAACCTAAGTAAAAACAAACAAAAGTAGCAAAATCCTAATCCTAACTACTCTATACCTCCATCAGACTAGGAGATCAATCATCCTGGTAGACAGGATCAGTCAGAGGTATGGACACACCTTCTGAAGGAAATTTCTCGAAGAACGGCTTTAATCGCTGCCCATTTGCCTTAAAAATGTTGCCGTTCCTTGGATTTAACAACTCGACAGTCCCATATGGATAGACATTTTTCACAATGTAGGGACCGGTCCATCGAGATCTCAACTTTCCCGGAAATAGATGTAGGCGAGAATTATACATGAGGACTTTTTGATTCATCGTGAATGTCTTGCGAAGAATATTCTTATCATGGAATATCTTCGTCTTGTCCTTGTAAATTCTCGCATTCTCATATGCTTCGTTCTGGATTTCTACAAGTTCATTCAATTGTAGTTTGCGCAACGAGCTTGCCTTGTCAGAATTGAAATTCATCTTCTTAATAGCCCAATATGCCCTATGTTCCAACTCCATAGGCAAGTGACAAGCCTTCCCATAGACAAGTCTATAGGGAGACATTCCAATAGGGGTTTTGAAAGCAGTACGGTAGGCCCAAAGCGCATCGGTAAGCCGAAGTGACCAATCCTTGCGATCGGGGTTCACCGTTTTCTCTAAAATGTGTTTAATCTCCCTATTGGATATCTCAGCTTGTCCACTAGTTTGTGGGTGATAGGGAGTGCTCACTTTGTGTGTTACGCCATATGTCTTCATTAAGGTTTCAAAAGGGCGATTGCAAAAGTGAGACCCTCCATCACTTATGATGACTCGAGGTGTTCCAAACCGGGAAAGAATATTCTCTTTTAAGAAGTGAATGACCATTTTATGGTCATTATTCTGGCAAGGGATGGCCTCGACCCATTTGGAAACATAATCAATGGCAAGCAAGATGTATACGTTTCCAAAGAAGATGGGAATGGGCCCATGAAATCAATGCCCCAACAATAAAAAATTTCCATTATTAAGATGGGATTGAGTGGCATCATATTTCTACGGGAAATTCTTCCTAATTTCTGACAAGGTTCACATGCTTTGCAAAACTCATGTGTGTCTTTGAACATGGTGGGCCAATAAAACCCACATTGCAGAATTTTCACTGTGGTCTTTTTAGCCGAAAAGTGGCCACCACATGCCTGAGAATGACAGAAGGAGATGATACTTTGTTGTTCCTCATCTGGCACACATCTCCTTATGATTTGATTGGGACAATACTTGAATAAGTATGGGTCGTCCCATAGGAATTTTCGCACTTCTGTGAAGAATTTATCCTTATCTTGCTTTTTCCAATGTGTAGGAATTGTACCTGTAGCAAGATAGTTAGCAATGTCCGCATACCATGGTAATTGGGAAATAGCAAAAAGTTGTTCATCAGGGAACATGTCATTGATAGCAGTCGTTTCAGGGGAATCAGTGAGGACAAGTCGAGAGAGATGTTCAGCTACTACATTTTCTACTCCTTTCTTATCACGTATTTCTATGTCAAATTCTTGGAGTAGAAGGATCCATCTTAACAACCGTGGTTTAGCATCCTTCTTAGAGAGAAGATACTTAAGCTGCGGCATGGTCAGTGAATATAATGATCTTGGATCCAATCAAGTAGGATCTAAACTTGTCCAACGCAAAAACTACAGCTAAAAGTTCTTTTTCAGTAGTGGTGTAGTTTGCTTGGGCTGAGTTTAGGGTTCTACTTGCATAGTAGATGACACATGGCTTTTTCTCTTTTCTTTGGCCTAGCACGGCCCCAATAGCATAGTCGCTAGCATCGCACATAATTTCAAAAGGAAGGCTCCAATCAGGTGGTTGCATTATGGGAGCACATGTCAATATACCTTTAAGGGTGGTAAAGGCCTTTTGACATTCTTCATTCCACTCGAATGAATTTTCCTTTTGAAGTAGGTTACATAAAGGACGAGAGAGTGAACTGAAGTCCTTTATGAACCTTCTGTAAAATCCTATGTGTCCTAAAAAGGACTGTACATCTCGTATGCTCTTGGGTGGTGGAAGGTTAGAGATGAGATCAATTTTCGCTTTGTCCACCTCGATTCCATTTTGTGAAACAACGTGACCAAGTACAATTCCCTTTTGAACCATGAAGTGACACTTCTCCCAATTCAGCACAAGGTTCTTCTCTTCACATCTTTTCAGCACAGATTTCAAGTGCTCAAGGCACTCATCAAAGCTACAACCAAATATGGAAAAATCATCCATGAAGACTTCGAGAATTGTCCCCACCATGTCAGAAAAGATACTCATCATACAACGCTGAAATGTGGCAGGGGCATTACATAGTCCAAACGGCATCCGTCTATAGGTGAAAGTGCCGAATGGACATTTGAATGTAGTCTTTTCTTGGTCTTCACGGGCAATCTCTATTTGGTTCTACCCTGAATAGCCATCAAGGAAGCAAAAGTGGGAATGACCCGCCAACCGTTCTAAAATTTGATCAACAAACAGTAGGGGGAAGTGGTCTTTCCTCGTGACAGTGTTTAGCTTCCTGTAGTCAATGCACATTCTCCAACCGGTAGTGACTCTAGTTGGCACGAGTTCATTATTAGCATTAGCTACGATGGTTATTCCGGATTTCTTAGGCACCACTTTAGTTGGGCTCACCCATTGACTATCGGATATTGGGTAAATAATACCCACATCTAATAGTTTCACCACTTCGGCCTTAACCACATCCTTCATGTTTGGATTTAGTCGTCTTTGTGGTTGCCGGGATGTCTTCGTATTCTCCTCAAGGTGTATGTGATGAGTACAAATCAGTGGGTCTATGCCTTTGAGATTCGCAATTGACCATCCAATGGCACTCTTGTGCTCTAATAGAGTGGCCATTAGCCTACTCTCTTGTTCCTCATCCAAGTGGGAAGAAATCACCACTGGGTATGTCTCATCTCGACCTAAATAAACATATTTTAGTTCACTTGGTAATGGTTTTAGGTCGAGTATTGGTGCCTTGATGTTGGATGGGAGGGCCTTGTTCTCGTTTACAGGCAAAGGCTCAAATAGGGCCCTCCATCTTTTATTATCAAGCACCGGCATCACATCTAGAGTAGCATCCATCTCTTGAATTGTGTCATCATTTATCTCATGAGAATGGGCCACACATGCCTCCAAAGGGTCGGAAGATAGTGACAAGGGGAATGTATCTTCCACGAACGATTCAATCATGTTTAGTTCGTGGATATCATCATCAACCTCCCGTGGTTGTTTGCATAAATCAAATATGTTAAGCTCAAGGGTCATATTTCCAAAGGACATTTGTACAAGTCCATTTCTACAATTGATAATTGCATTTGAAGTAGCTAGAAACGGTCGGCCAAGTATGACGGGAATTTGAGCACCGGTGCCTATCACAGGATGGGTATCCAAGACAATAAAGTCTACTAGGTAGTAGAATTTATCAACTTGGACTAGAACATCCTCAATCATTCCTCTCGATATACGGATGGATCTATCAGCAAGTTGGAGTGTGGTTTTGGTCGGTTTCAATTCACCTAACCCAAGTTGCTTGTAGACTGAATATGGAATGAGATTCACACTTGCCACCAAATCGAGTAAGGCTTGTTTAATCCGGTAGTCTCCTATGATGCATGAGATGGTTGGACTACCCGGATCCTTGTATTTTTAGGGCACCTCTTGTTTGATGATGGCGCTCAAATTCTTGGTCAAAAGTACTTTGTTGTGAACATTGTGTTTCCTTTTGACTGTACACAATTCCTTTAGAAATTTGGCATATGATGGAATTTGTTTTATTGCATCCAACAACGGGATGTTGATCTTCACCTGCTTGAAAACTTCTAAAATTTCCAGATTTTTATCTAAAGGTTTAGGTGAAATCAACCTTTATGGAAACGGAGCAACCGACTTGTATTGCCTTTCCGGTTCTTTCTCTTGTGGAGTGTTGTTTGAGTTATCATCCTCTTTGGAAATTTCCGGATCCTTAGGCTTTGGGGCCTTCACCGGATTAGATTTGTCAATTTCTTTCCCACTTCTCAAAGTGGTGATAGCTTGAACATGTTCCGTGTGGTGAGAGGATGAGCTTGCATCTTGTATCTCAAACTGGGTTCTTGGGTTAGGAAGAGGTTGGGCAGGAAGTGTGCCCTTCTCTCTAACACTAAGATGAGATTCAACTCTAGCCATTGATGTTTTCAATTCATTGATGGCTTGGGTTGAATTTTGATTGAATTTCAATTGCTCTTGCATGAACCCATCTATTTTCAAAGAATTTGTCTTATTATACTCAGCTTGGACCGATACGAATGCTCCCAACATCTCCTTTAGCGTCACTTTTGGAGTAATGACTAGAGATGGACCTAGTATAGGTTGAGCTTGAGGGATAGGGGTTGCATTCGCAGTGGGTCTATTCCTCCAACTGAAGTTGGGATGGTTCTTCCAACTAGCATTAAACGTGTTTAAGGTTGGAGCACCAAATTGTCGTTGATAACTGTTTATGGCATTTGATTGTTCTTGTAAGATGTCCTGAACTGCTGAAATTGTGGGACACTCTTGTGTTACATGTTGATTTCCAGCACAAATTCCACAAACAGTTTCAACGTCATTGAAGTTGATCGTCTCTCCTTTCCTCAATTCCATGGCTTCGACCTTTCCTGTGAGGCTAGCCACCCGTGCACTTATGCTATCCTCTTCTGATAAGACAGACATTCCTCCTTTTTTCCTTTTGTTGGCCAGTCTTGGAATTTGTTGGTTTCAATGTATCCCAAGATTGTGCATTCTCAGCCAATTCTTCCAAATAATCCCATCCCTCATCAGCCTCCTTATTCATGAACTCCCCATTACACATCATCTCTACAAATTGGCGCATGGGTGAAGTTAGTCCTTCATAGAAAAAGCTTATAACCTGCCAAATTTCGTAGCCATGATGTGGGCATGCGTTTAATAGGTCCTTAAACCTCTCCCAACATTGGAAGAAGGTTTCATCTTCCTTTTGGGCAAAGTTCATGATAAGGCGCTTCAACATGTTTGTTTTGTGAGTAGGGAAGAATTTTTTTATGAATTCCCTATGCATATCAGTCCATGCACCAATTGATCTTGGCCTTAATGCATGAAGCCAACCTTTTGCTTTATCTTTAAGGGTAAAAGGGAAGAATTTAAGTCTCACCACATCGTTAGTCACATTAGCAAAGTGCATGGTGGTTATTACCTCATCAAACTCCTTAAGGTGTTGATAAGCACTTTCACTGTCTAATCCATGGAATTTAGGGAGAAGTTGGATCACTCCCGGTTTCAAATCCACATTCCCTGCATTTGGTGGAAATACTATGCATGAGGGAGTGCTCGCTTTTGCTGGTTGCAAGAAGTCACGTAAAGTTCTAGGTCGAGGAACATCCTCAACCACATTCTCCCCCGTTTCAGTTTGGTTTTGGCCCTGATTAGGATTGGCCATTGGATTAGGTTGATTCACAGCTATATTTTTAGACAAAATTGGAGAGTCTAGATGTCTCCTAGCACGCGACTCTCTGTCAATTCCTTCTACTATCCCCCCTTCACTTATGAGTCGGTTATTGGAATCCCGAACCCAATGGGGCATGCAAAACCAAAAATATGAAAAAAAAGAGAAAAAAGAATTCTTCCTCCCTTTCTTCACTCTTCTCTAAGACCGAAGCACAAGGTGTCCTGCAATGGCTAAGCCAGAAGCAAGGATAGAGACCGATTTCTCCTGGTCAATAAGGGTTCAAAGAACTCCCCACCCACTCTTTGAATCTTTTGAGAAAAAGTGCAGAAAAAGGAGAAAGAGGAGTGAAGGTGAAAAAAGAAATCTCTGAGCACAAGGTGATCCAAGACGGCAGAGCCGACCAATAGGAATCCAGGTGGCACAAGGCCGACCTTCCAGAGATCTAAAAGGAGTCTCCACCCACTCTACAAGAGATGAATATGATAGGAATGAATAGGAGAAGGAGAAGAGTAAGGTTTAGAAAGATAGAACCTAATTCGGCACCTGAAATCCTTGTATCTTCTTCAGCTTCCTAGAAATCCCTGAAAAGAAAAATCAAATAAACAAGCTGAGTTAGTCCTAAAATCCTAAAAATCCTAAATAGATACTAATTTCAGAAATTTGTGAAAAACCGTCAAAGTCCCCAGCAACGACGCCAAAAAATTGTTCGCTTCCCTAAGTGTAGGGTTGCGATGTAGTAATAAACTCGGTAAGACCGAGGTCGATCCACAGGGACTTATATAGGATTTCACAAACACATCCAAAAGTTTCTATTGATAAGCTAACAATCAGGTTTTTGTATGAATTTGATGTGAGTAACAATTTTGAATTAAATTGAAGGTAAATAATGATAAAAAGGCACTAGGGGTTCAAGGATCCACTTGGAGCAATCCTTGATGTTCAATCCGCTGTGGTTTCTCATTCTCTCAACTAGAATCAATATTAAGATCTATCTAGTCGGATGATAGAGCTGTTAAACCAAACAATTTGTTATATGTAAGCCCAATGCATAAGATTCACTCCATGTAAGCTAGGCTGAGCATGCTCAATTGCATAGGTCAGTCCTAATTCCAAAAGGTTCAGTTCACAATCATAACCATCCTCAAGTCTTGTCACAAGACAAGGCTAGATTACAATTTGAACTTGATTCAAATCACATGCACAGTCCATACACATTACAAAAATTCAGAAAAGTAGAACTTTGGTAGGAAGTCCCCACATGAAGATCATAGTACTAGAGCGTACTCCAATTCCTCGGATCATACAGGTCTAGACTAATGCAAACCAATTAAGAATTTAAGTAATTCTCCCAAACATCTATGAGTCATCATAAGACTAAGAAAAACTACTTAAAGCTTGTATAAACTTCAAACCATAGTTCATAAACATGAATTCCAAACTTAAAACCAACTTAAAACGAATTGAAACATCTTAGATCCACTACAAGCTTCAACTCTTAGCCCTAGCTAAGAGATTTAGTTGCTCATGATCCAAGGAAACATGAAACAACAAAAAAACTCATAAAAACAGTAAAACAAACTAGAAGGAGTTGTGGAACTCCGAAATCCACTTCCGCCGCCTCCAACCTTACTTAAACCCTTCAAAGATATCCTAGGAATGATCCCTAGGTGTCCTTTTATAGTAGGGAGGCTCCGCAACTTCAGAAGAATCGAAAATCTGCGTAAGAGTTACGCAGTGTGCAGAGAAAATCGGCGTCAAAATTAGAAATCCGCATCTTACGCATGGCCGACCAGTCGAAGTGACTGGCTGATCGGTCTTGACCGGTCGTGCCTCACTGGGAAATCAGTCCAGCAAGCTCTGGACTACAAAAATCTTCTGACTGACCGGTCACGACCGGTCGTGCTTGCATTGGTTCTTACTCCAGTGAAATCAGAGGGGCAGGGCGAGCTAGCCGACCGGTCGTATGACCGGCCTTGCTTGTTTTCTTCATTCTTTCTTCTTTTCTTCTTTCCTTGCTTCCTTCTTTCTTTGGTCCTCCTTGATCTTCATTCAAATGGTTCTAAATGGGGCCCTTTTGTCATCAATTAGGCGGAGTCCACTCTCAATCCTGCAATCACCAAACATGCATTCAATGAGTCTTTAAATCATGAAAATCTCGCACAATGAGTGATGAATTGGGGTTAGAATATGCACAATTAAGAGCTCAACAAAGACCGAGGTCGATCCACAGGGACTTATGTAGGAATTCACAAATACTTTCAATAGTTTCTATTGAAAAGCTAACATCCAGATTTGAGAAGATTGTAATGTTAAATAACAACTTTAAACTAAACTGAAAGTAATCAATTAATTAAAAGGGCACTAGGGGTTCAAGGATCCACTTGTAGCAATCTTTGATGCTCAAATCGCTGTGGTTTCTCACTTTCTCAACTAGAATCGAAATTAAGATCTATCTAGCCGGATGATAAAACAGTTAAACCAACAATCTGCCATACGTATGATCCATGTATATGATTCACTCGATACAAGCTAGGTCGAGCATACTCAATTTTATAGGTCAGTCCCAATTCCAATAGGCTAAGATCATAACCATAATCATCATTAAATCCTGTCACAAGACAAAACTAGATTATAATTTGAACTTGATTCAAATCACATGCACAGTCCCATACATACTTCAGAAATCCATAAAAATAAAACTTTGGTAAGAAGTTCCCACATGAAGATCATAATACTAGAGCGTACTCCGATTCCTCGGATCATACAGGTCTAGACTAGTTCACAACAATTAAGAACTCAAGCAATTCTTCCAAACATCCATGAGTCATCATAAGACTAAGAAAAACTACTTAGTACTTGAATTAAACTTCAAACCATTGTTCTTAAACATGAAATCTAACTTAAAACCAACTTAAACGAATTGAAACATCTCAGATTCACTACAAGCTTCACCTCTTAAGCCTAGCTAAGAGGTTTAGCTGTTCATGATCCAAGGAAACATGAAACAACTAAATAAAATCATAAAAACAACAAACAAACTAGGAGGAGTTGTGGAACTCCGAAATCCACTTTCCCCACCTCCCACCGTTCTCAAACCCTTCTAAGATACCCTAGGAACGATCCCTAGGTGTCCTTTTATAGTGGGGAGGATCTGCAGCATCAGAATCTTCCAGAAATTGCTTAAGAGTACGCAATGCGTAGAGAAATCCGGAGCTTTTAGAACACACTCAGCTACGCAGACGACCGGTCGCAAAAACGTAAAAAACGTCCAGAGAGTTTTGGGATTTTTCATCCCAGAAAATTAATTCAAGGATCGGTCGCATGACTCGTCTAAGTAGTGGACGACCAGTCCTGGACAGTCCAAAGAGTTTTGTAGAGTGGCCTCTTCTGTTGAGTGTTCGGACCGGTCGGACGACTGGTCGCACGACCGGTCTTCAGTGCTTTCTTCTGCATCCTTTCTTCTCTCCTTTGCTTCTTTCTTTCATCCTTTCCCACTTTAGTCTTTTGATCTTCTTTGCTTGTAAATGGTGTCTTCAAGTCTCCAATTGATGAATCCTCTCTCTCATCCCTACAATCACAAATCATACATTAGATTAGTCTTTAAATCATGAAAACCTTGCATAATGAGTGATGAATTGTGGTTAGAATATGCACAATTAAGAGCTCAACACCCACAACAACAAAAACCTAGGAAAACTGCCTTTGGGCATTTTTCTAGTTTTAATAAACTAGCAACTCTGCTGGGGATCAAACAATACCAGAATCTCTAGTTAATTATGAGTAAAAGAAATATTCTAAGATCAATCATTCGCAAACACGAATGTATACATGAGAAAGTTACCGCAAGGAGAAATGTTCGGCGCCTTCACAGGCGCCAAACTGGCGACTCTCAATGGGAACGTTCCTCCCTTCATCTTTAAGGCAAAGGAATTTTTGAAACTAAAATCAAGTTTTCAGAACATTTTCAAATTAAAATAAAACATTTTAAAATCGCATACGAGCATCTCGTTGTTTCTTTACAAGTCACACCTCCCTTCACGATTGGTAAGGTCGCCCAAGTTCACTTTTCCTAGAATTGCAGGGTGCTCTAATGCCTGGGTGATTGTGCAAACCTTCCAAAAAGAGAAAATAACTAACAACCAATAGAGAAATGGCAGCTACAATGGTTTTCCTCGCATCTGGAGGGTTTTATTTCCCTCACTTGGTGACTTTCGAAGCAGCAACATCTAAGTTAGGTTGGCAGACAGTGCAGAGGCGTAGGCCAGTTAAGAAGACTGAAGACTCAAAAGTCCAGTATGCATGCAAGGGAGAAGACGCAACAAGAGCACACCCCGGCATCGCAACACAGCAATAGATCAGTCATGCCGATAAGACAACTACAAGGAAGAGGCAGCAGTTCACCCTCGCTACAAATGAATTTCCAGCACTATCGAAGCTAGTGCAACCTGTTAAGAAGGAATGAGTCATCATGCATGCCTGTTCAGATTCAGAAAAAAGCAACTATTAACAGGGTTATTACAGCCAAGCCGAAGCCATAGCTGGTACAAGCGACCATGGTCCAAGTGGCAGAAGAACAGTAGGCCGAACAAGACTTCAAAATACCTTCAATGCAGGAGCAGATTGATGAGTTCATGCAGATGCATATAGACGAGGCCAGATAGATGACAGAAATTAGAGAGACTCTAGTAGCTTTAGTAGCCCAGGGGGCAACCCGAAGCGCAGCCGTTCCTACTCAGCACTCATGAGAAGAATCACAGGGTGCAGCAGAAGAGCAGCCAGCAGTAGTGGATCCGCATGCTTGACTGAGGAATGTTGCATTCGAGCGCGCAGCCATACCTCTGTCACACATCACAAGAGAAGATTTATTTCAGACAGTGTCCAGCCTGATGCGCCAAGAGAAAGAGAAAGAAACAAAGGGAAAGTATGTTTATCGGGTGCCATATCCGCTCGAAGTCGATGAAATCCCATTCCCAAACAACTTTAAGCACCCATATTTTCCTCAATTCGACGGCAGAGGATCACCTGAAGAGCACATGACCCAGTTCATGACGATGTTAGGAAATCTATCCGTAGTACCGTAGTATTGCCTAAGATTGTTTGGATCGACACTAACCGGGAAGGCCTTTCAGTCGTACAAATCGTTACTCGTGGGATCTATTAGAACATGGGAGTAGATGCAGGGAAGCTTCATCTCTAAGTTCTTCTCAACAGAACACGAGATATCATGGACGGATCTGGCCATGGTTCGTCAAAGATCAGGAGAGTCAGTGGAAAAATTCATCGATAGATGGGGAACTATAGCAGCCTAGTGTCGCGAATTGCCAAGCGAAGTAGAGCAAGTGAAGATGTGCGTTCAAGCCATGGGTGCAATGGTCTCATTCGGATTATCCGGACTCAATTTCTTGATGTTTCGACACCTGGCGACTAAGGCTCACATGGTAGAAGGAGCTGCACTGAGAGCGCAGTTTAAGGCAGAAAAGCCACGACGTGAAGTTGGGAGAATGGTCGCGTCGAACTATGTCGACAAGAGCAAGGGTCTTAAGGACGGGAAGCGTCCAAACCCAGAGCATAAGATAGAAGTAAAACCAGTGGAAGCTTCAGCTATAAACAAGAAACCTCAGAGGCCGCATATACTGAGAAGGATGACTATCGCTGAAAGGGATAGGATGAACGGCCAGTATTCATTTGACCTTGAAGACATCATACCGATAATGGAACAGTTAGGTGAGGAAGGAGAAATACGTTTGCCAGAACTGGTTCGATCGGATGAAGTGGGGCAAGTGGATAACCCCAACTACTACAAATACTATCTGTGTTTGAGCCATAAGACCAAATACTGTTTTGTGTTGAAAGGAAATATACAACGGAAGATCAGTCAGGGAGTGATCAATCTGAAAGGAGAAGAGACCAGCAGGAAAATCTCAGTAATACCCGTGTCGACCGAGAACAAGCCACCGAGCTCATTCCTGGAGCCGGAAGAGCAGTGGACTCTGGTGAGCAGTACGAAGAGACTAGAGAACAAAAGAAGACTCTTAGAGAAGGAACGGAAGAGAAGAGGAATCAGGAGAAGAGGAAATATTAGACAGACAGAGCCATGCACACAGTATGTGCATTGTACCATGATATCAATGGTGGCACAAGGAGAGCCTGATGATGGAACTCGAGAAGTTGAGACAGAAGAGGTCAACAGTTGTAGCCTTGTGATTTGAAAAATATGTGATAGAAAAAGAATTTTCGAGAAGGTCAGACCCCAGAAAGATGAATGTAACGACAGGCAAACCCTCAGAAACACCGCAAGGAGAGAGACAGCCAACGAGTCAATAGCCAATCAGCAGGAGCACGTCCGAGAGAAGACGCCAGTGACTTATGATGTGGTGTCTCACCTGAAGATGGTCCCAGCTCGACTCAGTATATACGATGCCTTGTACCTTTCAAAGAAATGCAGGGAGATGCTGCTCATTGCGTTGCTTGATCAAGACATCTGTGAGACAATGATGGCCGAGATTGAATCAGAGATGAAGGAGCTGAAGATAGTGGGGGGCAGAGAACCCACCTACAGAACAAGCCATGCAGATCGACCGATCATTAGTGATCACCTTCTTGGAAGAAGATAGAACGATTAGCTTAACAAATCACAACGGCCCAGCTGATGGTGACAGGCTTCATTCGAGATATCAAAATTTGAAGATGTATGTTAGACGATGGGTCGGTTGTGAACACCATGCCCCTAAAGATGCTATAACAGTTAGGTCTCAGACAGACAGCACTTCGTCCAAGTGTTATGATCATTCAAGGGTTCAACCAGGATAGTCAGCACGCCCTGGGATCCACTACAGTCATGCTGGAGATTGAAGATTTGAGGACTAAAGTCACCTGTCAAGTTATCGACGCATTGACGACTTACAACCTTCTGTTGGGGCGATCGTGGCTTCATCAATACGGCATCATTACTTCTATGTACCATCAATGCTTTAAGTACAATAGAGAGGGGATCCAGTATCGGGTGGCGGTAGATCCGAGGCCGTATATAGTCGCTGAATCCTTCCTAGCGGATGCACAATATTACCGAGAAAGTGATGGGATAGAAGCAAGTGAAAAAGCTAATATACCGATGAAAGCAACACATGGAGAGAAATCACAAGGCGAGAGTTCGAAACAAGGAAACGAAACCCCACAAGTCACCGCAGGAGCAGAACCAATCCGCAAAGAAGACCCACCGCGTCTAAAGAAATTCTACCTGGTTTCGAAACATCTTCGTAAAACAGGATGATCAGTCCTTGAGTTGATGACAAGCCAATAGATGAGCATGCTACAATCCATTTTCAATGTGTTGGTACCCAAGGTTGAGAGGATTCTTCCATTCCCAAAGGCTTCGAGCCAGTTTTACGTGCCATCAACAATGGGAGCGAGCCGCTAGATAAGGTTCCATGCAGGACCCCACAATCTGCCACATTTCGAAGAAAACACCGAGAGAGTCTCAGCAAAAACGTGACCTATTGAAGAGGAAAGGTACAGTAAAGCCAGTAGGCATATCATGAGAAATATGGGCTTTGCTTGCTCAGAACCACCAGTTCGGAAGGCATGTTAGCGCCATTTGAAGAGAATGCAAGAACGTATAGGAACGGAGAAGCCCTATGGGCAAGATGCAGGATTAGTCATGTTAACATGGTAATGATCAGTCTTGTAGAAGAGATAGGGTCGACTGGGCCAAATGAAATAGTGCAGTCAAGCATCGCGCTAGTGCAAATTGAGGACGGAGGCCCGCCTACGATGGATGAACTGCAGGAAGTTAATCTAGGGATTCCTGAAGAGCCGATAAATACTTACATCAGCAAGACTATTCCAGAAGAAGAAAGAGAAAGCTATATACAACTGCTGAATGAAAATAAAGACGTGTTCACTTGGACCTATTCAAAAATGCTAAGGTTAAACCCAGCACTTGCGATGCACAAGCTTAATATCGCTAAGGATAAGAGGCCTATTAAGTAGCCCCAGAGACGTTTCCATCCGGATGTAGTGCCAAGGATAGACGAAGAGGTGAAGAAACTCATGCAAGCGGGGTTTATCAGAGAGGTTTAGTATCCAAAGTGGATCTCAAACATAGTGCCCGTGAAGAAGAAGAACGGCTAGATCAGAGTGTGCGTCGATTTTCGCAGCTTGAATGAAGCCTGTCCCAAGGAAGACTTTCCCTTGCCTATCCCAGAACTTCTGATCGACGACACGTTAGCATATACAGTGATGTCCTTCATGGACGGCTACTCGAGATACAATCAGATCCGGATGACCCCAGAGGATGAAGAATCTACCGCCTTTCGTACCACCTTAGGGATATTCTACTACCGAGTTATGCCATTCAGTTTGAAGAACGCGGGCGCCATGTACCGAAGAGCAATGCAGGTCATATTTCAAGACATGATGCACAAGCATGTGGAGTGTTATGTTGATAACTTGGTAGTGAGTTCTGATGGACACCAGCAGCATTGCGATCACCTGAGGCAAGTATTTCAGAGATTGAGGAAGAAGAGCCTCCTCATGAATCCGCTGAAGTGTGCGTTCGGGGTCTCCTCCGAAAAGTTTTTGGGATTTGTCGTCAGACATCGGGGTATTAAAATTGACCCCATGAAGATCAAAGCAATACAAGAAATGCCTCCCCCAAAGAATTTGAAAGAGTTGAAGAGCTTCCAAGGAAGAGTCGCATATTTACTACGGTTCATTTCGAACCTATCCGGCAGTTGCCAACCATTCTCTCGCTTGAACAAGAAGGATGTTCGCTTCAAGTGGGATGAAGCCTGCTAGAAGGCCTTCGAGTCTCTTAAGGAGTTGCTTGGGAAATCGTTGGTCTTAGCAGCATCGATTAAAGAAAAGCCTCTGATCCTGTACGTGGCAGTAGGAGAGAATTCACTAGGGGCACTGCTTGCCCAGAAGAATGAAGAAGGGAAGGAGAATGCTTTATACTACTTGAGCCGAACGCTCGTCGGCACCGAGTTTAACTACTCACCGATAGAGAAGATATGCTTGGCTCTGATATTTGCAGTTAAGAAGTTGTGACAATATTGCCTATCACACCAGATTACGTTGATTTCTAGATTCGACCTTATCAAGTTCCTGATGAATCGGCCCATGCTATCCGGGCGATTAGCCAAATGGGCTCTATTGCTGTCTGAATTCGACATTACATATCTTCCATCCTGAGCTATCAAGGGGTAAGCCATAGTTGACTTTTTAGCAGCTCACTCGGTTCTAAATGGTTTGGAGATAGAATGTGATCTCCCTGATGACCTAGCAATGACAATAGAGGTCATGAAGCCGTGGCATATGTACTTTGATGGGGCCACCAAGGCCGCAGGATCAGGAGCGGGTGTAATCTTCATCATCCCTCAAGGAGACCTCTTGCCCTATTTGTTCATGATAGCGCCGCCATGCACGAATACCGAGGCCAAATACCAGGCTCTTATTATCGGACTACAGTTAGCTCGAGACAGGCAGATCAGGTTGCTGTAGGTGTACAACGACTCTCGGTTAGTCATAGGCCAACTAACGACGAAATACGAAGTCCGCAAGCCAAAATTATCACCCTTTGCCATCAGGCTCGTGCCTTGTTCGATCATTTCCGAGACAGTATAGTGTCGCACGTCCCGAGGTCTGAAAACGCCCAAGTGGATGCACTAGCTACTCTAGCCATAACCCTTGCGTGCCCAGGGGCAATCCACTCCAGGTGACTATAGAAGAGAGAAGAATACTACCATCACTTTCAGCAACCGAAGAGATGGCCGATGTGAATCCGATATGTTGCTTTAAAATTATAGAAGATGATGACTGGCGTTAACCATTCGTTGATTATTTAAAGTATGGGTTCCTGTCAAAGAATCAACAGCCTCGCATGCAGGTCAGAAGGAGTGTCAATTCATTCGTTCTCCTAGAAGATGCCTTGAATCACCGCTCAAACGAAGACATGTTATTACGATACTTAGCCCGAGATGAGGTACACTGTATACTGAGAGAAGCCTACAAAGGCAAATGTGGTGCTCACCAAGGCGGAAAGAATCTATATCACCAGGTACGACATATGAGGTACTATTGGCCCTCCATGGTGAAAGATGCAATGGAATAAGTGAAACAATGTCACCAGTGCTAGATCCATGCCGACATTATTCATATACCCCCTGAGGAGCTGCATCAGTCAATGATGTCCTGACCATTTGCGGCCTGGGGCATGGATTTGATTCGCCCCATCAGCCCTTCTTCTTCCCAAGGACACCAGTATATATTGGCGGCCATGGATTACTTTTCCAAATGGGTTGAAGCAGTATCCTTGAAGAATGTCAAAGCCAACCAAGTTGAAGGATTCATTCAGCATGTGATTATATACAGACATGGCATTCTTGAACGGATCACCATCGACAATGGCACGCCCTTCCGGAACGCGGCTATCGACAAGCTATGTGCGAAGTTCAATATCAAGCACTGTTACTCGACACCATATTATCATCCCGCAAATGGTCTCACTAAAGCGTTCAACAAAACCATCGTGAAAATCTTAAAGAAAATGGTGGCAAAAAATAAGAAGGACTGGGACAAGTGACTCCCAGAAGCGCTATGGGCTTATCGTACGACGTATTGTACAGCAACGAAAGCCACCCCTTATTGTCTAGTGTATGGTACTGAGGTGGTGATCCCCATGGAGGTTCAAGTCAAATCCCTCCGAGTCGCACTTCACAACTCGCTAACCACTGAGCGAAATGTTGAGCTTAGAATGGCAGAATTGGACGCCTTGGATGAAAAGTGGCTCGCAGCGCAGTAGCAGTTGGAGATATATTAGAAGCAAATTTCAGCAGCCTACGATAAGAGAGTCAGAGGCCTCTCATTCAAGAAGGGAGACATGGTTCTTGTGATGAAACACCCGTCGGCCGCCCATAGGACAAAGAGCAAGTTCGACCCCATGTGGGACCCAATATACTTAGTAGATGAAGTCTACTCCAACGGGGCCTACCGCCTTGTGAATTTCGATGGTGGGGGAGTCGGGTTCTCAATCAGTAGCCGGTTCCTAAAGCGATATTGTGCATAGCAATTGATTGATTTATTATTTCCATACACATATATACTGATGATGTAAACACCCCAAGAGAGGGAAAATATAGCATACAACAAAGTACTGAAGAAATAAACTGATAGAGAATGCTATAGATAGGCTTGTGATTAGAAAGTTGATTGCCTATCTTGTTTCTTACAAGCCTCATGAAATCTCGACACGACAAACACATGGGAGGAAAACACAAGGCGTACAAGCAAACAGGTCTCAAAGCCGAAAATCCTACGGGTAATGATAAAGGGAAGTATTGTTCTCCTCATTTCATTCTGCATTAATTGCTGCATACGATCATCTTTGTCATATATCATCACTATTTTAGTTATTGATGGTTCACAAAATGCTATATATCACAACACCAATTACACAACAGCACACAATAAGGTAAGTATAATTGTCATTTTCATTGCATGATTAAAACATGTCTTACAGAGTAGTATCATTATATGTATATGTGTAATAAAGATTGTCATCACTACAAAAATTGCATATTCACCGCGACTGCTTAAATCTAATGGATATTGCACAACTACTCCAACTTCGCAACAACCTCAGTAAGAAGATATCAAAAGGAGGATCATAATCTTTCGAGACAACCCGCCATGAATCGAACTGCTTTTACCCTTGCTGTCTCCAAAGTAGCCTTCGCTTCTACCAGCACATGCATAGGATCCTGAATATTTTGAAGCTCAACTTCCAACTCCGCCAATCGTTTGTGCGATGATTCACATTCACCCATGAGCTGCGTGGCCGCAATGCGATCTTGGTCAACAACAGAAGATAAGCGAGCAACTTTACACTTTAAAGATACCTTCTCTGCCTGCAGACGAGCTATCTCATCCCTGACTTCAGCAAGATGCCTCATATGACGACGGCACTGAGTCTTGTTGTCACTCAAAGCTGTCTGCACTTTCACCAACATATGCTCTTGTCGTTCTGGGATAGGTTTTGAAAATTGATGGGTTTGTGGGGCCCGCTTGATGATGAAATGACATGCACTGCTTGTCATAATTCATAATGATGATGATGACCTGATTTTAGACGGTTCCGATCATGGTGATTCGTGGGGCCCACCAAAGATTTCAGCAAAAAATGGCTAAGTAAGAGGACAACTTGTAAATCTCTGTTTTGCGTGTGTTTAAAGGGTATTTTGTGGATTCTTTTGAAGGTGCGTGGCCATTTGGTTTGTTTTGAGGCCTGTTGAGCTCTTAATTGTGCATATTTTAACCCCAATTCATCACTCATTATGCATGGTTTTCATAATTTAAAGACTAATCAAATACATGTTTTGTGGTTGTAGGAATGAGAGTTACTTTGCCCAATTGATGACCAAAAGAGCTGATTTAGAACCTTGGATGAAGACCCAAGGAGGGCTGAAGGAAGAAGGAAGCAAAGAAAGAAGCAAAGAAAGAAGAAAATAGAAGAAAGAAAGGAAGAAAACAAGAAGAAAAAGAGCCCGACCGGTCTTGACCGGTCGGCCATGCTTGCTGGAGTAATGCCAAAGAGGGCCTGACCGGTCGTGACCGGTCGGCCAGCCTTGTCCGACCGGTCGTGACCGGTCGGCCATGCAAGTTTCAGATTCCAAATTCTAAAATAGCAATGTATTCCCGCACCTGGTTTTTCGAACCAGTTTTCTGGGCCGATCTTGATGATATTTAGAAATCTAACACATCCATGTCGAAGAGGAACTCGACGCCGAACTAACCTAAGTGGTTTCGTGTCGATCGGAGTTACGGATTGATCGTGGTGACCAAAACAATACGAACTGTCCAGAAAGTTCCAGATTTCGCTGTTCCACTCTGGGGCGGTCCAGGTGGCCCATCATTGAGGATATGAAAAATCTACTTTGACCATATTTTAGACCACATCCATATATGAATAACCACAAAAGTTTCAGATCAAAAGGGTGTGTGGTTTGATCGTACCGGTTGAAGAAAGATGGATCATCCAGAAAGCTCCAACTGCACAGAGTTTATAAAAGCTCTAATTGTTCTAATTTTCGGACCACATTCTGAGATCGTTTTGGACAATCTAATCCATCTATCATGTAGAGAAGGAAGTTTTCTACTCATGTTCAAAATTTGAGATCAATCCGACTTCTGTACACTCCGGAGCGTTGAAAGCAAGATGACTGGTTCTGAAGGTACCCGAAGTGCGCGATTTTGAGAGGCGGTCGGTGATGTGATTGGTAGGCCCATTCAGAGGATAATCTTGGAAATCTAAATCATCTATGAGGAAGATCACATTACAAGGAAGCTACAAATCAAATTTGAAGGCAATCCGACCATTGGTTAAGCCGTACCAAGCGAAACAAATTCTGCTATGTTGCTGTACTAGTGCTGCACTATAAAAGGAGGTGCTCTCTTCTATTCCAGGGCAACCAAGGACGTGGGGAGCAAGGAGTTCAAGTCATAGGAGGCTTCCTAGCCTCCTCCAGCTAGTTTTTCTTCCTTTTCTTAGTTCTAGTTCTAGTTTTTAATATGCTTTTTATTAGCTAATCTCTTAGCTAGAGCTAAGAGGTGAACCTTATAGTTTTCTTAGATTGTTTAATTCGTTTTATGGGTTTTTAGTTTGGAATTCATGATTATGAACTAAGGTTTGAAGTTTATACAAGTTTTTAAGTAATTTTTCTTAGTCTTGTGATGACTCATGGATGTTTCGATGAATTACTTATCTTCTTAATTCGTTTGCAACAGTCTAGACCTGTATGATCCGAGGAATCGGAGTGCGCTCTAGTACTAAGCTCTTCATGAAGGGATTTCCTACCAAAGTTCTATTTTTTTGTTTTTCTGAATATGTATGGATTGTGCATGTGATTTGAATCTAGTTCAAATCATGATCTAGCCTTGTCTTGTGAGAGGACTTGAGGATGGTTATGATTGTGAACTGGACCTTTTGGAAAGGGGAATGACCTATGCAATTGAGCATGCTCAGCTCAGCCTTCATTGAGTGAATCCTATGCATAGATCTTACATATGACAGACTGTTTGGTTTAACAACTCTATCATCCGACTAGATAGACAGGAATGTCGATTCTAGTTGAGAAAGTAAGAAACCATAGCGAATTATGCATCTAAGAAGAGCTATAAGTGGATCCTTGATGCTCTAGTTATCTTTTCATTATTAGATTTTTTATTTTATGTTCAAAACCAATTTCACAAACCTCTTTGATTCTAGTTATTAGGATAATTGGAATTGTTTACTTCCTTCCTTGTGGATCAACCTCGGTCTTACCGAGTTTATTACTACATCGCAACCCTACACTTGGGGAAGCGAACAAGTTTTTGGCGCTGCTGCCGGGGAAGAGGTTAAACGTTTCTAGTTGTTCTAGTAGCTATAGAGTAGTCTTAGTTAGGTAGGATTTTCAATTTTTATAGAAGTAGATTTTCTGATTTTTTTAGATTACTAACAAATTTTTTTATTTTGTAGGACATTGTTGCTGACATATATCTCACTCTATTGGGTAACATCTCCCCATCTCCCTTCTTTTTATTTTTTGTTATTATTATTATTATTTTTCCTAGGTTAGGGTAGTTCCAACTCTTTAAAATCTCATTATGGCTGATTGGAAGTGTGGTGCTTATGCATACCTTTTGGAAGATGAGATGCCAGACCATGGAATCAAAACTCTTTATGATTGGAACCAATTTAAGCATAAGTATTATTCTGAGAGTAAATCAACCTCCACTACCCCCCAACGTAAGACGCTACGTGATTACTGGGTTGAAAATAACATGAGTATCCCACCAAGTTTAACAGGAGGTAGGAATAAGAAAAAGGACCGGGGGAGTAATGACCAACCGGTAAAGACATTGCGTGATCACTGGTATGGTTATGCCTATCAACCATCTTATCAGTCTTCGTCATATAACACGTATGGTCTTCATCGAGAGAGTCCTCACACCTCTAGTCCAATGGAGGATGAGCCAACCATGGATGCCAACAATTATCCTTAAGAGTTTCTTTCTCATGATCCTCAACCGACACGAACTCTTGAGGATACACTGCGAGAGTGTATGGAAATAACTGAGCAATGCATACAAAACCTCTCGCCATCTCAAAATATTGAACCCAACATTGGGAACACCGAATCAATCCCCAACAATGAGGAGGATGAGGCTATCCAAACCCAACCTTCTCTAGATTTAATGACTAAACTTCTAGAGGATATTGATCTCAGTGATCCCACCATTACCATCGATTATGGTAAATCAACTATCTCTTTTAGCTATTCCTATTTGAATGATGAAGAGATTTCAAGGACGGTTGACAAACCCGAGGAATCTGCAAAATCTGAAAGTGATAGTTTGATTGCCTACAATGAGGGTTTGAAGGATGATTGTGAGTCCATGATTTCTTCTTCCAAAGGGCTGAATGTTTTTGAGTCATCGGAAGATATTCTTGCTAGAGAGATGGCCGAAGTCGATATTTTTTAGTCCTTCCACCAACAACACATGCCGGATTCTATTGTGGAAGAACTCCCTTGGGTTGAAAATTCTGTTTCTTTGGATGATGGGGTGGCACAACCTGAAATTTCAAAAGATCCACCAATGCTAGATGATGTGCTTACCACTGAATCTGAAAATTTTTCTTTAGAAGACCTCCCCTCTATAGAGGAGGAATTTCTTACCCTTGAAACAGAATTTCCTCAATCACTTAGGGAGAACGAGGACCCTTCATCCGACTCTCTCGATTTCCTAGAGGAATGCATGACCCACCCCTATGATCTGGATGATGAGATAATTAAGGAGTTGGATAGTTTGTTAGACATGGTGTCGGTGCCTGAAGAACACCATTCCATTGATTTACACTCTTTACCATGGTTTGTGGAAGCACCATGCAAATCTGAATTTGTGGAGGAGACAATCCAAACTGAAAAATACTTAATGAATGTCTCTCCACCATCATGGGTTCTTCAACCCATTGAAAATTCTGATTGGGAGGACCCGTTTTTAATCAATTACAACCCAATTCAGAACTTGAGGAGATATCTTTTTGCTGCTCTTATCTCCTCCTTACATGCGTGTGGTGCATACTATGATTGGACTTTCATGAAGAAACGCACACATGTGTACATTCGAGCAGGACTTTGGGTGGTCTTCATGAGAAACCTATTGAAATTCATGAAGATCCTGCTCAAATTTGATCATGTAGTCGATCAGACTAATCAAAGGTAGGTAGGTAGGTTAGGATTTCTTTCTGCATTTAGGATTGAATAAGTCTCATTGAGACAATGGAAGATGCTAGAATTGATCAACTTGCTACCTCAGGTACTCTCGTTCTCACTCTCCTTTGTTTTGTGTCATTGCTCTCATGTCATGCATATTGCATATCTTATTACATTGAGGACAATGTAAGATTTTGGTTGGGGGGTGAGATTCCTTAGATGAATCTACTAGCTTTTGTGACATTTCGAGCAATTATGTAGAAAATTTTTTATTTTTCTAAAATTCAAAACTCTTTTGGAAAACGTTGTTTCTATGCATTCAAGATGATACGAGTATAAGAAGAGGAGATACGAAGTGAGTGATGTTGCAAGCTTTGAATTTCTTTTAATATAATGGTTTTATATGTGAATTCCCCTATTTTTGTGAGTGATAGAAAATTTGAACACTTTTACACCTAGTTCACATTACACGATTTTCATGGGTTGAAAGGATTATGTGATTTGTGGATTAACTATACTTTGATTTAAGGTGTTGAGAAACCAAGCCGGGGTACTTTGTCCATCCTTGTCCATGGGAAAATAACGAAAGATATGGATTTCTAAAAATCCTATCTAATTTAAAAAGAAAAAGGAAAAGGAAGGATGAAATTGGGAATGATGGAAAAATGGTGGAAAATTCCGATTAGGGCTACCTACTACCAATCGGGGGATGGTCTACCCGTAACCAAAGCCGGAAATGGGACGTAGTGTGAAAGTCGTCGGAAGGACGGTAAGACAAATTCCTGTCATAGGCTTGTTGTTGCTCTGTGCACCTTGAAATCCATAGTTTAGTTGATCTATGATGAAGATGAGCCCAGAAACTCATGAGATGAACTTTCACTATGCACACTAGGGTGAATTTGTTCAAGTTCTTCTATTTATCAATCAATCAGTGGGAATTTCATATAAATACTTATTATGTTCTAAGAGTTTAAGGTTTCAACTTCTATCACCTAATTTCTCTGATTTTTATGCTTGTGTGTCTTGGAATGTATAGAAGAATAGTTTCTAGAGGAGAGTTGGATTTGGAGAATGAAACTTGTTTCACGCATGTTTTGCTCGGGACTAGCAAAATGCTGGTTGGGGGGTGTGTTGAGCTCTTAATTGTGCATATTTTAACCCCAATTCATCACTCATTATGCATGGTTTTCATAATTTAAAGACTAATCAAATACATGTTTTGTGGTTGTAGGAATGAGAGTTACTTTGCCCAATTGATGACCAAAAGAGCTGATTTAGAACCTTGGATGAAGACCCAAGGAGGGCTGAAGGAAGAAGGAAGCAAAGAAAGAAGCAAAGAAAGAAGAAAATAGAAGAAAGAAAGGAAGAAAACAAGAAGAAAAAGAGACCGACCGGTCTTGACCGGTCGGCCAAGGAAGCCCGACCGGTCTTGACCGGTCGGCCATGCTTGCTGGAGTAATGCCAAAGAGGGCCTGACCGGTCGTGACCGGTCGGCCAGCCTTGTCCGAAAGGTCGTGACCGGTCGGCCATGCAAGTTTCAGATTCCAAATTTTAAAACAGCAATGTATTCCCGCACCTAGTTTTTCAGACCAGTTTTCTGGGCCGATCTTAATGATATTTGGAAATCTAACACATCCATGTCGAAGAGGAACTCGACGTCGAACTAACTCAAGTGGTTTCGTGTCGATCGGAGTTACGGATTGATTGTGGTGACCAAAACAATACGAACTGTCCAGAAAGTTCCAGATTTCGCTGTTCCACTCTGGGCCGGTCCAGGTGGCCCATCATTGAGGATATGAAAAATCTACTTTGACCATCGTTTAGACCACATCCATATATGAATAACCACAAAAGTTTCAGATCAAAAGGGTGTGTGGTTTGATCGTACCGGTTGAAGAAAGATGGACCATCCAGAAAGCTCCAACTGCGCAGAGTTTATAAAAGCTCTAATTGTTCTAATTTTCGGACCACATTCTGAGATCGTTTTGGACAATCTAATCCATCTATCATGTAGAGAAGGAAGTTTTCTACTCATGTTCAAAATTTGAGATCAATCCGACCTCTGTACACTCCGGAGCGTTGAAAGCAAGATGACTAGTTCTGAAGGTACCCGAAGTGCGCGATTTTGAGAGGCGGTCGGTGATGTGATTGGTAGGCCCATTCAGAGGATAATCTTGGAAATCTAAATCATCTATGAGGAAGATCACATTACAAGGAAGCTACAAATCAAATTTGAAGGCAATCCGACCATTGGTTAAGCCGTACCAAGCGAAACAAATTCTGCTATGTTGCTGTACTAGTGCTGCACTATAAAAGGATGTGCTCTCTTCTATTCCAGGGCAACCAAGGACGTGGGGAGCAAGGAGTTCAAGTCATAGGAGGCTTCCTAGCCTCCTCCAGCTAGTTTTTCTTCCTTTTCTTAGTTCTAGTTCTAGTTTTTAATATGCTTTTTATTAGCTAATCTCTTAGCTAGAGCTAAGAGGTGAACCTTATAGTTTTCTTCGATTGTTTAATTCGTTTTATGGGTTTTTAGTTTGGAATTCATGATTATGAACTAAGGTTTGAAGTTTATACAAGTTTTTAAGTAATTTTTCTTAGTCTTGTGATGACTCATGGATGTTTCGATGAATTACTTATCTTCTTAATTCGTTTGCAACAGTCTAGACCTGTATGATCCGAGGAATCGGAGTGCGCTCTAGTACTAAGCTCTTCATGAAGGGACTTCCTACCAAAGTTCTATTTTTCTGTTTTTCTGAATATGTATGGATTGTGCATGTGATTTGAATCTAGTTCAAATCATGATCTAGCCTTGTCTTGTGAGAGGACTTGAGGATGGTTAGATTATGAACTGGACCTTTTGGAAAGGGGAATGACCTATGCAATTGAGCATGCTCAGCTCAGCCTTCATTGAGTGAATCCTATGCATAGAACTTATATATGACAGACTGTTTGGTTTAACAACTCTATCATCCGACTAGATAGACAGGAATGTCGATTCTAGTTAAGAAAGTAAGAAACCATAGCGAATTATGCATCTAAGAAGAGCTATAAGTGGATCCTTGATGCTCTAGTTATCTTTTCATTATTAGATTTTTTATTTTATGTTCAAAACCAATTTCACAAACTCTTTGATTCTAGTTATTAGGATAATTGAAATTATTTACTTCCTTCCTTGTGGATCGACCTCGGTCTTACCGAGTTTATTACTACATCGCAACCCTACACTTGGGGAAGCGAACAAGGCCCCCTACATTTTGAGACCCCAACATTGGGCTGCGAACTAGACGCCTGAGGATGCAAAGCTTCATTTGATACTTTAGTCGTCATTACCAAAATTCACTGCAAGTATAAAATGAAGAAGTATCAGAAGAATAGATACAATAGGCCATACACAACAAATCAAATGGAAAGTATACAGTTACAGTTCATAGTTACAAGGAGAAGAATAAGAATTCAAGAACAAGTCAAGCCAATGTCCAACAGATGCAATAGAAGTTCAACAAAAATTAATCAGATATATTCTACATCCACTCAAAGTAGGCAATCGCAAGTCTTGACAGGCCATATATGCATTACTTTATAAGTTACAGACAGTGCAAACCCTTGCACGCAGAGCCCAGAACACAGTCATGACCAAAATACCCCAACATTCCAACACAAAACACCAGCATACACATATACAACACGTTGTGGGGCACAAACTGTAGAAAAACTGCAAAATAATCTAAGTGTTGGAGCAACATGTGCCTAAGGCAAGGAGCCAGGCGCATGTGACCACAAACATGCGCCTAAGCAGTGTGCCAAGCGCATGAACTGAGTCACATGCGCCTAGCCAAAAACCAAGCGCATGTGATTACAAACATGCGCCCAGCTAAAAAATAGGCACATGTGATGCAACATTCGCTTGGGGGGTGTTTTAACATGCCCCCCCCCCCCCCCCCCCCCCCCCCCCCCCCAACACACACACACACACACACACACACACACACACACACACGCACCTAACCCCAGAGCTATTTTAGTGCTCACCTCTTCCAAAACTCATTTTTCAACTCAAGAATGAGTCAAATGACCCGCTGAGTCATCCTTTTATACTCGAGCCTGGAACCCGGTACACCGCACTAGCATGACGTAAGCATCCAGCATAACACACGCGGGGGGGGGGGGGGGGGGTGCACTTGTTGGGGCTCAAATTATCACCCAAGGTTAATCAACAACCTAAGAGCATAACACAGTAATCTGGATTAGCAGAAAAGTCTGAAAATAGCCAAAAAAATACAACAAACCAGTAGCATAACCCTAATTCGAGTAATTGCGCAATCACAATCCATACTGACGCCTACCATTTCGGGATGGATCTAGACATGCACTTCACGACCAAATGATTCGGAAGGCCCCAAAACCCTTAATTCACAAACATGCACCCAGGGCACTTGCACTCCACAAACATGTGCCTAGGGCAGTTCATAGACATGCACCCAGGCATTGTACAAATATGCACCTGTGAGGTTTTCTTGCTGAAATTCGATTGGTTCCATACACTTGCCATCGGGACTTGTAAACTAAGAGAGAGATTTTTAGTAGAGACGATGTGAGCACGAGCGACGTGAGCATGACCCAAGGTGACATGCGCCTAACCGCTCAGAAACATGTGCCTAACCGCTGAGAAAACCCTTCTTCGATGGCCGGAATCCTTTCCCGGTGACCGAAATCCCTCGCCGAAAAGGGGCAAGCACATGAACATAGAGGGAGAGGAAGAATCATTGAATTTTCTAAGTGTTGGAGGTCACATGCACTTGAGACCTCCTTCACTACACAAACATGCTCCTAACCCTGACAGATGGCAGAATTCACTCAAGTAGTGCATAAACATGCACCTAGCACCATTTCCCTTGCACAAACATTCGCCTACCCCTCTCTAGCAGGAGTAAAACACTAAGACTGGAGCTCTTTTCTCCCTTCTTCATAAACATGTGCCTACCCCCTTTTTATGGATTAAAAATGCCTAAGCAGTGCACAAACATGCGCTTGGCACCCCTAAATTGCACAAACATGCGCCTGCCCCTCTTTGGCATGTGCAAAACACTAAGTCTAGAACCCGATTTCCATCACTCTACAAACATGCGCCTAAGGCACCATAAACATGCGCCTGGGGCGTCCTCACTTTGCTAGATTTTCGATCGTGTGGCCCGCCTTCGATGAGCACCGCCACACTGTCGCTTAAGTGGTTCTGGACATATATCAACACCCTAGACGTATTCCCAGGCCCCGTTCGATCGACGGACAACATTTAATCCCGAAAATTATCAGTAAACACCAAAAGGCCCAATACTTAGCCAAATTTCTGATTTTGGGAAAACATCCTGAAAACATGACAGATGATTGCCACTTGTCGAAAGTGGGAACAACGAGACCGTTGCCTGATTGGATTCAGCATTACAATGACTTAAATAATGTAACCCAAGCATTTCCATAACATTAATCCCCCATCGATCAATAATCAAGAAGATTAAGTGGAACACACTCCACTACTTAGTCATTTTTAAGCCCTGTAGGCTTGAAAGTTGACTCGTATATCTACGAAATGGGACGAAATTAGACTATCGCCTAAGTGGATCCAACATCCCTATAATCCAAAGTACCTACATTGAATACTAGCACGACTTTAAACTCCAATGAACACTCGTATCGGAACTCTGATACTTAGTCATTTTCAGCCTTGGGAAGTGCCCTGTTGGTTCGAAGATTGACTATCGCCTACCAAAACTAAGTGCAATTTGACTGTCGCCTAAATGGATCCAATATCATTATAACCCAAAGTATCTAAATCAAGTACTAGCACAACTTTAAGCTTAGTTATTTGCATTACGATAACATAAACACTCATACCGGAACTCCAATACTTAGTTATTTTCAACCTTAGGAAGTGTCCTATTGGCTTGAAGATAGGCCGTTGCTTATCAAAATTGAGCATGGTTAGACTGTCGCCTAAGCAGATTTAACTCCTCCATAACTCAAAGCATCCGAATGCAATATTACTCCCAATTTAAATTACTTTATTGTAGAATATCCTTCATTATGTTTGTCACAATGCGCATCTCATATGTCACATATGCATCATCAGACTTCTTAAATCATCATATCAATACATCAAATCTCGAAGTAAATGAGCAAGGATCGAAACAGCTCTGAAGACGAGTCCCCAGACTCCAGGATCGAATATGTTTACTTTATATCTTTTACAATTATTGTACAAGTTCTATCTATCCTGGATTGAGGTCCGAGGCTAAGTCAAAGGGGACCATGGTTACCACGAGAAACCATAATCAAAAGAGTTCCAACAATACTCAATACATTTGCTATGAACTGCTATCAAAACAAAGGCTAGTCGATGTACTACCCATCCACAACGGGATCTGCTTGTTGAACATCTCAGGTATACAACAGTTGAATTACGTGTTATCCCGCTGTCACCTGTTCAAAATAACAGGCACCGGCCCAGAGTTACACGACTTAACTGGTCGAATTGTGGTCTTCTCGCGGTCACCTATTCAAAATAACAGGCGCCGACCTAAAGCTGCACGACTCGCTCACAACCCTGACAGTTTCTCAACCCGGACCACTCGAAAAAACATGAGACATAGGCATCTGACTTGCCCAACACATGATGGCTCAGTCCATAACAAAACATACAATTCAGTTTCTACGACCGTGAACTCTAAGACAATGGCCCTTGATAACTTTTTCTTTTGCCTTTTAATCAAGGGTGATCAATCGTTGATGTAATTAAGGGCTTGTGCTAATTCACAGCCTGGAATGTACAAGATCAAAAAATCTCTGAAATAAAATTCGCCTTGCGCTACCTCTCTCTTTGTGTACTTTGTGAATGCTTGTGATTGTCTATGAATGTCTCTTATACTCAGAATCCCCCAGAACAACAAAAACCCAGGAAAATTGCTTTTGAGCATTTTCTAGTTTTAACACCTACTTCAGTTGAGATCTGACCTACAAATTCATTCCTAAAGCCAGAAGAGCCATGGACGCTTGTGAGTAATCGGAAGAGACTGGAAAACAGGCGAAGACTTTTAGGAAAGGAACGGAGAAGAAAAGGAAACAGAAGAGAAGTGACCCCTAGACAGGCACAGCCGCACGCACAGTACACTCACTGCACCACGATATCGATCGTAGCCAAAGAAGGACATGTTGTTAAAGACCAAAATGTTGAGAAGGAAGAGGTTAATGTGGTAGCCCTGCGATCTGGGAAAAAGGTGATAGAATGAGAATTCCCAAGATGGCCAGATCCTCGAAGAGTCGATACAACCATGGGTGAACCATCAAGCACACCCCGAGAGGGAGGACAACCAGAAACAGCCAACGAGTCAACAGATAGTCAATAGAACCGCGAACGAGAAAAGCATTAGTGGCCTACTGCTGTAGAATAAAGTTGATCAAAGGTACTTGATCTGGTTCATTTATGATGTGCGAACGCCTCCCGGGTATTATGAACTGCGAGCATAAAACAAGATATATCGACTAGCGAGCTGAGTTGGGCGCATCTCATAATTTAAGGAAGTCTGCTCGTTAGCCAGTTATCGTTCATATTCGAGCAGATCTGGTCGCCAATAGTTTGGTGGGGATGTCTCTTGGGCTATAGTCTCAGCAGCCCACATAGCTCATGAGTTGGCCCAGATTACAGGCCTGTTTAGGTTTGTTTCTGCTCATAGTTTCGGGTTAAATGGGGGCCTCCGTCAAGGAACGTAATCAATCAGATGTTTAATCTAATAAGATAGCATCTTATCCCTTGAAATTAGGAAGATCTCAACAGTTTACGTAACGGACTAGTTCATCCTGACTTGTATAAATAGACTGTTCCATGGATGATAAAGCTACACAACATCTTGATCCACGTTTCACACTTCATCTTACTTTCAAGTCCATCTCTCACTTAAGCATTAGAGAGCTAACAACCACCAGTTGGCCACCCTTAGTTCTTCTCTCTTTGATTTTCAGGTGAGGAGAAAAGATTCATCTTTGGGAGGATCGTGTCTCTAAAGGAAGGAAAGTTGTCACCAGAATCTGACATCAACAGATTGGCGCCGTCTGTGGGAACGGCATTCAATTCTCTCTCACCGCGAATCATTACCTTCCATTATGCCCCCTAAGAAGATGAATCATCCTTTGACCTCGAGGCAGACGTTGCCTCTGGTGGAGTTCTTCGAACCAAATCCAAATCCTCCTCAATTCGCGCTAGGAGTTCCCTCGTTGCAGCCCAATCCACTGCTCTTGTGCTCCAAAATCCGTTTTGAGAAATATCTGGTGGTTTAGATGGTGTTATACGTTTTGTAGGGGATACTCTCCTTACTCTCCAAGATGGATCGCAAACCCTTTCTAATCGGTTTGACCAGCACTTTCCTTAACCACAACAAATGCCAGAGGAACCACAACTACAACCTACACCTATGACTTACATGCACTCCCCAGGCGAACCTCCAGCTCAGTAGAACCCTCCTCTAAACCATATCTCTCGTGAAAATCAAGCCCTGATCCAACGGCCGTAATCTATCCGCTCTAGTGTCTCCCGACAATGCCAACCTAAAGAACTTGACGTTGAAACGTCCAGTTATACTTTGCCCTGGGAAGGAGACCTTAGGAGAATCGAGGATCATTTCACTGATATTGAACAACGATATCAATCCAACCTCCCACCGACAGTTCTCACATCAATTTATCGAGCTGAACCTCCCTTTACTCGTGAGGTCATGGAAGCCTCTCTACCTAAAAAATATCGAACACCGAGCATTGTCTCGTATACCGGTATCGGTGACCCTCTCGTACATCTGGAAATGTATAGATTTCTCATGAAGCTAGAAGGATATAGCTCAGAAATTATGTACAGGGCTTTCTCTTTGACCCTGAAAGACGTAGTGCGTACTTGGTTCTGTGGTCTGAAGCCTCGATCTATAGATTCCTTTTCTCAACTATTAGATCTCTTCCTTTCTCAATCCATGGGAAGTATTCGTACAAAAAACCCGCATCTCACTTATCAGATTTGAAGCAACAACATGGGGAGACGATCAAAGAATTCACGGTTCAATTTACAGCCGAAGCAGTTCAGACAGAATGTTATACGGAGGATAAGGCCTCACAGCCCTTATAGCAGGAGTTACGAGCGAAAGGTTCTGATTTGCTCTGGATAAAAATCCTCCTAAAACCATGGCTGAATTTCAAGCCAAGGCTCAGAAATATATTAATGTTGAGGAAGTAGCCCTGGCCCGTCATGACAGTTAAGGGAAGAAGCGAAAATCTGAAGAAATCTCTCCATCTGCCAGGAAATATCAACGTGATCGACGAGATCGTTCTCCTAGAAAGCCTTATACTGGAAGATATTGCAACTATACACCTCTCAATCAATCCTCAGAAAAAGTATTGATGGAGATCAAGCATAAATCTTATGTCAGATGGACTTCAAGAATCAAATCAGATCCAGAGAAGAGAGACAAAAGAAAGTTCTGTTATTTCCATAAAGATCACGGGCACAACACCCAAGATTGCATATCTCTCAAGGATCAGATAGAAGCGCTTATTCGAAGGGGACATCTTCGGGATTACGTTGCACATCAAGATCATTCTCCCAAAAAATTGGCCGCCTCAACACACCGTGAAGATCAATCACGAAGGCAAAAGTCACCACAGCATCGTCCTTCGCAAGAAGATGTCAAACCAGCGGGCGAAATTAGGACCATTGCTGGAGGCCCAGCTTGTGGAGGAGATTCACAAGCCTCGAGAAAAGCTTATGCTCGAAAAGTATGCCAGAAGCCTCAACATATTTACTGGGTGAAAAAGTCATCCAACTCGTCAAGTCCAAGCCACCTACCGATCTCTTTCTCCCATGAAGACGCTAAAGGAATTCACTTCCCTTATGAGGATTCCATCGTGGTAGCTTTAAAGGTATCAAATTATTTAACTCATCATATTATGTTGGATACAAGTAGCTCTGCAGACGTCCTTTATCTTGAAGCCTTCAATAAAATGGCTCTCGCTAGAAATCTGCTCAAACCAATCTCCACTCCCCTCATTGGTTTCAGGGGCGAGGTGGTTGTACTAGAGGGAGGTATCGACCTCCCCGTCACTTTCGGTGAAGCTCCAATAAAGGTCATAGTTTTTATCAACTTCCTCGTGGTTTATCGAAAATCTGTATATAATGCTATCTTAGGCCGACCGTCGCTCACCAAGATAGGAGTAGCTCTACATCCTCTCTACTTATGCATTAAGTTCCCCACCCCAAACGGAGTTGGGGTAGTCCGAGGGAACCAGAAAGAAGCTCGAGCATGTTATGAAATCGCAGTTCAAGACTGGAAAAACGTCTAAGCAGCTCCTATTATGACAATTTCAGGAGATTTAACAGACTCTCCAATTGTAACGACATTAGACCCAAGGGAGGATACACATCAAGTAGCAGCTCCCGGGGAAGAAACAATCAAAATTTGTCTATCTAAGGATGATCCTTCCAAGAAAGTCCATGTTGGATCATCTCTGGATTGTATCTTCCGAACCCGCCTGACCAGCTTTTTGGTCAAATATCAAGACATTTTCGCCTGGTCTCATAAAGATATGCCAGGTATCGACCTGGAAGTTGCTGTTCACTATTTGGATGTTGGCCCAAAATTTAAGCTTATCAATCAACGTCGACGTGCGTTCACAGCTGAAAGGCAAATGGTTATAAAAACGAAAGTCAACAAACTGCTGGCCGTCGATTTTATTAGAGAAATCAATTATCTTGAATGGGTAGCCAACGTTGTCCTCGTCCATAAGGTGAACGGCAAGTGGAGAATGTGCATTAATTATCTGACTTGAACAAAGCATATCTTTGGGATAGCTTCCCAACCCCTCATATCGACCAATTAGTTGATTCAACAGCTGGGCACGCTCTACTCAGCTTCATGGATGCTTATTCAGGCTATAACCAGATCATGATGCATCCACCTGATTGTGGAAATATCGCCTTTATCACCGATCGAGGTCTATACTGCTACAAAGTGATGCCATTCAGTCTTAAGAACGCCGGGGCCACTTACCAACATTTAGTCAACAAAATGTTTGCCCCTTAAATAAGCAGTAATATGGAAGTATACGTCGATGATCATCTTGCGAATCTTCAGGAGGCCTTCAATCTGATGAGAAGATATCAGATGAAGCTAAATCCAGAGAAGTGCACTTTTAGAGTTTCCGCTGGGAAATTCCTCGGGTTTATGGTCAGTCAACGAGGGATCGAAGCAAATCCTAAGAAGATTAAAGCCTTAATTAAGATGAAATATCCCTCCACTGTCAAAGAGGTCCAACAACTAGTCGGACGAATCGCATCCTTAAACAGGTTTATTTCATGTGCCTTCGATAAATGTCTCTCCTTCTTTAAATTACTTCGTGCGACTACGAAATCCAACTGGGCATGGACCCAACAACGTGAAGAAGTGTTTTAGCAGCTGACGCAATACATGGGTGCATCGCCTGTTCTATCAAAACTTATTCCACACAAGAAGCTTTTTCTTTACCTATCTGTATCTTCCACGACAGTTAGTGCCGCCTTAATAAGAAAAGATTCCGGGGTGTAGAAACCCATTTATTATGTCATTCACGTAATGGTGGATGCTGAAACTAGATACTCGGATATGGAGAAACTTGCTCTGGCATTGGTAGTCGTAGCAGGGAAGCTACAACCTTATTTTCAGGCCCATTCTATAATAGATCCTACAAATCATCCATTGGGGAAAGTCCTTTAAAAACCTGAAGTATCTGGGCGATTAACTAAATGGGCGATCGGACTTAGTGAACACGATATCACCTTCTGCTCGCGAATTGCTATATAGGCCCAAGTCATAGTAGACTTCATTGCTGAATTTACATATTCGACCCCTATTCATGTTGATACGACTGTTCATCCTATTTCTGAAGATGATTTATCAGAAAACGAGCAAGTATCCTTATCACTCTACGTAGATGGATCATCTTGCTCCTCTAGCAGTGGGGCTGGATTGATTCTAATCGCTCCTGATGGATCACAATTCAAATATGCCCTACATTTTGACTTTCGTGCTTCAAATAATGAAGCGGAATACGAGGCCTTAATAGAAGGTCTCCAATTAGCAAATATTCTCGCAACAATGAACCTGCTCGTTCACAGCGACTCGCAGCTCGTTGTGAATCAGGTGATCAATGAATTTGAGGCAAAGGAGGAAAGGATGGCTTCATACAAATCCAAAGTATTAATCTTACTTGCCAAATTCAACAAATATGAAATAATTCATATTCCTCGGGAAGAAAATAAGTTCGCAGATTCTTTGGTGAAATTAGCTTCAGCACCAGAATCCGATCTAACATAATCTGTCCCTATCAAGCACCCCTCTGCCCCAAGCATCGATCAAGTTATTGCAGAGCAAGTCTCTACAATGTAACTATCTCCATGTTAGATGGATCCCATTATCCTTTACCTTCAAAGCGGAAAGCTCCCAGATGATAAAAAGTGGGCTCGACAAATTTGCTATTATGCTGCCAGGTACATCCTACAAGATAGTAAATTATTAAGAAGAAGTTTTACCTTACCGTATTTAAAGTGTCTTTATCCAGGAGAAGCACAATGTGTTCTAGATGAAATGCACCAAGGGGCATGTGGTAATCATCCCAAAGGACGGTCTTTGGCTTACAAAACAATGAGGCAAGGTTACTATTGGCCTACCATGAAGGCAGCCGCCAACGAATTTTCAAAAAAATGTGACAAATGTCAACGATATTCTCCAATACCTCATGTGCCACCTGAAAAAATGACACCCATGGATAGTCTTTGGCGTTTCGCTCAATGGGGAGTCAATATAATTAGATCGCTACCCATGGGAAAGGGCCAAAACAGATTTGCGATTGTAGCGGTTGATTATTTCACCAAATGGGTCGAAGCAGAACCTCTGGCCGCCATTATCGAAAAGCAGACCACTAAGTTTATATAAAGGAATATCACGTGCCGTTATGGACTTCCCCACACTATAATTTCTGACAACGGAAGACAGTTTGATAACGCTGCATTCTCAGAATTTTGTAAGAAATGGAAGATACGTAATGTACGAACCTCCCCATATCATCCTCAAGCTAACGGCTAAGTAGAGGCGGTCAATAAGATAATCAAACATGACTTAAAGACCAAGCTCGATGAATACAAAGGTGTATGGCCAAAACGCCTACCCAAAGTCTTATGGGCTTACAGAACAACAGCTCGCACATCAACAAGAGAAACACCTTTCTCTCTAGCATTCAGCATTGAAGCAGTGATCCCAGTCGAAGTCAAAATGCCTACTTATCGAGTGGAGCATCATGAGTTGTTGAATAACAAAGAAGGTCTAAAACTCCAACTTGATCTCCTAGAAGAAAAAAGGAACACATCTTAACTCCGAGCAGCAGCCTACCAACAACATATAGCTCAGTACCATAATTCAAAACTCAAGCCCAAAGCTTTCTAGCTTGGTGACATGGTACTCAGACAAAACATCGGAATAGCCACTCGATCGCTAGATCCTAAATGGGAAGGTCCATATCGAGTTATCAAAATCATTCGACCAGGTACCTATTATCTAGAAGTCATGCTGGCGAGGCCCCTATGTGGCCCTTGGTACGCGGACACCTACTCCGATATTTTCCTTGAAGCACTCATTCATTGAGCAAATGAATCGTATTCGAATAAAATATGATATTTTCATTCTAGTCCATCAACTACGAATTTACATAACTTGGTTGCTACTCCTATTTCTAAAGGACTCGAATAGCCCTGAAGAGAATATAAAACATTCTCTTGACCAAATCTTCTGCTTATCGCAGAGTCAAAGACTCAGTTGATAGATCAGTCTATCTCTATGCAGACGTAGCCACCAAGGCCTCCCTGACTGAGCCCAACTCATTTTCATGAGTCAAGCAATCACGCATTCAAACATAATCTCAATTCATTTCCATGAATCTAGTAATCACGCATTCAAACACAATTCATTCCCATGAATTGAAACAACTGAAAGAGAAGCCAAAATGGTCTTATCATTCAAATCCAAAATGGTTACAAAATTTCTCATACAAAAATCAAGTCTGACCCTCCACTGCTCGCTCCTCTGCATCATCCGAAGGAGGTGCACGGCTTTCCACCTCAGGATTAGCCTCAGAAACCCCCATAGCTTTAGTCGCTTTCGTAACTTCATTGGTCGTAGCCTCTCTTTCTTCTTTTGCAACGACATCAGCGACTCTCTAGAACTCCTCCAAGTCAAATATTGGAGAAATTCTCTGCACTACCTTCAGAGTAAAGTCGTGATTAGCGTAGTACGATTCATAACGCTTGTTGTCGTAGAGCTGAGAAGTCCGGAACTCCAAAATAGCGCGGGGGCCCTCTTCGAAGATCATTTTGACTAATGCTACCCTTTCTTCCTCCCAATGGATAGAATCATCCTTCAACTGTGAAAGAGTAGCTCTCTCCTTCTCAAGATTCTCGTTGGCTTCCTTGAGCTGCGCCGCCAGGTCAGCAATTCTTTGCTCCAAGGAGACCTTATCTTGACGGAAGATCTCATTTTCTTTTTCAACTTTCTCTTCATCTTGCAAAGACGAGAGAACTTCAGATCCAATGCCTGATGCTTCTCAGTTAGCACCTGAATCTTTGCAATGAGGATATTCTTCTCCTCATTAGTTTTCGCGATTAAGAGTTCTCAAGCTCTCAAAACTTGATCCCTCCCTCGGATCGCCTGTTCCATGGCCTGCGCCTTTTCTTTAGCTCCATCTATTATTCTGTGAGCAGCTATTATGTCTCTCCTTGTTCTTGTAAGGAGGTCCAGTCCCTATACAAAGTAACAGAGGGTCAGGCAGGATATGATCGCAAAAATAATTAAGTTGAATTTCTCATGCGATGAAGGGGTCATGTTACATGGACCATCCTCATCCCAGCTTCTAAAGAGATGTCTTTAGGGTTGGGCTCAGGAAGACTCCCTAAAGATCTTGGGGTGACATTTTCAAAAAGAAATTTACATATCGGGTGTAGATGACCCGGGATAACGAAAGACCCAACCCATGAAGACTGGGTTACAACCATCATGTCCCCCACCATGGACGGATGCGCAGATTCTTGAGCCAGTGCAAGCAGCTCTCGAGCAGGAGTAGGAGTTGAAGGCGACTTGCGAGCAACTTCTGATTCATGGTTTGCCTTTGCAGATGGGAGACCAGCTCCTGGCTCCCTCTCCCTTACGGGAAGATCGGTTAAGTCAATGATCGGTTACCCTTAAGAAGTAACCTGGGGAGGAGCTGTGACCGCAACATCAGTAAGAGGCTCACTCTGCTGCAATCCGAGACCAGACCCGTCTGTCTACTCGGGTAATTGAGAGGGCCCTATAGTGGTTTTCTTTTGCCTTTTTGAAGCAGTGCCCTTCAAGCGAGGGAGAACCCCTCTCTTTTCGCCTCTCTTATCTCCTGTAGCCATAGCTTCTTCTTTGGAAATAAGACCAGCTGAAGCAAGTCATGGAAGTGAGAGAGTAGTTATGATGTTTCTGTCGTCTGCTGACAATTTGAAGAATTTAACGATTTTCTCGTTAATTCTGAAATTGCGTCGGGTAGTCTAACACAACACCCTATGCATACACGTGCGGAAGCTTAAAGAGCAACTAGAATTATGCTAAACCTATAGGAGGGGGTGATTAGGACCTTTTAAAAAATCTTTTCGCCTACTTAACAAATTTAACAATTTGAACTATGTAAGCGATTAACACTTCGGCTTCCAAGCCTAAGTGGCTCCAATCAAAAGACTAGCATATGATAAAAGCTATAAACAACCTAGTCTAAACAAGCATAGATTAATAAATGATTAAGCTAATGAAGAACCTAATCTATGCTACTCAAATAGACTTGAATGAGGATGGATCAATAAGTTCAAGTCTACTTGAGGTAGTGAAAGTACATCTTATGAGTGTGGATGTGCCTATCAAGTGCTAAGCATACATTCCTAACTAAGCATACATAATTAACAATTAAACACAATGCATAAAGAGAAATGTGCTCAAGATCAATCACAAACACAAGGATGTATAGTGGTTTGACTACTTGTCTACTCCACTCCCGGTTTAAGTACTCAACCCCTTTGAGCACACCAGCATTCACTAGGGAGTTTAAATCTGGTTCCTCCCAACCAAGGTGTTTTAACTCGGATCCACCCAACCGGGGAGTTTACAGGTTGCTCCCAACCTACACGTTTGCACCCGTGTTGGTGGCTCCCCCTTGGAGACTTTGTTTAGGCCCGACTAACGTGCCAAGGAACGGCTGACATCCCTAGATTTTAGGCCCAACTAATAGGCCAAGGATCGGCTAACGACCCTAGGTCGAGTTTGTCAAACAAACTCTACACTCAACCCCACAGGGAATTGAGTGGATGGACTCCTAACAAGACAACCTTACTTGTCGGATTGAGCCCCTTTGTAGCACCGCTTTGGGTTGCTTCTTCTCGCTCTCCCGTGCTTGAATCAACTCCCCTTGTGCTCTCCCGATCTTTGACGCCGCTGCTTTGCCAAGGCTTCAGCTCCAAGATCAGCTACCTTGCATGTGATGCTCCATTGGAGATGCCCAAGGTGCTAGGGAAGGTAGGTTTGAGATCTCTACAACTTATGGGAATGGGTTACCTAGAGAGTCTCACCTACAACGATCTCATCATAGAGTATTGGATAGGAATATGGCTATCAAGATCAATCCAATCTCTAGAGATCAAAAGAGGGACAAGTGAATCTTCTTCTTGAGCTTTGAATGCTCCATACTTGTGATGAATCATAAGGAAGATCACTTGTTTGGGTTGGGAACAGGGCTCTTAATGATCTTCAACAATGGTGGCTCCTATCTCCTCAAAATCCCCTCTCATAGCTCAAAAACGAATCCCCCATCTTAAATAGATTTTCTTCCAACGGTAAAAAAACGAGCAGATTCGCGTATCTCCGATTGATCGGAAGAAGGTCCGATTGATCAGAGACCTGTCCGATTGATCGGAGACAAGTCCGATTGATCGGAAATCTATCCAGTGAAGTCTCTGGAAGATATTCCGATTGATCGGAACACTGTCCGATTGATCGGACGGACCCCTTCCGATGGATCGGAAGACTGTCCGATTGATCAGAAATATGTCCAGTGGATTTTCAAGGTTGCTCGAAAAATTTTCGATTGATCGGAGCTTCTGTCCGATTGATCGGAGTCCTATCGGAGCCAACGTCCGATTGATCGGAGATCAATCGGAAACTGCTTGTTTTGAGCTGTTTTGTTTACAGCAGCTTCCACCTCTAAAATTAGTCTAACTTATCATGTTTTTCATGGAGTTCTAAGACTAATGATGATGACTAAGGGTATACCTAGTTGGTCCAAGTCATCTAAGAGGTTATGAGTTAGGTTTTGGTCAAGGTTAAGGCACACCAAGGCATCACTTTTACCTGTTTCTTCTTCCTTGATGCAGCAGGGCCACTTGAGTCTTTGGTCTTCATCTTCATTAAGCTCAATCAACACTAGACTCACTGACCTAAGTAATTGACAAACAAGGTGCACTAGTATGCCACAGAAAAGTGCACTAACAAATTCCGCCTCTTAAGTTGGGTCTCCTTCCAGCTGTAATGCCTGAGAATACGAGCAACTAAAACAGTTAACAAGAGCAGAATTACATCAATAATTGTGTAGAAGGAAGGATTCGCCCACCTTCGCAAAAGAAGCGACTATTGTTATGACCTCCAGGAGTTGAACCCATATCAGACTCCCAGTTTCCAGACACATGGAACCAATGTCTCTTCCATCCAGCATAATTTGAAGAAGGGTTCCCCAAGATAAAATTGTCTCGATGCCAGTAACAGAGATAGTACCACCCCTCACTGACCGGAGCCTTCTTGAGTTGGAACATCCTCAGGAATTCATCAGCGGTAAATCTCCATTTCCAACCTATTTCCAGAGGACGTAGGAGCTCAATACAACTCACCATCTGTTTACTATAAGTTGCCCTAAAGCAATCTTATAAATAAGGAGCACGCTCTAAATGAAAGGATGAAGGGGGAGACGCACACCAAGCTCGAAGAAATATCTGTACATGGCTATACATCCAGCTAGCGGCAAATCTGCAGTTTCCCCCACCTCAAGCACTTGGAGAACAATGGAATCGGCAATCTAGTATCGTTCCCACAAAAATCTCAAATCCTCCTCCCCCATCGAAGAAGGGTACCCCGACATAGAATACCTCCCAGCGGGTACCCGAACATTGTTAGAGGAGGAAGATCAGGGGTTGTGTCCCCTAGTAGAACGACCTCATTATTAGACCCTTGCACCATTTCAAAGAAAGTGCAGAAGAAAAGAAAAAGATGTAAAGAACAGAATACCTCACAGAGGAGTTTTTTCGCCAAAATGAAGAAAGAAAGGAGAGAAGATGGTTTTCATCAAAGTTAAGGATGGAGAATGCATCCATGGCACCGTATATATAAGCAGTCATTCCCGTAGTGATTCGGGAATCACGTGGCAGCTTCGTGTTTGGTGTGACAGTCGAATAGGCACTCTCATTAACTCTTGAACATGTGGCAACTGCTCCTTCGCTTCCTTTGGACGAAAAGCTGGCATTCATTAATACTGACGCCTAATCATGTACGACTGCTCTCTTTCAATAAACGCATTAGGCGGTTATATGCATGGTTCGAGGCAAGATCAAGTCATTCGCTTAGCCGTCTAAAACAAAGGACTTGGGGGGCATCTGTTGTAGAATAAAATTGATTGAAGGTACTTGTGATCAAGCATCTTTCAAGCAGCTTGATCTGGTTCATATACGACATGCGAACGCCTCCTAGGTATTGTGAACTGCGAGAGATAAACACGATATATCGACTAGCGAGCTAAGTTGGGCGCATCTCATAATTTAAGGAAGTCTGCTCCTTAGCCAGTTGTCTTTCATATTCGAGTAGATCTGGTCACCAATGGTTTGGTGGGGATGTCTCTCGGGCCATAGTCTCAGCAGCCCATATAGCTCATGAGTTAGCCTAGATTACAGGCTTGTTTGGGTTTGTTTCTGCTCATAGTTTTGAGTTAAATGGGGGCCTCCATCAAGGAACGTAATCAATCAGATGTCTAATTTGATAAGATAACATCTTATCCCTTGAAATCAGGAAGATCTCAACAGTTTATGTAACGGACTAGTTCATCCTAACTTGTATAAATAGAAGGTTCCATGGATGATAAAGCTACACAACATCTTGACCCACGTTTCACACTTCATCTTACTTTCAAGCCCATCTCTTACTTAAGCATCGGAGGGCTAACGACCACCAGTTGGCCGCCCTTAGTTCTTCTCTCTTTGATTTTCAGGTGAGGAGAAAAGATTCATCTTTGGGAGGATCATGTCTCTAAAGGAAGGAAAGCTGTCACCAGAATCTGACATCAACACCTACGATGTGGTGTCCCATTTACAGAAGGTGCCGACCCGCCTCAGTATATACGATGCCCTATGTCTCTCAAAGAAGTATCGAGAAATGTTGCTTAATGCGTTGCTAGACCAAGAGGTCCGCGAAGTAATGATGACTGAAATTGAGTCAAAAATGGAAGATCTGAACATAACGGGGGTAGAGAATCCACCCACGTAGCTGGCCATGTAGATCGATTGGTCATCCATGATAACCTTCTTAGAAGAAGACAAGATGATTAGTCTGATAGACTACAACCGTCCATTAATGGTGACTAGTCTTATCCGAGACATAGAGGTAAGAAGGTGCATGCTAGATGACGGATCCGCCGTGAACATCATGCCCCTAAAGACACTACAGATGCTAGGCTACAAGCAGACGACGCTTCGCCCGAGTATCATGATTATTCAAGGTTTCAACTAGGATAGTCAACGTGCTTTGGGGTCCATTACGGTCATATTAGAGATAGAAGAGCTGAGCACCAAAGTCACTTGCCAGGTGATCGACGTAACAACGACATATAACCTTCTACTAGGATGACCGTGGCTCCACCAATACGGTGTTATCCTGTCAACATATCATCAGTGCTTCAAATACAACAGGGGCAGAATCTAGTACCGGGTGGCAGCAGACCCGAGGTCGTATACAGTCGCCAAGTCCTTCCTAGCAGATGCACAATATTATCAAGGCGGAGAGGAACCCGAGACGGTTGAGAAAACAGGTAAAACGGTAGAGACAGCCGAGGGGGCAAGGTTATAGGGAGAAAGCTCATAGCAGGGAGGCAAAACCCCACAGACAACTATAGAAGCAGCCATGATTAGCAAAGAAGACTCGTCACGTTGTTAATGTCAGATTTCGTAACAATACCCTCCGAACGCTCACCATTCTCTCCAACACAGATTTCTTCCGCCAAACCTGAAAGAAGACAGACAGCAACTAAGGGTGGCTGGGGTCCAGCCGTTAACCCTCCGATGCTTAAGTTAGGCTAAAGCAAGAAGAATAGCCAGGCAGAACGGGACAGAGATCGAATAGTGTGTGTGTCTTTCTCTTAATGGAGTCACCCCTTTATATAGATCTGAAGCAACCCAATTTGTTACGTAAGATATCGAAATCTCGCTGATGTCGCGTACGATACCGAAATCTTCGCTGATTTCGTGGGACAAGATCCTTATCCTTAGAGGCAAGATCTAACCCAATGACTTCTTCCGGCAATCACGTTTCTTGATAGCAATCCCTTGAGATTCGGAACCATAAGAGAAGATGAGCCCAAAATCGAGCCATACGGGCTGCCGATAGGCGTAGTAGTAACGCTGATCACTCATGTAGAGCTGGAAGCCGTAGTTGGAGTCATAGCCAGCGAAAAGGAGGGAGACGCCGAAGGGACGGAGACCACCGAACTGGGTGTAGCCCTGCTTGGTGTCGCAGAGGGATTGAACAAGCCGCTCGACGGGAATCGGGTGCTGGAAGTATGAAGACCGTCCAAACCAAAAATGAAGACTCAGGACTGTTCTGATGTCGGGAGCTGCTTGTGTCATGGATGGTCGCATTCATGAGGTGCGACCCCTTCTGACGAGCCCGAGCAGAGCTGCTCGCATTCGGGAGATGCGACCTCTTCTGAAGAGCACGAGCCGAGCTGTTCGCATCCGGGAGATGCGACCTCTTCTGAAGAGTACGAGCTGGACTCCTCGCATTCATATTGCCGCGATTCTTCACTTCTTGTCAGACTATATTTGCCTACAACAGATGCCCCCCAAACCCTTGGTATTTGAGGAACTATGCCGAGAGTTTGCTAGTGCTGACAGCTGGGTGCTGGGAGACAATCGCGCATAATTCACTTAACGTGCTTCCGCATTTATGATGGCCAGCTTTCGCGCAGCTTTTTCTGCCGCCAGAAATGAGGCGTCGGGCGCCACGTGTTTCCGTATTTAATGCTAGCGTCCGTTCGTCTGATGTGCCGGATGAGAAACTGCCGCGTGTCCAGCAAATCAGACGAAATGATTGCGTATAAATACCGGACTTAGAAAAAATCCCTTCATTTTCGAATTCTTCTGCTGCGGAGTTCTCTGCTTTCTTCTTCTTCCTTTGCTTCTGGTGCGAAAAACCTCTTCACAGAGGTAGTCTTTCTCCAACTTTCTCCCTTCATCTCTACTCTCTTCATCTTTCTTGCTTTTCTACTAGTGATGGCGGGATCCTCCGATGAAGAGATCGTTCCCTTGGGAGATCACACCCGTGATTCTTCCGAATCCAACAATGCCAGAGTACCGGCTGGGAGATATTCTGCCTCCGGCTATTCTTCCATCTTGACGGAGGAGAGGCTCTCTAACCTCAGAGATGCATATAGAGTCCCAGACTCTGTTTCGTTTAGATTACCTGGGAGAGGGGAGACAGCCGATGCCCCACCACCAAGGGTGTGTGGCTTTTTATGAATATTTTTTCAAAGTAGGCGTACGTCTTCCCCTCCACCCTTTTATACGGAATTTCCTCCGTCTCTATAAGATTGCCCCGGGCCAATTAATAGTAAATGGCTGGCGGGTTCTTCTGAGTACTTTCGTCCTTTGGAAGCAGGCAGGTAACGAGGAGTTAACCGCTGAGGAATTTTTGAGGTTATTCCAGCTGAAGAAGGCGCCAGCCAGCGAGGGTTGGTACTACCTCTGCTTCTGGCACCAGAATAACTTCATTCTAGGGAACCCTTCCTCTAACTGCCCGGGGTGGAGAAAGAAGTGGTTCTATGTCTCCGACAACTGGGAGTTCGAGATGGGATCTGACCCCAAAGGCCATAATGTTAATCGCCATTTTGGCGAAGGTGGGTTAAGTGCCTGTTTACTTGTCCGAAAGGAAACAATAACCTCGCTGCGTTAATGATTTAATGTATCTTCTTTTTTGTTTGTAGGAATCCCAATCGGTGTGAAGCCAAATCTGTGAGGAGGGCTCAACGAGAAACTTGTCAGAGTCTACAAGCTCCCCGCGGCTGCACGCCACATGAACGCTGCTTTAGAACCTCACTGTCTCCGTGCGGTGGGTCTAATCTCTCCAGACGAAATGACACACGTGGGAGACAAAAGAGGTGCTCTGGGGGTACTTCCCCGTCTGAAGGCCACGGCCTCGAAGAGGCAAAAGAAAACTGCGGGGGGTCCTTCTAATGCGCCTGCTCCCGCAGAGGGGTCTGCTCGCGGCCCTCAAGCCGCCTCGGGAGGGGTCGCTGCCACTTCTCGTACGACCGCGACCCCTCCGGTCAACGCGACCCCTCTCTCCACCGCGCCCCCGCCAGCTGACCTACCTCGTCCGCCAATCATCGAGGTAGCCGACAACTCACCGAAAGGTGATCGGAGAGGGGGAGGCCTCCCTCCAAAGGGGCCTCCAAGCTAGCCTACTGCTGCTCGCGAGTTGCTGATACCTACCCCTGGCGCCGCGAGCACTCGCGAGTCGGGTCCCAAGGAGATGGTCGTAGCCCAAGGCTTCGGGCTCGGGAACTTTTGTCATTCCTCCACACTTGCATCCAATATGCGAGTTTATGTTTGACAAGATTTTCCCCAACTCCTTCGGAAACCTTCCCGAACCAAGCCCCGAAGCCCTCTCCACCGACATCGGGGTGAGATTACTACAGGTAATTAACGCTGCACGGTTTGTGTTTTTCGTCATTGACATGGTGGATTACTTTAATTTATCCCCTCTCACACTCATTTCTTCTTATAGAGCTTGGATCTCACGCTTCGAGTCAGACATGACATCGAAGTAGCCCGCCGCAGCGTGGAGGATGCGGAGAAGAAGAAGAAGACAATGGAAGCCGAGGTCCAAGGGAGGGACCGTTTGGTGAAGGCCTTGGAGGTTCAGATCACCAAGCTGGACGAAGAGAAGAAAATTCTCCTTGTCAAGATCCAATCCCTGACTGAGCGCTTTCAGTCAGTGGACCTCCAACTCACAAAGTTTCAAGAAATCCATACCAAGAGCAAGAAGGAGAAGGAGATTTTTCGCCAGGACAAGATCCAGCTTGAAGGATGGCTCAAGGATGCGCGGACCAAGCTCGAGGAGACCCAGAAGAAGCTCGAGGAGGCCCAGAAGCAACTTCACCAGTTGAAGGATGACTCCATCCACTGGGAAGAGGAGCGAGTGGCCCTCGTTCAAATGATATCTGATGAGGGTCCTTGCGCAGTTCAGGAGTTCTGGACTTCTCAACTTTACGATGAGGAGCGATATGACGCATATATCGCTGGTCACGATTTCGCGGTCAGAGTTATGCAGCTGATCACTCCAACTTTTAACGTTGAGGAGTTTGACAGAGTGGCATTCGAGGTTGCAGCTAAGGAACGGGCTGCCGCTGAGAACGAAGTCACCGGGGCAACAGATGCCGCTCCTGCTCCTGAGGCTGGTCCTGAAGCTGAGAGCCGCGAGCCTGCGCAAGATGAGGATGACCAACCTTGACCTCGGCAGCTTCCTATATCATGTATTTTTTTTTTTTGGTGAGAAGAGATTTGTAATTGTAAGGTCATTATTTTAATGAACACTTACTTCTTCAGTGTTGTGTATTCTCCTCTCTCCTTCATTGTTGCTTTGTGTTGATCTTATGTTGATTCATCAGAGGATGCGAACCCTTAATCCGAGCACGAGCTACGCTGCTCGCAATTAGGGTGTATGATCCCTTAATTTGAGCACGAGCTGCAGTGCTCGCGATTAGGATGTATGATTGATTCGAGCGCGAGCTGCGGTGCTCGCGATTAGGGTATATGACTGCATTCAAGCACGAGCTGCGGTGCTCGCGATTAGGGTATATGACTACGACCCCTTAATTCGAGCACGAGCTACAGTGCTCGCATTCCGGAAGTGTGATCCCTCCTCTCACCAGTCGCGAGCAACTAACTCATGAAAAAATGAATTAGACTCAATCCGGGGGTCGTGTGACCGCGTCCGCGTTGAGATAGACTGATCTATCGATTGAGATTTTGATTCTACCAAGGGTAGAAGGTTGGTCAAGAGAGCACGTATGCTCTCTTCGGGGCTGTCTTTAATCCATAGAATGGAGAAGCTACCAACTAGTAACGATTTCAGTCCTACCAAGGGTAGGCAATTGGCCAAGAGATGGTATGCATTCTCTTCAGGGCTATTCAGGTCCATGTAAATGGAGTAGCGACCAAAAGATATCTTTCACTTTATTCATAAAATGTTGTAATGAACTACATCGAATCTAGGGGTAGTATCGTAGCAAATGCTCCACGTGCCAAGGGCGACGTACAGGCTTTCCTTGCATGTCTTCAAGATAGTAAGTACCGGGTCGCACAATCCTAATAACCCGATATGGGCCTTCCCAATTTGGATCCAACGAACGAGCGGGAACTCCAAGATTTTGCCTTAGGACCAAATCTCCGAGCTGGAAGGATCTAGGCCGAACCTTCGCATTTCGATAACGAGCAATACGTTGTTGATATGCTGCCACTCGTACTTGGGAAGCATTTCTTCGCTCTTCCAAGAGATCAAGATGAAGTCGGAGGTTTTCCTGATTACTTGCGGGGTCATACTGCTCGATCCGATACGAGGGCACTTGAATTTCCACTGGTACCACTGCGTCAACACCAAATGCTAAGGAGAAAGGAGTTTCACCTGTTGATGTACAAGCCGTGGTTCTATAGGCCCATAATACCTTTGGCAGAAGTTCTGGCCACACCCCTTTACATTCACCTAGCTTGGTCTTTAAATGATGCTTTATGATCTTATTCACTGCCTCGACCTGCCCATTCGCCTGAGGATGATATGGAGAAGTGCGGAGATTATGTATCTTCCATTTTTCACAAAATTCATCAAAGGCTGCGTTGTCGAACTGCGTTCCGTTATCGGTAATTGTAGTATGAGGAAGTTCGAAACGGCATATGATATTTCTCCATATAAACTTAGTAGTTTGTTTCTCAGTAATCTTGGCTAATGGTTCTGCCTCGGCCCATTTGGTGAAATAATCCACTGCCACGATCGCGAACCTATTCTGTCCCTTTCCCATGGGTAAGGGCCCGATGATATCGACCCCCCACTGAGCAAAAGGCCAAGGGCTATCAATCGGAGTCATCCGTTCGGAAGGTACATGGGGTATAGGTGAGTATCGCTGGCACTTGTCGCATTTTTTAGAAAATTCAATTGCATCTGCTTTCATAGTGGGCCAATAATATCCTTGACGCATCGCCTTATATGCTAGGGATCGCCCCCTGGGGTGATTACCACATGCCCCCTGGTGTACTTCGTCTAGAACATGAAATGCTTCTACTGGATGAAGACACCTTAAATAAGGCAAGGAGAAACTTTTTCGCAATAATATTCCATCTTGCAAGGTGTACCTGGAAGCTCGAAGCCGAATTTGTCTTGCAGTTTTCTTATTGTCTGGTAGGTATCCGTCTCTGAGATACAGGATGATGGGATCCATCCAACATGGAGACGATTGTACCGATATTACCTGCTCAAGAGCCGATTGGTCGATACTTAGGTTCTGACGATGCTCGATGGGGATCGAATGTGCTAGCTCAGATTCTGGTGCGGAAGCGAGCTTAGCCAATGAGTCGGCAAGTTGGTTCTGCTCGCGAGGAATGTGGATTATTTCATAGGTCTTTAGTTTCGCGAGCAGGATGAGTATACGAGACTTGTATAAGGCCATCCTTTCTTCTTTGGCTTCAAATTCACCAAGAACTTGTTTGACAATGAGCTGGGAGTCGCTATGGATTAACAGATTCTGAACTGCAAGGACAATGGCCAGTTCAAGGCCAACGATCAGGGCCTCATATTTTGCTTCATTATTTGAGACGCGAGATTCGAAACGCAGAGCATATTGAAAATGTGACCCGTCGGGAGCCACTAAAATCAGGCCCGCTCCGCTACCAGTGGCCCGCGACGACCCGTCCACGAAGAGTGACCAAGGAGGCTGGTCGCTGGTCATAGTATTATCTTCGGAGGAGTATGTGAATTCGGTGATGAAGTCAGCCATGGCCTGGCCCTTTACTGCGGTCCTAGGACAGAATGAAATATCGTGCTCACTGATCTCGACCGCCCATTTAGTTAATCGTCCGGAAGCCTTAGGTTTTTGAAGGACTTGTCGTAGCGGGTGATTCGTCGGTACTAAAATAGCGTGGGCTTGAAAATATGGTCGCAGTTTTTGAGCTGCCGTGACTAAAGCTAGGGCCAGTTTCTCCATATCAGAATACCTAGTTTCTGCATCAACCATTGCTCGACTGATATAATAAACGGGCCTCTGCACCTCGGAATCTTCTCTTATTAAAGCGGCGCTAACGGCCGTAGTGGACACAGAGAGATAAAGAATGAGTTGCTCATGTGCTATAGGTTTAGATAAAATGGGGGGTGTGCTCATGTATAGCTTCAATTGTTGAAAGGCTTCCTCACATTGTGGCGTCCATTTCCAATCAGACTTGGCCATTGTACGAAGGAGTTTGAAGAAAGGTAAACACTTGTCTGATGCTCGCGAGATGAACCTGTTTAACGATGCGATGCGACCAGCCAGACGCTGGACGTCCTTCAGAGTGGTGGGAGATTTCATCTCTATCAATGCTTTTATTTTCTCAGGATTTGCCTCAATTCCGCGTTGGCCAACCATGAACCCGAGAAATTTTCCTGCAGACACGCCGAACGCACATTTCTCTGGGTTTAATTTCATTTGGTACCTCCTCATTAAGTCGAAGGCTTCTCGAAGATCAGAAATATGATCAGCTTCTATAGTGCTTTTCACGAGCATGTCATCAACATAGACTTTCATATTCCTACCGATTTGAGCAGCAAATATTTTGTTGACGAGATGTTGATAAGTGGCCCCCGCATTCTTGAGACCGAACGGCATTACCTGGTAGCAATATAATCCTCGATCTGTGATGAAGGCGGTATGCTGGCTATCAGGTGGATGCATCATGATTTGGTTGTAACCAGAATAAGCATCCATAAAGTTAAGCAGAGCGTGTCCAGCTGTTGAATTGACTAACTGGTCGATCCGCGGTGTCGGGAAGCTATCTTTGGGACATGCTTTGTTCAAGTCTGAATAGTCGACGCACATTCTCCATTTGCCATTAGCTTTCCGGACGAGAACTACGTTCGCGACCCACTCTGGATAGTCAATTTCTTTTATGAAATTGACCGTGAGTAGCTTTTCAACTTCAGCCTTGATCGCCATTTGCCTTTCGGCAGTGAAGGCTCGTCGACGCTGGTGTACGGGTTTATGCTTTGGATCGATATTGAGACGATGTACGATGACGTTGGGGTCAATGCCTGGCATATCTTTATGAGACCAAGCAAACACGTCCTGGTATTCAGTGAGGAAACGGATCAGATCTCCGTGGTGGGCACTGGTTAAAGAGGATCCAATGTACACGATCTTAGGCGGGTCGCCTTCGGTCAGGTGAATCGCCACTGTTTCCTCCCCCGGAGTTCCTGACTTCAGAGCATTTTCTCTCGGATCCAACGAGGTGCTGGAGGGGTCGTCGAGTGAACCTTGAGCTATCTCCATGACGGGTGTCGCTTGAGCCTTCTTTCGATCTTGGAGGGCTATCTGGTAGCAAGACCGTGCCTCCTGTTGACTTCCTCGCACGACCCCGATACCATTTGGGGTAGGAAATTTAACACACAGATATGAAGGGTGTAAGGCTGCCCCAATCTTAGTTAGAGACAGCCGCCCCAAAATGGCGTTATACGCTAATTTTCGGTCCACCACGAGGAAGTTTACGAAGATGGTGGTCTTTGCTGGACTTTCTCCAAAAGTAACCGGGAGATCAATGCTTCCTTCAGGTGTCACTACTTCACCTCCGAAGCCGACGAGGGGGGTCGAAACTGGCTTGAGTAGGCCTCTGGCAAGTGCCATTTTGTTGAAAGCCTCCAAGTATAGAATATCGGCCGAGCTACCTGTATCCACCATAATTCGATGTGTCAGATAATTTGATACCTTCAATGTGACTATGATGGAATCTTCGTGAGGGAAGTGAATTCTCGTTGCATCTTCGAGAGTGAAGGAAATTGGAGGATGGCTGGCTTTTGACGAGCTAGACGACTGTTCCAGCCAATAGATCTGCTGGGGTTCTTTGGACGCCTTTCGAGCGTATGCTTTTCTTGAAGCTTGAGAGTCACCCCCACAAGCTGGTCCTCCGACGATGGTGCGGATTTCTCCCGTGGGCTCAGCGTCCTCTTGGTCAGTTTGATGATGAGGCGGTTCCTTTTGGCGAGATGAGGTCTTCGTCCTTTCTGGTGATCGATTTTTACGAGCAACATAATCCTGAAGATGGCCTTTTCGAATAAGGGCTTCGATATGGTCACGTAGAGAGATGCAGTCCTGGGTCCTATGCCCGTGATCTTTGTGGAAGTAACAGAACTTGCTCTTATCCCTCTTCTCAGGATCAGATTTGATCTTTGCGGGCCACTTTACATATGGCTTGTGTTTAATCTCCATTAGAACTTTTTCATGAGACTGATTAAGAAGGGTGTAGTTATGGTATTTACCAGAGTAAGGCTTCTTGGGAGAACGATCGCGCTGATCACGACGATATTTTTTATCTGTAGAAGAGGTTCCTTCTGGCTTGTGTTTCTTACTCTGTACTCCGTGGCGTGTCAATGCGACTTCTTCTGCATTGATATATTTCTGAGCTTTGGCTTGGAACTCTGCCATAGTTTTCGGAGGGCTTTTATCTAAGGCAAACCTGAATTTCTCACTCGTTATTCCAGCAATGAGGGCCGTAAGACCCTTTTCTTCAGTGTAACCCTCAGTTTGGACGGCTTCGGCAGTGAACCGTACTGTGAACTCCTTTATTGTCTCCCCATGCTGCTGTTTCAGATTCATCAGATGGGAGGCTGGCTTCTTAATGCGAATGCTTCCCATGAACTGAGAAAGGAATATCTCCGATAACTGGGAAAAGGAACTGATGGAACGAGGCTTTAAGCCCCGAAACCACGTACGAGCTGCTTCCTTCAATGTTAAGGGAAAAGCCCTACACATGATTTCTGAACCATGTCCCTCCAACTCCATGAGGGACCTGTATGTTTCCAGATGTTCAAGAGGGTCGCCAATACCTGTATACGGGGTGATAACAGGCGTTCGATACTTCCTAGGTAACGGGGCTTCCATAACCTCGCTGGTAAAGGGGGACTCGGATTGATGTATCGTCGCCATGACTGCAGATGGTCGATTTGCCTGGTATCGTTGTTCCATGACATCAAAACGATCATGGATTCTTTTGAGATCTCCTTCCCATGGTAGGGTATAGCTTGATGTTTCGGCGGTGGAGCCATGCGGTTGAGGTTGTCGAGACGAACTAGAATGTATAGAATGTGGAGACGGCACAGGGGGATGGCTGCCAAGTGGTGGGACCTGTGGTTCGTCCATAGACTGTCTGGAAGCCACTGGTATGGGTTGCGGTGGTAAACCTTCGGAGGGTTGTCTTTGTGGTTCAGGGAAATGCTGATCAAGACGGTTCGACAGGGCTTGGACTCCGGCATTTAGAGTCAGGAAAGTGTTTCCGAGGAAACGTAGGACATCGTCTTGATTTCCAGAAGCTTCCAATAATGGGTTTGGTGATGGCATAGTTGGGGCTCCTTGAGGAATATTTGTCGACGTGGGTGGAAGAGCAGGTACGGATTCTGTCTCATCGGGCGGAGGTGTTGCCTGCCTTGAAGTAGAAGGATGAACAACCTTTTTAGGAGGCATTGCGGAAGGATTTTGATCGGTAGAACGATTGATTTTGATGATCAAGTCGTTCCCACAGACGGCGCCAAACTGTTAATGTCAGATTTCGTAACAATACCCTCCGGACGCTCACCTTCTCTCCAACACAGATTTCTTCCGCCAAACCTGAAAGAAGACAGACAGCAACTAAGGGTGGCTGGGGTCCAGCCGTTAACCCTCCGATGCTTAAGTTAGGCCAAAGCAAGAAGAATAGCCAGGCAAAACGGGACAGAGATCGAATAGTGTGTGCGTCTTTCTCTTAATGGAGTCACCCCTTTATATAGATCTGAAGCAACCCAATTTGTTACGTAAGATATCGAAATCCCGCTGATGTCGCGTACGATACCGAAATCTCGCTGATTTCGTGGGACAAGATCCTTATCCTTAGAGGCAAGATCTAACCCAATGACTTCTTCCGGCAATCACGTTTCTTGATAGCAATCCCTTGAGATTCGGAACCATAAGAGAAGATGAGCCCAAAATCGAGCCATACGGGCTGCCGATAGGCGTAGTAGTAACGCTGATCACTCATGTAGAGCTGGAAGCCGTAGTTGGAGTCATAGCCAGCGAAAAGGAGGGAGACGCCGAAGGGACGGAGACCACCGAACTGGGTGTAGCCCTGCTTGGTGTCGTAGAGGGATTGAACAAGCCGCTCGACGGGAATCGGGTGCTGGAAGTATGAAGACCGTCCAAACCAAAAATGAAGACTCAGGACTGTTCTGATGTCGGGAGCTGCTTGTGTCATGGATGGTCGCATTCATGAGATGCGACCCCTTCTGACGAGCCCGAGCAGAGCTGCTCGCATCCGGGAGATGCGACCTCTTCTGAAGAGCACGAGCCGAGCTGCTCGCATCCGGGAGATGCGACCTCTTCTGAAGAGTACGAGCCAAGCTGCTCGCATCTGAGATGCGACCTCTTCTGAAGAGCACGAGCCGAGCTGCTCGCATCCGGGAGATGCGACCTCTTCTGAAGAGCACGAGCCGAGCTGCTCGCATCCTGGAGATGCGACCTCTTCTGAAGAGCACGAGCCGAGCTGCTCGCATCCGGGAGATGCGACCTCTTCTGAAGAGTACGAGCCGGACTCCTCGCATTCATATTGCCGCGATTCTTCACTTCTTGTCAGACTATATTTGCCTACAACACACGTCAAAAAAAGTTCTATTTGGTACCGAGACACCTTCGCAAAATAGGACAATCAGTATTGGAATTGATGACAAGCTAATAGATGAGCTTGTTGCAGTCCAGCTTCAACATGCCAATACTCAGAGTCGAAAGAACCCGCCCCTTCCTGAAGGCTCCTAATCAATTTTTTGTACTATCGACGACCGAGACCCATCGCGAGATAAGGTTTAATGCAGGATCCAGTAACCCCTCACTTGCTGAAGAAAACACCAGAAGGAGGTCGATTAAAGTGCGACCCATAGAAGAAAAGAGATATAGCAAGGCCAGCTGAAACATCATGGGGAACATGGGGTTTGTCTATTTAGAACCTCCAATCAGGAGAAGTATACTGGCACCATTTGAAGAATGCGTATAGACGTACCGAAACAAGGAAGGCCTGGGGGCAAGACACAAGATTAGTCATGTTAACATGGTGACGATTAGTCCTGTGGAAGAACCAGGGTCATCAGGACCAGTTGAAGTTGTGCAACCGAGTGTTGCATGTTCGCTCGCCTCAAGTGCAAGGCTGCGATGTATTAATAAAACTTGGTAAGACTGAGGTCGATCGACAAGGAATTGGAAAACAAATTCCCAACTATTCCAGCAACTCAGTTTGCAATAGATAAGAGATTTAATTGAAACAATTATGCTAAAACAGAAACTTTAATGAAAACAGTAATTTAAAGGCACTAAGGCATTCAAGGATCCACTTTTAGCAATCCCATGTCAATCCAATCAATCCAAGAAAGATACATAACTAGATGTGAAGTCCTATCTCTCATCTAGTTGAAAATAAAGCATTAAACACATTCAATCCCACTCAAGTTGAACTTCCAAGTTCTAGTCCCATTCAGCAATGTAGAATTCGAAATCATAGCCTTCGGAGTAACAGCCATGCCTATGGACTATGGCCTGCTCAAGGATTACTATAATTTGAATCTAAACAAGCACAACATGATAATTTCAGAGAATTGCAAGGAATCCATGTCCTGAGCACATGAACTCTCATAAAACATAAAAAACTATCAATTTTAAGAACTATAATATGCAAAAATCCAAACTTGCATTAGAACTACTTGAATCAAACTGAATCAAACATGAGATTGGCTACAAGCTTCACCTCTCAGCCTTAGCTAAGAGATTCTAGCCTAGCATTGTCACACTACAACTAGAACTGTTTATTCTTTTGTATTTTTGATCTTTTTGACCTCAAACCTCCCAACGTCTGTGAGGTGCTGCCGAAGGAAGGAGAGGGTGCTGCAGGGGATCGAAGATACTATAGGATCCTTCTCGGAGATCCACAGGAAAATATCACCCCTTCGAGCAAACACAGCCTTAATAGGTCTTTGACGCATTCCTATGCGTGACGCGTCTTCTTAAGCCTCAGGGCTAAATCTTTGTCGTATACAGCTTGTAGGTCTCTCGTACCCCTCCTAAACCGGACAACCGGATGGCCAGAACTGGCCAGCCTGGTAGAATTAATTTTGTAGGTCCCTCAAAATCGTCCCAGTGGCTGGACAACCGGCTGGCCAGTGCTGGCCAGCCTGGTTGACCAGGAAAACAGGTTACAAGAAGTATCCCCGATCGTCCAGCTGCTGAAAGTGTGATGCAGGGTAAAGGCCGAAACCAATGCCCATCTGTTAGGGGGTCAACCATTATCCGTCGGGAAAAGCCTTTTTTCCACCATTTTCCATCATTCCCAATTTCATCCTTCCTTTTCCTTTGTCTTTTAAATTAGATAGGATTTTTAGAAATCCATATCTTTCATTATTTTCCCATGGACAAGGATGGACAAAGTACCCCGGCTTGGTTTCTCAACACCTTTAAATCAAAGTCTAGCTAATCCAAAAATCGCATAATCCTTTCAACCCATGCAAATCGTGTAATGTGAACTAGGTGTAAAAGTGTTCAATTTTTTTAATCAATCACAACAATAGGGAAATTACATATAAAACCATTATATTAAGAGAAGTTCAAAGACTTTCAACATCACACACTTCGTATCTCCTCTTCTTATACTCATATCTTCTCGAATGCATAGAAATAAGGTTCTCTAAAAGAGTTCTGGAATTTTAGAAGATTCAAAAAAAATTCGCACATATGATGCTTGAAATGTTGCAACATGCTAGATGAAGAATCTCATCTCACCCCCCAACCAAATCTTGCATTGTCCTCAATGTGAAAGGATATGTAATGAGCATCAACATGAGAGCAATGGTAGAATATAAGAGAGTGAGAACAATAATACCTGTGAGAGTCGAACATGGAAGTCTACAACCCAACAACTAAAGCTACTGAGCAAGCAAAACTAAACGATAGAAATAACTATACCTACCTATGCTATACCTCCGTCAGACTAGGAGATCAACTATCCTGATACACAGGATCATCCAGAGTGATGGACATGTCCTCTGAATCAAATTTCTCAACAAATGGTTTAAGGCGTTGTCCATTAACTTTAAAGCAGTTACCATTCGCTACATTCTCAATCTCAATAGCCCCATGAGAGAAAACTTCTTTAACAATATATGGGCCGGTCCATTAAGATCGTAATTTTCCCAAAAAAAGATGAAGTCGGGAATTGTACAAGAGCACTTTCTATCCTTCATGGAAAGATTTCCTGAAGATGTGCTTGTCATGAAAGGCCTTCATCTTACTCTTGTAAATTCTCGATTTCTCATATGCATCGTTCCTGATCTCATCAAGCTCATTTAATTGGAGTTTGCGACGCGAGCTAGCCTTGTCAATGTCAAAATTTAAAGCCCGAATTACCCAATAGGATTTGTGTTCAATCTCCACAGGCAAGTGGCAAGCTTTCCCATAGACAAGTCTATAAGGGGACATTCTAATGGGGGTCTTGTAAGCGGTACGATGAGCCCAAAGCGCATCATCTAGTCTTAGTGACCAATCCTTGCGATCCGACCTCACCGTCTTTTCCAAATTTTGTTTGATTTTTCGATTGAAAATTTCAGCTTGCCAACTTGTCTGTTGGTGGTATGGGGTACTGACTTTATGCCTAATGCCATATTTCTTCATTAAGGCTTCAAAAGTCCTGTTGCAAAAGTGGGAACCACCATCACTAATAATGGCTCGAGGCATCCCAAATCTAGAAAGTATATTTTCTTTGAGGAACTTCAGAACCGTACGATGATCGTTGGTTCTACATGGAATAGCCTCTATCCATTTAGATACATAGTCTACGGCAAGCAAAATATAGACATGTCCAAAAGATGAGGGGAATGGTCTCATGAAATCGATGCCCCAACACTTAAAGAGTTCAAGATGTTGAATTGGGGTAAGAGGCATCATATTTCGACGGGATACTCCTTCTAACTTTTGGCAACGCTCGTATGCTTTACAAAACTCGTGGGTGTCCTTAAATAGCGTGGGCCAATAAAAACCACATTGCAGAATTTTTACAGTGGTTTTCTTAGCGGAGAAATGACCCCCACATGCTTGATCATGACAAAAGGAGATGACGGAACTATGTTCATCATCAGGGACACATCTCCTTATAATTTGGTTTAGACAATATTTAAACAGTAAAGGTTCATCCCAGAAAAATCTGCGCACTTCCCTTAGAAATTTACGTTTGTCCTGTGCAGTCCAATGAATCGGCATCGCACCTGTGGATAGATAATTAGCTATGTCAGAGTACCCTGGTGGATGCATAGCAACAAAGAGTTGCTCATCAGGGAATGAGTCCTCAATAGGTGACTTGTCAATGGAATTAGGTAAGACTAGGTGGGATAGATGATTTGCCACCACATTTTCTACTCCATTCTTGTCTTTGATCTCCAAATCGAATTCTTGAAGGAGTAGGATCCATTTAAGCAAATGGGGCTTGGCATCCTTCTTAGAAAGAAGGTGTTTCAGTGCTGCATGATCTGTGTAAACGATGACCTTGGATCCTATTAAGTAAGGCTTGAATTTGTTGAAGGCAAAGATGATGGCTAGGAGCTCTTTCTCCGTAGTCGAGTAATTAACTTGGGCGGGATTCAAGGTCCTACTTGCGTAGTAGATAACATGGGGCTTCTTGTCCTTCTTTTGGCCTAACACCGCCCCAATAGCATAATCGCTCGCGTCACACATCAACTCAAAAGGTATGGACCAATCCGGTGGTTGCATGATAGGAGCGGTTGTCAACATGTCTTTTAGCTTTAGAACAGCTAACTAACATTCGGTACTCCACTTAAATTGGTTCTCCTTTTGGAGAAGGTTACATAAGGGCCTAGAAATATGACTAAAGTCCTTTATGAATCTTCTATAAAAACTGGCGTGTCCAACGAAGGACCACACATCGCGTATGCTTTTGGGTGGTGGTAGATTGGAAATTATGTCAATTTTTGCCCAGTCTACCTCTATTCCATTTGACGAGATGATATGTCCAAGGACTATTCCCTTTTGTACCAGTTTAAAACGAGGTTCTTCTCCTCACACCTCATCAAGACCAACTTCAAGTGATTGAGGCACTCATCTAAAGTACAACCACAAACAGAAAAATCATCCATGAACACCTCAAGAAATTCATCCACCTGTCTGAGAAAATACTCAACATGCATCGTTGGAATGTGGCGGGTGCATTGTATAGTCCAAATGGCATTCTTCGGTATGCGAAGGTACCAAATGGACATGTGCATGTGGTTTTCTCTTGGTCCTCTGGGGCTATCTCAATTTGGTTGTAGCCGGAATAGCCATCTAGGAAGCAATAATAGGAATGACCCGCTAACCTCTCCAAAATTTGATCCATGAATGGGAGAGGGAAGTGGTCCTTCCTAGTAACCGTGTTGAGCTTCCGGTAATCAATACACATACGCCAACCGGTGGTTACTCTAGTCGGTATAAGCTCGTTGTTGGCGTTTTCTACGATGGTAATACTGAATTTCTTGGGGACAACTTGGGTAGGACTCACCCATTAGCTATCCGAGATGGGGTAGATGATACCCACAGCTAATAGTTTTAACACCTCAGCTTTGACAACCTCCATCATGTTTGGATTTAGCCTTCTTTGAGGTTGTCTAGTCGTTTTTGCATTTTCTTCGAGGTGTATACGGTGAGTACAAACCGAAGAATCTATCCCTTTGAGATCCACTATTATCCAACCTATGGCTTCCCTATGTTCTTTGAGTAGCTCAATCAACTTGAGCTCTTGGTCTTTCCCTAGGTGAGAGGCATGACAACTGAGAATGCTTCCTCTTGACCCAAATATACATATTTAAGCTCGGATGGCAATGGTTTAAGGTCAAGCTTCGGTAGTTTGATGTTAGACAGTAGAGGCCTTGATGTGGTTGGTGGCAATTTTTCAAAATGGGGCCTCCATCGGCTAGTACCAACTACCGGTCTCTCAATATTCAATGCTTGCATAATTTTACTAATGATGGGGTCTTTGGAATCCATGAAATGTGCCAAGCATGTCTCCAAGCTTTCTAGTGGTTCAAGTTGGAGGAGCTCTTCTTCTTCAAAGGATTCGAGCATGTTTACCTCAAAGAGCTCATCATTATCAACATCCCCGTGCCTTTTGCCCAAGTGGAACACATTCACCTCTAATGTCATGTTCCGAAAGGATAATTGCATCAACCCGTTCTGGCAATTAATGATTGTGTTTGATGTAGCAAGGAACGGGAGGCCTAAGATCATCGGTATTTGAGTGCTAGCGTCTAGAACCGGTTGTGTGTCCAAGACGATAAAATCTACCGGGTAGAAGAATTTGTCAACTTGGACTAAAACATCTTCAACTATCCCTCTCGGTACACAGATGGATCTATCAGCGAGTTGCAATGGGGTTTTAGTGGGTTTTAATTCACCTAGACCCAATTGCTCATATACCGAGTATGGGATCAAGTTTACGCTTGCCCCCAAATCTATCAATGCACGCTCAATCCGGTCGTCTCCAATGATACATGAGATTGTGGGACTAGCAGGATCTTTGAATTTTGGGGGGGGGGGGGGGATCTTTTGAGTAAGAATGACACTCACTTGCTCATTTAAGAAGGCCTTTTGCTGCACATTATATTTGTGTTTAGTTGTGAATAGATCCTTTAGAAACTTGGCATAAGAGGGGACTTGTTTGATGGCGTCAAGCAAAGGAATGTTTATCTTAACTTGTCTGAAAATCTTTAAAATATCATGAGAGTTTGGAAGAGATTTTGGAGCAACCAATCTCGAAGGGAATGGTGCTACGGGCTTATAGATATGTTCCTTTTCTTGTGGAGCTAAGTTGGATCCGTCCTCATCCTCAGAATTTACGGGATCATTAGGCTTGTCGGCTTTCACCGGAATAGATTTGTCGATTTGTTTACCACTTCTAAGACTGGTGACGGATTTGGCTTGCTCCATATGTTGGTTGAAGGGATCAGGAATGCTTACTTCATATACTTGTTTTGGATTGGGCTGAGGTTGGGCCGGAAATGTCCCTTCCCTAGCATTCAAGCATCCCTTAATCTCATCAACGGAGACTTTAAGCTCTTGGAACATTTCCTGATTCATTTGGTTAATCTTCGTTTGCCCTTGTATAAATGCTTTCAAGGTATCCTCCATTGAGAATTGAGGTGGGGCCATATTTTGCATAGGTGGCCTTCCTTAAGAGTTGGTAGGATGCCCGTGGGAGCATTCTTCCAATTGAAATTTGGGTGGTTCTTCCAACTAGTATTGTACGTATTACCCACCGGTCCATTGAAAGGCCGTTGATACCCATATGTGGCATTTGCATGTTCATGTAACACCCCTTAAAATGTAGGAATTGTAGGACAATCTTGTGTAGCGTGTAAATTGGTGAGACAAATCCCACATATGGTCTCAATAGCTTCATTGGACTTTGGAATTCCACTTTTACTAAGTTCCATGGCCTCGATCTTCCTTGTGAGGTTGGCTATTCTTGCATTCATGTCGTCTTCCTCCTTGAGGATATAGATCCCTCCTTTCTCTTTCTCTTGAGTAGGTTTGGAGTTATTGGGTTTATCCGAGGTATCCCAAGATTGGGCATTCTCAGCCAACATATCCAAATAACTCTAAGCTTCATCTGGATTTTTGCTCATAAACTCGTCGTTGCACATCATCTCTACGAATTGGTGCATATTGGAACTTAATCCATCGTTGAAGAAATTTATAATTCACCAACTCTCGTAGCCATGATGTGGGCAAGCAAGTAGGAGGTCCTTAAATCTCTCCCAACATTGGAAGAAGATTCACCCTCTTTAGCCGAAAAATTCATTATGGCTCTTCGAAGGGTGTTCGTTTTATGAGCTGGTAAGAACTTTTTTAGGAATTCCCGGGTCATCTCGTTCCATGACCCTATCGAATGTGGTCTAAGAGAGTGAAGCCAATTTTTGGCTCTTTCTTTCAATGAAAAGGAAAAGAGTTTAAGCTTAATGGTATCTTTCGAAACATTGGTGTATTGCAAGGTAGCCACCACTTCTTCGAATTCTTTTAAGTGCAGATATGGGCTGTCAGAGTCTAGCCCATGGAACTTTGGTATAAGTTGAATTACACCTGGCTTTATGTCAATGTTTCCCCTCGGTTGGTGGTAGAACCACGCAAGAGGGTGTAGTTGCATGGGCTGGTTGTAGGTAGTCCCGTAATGATCTCATTGGAGGAACGTTATGTACCTCATTCTCTCCTACTCCCTCTTGATTTGCATTTGTAGTTGGAGGGGGGGGGGGGGGGGGGGGGGATTCCTTAAAGGTGTTTGATCCATACTCCCCAAACTTTCACAATGTTCTTGGTAATTTTGGACTCATCTATGGACTGACAATGGTCCAACTAGGCCACCTTCGAATTGGAGACGATTGGAGTGATCACGTTCCCAACGGGACATAAACCACTCTAATAAAAACTAAACTAGTCCTAAAATCTGAATTTGATCTAAAAAAAAATTGAAAAATCTGCAAAAAGCTATGTTAGAAGGATATTACCCGATGTACTTGAACTAGAGAAGAAATCCTACAACACAAACAAGTTTGTTAGTTCTAAGGAATCAGAAAAACCCTATTTACTTCTACTTCTACAGGCACTTAAACAATTTGAAAACCGTTATCTAAATTCCCCGGCAATGGCGCCAAAAACTTGTTCGCTCGCCTGAAGTGCAAGGCTGCGATGTAGTAATAAAACTCAGTAAGACCGAGGTCGATCGACAAGGAATTGGAAAACAAATTCCAAACTATTCCAGCAACTCAGTTTGCAATAGATAACAGATTTAATTGAAACAATTATGCTAAAACAGAAACTTTAATGAAAACAGTAATTTAAAGGCACTAAGGCATTCAAGGATCCACTTTTAGCAATCCCATGTCAATCCAATCAATCCAAGCAAGATACACAACTAGATGTGAAGTCCTATCTCTCATCTAGTTGGAAAATAAAGCATTAAACACATTCAATCCCACTCAAGTTGAACTTCCAAGTTCTAGTCCCATTCAACAATGTAGAATTCGAAATCATAGCCTTCGGAGTAACAGCCATGCCTATGGACTATGGCCTGCTCAAGGATTACTATAATTCGAAGCTAAACAAGCACAACATGATAGTCTCAGAGAATTGCAAGGAATCCATGTCCTGAGCACATGAACTCTCATAAAACATAAAAAACTATCAATTTTAAGAACTAGAATATGCAAAAATCCAAACTTGCATTAAAACTACTTGAATCAAACTGAATCAAACATGAGATTGGCTACAAGCTTCACCTCTCAGCCTTAGCTGAGAGATTCTTGCCTAGCATTGTCATACTACAACTAGAACTCAAATAAGAAAACATAAAAACTAGAAAAACCGGAGTTTGGTGGGTTGCAGACGCTCCATGACAGCTTCCTTCCTCTCCCACGACGTCCCTTAACTTCTATGATATCCTAGGAAGAGCCTCTAGGTGTCCTTTTATAGTGGGGAAGCTCGTTTGCGTCGGAATCATCCCGAAACTACGTAAGGATACGCACTGCGTAGAAGAATTCGGAGTCTCAATTTAGAAACATGCTGTCTTACACAGAGCCGACCGGTTGTGACCGGTCGGATTGGCTTGGGTCTGGCTGCGTATGTCGAACATCCAGAGAGCACAGGGAGGATTTGGCCTGTTAGCCGACCGGTCTTGACCGGTCGGACCAACTTAATTAAAACGTCTAGGGAGTTTCAGCAGGGTCACCAACCTGTTGGCCGACCGGTCACGACCGGTCGGACCAACTGGTCACGACCGGTCGGACCAACTGGTCCTTTTGTCCAATGTTCTTCATAGGGGCTAGCAGGTCGACCGACCGGTCTGGACAGGTCGGCCCTTGACCATCTTCTTCTTTTTCTTCTTTTCTTTCTTCTCTTTCCTCCCTCTTTCTTCCTCCTCCTTTGGTCCACCTTGGGCCTTCATTCAATGGCTCTGAATGGATCGTTTTGGTCTCCAATTTGGTGAAGTCTACTCTCATTCCTATAATCACAAAACATGCATTAGATGGGCCTTTTAAACATGAAAACCATGTATATAATGTGATGTAATGGGCTATGCAATGTATAATCAATTTTTTGTACCATCGACGACCGAGACCCATCGCGAGATAAGGTTTAACACAGGATCCGGTAGCCTGTCACTTGCTGAAGAAAACACCAGAAGGAGGTCGATTAAAGTGCAACCCATAGAAGAAAAGAGATACAGTCAGGCCAGCTGAAATATCATGGGGAACATGGGGTTTGTCTGTTTAGAACCTCCAGTCAGGAGAAGCATACTGGCACCATTTGAAGAATGCGCATAGACGTACCGAAACAAGGAAGGCCCTGGGGGCAAGACACAAGATTAGTCATGTTAACATGGTGACGATTAGTCCTGTGGAAGAACCAGGGTCATTATGACCAGTCGAAGTTGTACAACCGAGTGTTGCACTAGTGCAGATCGAAGATGGGGGTCAGCCCATAATAAACAAACTGCAAGAGGTTAACTTAGGAACTCCTGAAGAGCCAAGGAACACCTATCTGAGAAAGAATGTTCCAGAAGAAGAAAGGGAGAATTATTTACGATTGTTGAAGGAAAATAAGGATGTGTTCGCCTGGACATACTCTAAGATGCCCAGACTAAATCCGGTAATCGCCATGCATAAGCTCAACATTGCGAGAGAAAAGAGGCCGGTTAAGCAACCGCAGAGACGCTTCCACCTTGATGTTGTTCCGAAAATAGAAGAAGAAGTGAAGAAGCTCATCCAAGCAGGGTTCATCAAGGAAGTCCAGTATCCATGATGGATCTCGAATATCGTGCCTGTGAAAAAGAAGAATGGCCAGATCAGAGTGTGCATCAACTTCCGCAACCTTAACGAGGCATGTCCTAAGGACGATTTTCCATTGCCCATTCTTGAACTCTTGATTGACAATACATTGGCATACACAGTCATGTCCTTTATGGATGACTACTCTGGATACAATCAGATACGGATGGCACCGGAAGATGAAGAAGCCACAACCTTTTGTACTACGTTGGGTATATTCTATTACCGCTTGATGCCATTTGGGTTGAAGAATGTAGGGGCCACATATCAGCGAGCCATGCAAGTTATATTCCAACACATGATGCATAGGCACGTGGAGTGCTACGTCGATGACCTAGCGAGATCCGACGGACATGAGTAGCACCGCGAGCACTTGAAGCAAGTGTTTTAGAGATTGAGGAAGAAGAGCCTTCGTATGAACCCTTTGAAGTGTGCATTCGGGGTTTCCACCGAAAAGTTTCTAGGGTTCGTCATCAGGCATCGGGGTATCAAGATAGACCCCTCAAAGATCAAAGCAATCCAAGAAATGCCTCCCCCAAAGAATCTAAAGGAATTGAAAAGCTTTAAAGGCAAGGTCGCGTACCTACGACAGTTCATCTTGAATCTCTCTAGCCGGTGTCAGTCGTTTTCTAGCCTAAACAAGAAAGATGTTCGATTCAAATGGGATGAGGCATGCTAGAAAGCCTTCGAATCCCTCAAAGAGTTGCTCAGCCAATCTCCAGTCCTTGCGGCACCGATTAAAGGAAAACCCTTGATACTATACGTAGCAATGGGGGAGAACTCGCAGGGGGCATTAGTTGCCCAGAAGAATGAAGATGGAAAGGAGAACGCCTTATACTACTTGAGCCGCACTCTTGTAGGCACCAAGTTTAACTACTCCGCAATTGAGAAGATATGCCTGGCCCTGATATTTGCAGTCAAGAAGTTGAGGTATTATTGCTTGTCACACCAGATCACGTTGATCTCCAGAGCTAATCCTATCAAGTTCCTCATGAATCGGCCCATATTATCAGGACGATTAGCCAAATGGGCCCTACTATTGTCAGAATTCGACATCGCATATCTCCCATCTCAGGCCATCAAAGGGCAAGCTATAGCAGATTTCCTGGCCGCCCACCCCATCCCAAACAATATGGAGATGGAATGCAACCTCCTTGACAAACAAGCGATGACAATAAGGGTGGCAAAATCATGGCAGATGTACTTTGATGGGGCCGCCAGGGCCACAGGATCTGGAGTGGGGGTAGTCTTCATCAGCCATCAGGGAGACTTGTTATCATATTCTTTCGTGATAGTACTGTCATGCACCAACAACGAAGCCGAGTACGAAGCCCTCATCGTCGAATTGCAGCTAGCTCAAGATATGCAGATCAGGTCATTACAAGTATATGGTGACTCACGACTGGTGATAAGACAGTTAACGACAGAATTCGAGGTCCATAAGCCTGAACTATCACACCTTCGCCATTAGGCCGAAGCCTTATTTGATCATTTTCGGGACAGTACAGTGTTGCACATCCCGAGATAAGAAAATACCGAAGCAGATGCCCTGACCAACTTGGCCGCACCCCTCTTTCACCCAGGGGGCACTCCACTCGAAGTCACCATTGAAGAGAGGAGGATACTCCCCATCACTTGTGAAGCCGGATGACAAGACAAGTGCTAGCCTAGTTTGTTGTTTCAAAATAGTAGAAGAAGAAAACTGGTGAAGGCCATTCGTCAACTATCTAATCTACGGGTTCCTCCTCGAAAATCCTCAAATGCACACACAAGTCAGGAGACGGGCTAGTTCATTTATCTTCCAAGAAGGCGTATTATATCGCCGTTCGAATGAGGGGATGTTGTTACGTTGCTTAGCCCAGGAAGAAATATGTGACATGCTAAGGGAAGCACACAAAGGCGAATGTGGTGCTCATCAGGGCGACTAGAATCTATACCGCCGAGTGTGGCATATGGGCTATTATTGGCCCACCATGGTGAAAGATGCAATGAAATATGTGAAGAGGTGTCACCAGTACTAAATCCACGCGGATATTATACATGTGCCCCTTGAAGATCTGCATCAATTAGTTATGTTATGGCCATTTACTACCTGGGGAATGGACATGATTGGCCCCATCAGCCCTTCTTCTTCCCAAGGACACTAGCATATACTAGCGGCGACCGATTATTTCTCTAAGTGGGCCGAGGCGGTGCCTCTGAAGAATGTGTAAGCCAAGCAAGTCGAGGGTTTCATTCAACATGCTATCTTATACCGACACGATATCCCTAAACGGATCATCACTGACAATGACATGCCCTTCCGGAATGCAGTTATCAACAAGTTATGCACCAAGTTTAAAATCAAGCATTGCTACTAGACGCCATATTATCCTCCTGCAAATGGTCTCGCCAAAGCATTCAATAAGGCCATTGTGAAGATCTTAAAGAAGACTGCAGCAAAAAATAAGAGAGACTGGGACAAGCGGCTCCCTGAAGCGTTATGGGCTTATCAACAACGTATCGCATCGCAACGAAAGCCACTCCTTAGTCTCTGGTATATGGCACCGAAGTGGTGATTCCTATGGAAGTTCAAGTTGAATCTCTATGAATCGCATTATGCGACTCCCTGACCACTGAGCATAATGCTCAGCTCAGAATGACAGAGTTAGATGCCCTGGATGAAAGATGACTTACTACTTAGTAGCGGCTGGAAATGTATCAGAAGCAGATCTCAGCAGCTTGCGACAAGAGAGTCAGAGGCCGCTCATTTAAGAAGGGCGATATGGTGCTTGTGATGAAACACCCGCCGGCTGCTAATATGATGAAGAGAAAATTTGACCCCGAGTGGGACCCGATATACATAGTAGACGAAGTCTACTCCAACGCGGCCTACCACTTAGTAAATTTCGATGGTGGGGGAGCCAGATTCTCAATTAATGGCTGGTTTCTAAAGCGATACTATGCATAACAATTATTTGGTTTATTATTCCCATACATATACACATTGATGATGTAAACACCCCGAAAGAGGAAAAATATAGTACACATCATAGTAATGAAGAAATAAACTGATAGAGAAGAGTTATAAATAAGCTTATGATTAAAAATCTGATTGCCTATTTTGTTCTCTGCAGGCCTCACGAGATCCTGTCGTGGCAAGCATGAGGCATACAAGCAAAAAAGTCTCAAATCCCATAAGCCAAAGCACCCCGAAGGTAACGACAAAGGGAAGTATCACTCTCCTCAATTTACTTTGCATAAAATTGCTGCATACAATCATTCTTAGAATATATATCATTATTTTAAGTAGAATGCTAGACATCACAACACTGATCGCACAATAACACGTAATAGAATGAGAATAACTGTCATTTGCATTGCATGTCAATACATGTTTTACAAGTAAACTTATTACATGTATATGTGTAACAAAAGAAAAGTTACAAAAAACTGCACATCGACCACAAATATGCAACTCTGGCACAAATGTCGTGATCACTCTAGTCTTGTGATGGTCCTGGAAAGAGGATATCAAAAGGAAAGGCAATAATCTTATGAGACACCGCGTCACGAGCCGAATCGCATTCATCTTTACTATCTCTAAGGTGGCCTTCGCATCTGCTAGTGCTCATGCAGGGTCTTGAAGGTGCTGAAGTTCAATTTTCAGCTTCGCTAATCGCCTGCATGACGATTCATTTTCACTCTCGAGCCGTGTAGCTGCAATGCGATCTTGGTCAATCACAAAGGTAAGACGGGCAACCTCGTAATTTATAGACACCTCCTCTACTTGCAAACACGTTATCTCGTCCCCGACTTTAGTGAGACACCTGAGATGTCGACGGCACTAAGTCTTATTATCATCTAACATCGTCCTCACCTCTGCCATCAAGTGCCCTTGCTGCTGCATAATCAGCTATAAAGAAGACAACTCCCACCACCTCTTCTCAACGATAGGGTCAGGCTCAACCCGCTCAGACGATGCAACCCGCGCAATGGACTCCTCAAGAGAAGAAATGCAACGAACAATGGCGAACACATCAGGTCCGATCAGGCCTGTGCAAGACTCCAACAACTTTAGTCCGGCCCCAAGTAGATGCCATTCACACGGGTCTGCTAGTGTCTTCGAAAGACCTAACGAAAGACTCTTCAACACGCCCTGCCCAAAGCAATCCAAATGACCAAAGGAAGGGATGTTAAGCACGGCATCGGCAACCGCATCAAACGAATCAACCACAACTGCGATAAAAATGATAAGGTAAGTACGTAATAAATAGATAAATGCAGGTGAAGAACTAAAAAAAATTCGTAACTTAAAAATGAGTTACCGAAGAGGTCCTACCAAGGGCCAAAGGTAAGTCAACAGCAAATCTCGAGGAATCTACGCTATCCTCAGTATCTTCAATCAGCTCGGTGGCCATAGTTGATGGCTCGGAGACCACACCTGGGGACACTACAGTATCAGTGTTGGTCTCAATCACTTCAGTCGCAACTGGCGACTCTACGATACATTCATCACTAGATACATCAAGAGCTATAAATGCAGTCGTACCATCCCCTGACTCAGCAACACCTGCACAAGAACGATATACAAACATAATGAGCAAGTAAGCATATAAAAAATCAAAATAAAATAAAATGCAATTGTAGGTTACAATACTTACTCCTTAGTAGTATAAATGTTGAAAGGGGCTTGATATCCGTCTTGTCCACCCTATAGCCTGGAGAGGATCTCGTGAATGAGTGCGATTGCGCATTTACAAGAGACCTGCTCATCGGCGTCATGTCGGCTTGGGGAGTGAGACGGACAGGCTCAATCTGGCAAATGACATATCAACATCTTCCTTGGCTTCGACTACCTGGTCAGTCATGCCACCATCATCCACATTACCATCATCGTCGTTTCTGACTACATCATCATCATGGTAGTCACCTATGGAAGTACCACCATCTAGGCTATGGTCGTGGCATGATTCGCTACAGTTGTCAGGATGCCTGTCGACATGGTCTATTGATTGTGTCTTTTCAGCATTTGCCCAGGTCGCTGGCTCATCAGTGTTCATCTCATGGTCGCCATTAGCAACGTCCCCTACCACGATGTGTGGCAGAATCTCCCCTTCTTCACGGCTATCGACATTGACATTTTCTCTGACTTCACCAATGGTGTCTTCCTGACCACATGATGGCAATGAATCCAAGCTACCCCATTGTTGAATGTAGAGTGCCTCAGCCGTCTTCAACTTCTTCCTCGACAAAGCTACATGCATCCCAAGAACGAGCTTGATCCTAGCCCTCCTTTGGCTGCTAAGAGCACTCGAACGGGGATCACCAATAGGCATAACGGAAGAATCATCCCCTTCAACATCTGCAATGGACTCAATTCGCTCAGTCATTGACGTGTCAGTCCCCTAAGGGTTATCTTCATCGACTTGACTCCCAGTCACCCATCGGCTGATTCACAGTAGCAAACGTATTATCAACCTCATCTTCCATAGTCGTCAGTAAATGTGTGGACCCTGTCTCCGTCAACCAATCTGTTAGAGATACTCTGAAAGTATGACAGCCTTTCATCACTTCATTCCCCTTGTTGTAATCGATCGGCATGCTCAAAGAGATCATGTGGCCAATGCCGGGAACAGAAGTTGCCTCAGAATGTTCCATCAAATAACCTCACCCATTTGCAGGGATCTTCTTCAGTATTGGAGGGGAGATATAGATTGAGGAATCAACATGTTTATTATCTCGAATCAAGGCGAACTGATGCACCCACCATCTCATCCAGTTGCCATAAGAATTAACCGTCAGTCAAGTCGAGACGGGTAAAATAAACTTTGTGCCAGTCCGCCTAATCACAAGCTGATCCCACATCCATTCCCATTAGATAGGGCCCGTGCCACACTCCATTTCCACTATTGTTACGTCCGGTAGGGTAGAAGGAACACCTTGGTCGTACTCGAACTACTTAGCAAATCTACTTGGGTAATAAGGTTCCCACCAAAATTCTATACCCTTGTGCAACGAAAACAACGCTGTACGAATTGAAACTAGAAACTCCCAATAAAAAAGATCAACAAGATTCTCGCCATCAACAACTTCTTAGTCTTCATGGGCACTAAAGATAGGGAAATGATAGACGCAGACCTCCAACCAACGGCCAAGCTTGGAAGCATTCCATCAAGGCGTCCAAACAGTCATCTCTAGCTCCCTAAAGTGATACAAAGCTGAGTGATCTAGTCAGAAATGTGAGTGAGGTCTAACCTCGTACATCCAAGCAAAGTACACGCCCAACCATCCATAGAAGAAATGCCACGGGCAATATGCAGCATCCAATCCAAACCCGACCCATATCTGATGACTGGCAGCATAACCAAACGCATGATAAAGACTGCACAGCACTGGCTGAGCTAGAGAAACCTGTCGACCTTCTACGATAATCCCCTCCATAACAAAGTAAGAAACCCTAACACCGTCAGCACTCTTCGAGCTAGGAAGAGCAATAACTAAGAGCCAGTAGGCTAAGAAACCCGCTAACTCACAGGTGGGAGTGAGTTCGTTTAGATTGGAAAAATCTCTCCTGAAAACACTCTTACATCGAAGACCGATCAACAAATGTAACCTTATAATGGTCATAGTCTATCTTGAAAGAAGAAAGAAAGATCTCATGAGAAGCACAACAATCGCAGAAACACACGATAAAGCAAAGAAAAGAGTAACATGCAAAGTCTTACCCCATCCTCTGGCTGAAATAGACCAGCTAATCTTCATAGTGTATTTTTGTTATATTTCTGAATTGTGGTAACTCAGCAAATAACGCCAAACACGCTTCCATATGATAAGCCTGTCGGGGTTCCCCATGCCGAAAAGAAGATAGTTCCTCATCTGAAGGAATGTATTCGTGATAGTACTCGTTGACGATAAAAAGATCGATTATCATACACAGATCCCACAGTGTTATGCTCATCTCACCATGGGGAAGATGGAATGAATTGGTGACGAGAGACCAGTAATTCAAGAAACCCGTGAAATCTCCGGGTCATGGTAGAAATGGGTCGCAATTGCTTCGATAGCGTGATAAAGGCCGACGTCTCTTAGAACTGCCTCATGACGAAACAGAATCTCCTTCGCCCAAGACTCATAGCCAAGTCGTTAGCTTAAGAAACCACATGTGCGAAAACTGCTCATTGCCCACATCTAATCATGGGTCATATCTCTGAACCGTTGCCGAGCCATCTCAAAATAATGGGATAAGGAGCATGTGGGTCGCTAATAGGCAACAAGAAGATCATCTCTTTCGAGCCATCCACTTGCTGCTCTTTTCCATTCTTCGTCAAGGAAACAATCATCAACCATTCGAGAACCATTATCCACCTACCGACTCCAAAGAACCAACGCAGACCATGAACATCGAAAGGCTCGATACTCAGGACGGGCTTATGTCTCTGTAGAGCATGCATGTGCTCGATAATCTCATCCTTATGACGATTCCTATAAGAATGCCACGCACGGGCTCAATCTTGCAGCTATCCCAGCCATTTTTCCTCCGGTCATACTTCGAGTCGGCCAGTTGCCTGATCTCTTCAGCTTTGTTGGGTCTACTCTCTTCCCTTGCCACCCAGTTCCTCTTCTTTCATGTCCTCTTACCTTGGTTATCCTCCTCATTTTGAGGTGGAGGATTGGAAGGACTCGCCTCCATACCGCTTTTGGCACCGGCAAACTGACTATACCAATCTCCTATTCCGATTCTGTACCTCACTGCGGGGGTGGAGTGCTATAATCCGAAGAATGCACACCCAAGTGCAGGTAGCGAAGTAGTAAAATACTCGGTAAGACCGAGGTCGATCCACAGGATTGAGGTTAAAAACACTTAGAGGAATTAGTTTAGGTGAGAGAGATGAAATCTGAATTATACACGAGAGTGGAGCAAGTTGTCTGTGGTGAAAGACAAAAATAGAAAAGAGGCTAAGGCATTAGGGATCCACCTTTGATTCATCCATAAGGTTTGATTCATTGGTCCAACTATAACTTAACTGGAATCGAATAAAGATTCATTCCAATCGGAAGATGAAACAATTAAACTACTTGCATATTTCATAAAAGGTGGTGATCTGAACCGATTGAATTGACCATGAAGCACTCGTTAGTTGATCGTAGGGAATTTCAAGCATCCACTGTGCCCGGAGTCAACAATGGATCAAGGAATTATACAGATCAACTACCTTGCCAAAAAGTTAATCGATAAGATCACAAATCATACGATCAAATGCATACTTACAAGATAGGAGGCTTTGATTGACCGATTCAACTGTTAAGATCTCGTTTATCGATCGCAAGGAATCCAAAGCATCCAATGTGCCCAAAGTTTACAATGGATCAAGGGATTTTACAGATCGATGACTTTACCTGCACTAGCTCGATGACCGTAGAGAATCCAAAGCATCCAACGTGCCCGGAGTCGATGATGGATCAAGGGACTTTCTCGATCATGAACTAATTAATTGGTGTGCAAGGGATCCCAAGCATCCAACGTGCTCGGAGTCGACGATGGATCAAGGGGCTTACACAACAATAACATCCACTGAGGTGGATAACCAAACCAATCAACCAAAGATAACTCCAACATTCATACACCATTGTTGAACCGAAAAAATCAAAGCTTGTAAATTTCTTCAAAGGCTTCACCCCTAGCCTTAGCTAGAGGTTTAGACAACCATGCTACAATGGAAGACTAAAACTTCTACAAAGAGAAAAGCTACTCTACACTACAAAAGAAAGAAAGAAAGAAAACTAAAGAAGAAAGTTGTAGAGAATGGGATTTGAGGGATGATGGGATGATGGAAATGAGAGGGAGAGGAGCTCCTTTTATAGCCTCATGAGAAGCTCCAAGCCTAGGTGGCACTCTAAGCAAATCTTCTATAGGTTTGGGCTTGGAGTTAGGCTTGGATGATGAGGTGGCACTTCCAAGCTAATAGATTTTCTTTTTAGGTTTGGGTTAGGAGTTAGGCTTGGACTGCCCAAAGCAAAATTTTCTTTTTGGTTTGGAGCTCATGGATGGAAGAGGATGGAGAGAGCATTTTCTTGGCCCAAGGATGGAAAGTAACTAGGTGAGTTAACTAGGTCCACATGAGTTGGAGTTGACTGGGTCCACATGCTAGACATGGAGAATTTGAACAATCTGGACCGTCCATTGAAGGTGAGGTGCTTCCAGATGATGGACGGTGTTGTTGATCAGTTGGGACTACTGCGAGCTGTTGGGATGTTGGAACTCCTTCAACCATTGATTAATGCTTCTGATTATCCTGACCATTAATCCAGTGGTCCACCTGCTTGTTTTGATTCAGTTGGAGATGGACGGTGGAGATCGAGCTTGCTGATCATGGACGGTCAGGAGGACTGGACTGTTGGCCGTCTGAAGATGAAGGTGGATCTGCCTTCCTTGTGCCGCACGTGCTGAAGCAATGGAGATGGGGAGCTTGGGACGTTGTTTGCTTGACCTAGAATGGCACGTGTGGAAGACTGCTGATCTTGCTGATTACACACGTGTGGAGATGAAGCAGGGCTGGCGATGATGATCCAAGGGCAGCTGCTTAGACGGCTGGGATAAGAGCTCAGGTTGGAACATGAGCTGCTCTTCATTGGACGCTGGTGAGGTCCATCTTGTGGTTGTGATGGACGGATGGATTGGAAGACTGGATTTGGGCTGAATGGCTGTTGGACGGTCCAATGGCTGGACTGGTGTCCATTGATGGACGGCTGGAGATCAGGCTGCACGGACGTCCTCTGCTAGACGTTGATGAATGGCTTCCATCTGCTGCACGTGCAAGGCGTTGCCCACTTGATGGACCTGCTGGCGTTGGACGAAGGAGATGGACAGTCCACTGATGCTGGCCGTCCATTGCTGCACGTGTGAAGGTGCTGGAGATCCGGCTGTTTGTTGATGCAAAAAGGGCTGCTGATCTTACTGGATGCCAGAAACCATGGACGGTCAGCTGCTGCCTTGCTTGGACAGTGAAGATCACACCGTCAGTTGTGGGGTCCATCGTTTGGACGCTGGAGATTGACGGTCCACTAGATGGCTTTGGACGTTGGAATTATTGCATGTAATCTGCACATGTGCAAAGTGGTGTTGTCCGTCCATCTGTTGCTGCTCACATCCATGAGAGTGGATGTCCACCTCTCTTCGCACATGTGATGATTGATGAATGTGTAGTGGTAGGTGTGATGATGAACTCCACCAGCTTGACTGCGGATCATACGTCCGAGAGTGTGATGTCCACCCTTGATTGGTCGCACACATGAAAGGTGGGGTCCACCTTTTGCTTGATGCACGGTTAGTTCCATGCGTGGACGTCCTCACACACTTTCCAAGGTGTGTGTGATGTAGATGCTCAATCACACTGCCAAGCATGCTCGGCTTGGATCTTCGAACGAGTGGCCGTGATGTAGTCTTTGTGAGCTATCTTCACACCATTTCCAACTTACAAAACGGTCCAGGCTTCGATCTCTATGGCTTGCTTTGCTTTAAGATTACCAACACGCGGAATCTTGCTCTCTTTTAGGCCTTTAAATGCCCTGATTGGATCGGACCTTGTCTAACCTCTCCTGATCACCTGAACATTGAAAATTTGTCTAATGAGGGATAATTAACCGGGAAAACAATGATAATACTCTAAATATCTAGAGTTAATTATACAATATTAGGCACTTATCATGGAGGTGTTACTTTTTCTATGTAGATACGCAACAACACCTCCTGAGAGAGGTCCTTTATCCATTCCGCGAAGTCTTTCACCTCCGGTTCCACCGAAGGGAAGAAACGAGAATTACATCTTGTTGTAGGAGGATCTGCAGTGCCAGCGGCCGCTCTCTCCTTGCCTCGCTGCGCAGGCTATGAACCAGACACCGAAGGTTGCAACATTTCATCAGATGCTCTCGTCATCCTCACTTTAGCTCACTGCAAAACATAAAGTGCAAAACAATATCAAAAGAATACAAAATAAGCGCAACACGCAGCATAGCAGAAAGATACAGTAGAACAAGCAATATTACACCATTCGATCACAGCAATATATACGCACGAAACAAGCATAAACATGCAGTTGCAATCCATAATATACATAAGGAAAAAAAAGCACTCAAAGAGCATGCTAGTTGCACATCCAACAATCAATAGAACAAGTTCATGCATTCCAACGGAAGCCAATCAGGTGTACCCTACATCAGCTTGGATCATATTTTAAGAGACTACATGCGCAGCATTCCACGAGTCTAGGATGATGCAAGCCCTTTTGTGAGGGGCCTGGAGTTGGTCATCACCAAAATACCCCGCACATTCATCAAAGAATATTAACAGCCATGTACATAGTTTGTTACAAGGGAAAAGATGTGAAAAATATCACAAAATTCACTAAGTAGTGAAGTTGTATGCGCCTGAGGCAGGGGTCAGGCACATGTAACAAGTTGTATGCGCCCAACCTATATGCCAGGCGCATATAATATCTTACATGCACCCAACCTACATGCTAGGCGCATGTAACAAGTTGTATGCGCCCAACCTACATGCCAGGCGCATGTAACATCTCACATGTACCTGAACCCAAGTTGCATGCGCCTACTGTTCGCTTCCCCAAGTGTAGGGTTGCGATGTAGTAATAATCTCGGTAAGACCGAGGTCGATCCACAGGGAAGGAAGTAAACAATTCCAACTATCCTAATAACTAGAATCAAAGAGGTTTGTGAAATTGGTTTTGAACATAAAATAGAAAATCTGATAATGGAAAGATAACTAGAGCATCAAGGATCCACTTATAGCTCTCCTTAGATGCATAATTCTCTATGGTTTCTCATTTTCTCAACTAGAATCGAAATTAAGTTCTATCTAGTCAGATGATAAATCAGTTAAACTAACAATCTGCCAAATGTAAGATCAATGTACATGATTCACTCAATGCAAGCTAAGACGCGCATACTCAATTGCATAGGTCAGTCCCAATTCCAATAGACTAAGTTCACAATCATAACCATCATTAAGTCCTATCACAAGACAAAGCTAGATCATGATTTGAACTTGATTCAAATCATATACACATTCCCACATAGTACAGAATTTCCAGAAAAGTAGAACTTTGGTAGGAAGTTCCCACATGAAGATCATAGTACTAGAGCGTACTCCAATTCCTCGGATCATGCAGGTCTAGACTAACAACAATAATTAAGAACTCAAGTACTTCTTCCAAACATCCATGAGTCATCATAAGACTAAGAAAAACTACTTAGAACTTGAATTAAACTTCAAACTATTGTTCTTAAACATGAAATCCAACTTGAAACCAATAGAACGAATTAAACAATCTAAGAAAACTATAAGGTTCACCTCTTAGCTCTAGCTAAAAGATTAGCTAATGAAAAGCATATTAAAAATAAAACTAGAACTAAGAAAAGGAAGAAAAACTAGCTGGAGGAGGCTAGGAAGCCTCCTATGACTTGAACTCCTTGCTCCCCACGTCCTTGCTTGTCCTGGAATAGAAGAGAGCACCCCCTTTTATAGTGCAGCAAGAGTATCGCAACGTAACAGATTTTGTTTCGCTTCGTACGGCTTGACCAATGGTCGGATTGCCTTCAAAATTGATTTATAGCTTCCTTGTAATGAGATCTTCCTCATAGATGATTTATATTTCCAAGATTATCCTCTGAATGGTCCCACCAATCATATCACCGACTGCCTTTCAAAATCGCGCACTTCGGGTACCTTCAGAACCAGTCATCTTGCTTTCAACGCTCCGGAGTGTGCAGATGTCGGATTGATCCCAAATTTTGAACATTGGTAGAAAACTTCCTCCTCTACATGATAGATGGATTAGATTGTGGAAAACAATACCAGAATGTGGTCCAAAAATTAGAACACTTAGGGCTTTTATAAACTCTGCGCAGTTGGATCTTTCTGGACGGTCCATCTTTCTTCAACCGGTACGATCAAACCACACATCCTTTTGATCTGAAACTTTGTGGTTATTCATATATGGATGTGGTCTAGAATATGGTCTAAGTAGATTCTTCATATTATCAATGATGGGCCACTTGGACCGGCCCAGAGTGGAGTAGACGAAATCTGGAACTTTCTGGATAGTTCGTATTGTTTTGGCCACCACGATCAATCCGTACCTCCGATCGACACGAAACCACTTGGGTTAGTTCGGTGTCGAGCTCCTCTTCGACATGGACGTGTTGGATTTCCAAATATCATTAATATGGGCCTAGAAAACTGTTCTGAAAATCCAAAAATGGGAATAGTTTGTATCTGAAATCTGACTCCTGAAAGTGCATGGCCGACCTGTCATTCGGCCGGTCGGCCGACCGGTCGGACGACAGGTCGGCCTTAACAAAATCAGTCCAGAGAATTTTCTATTTCTGGAGGGTTTTGCCCGCCGGTCGGTGGTTATGGCCGGCCGGCTGGTCAGGCTGTAAATTGTGACTTTTTCACACTTTTCTTCCTCCATTGCATTGCATCTTTCCTCCATCTCATATCCTTTATTTCTTTGATCTTCAAGGCATACAAAGTAACTCTTTTAACCATGAATTGGTGAAGTCTTCCTCTCATTCCTACAATCACAAATCCATGCATTAGATTAGTCTTTAAATCATGATAACCATGCATAATGAGTGATGAATAGGGGTTAGAATATGCACAGTTAAGAGCTCAACACCTACCCCCTCAAAATAGGCTTGTATGCGCCTACCCCCTTGGGATTTTTAGTGCTCACCTCTCCACCAACTCGTCTTCTAACTCAGAAATGAGTTAAATGACTCGCTGAGTCACCCAAAAATACTTGAGCCTAGGGACCGGTGCATTGCATTGGCTACGTATGAACGCCTAGCGCAACACACCGGGGGGGGCATTTGTTGGGGCTCAAATTATCACCAGAGGTTTGGCAACAACTCAGGAACACAACACAGCAATCTGGATCAACAGAAAAGTCCAAAAACAGCAAAAAAATGCAACAGAACACCAAGGTAACCTTAATTTAGGCAGTTGCGCAATCACATCTGAGACTGACGCCTACCATTTCAAAGTGGATTTAAGCGTGCACTTCATGACCAAATGATCTGAAATGCCCGAAAACCCTTAACCAGCAAGTGAGAACAGTATCCGATTCATATCCTTGCATTGCGCACCCTGAAACACAGCGTTTCTCTCTGTTAGAGCAGTCCGGAAGGACCCGAGATCAAGCAATATCCACCAAATGACTATCAATTAGACCGTTGCCTGACCGCCCATGTATTTAGCATCATAAATAGAGCCTAAAAGTGCTCAAGTGACAGTTAAGTTCATCCCCGAAAAGGTAGCTGTCTATTGAGCGTAGGCACGTGGCCTGTAGTCCGGAGGCAGAATCTGCAGAATTATTCTAAGTTTGGGAACTATTTTTTCTTCACTCTCCTTGTACGTGCTTAAGGCAGACCTTTTACGCACTTAAGGCAGACATTGTACGCGCTTAAGGAGTACCTTGTACGTGCCTAGTCCCTCTGTAGGAGTAGCCCATGTTGCGGTGCGGTGCGTGGTGCGATATGCCCAGAGTGCTTCGGGCAATCATTTATCCCAATCCTTCCTATTTTCTGCCACCGTTTTCTTCAAAATTTTCTCGATGGTTTTTTTAAATGCTTCGGCGAGCCCATTCACAGGAGAATAATAGGGCGTCGAATAGCAATGCTTGATCTTGAATTTGGCGCACAGCTTATCGATCATAGCATTCCAGAAGGGCGTGCCGTTATCCGTGATGATTCGCGCAGGGATGCCATGTCTGTATAGGATGACGTTTCGAATGAAACCTTCCACTTGCTTAGCTTTCACATTCTTCAGGGCCACAGCTTCGGCCCATTTAGAGAAGTAGGCAGCGGCTGCCAGTATATACTGATGTTCTTGAGAGGATGAAGGGCCGATGGGACCTATCACAACCATACTCCAGACCGCGAAAGGCCATAACATTACCGACTGATGTAGCTCTTCCGGAGGAACATGTATGATGTCGGCATGAATCTAACACTAATGACATCTTCTCACATATTCCATCGCATCTTTCACCATGGTGGGCCAATAATAGCCCATGTGTTGTACTTGATGATATAGGTTCCGGCCGCCTTGGTGGGCACCACATTCTCCTCTGTGCGCCTCTCTCAGTGTGTCGTGCACTTCTTCCCGAGCCAGGTATCTTGATAATGTTCCGTCGTTCGAGCATCGATATAATACTTCCTCTAGAAGGATGAATGAGCCAGCGCGCCTTCTGAATTGGGTACGCATTTGTGGATCTTCAGGCAAGAACTCTTATTTCAGGTAATCGGAGAATGATCTTCGCCAATCTTCTTCTTCTGTGATCTCGAAGCAACAAACTGGGCTTGCGTTCGTGATAATTTTAGCTACCATGAGGGATGGAAATATTCTTCTGTCTTCTATGGTGACTTGAAGTGGGCTACCCCCTGGGTGCGTGAGAGCTACGACCAAGTTGGCTAATACATCTAGTTGGGAATTTTTTGCTCTTGGGACATGCAACACTGTACTGTCTCGAAAATTATTGAATAGGGCTCAGGCCTGATGGTAAAGAGGTGACGGCTCTGGTTTGCACACTTCAAACTATGTCGTAAGTTGTCCCACAACTAGCTGAGAATTGCCGTAGACTTATAACGACTTGATCTTCTTCTCTCTTTCAAAGTCTTCTCTTGTTCTCCAACCTCTTCTTACTGCTTACGAGCGTCCATGGCTCTTCTGGCTCTGGGAACGGGCTCGTTGTTAGAACTTGAACTGGCATGGGAATGGCGGACACTACTATCGCGGCATTCTAGCTCGTTTCTTTTGTCTTCATGGTGATGAGGCCATTGTTGATCATCCGCTGAATTCTACCTTTTAAGACAAAGCAGTCTTCAGTCTTGTGGCTGAGCACGTGATGATATTTACAGTAGTTGGGATGGTTGACCATTTTTGCTTCTTTTATATGCTTGGATTCTGGCAATTTTATCAACCTCTCTTCTACCAGCTGTTCCATGATCAGAACTAGATCTTCCAGGTCGAAGGTATAGGGTCCGTTCGCTCGATTGCGTTCCTCTATCGTCGTATATCGAGGCCTCTGAAAACCCTTGCCCTTGTCTTGTGTCGTGCTTATCGGCCTGGCCTCGACTTTGTGTTTGGTGTTCGGACACTTCCTGTCATTCGAACCCTTTCCCTTGTCAACGTAGTTAGACGCTATCATCCTTTCGGCTTCTCTTTTGGGTTTTTCTGCCTTGAACTATGGTCTGAACGCGACTCCTTCCACTAGGTGGGCCTTCGTAGCCAGGTCTCGGAACGTCGAGAAGTTGTGCCCAGATAAGCCAAATGAAATCATCACGTTCATGGCCGACATGCCTTAACTTACTTAGATTCGCTAGGTAGTTCTCGGCATTGCGCTGCTATAGTTCCCCATCTATCGATGAACTTCTTGACTGATTCCCCTTGCCTCTAACGGACCAAGGCTAAGTCTGTCAGCGAAACTTCTCATTTGGTAGAGAAGAATTTAGAGATGAACAGGTCTTGCATTTGATCCCAGGACTTGACTAACCCCACGGGCAGTGACATGTACCACTGGAATGCTTTACTCGTGAATGTCGAGTGAAATAATTTGAGATAATACTGGGGGATTGTCAACAAGTTGCCAATCATTATCATGAACTGAGCCATGTGTTCTTCCGACGATCCTCTGCCATCGAATCGGGGGAAATCTAGATGTTTGAAGTTGTTGGGAAATGGAACGTCATTAACCTCAGGTAAATACGACACCCGATACATGTATTTTCCTCTCTTCTCCTTTTCTCTCTCCTGACGCATCAGGTTCGCGACTGTCTGTGACAACTATTCCCTCATGGCATGAGATGGTAGTGGTGGTGCAGCGCTCGAAAGCGACGTTTCTCGGGCAAACCTGTGGTTCAACGGCAGTTGGCTCTTCCACTGCCCCCTAGGATTCCTCCACAGACTGTCGAATAGGGATAGCCGAGCTCCTATTTGCCCCCTGGGCGACTAGAGCCAATAATGCTTCTTTCATCTCTCTCATTTCCCTAGCCATGTCCTCTTGGACCTGAATTATCTCATCTATCTATTCTTGGATTGAAGGCACCTCTGCATATCGTTCGCTCGCCTCTCCTTCGATGACCTGACCATCTTTGCTTGTACTCGCTGCGGCCTTGTCTAGATCACGGCAGCTTTAACAGGGATTGTCTTCATTGATACTTTGGTTGGTTCCCGGATAATGGATCTCTTCAATATCCTGGCTGGTTGCGCTGTCTTCGACAAGGTTGGGAAATCAGTAGTGGCGAAGGAGAATTTTGGCCTGGATGACATGATGGCCTTGCTTACATCGTGGGCCTTATTCATGTAAACTGGCTTCCACTGCTTCTTAGTGCTGATCTGTGCCTTAACTGCCTTCATCTCAACAGTAGTTGTCTTCTTATCCTCGGTCTTCTTCAACGACCGACGCTTCTGGACGAGTTGCTATCTTACCTTGAGGGTTGCTACTCTCAATGTCGCAAGATGAGGGAAGTAGAATCCTCCAGAAGTCAAGAAGATCATTGTGGTTGCCATTCGTGCAGTTTTTTCGGTTGATTTCTTTTGCTAAAGTCCTCTTTTCTCTCTTTGCACAATCATACATGCATTAGAGCATTCTGCGGCTTCAGAAAGGAGAAAAGGTGCGACCTTACCCATCGCAATATGGCTCAATGATGAACAAAATGTGCAAGCATGAATCATATGCATGCCACGAGAAGTTTTAGAAATTCTTTTTAGAAAACTTTTTGTAATTTTGAAATTCTTTTGCCTTAAAGATGAAGGGAAGAATGTTCCTATTGAGAGTTGCCAGTTTGACGCCCGTGAAGGTGCCGAACATTTCTCCTTGCAGTAATCTTTCTCACGTATACATCAGTGTCTGCAAATGATTTATCTTAGAACATCCCTTTACTCAGAAATAACCAGGGATTCTGGTATTGTTCAATCTCCAGTAGAGTCGCTAGTTTCTTAAAACTAGAAAAATGCTCGTTAGCAATTTTTCCTGTGTTTCGTTGTTCTGGGGAATTTTGAGTACAGAGACATTCATAGACAATCATAAGCAATCACAAAGTACACAAGAGAGAAGATATCGTAAGATGAATTTTATTCCAAAGATTCTAAGATCTTTTACATTTTAGGCTGTGATACTTGTCACGAGCCTTTAATTACATCATGGTTGATCACCCTTGATTAAAAGGTAAAAGACTAACCCGCTGGGGATTATGGTCTTGACTTCACAGTCGTATAGACTTATTTATTTTCTTGTTATGGACTAAGCCACGGTTTTAGACAAGTTGGATGTCTATGCCCCATTTTCTTTCGGATTGTCCGGGTTGAAGGACTATCAGGATTTTATCGAGTGGTGCAACTCTGGGTCATTGACCTCTGGAATACACGAGCATCGAATGTTGTTCGGCATGATGCAAGGCCCGCGCCCGTATTTTTATTATGGGTGACCTTAGGAAAGCATTCCGCAATTTCCTGAGCGAGGATTTAATCGAGTGGTGCAACTCTGGACCATTGGCCGCTGGATTACACGAACATCAAAATGTTGGTCGGCATGACCTAAGGCCCCGCACCCACATTTTTATAACAGGCAACCTTAGGAAAGCACTCCGCGACTGCCTCATCAGCTCAACCGATGGACCCGTTGTCGATGGGTAGGGCATCGACTGTCTTTTTCATAGTGGCAATCCATAGCAGGATATTTAGAGTGTTCATTTGAACTCTTTTGTTTGTGGTTTACCGTGGTAACCATAGTCCCCTAGATTTAGCCTCGGACCTTTATCCGGGATGAATAACTTTATATAATAAAGTAAATGTATTTCATCTTGGAGTCCGGCGACTCGTCTTCGAGGACATTCTTCCTTTGAAATATCTTCTGATGATCGATTTGAGATTGAATAGGCTGTATCAAGCCAAGATTCTTCGAGGATTCGATTTCAATGGTGGATTGGCTATTTATAATGCCTGTAAGTAGCTAAGTATCGGGTCTGATAGGTGCCCGTTTATGCCAATTTCTAATAAAGGATAGGGATCGGTACCCTATGAATGTTTAACTCAGCTGTTTTATAGCAGGAGTGCATTAGCTTTGCCTTAGCATTTTTGAGATCACAGTTGATTTCCCTTGGCATTAGTCGATTTTCGAACTAGCAGGGCACTTCTCAGGGCTAAAAATAACTAAGTAGTGGACCTATTTGTGGTTTGATCGGGGTATCTAGTAAATACTCGCGATGACCGCCTTTGAACAGGGATGGATCATGTCCACGAGGATCGCAATGATGCTGGATCCACTCTGACGTCAGTGCGATCGCATTTCGTTTTGCTTGATGTAAGTCAATTTTCGAGCCGACAGGGCACTTCCCTAAGACTGAAAATGACTAAGTATTGGGCCTGTTGACTGTTTAATTAGGGTATTCGAGGGTCCTGAGATTAGACAACCTCGTTGCGGTGCATGATTATAGTGTATCATGTAATGGAGAAGAGAAGTCTCTCTCTCGGGGTTGGTCAAATTCCGCCCAGTTCTTCTTAATCTCAGCCATTTTTTACTCTTTCAGAGGGATTTTCAGAGTTGTAAAACTGACTAAGTATTGGTCATTCTGGATTAAATCATTGATGTGGGTCATTTATCATCGACTGTTGGTGTGAATCTAATTCGGTGGATAGATAGAGATTGTCGGTGTGTGTCTAGGAACACTGGCGTGATGAAGAGGTGGGCCAGATCGAAAGCGGGCCACACCACAGAAGATCTCAGGTCCTCATGATCGTCCAGGCGCATTTCAGAGAGGGTATGGGCACATGTTGCATGGAGGTGGGCGCATGTGCCCCCCTCCTAGGCGTATGTCCTGAATCATGAAAAGGAGAGAAAAAGCATTTTGCTCTCGGGCACATGTGTCATTGCACATGTGCCTGAGGCAAGGTGGTGAGCGCATGTTGCCTCACTACTTATTAAATTTTTGAGTTTTCAGGGGGCAAAGGGAGTGTGTGCATGTGCCCTCCGCATGTGGTCTCTACATGTGGCCTCCGCATGTAGGCTCCGACTGTTCTGGACTTAGAGAGTTTTCTGGATTTTTAGGCTCCGACTGTTGCCTCCGACTGTTCCAGACTTAGAGAGTTTTTCTAGATTTCAAGCTCCGACTACATCCTTTTTTGGTGGGAGAAATCCCTTTCCGGCAAGGGAAGACAGAGCGAGCGCATGTTACCTCTTGCGTCGCTCTGATGCTGTCTGAAGATGATCTCTCCTTTCTGTCATTAGGGGCTTACTATGTATAGTATTCTAAATGGGTACGGGTCCGGACCAACGGATACTTCAAGCACATATGTTTCCAGGAGGATTTTCTAGCGCATGTTACCCTCCCGACTGTAGCTTGTGCATGTGTCCCTACTCCCGGCACATGTCTCCAATTTAGAGTTTTCTAGTCATTTTTCGAGAAGAAAAGGCCTCCTTTGCATGTTGGCTCCGCATGTTGGCTCCGCATGTTCCCAAACTTAGATTATTTCACAAACTTCAGGCTCCAAATGTCTAGAGGATAGGTACCTTTCCAGAGGCCAAAGTCACTGACGCCAGGGCATTTTAAGCCTCTCATCGGGCTATTAAATGAATAAGATGGGATACAGATGATCAACTACTATGAATTTTGGTAGTTCCTTCCCAATTTGGAGCCTCTGGGTCGGCTCTTCATATAAGAATTCGCTCCGAAAAGCCCGCGTACAAAAATATGCATCGCAAGACATTCAAACTTGCTAGTTAAGGGTTTTTTGGCATTTCGGATCATTTGGTGGCAATACGCATGTCCAATTTCGCTCCAAAATGACATTCATGGGCTTTCAGATTCTTATAGTCGGATCAAATAGGGGCGAAATGCATTTCAGGGCGCGCGGGTAAAGATATGCATTGCAAGACGTTTAAACTTGGTATTTAAGGGTTTCTAAATATTTTGGATCATTTGGCGGTAATACGCATATCCGGTTCCTTTCTGAAATAGTGTTCGTAGGATTTTTGACTCATTTAGTCGGATCTTAACAGGATAAAATAAATTTAGAAGCACGTAGGTAATAATACGCGCCGCACGATGTTCAAACTTGTAGGTTAAGGTTTTTTAAGCATTCCGGACCATTTGGCGGCAATACGCATATCCAAGTCTACTCTAAAATAATATTTGTAGATTTTGGTCATGACTGCACAGGTTAGGGTTATGCTAGTGTCCGACTGCATTTTTTGGGTGTTTCTCGATGTTGGAGTAGATCTAAATTGTTGTAGATAAGCTATCGCATGTTGTTTCATCATGAGTGTGAATTTAAGCCCCAACAGTGGGCAAGGAATATCCACGTTGTGTGCTTAGCCATCCTAGCCTTCCAATAGGTGTAGTTCGACCCGTCAAAGAATGGTTGACGGTTGGTGGTCCTCCGATCTTGGTTAGACATAATGCTAATGCTCCGGTACTGTTGAACCTCAAATTTATACATTACATTGGCCATTACATAACATGGTTTGCATGATTTCCATGATTTAAAGGCCCATCTAACACATGTTTTTATGATTGTAGGGATGAGAGCGGACTTCATCCAATTGGAGCTTAACAAGGGTTATTTGACGACATTGGAGGAAGTCCTAAGATGGACCAAAGAAAGAAGAAGAAAGAGGGAGAAAAGAGAATGAAGAAAAGAAGAAAAAGTTGAAGAAAAACAAGGCAGACTGGTCGTCCGACCGGTCAGCCACATCAAAGGGGCAAAAAGGAAGAAGGCCGACCGGTCTTGACCGGTCGGCCACGGAAGCTTATCACATTGATGAAGGGCCGACCGGTCATGACCGGTCGGCCATGCTCTCTGGACAAGGTGAAAACAAAGCCCGACCGGTCATGACCGGTCGGGTATGCACACTGGATGAATGGGCAGGTCTGTCCGACCGGTCTTGACTGGTCGGCAGCACTCCCTGGACTGTTTGAAAAGCCAGGCCGACCGGTCACGACCGGTCGGCCCTGCGTAGGAAGAGTCCTTTCTAAATCTGGACTCCGAAAAACGCTGCGCAATGCGTAATCTTTCGCAGAATCCGACGCAAGGGAGGTTTATTGCTATAAAAGGACACCTAGGGGCTCTTCCTAGGATATCAAAGAAGCTAAGGAACGAGGTTCTAAGGAGGGAAAGCGATCGTGGAGTGTCTGCAACTCTCCTATTCGGGTTTTTTTGTTTTTATGCTTTTATTTAGAGATTTTAGTTGTAGCATGACAATGCTCGGCTAGAACCTCTCAGCTAAGGCTGAGAGGTGAAGCTTGTGGCTAATTCTATGTTGGATTCAGTTTAATTCAAGTATTTTTCAATTCAAGTTTGGATTTTTCTTATGTTTCAGTTCCAAAAGTGGTAGTTTGAGATGTTTTATGAGAGTTCATGTACTCAGGACATGAATTCCTTACAATTCTCTGAGATTATCATAGGTTGCTTGTTTAGATTCAAATTATAGTAATCCTTGAGCAAGCCATAGTCCATAGGCATGGCTGTTACTCCGCAGGCTATGGATTTGAATTCTACATTGATTGAATGGACTAAAACTTGGAAGTTTAACTTGATTTGGATTGAATGTGTGTGAATGTTTTATTTTCCAACTAGATGAGAGATAGGACTTCAAATCTAGCTGTGTTCTCTACTTGAATTGACTGAATTGACATAGGATTGCTACAAGTGGATCCTCGAAAGCCTTAGTACTTTATATCTCTGATTTTTCATTAAGTTGTTGTTTTTAATTAAATACCCAATTGAATCTGAATTCCTTCCATAAACTGAGTTGCTGGAGTAGTTTGGAAGCTTGTTCCTATTTCCCTGTGGATCGACCTCGGTCTTACCGAGTTTTATTATTACATCGCAGCCTTACACTTGAGGCGAGCGAACAAGTTTTTGGCGCCGCTGCCGGGGAATTAGATAACGGTTTTCAAATAGTTCAGTGGCTGTAGAAGTAGATAGGTTTTTCTGATTTTCTTAGAAGTAACAAAGTTTTCTGTTTTGTAGGAATTCTTCTCTAAGTTCAAGCGCATCAGGTGATACCTTTCTAACTTAGTTTCTTTTAGATTAGTTTCAGATTTTGGTTTTCTAGGTTAGGATTAGCTTTGATTTTTGGTTGAGTGGTTTATGTCCCATTGGGAACGTAATCACTCAAATCGTCTCCAATCTGAAGGTGGTTTAGTTGGACCATTGTCAGTCCATAGACGAGTCCGGAATTATCAAGAGCATTGTGAAAGTTTGGGGAGTATGGATCAAACACCTGTAAGGAATCCTCCCCCCCTACTCCAACGACAAACGCAAATCAGGAAGGAGTAGGAGAGAATGAGGTACATAATTTCCTCCAATGAGATCACTACGGGATTACCTACAACCTGCCCGTGCAATTACACCGTCTTGCACAGTTTTACCAGTAAACGGTGGAAGCTTCGACATAAAACCGGGCGTAATTCAACTTTTACCTAAATTCCATGGGCTAGACTCTGACCGCCCATACTTACACTTGCAAGAATTTGAAGAAGTGTTGGCAACCTTGCATTATCCCAATGTTTCTGAGGATACAATCAGACTTAAACTTTTTCCCTTCACTTTGAAAGAAAGAGCCAAAGATTGGCTTCACTCTCTTAGACCACATTCGATTGGGTCATGGGTTGAGATGAACCGGGAATTCCTGAAAAAGTTCTTCCCGGCTCATAAAACGAACACCCTTCGAAGAGCCATAATGAATTTTTCGGCTAAAGAGGGTGAATCTTTTTTCCAATGTTGGGAGAGATTTAAGGATCTCCTACTTGCTTGCCCACATCATGGCTATGAGAGTTGGCGAGTTATAAATTTTTTCAATGATGGATTAAGTTCCAATATGCGCCAATTTGTGGAAATGATGTGCAATGGCGAGTTTACGAGTAAAAATCCAGATGAGGCTTGGAGTTACTTGGACATGTTGGCTGAAAACGCCCAATCTTGGGATACCTTGGATAAACCCAAAAACTCCAAGCCCACTCAAGAGAAAGGAGGGATCTATGTCCTTAAAGAGGAAGACGACGTGAATGCAAGGATAGCCAAGCCAACCTCACAAGGAAGGTTGAGGCCATGGAACTTAGCAAAAGTGGAGTTCCCAAGTCCAAGGAAGCTGTTGAAACCACATGTGGGATTTGCCTCACCGACTTACATGCTACGCAAGATTGTCCCACAATTCCTGCGTTTCAGGAAGTGCTACATGAGACAGCCAATGCCACATATGGTTATCAACGGCCCTTCAATGGACCGGTAGGTAATACGTACAATGAGAGTTGGAAGAACCACCCGAATTTCAGTTGGAAGAATGCTCCTACAGGCAATCCTACCAACTCCCAAAGAGGGCCACCCATGCAAAATATGGCCCCACCTCAATTATCATTGGAGGATACCTTGAAAGCGTTTATGCAAGGGCAAGCGCAAATAAATGAATCGAATCAGCAAATGTTCCAAGAGCTTAAAGTCTCGGTTGATGAGATTAAGGGACGCTTGAATGCTAGGTACTACAAGAAAACGGTGTTTTACCGACGAAAGTATTACCGACGAAATTATTTTCGTCGGTTAAAAAGCCATTTTCCCGACGAATAAGTCATCGTCGGTTAAAATACATTCCAATACCACACTTTTACCCGACGACAATCATGATTTAGTCGGTTTAAAAAGTTTATTACCGATGAAACTAACCCTAGTCGATAATAAAATAATTTCGCTTTACCGACCCGACTATTTTTGTCAGTTAAAAGTATTTTTTCGGCGACGAATTATTGTCTGTCGTGTAATACTGTGTGGTATCTGCGTTAAGTTAAGGAAGAGGACTTTTACCGACGAAAGTTTTCGTCGGCAAAAGTCATTTTTCCCGACGATTATTGCCTGTCGGTAATAATATTTGATGTCCCGACCAAGTGAAAAGGAGGGACTTTTACGACGAAAACTATGCTTTTTACCGACGAAATTTTCGTCGGTAATAAAAGTCTTTTATTTCACTTACCCGATCGGGCCTCCCTCATTTCTCTCCATCTCTCTCACTCTCGCTCTGTTCTCTCTCCTCTCTCTCTCTCACGCGCGCGCTGCCGACCCACCCATCTCGGCTCTCCCTCATCTCCGACCGCCGGCCGTCAACGTCACCGGCGGCCCACCACCTCAGCCGACCACCCCCCCCCCCCCCCCCCAGCCGACCAGTGTCGTCGGTCGCCACTCGCCTCCACCGACCTCCGTACGCCGCCGCCTCCTCCGGTAACCCTCTCCCCCTTTCTTCTTGCTCCATTTCCCCTCTCTCCCTCTCTCCTCATTGTTGATTGTGGGGCCCACTCCCAAAATCCAATGCATGTGGGTCCCACCATCGCTGTCCAATGCATGTTGGTGGGTCCCACCGTCGCTTTCTATCGTCCATTGCATGTGGGTCCCACCGTCGCTTTCCATAGTCCATTGCATGTGGGGTCCACCTTACCTGTCTACAATTTGGTGGGGCCCACTGATTTATTAAATCCCTAATTAGGGATTTCGAAATTAAAATCCCCTAATTAGGGATTTCAATATTAAAATCCCTAATTAGGGATTTAAAAATTTAAAATCCAAAATTTTGTTTTACAAATTAAAAAAAAATGAAATACGTAATTGTGGGGCCCACCGTTGCTGTCCACTAGCTGTGGGGCCCATGTCGCTGTCCACTGGCTGTGGGGCCCACGGTCGCTGTCCACTGGCTGTGGGGCCCACGTCGTTGTCCATTGCCTGTGGGGCCCACCGTCGCTGTCCACTGGCTGTGGGGCCCATGTCGCTGTCCACTGCCTGTGGGGCCCACGTCGCTGTCCACTGCCTATGGGGCCCACCGTCGCTGTCCACTGGCTGTGGGGCCCACGTCACTGTCCACTGGCTGTGGGGCCCCCGAAGATGGGAACCGCTGGTGCCCAAAAATGAAGCATATCAAAATCTAAAGTGGACCACAGCACAAGTGTGAACTGAATGTCTATCATTGAAAAATTCTTAGAGGACACAGAAGTTTTGGATCAAGCTGATATTTGTGTTTTCCCTTCATCCATATCCATGTGATCTTATGAACAGGTTGGATGACAAATAATGATCACTGTAGGTCCTGGGAATGGTGGAAATCATTATTCCCACGGTTTCCCATGGCATGGTCCACTTGAGATTTGGATATGCTTAAATTTTGGGCTCAACCACTAAAATGAGCTGAAAAAACATAAGGACGGAATAGATAAATCACATACATTCTAGGTGGGCCCAACTGAATTTACTCTACATGATAAGAGCGTGCAGAGTAACTCTGCACGCAATCCGATTCCCATGGTGGGCCCCATACATACTTATTTGTTGAGAAAGTAGCAGTCATTAGGTATTTGATTAGAGTTGATTCATGGTGTTCATGATTCTGTCATTTTATGTGCTTGTGTATCTGGAATTGATGGAGCAAACCCGGAATGTGCGTCGGAGCTACCCGTGGTTGATTTATGTGGATGTATGTTGTGGATGTATTTGGCTTATTATTAATAGTTATTTTTTGTCCACAAATGGTAGTATAATAGAATCAGTTAGCCCATTTGGAGATTTCTATATTGCCGAGCATAGATAAAGTGTGTTTTGGAGGTATAGAAATCTGCCAAATTGTCCTGTTGGGCAGTCCAAGGTTGGATAGATTGGAATGTTATCGTTGTTTGTCATTTTCATGCTCTGTCATTAGTTTCGTGCGGTAACTCTCCTATTCTCTCTGGATATGTTTCTTATGTTTAATTCCATTGTCAATTTAATCCACACAATGTGTGGATAGTTGACGTGGAAATTAAATGTAAGATAAATATATCTGGAGAGATAGGGGGAGATGCTGTCGAAATTTAGGCTTGGGCATTTAAATGGAAATAATGATAGCATTTCAATCTATCCATCCTTGGATGGGCGACTGATTTTATTATATTATCATTTAGTGGCAAATTAGATGACGAACATGATACTTGTGATTAAGAGTAGTTGATTGATGTTGATGTTGAGCGGGGGTCCTTGGAAGATGGGAACCGCGGTTTAGACCATGATGATGAAGCTGTCCTGTTCCTACGGACAGTAATATGGGTGGCCTGGCCATTTGGACAGGCCCGTGTTTATGTATTAGCTCGAAATTAATGGAGCAGACCCGGATGTGCGTCGGAGCTATCCGGTTGTTGAGCGGGGGTCCCTGGAAGGTGGGAACCGCGGTTTAGACCATGATGATGAAGCTGTCCATTTCCTATGGACAACAATATGGGTGGCCTGGCCATTTGGACAGGCCCGTGTTTATGTATTAGCTCGAAATTAATGGAGCAGACCCGGATGTGCGTCGGAGCTATCCGGGTGTTGAGCGGGGGTCCCTGGAAGGTGGGAACCGCTGTTATGACCATGATGATGAAGCTGTCCATTTCCTATGGACAGCAATATGGGTGGCCTGGCCATTTGGACAGGCCCGTGTTTATGTATTAGCTCGAAATTAATGGAGCAGACCCGGATGTGCGTCGGAGCTATCCGGGTGTTGAGCGGGGGTCCCTGGAAGGTGGGACCTTTCCGGCCCAACCTCAGCCCAATCCAAAGCAAGTACATGAAGTAAGCATCCCTAATTCTTCCAACCAAAACATGGAGCAAGCTAAATCCATTACCACCCTTAGAAGTGGTAAACAAATTGACAAAACTATTCCGGTGAAGGCCGATGAGCCTAATGATCCGGTAAATTCTGAGGATGAAGATGGATCTAACTTAGCCCCACAACAATCGGAACGTATTTACAAGCCCGTAGCACCATTCCCTTCGAGATTGGTTGCCCCAAAATCTCTCCCAAATTCTCAAGATATTCTAGAGATTTTCAGACAAGTCAAGATCAATATCCCTTTGCTTGATGCCATCAAACAAATTCCCTCTTATGCTAAGTTTCTAAAAGACCTATGCACAACAAAACGCAAATATAATGTGCAGTAAAAGGCCTTCTTAACAGAGCAAGTGAGTGCCATCCTCACTCAAAAGACCCCCCCAAAATTCAAAGATCCCAGTAGTCCCACCGTCTCATGTATCATTGGAGACTACCGGATTGAACGTGCCTTGTTAGACTTGGGGGTGAGTGTGAACTTGATCCCATACTCGGTATATGAGCAATTGGGTCTTGGTGAATTAAAACCCACCAAAACCACGTTGCAACTCGTTGATAGATCTATCCGTGTACCGAGGGGGATAGTTGAGGATGTTCTAGTCCAAGTTGACAAATTCTACTACCCAGTAGATTTTATAGTCTTGGACACACAACCGGTTGTGGATGCTAGCACCCAAATACCGGTAATACTAGGCCGCCCATTCCTTACCACATCAAACGCAATCATCAATTGCCGGAATGGGGTGATGCAACTATCTTTTGGAAACATGACACTAGAGGTGAATGTGTTTCACTTGGGCAAAAGACATAGGGATGTAGATGATGATGAGTTCTTCGAAGTAAACATGCTTGAAACTTTTGAAGAAGAAGAACTCCTCCAACTTGAACCACTAGAAAGCTTGGAGACATGCTTAGTACATTTCATGGATTCTGAAGACCCCATCATTAGTGAGATTGTGCAGGCATTAAATATAGAAAGACCGGTAGCTGATATTAGCCGGTGGAGGCCCCATTTTGAGAAATTACCACCAACCACATCAAGGCCTCTACCGTCTAACATCAAACCACCAAAGCTTGACCTCAAACCATTGCCATCCGAGCTTAAATATGTATATTTGGGTCAAGAGAAAACATTCCCAGTTGTCATTGCCTCCCACCTAGAAAAAGACCAAGAGCTCAAGTTGATTGAGTTACTCAAAGAACATAGGGAAGCCATAGGTTGGACAATAGCGGATCTCAAAGGGATAGATCCTTCGGTTTGCACGCACCGAATACACCTTGAAGAAAATGCAAAAACGACTAGACAACCTCAAAGACGGCTAAATCCAAACATGATGGAGGTTGTCAAAGCCGAGGTGTTGAAGCTATTGGATGTGGGTATTATCTACCCCATCTCAGATAGCCAATGGGTGAGTCCTACCCAAGTTGTCCCCAAGAAATCCGGTATTACCATCATTGAGAACGCCAACAACGAGCTTATACCGACTAGGGTGACCACCGGTTGGCGTATGTGCATTGATTATAGGAAGCTTAACACGGTTACTAGAAAAGACCACTTCCCTCTCCCATTTATGGATCAAATTTTGGAGAGGTTGGCAGGTCATTCCTATTATTGCTTCCTAGATGGCTATTCCGGATACAACCAGATTGAGATAGCTCCGGAAGACCAAGAGAAAACTACATTTACATGCCCGTTTGGTACCTTCGCTTACCAAAGGATGCCATTCGGGTTATGCAATGCACCCGCCACATTCCAACGATGCATGTTGAGTATTTTCTCGGATATGGTGGGTGAGTTTCTTGAGGTATTCATGGATGACTTTTCTATTTTTGGTTGTGCATTTGATGAGTGTCTCAAGCACTTGAAGTTGGTCTTGATGAGGTGTGAGGAGAAGCAACTTGTATTAAACTGGGAAAAGTGCCATTTCATGGTACAAAGAGGAATAGTCCTTGGACATATCATCTCGTCCAATGGAATAGAGGTAGACCGGGCAAAAATCAACATAATTTCCAATCTACCACCACCCAAAAGCATACGCGATGTGCGGTCCTTCCTTGGACACGCCGGTTTCTATAGAAGGTTCATAAAGGATTTTAGTCATATCTCAAGACCTTTATGCAACCTTCTGCAAAAGGAGAACCAATTTGAGTGGAGTACCGATTGTCAATTAGCTTTTTCAAAGCTAAAGGACATGTTAACAACCGCTCCTATCATGCAACCACCAGATTGGTCCATTCCTTTTGAGTTGATGTGCGATGCGAGCGATTTTGCTATTGGGGCGGTGTTAGGCCAAAAGAAGGATAAAAAGCCCCATGTCATCTACTACGCAAGTAGGACCTTGAATCCTGCCCAAGTTAATTATTCGACTACGGAGAAAGAGCTCCTAGCTGTCATTTTCGCCTTGGACAAATTCAGGCCATACTTAATAGGATCCAAAGTCATTGTTTATACGGATCATGCGGCGCTGAAATACCTTCTTTCTAAGAAGGATGCTAAGCCCCGTTTGCTTAGATGGATCCTACTCCTTCAAGAATTCGACTTGGAGATCAAAGACAAGAAGGGGGTAGAAAATGTGGTGGTGGATCATCTATCCTGCCTAGTCCTACCAAATTCCATTGACGAGTCACCTATTGAGGACTCATTCCCTGATGAGCAACTCTTTGTTGCTGTGCACCCACCATGGTACGCTGATATAGCCAATTATCTTTCCACAGGTGCGATGCCGATTCATTGGACTGCGCAAGACAAACGTAAATTTCTAAGGGAAGTGTGCAGATTTTTCTGGGATGAACCTCTATTGTTTAAATATTGCCCAGACCAAATTATAAGGAGATGCGTCCTCGATGATGAACATAATTCAGTCATCTCCTTTTGTCATGATCAAGCATGTGGGGGTCATTTTTCAGCCAAGAAAACAACTGCGAAAATTCTGCAGTGTGGTTTTTATTGGCCCACGCTATTCAAGGACACCCATGAGTTTTGCAAAGCGTGCGAGTGCTGCCAGAAGTTAGGAGGATTATCCCATCGAAATATGATGCCTCTCAACCCAATTCAACATCTTGAAGTCTTTGACTATTGGGGCATTGATTTCATGGGACCATTTCCCTCTTCGTTTGGACATGTCTATATCTTGCTTGCCGTAGACTATGTGTCTAAATGGATAGAGGCTATCCCATGTAGAACCAACGATCATCGTACGGTTCTCAAGTTCCTCAAAGAAAACATACTTTCTAGATTTGGGACGCCTCGGGCCATCATTAGTGATGGTGGTTCTCACTTTTGCAATAGACCTTTCGAAACTTTAATGAAGAAATATGGTATTAGGCACAAAGTGAGTACCCCATACCACCCACAAACAAGTGGGTAGGCTGAAATTTCCAATAGGGAAATCAAGCAGATTTTGGAAAAGACGGTGAGACCGGATCGCAAGGATTGGTCCCTAAGATAAGATGATGCACTTTGGGCTCACCGTACCACCTACAAAACACCCATTAGAATGTCTCCTTATAGACTTGTCTATGGGAAAGCTTGCCACTTGCCTTTGGAGCTAGAACACAAAGCCTATTGGGCAATTCGGGCTTTAAATTTTGACATGGACAAGGCTAGCTCGCTTCGCAAACTCCAATTAAATGAGCTTGATGAAATCCGGAACGATGCATATGAGAACTCGAGAATTTACAAGAGTAAGATGAAGGCCTTCCATGACAAGCACATCTTCAGGAAATCTTTCCATGAAGGACAGAAAGTACTCTTGTATAATTCCCGACTTCACCTTTTTCCGGGCAAATTACGATCTCGATGGACCGGCCCATATATTATCAAAGAAATTTTTCCTCATGGGGCTGTTGAGATTGAGAATGCAGCGAATGGTAACCGTTTTAAAGTTAATGGACAACGCCTTAAACCATTTGTTGAAAAATTCAATTCAGAGGACACGTCCATCACTCTGATTGATCCTATCTATCAGGATGATTGATCTCCTAGTCTGATGGAGGTATAGGTAGGTTTTTCTTTCGTTTTACTGTTTTAGTAGGTTTAGTTGTTGGGTTGGAGACTCCCATGATCGCTCTCTCAGGTACTGTTGATTCTCACTCTCTCATTGTTTACCATTGCTCTCATGTTCATACTAATTGCATATCTTTTACATTGAGGACAATGCAAGATTTGGTTGGGGGGTGAGATGAGATTCTTCATCTAGCATATTGCAACATTTCGAGCTTCATATGCGTAAAATTTTTTCAAATTTTCTAACATCTCAAAACTCTTTTAGAAAATCTTGTTTTTATACATTTGAGATGCTATGAGTATAAGAAGAGGAGATACGAAGTGTGTGACGTTGGAGGTCTTGAAATTCTCCCAACATAATGGTTTTATATGATAGTTCCCCTATTGTTGTGATTGATAGAAAAATTTGAACACCTTTGCACCAAGTTCACATTACACGATTTTCATGAGCTGACAGGTTTATGTGATTTGTGGATTAGTAGACTTTGATTTAAAGGTGTTGAGCAGCCAAGCCAGGGTATTTTGTCCATCCTTGTCCATGGGAAAATAATGAAAGATACGGATTTCTAAAAATCCTATCTAATTTAAAAGAAAAAGGAAAGAAAGGATGAAATCGGGAAGGAAAGAAAAATGGTGGAAAATTTTGAAAAGGGCTACCTATTACCAACCGGGGGATGGTCGAACCGTAACCAAAGCCGGAAATGGGACGTAGTGTGAAAGCCGTCGGAAGGACGGTAAGACAAATTCCAGTCATAGGCTTGTTGTTACTCGGTGCACCTTGAAATCTATAGTTTAGTTTATCTATGAAGAAGATAATCCCAGGAACTCATGAGATGAACTTTCACTATACACACTAGGTTGAAGTTGTTCGAGTCCTTCTATTTATCAATCAATCAGCGGGAGTTTCATGTAGGCACTTCTTATGTTTTGAGAATCCAAGGTTTCAGCTTCTAGCACCCAATTTTTCCAAATTTTTCACTTATACATCTTGGAATGGATAGAATCATGGGTTCTGAAGGAGAGTTGGGTTTGGAGGTTTGAAATTGTTTCACACATGTTTTGCTCGGGACTAGCAAAAAGCTGGTTGGGGGGTGTGTTGAACCTCAAATTTATACATTACATTGGCCATTACATAACATGGTTTGCATGATTTCCATGATTTAAAGGCCCATCTAACACATGTTTTTATGATTGTAGGGATAAGAGCGGACTTCATCCAATTGGAGCTTAACAAGGGTTATTTGAAGACATTGGAGGAAGTCCTAAGATGGACCAAAGAAAGAAGAAGAAAGAGGGAGAAAAGAGAATGAAGAAAAGAAGAAAAAGTTGAAGAAAAACAAGGCAGACTGGTCGTCCGACCGGTCAGCCACATCAAAGGGGCAAAAAGGAAGAAGGCCGACCGGTCTTGACCGGTCGGCCATGGAAGCTGATCACATTGATGAAGGGCCGACCGGTCATGACCGGTCGGCCATGCTCTCTGGACAAGGTGAAAACAAAGCCCGACCGGTCATGACCGGTCGGGTATGCACACTGGATGATGGGCAGGTCTGTCAGACCGGTCTTGACCGGTCGGCAGCACTCCCTGGACTGTTTGAAAAGCCAGGCCGATCGATCATGACCGGTCGGCCCTGCGTAGGAAGAGTCCTTTCTAAATCTGGACTCCGAAAAATGTTGCGCAATGCGTAATCTTTCGCAGAATCCGACGCAAGGGAGGTTTATTGCTATAAAAGGACACCTAGGGGCTCTTCCTAGGATATCAGAGAAGCTAAGGAACGAGGTTCTAAGGAGGGAAAGCGATCGTGGAGCGTCTGCAACTCTCCTATTCGGGTTTTTTTGTTTTTATGCTTTTATTTAGAGATTTTAGTTGTAGCATGACAATGCTCGGCTAGAACCTCTCAACTAAGGCTGAGAGGTGAAGCTTGTGGCTAATTCTATGTTGGATTTAGTTTAATTCAAGTATTTTTCAATTCAAGTTTGGATTTTTCTTATGTTTCAGTTCCAAAAGTGATAGTTTGAGATGTTTTATGAGAGTTCATGTACTCAGGACATGAATTCTTTGCAATTCTCTGAGATTATCACAGGTTGCTTGTTTAGATTCAAATTATAGTAATCCTTGAGCAGGCCATAGTCCATAGGCATGGCTGTTACTCCGCAGGCTATGGATTTGAATTCTACATTGATTGAATGGACTAGAACTTGGAAGTTCAACTTGATTTGGATTGAATGTGTGTGAATGTTTTATTTTCCAACTAGATGAGAGATAGGACTTCAAATCTAGCTGTGTTCTCTACTTGGATTGACTGAATTGACATAGGATTGCTACAAGTGGATCCTCGAAAGCCTTAGTACTTTATATCTCTGATTTTTCATTAAGTTGTTGTTTTTAATTAAATACCCAATTGAATCTGAATTCCTTCCATAAACTGAGTTGCTGGAATAGTTTGGAAGCTTGTTTCTATTTCCCTGTGGATCGACCTCGGTCTTACCGAGTTTTATTATTACATCGCAGCCTTACACTTGAGGCGAGCGAATAGGTACCGGATCTTACTCTAGACAGTTAAGTCCTTGAAGAGCAATCCGCTCTGATACCAATTGAAATTACACCTTTTGGATTAAAGGCGTATGCGTGCGGAAGCTTGTAGAGCAATTAGTATTATGGCTAAGTCTTAGACGGGGGGGGGGGGGGTTGATTAGGACGTTTTAAAATCTTTTCACCTACTTATGTAATTTAACAATTTAAACTAAGTAAGAAATTAACACTTCGGCTTCCAAGCCTAAGTGGGTCTAATCAAAAGACTAGCAAATGGTTTAAGCAATAAGCTACCTAGTCTAAACATGCATAAATTATTAAATGATTAAACAAATCAAGCTCCTAATCTATGCAACCTATGTAGACTATGAAATGGATCAATAAGCTCAAGTCCACACTACTTAGTGAAAGTACATGTTATGTGTGAATGTGCCTATTTAGTGCATAGCATACATTCCTATCATGCATTCATAATTAAACAATTAAACATACAATGCTAAGATAACAATGTGCTCAACTCAATCACAAACACAAGCATGTATAGTAGTTCAACTTTGGGTCTACTCCACTCCCAGTTCAAGTACTCAATCCCATTGAGCACACCGACATTCACTATATGGAGATTTTAAATGAGGTTCACCTCTCAACCTTTATACGGAGGTTTTACTAGTTCACCTCTCAACCCAAATGGAGCTTTGGACATAGGCTAACTCTCAAACCAACGCACGTTCACTCTAGTGTCGGAGGCTCCCCCTTTGAGACTTTCTTCAGGCCCAGCAAACGAGCTAAGGAGCGCCAAATGCCCCTAGTATTTAGGCCCGACTAATGTGCCAAGGAATGACCAACGTCCCAAGAGTTTGAAGCTCGACTAAGAAGCGAAGGATCGGCAAATGACCCTAGATCGAGTTTGACAAACAAACTCTAAACTCAACTCCCACAAAGAATTGAGTAGAAGGACTCTCAATAAAGACAACCTTACTTGTCAGATGAGCACCTTGTTTAGCACCGCTTTGGGTTGCTTAATATCCGCTCTCCCGTGCTTCAATCAGATCGTGTTGTCCTTGCATCGCCAATGCCTCAGTTACACTTGATCATGATTAATCACCTTGTTTGTTATGCCTTTGAGATGCTAAAGGTGATATGAGGGTAGGTTTGAGAACTCTACAACTAATGAGAATGGGTTGCCTGGAGTTTCTCACCTACAAAGATCTCATCTTAGAGCTTTGGATAAGGATATGACTATCAAGAAAGATCCAAACTCTAGAGATCAAAGAGGGGCAATATCATCTTCTTCTTTGAGCTTGGAATGTTCCATTCTTGTGTTTAAATCACAAGAAAGATGTCTTGTAAAGATTAAGAAGGAACCTCAAATGGTTTCCAACAATAGTGGCTTCAATCCTCTCAAAATCCCTCTCCTTATCCCATAATTCGAGCTAAGCCCATTTATAAGAAAATACACAACGGATTCAAAATGGGCAGAAAATGGCAAGTACCAACCGATCTTGATCGGTCGGACAGGGGTCCTCGACCGGTCATGACCGGTTTATCCAAAGCCTGCTCAAGACAACGGCTTGTTGTCTAGACTAGGGGCCAGTCTGACCGGTCGTGACCAGTTGTTCTAGTCCAGCTGACTGGTCATGATTGGTCGAACAGGTTTGGGAACAAGCAATTGTGCTACTGTCCTAGTTTCTTCACAGCCCAAACTCTTTGGCATTTGTACGAGTGATCTTTTAGGACACCTAGGTCCAATCTAAGATGACTATAAGTGCTCCTATGGGTTAAGCTCATTAAGAGGTTTGGGTTATGATTTTGGTCAAGGTTCAAGGCCCACCAAGGCATCTCTTTTACCTATTTCTTCTTCCTTGATGTAGCGGGTCCACTTGAGTTTTCAGTCTTCATCTTCTTTAAGCTCAATTGACACTAAACTCACTGACCTAAGTGATTGGCAAACAAGGTGTACTAGTATGCCATAGAAAAGTGCACGAACATCTTAATCTTCTTTCTTCTTTTCATTTTTACATGCCTCAACAGATGCCCCCTCGATCCTCTTTGGATGGGATGTTCAGAAACTAAGACGAAGTGCATCAACTTCTTTAAATATAATGTAAAGGAATAGTCCATCTGTTGAGCTCTGAAATGTGAATGTTCTAACCCCATTTCATCACTAACATTGCATGATTTCTATGCTTATGGACTTATCTAATGCAATGGTTTTTTGATTGTAGGATGAGAGAAAGACTTCACCAAAATGATGATTAAAGGACACTCTTAATGTGCATTGAAGATCAAAGAAAAGAAGAAAAAAAGAGTGAAGAAAAGAAGCAAGAAGAACAAAAGAAAAGAAGAAAAATCACTTTGGCCGATTGATCGGTAGCCCTGACCGATTGATCGCCATCGTGGTCGATTGATCTGCTAGTTGTTCACTCGCCTCAAGTGTAAAGCTGCGATGTAGTAATAAAACTTAGTAAGACCGAGGTCGATCCACAGGGAATTGGAGAACAAGTTCCAAACTATTCCAGCAACTCAGTTTGCAATAGATAAGAGATTCAATTGGAATAATTATACTAAAATAGTAACTTAATGAAAACCAGTAATTAAGGTACTGAGGCATTCAAGGATCCACTTGTAGCAATCCCATGTCAATTCAATCAATCCAAGCAAAATACGCAACTAGATGTGAAGTCCTATCTCTCATCTAGTTGGAAAATAAAGCATTAAACACATTCAATCCCACTCAAATTGAACTTCCAAGTTCTAGTCCCATTCAACAATGTAGAATTCAATCATAGCCTTCGGAGTAACAGCCATGCCTATGGACTATGGCTTGCTCAAGGATTACTATAATTCGAATCTAAACAAGCACACCATGATAATCTCAGAGAATTGCAAGGAATCCATGTATGAAGCACATGAACTCTCATAAAACATCTAAAACTATCAACTTTAAGAACTAGAATGGGTAAAAATCCAAACTTGAAGTAGAATTACTTGAATTAACTGAATCAAACATGAAATTGGATACAAGCTTCACCTCTCAGCCTTAGCTGAGAGATTCTAGTTGAGCATTGTCATACTACAACTAGAACTCAAATAAGAAAACATAAAACTAGAAAAATCAGAGTTTGGAGGGTTGTAGACGCTTCACGATGGCTTCCTTCCTCTCCCACGACATCCCTTAGCTTCTATGATGCCCTAGGAAGAGTCCCTTGGTGTCCTTTTATAGTGGAGAAGCTCTGCTGCGTCGGAAACTTTCAAAAATTGCGTAAGGATACGCAGTGCGCAGAGAAATTCGGAGTCCGAATTTGGAAAGGCTACTGTCTTACGCAGGGCCGACCTATCGTGACCGGTCGGATTGGCCTGGCCGACTGGTCTTGACCGGTTGGATTGCATATGTTGAATGTCCAGAGAGCACAGGGAGGATCTGGTCTGTTGGTCAGACTAGCTTGACCCGTTGTATAGCAAGCTTCAAAGGTGTGGCCGAGTCTGGCTTCCTTGGCCGACCAGTCACGACCGGTCGGACCTTCTTCATTTCATCTTTTCTTCCTTTCTTTCCTCCTCTTTCTTTTCTACTTGATTTCTCCTTTCTTTGGTCCTCCTTCAACCTTCATCCAATTGTTCTAAATGGATCCTTTTGGTCTCCAATTGGGTGAAGTCCACTCTCCTTACTACAATCACAAAACATGCATTAGATGAGCCTTTTAAACATGAAAACCATGTATATAATGTGATGTAATGGGCTATGCAATGTATAAATTGGAGGTTTAACACTAGCCAGGCCGATTGATTGGTCACCTTGCATGAGTGTTGAAGCATTGCTGGACTGAAAGTTGGATTGTCGATTGATCAGTTTCTCAAACCGATTAATCGCCCATAATACAGAAATCCAGAATAGTTGCTGGACAAAAAAGACCAAAATTGATTGATCTCCCGACCTCAGCGATTGATCGACAAAGCCTGTAGATCAATCGCCTGAGCTATAAAAATTCTAAATTTTCATAGATTTGTTGCTGAAACTCTCTAGACACCTTTTGGACCCAGCGATCAATCGCCTGAGCCATAAAAATTCTAGATTTTTATAGATTCGTTGCTGAAACTCTCTGGACACCTTTTGGACCCAGCGATCAATCGCCCGACCCTGGCTGATTGATCGCTAGTATGATCGATTGATCGCTCAGCCGAACCGATTAATCAACCAATTGCCCAGTTCAGAAATTTCTAAATTCAGCTGCGATGTTTGCTGCGCAAGTGCGTAAATTCTCGAATCTTCTGCATTAGTGGGGCTTGAAAGCTATAAAAGGACTCCTCCACTTCGTTCCTAAACCATCTTAGAAGAGATATATTGTATTTGGAGGGGGAGAGGGAAGGATTCGGAGTTCTACAATTCCCTCTACTTAGTTTCTTTCTATTTTTTTATATTTTAAGTAGATTTTCTATTTTCTTCTAGCATGGTAGGCTAAACCTCTTAGCTAGGGTTAAGAGGTGAAGTTTATAGTTGCTCTATATGTTTTAATTCATTTTTAACATTTCATGGATTGATTTTAATGTTGAACAATAGTTTGTTTAAGTTTGAATGAAGTTCTAAGTTAGTTTTTCTTAATCTTATGATGACTCATGGATGTTTGGAAGAATTATGCTTAGTTCTTAGTTGTTTTGCAAGATCTAGACCTGTACGCTTCGAGGAATTGAATTTAATATGCTCTAAAACTTGATTCTTCATATGGGAACTACAAACCAAAGTTTTATAATTTCTGAGAAATCTGAGATATGTATTGGGTATTAATGTGATTTGAATAAAGTTCAGACTGTGATGTTAGTTGAATCTAGTGAAAGGATTCAATGTTTATCATGATTGTGTTCTTAAACTATTAGAACTAGGATTGGCATATGTAATTGAGTGTTCCCAAGTCCAAACTTGAATTGAGGGAGTCATATTGATAGATAATGTGTATTTCAGATTGTTTTGATGATTTAACTGCTCTATAATCCGATTAGATAGGATTTAATTTCGATTCTAGTTGAATAATTGAGAAACCAATATGAATTAAGCATCAAGGATAACTATGAGTGGATCATTGGCGCTCTAGTGCTTCTTTAGATTGATAACTTATTCTCAAATTGACATAGATTGTTCATCATTGCCTCTCATACATCTAAATTACAGATTTAGTTCTCTTTGGATTAATTATTTGAAGATATTTTGTGAATCCCTAGTTAATCCCTGTGGACCTCGGTCTTACCGAGATCATTACTACATCGCAACCCTACACTTGGGGAGTGAACACCATTCTTTCAGCCTTTTACGTGTCCTGCGTAAAGAGTCTTTTCAGGCTGAATTTTCCTCTAAGTACAGAAGCTCTGTCGAATTTTCTGTGAAAGATAAATGAAACTTGCTGGAAGGTGTTGAGCTAGTTGTGATAATGCTCCCTCATTTCTTCATGATCATACAGTCCTCTATGATTTCTTGGTCCATAATGCTCAATCAATGGCTTCATCAATCTTTCGATTATGAATATTACTCAACATTCTTGAGGAGTTCAGTGTTGAGCTCTTAATTGTGCATATTCTAACCCCAATTCATCACTCATTATGCAAGGTTTTCATGAATTAACGACTAATCTAATGCATGGATTTGTGATTGTAGGGATAAGAGAGAGGATTCATCAATTGGAGACTTAAAGACGCTATTTACAAGCATAGAAGATCAAAGGACTAAGCGTCAAAGGTTAGAAGAAAGAAGTCAGAGGAAAGTAGAAAGAAAGTAGAAGAATGTGCCCAAGATCGGTCGTCCATGGCCAGGACTGGTCGTCCAACTGGTTCGAACACTCAACAAAAGAGAACTCTGCTGCCAATCTCATTGGACCATCCACGACTTGTCGTGCGACCGGTCCTTGAATTAAAATGTGGGTCTGAATTTTTTGAAAACTCTCCGGACAATTTTTGCACTTTTGCGACCGGTCGCCTACGTAATAGAAAGCTTTCCAATTCCGGACTCCAAAATTCTCTACGCACTGCGTAACCTTACGCAATTTCTAGATGATTCAGACGTAGCAGAGCTTCTCCAATGTAAAAGGGGGCCTAGGGATCGTTCCTAGGGCATCCTATAACAAATTGAGCACGGTGGGAGACGACGGAAGTCAGATTTGGAGTTCTACAACTCCTCCTAGTTTGTTTTTCTAGTTTTATGCTTTGTTTAATTTGTTTCATGTTTCCTTGGATCATGAACGGCTAAACCTCTTAGCTAGGGCTAAGAGGTGAAGCTTGTAGTGAATCTAAGATGTTTCAATTCGTTGATTTGGTTTCAAGTTGAATTATTAGTAAAAAAAATGGTTTGAAGTTTAAATAAAGTTCAAAGTACTTTTTTCTTGGTCTTATGATGGCTCATGGATGTTTGGAAGAATTGCTTGTGTTCTTAATTGTTTTGAGCTAGTCTAAACCTGTATAATCCGAGGAATTGGGTTCAATATGCTCTAAATCTATGATCTTCATGTGGGAGCTTCTTACTAAAATTTTATTTTTCTGGAAATTCTGAAGTATGTAAGACTGTGTATGTGATTTGGATCAAGTTCAAATCATGATCTAGTTTTATCTTGTGACAAGATTTAATGATGATTATGGTTGTGATCTTAACCTATTGGAATTGGGATTGACCTATGCAATTGAGTGTGCTCAAGTCCTAACTTGAATTGAGAGAATCATGTACATAATTCATAAATATGACAGATTGACTGGTTTAACTGCTCTATCATCCGGCTAGATAGAACTTAATTTTGATTCTAGCTGAGAAAGTGAGAAACCACAGCGAATTGAGCATCAAGGATTGCTACAAGTGGATCCTTGAACCCCTAGTGCCTTTTTATTAATTTTTTACTTTCAGTTTAGTTCAAATTTACTATCTACATCAATCTTCTACAAATCTGTTAGTTAGCTCTTCGGTAGAACTATTGGAAGTGTTTTGTAAATTCCTACATAAGTCTCTGTGGATCGACCTCGGTCATACCGAGATTATTACTACATCGCAACCCTACACTTTGGGAAGTGAACAAGTTTTTGACGTCGTTGCCCGGGACTTTGACGATTTTTACAGAATTTCTGAAGATAGTTTCTATTGAGATTTTTAGGAATAGTACTAAGTTTGTTTTATTTTGATTTTTTTCTTTTTCCAGGGATTTTTAGGAAGTTGAAGAAGAAGTAGGCATCTTAAGTTCTCAAATCAGGTTTTATCTTTCTAATCTTACTTTTCTTCTTCTCCTATTCTTTTCTATCATATTCATCTCTTGTAGAGTGGGTGGAGACTCCTTTTTGGATCTCTGATAGGTTGGCCTTGTGCCGCCTTGATTCCTATTGGTCGACACTGCCATCCTGGATCACCTTGTGCTCAGAGATTTCTCTTCTCAACTCTATTCCTCTTTCTTCTTTTTCTGCACTTTTCTCAAAAGATTCAAAGAGTGGGTGGGGAGTTATCTGAACCCCTATTGACCAGGAGAAATCGGTCTCTTTCCTTGCTTCTGGCTCAGCCATTGCAAGACACCTTGTGCTTCGGTCTTAAAGAGAAGTAAAGGAAGGAAGGAAGAATTCTTTCTTGTTTCATTCTTTAAGGATTTGTATGCCACATTGGGCTCGGGATTCTAATAATCGGCTCATTAGTGAAGGGGGAATAGTAGAAGGAATTGACAGAGAACCACGTGCTAGGAGACATTTAAATTCTCCAATTTTGTCTGAAAGTATGGTTGTAAATCAACCCAATCCTATGGCCAATCAAAATCTGGGCCAAAACTAAACCGAAACGGGAGAGAATGTGGTTGAGAATGTTCCCCGACCCAGAACATTACGTGATTACTTGCAACCAGCAAGAGTGAGCACTCCCTCATGCATAGTTTTTCCACAAAATGCAGGGAACGTAGATTTGAAATCGGGGGTAATCCAACTTCTCCCTAGATTCCATGGATTAGACAATGAAAGTGCCTATCAACACCTTAAGAAATTTGATGAGGTGATAGCCACCATGCACTTTGCAAATGTAACTGATGATGTGGTGAGACTTAAATTATTTCCTTTTATCGTTAAAGATAAAGCTAAAGGTTGGCTTCATGCATTAAGGCCATGATCAATTGGCACATGGACTGAGATGTCCAGGGAGTTCATTAAAAAGTTCTTCCCCACTCACAAAACGAACATGCTGAGGCGCCTTATCATGAATTTTTCCCAAAAGGATGATGAGACCTTCTTCCAATGTTGGGAGAGGTTTAAGGACTTGTTAAATGCATGCCCACAACATGGCTACGAAATTTGGCGGGTTATAAGCTTTTTCTATGAAGGACTGACTTCACCCATGCGCCAATTCATAGAGATGATGTGTAATGGAGAGTTCATGAATAAGGAAGTCGATGAAGCATGGGACTATTTGGAGGAATTGGCCTAGAATGCATAGTCTTGGGATACATCTAGACCAACAAACTCCAAGACTGGCCAACAAAATGAAAAAGGAGGAGTTTATGTCCTCTCAAAAGAGGATAATATAAGTGCACGTGTGGCTAGCCTCACAAGAAAATTCGAGGCCATGTAACTTAAGAAAGGAGAAACGATCAACCCAAAAGACGTTGCAACTGTTTGTGGAATTTGTGCCGAAAATCAACATGCAACACAAGATTGTCCCACAATTTCAGCAGTCCAAGATATCTTACAAGAACAATCAAATGCCATAAACAGTTATCAACGGCAATTTGGTGCTCCAAACTCTAACACGTATAATTCTAGTTGGAAGAACCATCCCAACTTCAGTTGGAGGAATGGACCCACTGCAAATGCAAACAATGCTCCTCAAGTTCAACCTTTACTAGGTCTATCTCTAGTCATTACACCAAAAGTTACGCTAGAGGAGATGTTGGGAGCATTCGTATCGGTTCAAGCTAAATATAACAAGACTAATTCTCTGAAAATAGATGGGTTCATGCAAGAGCAATTGAAATTCAATCAAAATTCAACTCAAGCCATCAATTAATTGAAAACCTCAATGGCTAGGGTTGAATCTCACCTCAGTGTTAGGGAGAAAGGCACACTTCCTGGCCAACCTCTTCCTAACCCAAGGACCCAATTTGAGATACAAGACGCAAGCTCATCCTCCCAACATATGAAGCATGTTCAAGCTATCACCACTTTGAGAAGTGAGAAAATAATTGATAAAGCTAATCCGGTGAAGGCCCCAAAGCCTAAGGATCCGAAAATTTCCAAAGAGGATGATAGCCCAAACAACGCTCCACAAGAGAGAGAACCGGAAAGGCAATACAAGCCGGTAGCCCCGTTCCCCCAAAGGTTGATTTCACCCAAACCTTTAGACAAAAACCTGAAAATTTTAGAGGTTTTTAAGCAAGTTAAGATCAACATCCCGTTATTGGATGCCATAAAGCAAATACCATCCTATGCCAAATTTCTAAAGGAATTGTGTACAGTCAAAAGAAAACACAATGTTTACAACAAAGTACTTTTGACTGAGAATTTGAGTGCTATTATCAAACAAGAGGTGCCCCAAAAATACAAGGATCTGGGTAGTCCAACCATCTCATACATCATAGGAGACTACCGGATTAAACAAGCCTTACTCGATTTAGGGGTAAGTGTTAACCTCATTCCGTACTCGGTTTATGAACAACATGGGTTGGGTGAATTGAAACCCACCAAAACCACACTCCAACTTACTGATAGATCTATTCGTATACCGAGAGGAGTGATTGAGGATATTTTAGTCCAAGTTGATAAATTCTACTACCCAATAGACTTTATTGTCTTGGAAACACATCCCGTGATAGGTACCGGTGCTCAAATTCCCATCATACTTAGCCGCCCTTTTCTAGCTACTTCCAATGCGATTATCAATTGTAGAAACGAGCTTGTACAAATGTCCTTTGGAAATATGACTCTCGAGCTGAATATATTTGATTTATGCAAACAACCACGGGAAGTTGATGATGAGATCCACGAGATAAATGTGATTGAATCATTCGTGGAGGATACATTCCCCTTGACATTATATTCCGACCCTTTGGAGGCATGTGTGGCCCACTCTCATGAGATAAATGATGGCACAATACGAAAGATGGATGCCATCTTAGATGTGATGCCGGTACTTGATAACAAAAGATGGAGGGCACTATTTGAGCCTTTACTCTTAAATGAGAACAAGCCCATCCCATCCAATATCAAGGCACAACACTCGACCTAAAGCCATTACCAAGTGATTTGAAATATGTATATTTAGGTCAAGATGAGACATATCCGGTGGTGATTTCTTCCCACTTGGATGAGGAACAAGAGAGTAGGCTAATAGCTACTCTAATAGAGTATAAGAGTGCCATTAGATGGTCGATTGCGAATCTTAAAGGCATAGACCCACTGATTTATACTCATCGCATACACCTTGAGGAGAATGCGAAGACATCTAGGCAACCACAAAGACGACTCAATCCAAACATGAAGGATGTGGTTAAGGCCGAAGTGGTGAAACTATTGGATGTGGGTATCATTTACCCAATATCTGATAGTCAATGGGTGAGCCCAACTCAAGTGGTACCTAAGAAATCCGGAATAACTATCGTAGCCAATGCCAATAATGAACTCGTACCAACCAGAGTCACTACTTTTTGGAGAATGTGCATTGACTATAGGAAGCTAAACACAGTTACGAGGAAAGACCACTTCCCCCTACCGTTTGTTGATCAAATTTTAGAAAGGTTGGCGGGACATTCCCATTTTTGCTTCCTCGATGGCTATTCAGGGTATAACCAAATAGAGATCGCCCTAGAGGACCAAGAGAAAACAACGTTCACATGTCCATTTGGTACTTTCACTTATCGAAGGTTGGCATTTGGACTATGTAATGCCCCTGCCACTTTTCAACGTTGTATGATGAGTATCTTTTCTGATATGGTGGGGACAATTCTCGAAGTCTTTATGGATGATTTCTCTGTATTTGGTTGTAGCTTTGATGAGTGCCTTATGCACTTGAGATCTATGTTGAAAAGATGTGAAGAAAAGAACCTTGTGTTGAATTGGGAGAAATGTCACTTCATGGTTTAAAAGGAAATTGTACTTGGTCACATCGTCTCACAAAATGGAATCGGGGTTGACAAAGCGAAAATCGATCTTATCTCTAACCTTCCACCACCCAAGAGTATAAGAGATGTGCAGTCCTTTTTGGGACATGCCGGATTTTATAGACGGTTCATAAAGGTCTTCAGTTCAATCTCTCGTCCTTTATGTAACCTACTTCAAAAGGAGAACTCATTCGAGTGGAATGAAGATTGTCAAAATGCCTTTACTAAACTCAAAGGTATGTTGACATGTGCTCACATAATGCAACCACCTGATTGGAGCCTTCCTTTTGAAATTATGTGCGATGCGAGCGACTATGCTATTGGGGCTGTGCTAGGCCAAAGAAAAGAGAAGAAGCCATGTGTTATCTACTATGTAAGTATAACCTTAAACTCAGCCCAAGCAAACTACACTACTACAGAAAAAGAACTTTTAGCTGTAGTTTTTGCCTTGGATAAGTTTAGGTCCTACTTGATTGGATCCATGATCATCATATTCACGGACCATGCTGTGCTTAAGTACCTTCTCTCTAAGAAGGATGCTAAGCCACGGTTGTTAAGATGGATCCTCCTACTCCAAGAATTTGACATAGAAATACGTGATAAGAAAGGAGTAGAATAGAAAATGTAGTGGCTGACCATCTCTCTCGACTTGTTCTCACCGATTCCCCTGAGACGACTGCGATCAATGACATGTTCCCTGATGAACAACTGTTTAAAATCTCCCAATTGCCTTAGTATGCGGACATTGCTAACTATCTTGCTACAGGTACAACTCCAACACATTAGAAAAAGCAAGATAGAGATAAGTTCTTCAACAAGGTGAGGAAATTCCTATGGGACGATCCTTACTTATTCAAGTATTGTCCCGATCAAATTAGAAGGAGATGTGTGCCGGATGATGAACAACAAAGTATCATTTCCTTTTGTCATTCTCAGGCGTGTGGTGGTCACTTTTCGGCTAAGAAGACCACGGCTAAAATTCTGCAATGTGGGTTTTATTGGCCCACTATGTTCAAGGACACCCATGAGTTTTGTAAAACATGTGAGCCTTGTCAGAAATTGGGAGGAATCTCCCGTAGAAATATGATGCCACTTAATCCCATCTTAATAATCGAAATTTTTTTTATTATTGGGGCATCAATTTCATGGGTCCATTCCCATCTTCTTTTGGAAACGTATATATCTTGCTTGCCGTTGACTATGTGTCCAAATGGGTCGAGGCGATCCCATGCCGAAATAATGACCATAAAACAATCATTCGTTTCTTAAAAGAGAATATTCTTTCCCGGTTTGGAACACCTCAAGTCATCATAAGTGATGGAGGGTCTCACTTTTGTAATCACCCATTTGAAACCTTAATGAAGAAATATGGCATAAATCACAAAGTGAGCACTCCCTATCACCCACAAACAAGTGGACAAACGAAGATATCCAATAGGGAGATTAAACATATTTTGGAGAAAATGGTAAACCCCAATCGCAAGGATTGGTCGCTTCGACTTACTGATGCACTTTGGGCTTACTGTACCACTTTTAAGACCCCTATTGGAATGTCTCCCTATAGACTTGTCTATGGGAAGGCTTGTCACTTGCGTGTGGAGTTGGAATATAGGGTGTATTGGGCAATAAAGAAGATGAATTTTGATTCTGACAAGGCAAACTCGTTGTGCAAACTTCAATTAAATGAACTTGCAGAAATCCGGAACGAAGCATATGAGAATGCGAGAATTTACAAAGACAAGACGAAGGTATTCCATGATAAGAACATTCTTCGTAAGACATTCACAATTAATCAAAAAGTCCTTATGTATTATTCTCGCTTATACTTATTTCCGGGGAAATTGAGATCTCGATGGACCGGTCCCTACATTGTCCAAACTGTCTACCCATATGGGACCATCGAGTTGTTGAATCCAAGGAACGACAACATCTTTAAGGCGAATGGTCAGCGGTTAAAGCCGTTCTTTAAGAAGTTTCCTTCAAAAGGTATGTCCATACCTCTGACTGATCCTGTGTATCAGGATGGTTGATCTCTTAGTCTGATGGAGGTATAAAGTAGTTAGGATTAGGATTTTGTTGCTTTTTTTCTCTTATTCATAGGTTTGATAGAAGGAGGTAGAGTTCCACTTTCCACTCTCTCAGGTACTTTCATTGCTCACTCCCCTTTATTTTCAAATTGCTCTCATGTTTTGCTCATTGCATATCTTTTACATTGAGGACAATGCAAGATTTGCTTGGGGGGTGTAGGATCACTAGGATGAATCCAGTGTTTTGTAATATCTCGAGTAATTATGTAGGAATTTTTTTTGAATTTTCAAAAATTTCAAAACTCTTTTAAAAAACCTTACTGCTATGCATTCGAGATGATACAGGCATAAGAGGAGGAGATACGAAGTGTATGATGCTGTAAGTCTTGAACTTCTCTTAACATAATGGTTTTATATGTGAATTCCCATATTTATGTGATTGATAGAAAATTTGAACACTCTTACACCTAGTTCACATTACACGATTTTCATGGGTTGAAAGGATTATGTGATTTATGGATTAGCTAGACTTCGCTTTAAGGTGTTGAGAAACCAAGTCGGGGTACTTTGTCCATCCTTGTCCATGGGAAAACAACGAAAGATATGGATTTCTAAAAATCCTATCTAATTTAAAAAGAAAAGGGAAAAGGAAGGATGAAATTGGGAATGGTGGAAAATGGTGGAAAATTCTGATTAGGGCTACCTATTACCAACCGGGAGATGGTCTACCCGTAACCAAAGCCGAAAATGGGACGTAGTGTGAAAGCCGTTGGAAGGACAGTAAGGCAAATTCCTATCATTGGCTTGTTGTTGCTCTATATACATTGAGATCTATAGTCTAGTTGATCTATGAAGAAGATAATCCTGAAAACTCATGAAACGAACTTTCGCCATGCTCACTAGGTTAAATTTGTTCAAGTTCTTCTATTTATCAAACAATCAGCGGGAATTTCATATGGACACTTATTATGTTTTGAGAGTTTACGGTTTTAACCTCTATCACCTAATTTTTCTAACTCTTACACTTGTGTGTCTTGGGATGTATAGAAGAATAGTTTCTAAAAGAGAGTTGGGTTTTGGAGAATGAAACTTGTTACACGCATGTTTTGCTTGGGACTAGCAAAATACTGGTTGGGGAGTGTGTTGAGCTCTCAATTGTGCATATTCTAACCCCAATTCATCACTCATTATGCAAGGTTTTCATGAATTAACGACTAATCTAATGCATGGATTTGTGATTATAGGGATAAGAGAGGATTCATCAATTGGAGACTTAAAGACGCTATTTACAAGCAGAGAAGATCAAAGGACTAAGCGTCAAAGGATGGAAGAAAGAAGTCAGAGGAAAGAAGAAAGAAAGCAGAAGAATGTGCCCAAGACCGGTCGTCATAGCCAGGATCGGTCCGAACACTCAACAAAAGAGAACTCTACTACCAATCTCACTGGACCATCCACGACCGGTCGTACGACCGGTCGTCCACTGCTCAGATTGGTCGTGCGACCGGTCCTTGAATTAAAATGTGGGTCTGAATTTTTTAAAAACTCTCTAAACTATTTTTGCACTTTTGTGACCGGTCGTGCGACCGGTCGTTCAGGATCTCAGACCAGTCGTGCGACCGGTCGCCTACGTAACAGAAAGCTTTCCAATTTTGGACTCTAAAATTCTCTGCGCACTGTGTAACCTTACGCAATTTCTAAATGATTCCGATGCAACAGAGCTTCTCCAATATAAAAGGGGACCTAGGGATCGTTCCTAAGGCATCCTAGAACAGATTGAGCACGGTGGGAGACGGTGGAAGTCGGATTTGGAGTTCTACAACTCCTCCTAGTTTTTTTTTCTAGTTTTATGCTTGGTTTAATTTGTTTCATGTTTCCTTGGATCATGAATGGCTAAACCTCTTAGCTAGGGCTAAGAGGTGAAGCTTGTAGTGAATCTAAGATGTTTCAATTTGTTGATTTGGTTTCAAGTTGAATTATTAGTGAAGAACAATGGTTTGAAGTTTAAATAAAGTTCAAAGTACTTTTTTCTTAGTCTTATGATGGCTCATGGATGTTTAGAAGAATTGCTTGTGTTCTTAATAGTTTTGAGCTAGTCTAGACCTGTATGATCAGAGGAATTGGATTCAATACGCTCTAGATCTATGATCTTCATGTGGGAGCTTCTTACTAAAATTTTATTTTTTTGGAAATTCTGAAGTATGTAAGACTGTGTATGTGATTTGGATCAAGTTCAAATCATGATCTAGTTTTATCTTGTGACAAGATTTAATGATGATTATGGTTGTGATCTTAACCTATTGGAATTGGGATTGACCAATGCAATTGAGTGTGCTGAAATTCTAGCTTGAATTGAGAGAATCATGTACATAATTCATATGTATGACAGATTGACTGTTTTAACTGCTCTATCATTCGGCTAGATAGAACTTAATTTCGATTCTAGCTGAGAAAGTGAAAAACCACAGAAAATTGAGCATCAAGGATTGCTACAAGTGGATCCTTAAACCCCTAGTGCCTTTTTATTAATTGTTTATTTTCAGTTTGATTCAAAGTTACTATCTACATCAATCTTCTACAAATCTGTTAGTTAGCTCTTCAGTAGAACTATTGGAAGTGTTTTGTGAATTCCTACATAAGTCCCTGTGGATCGACCTCGGTCTTACCGAGATTATTACTACATCGCAACCCTACACTTGGGGAAGCGAACATTCAACACCACTCTTAAAGAAACTTTGAATGACTTGGAAGTCGAAGCTAGCCTTGACGAGGACGTAGTTCAGGAAGTCCAGAAGCTCATCAAAGCCTTACCGAACATTACTTCTCAAGAATTATCTGTAGAGGTGAGAGTGGAGATGCTAAAGAAGAACATTTCTAAACTCATTGCCATCTCGCTTAAACAATAGAAGTAGCAATGACGAGGATGTTAAAAGCTTTTCTAGCTTTTAATTTCCTTCTTTATCTTCTTTAGTGATAGGTCAGCATCAACTGGAGCTTCTTTTGATGTTAACGATCTTGTGACTTCTCCTTTCTCTTTGGAGGAATCCAATTTTGCATGCGTAACTTTAAAATTGGCTTTAAAATTTTTTAGCATCCAAGAAATAGTCATTAATGTTCTTACTTTAAGTAGGTATAACTGTATTTGAACTTAGATTATGAATTTCATGCATATTGTATTTCTTTGCATGAAATAGTGTCAAAATTACTTTCCTTTCATTTTATCAACTCTACTTTGCGCCTTGCTGCATTTGCTTAATTCTTTTACTAGCCTCAAGCTCAAAAGATATGATGATAACACTGATCACTTTTTACTTTAGAGAATATCTTTCCATATAAGCTTAGAAGCATGTGTGTATTGTTACCAATATATTTTCAAAGATCATGTTCTTGATGTAATACAAAGATTGCCCCCAGCAATAGTGCATCTCACATACTGATATATATAAATTGATTCAGAATACTGGAGTTATCAAATATCATAGAAATTAATCCTAGGATATAAAGACCAACGAGAATTCCAATATTCCTTGATAATATATTTGAGCAATCTTTCATCGCATCTCATAATAGAAATGTGATTCCTTTCAAGTGCAAATTGGAATCCTTGAATAAGCTTCGACCTTCATGAATAAATAGTTGACCTCGACGAATGTACCCAATAGATTTTTAATAAGAGATTAAAGAACTAAACCTAAATTAGATTTGAGTGAATATCGCTAATAATATTAGTATAAAAGACCGAGGAATCGAAGTTGAATCCATATCACTGTAAGAATCCTAAGAATGCTAAGGAATAATATAAAGCTTGCACCGTTGATGATATAATAGAGCATTGTCAAAAGAATATTGTTCATAGATATTCCCTATCAATTTAAGGCATTTGATAATATCATAGCATATACAATTTTCACAACATATATAATTGCATAAGAATTCATTATTTGAACATGCCATTATTGCATGTAAATCGATATTATTATGATATTCATTGTTTTTAGTTGCATAACATTTTATGCTTTGTTCCTTTTCTTCTGATGGGTGGAGCTACCCTAGTGTTCTGTTAGTAGGTGCCTTTAATAAAAACACAGTTTAAGCTCATGAGTAGTTAGAGCAACCATAATTTTAGCTCGTAAGTAGTTGGAGCAAATATGGCTCATGTGGTTGGCTTATAGCGCACACCATGGCCGACATGCATGGTTGGCTGATAGCACTCATTGCATGTATGCGAGGCTAGCTTATAGCGTACATCACACATGAATAGCTTATAGCGTAGATTATGCATCTGCGAGTGTTAGCTTATAATGTATATCGCGCGTGAATAGCTCATAGCGTTTACTGTAGTTGATCATGTATATTTATTTTCCTTTGCCTCAGCCCTCAAGGTGCATTACCTGAGTGATAGAGACGGAAAGTCTCATGCATAATATTCGCCCATAGAGCTCTCAGTTGGCCCATAGGGTTATTCTTTCTGCTACCTTAACCCATAGAGCTCTCAGTTTGCTCGTAAGGTCCCTACCCGTAGAGTTCTCAGTCAACTCAAGGGCGGTTCTTGCTCATGGAGCTCTCGATGTGCTCATAGAATTTTCCTACCCATAGAGTTTCTCAGTCGACTCATAGGGTTTCACCCAAAGCTCTCAGTCGACTCATAGGGGCGATTATATCCTTGGATTTGCATAATTTTCATATGCGTAATTATCCTTGGATTTGCATGATTTTCATGTTCGCAGTTGGCTGCTTTAGGGCGTTGTGCTTGTCATGTCTTGATTATTTACTGGAGCATTTATCGAAGATTATCATTTCATGGTTTTGTTGCTTCTCTTTTCTAGATATAATTGGCCTTTCACTTTTTCTTTCTTCTGAGAGGACCCTTCTTCTTTTCTTTTACTGGGTCATTTTGAGAGGAGATGATAAAGAATCGCTTTAAGAGAACTTGAGAGATTCGTTACACCCTATACTTCTAATAATCTCTAATAATTGTCCTTTCAAATCAGCTTTGGAAACTTTGAGAAGAGAAGGAATACACTTCATGAGTTTTCATTGTTTTGTTCTTTGGAGTACATTAATATTTGTACTTTCTGTCCATTCCTGCCCCCTTTTGGGGAATGCTTGAACAAGGGTTCGCATAATCAAAACTTTCAATTTGGCCTTTAAGGATAATATTGTTTGATAAATTGGCCACTAACAGAGAGTCCAATTCCTCGCCCATTTTGATCAGCAATTTGTATGCTTCATTAGAAAATACTTCGGTAATGGCGTATGGGCCATCCCATATGGGTTCAAACTTGCCCCCCGTCTTGCGGGAGATTACCTTCAAGAGAAGTATTAGAGACAATGATTCTGGTTCAGCCTATGAGGTACTTTCGATAGAAATTACATTCATTATTGTGCTCTTCCTTCGTCATCTTTTCTACAAAAATTTCATTTATATTAATCATCTTCTGGAGTATATCTTTAATGGCGCAACAATTTTCAGTTTGATGCCCAAGTTTGCGGTGATAATGACAATAATCTTTTTCTTTTGTTTTCTCTGCTTCTTTAGGACGCCTTATTGGAGGCAACTCGATCGTTCCCGTGGCTAGTAACCGATTCATCATAGGGAGGACATCTTCTTTTGCAAATACATATTCTTTATGATCTTTGGATCTTTTAGGTCTTTCTCTGCTACTTTACTCACATAACTACTTTCTCTGTTGTTATCTCTTCTCATACTTCGCTTCTCAGCGATATTTACTGATGTTTCACTAAGACTTTTACGTGAGAGTCTCGTATAAAAAGCTGGTACTTTCGTGGCAATGATTTGAAGATCGTGAGCCTTTGTAACGAGGTCACAAAAATTTCGTATGTCAGCACTGGTCAAGTCAAATGCTATTTCTGGGTCCATACATCTTAAACATAGCTTTACTTGTTCGGATTCTTTTGACAGCTATCAACATGATGCCCCCAAGGTTTTCCACCGAGCGATGAACTTTTCAACCGGTTCACCTTCTCTTTGATGGGTAGAGGCCAATTCGATTAAGCTCACTTCTCTTTCAGAGGAGAAAAAGTTTGCCATAAAGGCATCTTGCATCTGGTCTTAGGCACAGATAGATCCAGGAGCTAGGGCCACATACCACTTAAAGGCTTTTCCTATCAATGTTGCTCCAAACAGTCGTAAGCAATATTGCGAGATTGCTGCATAGCTCCCCATTGTTGTTATGAAATGCATCATATGTTCGTTAGGTGATCCTTCACCGTTAAACTTTTAAAACTTTAGGCACTTGAAGCCTGTTGGGAACGGTATATCCTCCACTTCTTTGGGGTAGGGGGTCTGGTACCAGAATCTTTCTCTTTGGCCTCTTTCTCTTTCTAGTTCTACAGTGTCGGCTATCATCTGCGTTGATCCCATGTACGGAAACTGGGGCTGACCTGTGGGACATGACCCTAAGTGGCTGTGACCCTTTGGCTGGAGGCTCGATATGATCTATAGCAGTGTTAGTGGGAGGGGCAGCATTCTAGGATATTATATGGGAAATCATAGATAATGCCTCGTGCATGTTCCTACATTCTTCCATCAGAAGAGTTTGGGCGCGTGCCATTTCCTTGACGCATTCTTCCATTGTCTGGCCCTTTTGGCTAGTTCCAACTATAGGGACAACAACTTCTTTGTTTAACGATCCTATATTGACAGGGAGGACTTTGTAACTGATGAAGTGAACGAGCCTGAATGACTACTACTCCACTCTGAGTTACTAGACTCGGAGGAGTTTGTATGTTCAGGGTATGTCACTCTAGGGAGTGTGTCTCTGGCGGACCCGTGGATTGTCAATGCTTTGCTCAGTCGCCTTGATGTCATGGAAGAGACATGTATTGTGGGGCGATCCTTGTTAGTAAAGGATACTTCTAGTTCTCCTGGATATAGAGCTGGTTGTGACATGGCTGGATTACGCTTAGCGATGCTTCTGGTGATAGGCCTTCGTGATACTCTAGACTGATGCCCCTTTGATGCAGTTTTGATTACGGCTTTGAAAAGTGCCCTTCTTTTCTTTGATTGTAACTTTATCCATCCGTCATTAGCGTCTTCAGTAGTTGGTGACGCTGATACTACTCCAGCTGTAGTTGTGGCTACTTTGTTTTCTTTGTTCTTTACTTTGTCTTTGCTTGCGGTTGCTTGATTATCGTAGGTAACGGTGAATCCTCCGGGAACAAATCGGAAGATTATCTTGCACGTTGATAAGGCCATTGAAAGTCTTTTTGAACAATGTACCTACAATTATGGGAATTATAAATCAATTCTGTTGTGTTATACAACATCCTATTCTAGAGATGAAGGGTGGAATGTTCCAGTTGAGAGTCGCCATTTCCGCGCTTAAAAGCGCGTTGTAAAGATATATGTCTCTCTTTTAATGTCTAGTTAATATTAGAATACAACTCATAATTCCCCAGTAGCGTCATCATTTTGTTTACACAACAAAATTGCCTTTGTATTCGTAAGGGAAACAAGAGTAGCATTCTAACATTCTATAAGACAGAGAGAGAAACATTCATCATTCCATTCATTTTATTCATTGTAATTGTGTTCTTTTACATTCCATTAATACATACATCCCTTGATTCTAGAATAGAATACTCTTATATAAGTTCATAATGGTTACAAATTTCGGCAGAGCTTCACCTCTTCTTTCTTCTTTCACTCTGTCAAAATAACAAAAGAATGGTTTTAGGAGAATCAGATTGGAGATGCTCTCTTTCTTCTCTTTGCACCATTACTTTTGATCTAGCTTAAATCTTTAAGAATATTAGCTTTTGAAAGGGGAATGGGAATAGGATCCATAAGACCTACTCTCGACATCTTTAACAAAAGAAACTTCGCCTTTTACAAGCTCTAAACTAACCATTCAAAGCCAATTTTTATCCTTCGAAGTACCTTTATGTGATGGTTTGGAACTGTCGGAAAACCGCTTTATGTGACAGCCTACAAATGTCTGGAAACCACTTTACATAATGGCCTAGAACCGTCGGACATTTACAAAACGGCCTAGAACCATAGGGCATTTACGTGACTCATGTAAACCATCGGGAATCTGGTTTACGGCCGTCGTAAAACTCTGACAGCTGCAATGTCTTCTCCTGATTCTCAATTTCTTCAATTCTCTCGTCATTCTTCTTCAATTCTCGGGGTCCGTAACCTGTGCATTCAACCCGAGAAGAATGAGATGCATAAGGTAACTCTCCATACCTCTGAAGTAGCTAAAGGAGCTCTAGAACTCTGAACTTCGGAAATGAGTGCACAAACGAAGACCCCAGGGTGTATTTATAGGCCAAGGGGGTCATTCTCACGTAAAGGCATCATTCTGCGCGACACCCTTTCACGCGGGTCGCGTAAAAGGTGCAAAGGCTCACATGTCTCCACGAAAACGGCCACAACTTCTTCATTACAACTCCGATTTGGACGCTCTTATACACGTTGGAAATCTATTTCAATTCCCTAAACAATGGGCCTATGATGAACCCATTTAGCAGCATCTTATATCTTCGAAAGTGCACCCCAAGTGTCTAATGCCATCAACAACGTGCGGTCTTTGATGAATAGCCTGTCTCTCCTTCGTTACGTCTTGAAATAGGATGATCTTGGGTTTGTTGGAATCATCACTTGATAATCTTACCCATGATATATCATTTTCCTTGAACAGACTTCGCTTGCCCAATCATCTTCTGACTATAAATGAACTCCTTACTGATATTCATCTTTCACCTTTCTAGAGAGAATATAACTTAGTACTAACATCCTAGCAATACGTGATCTTGTATTGAGTCTTACGGTAATAAGATAATATGTCTCCTAATTTTCTTTCTTCTTTGCATTTTTTCATGTCTCAACACGGTGTCATGCATATCTGGTTGTAGCCTGAATAGTCGTCCATAAATGATGTTCAATATCCATTTGGGATATTTGACCTCTCTGATGAATCCCACCTTAATAAGCTTGTTAACTTCAATGAGTGGCACTAGATCTGGATGAAAGCGTCTTTGAGCCTTCTTAACCAGTTTCTTTTCATTAGATATATTGAGTTTGTGCATCGCCAACGTCAGTTGCACGCCTGGCATTTCGGCATATGTCTATGTGAATACATCCTTATTCTCTTTCAATACCTAACAATATTATTTAGCCTCGTCTTCTATCAGGCTTGCGCTGATATAAGTAATTCGTTGTTCTTCTTCTGTCCTCAAGTTTATCTCACGCAGCTGATCAATCATCGGTTGACCCTCGTCTTCCATCTGCACAGGAACCTTTTTGGAATGAGGCATTTTCTTTTCTGATAGCGAATCCGTTTGCTGTTCTATGAGACCCGTATAAGGAATTACACTGATCATATTTACTCATTCAGCCTTTGAAGATGCCCCTAGTCCCAAAAGCTTTTTGCATTTTTGTATAATGATGGGCACTAATATACCTTCGCCATTGTTCAAACTAGCCGGGTGTTGGGGCTCAAATTATCACCAGAAGTTCAACAATAATCCAAGAACATGATATAGTGATGCGAATCAGCGAAAAAGTCTACAGCTCCCAGGGCATATCTTACATGCTCGTAGGGTTGTTTTCGTGTTACATGCACCTACAGCTTCCACTACATGCGCTTAACCCTAGCTAGCATGCGCTTGACTCCTTTTATGGCTAGCTTCCAATTGGTTCTGTACATCCTGCCTCGGCTATAAATAGCTCAAAACACTATGACATGAGAGAGAGAGAAGTTCCTGAGATCAAACGACACGAGCATCGACGACGGTTGTGGAATAAAGTTGGTTGTCGAAGAAGCGTCTCTCAATAAGAGTCGCGACCAGCCTGCTTAATCGCGAGCCCTCCATTCATACTTCATTTCAGACCACTGACCACACCATCTGATCGCATGCAAGATGTTCAGCTTGTGGCCGTCGAAAGGGGTCGCACTTCCGCATTCGAGCAGCTCAGCTCGTGGTTGTTGAAAGGGCTCACACTTCTGCGTGCAAGCAGCTCGGCTCGTGGTCATTGAAAAGGGTCGCATCTCTGCGTGCGAGTAACTTGGTTCGAGGTTGTTAAACGAGGTTATCTTCGAGCCTGAATAGTCGTCACTTTTTAGTAGCAGCAGCCCGTATAGATCAATTTTGGCTCGTTCCTACTCATAACTCTGAACATCTCCATCAAGGGACGTAATCAGCTAGACGTCTAAAGTGGTTAGGCCATCCCCTTACCTAAGGATTAGCAAGATAAGCACCTTATCCCTTAACATCAGCAGTGATCTTAACAGCTTGCGTAATATACTAAATCACTCGGATTGGTATAAATAGATGGTTCCACAGACAATACGGGTACACAACCTCTAAGTTCACATCCTACATTTTACTTTACTATCATATCCCATCTAACTTAAGCTTCGGAGGGCCAACGGCTGAATGCCGGCCACCCTTAGCTTTCTCCTTTGGCTTTCAGGTCTGGAGGGGAGCTTGTTTGAAGGAAGGTGAACACTTTGGAGGAACCTGTTACTAAATTAAACGTTAACAGATTGACGTCGTCTGTGGGAACTCTTTCAGAATTAGCCATTCTCATCACTGATCGTTATCTCCCACTATGCCTCCCAAAAAGATGGTTCATCCTTCCACTTCAAGGCAGATTTTACCTCCGCATGACATCCCTGAACCAACGTCCAATCTCCCTCAGACCGCTTCGATGGGCGTTCCCCCGATAGAGTCCAACCTGCCGTCACAGAATACAGAATCCATTTCACGATGTATCAGGCGGTCAAGACGACATTATGCGTTTCTTCGGAGACACACTTCTTACTCTCAAAGATGGGCTTCAAACCTTATCTAATGGGTTTGATCAGCACTTTCCTGAACCACAGCAACCTCTAGAAGGGCCGCCACTGTAATCTGTACTAGTAACCTCCAGACATTCTGCAGGTGAGCCACGAACCCAGCAAAATCCTCCTTCGAATCGAATGCCACTTGGCAATCAAGTTCTGGTACCTCCTCCACAATCTATACACTCCAGTACCTCTCGACAATAACGATCTCAGGGATCCACTGTTGAGACCTCGAGTTACACTTTACCTTGGGAAGGAGATCTCAAGAGAATCGAAGATCGCTTTGCTGATATGGAGCAACGGTATCGGTCTAACCTTCCACCTATTACTTTTACATCAATCCACCGATCTGAACCTCCCTTCACCCTCGAGGTTATGGAGGCCCCTTTGCCTAGAAAATACCGAACGCCTAGCATCGTCCCGTATACAGGTATCGGCGATCCTCTCGAACATCTGGAGACCTATAGGTCTCTCATGGAGCTAGAAGGATATGGTTCAGAAATTATGTGTAGGGCTTTTTCCTTAACTCTAAAGGATGCAGCACGTACATGGTTTCGAGGCCTGAAACCTTGATTTATCGAGTCCTTATCCCAATTATCAGATCTCTTCTTATCTCAATTCATGGGAAGCATCCATACCAAAAAGCTGACATCTCATTTAACGGATTTAAAGCTACAACATGGGGAAACAATTAAGGAGTTCAAGGTTTAATTCACTGCGGAAGCCGTCCAGACTGAAGGTTACATTGAAGACAAAGGCCTCACTACCCTTATAGCAGGAATCAACATCGAGAAATTTCGGTTCGCCCTGGATAAAAACCCTCCTAAAACCATGACTGAATTCCAAGCCAAGGCTTAAAAATACATTAATGCAGAAGAAGTTGCTTTGGCGCATCACGGTATACAAGGGAAGAAACGTAAGTCTGAGGACGTCTCTCCCTCTAATAAGAAATATCGGCGTATCGGTGAGATCATTTCCCTAGGAAGCGTTGCTCTGGTAAATATCATAACTATACACCTCTCAATCAATCTCCTGAGAAAGTATTAATGGAGATCAAGCACAAATCTTATGTGAAGTGGCCTTCAAGGATTAAGTCCGATCCTGAAAAAAGAAACAAGAGAAAGTTCTGTTATTTCCACAAGGATCACGGGCATAACACCTAAGATTGTATATCCCTGAAAGATCACATTGAAGCTCTTATTCGGAAGGGACATCTCCGGGATTACGTTGCGCGACAGGATCGGTCACCTAAAAGAATCGATGCCCCGTCACTATTCTCTTGCCTCAAGTGTAAGGCTGCGATGTAGTAATAAAACTTGGTAAGATCGAGGTTGATCCATAGGGAATTGGATAACAAATTCCAAACTATTCCAGCAACTCAATTTTACAAGAAATAGGAGATTCAATTGATAGTTATGCTAAAACTGTAACTTAATGAAAACCGGTAATTTAAAGTACTAAGGCATTTAAGGATCCACTTGTAGCAATCCTATGTCAATCCAATCAATCCAAGCAAGATACACAACTAGATTTGAAGTCCTATCTCTCATCTAATTGGAAAATAAAGCATTAAACACATTCAATCCCATTCAAGTTGAACTTCCAAGTTCTAGTCCCATTCAATCAATTTAAAATTCAAAATCATAGCCTTCGAAGTAACAGCCATGCCTATGGACTATGGCCTGCTCAAGGATTACTATAATTCGAATCTAAACAAGCACCATATGATAATCTCAGAGAATTGCAAGGAATCCATGTCCGGAGCACATGAACTCTCATAAAACATCTCAAACTATCAACTTGAAGAACTAGAATAAATAAAAATCCATACTTGAATTGACAACTACTTGAATGAATTTGAATTAAACATGAAATTAGCTACAAGCTTCACCTCTCAGCCTTAGTTGAGAGATTCTAGCCGAGCATTGTCATACTACAACTAGAACTCAAATAAGAAAGCATAAAAACTAGAAAAACCGAAGTTTGGAGGGTTGCTGACACTCCACGACGACTTCCGTCCTTTCCCACGACGTTCCTTGGCTTTTATGATGACCTAGGAAGAGCCCCTAGGTGTCCTTTTATAGTGGGAAAGCCCCTTACGTCGGAAACATCCAGAAATTGCGTAAGGTTATGAACTGCGCAGAAAATCTCGGAGCTTCACGGAGAAGCTTTGTTACGCAGACGACCGGTCTAAGCTCCCTGACGACCGGTCGCACGACCGGTCGCAAAACGTCAAAAACAGTCCAGTGAGTTTTGCCAAAAATCCGATTTTAACTTTTAATTCAAGGACCGGTCGCACGACCGGTCTGGGCATCGGACGACCGGTCGTGAATGATCTAGTGGCCTTCTATGAAAAATTCTTCTTCTGCAAACAATCGGACCGGTCGGACGACCGGTCCTGGCGATGGACGATCGGTTGCACGACCGGTCTTGGCTTCTGTTTCCTGCTTTCTCCTTGGACTTCTTTCTTCCTTTCTTCTCCTCTCTTTCTACTTTCTTTAGTCCTTCTTCAATCTTCATCCAATGGCTTCAATTGACTCTTTTTAGTCCTCAATTTGGTGAAGTCCGCTCTCATCCCTGCAATCACAAAACACACATTAGATGGGCCTTATAAACATGAAAACCATGCATATAATGTGATGTAGTGGACTATGCAATGTATAAATTGGAGGTTTAACACACCCCCAATCAACTTTTTGCTAGTCCCAAGCAAAACATGCGTGAAACAATTTCAAAGCTCCAAACCAAACCTCCATCAGAAACCATGTTTCTATCCATTCCAAGAGATACAAGTAGAAAATTTGGAGAAATTAGGTGCTAGAAGCTGAAACCTTAAACTCTCAAAACATAATAAGTGTTTACATGAAATTCCCGCTGATTGATTAATAAATAGAAGAACTCGAAAAAATTCAACCTAGTGTGCATAATGAAAGTTTATCTCATGAGTTTCTGGGATTATCTTCTTCATAGATTAAGTAAACCAAGGATTTTAAGGTGCACAGAGCAACAACAAGCCTATGACAGGAATTTGCCTTACCGTCCTTCCGACGGCTTTCACACTATGTCTCATTTCCAGCTTTAGTTACGGTTTGACCATCCCCTAGTTGGTAATAGGTAGCCCTTTTTAGAATTTTCCACCATTTTTCCTTCATTCCCGATTTCATCCTTTCTTTTCCTTTTTCTTTTAATTTAGATAGGATTTTTAAAAATCCATATCTTTCGTTATTTTTCCATGGACAAGGATGGACAAAATACCCCGGCTTGGTTTCTTAACACCTTTAAATCAAAGTCTAGCTAATCCACAATCACATAATCCTTTCAACCCATGAAAATCGTGTAATGTGAACTAGGTGTAAAAAATGTTCAAATTTTCTATCGATCACAACAATAGGGGAACTAACATATAAAACCATTATGTTGGGAGAAATTCAAGACTTACAACATCACACACTTCGTATCTCCTCTTCTTATACTCTTATCATCTCGAATGCATGGAAATAAGGTTTTCTAAAAGAGTTTTGAAATTTAAGAAAATTCGAAAAAATTTGCGCATATGAAGCTCGAAATGTTGCAAACCGCTAGATGAAGGATCTCATCTCACCCCCCAACCAAATCTTGCATTGTCCTCAATGTAAAAAGATAGGTAATGAGCATGAACATGAGAGCAATGGTAAAATATAAGAGAGTGAGAACAATAGTACCTGAGAGAGTCGATCATGGAAGTCTGCAACTCCAACAACTAAATCCTACAAAAACAGTAAAACTAAACAAAACTAAACCTAATCTATGAAAAGCAATAAAGATAACTAATCCGTCCTTGTAAAAAGAGGATCTCCATCAGACTAGGAGATCAATTATTAGTATAACATCCAAAAGGACAAAGTTGAGCAGGATCATCAAGTGATGTAACAAATTTTTCAGTAGAACTATCCACCATCCTGCTTTGGAAAGTACATTAATGACATTCATCATTTTATCCCATGAAAAATCCGGCTGAAAAATTTCAGCGGGTTCTTCAACAAAATTGTCACATGTACTAGGAAAGGAGAGTTGCATTGTTTGGAAATCATTAAGTATGGATCTCCTTTCCTTCTTGTCTGGGAAAAAATTATTCAAGTATGGGTCATCCCAGAAGTGTTCTTCAGTTTGAACAAACCATAGAGATGTGGAGACTTGTATTTCTTCTTCACAAGTCGATATGATCTCCACAAAATCAGAATTCACCGGTGCTTCCACAATTGATTTTTCAGTTTGACACTTTGTGAAAGGAAGCTTTTTAGGCACCCGGGGGGGGGTCTCTCTCAAAGCCTGTACAATGTCCTGAATCATGGGATCATCCCAATCCTCAAAGTACGTTAAGCACTCCTCGAGTGTATAAGAGACCTCATCGAAGGAAATTTTCAGATTTGGACCCTTTATGTCTTCCTCCTTCTCAGAATTTTGTGTAGGTTGGAATGGGTCCTCAACCTCTACACTTTCAGAAATTGGCCTCTCTATAGGCAAGTCAAGCACCAATTCTTCCAAATCCTGCACAACAAATTTGTGTAAATCAGAAATTGGTGACTTGTCAAATGAATTTTTAGAAATTGACACTTCCAAGGTCTTAATAAAATGAGAATTAGATTCATCCTTAGAATGTGTCAAACATGTCTCCAAACTTTCAGGTAGATCATGTTGGAAAAACCCCCCATCATCCATGGATTCAATCATGTTTACCTCATGGGGGCCATCATTGTCGTCTCAATCCTCAAAGGGATCAAAGCTAACAACATCTAGAGGATCAAAATTCTGCCTTAAAGCAAACTCCTCTTCCACGATTGAATCAATCATATCAACCTCGTGGACATCATCATCATCCCTATGCCTTTTGCCCAAGTGGAACACATTCACCTTCAACGTCATGTTTCCAAAGGACATTTGCATTACTCCATTCCGACAATTTATGATTGCGTTTGATGTAGCGAGGAATGGGCGGCCTAGAATCAACTGTATTTGAGTGCTAGCATCCATGACCGGTTGTGTGTCCAAGATGATGAAATCTACCGGGTAGTAGAATTTATCAACTTGGACTAGCACATCCTCAACTATCCCTCTTGGGACACGGATGGATCTATCAACGAGTTGCAATGTGGTTTTGGTAGATTTTAATTCACCAAGACCCAATTGCTCGTATACCGAGTATGGGATTTAATTCACGCTTGCCCCTAAGTCTAGTAATGCACGCTCAATCCGGTAGTCTCCAATGATACATGAAATTGTGGGACTACCGGGATCTTTAAATTTTGGGGGGGTCTTTTGAGTGAGAATGACACTCACTTGCTCATTTAAGAAGGCCTTTTGCTGCACATTATATTTACGTTTGGTTGTGCATAGGTCCTTTAGAAACTTGGCATATGAGGGGACTTGTTTGATGGCATCAAGCAAGGGAATGTTGATCTTGACTTGCCTAAAAATCTCTACAATATCATGAGAGTTTGGGAGAGATTTTGGGGAAACCAATCTTGAAGGGAATGGTGCTACGGGCTTGTAAATGCGTTCCGTTTCTTGTGGGGCTAAGTTAAATCCATCCTCATCCTCAGAATTTACCGGATCATTAGGCTTGTCGGCCTTCACCGGAATAGATTTGTCAATTTGTTTACCACTTCTAAGAGTGGTGATGGATTTGGCTTGCTCCATGTGTTGGTTGGAAGGATTAGGAATGCTCACTTCATGTACTTGCTTTGGATTGGGCTGAGGTTGGGCCGGAAAGGTCCCTTCCCTAGCATTCAAGCGTCCCTTAATCTCATCAACCGAGACTTTAAGCTCTTGGAACATTTGCTGATTTGTTTGGTTGATTTGCGTTTGCCCTTGTATAAACGCTTTCAAGGTATCCTTCATTGAGAATTGAGGTGGGGCCATATTTTGCATGGGTGGCCGTCCTTGAGAGTTAGTAGGATTGCCCGTGGGAGCATTCTTCCAACTGAAATTTGGGTGGTTCTTCCAACTAGTGTTGTACGTATTACCCACCGGTCCATTGAAAGGCCGTTGATACCCATATGTGGCATTTACATGTTCATCTAATACCTCTTGAAATGCAAGAATTGTGAGACAATCTTGCGTAGCGTGTAAATCGGTGTGACAAAACCCACATATGGTCTCAATAGCTTCATTGGACTTTGGAACTCCACTTTTACTAAGTTCCATAGCCTCGATCTTCCTTGTGAGGTTGGCTATCCTTGCATTCACGTCGTCTTCCTCCTTGAGGATATAAATCCCTCATTTCTCTTTCTCTTGAATAGGCTTGGGTTATTGGGTTTATCCGAGGTATCCCAAGATTATGCATTTTCAGCCAATATGTCCAAGTAACTCCAAGCCTCATCTGGATTTTTGCTCATAAACTCACCATTGCACATCATCTCTACAAATTGGCGCATATTGGAACTTAATCCATCATTGAAAAAATTTATAATTCGCCAGCTCTCATAGCCATGATGTGGGCAAGCAAGTAGGAGGTACTAAAATCTCTCCCAAGAAAGATTCACCCTCTGTCACGCCCAAAACTCGGGGACCGGGCTCACTAAATTCCCAGCCGCCGAATCCGGTGCCGATAACCTCCGTAGTACCCCATTCTCGGCCCCTAGCTCCCATACGCCAGGTTCCGATCCTGGGATCCCACTGTTAGTGCACTTTTCCATGGCATACTAGTGCACCTTGTTTGTCAATCACTTACGTCAGTGTGTCTAGAGTCGGTTGAGCCCAAAGAAGACGAAGACCAAAGACTCAAGACAGACCGGCTGCATCAAGGAAGGAGTTTCAGGTAAAAGTGATGCCTTGGTGCCTTAACCTTGACCAAAACCCATCCCCTTTGTATCTTTGATGACCTTGACCATATTGGAGTACATTTAGTCATCCTAGATAGGCCCTAGGTGTCCCATTTGATGACCCTAACCTAGGATAATATGGATAGGCTGGAGAGAGTAGACTTCAGAATTCATATGGGGTGAACCAGGTTGGTCCGACCGGTCAAGACCGGTCGGCCAGCAGCTTGGCTGCCTTTTCAATGGACAGCCGATTGGTCATGACCGGTCGGCCTTCTATGATGCCAAAGGATCAGCAAGGTGGGCCGACCGGTCATGACCGGTCGGCCAGTTTTGGTTTCCTCTTGAGTTTCAGCTGTCCAGCAGAGGGGTCCGACCGGTCATGACCGGTCGGCCTGGAGCATTTGGCCTGTCCAGTGAGGGGGTCCGACCGGTCATGACCGGTCGGCCCATATATTTGGCCGTTGCTATTGATGTCCTCCAGCAGAGGGGTCCGACCGGTCATGACCGGTCGGGACAGGTCGGCCAGAGCCATTTTATGGCCGTTTTCTGCCCGTTTTGTGACCGTTGGAGCTGTCCTTTCTATATATATGGAGCTCCATTCTTGGGTAAGGGAGATGCTTTTGAGAGCCCTTTACCCTCACCATTTGCAGATCTTTTGGGGCCTCAAAGAAGAGGGTTTCAAATCATATCCCTTGTGTTTCAAACACAAGTGTGGGCATTCAAATGCTATCAAGAGATGACTTGATTCCTCTCTCAAATCTAGAGGTGAGACACCTTTCCATATAGGTATATCCCTTCTCCTAGACCTCTAGAAGAACCTCAAGGTGAATCTCCTAGTTAGAACAATCTATATATCTCATGTAGGAGATTCACCCATCCTCCTAGCACCTTGGGCATTTCAAGGCATCGCATGCAAGGTGTTTGATCGAATGTGGTTGAGGCATTGGCGACGCAACGGCTGCACGATCGAGGGAGCAAAGGGAAGCTGATTGAAGCACGGGAGAGCGGAGATCAAGCAACCCAATCCGGCGCTAAACAAGGGGCTCATCCGACAAGTAGGTTGTCTTATTTGAGAGTCCATTTTAGAGTTTGTTTTCGAACTCGACCTAGGGACGTTAGTCGTTCCTTGGCCCGTCAGCCAGGCCTAAACTAAGTCTCCAAGGGGGAGCCTCCGACACGGGAGTAAACGTGCGAATAGGTTGAGAGTTAGCCTATGTCTAAAACTCCGGATACGGTTGAGAGGTGAACCGATAAAACCTCCGTGTAAAGGTTGAGAGGTGAACCTCATTTAAAACCTCCGATAGTGAATGCCGGTGTACTCAAGGGGGTTGAGTACTTGAACCGGGAGTGGAGTAGACATGTAGTCGAACCACTATACATTCTTGTGTTTGTGATTGTTTTTTAGCACATTATATCTTTGCATTATTAGTTTAATTGCTTAATTATGAATGCTTGATAGGAATGCATGCTAGGCACTTTTTAGGCATCCTCACACAAGATGTACCTTCACTACTTGTGTAGACTTGAGCTCATTGATCCACTCTCATAAGTCTACACAAGTTGCATAGGTTAGGAGTTTGATTAGTTGAATCTTTTACTTCCTATGCATGCTTAGACTAGGACTATTTATTGCTTATACTTTTGCTAGTCTTGTGATTGGACCCACCTAGGCTTGGAAGCCGAGGTGTTCTTGCTTACATAGCTTAATCTGTTGAATTGCATAAGTAGGCGAAAAGAATTTTAAAAAAAAAGGTCCTATTAACCCCACCCCCCCCCCCCCCCCCCCCCCCCCTCTAGGTCCATAGACATATCTCCAAGTATCTCTACAAGCGGTAAAACCGCAATTTCACCCACAAGGAGGATTTTCAGGGTAAACTTTTTTTTTCTTTATAGATGAGCATAACCACAAGTGTAACAAACCAAAAACTTCACATCACATATCCACTAAGATAAACTTTTGAGCACAATGCTGTAGAAAAAGGAAATACAATGTACAACTAAAAACTAAAAGATCAAATGCGCGCCTCTGCCTCACTGCTGTCGCGCTATAGTATGTCCTGCATGTAAACAATGTGCATAAGCTTACTATGAAGCTTAGAGAGTGCGTGGTGTGTGCGTAATGCATATGACAGGTATAGAGATATCAGAGTAAGCGAAAATGATAGCAGGCTACACTACCAAGTTTATGAATGTCATTAACCATCTCGAAGCTATGCAATGCAATGGGCATATATGGCCGAGTGTCATATGCTACTGATGCAATGTGCGCATGTCAATCCTCAACTGCCATATATCATACGGTTTACAACTGGGACATCACCGGGGTCTAGTACACTCCAGACATTGGTTGCCGCCCATCGCGCGCATAACCAAGCGAGTGGAAGAGACCTCACTATCCGCCTCATCAATGACATACAAGAAAATCCACCCGGCTCGTCGAAAGCGAACCCATTCACGAGCTGGTCAAACTCAACCTAGTATATAGCCCTCTGCACCTGAGCGGGTAAGGTCACACCCCCTTCCAACCGACCCCGACACAGTGGGAGACGCGGCCTATTGGTATTTGGCCCTCATGTGCTCATAAATCCACTCGGTCTAGACATTGGAGCATCCAACTGGTACCACAGGGTTTAGGGACTTTCACCCAAGGACATCTTTGGCGCCCAAGTGCTAGAACATATTTCCGGTGTCCATTCCTACCATCCACGATGTGACTGTGGTGGTCACAACCCCGATGCCGCTGGGGTGAGAATCTGATCATGACATGTTGTTGAACCTCCAATTTATACATTACATTGCCCATTACACGACAAGGTTTGCATGATTTTCATGGTTTAAAGGCCCACCTAACACATGTTTTGTGATTATAGGGATGAGAGCGGACTTCATTCAATTACAAGCCAAAAGAACACTTTTAGAGCTTTTGGATGAAGATGAAAGAAGACCAAAGAAAGGAGAAAGCAAAGAGAAGAGAGAGAAGAAGAAAAAGGAGAAAAAGAAGAGAAGAAGAATCAAATGGAAGACAGGCCGACCGGTCATGACCGGTCAGCCATGAAGGCTGATCATATTGATGAAGGACCGACCGGTCATGACCGGTCGGCCATGCTCTCTGGACAAGGTGGAAACAAAGCTCGACCGGTCATGACCGGTCGGGCATGCACGCTGGACTGTGGACAGGTCTGTCCGACCGGTCTTGACCGGTCGGCAGCACCCCCTGGAATGATTGAAAGGCTAGTCCGACCGGTCACGACCGGTCGGCTCTGCGTATGGAAAGTCCTTTCTATATTAGGACTCCAAAAATTGCTACGCAATGCGTAGTCTTTCGCAGAATCCGACGCAAGGGAGGTTGCTTGCTATAAAAGGACACCTAGGGGCTCTCCCTAAGGTATCAGAGAAGCTAAGGAACGTGAGTTTGGAGAGTGAAGGCGATTGTGGTGCGGCTGCAACTCTCCTATTCGGGTTTTTCTGTTTTTATGCTTTATTTCAGAGTTTTTAGTTGTAGCATGACAATGCTCGGCTAAAACCTCTCAGCTAAGGCTGAGAGGTGAAGCTTGTAGCTAATTCTACGTTGATTTCAGTTTAATTCTAGTAATTTACATTCAAGTTTGGATTTTTGCATGGTTTAGTTCCAAAAAGTGGTAGTTTGAGATGTTTTATCTGAGTTTATGTGCTCCGGACATGAATTCCTTTTAATTCTCTGAGATTATCATGTTTGTTTATCTAAATTCGGATTATAGTAATCCTTGAGCAGGCCATAGTCCAGAGACATGGCTGTTACTCCGCAGGCTATAGTTTTGAGTTTTGTATTGATTGAATGGAACTAGAACTTGGAAGTTCAACTTGAATGTGATGGAATGTGTGTGAATGCCTTATTTTCCAACTAGATGAGAGATAGGACTTCAATTCTAGTTGTGTTCTCTACTTGGATTGACTGAATTGACATGGGATTGCTACAAGTGGATACTTGAAAGCCTTAGTACTTTATATCTCTGATTTTTCATTAAGTTCATGTTTTTAGTAAACACTCAATCGAATCTGATTTCTTTCAAAAACTGAGTTGCTGGAGTGATTTGGGAGCTGTTACTATTTCCCTGTGGATCGACCTCGGTCTTACCGAGTTTTATTACTACATCGCAGCCTTACACTTGAGGCGAGCGAACAAGTTTTTGGCGCCGCTGCCGGGGATTTAGACAACGGTTTTTGAATAGTTTCAGTGGCTGTAGAAGTAGCAGTAGATAGTTTTTCTGATTTTCTTAGAACTAACAAGTTTTTCTGTTTTGTAGGAATTTTTCTCTAGTTTAAGCGCATCAGGTGATACCTTTCTAACTTAGCTTCTGCAGAATTTTTTTCAGATTAGTTTCAGATTTCAGTTTTCTAGGATAGGATTAGTTTCAGTTTCTGGTTGAGTGGTTTATGTCCCGTTGGGAACGTAATCACTCAAATCGTCTCCAATCTGAAGGTGGTTTAGTTGGACCATTGTCAGTCCATAGACGAGTCCGGAATTATCAAGAGCATTGTGAAAATTTGTGGAATATGGATCAAACACCTGCAAGGAATCCTCCCCCCCTACTCCAACTACAAACGCAAATCAGGAAGGAGTAGGAGAGAATGAGGTACAAAATGTTCCTCCAATGAGATCATTACGGGACTACTTACAACCTGCCCGTGCAATTACACCTTCTTGCATAGTTCTACCAGCAAACGGTGGAACCTTTGATATAAAACCAGGCGTAATTCAACTTCTACCTAAATTCCATGGGCTGGACTCAGACCGCCCATACTTACACTTGCAAGAATTTGAAGAAGTGTTGGCCACCTTGCATTACACCAATGTTTCAGATGATACTATCAGACTTAAACTCTTTCCCTTCACCTTGAAAGAAAGAGCCAAAGATTGGCTTCACTGTCTTAGACCACACTCGATTAGGACATGGGTTGAGATGAACCGGGAATTCTTGAAAAAGTTCTTCCCGGCTCATAAAACGAACACCCTTCGAAGAGCCATAATGAATTTTTCGGCTAAAGAGGGTGAATCCTTTTTCCAATGTTGGGAACGATTTAAGGAACTCCTGCTTGCTTGCCCACATCATGGCTATGAGAGTTGGCAAGTTATAAATTTTTTCAATGATGGATTAAGTTCCAATATGCGCCAATTTGTGGAAATGATGTGCAATGGCGAGTTTATGAGTAAAAATCCAGATGAGGCTTGGAGTTACTTGGACATGTTGGCTGAAAACGCCCAATCTTGGGATACCTCGGATAAACCCAAGAACCCCAAGCCCACTCAAGAGAAAGGAGGGATATATGTCCTTAAAGAGGAAGATGATGTGAATGCAAGGATAGCCAACCTCACAAGGAAGGTTGAGGCCATGGAACTTAGCAAAAGTGGAGTTCCCAAGTCAAAGGAAGCTGTTGAAACCACATGTGGGATTTGCCTCACTGATTTACACGCTACGCAAGATTGTCCCACAATTCCTGCATTTCAGGAAGTGCTACATGAGACAGCAAATGCCACATATGGTTATCAACGGCCCTTCAATGGACCGGTAGGTAATACGTACAATGAGAGTTGGAAGAACCACCCAAATTTCAGTTGGAAGAATGCTCCTACGGGCAATCCTACCAACTCCCAAAGAGGGCCACCCATGCAAAATATGGCCCCACCTCAATTCTCATTAGAGGATACCTTGAAAGCGTTTATGCAAGGGCAAGCGCAAATAAATGAATCAAATCAGCAAATGTTCCAAGAGTTGAAAGTCTCGATTGATGAGATTAAGGGACGCTTGAATGCTAGGGAAGGGACCTTTCCGGCCCAATCTCAGCCCAATCCAAGGCAAGTACATGAAGTAAGCATCCCTAATCCTTCCAACCAAAACATGGAGCAAGCTAAATCCATTACCACCCTTAGAAGTGGTAAACAAATTGACAAAACTATTCCGGTGAAGGCCGATGAGCCTAATGATCCGGTAAATTCTGAGGATGAAAATGGATCTAACTTAGCCCCACAACAACCGGAACGCATTTACAAGCTCGTAGCACCATTCCCTTCGAGATTGGTTGCCCCAAAATCTCTCCCAAATTCTCAAGATATTCTAGAGATTTTCAGACAAGTCAAGATCAATATCCCTTTGCTTGATGCCATCAAACAAATTCCCTCTTATGCCAAGTTTCTAAAAGACCTATGCACAACAAAACGCAAATATAATGTGCAGCAAAAGGCCTTCTTAACAGAGCAAGTGAGTGCCATCCTCACTCAAAAGACCCCCCCAAAATTCAAAGATCCCGGTAGTCCCACCGTCTCATGTATCATTGGAGACTACCGGATTGAACGTGCCTTGTTAGACTTGGGGGCGAGTGTGAACTTGATCACATACTCGGTATATGAGCAATTGGGTCTTGGTGAATTAAAACCCACCAAAACCACATTACAACTCGCTGATAGATCTATCCGTGTACCGAGGGGGATAGTTGAGGATGTTCTAGTCCAAGTTGACAAATTCTACTACCCGGTAGATTTTATAGTCTTGGACACACAACCGGTTTTGGATGCTAGCACCCAAATACCGGTAATATTAGGCCGCCCATTCCTTGCCACATCAAACGCAATCATCAATTGCCGGAATGGGGTGATGCAACTATCTTTTGGAAACATGACACTAGAGGTGAATGTGTTTCACTTGGGCAAAAGACATAGGGATGTCGATGATGATGAGTTCTTCGATGTAAACATGCTTGAAACCTTTGAAGAAGAAGAACTCCTCCAACTTGAACCACTAGAAAGCTTGGAGACATGCTTAGCACACTTCATGGAACCTGAAGATCCCATCATTAGTGAAATTGTGCAAGCAGAAAGACCGGTAGTTGATACTAGCCGGTGGAGGCCCCATTTTGAAAAATTGCCACCAACCACATCAAAGCCTCTACCGTCTAACATCAAACCACCGAAGCTTGACCTCAAACCACTGCCATCCGAGCTTAAATATGTATATTTGGGTCAAGAGGAAACTTTCCCAGTGGTCATTGCCTCCCACCTAGAGAAAGATCAAGAGCTCAAGTTGATTGAGTTACTCAAAAAACACCGGGAAGCCATAGGTTGGACAATAGCGGATCTCAAAGGGATAGATCCTTCGGTTTGCACTCACCGTATACACCTTGAAGAAAATGCAAAAACGACTAGACAACCTCAAAGACGGCTAAATCCAAACATGATGGAGGTTGTCAAAGCCGAGGTATTAAAGCTATTGGATGTGGGGATCATCTACCCCATCTCAGATAGCCAATGGGAGAGTCCTACCCAAGTTGTCCCCAAGAAATCCGGTATTACCATCATTGAAAACGCCAACAACGAGCTTATACCGACTAGGGTGACCACCGGTTGGCGTATGTGCATTGATTATAGGAAGCTCAACACGGTTACTAGGAAAGACCACTTCCCTCTCCCATTTATGGATCAAATTTTGGAGAGGTTGGCAGGCCATTCCTATTATTGCTTCCTAGATGGCTATTCCGGATACAACCAAATTGAGATAGCTCCGGAAGACCAAGAGAAAACCACATTTACATGCCCGTTTGGTACCTTCGCTTACCGAAGGATGCCATTCGGGTTATGCAATGCACCCGCCACATTCCAACGATGCATGTTGAGTATTTTCTCGGACATGGTGGGTGAGTTTCTTGAGGTATTCATGGATGACTTTTCTATTTTTGGTTGTACATTTGATGAGTGTCTCGAGCACTTGAAGTTGGTCTTGATGAGGTGTGAGGAAAAGCAACTTGTATTAAACTGGGAAAAGTGCCATTTCATGGTACAAAGAGGAATAGTCCTTGGACACATCATCTCGTCCAATGGAATAGAGGTAGACCGGGCGAAAATTGACATAATTTCCAATCTACCACCACCCAAAAGCATACGCGATGTGCGGTCCTTCCTTGGACACGCCGGTTTCTATCGAAGGTTTATAAAGGACTTTAGTCACATCTCAAGGCCTTTATGCAACCTTCTACAAAAGGAGAACCAATTTGAGTGGAGTGCCGAATGTCAATTAGCTTTTTCAAAGCTAAAAGACATGTTGACAACCGCTCCTATCATGCAACCACCAGATTGGTCCATGCCTTTTGAGTTGATGTGCGATGCGAGCGATTTTGCTATTGGGGCGGTGTTAGGCCAAAAGAAAGATAAAAAGCCCCATGTCATTTACTACGCAAGTAGGACCTTGAATCCTGCCCAAGTTAATTATTCGACTACGGAGAAAGAGCTCCTAGCTGTCATTTTTGCCTTGGACAAATTCAGGCCATACTTAATAGGATCCAAAGTTATTGTGTTTACGGATCATGCGGCGCTGAAATACCTTCTTTCTAAGAAGGATGCTAAGCCCCGCTTGCTTAGATGGATCCTACTCCTTCAAGAATTCGACTTGGAGATCAAAGATAAGAAGGGGGTAGAAAATGTGGTGGCGGATCATCTATCCCGCCTAGTCCTACCAAATTCCATTGACGAGTCACCTATTGAGGACTCATTCCCTGATGAGCAACTCTTTGTTGCTACACATCCACCATGGTACGCAGATATAGCCAATTATCTTTCCACAGGTGCGATGCCGACTCATTGGACTGCGTAAGACAAATGTAAATTTCTAAGGGAAGTGCGCAGATTTTTCTGGGATGAACCTCTATTGTTTAAATATTGCCCAGACCAAATTATAAGGAGATGCGTCCCCGATGATGAACACAATTCAGTCATCTCCTTTTGTCATGATCAAGCATGTGGGGGTCATTTTTCAGCCAAGAAAACAACTGCAAAAATTCTGCAATGTGGTTTTTATTGGCCCACGTTATTTAAGGACACCCACGAGTTTTGCAAAGCGTGCGAGCGCTGCCAGAAGCTAGGAGGATTATCTCGTCGAAAATATGATGCCTCTCACCCCAATTCAACATCTTGAAGTCTTTGACTGTTGGGGCATCGATTTCATGGGACCATTCCCCTCATCTTTTGGGCATGTCTATATTCTGCTTGCCGTAGACTATGTGTCTAAATGGATAGAGGCTATCCCATGTAGAACCAACGATCATCGTACGGTTCTCAAGTTCCTCAAAGAAAATATACTTTCTAGATTTGGGACGCCTCGAGCCATTATTAGTGATGGTGGTTCTCACTTTTGCAATAGACCTTTTGAAACTTTGATGAAGAAATATGGTATTAGGCACAAAGTGAGTACCCCATACCACCCACAAACAAGTGGGCAAGCTGAAATCTCCAATAGGGAAATCAAGCAGATTTTGGAAAAGACGGTGAGACCGGATCGCAAGGATTGGTCCCTAAGATTAGATGATGCACTTTGGGCTCACCGTACTGCCTACAAGACACCCATTGGAATGTCCCCTTATAGACTTGTCTATGGGAAAGCTTGCCACTTGCCTGTGGAGATAGAACACAAAGCCTATTGGGCAATTCGGGCTCTAAATTTTGACATTGACAAGGCTAGCTCGCTTCGCAAACTTCAATTAAATGAGCTTGATGAGATCCGGAACGATGCATATGAGAATTCGAGAATTTACAAGAGCAAGATGAAGGCCTTTCATGACAAGTACATCTTAAGGAAATCTTTCCATGAAGGATAGAAAGTGCTCTTGTATAATGCCCGACTTTATCTTTTTCCGGTAAGATCTTGATGGACCGGCCCATATATTGTCAAAGAATTTTTTCCTCATGGGGCTGTTGAGATTGAGAATGCATCAAATGGTGACTGTTTCAAAGTTAATGGACAACGCCTTAAACCATTTGTTGAGAAATTTGATTCAGAGGACATGTTCATCTCCCTGAATGATCCTGTTTATCAGGATGATTGATCTCCTAGTCTGATGGAGGTATAGCATAGGTAGGTTTAGTTTTGTTCTTCTGTTTTAATAGGTTTTAATTGTTGAGTTGGAGAATTCCATGATCGCTCTCTCAGGTACTATTGTTCTCACTCTCTCATTGTTTACCATTGCTCTCATGTTCATGCTAATTGACTATCTTTTTACATTGAGGACAATGCAAGATTTGGTTGGGGGGTGAGATGAGATCCCTCATCTAGCATATTGCAACATTTCGAGCTTCACATGCGGCAAATTTTTTCGAATTTTCTAATATCTCAAAAATCTTTTAGAAAATCTTGTTTCTATACATTCGAGAGGCTATGAGTAGAAGAGGAGGAGAAACGAAGTGTGTGATGTTGTAGTCTTGAATTTCTCCCAACATAATGGTGTTATATGATAGTTCCCCTATTGTTGTGATTGATAGAAAAATTTGAACACTTTTTACACCTAGTTCACATTACACGATTTTCATGAGTGACAGGTTTATGTGATTTGTGGATTAGCTAGACTTTGATTTAAAGGTGTTGAGCAGCCAAGCCGGGGTATTTTGTCCATCCTTCTCCATGGGAAAATAACAGAAGATATGGATTTCTAAAAATCCTATCTAATTTAAAAGAAAAAGGAAAGAAAGGATGAAATCGGGAAGGAAAGAAAAATGGTGGAAAATTCCGAAAAGGGCTACCTATTACCAACCGGGGGATGGTCGAACCGTAACCAAAGCCGAAAATGGGACGTAGTGTGAAAGCCGTCGGAAGGACGGTAAGGCAAATTCCTGTCATAGGCTTGCTGTTGCTCTCTGCACCTTAAAATCGTTGGTTTACTTAATCTATGAAGAAGATGATTCCAGGAACTCATGAGATGAACTTTCACTGTGCACACTAGGTTGAATTTGTTCGAGTTCCTCTATTTATCAATCAGTCAACGGGAACTTCATGTAAACACTTCTTATGTTTTGAGAGTCCAAGGTTCAGCTTCTATCACCTAATTTCTCCAAATTTTATACTTCTGCATCTTGGAATGGATAGAAACATGGATTCTGGAAGAGAGTTGGGTTTGGAGGTTTGAAATTGTTTTACGCATGTTTTGCTCGGGACTAGCAAAAAGCTGGTTGGGGGGTGTGTTGAACCTCCAATTTATACATTACATTGCCCATTACACGACAATGTTTGCATGATTTTCATGGTTTAAAGGCCCACCTAACACATGTTTTGTGATTATAGGGATGAGAGTGGACTTCATTCAATTACAAGCCAAAAGAACGCTTTTAGAGCTTTTGGATGAAGATGAAAGAAGACCAAAGAAAGGAGAAAGCAAAGAGAAGAGAGAGAAGAAGAAAAAGGAGAAAAAGAAGAGAAGAAGAATCAAATGGAAGACAGGCCGACCGGTCATGACCGGTCGGCCATGAAGGCTGATCATATTGATGAAGGGCCGACCGGTCATGACCGGTCGGCCATGCTCTCTGGACAAGGTGGAAACAAAGCCCGACCGGTCATGACCGGTCGGGCATGCACGCTGGACTGTGGACAGGTCTGTCCGATCGGTCTTGACCGGTCGGCAGCACCCCCTGGAATGATTGAAAGGCTAGTCCGACCGATCACGACCGGTCGACTCTGCGTATGGAAAGTCCTTTCTATATTAGGACTCCGAAAATTGCTGCGCAATGCGTAGTCTTTCGCAGAATCCGACGCAAGGGAGGTTGCTTGCTATAAAAGGACACCTAGGGGCTCTCCCTAAGGTATCAGAGAAGCTAAGGAACGTGAGTTTGGAGAGTGAAGGCGATTGTGGAGCGGCTGCAACTCTCCTATTCGGGTTTTTCTGTTTTTATGCTTTATTTCAGAGTTTTTAGTTGTAGCATGACAATGCTCGGCTAAAACCTCTCAGCTAAGGCTGAGAGGTGAAGCTTGTAGCTAATTCTACGTTGATTTCAGTTTAATTCTAGTAATTTACATTCAAGTTTGGATTTTTGCATGGTTTAGTTCCAAAAAGTGGTAGTTTGAGATGTTTTATCTGAGTTTATGTGCTCCGGACATGAATTCCTTTTAATTCTCTGAGATTATCATGTTTGTTTATCTAAATTCGGATTATAGTAATCCTTGAGCAGGCCATAGTCCAGAGACATGGCTGTTACTCCGCAGGCTATAGTTTTGAGTTTTGTATTGATTGAATGGAACTAGAACTTGGAAGTTCAACTTGAATGTGATGGAATGTGTGTGAATGCCTTATTTTCCAACTAGATGAGAGATAGGACTTCAATTCTAGTTGTGTTCTCTACTTGGATTGACTGAATTGACATGGGATTGATACAAGTGGATCCTTGAAAGCCTTAGTACTTTATATCTCTGATTTTTCATTAAGTTCCTGTTTTTAGTAAACACTCAATCGAATCTGATTTCTTTCAAAAACTGAGTTGCTGGAGTGATTTGGGAGCTGTTACTATTTCCCTGTGGATCGACCTCGGTCTTACCGAGTTTTATTACTACATCGCAGCCTTACACTTGAGGCGAGCGAACACATGTATAATGGGAGATGCATGAGTCATACTATCAAAGCCATGCACCAAACCTGCGCATACCGCGCGATCATGTGGGGTGACCCTATCTCACACGGGTCCCCTAAGTATCTCAAGCTGTAAGGCATATGCTATGATCGACATCGTCCACGGTCAGGCATAAATATGATGCGTATGTACAAATGAATGGGCATGATATTCATTACACTAAGCATATGATCAGTGTGACCTATCAAGCTAAGTATACTAGCATGTTACCAGACATATCATGTAATGTTGGCCTTGAATGGCCCAATATATATATATACACAGAGAGTGGGACCTGAATTGTGGGCCCCATTGGAAATGTAAGGGTCTTCGCGCCATAGCCCACTTGAGACCACATCGGCCCCATACTTGGGCCTACACATACAAAATAGGCCGACAAAAATAGTATACGGCATGGATAAAACATATATATCAAAGGAAGGATCATGGTGGGACTAAACAAATACATCACGTTGGAACCCACAGGGTGGGCCACCTGCTGGGTTGCGTGGTACCCAGTGGGTTCCAAGAAGTTTTGAATCAAGCAGATATTTGTGTTTTCTCCTCCATCCATATCCATGTGATCTTACGAACAGGTTGGATGACAAATAAACATCACTGTAGAGCCTGGGAAGGTTTCAACGGTGGAAATCATTATTCCCACTGTTTCCAATGGCATGGCCCACTTGACATTTGGATATGCTTAAATTTGGGCTCAGCCACTAAAAGGAGCTGGAAAAAAAATATGGACGGAATGGGTAAAGCACGTACAATCTAGGTGGGCCCAACTGAGTTTTCGATCAAGCTGATATTTTTGTTTTCCCTTCCACATGTGTGTGGACTTATGAACAGGTGGATCTCAAATAAACATCATGGTGGGTCCCACGAGGTGGGCCACTGCTGGGCAGCGTGCACACTCATGGCCCAAAAGGTTTTGGACCGAGCTAATATCTGTGTTTTCTTTTCATCCAGGTCTGTGTGTCCTAGACAACAGATTAGATGGTGAGTAAAGCTCACAGTGGAGCCCTGAAAAGGTTTTAACAGTAAACATTCATCCTCACTGTTTCTTGTGGTGAGGCCCACCCAAGATTAGGATCTACTTAATACTTGGGCTTGGGCCCTGAAATTATCTGGGAAAACAAATGGACGGCTTGGATAAAACAAATACATCAAGGTGGGTCCCACGAGGTGGGCCACTGAATGGGCCAGCCCATCGTCCGTGGACGCTGGCTACTCCAGCGCCCCTGGCGCAGTGTGAGGCCAGCGTCCCACGCTGGTCCACTTATTCTTCTCTTTTTTTTTTCTTTTGGATATCATCAAGTGGGGCCCACATGAGAGCAATCCACTCTGTCCATCATGTTTACCGGCCCGTGGGGAACCCAACGAGGCCAATATTGGGTAGCTTATAAGGTCTATAAAATTTAAGATGGGCCAAGGAAAATTCAACCATAAACGTCATTATCTCTACTGTTTCAGGTAGTACGGTCCACTTGAGATTTGGATTTGGTTCATGTTTGGGCCTTGGCCCTAAAATGGTCCAGGGAAACAGATGGACGGTGTGGATCTAACAAAATCATCAAGGTGGGTCCCACGAATGGGGACCCCACTCCAATCGTCCAGCGTCCCTGACGCAGAGAGAGAGACCAGCGTTGTACGCTAGTCATTCTTCTTCTTTTCTTTTCCTTTTTTTTGTTTTCTTTTGTTTATTTTAAGTGGGGCCCACTTGGGAATGATCCAGTCTGTTCATCAGGTTCCCCAGCTCATGGGGGACCCAATGAGCCCGATATTGGGCAGGTTAAGAGGTTTACATACATCACGGTGGGCCCAAGAAGTTCCAATAGTGGACATCATTATCTCCACTGTTTTGTATGGTGTGGTCCACCCGAGATCTGGATCTACTTCATTTTTGGTGTCCAGCCCTAAAATGGGCTGTAGAAACAGATGGACGGTGTGGATACAACATAAACATCAAGGTGGGTCCCACAAGTGGGGACCCCATTCAAGTCGTCCCATGTTTGCTGATGTTGGACTGTTCCAGCGTCTGTGACGCTGTGAACGTCCAGCGTCCACCATTTTTTTTTTTTTTGCCTGTGGGGTCCACACGTGCAGGATCCACGCCATTCATCAGCTGAGCCATCTCATGGTGGGCCCAATTAGCTTTGGATCAAGATAATCCTTGTATTATACTTCATCTATATCTTTGTGTTTCAAAGAATGGGGAAAAATGAAAATAAAGCATCATGGTGGGCCACACAAGGTGGTCCATGTCGTGGCAGCGTTCGGGGCAATCTGTCTCACAACATGGCCCACTTGTGGCCCTAAAAATGAAAGGGAAAGAAGGAAGAAAGGGGAGTTTATGTCCCCTTTTAGCACTCACTCGAAAATGGACGGTTGGATTGGGTCGGATAGTCGATCGGACGATCTTGATGGGGTGGATCTCCTTCTCCAATCACCTAGGCTCACCAAAATCTCTCTCTTAACCCTCCAATCTCACCCACTAATCTCTTTCTTTTCTTACTTCTCTCTCTTTCTCTCTCTTCTTAGTCTCTCTTTCTCTTTCTCTCTCCTTCTCTCTAATGGGGTGGCTACGTATGTCACTTCTTGTAGGGACTTTGGGACATGGATGGCATTAGAAAAGGGAATGATGATAGCAAGGGGATGGGGTAATTATGAGAGTGGATGGCTTAGGTATGGGCTTAAGTTGACTTATGAGGAGAGAGAGATATACTTGATGAGACACTTGATTGCTTGATGCTTGATTGATTGATGGGATGTTGATTGATTGATGGGACAACCTAAGGATTTATGCTAGTGGGGCCCACACCATGCATGTGTAGCGTGGCTCGCCTTGATTTGCGCACATGTACGCATCTTTCAAACTAGGTATCGAAACGGGGCTTGCCGCGCGGCGTTGGAGTTGTGGCGTCCGCGCGGTCGCCGGGGTACAAGTCTCGGGTCGTTGCGGTACTAAAATAAGGTGTCTGATCGAAACTCGCCGGTTTGGACTATTCCAGGTATGCCGAGTTTGGAAAAGAGTTGTACAGAGGGCTAATTAAGGTACGGGTGTTACAGCTCTCCCCTCCTAACAGAAAATTTCGTCCTCGAAATTTATACTATGAAGTCAAACTAACTAAAGCTGACAAGTAAAAGGAATCTCGTCACTACATCTATACCAAACTGAAAACAAACATACGTATACAATCAGTCATGGAAAAGATGGGGATAACGTTCGCGAATCTCTGCCTCTCGCTCCCATGATGCCTCATCTATGCTATGGTGACTCCACTGAACCTTTACTAAAGGAATGATCTTGGTTCGGAGAACCTGCTCCTTCCGGTCAAGGATACGGACTGGCTACTCAATGTAAGGAGCATCCTCACGAACCTCCAACGGTTGCCAATCTATCATGGGAACCACATCTGACTCACACTTCCGCAACATAAAAACATGAAAAACATTGTGGATGCCAGACAACTGAAGTGGCAAGCAAGCTGATAAGCCACGGTGCCAATGCGCCCAGTGATCTCGAAGGGTCCAATGAACCTCGGGGCAAGCTTCCCCTTGGCTCCAAAATGAATTGCGCCCTTCATAGGTGAGACCTTGAGATACACACGATCCCCAACGTCAAACTCCAGGGGACGACGCCGACGATTTGCAAAACTCTTCTGTCGGCTCTAAGCTGTGCGCATCCGCTGCCTGATGGTATCGATAGCTTCTGATGTCCTCTGCACAAGCTCGAGACCTAGGAGATGACTCTCTCCAACCTTGGTCCAACAACTGGGAGACCTACAAGGTCTACCATACAACGCTTCGAAAGGTGCCATACCAATGGTCACTTTGTAACTATTATTGTATGCAAACTCAACCAAACGCAAATGCTCATCCCAGCTCCTTGAGAAATCCAGCACACAAGCTCGGAGCATGTCCTCAAGGATCTGGTTGACCCTCTCGGTCTGCCCGTCGGTCTGTGGGTGGTATGCAGTGCTAAACTTCAAGGCAGGCCCCATCACCTTCTAAAAACTCCTCCAGAACCGCGACGTAAATCTTGGGTCTTGGTCGGAAACGATCGAAACCGGGACACCATGCAATCTCATAATCTCATCGATGAACAACTTTGCAAGCCGGTGCAATGGCCATGATGCACGTATCGCAAGGAAATGTGCTGACTTTGTTAGACGATCAACAACAACCCAGATGGCGTCATGACCGTGATCAGTCCTCCGCAATCCCATAATAAAGTCTGTGGTCACGTGCTCCCATTTCCACAACGGAATACTCAACGGCTGTAAGGGTCCTGGAGGTTTTCAATGATCGGCCTTAACACGTTGACAGGTGTCGCACTCGGACACAAAGCTGGCAATCTGACGCTTCATTTCGGCCCAATAATACTGTCTCCTCATATCACGATACATCTTAGTAGAACCAGGGTGTATAGTGAACCTCGATCGGTGTGCCTCATTCATAAGATCTCTGCGCAACTCTGAAATGTTTGGGACACACAACCGCCCTTGAAAACGGAGTCCACCATCTGACCTAATCTGCCAGTTTGTCCGATCCTCTGACGAGGCCTCTTCCCAATAATCCTTCAACGCTTGATCTGTCTGCTGAGCTTCGATCACCCTAGAAACAAGGGAGGTTTGAATCGACAAGCCCGATAACCGAGCAATGGAAGACTATAGGCTTAGCTTGAAGTCATACTCAGCAATATCCTTGAGCATCCTCCACTCCTGCACCATCATATGCGCTACCAAGCCCCGTGGCTGGCGGCTAAGGGCATCCGCCACCACGTTAGCCTTGCCGGGGTGGTACTGCAGATCGAAATCATAGTCCTTCAGGAGCTCCATCCAACGCCTCTGCCTCATATTCAATTCTGACTGGGAAAAGAGGTACTTCAGGCTCTTATGATCAGAGAAGAGGTCGAACTTGACCCCATAGAGATAGTGCCTCCATACCTTCAGTGCAAAGACAATAGCTGCCAACTCTAGATCATGCGTGGGGTAGTTCTGCTCATGGACCTTAAGCTGGCGAGACGCATACGCTACTACTTTGCCATGTTGCATCAGGACAGCACCTAAGCCAATACGTGAGGCATCCGTAAAATTCACCAATCCATCACGCCCAGAGGGAAGAGTAAGGACTGGTGCCGACGTAAGATGATCCTTTAGCTCTGCGAATGCCCGCTCACATGCGTCACTCCATATGAACTTAGTACCCTTTCTAGTCAATCTGGTTAACGGGGCAGCAATACGACGGTAATAACCCGCTAGCCCTAGAAAACTTCGGACCTCAGACGCGTTCGTGGGCTGGCACCACTAACGCACGGCATCAACCTTATTGGATCCACTGCTACTCCTTGCCTCGTCACGACATGACCGAGGAACTTCACCTCCTCCTGCCAAAACTCGCACTTCTCTAACTTCGCATAGAGCTGGTGTGCACGGAGAGTCTGCAGGGTGATTTCTAAATGCTGCTCATGCTCCTCTTGGGTCCTTGAATAGATCAGAATGTCGTCAATGAACACTACCAAAAACTGGTCAAGATACGGACGAAAGACCTCATTTATCAACTGCATGAACATTGCGGGCACATTGGTCAGTCCAAAGGACATGACCTGGAACTCAAATGACCATAGCGCGTCCTAAATGCTGTCTTCGGGATATCCTCCTCCCGGACACGAACTTGATAATAACCGGACCGCAGATCTATCTTTGAAAAGAACTTCGCCTCCCGCAGCTGATCAAACAAATCGTCAATCCTCGGAAGCGGGTACTTGTTCTTGATCGTGACCTTATTGAGCTCGCGGTAATCTACGCAAAGCCTCAACGAGCCATCCTTCTTCTTCACAAAGAGTACCGATGCTCCCCACGGTGAACTACTTGGACGGATGAAGCCTAGCTCGCTCAACTCGTCCAACTGCTTTTGCAGTTCTCGCAGCTCCAACGGTGCCATACGGTACGGGGCCTTTGAGATAGGGGCGGTACCGGGTATAAGGTCAATCTGGAACTCGATATGCCGACGTGGTGGCAACCCTGGAATCTCCTGAAACACATCTGAAAAGTCACAAACGACCGGTAAGTGGTCGATGCTCAAAGCAACCGGCTCCTCAATTGCATAAGCCATCAGTGCTGATAATTGCTCTCCTCTGGGCTCAGCAACAAATTGAAATTGCGGCATGCCGGGTATAAGGAAGGTGACCATTCTCGCAAAACAGTCTATTATGGCATGGTACTCGGACAACCAATCCATGCCCAAGATAACATCAAACTCGGACATCGGCAAAACAAACAAGTCGGCAGGCAAAAAGGTCTCTCCTACCAAGACGAGGCAAGACGAACAAATCAAACTTAATACTGCATTCTTCCCTAAGGGTGTCGACACTGACAAACCCTCGTGCACGGATTCTAACGGCAAACCAATCGATCGACAGAAATCCTCAGATATGAATGAATGTGATGCTCAGAATCAAATAGAACATGTGCTATGCATGCAGAGACAAGGAACCCTTTACGACTCCTCCTGGTGCCTGAGGGTCCTGCTGGGCTGCATAGAACCGGCCCTGAGCCTGCTGGGGAGGTGCCTATCCCCTCTGTGGTCGTTGCTGCTCCTGATGCGTCCTCTGCTGCGAAGGAGCTCTCGGCGGTGGGTACTGCTGTCGCTGATGGGGTCTCGGTGGCTGATACTGCTGACGCTGCTGCCGGTGTGAATAGGGGCACTCCCTATGATGATGTCCCATCTCTCCGCACCCATAACAATGGCCTATAATCTGCTGCTGTGGTGGTGCTGGGGGTGCTACGGGTGCCACTGGTGCCGCTGGTGCTCGGAGGGGTGGACGAGCTACATGCCTCTGCGGTGGTCGAAATCGCTGCTGTCGGAAGTTGCCAGAGGGTGCCTTTCTCTTCCCCTTTCGATCTCCGCCTTGACTGCGGATCCGCTGTGCGTCGGCCCACTCTGCCTCATATATCTGGGCCCGCTCCACCACCTCCTCAAATGTAGGGAGCTTGTGTCCTGCGACACGGCCTCTAAGGCCAAGGCGCAAACCGCCCTCGAACCAACGGGCCTTTCGCCTCGCATCATCCACAAGATACGTCGCGAATCGAGACAGATCAATGAATCGGGCCTCGTACTGTGACACGGTCATCTCTCCCTGGACTAGCGTCTCGAACTCTAATGCTCTCTGCTGATGGACATGCTCAGGGAAGAACTTTCGGTCAAACCGGTCCACAAAATCCTCCCAGGTCCACTCGAAATCTGCCCCTACTGTGCGGGTAATTGATGACCACCAATGCTCGGCCTCTCCCTGAAGAAGGAAGACAGCGAGAGGAACTCGCTGCACAGTCATGCATCGCATAATGGTAAAGATCTTTTCTACTTCATACTTCCATCTCTCTGCCGCCTCCAGGTTCGGCTCGCCCGAGAAACGCGGGGGATCCATCTGCCTGAAATCCCTAAGTAAGGAATGGGCGCGATCCTGCTCTGATGTGGCCGGTGAATCAATTGACCTCCTCTCTTGGCGCTCTACCATGGAGGTCATGGCATGCAACATCTGCTGGAACTGACCAGTAGTCATGCCTGGAGCTGGGGCTATCTGAGACGTACTCGCACTAGACGATTGCCTACCGGCGGCTCTCTTGGGTGCCATGTCCTACAGAAAAGGCAGAATCCTCTTAGCATCGGGTTACTCGTGAGTGCCCACACGTCAATCAAAATTTTCTAGGCATACAATAGGGGAGTCCTAGTTTAAACTAAGTTCGAAGCAGGTGAGTAAGACTGGGGTCCTAGCAATCATACACTACAAGGTAGGTAATTAAAGGTTATTAGTAGATATGTAATGTTGTGGACAGGTATTCCCAAGTTATGCTCTGATACCAACTTCTGTAATGCCCCAAACTCGTGGACCGGGCTCACTAAATTCCCAGCCGCCGAATCCGGTGCCGACAGCCCCCGTAGTACCCCATTTTCGGCCCCTAGCTCCCATACGCCAGGTTCCGATCCTGGGATCCCACAAGGAGGATTTTCAGGGTAAACATTTTTTTTTCTTTCTATATGAGCATAACCACAAGTGTACCAAACCAAAAACTTCACATCACATATCCACTAAGATAAACTTTTGAGTACAATGCTGCAGAAAAAGGAAATACAATGTATAACTGAAAACTAAAAGATCAAATGTGCGCCTCTACCTCACTGCTGTCGCGCTATAGTATGTCCTGCACGTAAACAATGTGCATAAGCTTACTATGAAGCTTAGAGAGTGCGTGGTGTGTGCGTAATGCATATGACAGGTATAGAGATATCAGAGTAAGCGGAAATGATAGCAGGCTACAATACCAAGTCTATGAATGTCATTAACCATCTCGAAGCTATGCAATGCAATGGGCCTATATGGCCGAGTGTCATATGCTAATGATGCAATGTGCGCATGTCAATCCTCAACTGCCATATATCATACGGTTTACAACTGGGACATCACTGGGGTCTAGTACACTCCAGACATTGGTTGCCGTCCATCGCGCGCATAACCAAGCGAGTGGAAGAGACCTCACTATCCGCCTCGTCAATGACATACAAGAAAATCCACCCGGCTCGTCGATAGCGAACCCATTCACGAGCTGGTCAAACTCAACCTAGTATATAGCCCTCTGCACCCGGGCGGGTAAGGTCACACCCCCTTCCAACCGACCCCGACACAGTGGGAGACGCGGCCTACTGGTATTTGGCCCTCATGCGCTCATAAATCCACTCGGTCTAGACATTGGAGCATCCTACTGGTACCACAGGGTTTAAGGACTTTCACACAAGGACATCTTTGGCGCCCAAGTGCTAGAACATATTTTCGGTGTCCATTCCTACCATCCACGATGCGACTGTGGTGGTCACAACCCCGATGCCGCTGGGGTGAGAATCTGATCATGACATGTATAATGCGAGATGCATGAGTCATACTATCAAAGCCATGCACCAAACCTGCGCATACCGCGCGATCATGTGGGGTGACCCTATCTCATACGGGTCCCCTAAGTATCTCAAGCTGTAAGGCATATGCTATGATCGACATCGTCCACGGTCAGGCATACATATGATGCGTATGTACAAATGAATGGGCATGATATTCATTACACTAAGCATATTATCAGTGTGACCTATCAAGCTAAGTATACTAGCATGTTACCAGACATATCATGTAATGTTGGCCTTGAATGGCCCAATATATATATACAGAGAGCGGGACCTAAATTGTGGGCCCCATTGGAAATGTAAGGGTCTTCGCGCCATAGCCCACTTGAGACCACATCGGCCCTATACTTGGGCCTACACATACAAAATAGGCCGACAAAAATAGTATACGGCATGGATAAAACATATATATCAAGGGAAGGATCATGGCGGGACTAAACAAATACATCACGTTGGAACCCACAGGGTGGGCCACCTGCTTGGTTGCGTGGTACCCAGGGGGGTCCAAGAAGTTTTGAATCAAGTAGATATTTGTGTTTTCTCCTCCATCCATATCCATGTGATCTTACGAACAGGTTGGATGACAAATAAACATCACTGTAGAGCCTGGGAAGGTTTCAACGGTGGAAATCATTATTCCCACTGTTTCCAATGGCATGGCCCACTTGACATTTGGATATGCTTAAATTTTGGGCTCAGCCACTAAAAGGAGCTGCAAAAAAAAGCATATGGACGGAATGGGTAAAGCACATACAATCTAGGTGGGCCCAACTGAGTTTTCGATCAAGTTGATATTTTTGTTTTCCCTTCCACACGTGTGTGGACTTATGAACAGGTGGATCTCAAATAAACATCATGGTGGGTCCCACGAGGTGGGCCACTGCTGGGCAACGTGCTGGACACGCTGCCTCCAACGTGGACCACACTCATGGCCCAAAAGGTTTTGGACCGAGCTAATATCTGTGTTTTCTTTTCATCCAGGTCTGTGTGTCTTGGACAATAGATTAGATGGTGAGTAAACCTCACAGTGGAGCCCTGAAAAGGTTTCAACAGTAAACATTCATCCTCACTGTTTCCTGTGGTGAGGCCCACCCAAGATCAGGATCTACTTAATACTTGGGCTTGGGCCCTGAAATTATCTGGGAAAACAGATGGACGGCTTGGATAGAACAAATACATCAAGGTGGGTCCCACGAGGTGGGCCACTGACTAGGCCAACCCAGCGTCCGTGGACGCTGGCTACTCCAGCGCCCCTGGCGCGGTGAGAGGCCAGCGTCCCACGCTAGTCCTCTTGTTCTTCTTTTTTTTTTCTTTTGGATATCATCAAGTGGGGCTCACATGAGAGCAATCCACTCCGTCCATCATGTTTACCGGCCCGTGGGGAACCCAACGAGGCCAATATTGGGTAGCTTATAAGGTCTACAAAATTTAAGATGGGCCAAGGAAAATTCAACCATAAACGTCATCATCTCTACTGTTTCAGGTAGTACAGTCCACTTGAGATTTGGATTTGGTTCATGTTTGGGCCTTGGCCCTAAAATGGTCTAGGGAAACAGATGGACGGTGTGGATCTAACAAAATCATCAAGGTGGGTCCCACGAATGGGGACCCCACTCCAATCGTCTAGCGTCCCTGACGCAGAGAGAGAGACCAGCGTTGTACGCTGGTCATTCTTCTTTTTTTCTTTTCCTTTTTTTTGTTTTCTTTTGTTTATTTTAAGTGGGGCCCACTTGGGAATGATCCAGTCTGTTCATCAGGTTCCCCAGCTCATGGGGGACCCAATGAGCCCGATATTGGGCAGGTTAAGAGGTCTACATACATCACGGTGGGCCCAAGAAGTTTCAATAGTGGACATCATTATCTCCACTGTTTTGTATGGTGTGGTCCACCCGAGATCTGGATCTACTTCATTTTTGGTGTCCAGCCTTAAAATGGGCTGTAAAAATAGATGGACGGTGTGAATACAACATAAACATCAAGGTGGGTCCCACAAGTGGGGACCCCATTCAAGTTGTCCCAAGTTTGCTGACGCTGGACTGTTCCAGCGTCTCTGACGCTGTGAACGTCCAGCGTCCACCATTTTTTTTTCTTTTTTTTTTGCCTGTGGGGTCCACACGTGCAGGATCCACGCATTCATCAGCTGGGCCATCTCATGGTGGGCCCAATTAGCTTTGGATCAAGATAATCCTTGTATTATACTTCATCTATATCTTTGTGTTTCAAAGAATGGGGAAAAATGAAAATAAAGCATCATGGTGGGCCACACAAGGTGGTCCATGTCGTGGCAGCGTGCGGGGCACGCTGTCTCACAACATGGCCCACTTATGGCCCTAAAAATGAAAGGGAAAGAAGGAAGAAAGGGGAGTTTATGTCCCCTTTTAGCACTCACTCGAAAATGGACGGTTGGATTGGGTCGGATAGTCGATCGGACGATCTTGATGGGGTGGATCTCCTTCTCCAATCACCTAGGCTCACAAAAAACTCTCTCTTAACCCTCCAATCTCACCCACTAATCTCTTTCTTTTCTTACTTCTCTCTCTTTCTCTCTCTTCTTAGTCTCTCTTTCTCTTTCTCTCTCCTTCTCTCTAATGGGGTGGCTACGTATGTCACTTCTTGTAGGGACTTTGGGACATGGATGGCATTAGAAAAGGGAATGATGATAGCAAGGGGATGGGGTAATTATGAGAGTGGATGGCTTAGGTATGGGCTTAAGTTGACTTATGAGGAGAGAGAGATATACTTGATGAGACACTTGATTGCTTGATGCTTGATTGATTGATGGGATGTTGATTGATTGATGGGACAACCTAGGGATTTGTGCAAGTGGGGCCCACACCATGCATGTGTAGCGTGGCCCACCTTGATTTGCGCACATGTACGCATCTTTCAAACTAGGTATCGAAACGGGGCTTGCCGCGCGGCGTTAGAGTCGTGGCGTCCGCGCGGTCGCCGGGGTACAAGTCTCGGGTCGTTGCGGTACTAAAATAAGGTGTCTGATCGAAACTCGCCAGTTTAGACTATTCCAGGTATGCCGAGTTCGGAAAAGAGGTGTACAAGGGGGCTAATTAAGGTACGGGTGTTACACCCTCTTTAGCCGAAAAATTCATTATAGGTCTTGGAAGGGTGTTCGTTTTATGTGCCGGGAAGAACTTTTTCAAGAATTCCCGGGTCATCTCATTCCATGACTCAATCGAATGTGGTCTAAGAGAGTGAAGCCAATCTTTGGCTCTTTCTTTCAATGAAAAGGGAAAGAGTTTAAGTTTAATGGTATCTTCTGAAACATTGGTGTATTGCAAGGTAGCCACCACTTCTTCGAATTCTTTCAAGTGCAGATATGGGCGGTCAGAGTCTAGCCCATGGAACTTTGGTATAAGTTGAATTACACCCGGCTTTATGTCAATGTTTCCACCTTTTGGTGGTAGAACCACGCAAGAGGGTGTAATTGCACGGGCTGGTTGTAGGTAATCCTGCAGTGATCTCATTGGAGGAACGTTATGTACCTCATTCTCTCCTAGTCCCTCTTGATTTGTGTTTGTAGTTGGAGTAGGGGGGGAGGATTCCTTAAAGGTGTTTGATCCATACTCCCCAAATTTTCACAATGTTCTTGGTAGTTTCGGACTCGTTTATGGACTAACAATGGTCCAACTAAACAACCTTCTGATTGGAGACGATTAGAGTAGTTACGTTCACAACGGGACATAAACCACTCAACCAAAAACTGACTAAACCTAAATCCTAGAAATCTGAAATTAATCTGAAAATAGAAAATCTGTAAAAAGCTAAGTTAGAAAGGTATTACCCGATGCGCTTGAACTAGAGAAGAGATCCTACAAAGCAAAACAATTTGTTAGTTCTAAAAATATCAGAAAACCTATCTACTTCTACTTCTACAACACTAAAACAATTTGAAAACCGTTATCTAAATTCCCCGACAGTGGCGCCAAAAACTTGTTCGCTCGCCTCAAGTGTAAGGCTACGATGTAGTAATAAAACTCGGTAAGACCGAGGTTGATCCACAGGGAATTGAATAACAAATTCCAAACTATTCCAGCAACTCAATTTTGTAAGAAATAGGAGATTCAATTGAATACTTATGCTAAAACTGTAATTTAATGAAAACCAGTAATTTAAAGTACTAAGGCATTCAAGGATCCACTTGTAGCTATCCCATGTCAATCCAATCAATCCAAGCAAGATACACAACTAGATTTGAAGTCCTATCTCTCATCTAGTTGGAAAATAAAGCATAAACACATTCAATCCCATTCAAGTTGAACTTCCAAGTTCTAGTCCCATTCAATCAATGTAGAATTCAAAATCATAGCCTTTGGAGTAACAGCCATGCCTATGGACTATGGCCTGCTCAAGGATTACTATAATTCGAATCTAAACAAGCACCATATGATAATCTCAGAGAATTGCAAGGAATCCATGTCCGGAGCACATGAACTCTCATAAAACATCTCAAACTATCAACTTGAAGAACTAGAATAAATAAAAATCCATACTTAAATTGAAAACTACTTGAATTAATTTGAATTAAACATGAAATTAGCTACAAGCTTCATCTTTCAGCCTTAGCTGAGAGATTCTAGCCGAGCATTCTCATACTATAACTAGAACTCAAATAAGAAAGCATAAAAACTAGAAAAACCGAAGTTTGGAGGGTTTCTGACACTCCACGACGACTTTCGTCCTTTCTCACGACGTTCCTTGGCTTCTATGATGACCTAGGAAGAGCCCCTAGGTTTCCTTTTATAGTGGGAAAGCCCCTTACGTCGGAAACATCCAGAAATTGCGTAATGTTACGCACTGCGTAGAAAATCTCGGAGCTTCACAGAGAAGCTTTGTTACACAGACGACCGGTCGCACGACCGGTCTGAGCTCCCTGACGACCGGTCGCACGACCAGTCGCAAAACGTCAAAAACAGTCCAGTGAGTTTTGCCAAAAATCTGATTTTAACTTTTAATTCAAGGACCGGTCGCACGACCGGTCTGGGCATCGCACGACCGGTCTGGGCATCGCACGACCGGTCGTGAATGATCCAGTGGCCTTCTGTGAAAAGTTCTTCTTCTACAAACAATCGGACCGGTCGAACGACCGATCGCACTACCGGTCTTGGCGATGGACGACCGATCTCACTACCGGTCTTGGCTTCTGTTTCCTGCTTTCTCCCTGGACTTCTTTCTTCCTTTCTTCTCCTCTCTTTCTACTTTCTTTAGTCCTTCTTCAATCTTCATCCAATGGCTTCAATCGACTCTTTTTAGTCCCCAATTTGGTGAAGTCCGCTGTCATCCCTACAATCACAAAACACACATTAGATGGGCCTTATAAACATGAAAACCATGCATATAATGTGATGTAGTGAGCTATGCAATGTATAAATTGGAGGTTCAATAGTCACAAAGGAAAAAGCCACCTCAACATCATTCTCCATAAGAAGATATGGAACCCACTAGTGAAATCCAGACCATTACTGGAGGTCTAGCTTGCGAAGGAGATTCTCAAGCTTCAAGAAAATCATATGCTCGTAAGGCATCTCAGAAGCCTCAACATATTTTTTGGCTTGAAAAATCGTCCAACACATCGAATCCTAGCCATCATCCAATCTCTTTTTCTCTTGAAGATGCTGAAGGGATTCATTTCCCTCACGAGGACTCCATCGTGGTCGCGTTAAAGGTATCAAACTATTTAACTCACCATATTATGTTGGATACAGGTAGCTCCGCTGATGTTCTTTACTTGGAAGCCTTCAACAAAATGGCACTTGCCAGAAGTTTACTCAAACCTATCTCCACTCCCCTTGTCGGTTTCAAGGGCGAAGTCGTAACACTAAAAGGAAGCATCGACCTTCCTGTCACCTTCGGAGAAAGTCCAGCCAAAACTACAGTCTTCGTTAATTTCCTCGTGGTGGATCAAAGATCGGCGTACAATGCTATTTTGGGTTGACCCTCTCTCACCAAGATAGGAGCAGCTTTGCACCCCCCGTATCTATGCGTCAAGTTCCCTACTTCGAGCGGAGTCGGGGTAGTACGAGGAAATCAGAAGGAAGCTCGAGCATGCTACGAAATCGCCTTATAAGATCGAAAATTTGCCCAAGCAGCTCCCATTATGACGATCGCAGGAGATTTAGTAGACCTCCTGATAGCGACAACCTTGGACCCGAGCGAAGGTGCCCATCAATCAGGTACCCCGGGGGAGGAGACAGTTGAAATCCACTTATCCAAAGATGATCCATCCAAGAAGGTTCACATCGGATCCTCTTTAAGCGATGTCTTTCAGGCAAACCTGGCTTGTTTTCTAACCGAATATCAAGATGTGTTTGCTTGGTCTCACGAAGACATGCTAGGTATCGACCCTAACGTGGTGGTCCATCGTCTGAATATTGACCCAAAGTATAAACCTGTTCATCAGCGTCAACAAGCGTTCACTGCAGAAAGGCAAATGGTGATTAAAGCTGAGGTCGAAAAGTTATTGGCCGTCAATTTTGTTCAAGAGGTCGATTATCCTGAATGGGTCGTGAATGTGGTTCTTGTACGCAAAGTCAATGGTAAATGGAGGATGTGTGTTGATTACTCTGATCTGAATAAAGCGTGCCCAAAGGATAGTTTCCTAACTCCCCGCATCGACCAATTGGTTGATTCAATAGTAGGACATGCCTTGCTAAGTTTTATGGACGCTTATTCTGGTTACAACCAGATCATGATGCATCCGCCTAACCGTCAAAACACTGCCTTCATCACCGATCGAGGCTTATATTGTTATAAAGTAATGCCTTTCAGTCTCAAGAATGTGGGAGTCACTTATCATCGTTTGGTCAACAAAATGTTCGCTGTACAAATTGGCAAGAGTATGGAAGTTTACGTCGACAACATGCTCATGAAAAGCATCGCGGCGATTGATCACCTCACAGATCTCCGGGAAGCTTTTGACCTTATGAGAAAGTACCAGATGAAGTTAAATCCCGAAAAATGTGCCTTCGGAGTCTCTGCCAAAAAATTTCTTGGGTTCATGGTTGGTCAGCGGGGAATCGAAGCAAATCCTGAGAAAATAAAGGCCTTGATCGAAATGAAGTCTTCATCCACTCTCAAAGACATTCAACGATTGGCTGGTCGCATTGCATCATTGAATAGGTTTATTTCGCGTGCCTCTGATAAGTGCCTTCCTTTCTTTAAGCTTCTCTGCGCTACCACAAAAACTGACTGGGAATTGACTCAACAGTGCGAAGAGGCATTTCAATAACTGAAGCAATATATGAGCACGCCTCTTATCTTATCAAAACCTATTTTACACGAACAGCTCCTTTATTTATCTGTGTCTTCCACGGCCGTTAGCGCTGCATTAATAAGAGAAGATTCCGAGGTCCAGAGGCCCATTTATTATATTAGTCAAGCAATGGTGGATGCCGAAACTCGATATTCTGATATGGAGAAATTAGCTCTCGCCTTAGTGACTGCAGCTCGAAAATTACTACCATTTTTCCAACCCACTCTATATTAGTACCTACGAATCATCCATTAAGACAAGTCCTTCAAAAGCCTGAGGTATCAAGGTGATTGACTAAATGGGAAATTGAGATCAGTGAGCACGACATTTCGTTCTGTCCAAGAACTGCCATTAAGGGTCAAGTCGTGGCTGATCTCATCGTTGAGTTCACGTGTTCGACCCCCGGTAGAATCCTCCTCCAGCAATGACCCTGCGACCAACAACCAGACCCCCTGGTCGCTTTTTGTAGATAGATCTTCATGTGCCACCGGCAGTGGAGCTGGTTTGATCCTAATCGCTCCTAACAGATCACGTTTTCAATATGCTTTACGATTCGACACTCACGTCTCTAACAATGAAGCGGAATATGAGGCTTTGATCGTCAGCCTCGAACTAGCGAATATGCTCGCGATACAGAATTTACTTGTTCACAGTGACTTCCAACTTATAGTCAATCAAGTGTTGGTGAATTCAAGGTGAAAGAAGAGCGAATGGCATTATACAAGTCTCAAGTACTTATCTTACTCGCAAAGCTAAGAAAATATGAAATAATTCATATTCCTCGCGAGAAGAATAAGCTCGCAGATTGGTTGGCAAAGTTAGCTTCCGCACCAGAATCTGATTTAATATGATCTGTTTCTGTCGAGCATCTTCATACTCCAAGTATTGATCAATTCACTTCAGAGCAGGTAGTCATAGTGCATTTCTCTCCATGTTGGATGGATCTCATCGTCCTTTACCTCAAAAGTGTACAACTCCCAGATGATAAAAAATCTGCACAACAAATTCATTATCGTGCTGCCAGGTACACCTTGCAAAATAAAATTTTACTACGCAAAAGCTTTACTTTACCATACTTGAGGTGTCTCCATCCAGAAGAGGCACACCACGTTCTTGATGAAATATACTAGGGGGCATGCGGTAACCATCCTAAGGGACGATCTTTAGCATATAAAGCAATGAGGTAAGGATACTATTGGCCCACCATGAAGGCGGACGCAAATGAATTTTATAAAAAATGCGACAAATGCTAGCGATATTATCCAATACCCCATGTACCATCTGAGCAGATTACACCGATGGACTGCCCTTGGCCCTTTGCCCAATGGGGAGTTGATATCATCGGACCATTGCCCATCGGGAAAGGCTAAAATAACTTTGCAATTGTAGCGGTTAATTACTTTACCAAATGAGTCGAGGCAGAACCTCTAGCCACAATCACTGAAAAGCAGACTACTAAGTTCATGTGGAAGAACATCATATGCCGTTATCGGCTCTCCCACACTATAATCATCGACAACGGAAAGCAGTTCGACAATGCCGCGTTCTCGGAGTTTTGCAAAAAATGGAAGATATGAAGTATTCGAACCTCCCCATATCATCCCCAGGCTAATGGACAAGTTGAAGCAGTCAATAAGATCATCAAACATCATCTGAAAACTAAACTTGATGAATGCAAAGGTATGTGGCCAAAGCTTCTACCTGAAGTCTTATGAGCCTATAGAACGACAACTCGCACGTCAACTGGAGAAACTCCCTTCTCTCTGGCATTCGGCAGTTGACGCAGTCGTCCCCGTCGAAGTTGAAGTACCCTCATATCATATCGAGCAATACAACCTAACGAGCAACCAAGAAGGCCTCAAGCTTCATCTTGATCTCTTGGAAGAGAGAAGGGAGTCATCCCGACTTCGAGCAGCAGCTTACCAACAGCGTATAGCTCACTACCGTAATGCAAAATTTAGACCTAGAGATTTTCAGCTCAGCGATTTAGTCCTTAGACAAAATCTCGGAACACCTGCTCATTTGTTGGATCCAAATTGGGAAGGCCCTTACCGGGATTATCAAAATCGTGTGACCAGGTACATATTATCTCGAAGATATGCGAGGGAGACCCCTACGTCGCCCTTGGTATGTAGAGCATCTACTCAGATATTTTCCTTAACCCGATGTAAATTCAAATAACATCCAAATAAAGATGGATTTTTCTTCCTTCGAGTGTTCGATTGATTCCTAAATTTGGTCGCTACTCCATGTCATGGGCCCGGATAGCCCTGAAGAGAATACAAACACTCTCTTGACCAAATCTTCTGCCCTCGGCAGAGCCAAAGACTCAATTGATAGGTCAACCTATCTCTAAGCGGATGTGGTCACTTAGACCCCCCTAATTGAGCCTAATTCATTTTCATGAATTAAGTAAAGTACCTAAACGATTATTGATTCCGCATGACAAAGAGGTAAACAAACACCTATTTTCATTAATAGTCTTTTGATTTACTAAGGAAAAATGGGGAAAAGATACACTTGTGTTCAGTCAAAAGAGGAAAGGAGAGTAACTCAGGAATCATTCACTCCTCATTTGGAGGAGCTTCTCGGCTCTCTGCCTCAAGGCCCGCCTCAGGAGCACATACAGCATCCGTAGGTTCTGTAACTTCGTTCTCGGCTACAACTCGCTCTCTAATTGCAACCTCGAAAGCAACTCTGTCGAATTCTTCCATGCTGAAGGACAGAGAGATTTGCTACATAACTATGACTGCGAAGTTGTGACCAGTGATATATGCCTCATAATGCTCGTCCTCGTAGAGTTGAGGAGTCCGGAACTCCAGAATAGCACGGGGACCCTCTTCAGCTACCATCTTGACGTAGGCTGTCCTCTCCTCATCCCAATGAATGGAGTCATCCTTTAATTGGGCAAGGGTCTTTTCGGCATCTTCGAGGCGAGCCTTATAATCCCCGAGCCACTCTTTGAGGGAGATCTTGTCTTGGCGGAAGATCTCCTTGCCTTCTCGCTCTTCGAATGTACCTCCGAGAGCCTTGTAAAATTAAGGTCCAATGACTGATAATGATCAGTCAAAACTTGGACCTTGGTGATGAGGATTTGTTTATCCTCATTTAACTTGGCAACTAGGGCTTCTTGGGACTTTATTATACGATCCCTCCCTTGGATCTCGCCCTCCATCGCCTTTTTCTTCTTCTCCCCTTTGTCGATGATGCGGCGAGCAGCATCGATGTCATGCCTTGTTCGTAGCGTGAGGTCCAGACTCTGCTCGAAGAACTAGAAGTATTATAATTTCACATATAAGGCCTTCGAAAAGCAAAGAAGAGGTGGAAGGAGGGGGAGGATCGTTACCTGAATTAGTCTCACTCTTATGTCTGTGGAGAGAGTCTTTGGACTAGGCTTTAGGAGAGCCCCAAAGGAGTTGGGGGCAATGTTCTCAAAAATGAACTTGCAAATTGGATGCAAGTGTGTGGGGATGACGTAGACTCCAAATCCCGAAGGCTGAGCTACGACCATCTCAAAAGAGCTCGCCTCGCGAGCAGCTGGAGGCTCCAGAGCAGGTGCAAGCGACTCGCGAGCGTCATTGGGCTCGCATCCCATCTCGTTCGGGGGGAGACTTGACCCTGCATGATCGCCCCTTGGTGAGTTATCAATAATATCAATTATTAGCTGGCTACGGGAGCTAGCTGGAGGGATCATAGCAGCTTCCGCTTGGGGGACACAAGGCGGTTGCGACCCGCGAGTAGGCTCCTCTGGTCGCGTGGGTGCGGTGGAGGAATTAGCAGTTGTCTTCTTTTGCCTCTTCGATGCAATGCCCTTTAGACGAGGCAGGACCCTCAGCGCTCCTCTCTTATCCCCTACGTTCGTCATTGTTTCCTCTGAAGGGATGAGACCAGCCGCAGAAAGACAATGAGGAGTTAGGGTGGCGTTGACGTTGCGAGCGACCACCGAGAGTTTGTAAACCTTAGTGAGCTTCTCGTTGAGTCCTCCTTGCAAGTTCGGCCTCTTCCCAATGGGAATACCTGCGAGACATAAAGAAGAGTAGGTTAGTCAACAATAAAAATCAAAATTTACTTACCCTCCAGCAAAGGGGTAAAACTCAACCCACCTTCGCCGAAGAAACGGTTGACATTGTGGCCTTTGGGGTCAGAGCCCACATCGGACTCCTAGTTGCCGGAGGCGTAAAATCATTTTTTCCTCCATCCAGGATAATTTGAGGTAGGATTCCCCAATATAAAGTTATCCCGGTGCCAAAAACAGAGATAGTACCAACCCTCACTGGATGGGGTTTTTTCAATTGGTACATTCTCAAAAACTCATCTGCAGTTAAGTCCTCATTCCCCACCTGCTTCTAGAGGACGAATGCACTCATAACCACCATCCAGCCATTTACTATGAGTTGGTCGGGGGCAATCTTATAGACGCGGAGGAAATTACGGATGAAGGGATGAAGGGGAAGGTGCACACCAAGCCGAAAAAAATACTCGTAAATAGCGACACAGCCCGGTGGCGGAGAATCAGCGGTTTCTCCTCTCCTTGACAGCCTAAGAATGATGGAGCCAGGAATCCGATACCTCTCCCGTAAGCTCAAAAGATGTTCCTCCGTCATTATCGATTGATAACCGGCGGCAGAATACCTTCCCGCCGGCACTCTGGCGTTATTCGATTCAGATGAATCGGGAGTGTCATCTCCCAAAGGAAACAATTTCTTCATCGAAATTCCCCGCCATAGTAAATAAAAAAGAGAGATAGAAGAAAAAAGAAAGGAAAGAAGAAGAAATACCTCCGTAAAGAGGTTACGCCAAATACAGGAAGAAGAGAAGGAGAAGGATTTCTGGTATTCTTCAGCAGGATTTCGAAAATGGAGTAACCTCCGCAAACTCCGATATTTATAGGCAATCATTTCATTTGATTTGGGTGACACGCGGTGGCCTCCCATCTGGCACGACAGTTGAACGGGCACGAGCATTAAATTCAGAGACACGTGGCGAGCGTCGCTTCATCTCTCTCAGCCGAAAAGCTGCGGAAAGCTAGCGCTCATAAATGCAAGGTCATTCCTGATCAGTCACGTATGGCTTCTCCTCCGATAGGTGGTTACATATACAAACAAATCCTTTAGCGTAGCTTCTTAAAGCTAAGGATTTTAGGGGCATATGTTGTGGAATAAAGTTGGTCGTCGAAGAAGCGCGCATCTCTCAATAAGAGTCACGACCAGCCTGCTTAATCGCGAGCCCTCCATTCATACTTCGTTTCAGACCGTCGACCACACCATTCGATCGCATGCGAGCTGCTCAGCTCGTGGCCCTCGAAAGGGGTCGCACTTCCGCATTCAAGTAGCTCAGCTCGTGGTCGTCAAAAGGGTTCGCATTTCCGCGTGCGAGCAGCTCGGCTCGTGGTCATTGAAAAGGGTCGCATCTCGACGTGCGGGCAGCTCGGTTCGAGGTTATCTTCTAGCCCGAACAATCGTCTCTTTTTAGTAGCAGCAACCCGTATAGATCAATTTTGGCTTGTTCCTACTCATAACTCCGAACATCTCCATCAAGGGACGTAATTAGCTAGACGTCTAAAGTGGTTAGGCCATCCCCTTACCTAAGGATTAGCAAGATAAGCACCTTATCCCCTGACATCAGCAATGATCTTAACGGCTTGCGTAATATACTGAATCACTCGGATTGGTATAAATAGATGGTTCCACAGACAATACAGGTACACAACCTCTAAGTTTACATCCTACATTTTACTTTACTATCATATCCCATCTAACTTAAGCTTTGGAGGGCCAACGGCTGAACACCGACCACCCTTAGCTTTCTCGTTTGGCTTTCAGGTCTGGAGGGGAGCTTGCTTAAAGGAAGGTGAACGCTTTGGAGGAACCTGATACTAAATTAGACGTTAACAACGACGTCAGCCTGACCCAATTCGACATGCGCCTAACCCTAAACATACATGCACCTAACCCCAAACATACATGCGCCTAACCCTTTTCTCTTGCCGGAATCCCTCACCAGAGAAGGGTTTTCTCACCGAATATTAGTGTAGAGAAAAAAGAGAAGAAATTTTGAAACGGCTAAGTCATGAGCTTACATGCGCCTAAGGAGGCCTTGCATGTGCCTGGGACTATGCACATGCGTTTGCCCTTTGTGGCAGGTCGAAAATGGTTGAGTACCAATCTTACATCCACCTAAGGTGGCCTTATGTGCGCCTGGAGCCCTCTACTTATGCCTGAGCCACTTTGGAGCTCCCAAAAACCAACTCTGGAGATCCTTATCCCTGCACTTTGCTTACATGCGCCTAGGGCATACCTAGATTCTCCAAGCTTCTATGGTGTGGCCCACTTCTGATGAACCTTGAATTATGCATATTCTAACCAAATTTCACAACATATTATGCATGGTTACTATTTTTAAAGACCTATCTAATGCATAATTTTATGATTGTAGGAATGAGAGAGTGACCTCACTAATATGATGCTTAAAGACACTTCTTAGAGGGCTTTGAAGATGAAGGAAGATGAGCGAAGAGGAGGAGAGAAGTAAGGAGAGGAGAGAAGAGAAGAAAGAAAGAAATCAACAAAACTAAGGTCCGATCGGTCCTAACCAGTTGGCCACATTGCAAAGAGGGGGCTGAACCTCACTGGACATGCACTAGACCAGTCTGACTGGTCGTGACTGAAATTACATCAGTAGTCTAATATTCTAATATGACACCTTCGTATGTGCGGAAGCTTAAAGAGCAATTAGAATTATGGCTTAAGTCCTATAAAGGGGGGGGGGGGGGGGGGGGGGGGGGGGGGGGGTGATTAGGACCTTTTGAAATTCTTTTTGCCTACTTACACAATTTAACAAATTAAGCTAAGTAAGAACACTTCGACTTCCAAGCTTAAATAGGTCCAATCACAAGACTAGCATATGGTTTAAGCAATAAACTACCTAGTCTAAGCATGCATAGGTAATCAAATGATTTGACTAATCAAGCTCCTAATCTTTGCAACCTACATAGACTTATGAGAATGGATTAATGAGCTCAAGTCTACACAATTAGTGAAAGTACATCTTGTGTGTGGATGTGCCTATCTTGTGTCTAGCATACATTCCTATTAAGCATACATAATTAACAATTAAACATTTAATGCTAAGATAACAATGTGCTCAATTCAATCACAGACATAAGCTTGTATAGTGGTTGGACTTTGGGTCTACTCCACTCCCAGTTCAAGTACTTGACTTCATTGAGCACACTGGCATTCACTATCGCAAGTTTTAAATGAGGTTCACCTCTCACCCTTTACACGGAGGTTTTTTCGATTCACCTCTCAACCATAAACGGAGTTTTGGACAAGGCTAACTCTCAACCCGACGCACGTTCACTCCCCTGTCGAAGGCTCCCCCTTAGAGACTTTGTTTAGGCTGGGCAAATGAGCCAAGGAGTGCCAAATAACCCCTAGTCTTTAGGCCGACAAACAAGCCAAGGAATGGCTAATGTCCCTAAAATTTTAGGCTCAACAAATAGGCCAAGGATTGACAAACGACCTTAGTTCGAGTTTGACAAACAAACTCTACACTCAACTCCCACAGGGAATTGAGTGGATGGACTCTCAACAAAGACAACCTTAATTGTCGGATGAGCCCCTTGTTCAGCGTTGGTTGGGTTTCTTGATCTCCGCTCTCCCGTGCTTCAATCCGCTTCCCTTGCTCCCCTGATTGTATTGTCATTGTGTCACCAATGCCTCAACTACACTTGATCAATCACCTTGCTTGTGATGCCTTTAAGATGCCCAAGGTGATAGGAGGGTAGGTTTGAGAACTCTATAACTAATAGTAATGGGTTGCCTAGAGTTACTCATTTACAATGATCTCATCTTAGAGATTTGGATAAGGATATAACTATCAAGGAAGATCCAAACTCTAGAGATCAAGAGGGTATGAAGGTCATCTTCTTCATGAGCTTGAAATGCTCCAATTTTGTGTTAAAGCACAAGGAAGATGCCTTGCATAGGTTGGGAATGAACCTCAAATGGTCTCTAACAATGGTGGCTCACTCCTCTCAAAATCCCTCTTTTTGTGCTCTACAAACACCCCAAGCCTCTTTATAAAAAGGTCCAAACGGACATAAAATAACTAGTTCCGACCTATCCCGACTAGTCAAGACCAGTGGGCCAATGGCAGGGCAAGACAGTAAAGTTGTTGTCTTAATGGGGAGTCTCTCGACCGATCAAGATAGGTCAGACCAAACCTGCCAACCGATCAAGACCGGTCGGCCCAATGGGCTCTGCACACAACACACTTCTGTCCAGACTGGAAGCCAGTCCGACCGATCTTGATCGGTCGGCCTAGTCCAGCTGACCGGTCACGACTGGTTGGACAGGCCAGGGAACAGCTAGATGGTTTCGTTATCCCACTACTTCACTGCCCAATCTTTTAGGCCAAGGTTGAGATGGTCTTTTGGAACACCTAGGGCCAATCTAATGATGACTAAAAGATTTTCTAAGGTTTTAGGGTCATCAAGAGAATTGGGTAATATTTTTGGTCAAGGTTCAAGGTTCACCAGGGCATCACTTTTACCTCTTTCTTCTTCCTTGATGCAGCAGGGCCACTTGAGTCTTCGGTCTTCGTCTTCATTAAGCTCAACCGACACTAGACTCACTAACCTGAGTGATTGACAAACAAGGTGCACTAGTATGCTACAGAAAAGTGCACTAACAATCTCTCCATTTGTCAATTACTTCCAAAAACCTAACCTACCAAAACAAATACATGAACAAGAGATTACATTAATAATGAAATAAATACAAGACTCTTGACATGACTAACTAAGCAGCTCCTCTTCATTTTTCTCCCCCATAACCTATCAATCCCTGCATCACAAAACATAGCACACTAGTTTTGGTGGGACTTGATCATTCTCCCCCTTTTTATCAGCAATTGACAAACTATTCTCCCCCCTAATAATATATCAATTAAGGTTAAGGTAAGAGTAGATAGTGTTATAGACAAAATAATGGAGACCAGCTCAGCTATTAAAAATTGTACACGGACACATTCTTAGACTCTCGAGATCATCTGATCGAGAGTCGCAGATTGGGAAAGTACGGAAGTACCCATTAGACTCTCGAGATCATCTGATCGAGAGTCGCAGATCGGGTAAGTGCGGGATGCCCATCCGACTCTCGAGATCATATGCTCGAGAGTCGTAGGATGGATAAATGCGGAGCACCTATTCGCAAGGCTTCGAGCTCCCCTAGCTGATGATCAGATAAAGCGAAGCAAAGATTCCCTTCTTGAACAGCGAGCAGACCTTCTCACAAGTCATTGAAAGGTGTTACGTCAAAATGAGCGAGCACTTGGACTCGCGACCATGTTCCAACATGCGAACAGCTTTTCTGCGGCTACACCACTTAACCTTCAGTACCAGCACCCGATTCCCGTCGAGCAGCTTGTCCAATCCCTCTGCGATGCCAGGCAGGGCTACACCCAGTTCGGTGGTTTCCGTCTCATCGGCGTCTCCTTCCTTTTCGCTGGCTATGACTCCAACTACGGTTTCCAGCTCTACATGAGCGATCAGCGCTATTACTACGCCTACCGGCAGCCCTTATAGGTCAGTTTTTGGGCTTATCTTCTCGGGTGGTTCCGGATCTCAAGGGATTGCCATCAAGGGACTTGATTGCCGAAATAAGTCATTGGGTTGGATCTCGTCTCCTAAGATGAGGATCTTATCCCACGAAATCAGCAAGATCTCAGTATCGTACACGAGATCAGCGGGATCTCGATATCTTGCGTAACAGATTGAACCGCTTCAGATCTATATAAAGGGACGACTCCATTAAGGAAAGGTACACACAATATTCAATCCCTGCCCTGTTTTGGCTAGGTTACTCTTCTTCTTGCTTTGGCCTGACTTAAGCATCTGAGGGCTAACGGCTGAACCCCAGCCACCCTTAGTTGCTGTCTGTCTTCTTTCAGGTTTGGCGGAGGAAATCTCTGTTGGAGAGAAGGCGAACGTCCGGAGGATCCTGTTACAAAATCTGACATTAACAGTTTGGCGCCGTCTGTGGGAACGACTTGATCGTCGAAATCAATCGTTCTACCGATCAAAATCCTCCGGCGATGCCTCCTAAAAAGGCTGTTCATCCTTCGACTTCAAGGCAGGCACCACCTCCTCCCGATGAGGCGGAATCCGTACCTGCTCTTCCGCCCGCGTCGACGAATATCCCTCAAGGAGCCCCGAATATGCCATCAACAAACCCATTATTGGAGGCTTCTGGAAATCAAGACGATGTCTTGCGTTTCCTCGGAAATACTCTTCTAACTCTGAATGCCGGAGTTCAGGCCCTGTCAAATCGGCTTGACCAGCATTTCCCTGAACCGCAGAGACAACCCTCCGAAGGGTTACCACCGCAACCCATACCAGTGGCTTCCAGACATTCTATGGACGAGCCACAGGTCCCACCACTTGGCAGCCATCCCCCTGTGCCGTCTCCACATTCTATACATTCTAGCTCGTCTCGACAACCTCAACCGCAGGGCTCCACCGCCGAAACATCAAGCTATACCCTACCATGGGAAGGAGATCTCAAAAGAATCCATGATCGTTTTGATGTCATGGAACAGCGATACCAGGCAAATCGACCATCTGCAGTCATGGCAGCGATACATCAATCCGAATCCCCCTTCACCAGCGAGGTTATGGAAGCCCCGTTACCCAGAAAGTATCGAACGCCTGTTATCACCCCGTACACAGGTATTGGCGACCCTCTTGAACACCTGGAAACATACAGGTCCCTCATGGAGTTGGAGGGACATGGTTCAGAAATCATGTGTAGGGCTTTTTCCCTAACATTGAAGGAGGCAGCTCGTACGTGGTTCCGAGGATTAAAGCCTCGTTCCATCAGTTCCTTTTCTCAGTTATCGGAGATATTCCTTTCTCAATTCATGGGAAGCATCCGCATCAAGAAGCCAGCCTCCCATCTAATGAATCTAAAACAGCAGCATGGGGAAACGATAAAGGAGTTCACAGTACGGTTCACCGCTGAAGCCGTTCAAACTGAAGGTTATACTGAAGAAAAAGGGCTCGCAGCCCTCATAGCAGGAATAACGAGCGAGAAATTCAGGTTTGCCTTGGATAAAAGCCCACCGAAAACTATGGCAGAGTTCCAAGCCAAAGCTCAGAAGTACATCAATGCAGAAGAAATCGCGTTGACACGTCATGGGGCACAGGGTAAGAAACGCAAGCCAGAAGGAGCCTCTTCTACAGATAAAAAATATCGTCGTGATCAACGCGAACGTTCTCCCAAGAAGCCTTATTCCGGTAAATATCATAACTACACTCCTCTTAATCGGTCTCATGAAAAGGTTCTAATGGAGATTAAACATAAGCCATATGTAAAGTGGCCTGCAAAGATCAAATCTGATCCCGAGAAGAGAGACAAGAGCAAGTTCTGTTACTTCCACAAAGATCATGGGCATAGAACCCAGGACTGCATCTCTCTACGAGACCATATCGAAGCTCTCATTCGAAAGGGCCATCTCCAGGATTATGTTGCTCGTAAAAATCGATCACCAGAAACGGCGAACACCTCGACTCGCAAAAAGGAACAACCTCATCATCAAACTGACCAAGAGGACGCTGAGCCAACGGGGGAAATTCGCACTATCATCGGAGGACCAGCTTGCGGGGGCGATTCTCAAGCTTCCAGAAAAGCATACGCCCGAAAGGCATCCAAAGAACCCCAGCAAATCTACTGGCTGGAACAGACGTCTAGCTCGTCGAAGACCAGCCATCCTCCAATTTCCTTCACTCTCGAAGATGCAAAGGGAATTCACTTCCCTCACGAAGACTCCATCGTAGTCACTTTGAAGGTATCAAATTATCTGACGCATCGAATTATGGTGGATACAGGCAGCTCAGCCGATATTCTATAGTTGGAGGCTTTCAACAAAATGGCACTTGCCAGAAACCTTCTCAAGCCAGTTTCGACCCCCCTCGTCGGCTTCGGAGGTGAGGTAGTAACGCCTGAAGGAAGCATCGATCTCCCAGTTACTTTCGGGGAAAGTCCAGCGAAGACCACCGTCTTCATAAACTTCCTTGTGGTGGATCAAAAATCAGCATATAACGCCATTTTGGGGCGGCCGTCTCTCACCAAGGTCGGGGCAGCCCTACATCCTTTATATCTGTGTGTCAAATTTCCTACCCCAAATGGTATCGGGGTCGTACGAGGAAGTCAACAGGGGGCACGGTCTTGCTACCAGATAGCCCTCCAAGATCGAAAGAAGGCTCAAGCGACTCCCGTTATGGAGATAGTACAAGGTCCACCCACCTTCTCCACCAACACCTCGTTGGATCCGAGAGAGAATGCTCTCCAATCAGGAACTCCTGGGGAGGAAACAGTGGCGATTCATCTGATCGAAGACGACCCGTCTAAAATCGTGTACATTGGATCCTCTTTAACCAGTGTCCACCGTGGAGATTTGGTCCGTTTCCTCACTGAATACCAGGACGTGTTTGCTTGGTCTCATAAAGATATGCCAGGCATCGACCCCAACGTCATCGTACATCGTCTCAATATCGATCCAAAGCATAAACCCGTACACCAACGCCGACGTGCCTTCACTGCAGAAAGGCAAATGGCGATCAAAGCTGAAGTTGAAAAGCTACTCACGGTCAATTTCATAAAAGAAGTTGACTACCCAGAGTGGGTCGCGAACGTAGTTCTCGTCCGGAAAGCTAATGGCAAATGGAGAATGTGCGTCGACTATTCAGACTTGAACAAAGCATGTCCCAAAGATAGCTTCCCGACGCCGCGGATCGACCAGTTGGTCGACTCAACAGCTGGACACGCACTGCTTAGTTTTATGGATGCTTATTCTGGTTACAACCAGATCATGATGCACCCGCCTGATAGCCAGCATATCGCTTTTATCACAGACTGGGGATTATATTGTTACCAGGTAATGCCATTCGGTCTTAAAAATGCAGGGGCCACTTATCAACGTCTCGTCAACAAAATATTCGCTGCTCAAATTGGTAGGAATATGGAAGTCTATGTTGATGACATGCTCGTGAAAAGCACTATAGAAGATGATCATATTTCTGATCTTCGAGAAGCCTTCGACCTAATGAGGAGGTATCAAATGAAATTGAACCCAGAAAAATGTGCGTTCGGTGTGTTTGCAGGGAAATTTCTCGGGTTCATGGTTGGCCAACGCGAAATTGAGGCTAATCCCGAGAAGATAAAAGCATTGATAGAGATGAAATCCCCCACCACTCTGAAGGATGTCCAGCGCCTGGCTGGTCGCATCGCATCGTTAAACAGGTTCATCTCGCGAGCTTCTGACAAGTGTTTACCATTCTTCAAACTCCTTCGTGCAACGGCCAAGTCTGATTGGAAATGGACGCCACAATGTGAGGAAGCCTTTCAACAATTGAAGCTATACATGAGCACACCCCCCATTTTATCTAAACCTGTAGCACATGAGCAACTCATTCTTTATCTCTCTGTGTCCACTACGGCCGTTAGTGCCGCTTTAATAAGAGAAGATTCCGGGGTACAAAGGCCCGTTTATTATATCAGTCGAGCAATGGTTAATGCAGAAACTAGGTATTCTGATATGGAGAAACTGGCCCTAGCCTTAGTCACGACAGCTCGAAAACTGCGACCATACTTTCAGGCCCACGCTATTTTAGTACCGACGAATCATCCGCTACGACAAGTCCTTCAAAAACCTGAGGCTTCCGGACGGTTAACTAAATGGGCAGTCGAGATCAGCGAGCACGATATCTCATTCTGCCCTAGGACCGCGGTAAAGGGCCAGGCCGTGGCTGATTTCATCGCCGAATTCACGTACTCTCCTGATGATAATACCATGACCAACGACCAGCCTCCTTGGTTACTTTTCGTGGACGGGTCGTCGCGGGCCACTGGTAGCGGAGCGGGCCTGATTTTAGTGGCTCCCGACGGGTCACATTTTCAATATGCTCTGCGTTTTGAATCTCGCGTCTCAAATAATGAAGCAGAATATGAGGCCCTCATCGTTGGCCTCGAACTGGCCATTGTCCTTGCAGTTCAGAATCTGTTAATTCATAGCGACTCCCAACTCATTGTTAACCAAGTCCTTGGTGAATTCGAGACCAAAGATGAAAGGATGGCCTTCTACAAGTCTCGTGTCCTCATCCTACTCGCAAAACTGAAGACTTATGAAATAATTCATATTTCTCGCGAGAAGAACCAACTTGCTGATTCCTTGGCAAAGCTCGCTTCTGCACCGGAATCTGAGTTATCACATTCGATCCCCATCGAGCATCGTCAGAGCCTGAGTATCGACCAAGCGACTCTCGAGCATGTAATATCTGTACAATCATCTCCGTGCTGGATGGATCCTATCATCCTTTATCTCAGAGACAGACATTTACCAGAGGACAAGAAAGCCGCAAGGCAAATTCGTCTCCGGGCTGCCAGGTATACTTTACAAGACGGAATATTGTTGCGCAAAAGTTTTTCCTTGCCTTATTTAAGGTGTCTTCATCCAGAAGAAGCACTTCGTGTTCTAGATGAAGTACACCAGGGGGCATGTGGTAACCATCCCAGGGGACGATCCCTAGCATATAAAGCGATGAGGCAAGGATATTATTGGCCCACTATGAAAGCAGATGCAATTGAATTTTCTAAAAAATGTGACAAGTGTCAACGATATTTACCTATACCTCATGTACCATCCGAGCGGATGACCCCAGTTGATAGCCCTTGGCCTTTGCTCAGTGGGGGGTTGATATCATCGGGCCCTTACCCATGGGAAAGGGACAAAATAGGTTCGCGATCGTGGCAGTTGATTATTTCACCAAATGGGCCGAGGCAGAACCATTAGCCAAGATTACTGAGAAACAAACTACTAAGTTTGTATGGAGAAATATTATATGCCGTTTCGGACTTCCTCACACTATAATTACCGATAACGGAACACAGTTCGACAACGCAGCTTTTGATGAATTTTGTGAAAAATGGAAGATACGTAATCTCCGCACTTCTCCATATCATCCTCAGGCAAATGGGCAGGTCGAGGCAGTGAATAAGATCATCAAGCACCATTTAAAGACCAAGCTAGGGGAGTGTAAAGGGGTGTGGCCAGAACTTCTGCCGGAAGTATTATGGGCGTATAGAACCACGGCTTGTACATCAACAGGAGAAACCCCTTTCTCCTTAGCTTTTGGTGTCGACGCAGTGGTACCAGTGGAAATTCAAGTGCCCTCATATCGGATCGAGCAGTATGACCCCGCGAGTAATCAGGAAAACCTCCGGCTTCATCTCGATCTCTTGGAGGAGCGAAGAAATGCTTCCCAAGTACGAGTGGCAGCATATCAACAACGTATTGCTCGTTATCGAAATGCTAGGGTTCGGCCTAGATCCTTCCAGCCCGGAGATTTGGTCCTGAGGCAAAAACTTGGAGTTCCCGCTCGTTCGCTGGATCCAAATTGGGAAGGCCCATATCGGGTTATTAGGATTGTACGACCCGGGTACTTATTATCTTGAAGACATGCAAGGGAAGCCCGTACGTCGCCCTTGGCACGTGGAGCATTTGCTACGATACTACCCCTAGATTTGATGTAGTTCATAGACAATTTTTTATGAATAAAGTGAAAGACATCTTTTGGTCGCTACTCCATTAACTTGGATCTGAATAGCCCCGAAGAGGATGCATACAATCCCTTGGCCAATCGCCTACCTTTGGTAGGGTTAAATTCACCTAGGATGGTTGCATTTCCATTTTATGGATGACCTTCATACCCTTGGTAAATTTGGAGGTAAACTTGAAGTCTCAATCGATAGATCAGTCTATCTCCACGAGGGTTTGGTCACTACGACCCCCCGGATTGAGCACATTCTCTCAATCGATAGACCAGTCTATCTCCACGAGGGTTTGGTCGCTACGACCCCCCGGATTGAGCACATTCTCTCAATCGATAGATAAGTCTATCTCCACGAGGGCATGGTCGCTACGACCCCCCGGGTTGAGCATAACTCATTGCAACGAGAAGGCATTCAGTGCACGAAAAGAAAGTAAACAAGAACGAGAAGGCATTCATTGCATGAAAGGGAAAGAGTAAACAAGAACAACACTTCCAAAAAATATCTTTTCATTGATGATAAGACATTTACAAAATTTCTGCTCGCGAGTACAAGAGGGGAAAACAAAAAGATCAATCTCTTGGAGGAGCCGTGCTCTCGACTTCAGGGCCCATTTCTGGAGCCCCTCCAGCTTGCGTGGCTTCAGTCACCTCGTTCTCAGCAGCAGCTTGCTCTTCTGCAGCTATGATGGTCGCGACTCGACCAAACTCCCCCATATCAAAGGATGGGATCATTCGTTGCACTACTCTTAGCGCAAAGTCGCGACCAGCATCATACGACTCGTATCTTTCGTCGTCATATAGCTGCGAAGTCCGGAACTCGGAAATTGCCCGAGGACCTTCCTCCGAGAGCATTTTTACAAGGGCGACTTTCTCCTCGTCCCAGTGGATCGAGTCGTCCTTGAGCTGTGCAAGAGCGGAGCGCTCCTTGGTCAGGTTGTCGTAGGCCTCCTTGAGCTACGACCTGGCCTCCGCGAACTGCTCCTCCAACGAGATCTTGTCTTGGTGGAAGATCTCCCTCTCTCTCTCAGCCTTCTCCTTCAAACCCGTGAGCTTCACGAAGTCTGAGTCCAAGGCCTGATACCTGTCGGTCAGGACTTGGATTTTCTCGATGAGGATCTTCTTCTCCTCATCTCTCTTCGCGATCACCGCCTCACGGGCCTTGAGCAGCTGATCTCTTCCTTGAACTGCCTTCTCCAAGGCAGTCCTCTTCCCCTCAGCTTCATCTATCGTGCGACGGGCGGCAACGATATCACGCCTCGTTCGCAGGATAAGATCTAAGCCCTGCAAAAGCGATGAAAAATGTGAGAAAGTATTCTGGAACGTAATAACAGATTAAAGCAGGTCTTGGCAGAGTCTCACCTGAACCATCCTCACCCCCGCTTCGAGGAAAAGGTTCTCAGGGCTTGGCTCGGGAAGAGAGCCGAAGGCTTGGGGGGGACGTTCTCGAATAACAATTTACATACTGGATGGAGGTGGCGGGGAATAGAATATGTCCCGCTCCCTGATGGTTGGGCAACGACCAACTCGGCCGGCTCGGGATGGGGGCATCGACTCGCGAGTAGGTCCCTGCTCGGCAGCAGGGATCAGTTCGCGAGCAGGAGCCGGCTCTTGAGGCTCTATCTGCTCTCGAGCCTCTTCAGCTGGGGGGCAGCCGGACCCCGCCCCATCCGGGGAATTGTCAATAATGTTAATCACTGGCGGTCCAGGTGCGACCACCAGTGAGGGAATAGTGGGCCCAGCCAGGACCCCCGCCATGCTCGCGGGAGGGGCAGGCTGATCGCTACCCGTGCGGATGGATGGTTGAGATGGTTCGGCAGGTGTTCTCTTCTGCCTCTTGGAGCTTGTGCCCTTCAGTCGGGGCAGCAGACCCCTCTTCTCTCCGGCCTTCGTCATCTCAACCTCTCTTCTGGATATTAGGCCCGCTGCTGCAAGTCGCGAAGGAGACAAGCAAGCCTCAATGTGCCTATCTCCAACAGGCACCTTGTACACCTTGACAATCTTCTCGTTGATTCCTCCTTTCAGATTTGGTTTTCTCAAGGCCGGGATACCTGCGAGCACAAACAGAGGTCAAAGAATGAAGTAAAAACTCTAAAATCCTAACTGGAGAAAACTGCACAATGTGGGATTGTGCCTACCTTCGCAGAAAAAATGGGTAACCCCTGGACCTCTGGAGGAAGCAGACTCCCAGTTCCCGGAAGCGTAGAACCACCGTTTCCTCCAGCCGGGATAGTTCGAGGAGGGTTTCCCCAGCACGAAGTTATCCCGGTGCTAGTAACACAAATAATACCAGCCTTCGCTGGAGGGAGCCTTTTTCAGACGGAACATACGGAGGAACTCCTCCGCCATGAGCTCCCCGTTACCGGCCTGAGCCCAGAGGGCAAAGGAGCCCAGAACTACCCTCCATCCGTTCACGATGAGTTGCCCGGGGGCCATCTTGTAACACCGGAGAACATCGCGTATGAAAGGATGGAGGGGAAGGCGTACCCCCAGGATGAGCTGGTACTCGTAAAAAGCTACACATCCTGGTGGGGGGGGGGGGGGGGGGGGAGTCTGGTGTCTCTCCATCTCCGGGCAAAGCGGAGAGCGACTGAGTCGGGGATCAGGTATCTCTCCCGTAACTCAGCCAGCTGGTCCTCCGATAGAACAGAAGGATATCCGGCTGCTGTATATCTCCCTGCCGGAACCCTCGCACTGCTAGAAGCAGAGGATTCCGGGGTGGCATCTCCTAGAGGAACGGTGGTCTCGTCAGAGTTCCCAGCCATGGAGTTTTTAAGAAGATTATGAAAAAGAAGAGAACCGAAGCCTATACTCAGAAAAGAAAGAAGGGAAAAGAAGGAGCACCGGAGGAAGGAGACTGAGAAAAGATTTGACTGCAGAAAAATTCCCTTCGAAGAGCTTCTGTAGAAAACCAGAGAAATGGCGGACTCCGTATATTTATAGGCAATCATTCCGCCGCATCTGATGGCACGTGGCAGTCCCTCCTTCGGCGCAGCACTCGAGCAGGCACGCCCATTAACTCCTCAAACACGTGGCGAGCGCCCCTTCATTTTCTGTCTGCGGAAAGGCTGCGGAAAGCTGGCGCTCATTAATTCCAGCCCATCATGTGAGGTTCCATTCTCGATGAAGGCAGCGGGCGGTTACGTGTGATAATGAGCTAAGTCCTTCCCTTAAAAATTCTTGGCGGCAAGGACTTGGGGGGCATCTGTTATAGAAAAAATAATGGAGACCAGCTCAGCTATTAAAAATTGTACACGGACACCCATTCTTAGACTCTCGAGATCATCTGATCGAGAGTCGCAGATTGGGAAAGTATGGAAGTACCCATTAGACTCTCGAGATCATCTGATCGAGAGTCGCAGATCGGGTAAGTGCGGGATGCCCATCTGACTCTCGAGATCATATGCTCGAGAGTCGTAGGATGGATAAATGCGGAGCACCTATTAGCAAGGCTTCGAGCTCCCCTAGCCGATGATCAGATAAAGCGAAGCAAAGATTCCCTTCTTGAACAGCGAGCAGACCTTCTCACAAGTCGTTGAAAGGTGTGACGTCAAAATGAGCGAGCACTTGGACTCACGACTATGTTCCAACATGCGAACAGCTTTTCTGCGGCTACACCACTTAACCTTCAGTACCAGCACCCGATTCCCGTCGAGCAGCTTGTCCAATCCCTCTGCGATGCCAGGGAGGGCTACACCCAGTTCGGTGGTTTCCGTCTCATCGGCGTCTCCTTCCTTTTCGCTGGCTATGACTCCAACTACGGTTTCCAGCTCTACATGAGCGATCAGCGCTATTACTACGCCTACCGACAGCCCGTATAGGTCGGTTTTTGGGCTTATCTTCTCGGGTGGTTCCGGATCTCAAGGGATTGCCATCAAGGGACTTGATTACCGAAATAAGTCATTGGGTTGGATCTCGTCTCCTAAGATGAGGATCTTATCCCACGAAATCAGCAAGATCTCAGTATCGTACACGAGATCAGCGGGATCTCGATATCTTGCGTAACAGATTGAACCGCTTCAGATCTATATAAAGGGACGACTCCATTAAGGAAAGGTACACACGATATTCAATCCCTGCCCTGTTTTGGCTCGGTTACTCTTCTTCTTGCTTTGGCCTGACTTAAGCATCGGAGGGCTAACGGCTGGACCCCAGCCACCCTTAGTTGCTGTCTGTCTTCTTTCAGGTTTGGCAGAGGAAATCTCTGTTGGAGAGAAGGCGAACGTCCGGAGGATCCTGTTACAAAATCTGACATTAACAGATAGTATGTCCAAGTTAAAATAATAAGCACATGCTAACAAAGAGAGTATAGGGTGCATGAACTTTAAACCATGGAGCATGCTATGGAACATGATTAACAAGAAATGTAACTATTTAAGCATAGTTAATCATGCATAATTGGTCAAAGATATACATTATCAATAAAAGCACAAGGGCTTAAAGCCCAATCAACCAACCTCCCTTATTGGTATATCAAGACCAATCCTAAGCAAAGATTAGCATACAATAAGTATGAATTTAACATGATTAGCTAATCTAAGCAGTGAGATAGTTTAGCAGTAAATATACAAAATAAAAGCAAGGCTAAACTACCAAATTTGGGCTGTGAGGCTTGAATCCTCTGATTTGCCCGTACACACAAAAATGAGGCTGAAATCCTCAGATATTTCTATAAAATTACTTTATAGCTACCCTTATTAAGTATGTTTAGTTTGAAAGGCCTAAGGATAACTAATTTCCTCAACACCTCATAAAATGTAGCATGAGGTGAGGGGTTGAGAACTCCTTCTCCTAGAAGGGATAGCGGTCGGGATCCTCTCTTAGATTAGGGGGAAGAGAGGTAGTGGTGGAAGCCATGAGAGCTTATCAATATTTTGGCTCCCATCATTAGTGGAGTTACTAGATTTGGATTCGGACTCTTTCGTATCATCCCAAGTGGCAACGATTGCCTTTTTACTTTTCGGTTTTTGCCCGTTCGGACATTCCGGAGCGATATGGCCACAATGACCGCAACTGTAACAATGGACGGATGAAGATTTTGATGATTTCCCTTTATATTTATCACCCTTCTTGTCCTTCTTGTCATGGCTACTCCCTCTATCAATTTTGAGGAATCTTTTGAATATTTTATTTAACTTTTCTTCTTCATCATCCTCATCATCACTATCTTCCTCCGACTCACTCTTAATTTTCTTATGTTTGTGAAAGGACTTTAAAGCGATGCTTTTCTTTCTAGAGGGGGCCTTAAAGTGTAGTTCATGAGTTTGTAGAGAACTTATGAGTTCCTCTATTTTATGTTGTCTATGTCTCTACACTCCTTTAAGGCTACTACCTTGGTGTTAAATCTTTCTAGGAGGGAACTAAGTATTTTTCTACATATACGTCCTTCTGGAACCTGATCACTCAAGATAAACATGGAGTTACAAATATCAGATAATTGGGTGTAGAACTCCATAAAAGTTTCAGACTCTTCTATTTTAATATTTTCAAAGTTGGTGGTTAAGAGCTGAAGCCTCAGCGTCTTACTGTGTTAGTTCCCTCGTGGGTAACCTCAAGTATATCCCACGCTTCTTTTGCAGTTGCGCATGTGAGAATGCATTGAAATTTATTTGGGAAAACTGCACAGCAAATCGCATTAAGACCTTTGGTGTTTGTCATATATTGAGCTCTCTCATTGTCTTCTATTTATCATCATCTTTGGGAATGACAATGTATTTTCCATCAACCTCCACTTGTTCGGTGGGTAAGGCATATCCACGTTATGTGCTTAGTCACACTGTATGGTCCATGGATTGTAAGAAAATCTTCATCCTAGCCTTCCAATAGGCGTAGTTGGACCCTTCAAAGAATGGTGGATGGTTGGTGGTACCCTCATCTCGGTTACACATCATGCTAGTGCTTCAGTACCAGATCTTACCCTAGACGGTTAAGTCCTTGAAGAGTAACCGGCTTTGATACCAATTGAAATTACGTCGGTAGTCTAATACAACACCTTCGTATGTGTGGAAGCGTAAAGAGCAACTAGAATTATGGCCAAGTCCTATAAAAGAGGGGGGGGGGGGGGGGGGGGGGGGGGGGGGGGGGGGGGGTGGTTGATTAGGATCTTTTGAAAAATTCTTTTCGCTTACTTACACAATTTAACAAATTAAGCTAAGTAAGCAAGAACACTTCGGCTTCCAAGCCTAAGTGGGTCCAATCACAAGGATAGCATATGGTTTAAGCAATAAACTACCTAGTCTAAGCATGTATAGATAATCAAATGATTTGACTAATTAAGCTCCTAATCTATGCAACCTACGTAGACTTATGAAAATGGATTAATGAGATCAAGTCTACACAATTAGTGAAAGTACATCTTGTGTGTGGATGTCCCTATCTTGTGTCTAGCATACATAATTAACAATTAAACATTTAATGCTAAGATAACAATTTGCTCAATTCAATCATAAACACAAGCATGTATAGTGGTTCGACTTTGGGTCTACTTCACTCCCAGTTCAAGTACTCAACCCCATTGAGCACCCGACGTTCACTATCAAAGGTTTTAAATGAGGTTCACCTCTGAACCTTTACACGGAGGTTTTGACTGTTCACCTCTCAACCATAAACGGAGTTTTGGACAAGGCTGACTCTCAACCCGACGCACATTCACTCCTGTGTCAGAGGCTCCCCCTTGGAGACTTTTTTTAAGCCCGACAAATGAGACAAGGAGTGTCAAACAACCACTAGTCTTTAGGCTGACAAACAAGCCAAGGATCGGCAAACGACCCTAGTTCGAATTTGACAAATAAACTCTACACTCAACTCCCACAGGGAATTGAGTGGATGGACTCTCAACAAAGACAACTTTACTTGTCGGATGAGCCCCTTGTTCAGTGCTGATTGGGTTGCTTGATCTCCGCTCTCCCGTGCTTCAATCCGCTTCCCTTACTCCCCCGATCGTGTTGTCGTTGCATCGCCAATGCCTCAACTACACTTGATCAATCACCTTGCTTGTGATGCCTTTGAGATGCCCAAAGTGATAAGAGGGTAGGTTTAAGAACTCTACAATTAATAGGAATGGGTTGCCTAGAGTTGCTCACCTACAACGATCTCATTTTAGTGATTTGGATAAGGATATGACTAGCAAGGAAGATCCAAACTCTAGAGATTAAGAGGAGATGAAGGTCATCTTCTTCATGAGCTTGGAATGCTCCAATCTTGTGTTAAAGCACAAGAAAGATGCCTTGCATAGGTTGGGAACAAGCCTCAAATTGTCTCTAACAATCGTGGCTTCACTCCTCTCAAAATCCCTCTTTTTGTGCTCAACAAAAAACCCCAAGCCTCTTTATAAAAAGGTCCAAACGGACATAAAACAGCTAGTCTCGACCGGTCAAGACCGGTTGGCCAAAGGTAGGGCAAGATAGTGAAGTTGCTGTCTTAATGGGAAGTTTGTCCGACTGGTCAAGACCGGTCAGCCCAATGGGCAATGCACATAGCACACTTCTGTCCAGATTGGAAGCTAGTCCGATCAGTCAGCCCAGTCTAGCTGATCGATCTCGACTAGTCGGACAGGCTAGGGAACAACGAGATGGTTTTGCTGTCCCACTACTTCATTGCCCAATCTTTTAGGCCAAGGTTAAGATGGTCTTTTGGAAAACCTAGGGCCAATCTAATGATGACTAAAAGATTTCCTAAGGTTTTAGGGTCATCAAAAGGATAAGGTTTAATGTTCACCAAGGCATTACTTTTTACTGTTTCTTCTTCCTAGATGCAGCAGGGCCAATTGAGTCTTTGGTCTTCGTCTTCATTAAGCTCAACAGACACTAGACTCACTGACCTAAGTGATTGACAGACAAGGTGCACTAGTATGCCACAAAAAAGTGCACTAACAATGACCGATCAACCATTGTTAAAACAAGAAAATGTTCAAAGGTAGTTTTTTTTTATTTTTCCTTGTTCTGGGGAGTTTCTGAGTATAGAGAAATTCATAGACAATCATAAGCCTTTACGAAGTATACAACAGAAGAGATATCGTAAGGTGAATTTTATTCCAGAGATTTTGAGATCTTTTACATTCCAGGTTATGATATTGATCACGAGCCCTTAATTACATCAACGGATTATCACCCTTAATTAAAAAGGCAAAAGTAAATGAATGCATACATTATAGATAGATTAAATATAGCAAATGAGTAAATATCAATGTAAATCATGCACACCATAGAGAACACAAAGATTTTTACGTGGGAAACCCTTGTGGGAGAAAAATCTACTATGAATAATATTTGTACAATAGATGGAGTATTCGAGAAAAGGCCCGGATAGATCGAGCAGGTGACTAAGTCATCATGGACTATGGTCTTTGAGTTTATGGTCATAGAGACTTTTTTTATTTTTTTGTTATGGACTGAACCATGCTTTTAGGCAAGTCGGATGTCTATATCCTATTTTCTTTCAAATTGTCCAGATTAAATGACTATTAGGATTTTTAATCAAGTAGTGCAACACTGGGCCCTCTTCCCTTATTTTTATAATGGGTGACCACTGGAGTACACGAGCATCGACTGTTGGTCGGCACGACCCAAGGCCCTCTTCCCATATTTTTATGATGGGTGACCTAGAGAAGGCACGAATCAACTACCTAATCAAGGATTTTAATTGAGTGATGCAACGCTGGGCCCTCTTCCTGTATTTTTATGATGACTGTGAAAAGATGCATCGTAACTGCCTCATCAGCTCAACCAATGGATCCCATTGTGGATGGGTAGGGTATCAACTCGCTTTTATAATGGCAGTCCATAACAGGACATTTTGAATGTTGTTAGAACTCTTTTGATTTTGGTTTCTCGTAGTAACCATAGTCCCTTAGGTTTAGCCTCAAACCTTTATTCGGGATGAATGAAGTTTGTACAGTACATGAATGAATATAAGTAAATATGTTCAATCTTGGAGTCTCGTGACTCGTCTTCGAGAACATTCCTTCTTCTGTATACTCCTGATAATTGATACGAGATCGAATAAGTTATATTGAGCCAGGCTCCTTCGAGGATTCAATTCCGACAGACTAGATCGCATACTTTCGAGGCCTATAAATGGCTAAGTATCGGGTCTGATGAATGCCCGTTTATGCCAATATTTGATAAACGATAGGGATAGGTACCCTATAAGTGCTTGATTCAGTTGCCTTGTAGCATGAGGATGTTAAGTTTACTTTGGTGTCGGTGAGAGTTTAGTTTTATTTGGCATCAACTGATCTTCGAACCAATAGGGCACTTCCTAGGGCTGAAAATGACTAAGTACTGGTCTTGTTTACCGCTTAATTAGGGTGTTCGATGATTAGGAAAGTGAATAACATCGTTGGGATGGATTATTACGGTATTTTGGATCATGGAGAAACTAAGTTCCTCTCTTGGCGTCAGTCAAATTCCGCTTAGTTTTACCTTCTTTCGGTCGATTGATGATCTTATAGGAGGATTTTCAGATTTGCAAATTTGGTTAAGTGTTGGTCATTTTTTATTAAATTGCTGATTCAGGCCATTTAACGTCGATCGTTAGAAGATCTGATCCGAGGGATGGATAGAGATCGACGATGTGTGTCTAGGAGCGATAATACGATAGAAAGGCAGGCCACATCGAAGGCAGCCACGCCATGGAATTCCCGGGCACGGAAAGACCATCCTGCCTGAGGTGGGCGCATTCTCTGTAGGCCTTAGCATTTTTCAAGTTTTTCCAGACCAAAAAGGGAGTGGGCACATGTCCCTCTTGCAAAGTGGGATTTTCCACTACTTAGCCAATTTTCGGTTTCTCCGGGTTCCGAAGAGGTAGGTGCATGTCACCCTTTCCAGCGAGGGATTCCGACAAGGGAGATCGGCGCATGTTACCCTCTCCGGCAAGGATTCCGGCAAGGGATTTTACCTCTTGCATTGCTCTGGCATCCTCTCCGAATGAAGAAGTCTCTCTCTGGTCATCAGGGTCGACCTGCTATTTACACTAGGTTAATCAGGTCCTGGGTCTAAACAAATGAAAAATGTTGAGTGCATGTATTTGGGAGAGAGGGAGCAAGCGCATGTGGTATGAGCATGAGCGCATGTCCCGATGTAGGCGCACGTGGTAGGGGCATGGGCGCATGTCTCTTCTCTTGTGTGCATGTCTTGCTTGTGGTGTAAGCATGTAGTCCCATACTTAGAATATTTCTCAATTTTCAAGCTCTGACTATTCGCTCCAAAGGACAGGTACCTTTTCGGAGGTCGAAGTCACCAATGCCAAGGCACTTTAAGCCTCTCATTGGGCTATTGAATGAATGAGTCAGGGTATGGATGATCAAGTGCTGTGAATTTTGGTAGTTCCTTACCAATTTGGACTCTCCCAGTCCACTCCAAACAGGGGTAGAATACGCTTCAGTGTGCGTAGGTAAACATATGCATCATACGGCATTCAAATTCGGGTGCTAAGGGTTTTTGGGCATTCTGGATCATTTGGTAGCAATACACATGTCCAAATACACTCCGAAATATCATTTATAGGTTTCAGACCTTTTCGGTCAGCTCCCGACAAGGATAGAACGTACTTCACGGTGCACAAGTAAAAGTATGCATCGTATGACATTCGAATTTGGGAGTTAAGGATTTTTTAACATTTCGGATCATTTGGCGGCAATATGCATGTCTAGTTCCCTTCTAAAATATTATTTTTAGGTTTTCGGATCTTTTCAGTCAGCTCCAAATAAGGGCAAAATGCATTTTAAGGTGCGCAGGTAAGGATATGCACCACGTGGCATTCAAACTTGCTAGTTAAGAGTTTTTGGGTATTTTAGACCATTTGACAGCAATACACATGTCCAATTTTACTCTAAAATATCATTCGTAGGTTTTCATCACGACTACTCGGTTAGGGCTGCACTGGTGTCCGATCACATTTTTTAGGTGTTTCTCGATCTTGGAATCAATCTGAATCATCATAGATGGACCCTCGTATGTTGTTTTATCATGGGTGAGATTTTGAGCCCCAACAGCCAGCCAGGTCCGACTCGTTGGCCACTTACAAACAACAGATTCTATTTTGAATCTCCAAAAATTCCTGCACAATTGCGCGATCTCTTTTGCGATTCTCGAACCTTATAAGGTGGGGGAGCTTCAAAGAGATCTAACTTCGTGGGAGGTGGAGAGGATCATCGTGGAGCGTCTACAACTCTTCCGAATATGGTTTTTCTATTTTTTAATAGTTTTCTTTTAAGTTTTAGTTCAACTTCGTAATGGTTAGCTAAACCTTTTAACTAGGGCTAAGAGTTGAAGCTTATAGTTGTTTACAATGCTTAGTTTAGTCTATTTCAAGTACTTTTAAATTTAATGAAGAACACTTCTAGTTGAAGTTTGAAATAAAGTTAGTATTTTTAGTTTAATCTTCTATCTCTTGTGATTTTGCTTACATGGGATGTTTTGATTTATTGAGATTGCTGAATGGGGTGTTATTAATAGGATTTTGGGTTGTAGAGATTTTAGATCCATCATGATATGTTGGATGCTAGGTGATCTTACAAACCAAGTTTCCTAAGTACTTATCTAGAACTAAACTAGAAGGAGTTCGTATCTTTTGGGTTTGATCTGAGATACATGTTTTATGTATTGATATTGGTTTAATTGAAGTTCAATTCATGCTTCTAAATTAAGTCTAGTGACAAGACTTGAGGAAGAATCATGAATGTGATCTCACTTGTTTTGTGAAGGATTGGGCTGTGTGATTGGATACACCCAATGTCTTAGTTGTTATGAGAGAACTATATCAATAGATGATCCATCTATTTTAGATATATTATGATGATTTGATTGGTCCATATTCCGATTGGATAGGGATAGAACTCTGATTCCAATTGAGTTATTGGCTTGAATAATTGAATTGGCATTGTGAATGATTATAAGTGGATCCTTGGCGCTCTAGTGTTTATTTCCCTAATTTAATTTAAAAGTAGATAGTTTTATGTTCTGAAAATCCATCCTTTAATATAAATTCGAATTTAGTCCATCCTAATACATAGATTAGAATTGTTATGACAATTCCTGAGAACGATTTCGGTCTCACGATTGAATTGTTACTACATTGCAGCCTTGCACTTGAGGCGAGCGAACAACTTCCAATGGGTGGTATTAGATTTTCACCTGATGGGTTCTAGACACATATCGATGCTCCTGACACTTTCCTCTAGCCCATTCAGTCAACGGTCGATGTTTAATCGCCAAAATCGTCAATAAACACTAAAAATTCCAATACTTAACCAAATTTATGATCTTGGTAAGCACCTTGGGAAGTGCCCTAAAGGTGCAACAGTTGATCGCCGCTTATTAAAACCAGGTGCAATTAGACTGTCGCCTGATTGGATTTGACACTGTCATAACCCTAAAGACCTCACCTAAGCATTTGCATGACAATAATCACCTCCGTTAATCAAGGATCAATAAAGTTAGGTGGACCACACTCCACTACTTAGTCATTTCTAGCCTTGGGAAGTGCCCTACAAGCATAGAAATTGACCCCGTATCTCTAGAGTAGGCACAATTAGACTGTCTCCTAAGTGGATCTAGCATTTTCCTAACCCAAAGTATCTAAATTAGGTACTATCATAGCTTTAAGTTTCGTCGTTCGCATTTCGACTAGCATAAGCAGGTGTATCGGGACTCCGGTACTTAGTCATTTTCAGCCTTGGGAGGTGTCATGTTGGCTCAAAGATTGACTATCACCTACCAAAAGCAAGCACAATTTGACTATTGCCTAAGTGGATCCAGCATTCTCCTAACCCAAAGTATCTAAATTGGGCACTAGCACAACTTTAAGTTCCGCCATTCGCATTTCGACAGCATAAGCAAGTGTATCGGAACTACAATACTATTAGAACTAGAAAATGCTCAAAGGTAGTTTTCTTGTGTTTCATTGTTTTGGGGGGATTTTAAGTATAAGAGACATTCATAGACAATCACAAGCATTCATGTTAAGCTCCTAATCTATACATATTCTAACCCATTACATCACATTGTACGCATGGTTTATATGTTAAAAGACCTGTCTAATGTATGTTTTGTGGTTGTAGGAATAAGAGAGAGACTTCACCAATTGAGGTTCAAAAGATCACATTTAAAATCCCTTTAAATATGATCAAAGGTGGGCCAAAGAAGAAAGAAGAAAGAAGGAGAGAAGAGAGAGAAAGAAAGGAATAAAGGGGGCTCGACCGATCAGCCAAAGAGGCCACGTCCGGTCTTGAACGGTTGGCCAAACCTGCTGCCCTCCTCTTATACACACTGGACAGGTGTCCAGATGGGTCCAACCGATCTTGACCTGTCGGCCAGCCCCTTGAAGATCATCCAGCAGTTGTTAGAGCTACTGGACTAAGATAGATATGGGTCCAACCGGTCAAGACCGGTCAGCCAGTGTGAATTTTGCAAAAATCCAGAAGCTTGCTCAGCAAGCTCTGAATTTTCATGCGTTGCATAAGTGGCTACGCAATTCTGAAAGTTTTTTAGTCGGTGGGCCTCTCCATTATAAAAAGACACCTAGGGTTTGTTCCTAAGGCATCATAGAAGGCTTGGGACTTCGTGGGAGGTGAAGAGGATCATTTTTCATGCTCAGCTAGAACCTCTTAGCTAAGGTTAAGAGGTGAAGCTTGTAGTCAGTTATCATGTACAATTCATTTGATTCAAGTACTTTACTAAAGTTTAGACTTTTAAGTTCTAGTTTGAACAAAAGTTAGTATTTTTGGATGTTTTATGAGAGTTCTTGTGCTTCGAACATGGGTTCATTGCAATTCTCTGAGATTATCATGTGCTTCAAACATGGATTGATTAGATTCAAATTGTAGTAACCCTAGAGCATGCCATAGTCTCTTGACATGGCCATTACTTTGAAGGCTACATGTTTGAATTCTATGTGCTTCATTAGAACTAGAATTTGATTTTCTGACTTAAGTGGGGATTGTTTGTGTTTGAATGCTAAATCTTCCAACTAGAAGAGAGATAGAACTTCGAATCTAGTTGTGTTTATGCTTGGTTGAATGAATTCACATTGGGACTACTACAAGTGGATCCTTGAGGCCTTAGTTCCGTTACTTATCAGAATTTTCCTTAAGTTACTCTTTTAGTTAGTTTTTGAATTTGAAATCTAAACTTACTGAGATTGAAGTTGCTTGAATATTTAGAATCGGTTTACCCTAACTCCCTGTGGATCGACCTTGGTCTTACCAAGATTATTACTACATTGTAACCTTACACTTGAGAAACATGTCAGGGTTTGTGAGTCGAATCTGTAACTCTGAGCTTACGCCTATTATGTGAACAGGTGACCGCAAGATAACATGTAATTCGACCAGTCGAGTCGTGTAACTCTGGGCCTGCACCTGTTATGAGAACAGGTGACCACTGGATAACATGCAATTCAACTGTTGTATACCTGAACAGTTCAACTAGCAGATCCTATTGTGGATGGGAAGTACTTTGACTAGCCTTTATTTCGATAGCAGTTCATAGCAAATATATTGAGTATTGTTGGAACTCTTTTGATTATGATTTCTCATGGTGACCATGGTTCCCTTTGACCTATCCTCGAACCTCAATCTGAGATAGATAGAATTTGTACAATAATTGTAAAAGATATAAAGTAAACATGATCGATCCTGGAGTCCGGTGACTCGTCTTCGAAAGCATTTTGATCTCTGCTCATTTATTTCAAAAGTTGGTGCATTGATATGATGATTTAAGAAGTCTGATGGTGCATATGTGATATGTGAGCTATGCGATGCAACAAACACAATGAAGGACATTCAAAAATAAAGTAATTTAAATGGAGAATAATACTGCATTCGGATGCTTTGAGTTATGGAGAAGTTAAATCTACTTAAGTGACAGTCTAATCCTGCTTAGTTTTGATAGGTGACAGTCAATCTTCAAGCCAACAGGGCACTTCCCAAGGTTGAAAATGACTAAGTATTGGAGTTCCGATATGATGTTTATGCTGTCAAGATGCGAATAACGGAGTTTAAAGTTGTGCTAGTACTTGATCTAGGTACTTTGGATTATAAGGATACTAGATCCACTTAGGCGACAGTCTAGTTGCATTCCGTTTCATAGATATGCGAGTCAACTTTTAAACCTGCGGGGCACTTCCCAGGGCTTAAAATGACTAAGTAGTGGAGTGCGGTCAACTTAATCTCCTTGATCATTGATCAATGTGCTGATTAATGCTGTGAAAATGCTTGGGTTAGGTTATTTAAGTCATTACAATGTTGAATCCAATCAGGCGACAGTCTCATTGCGCCCGCTTTCTACAAGCGGCGATCAACTGTCGCATTTTCAGGATGTTTCCCAGAATCAGAAATTTGGCTAGTACTGGGCCTTTTGGTGTTTACTGGTGATTTTTAGGATTAAATGTTGTTTGTTGATCGAACGGGACCTGGGAATACATTAGGGACGCTGACATGTGCATGGAACCACTTAGGCGACAGTGTGGTGATGCTCGTCGAAGGCGGACCACACGATAAAAAATTTTGCAGAGGGAGGACGCCCCAGGCCCATGTTTATGGTGCCAGGCATATGTTTGTGAGCCTTAGGTGCATGTTGGACATGCCCTAAGTGCATGTTTGTAGAGTAAGGAGAAAAGTGTTCCGAACTTAGTTTTTGCACCTACCAGAGTGGGGCAGGCGCATGTTTGTGTAGAAGTGATGCCAGGCGCATGTTTGTGCACTGCTTAGGCATTTCAGTCCATTAAGGGGGTAGGCGCATGTTTGTGCTAGTGGAGGGAAAGAATTCTCCTCTTATGTACATGTGCTTGTCCCTTTCCGGCAAGGGATTTCGGCCACCGGAGAAGAGTTTTCTTGGGGGCAGGCGCATGTTTGTGCAGGTTAAGTGCATGTCACCTTGGGTTAGGCTGACGTAGCTCGTGCTTGCGTCGTCTCAACTCAAAATCTCTCTCTCTCTCTCTCTCTCTCTCTCTCTCTCTCTCTCTCTCTTATGTCACAAGTCTCAGACTATTTGTAGCCGATGGCAAGTGTATGGAACTAATCAAGTTTTATTAAGAAAAAACTCCTAGGACATGTTTGTGCACTGCCCCAGGCGCATGTTTGTGTAAGTGCCTTGGGTGCATGTTTGTGAACAGCTCCAAGCACATGTTTTTGAACTACCCCAGGTGCATGTTTATGCAAGTGCCCTAGGCGCATGTTTGTGAACTACACCAGGCGCATGTTTGTAGAGTGCCCTAGGCGCATGTTTATTAACTGCCCCAGGAGCATGTTTGTAGAGTGGGGAAAATCAGTCCCAGACTTAACCATTTTCAGAGGAAATCTGCTTCTAGACTTAGAAAAATCAGGTTCCATGCTTTCGCTCAGTGGACAACTACCCTTTTGGAAATGAATTAGACTGTCGCCTAAGCACTTTTGGGCTTCATTTATGATACCGAATGCATGGGTGGTCAGGAAAAAGTCTAATTGATGACCATTTGATGGGTATTTCTTAATCTTGGGTCCCTCCGGACTGCTGTGACAGGGAGGAATACTGGGTTTCGAGGTGCGTAATGCAAGGATATATATCGGATGTTGCTCAAACTGGTTAAGTGTTTTTGGGCCTTCTGGATCGTTTGGTCATGAAGTGCATGTCTAAATCTGCTTTGAAATGGTACGCGTCAGTCGTGATTATGATTGCACAACTGCCCGGATTAGGGTTACTTCGGCGGTCTATTACGTTTTCTGACTGTTTCTGGACTTTTCTGCTGATCTGGACTGTTGTGTCATGTTCTTGGGTTGTTGATGAACCTCGGGTGATAATTTGAGCCCCAACAATTGCACCCCGGTGTGCCGCCCTGGATGCTTACGTCATGCCAGTGCAGTGCATCGGTTTTTGGGCTCGAGTATAAAAGGATGACTCGGCGGGTCATTGACTCATTATTGAGTTGGAAACAGGTTTTGGAAGAGGTGAGCACCAAAATAGCTTTGGGGTTAGGTGCATGTTTGTATAACTGTGGGTCAAGCGCATGTAAAACACCCCCCATGCGCATGTTTGTGATAGGGTCTGGTGAGGCTTCGGGTAAACTTTTGAAGTTATCTGGGTGCATGTTTGTAATCACATGCGCCTGGATTTTTGGCGGGGCGCATGTGACTCAATACATGTGCCTGGCACACTACTTAGGTGCATGTTTGTAGTCAAATGTGCTTAGCTCATTGCCTTAGGCGCATATTGCTCCAGCACTTAGAATATTTTGCAGTTTTCTGCACTTTTTCCCCCACAACATGCTGTATGTGCGTATGCTGATGCTTCGTGTCGAAATGTTAGGGTATTTTAGTGATTACTATGTTCTAAGCTCCACGTGTAAGGGTTTGCACTATCTGAAGCCTATAAAATAATGCATATACAGTCTGTCAAGACCTGTGGTTGCCTGCTTTGAGTGGATGTAGAATATACCTGATTAATTTCTATTGAATTTCTGTTATAATCTGTTGGACATTGGCTTGACTTGTTCTTGAACTCTTGTTCTTCTCTTTCTAACTGTGAATCATAACTGTATGCTTTCTGCTTGATTTGTTATATACTGCCTATTACATCTATCTTGTACTCTCCTGATATTTCTTTGTTCCATGCTTGCAGTGAGTTTCAGTAATGACAACTAGACTATCTGATGATGCTTCGCAACCTCAAGTGTCTAGTTCGCAGCCCGCACAGAGGGGCAAGAAAAGAGTGGTTACGGAAGTTGTTGACCCTCCCATGGCAAAACGTAACTCTCTCTTCATTCCTTCGGTAGCGCCGGAGGTAAAGGACTTCTAAGAGCGAGTGAAGGAGCTACCTCAAGAAGTGTTGGCGTGCATCTATGTGGAGAAAATGACACCTCCACCCCCGCAATGTGGTATAGAATCAGAGTGGGAGATCTGGTACGGCCAACTTGCTGGTGGTGGATGGTCCTTCTAACCCTCGACCTCAGGATGAGGAAGATAATCAGAGCGAGAAGGGAAAGAGGAAAAGATGAAGAAAGCAATCAGCAAAGGAGAATAGACCCAGTAAAGCCAAAGAGATTAAGCAATTGGCTGATTCTAAGTATGATCAGATGAAGATGGTTGGGAGAGCTGCAAGATTGCGACTGGGCGCAGTATCTCCATAATAAATCCTCATAAGGATGAGATGATCAAACACGATCGTGCTCTCTAGAGAAGTAAACCTTTTCCAAGTATCAAGCCTTCTGATGTTCGAGGTCCGCGCAGATTCTTTGGGGTGGGCAGATGGACATCAATGCCTAAGAAATTGGTGACTGCTTCCCTAACAAAGGATGAGAAAGAACAAAAGGTAGGCGGCTCTACAAAAATGATTTTCTTACTGCCCACGAGTGATCCACATGCTCCTTATCTGACCCACTATTTTGAAACGACTCTGCAGCAATCTAGAGATATGAGTCACACCCAAATGTGGGCAACGAATAGCTTTTACATGCAGGGTTTTTTGAGTAAACACCTTGATTATGAATCTTGGGCGAAAGAAATCATGTTCCGTCATGAAGCAGTTCTGAGGGATGTCGGCCTTTATCAGGGAATTGAAGCAACCACTTCCTATTCTACCATGATCCGGAGATAATATAGGGCTTTCTGAATTACTAGTCTCCTATTACTAATTCGTTCCATCTTCCTCACGGTGAAATGAGCATAACATTGTGGGACTTGCGGATGATAGTCGGTCTTCCCATCGTTGGCGAGTATTATCATGAATATGTTCCCTCTAATGAAGAATCGTCTTCTTTCCGATATGGGGATCCCCGACAAGCTTATCATACTGAGGCGTGTTTAGCATTGTTTGTTGAGCTGCCACAATTTAGAAATATAACAAAATACATTATGAAGACTGGCTTGTCTATTTCAGCCAAAGGATGGGGTAATATTTTGTTTGTTACTTCCCTTTTATTATACTGTATTTCCACGTTTATTAAGTTTCTTATGAGATGCTTCTTTTCTTCTTCCAGAATAGATTATGACCATTATAAGGTCAAGTTTGCCGACTGGACATCAATGCAAGAGTGTTTCCGAGAGAAGTTCCCGGATCCAAATGAGCTCACTCCAATTGGTGAGCTAGCGGGCTTTTTAGCTTATTGGCTTTTAGCTGTTGCGCTTCCGTGCTCGAAGAGTGCAGATGGCGTTAGGGTCTCAAGTTTCATCATGGCAGGGGCCATTGCAGAAGGTCGACAGATTTCTTTAGCTCCACCTATGTTATGCAGCCTTTACCGCACGTTTGGCTATGCTGCCTAGTAATTAGATACGGGTCGGATTTGGGCTGGATGCCGTGTATGTTAGTGCACTTTTCTGTGGCATACTAGTGCACCTTATTTGTCAATTTCTTAGGTCAGTGTGACTAGTGTCGGTTGAGCTTAATAAAGACAAAGACTGAAGACTCATGACGGACTAGCTACATAAAGAAAGAAGAAACAGGTAAAAGTGATGCCTTGGTGAGCCTTAACCTTGTACCTATCCAAAACCATAAACCTCCAGATGATCATGACCAATAGGCATACCCTTAGTCATCTTAAATTAGCCTTAGGTGTCCCAAAAGACCACCAAAAGAATGGCCAAGAAGTTGCATGATCTGCTGCAAAACATAATCCAAACAGCAGAAAATCATGCCTAGCAGAGTGCCCGACCCAGTGTCCACCAGGCGCCTGACCTAAAAGGGAATTCATCCTGTGAGTTGGCCAAGTATCCAGATGGTCATCGGGCGCCCGACCAGTGCAAAAACCGTCCAGCAGCACAAGACCATTTTTGGACTGAATATTGGGCTCTCGACCAAGTGTCCATCGGGCGCCTGACCAGCTCAAAATATGACCAGTGACTAAATTTATTTTCTAGACTGGATTTCGGCCGCCCGACCAAGTGTCCACCAGGTGCCCAACCCTGCGTAAATCTACCCGTTATTTTACCGTTGGAGAAAGTCTATAAAAGCGGGGGGATTCGTTTTTAGAGCTAAGGAGGGGATTTTGAGGAGATAGAAGCCACCATTGCTAAAGACCATTAGAGGATCTATTTCAAACCCATAGCAAGTTATTCTCCTTGTGTTATATCACAAGCTTGGGCCATTCAATGGCAATATGAGAATGGACTTGTTCCCTCTTGGTTCCTAAGAGTTTAGACACCTTGATCATAGTTAAATCCCTTGTCTAAACACCACCTAGGAGTCTAAATAGGTGTATTCCTCTAGGAGTTTAGATACCTTGATTATAGTTAAATCCCTTATATTCCACCTAAGCTTGGGCCATTGCAGAAGGTCGACAGATTTCTTTAGCTCCACCTATGCTATGCAGCCTTTACCACGCGTTCGGCTATGCTGCCAGTAATCGGATACGAGCCGGATTTGGGCTGGATGCCACGTATGTTAGTTCACTTTTCTATGGCATACTAGTGCACCTTATTTGTCAATTACTTAGGTCAGTATGTCTAGTGTCGGTTGAGCTTAATGAAGATGAAGACTGAAGACTCATGACAGACTAGCTGCATCAAGAAAGAAGAAACAGGTAAAAGTGATGCCTCGGTGATCCTTAACCTATCCAAAACCATAAACCTCTAAATGACCATGACCAATAGGCATACCCTTAGTCATCTTAAATTGGCCTTAGGTGTCCCAAAAGATTACCAAAAGAATGGCCAAGAAGTTGCATGATTTGCTGCAAAACATAATCCAAACAGCAAAAAATCATGCCTGGTCAGGGCACCTGACCCAGTGTCCACCGGGCGCCCAACCTAAAAGGGAATCCGTCTAGTGAGTTGGCCAAGTATCCAGATGGTCATCGGGCGCCCGACCACAAACTTGTCCGGGCGCCTAACCAGTGCAAAAATCGTCCAGCAACACAAGACCATTTTTTTACTAAATATCGGGTGCCCGACCAAGTGTCCACCGGGCGCCCAACTAGCTCAAAATATGACCAGTAATCAAATTTATTTTCTGAACTGGATTTTGGGCGCCCGACCCAATGTCCACCGGGTGCTTAACCCTGTGCGAATTTGTCCGTTATTTGACCGTTGGGGAAAGTTTATAAAAGCGGAGGGATTCATTTTTAGAGTTAAGAGAGGGGATTTTGAGGAGATAGAAGCCACCCATTGCTAAAGACCATTAGAGGCTCTATTCCAAACCCATAGTAAGTCATTCTCCTTGTGTTTTATCACAAGCTTAGGCCATTCAATGGTAATATGAGAATGGACTTGTTCCCTCTTGATTCCTAAGAGTTTAGACACCTTGATGATAGTTAAATCCCTTGTTTGAACACCACATAGGAGTCCAAATAGGTGTATTCCTCTAGGAAACTTATTTTCTATCATTTGTAGAGGTTTCACCATTCCCTAACACCTTGGGCATCTCTAATGGAGCATCACATGCAAGGGAGCTTATCTTGGAGCCGAAGCCTTGGCAAAGCAGCCGCATCAAAGATCGGGGGAAGCACAAGGGTAGCTCATTGAAGCACAGGGAGAGCGGACATTAAGCAACCCAAAGCAGCGCTGAACAAGGGACTCATCAGACAAGTAAGGTTGTCTTTGTTAAGAGTCCATCCACTCAATTCCCTGAGGGAGTTGAGTGTAGAGTTTGTTAGTCAAACTCAAACTAGGATCGTTTTCCGACCCCTGGCTTGTTTATCGAGTCTAAAACTCTATGGACGTTAGCCGGTCCTTGGCATGTTTATTGGCCTAATGACTAGGGGTTGTTTGGCACTCCTTGGCTTGTTTGTCGGACCTAAATTCAGGGACGTTTGCTGTTCCTTGGCATGTTTGGCGGGCCTAAACAAGTCTCCAAAGGGAGCCACCAACACAGTGTGAACTTGTAGGTTGAGAGGAACCTGTAAACTCCCCGGTTGGGTGGATCCGAGTTAAAACACCTTGGTTGGGAGGAACCTGATTTATACTCCCTAGTGAATGCCGGTGTCTTAAAGGGGTTGAGTACTTGAACCAGGAGTGGAGTAGAAAAGTAGTCGAACCACTATAAATGCTTGTGTTTGTGAGTGTATTTGAGCACATTTCTTATTATGCATTGTGTTTAATTGCTTAATTATGAATGCTTAAGTAGGAATGTATGCTAGGCACTTGATAGGCACCTCCACACACACAAGATGTACTTTCACTCCTCATGTAAACTTGAGCTTATGTTGATCCATCCTCTATAGTCTATTTGAATTGATTAGACTAGGATGTTTATTGCTTAAACCATATACTAGTCTTGTGATTGGACCCACTTAGGCTTGGAAGCTGAAGTGTTAATTGCTTACTTAGTTTGAATTGATAAATTACATAAGTAGGCGTAAAGAATTTCAAAAGGTCCTAATACCCCCCCCCCCCCCCCCCCCCCCGGACTTAACCATAATTCTAGTTGCTCCTTAAGCTTTCGCACACGTATGCGTAGGGTGTCGTGTTAGATTAGCTGACGTAATTTCAGCGTACTGTCCATGGAATTTCTTCTGTGGATGGTTGGGCGTGTATTTCCCTTAGACATATGAGGTTGGTCCTCATTCGTATTTCTGGCCAGATCATGCGCCTTTATATCACTTTGGTGGACAAGAAATGACCGTTCGGACGTCTTCGTGGATTAGTTCAAAACTCGGCAATTGGTCGAAGATCTATTTCCATCACTTTCATGTTTCCAGTGCCCATGATGATCAGGAAGTCATTGATGACGAGAATCTTGTCGACGCTTTGGATCGGGAGTTCCTGGTTTCAATTCGGACAGCATTGCTTCCACTTCACGAGGGCATAGAGTTCTGACGAGAACCTCACTATCTGAGCAGATTCACTAAGCAGTTCGGGTACGACTAAGGAGTTCCTTCTACTTTGTCGAACGTGACCAGAGTGGAAAGGGTGTATGGTACAGGTCTTGCTCATTGGGAATGGATGTAGGACCAGCTTCTAATCATGCGAACTAGTGCAAAATTTGTCTTGCCTGACACCAATCGTCCACTAGCTAACTCTTATGGCTGAATGAGACTGGTGAGCTCATCAGTTCGCCCTGATTAGAGATAACAATCTAGTTGATTTTCTGATTTACGTTCCCCCTCCGAAATTGGGGAAGATACCTGCGAGTGGGCGAGGTTAGTTGGCAGTGCACCCTGAGGCACCTCCTGTTCTTGGTTATGCGCATAAAATTTCTTTGAGTGTGCTAATTGATTATAATAAAAGTTATGAGGCCTTAAAAGGCTAGCACACTTTTGGGGTGTCTCTAATGGATTGTCCGTTGGAAGCAGGGTTTACGCGTCTATCAGTGATTATGGAGGATGAGGCCGATGATAGGTCAATAGCTGTCGAAAGTAGCCAGGTTTCGAATCAACTAGTGGATGATGCATCAGATCGTGTGACTGTTAGAGTTAAGCTGATAGGGACAACCTTCAGGAAGTTGACACGTCGCAACTGGGCAAGCTGAATATGTCGAAGGTGACGGAAGAAACGAGTCCTCTTCTATACCTATTGATGGTCCTCAGGCGGGGGCTTCTAGTTTCCATCTGAGAGTCAGGATCAAGGTCGCTCCCGAGAAGCGTGTAGCCTTTCTAAAGAAGAAGCTAAAAACGGCTGCAGCACTTTACATCTAGAAGTGGGGAAGTTTGGATTCGTTGCCATCGTGTGGTCAGGAGGAAGCTGTTGTCGGTGAAATCGGGGATCGAGTTGACACCGACAGTCGAGAAGAAGGAGAGATCCTGTCCATAAGCCATGATGAGAAGTGTTGGTAGCGGTGGTCGTGCAGTGAATGTAGACGGGTCGGCGACTTTGGTCGATACTTCATGGATACAACCAGCGAGCGATGTTTTCGAGCGCCCAAGTGACCATGGTGGACTGAGCTATGATCATCATCACGATGATGGCAATTCGATGGATGCCTACTACGACGACGACGTAGGTAGGAGCAAAGGTAATAATGATGTAGTTAGCGATGGTACAACCGACCGGGCGAACGGAGCTAGAGGAAGCGTTGATAGGTTGATTGAGGAGAATGCTCGAGTTCGGGATGTTGTCGAATCCACCTGTTCCACTTCTCGGACTGACATAACGCCAATGAGTGGGCATCCCGCGGATACACAATCGCGCTCGTTCGTGAGACCCTCTTAGGCCGTGGAGTGCACAGGATGGTTATAAAGTTACTTTTAACGGCTAACCAAATAGCCCATAGCTGCAGGGTGAGCATCATAACTTGTGTTCATATTTTATTCCATTTCTCATACACTCGTATACTCTTGTTCATTACATTTGCATGTTGTCTTTATACAGGTGGTACTGAGCATGTCGTGGGGTCACAGGTTGCAACTAAAGTGATCGAGACCGATGTCGATACCACTGCTTCCTCGGGTATGACCTCTAGACCATCCGTTAAGGTCACAGAGTTGATAGAGGATGTGGTGACAGATGAAGCAAACTCTTTGGGATCTTTTGCCGACTTACCTTCGGCCCTAGGTAGGACCTCTTGCATGATTTCTTTCTTGTAACTTTTAAATTTCACCTGTACTTGCTCATTTATCCCATACCTACCTTATTTTGTTGCAGTTGTAACTGAACCTGAGTTGGTCATCGATGTAGCGCTTGACACTCCTTCCTTCGATCATTTAGATTGCTTTGGACGGGGCGTATTGAAGAGTCTTTTGTCTAGTCTCTCGAAGACGCTGGCGAATCCACATGAGTGGCATTTGTTAGGGGCTGGAGTGAAGTCACCGGAGACTTGTGCTGGTTTGTCAAGCCCAATGTGTTTTTGATTACCCGTTGTATCTCTTCTTTGCAGGATTCAGTCGTGAGGGTAATGTCAGCTGAATAGGCCGAACCAGACCCTACCATTGGAGAAAAGTGACGAGAGTTGATTTCTTTACAACCTATCACGGAACGACAAGAGCATAGTTGGCGGAAGTGTAGACAGCTTTGAGTGACAACGAGACTCATGTTGTCATCACATGTGGTGTCTTACTAAAGCTAGGGATGAGATAGCGCATCTGCAAGTAGAGGAGGTATCTCTAATTGTGAAGCTGCTCGCTTATCTTCTGTCGTTGACCAAGATCGTATTGCGTCCACATAGCTCAGGGGTGAATGTGAATCATCGCACAAACGGTTGGCGAAGTTGGAAGTTGAGCTTCAGAATATTCAGGATCCTATGCAAGCGTTGGCAGAAGCGAAGGCTACTTTGGAGACAGCAAGGGCGAAAGCGGATCGGTTCGTGACAGTGTCTCTCGAAAGATTATGATCCTAGTTTTGATATCTTCCTACTAAGGTTGTTGTGAAGTTGGAGTAGTTTTACAGCATCCATTGGAGTTAAGCAGTCATGGTGGATATGCAGTTTTTTGTAGTGATGACAATTTTTGTTACACATATACATGTAATGATTCTACTCTGTAAGACATGTTTTAATCATGCAATGAAAATGACAATTATTCTGACCTTACTATGTGCTATCGTGTAATTGGTGTTATGATATCTAGCATTCTGTGAACCATCAATAACTAAAATAGTGATGATTTATGATAAAGATGATCGTATGCAAAAATTAATGCAGAATAAAATGAGGAGAGTGATACTTTGTCATTACCCATAGGATGTTTCGGCTCATGGGTTTTGAGATCTGTTTGCTTGATGCCTAGTGTTTTCTCCTCATGCACTTGTCACATCGGGATTTTGTAAGGCCTGCAAGAGGACAAGATAAGCAATCAGCTTTCTAATCATAAGCTCATCTATAGCACTCTCTATCAGTTTATTTCTTCATTACTTTGTCGAATACGATATTTTCCCTCTCTTGGGGTGTTTACATCGTCAGTATGTATGTGTATGGAAACAATAAATCAAGCAATTGTTATGCATAATATCACTTTAGGAACCGGCCATTGATTGAGAATCCGGCTCCCCAACCATCAAAATTCACAAGGCGGTAGGTCCCGTTGGAGTAGACTTCGTCTACTATGTCTATTAGGTCCCACTTGGGGTTGAACTTGCTCTTTGTCATATGGGCGGTTGACGGGCGTTTCATCACAAGCCCCATATCGCCCTTCTTGAATGAGCGGCCTCTGACTCTCTTATCGTAGGTTGTCGAAATTTGCTTCTGATGTATCTCCAACCGTTGCTGTGTAGCGAGCCGCTTTTCATCTAAGGCGTCCAATTCCGTCATTCTAAGCTCAGCATTGTGCTCAGTGGTCAGGGAGTTGCGGAGTGCAACTCGTAAGGATTCGACTTGAACCTCCATGGGGACTACTGCCTCGGTACCATATATCAGTGAGTAAGGGGTGGCTCTTGTCGCTGTGTGATGCGTAGTACGGTAAGCCCATAGCGCCTCAAGGAGCCACTTATCCCAGTCGTTCTTATTTTCCACCACCGTTTTCTTCAAGATTTTCACGATAGTTTTGTTAAATGCTTTAGCGAGACCATTTACAGGAGGATAATATGGTGTCAAGTAGCAGTGCTTGATCTTGAACTTCGCACATAGCTTGTCGATAGCCACGTTCCAGAAGGGCATCCCATTGTCGGTGGTGATCTGCTCAGGGATGCCATGTCTGTATATAATCGTGTGCCAAATAAAACTTTCGACTTGCTTGGCCTTGACATTCTTCAAGGATAATGCTTCGGCCCATTTCGAAAAGTAGTCTATGGCCGCCAATATATATTGGTGTCCTTGGGAAGAAGAAGGGCTGATGGGGCAAATCACATCCATACCCCAGGCCGAAAATGGCCAGGACATCATCGACTGATGCAGCTCCTCCGAGGGTATATGAATAATTTCAGCATGGATCTAGCACTGATGACATCGTTTCACATATTCCATTGTGTCTTTCACCATGGAGGTCCAATAGTACTCCATATGCCGCACTCGATAGTATAGATTCTTTCCACCTTAATGAGCACCACATTCACCTTCATGGGCTTCTCTCAGTATACCGTGTACCTCATCTTGGGCTAAGCATTGTAGTAACATGTCTTCATTTGATCGGCGGTACAGGGCATCTTCAAAGAGCACGAATGAACTGACACGCCTTCTGACCTGCGTTCGAGCCTATGGATTCTCCTGCAGAAATCCGTATTTCAAATAATCAATGAATGGTCGACGCTAGTCATCATCTTCTATAATCTCAAAGCAACATATCGGATTCACATTTGCCATCTCTTCAGCCGCTGAAAGTGACGGTAATATTCTTCTCTCTTCTATAATCACCTAAATGGACTGCCCCCTGGGCATGCTAGTGTCACGGCAAGATTGGCCAGCGCATCTGCTTGGGCGTTTTCACACCTCGGAACGTGCGACACTGTGTTGTCTTGAAAATGATCGAACATGGCATGGGCCTGGTGGCAAAGAGGTGATAATTCTGGCTTGCGGACTTCGTATTCCATTGTCAGTTGACCTATGACTAGCCGAGAGTCGCCATAAACCCGCAGTGACCTAATCTGCTTGTCTCGAGCTAACTCTCATCCGATAATAAGAGCCCTGGTATTCAGCCTCGTTATTTGTGCATGGCGGCACTATCGTGAATGAGTAAGGTAAGAGATCTCATTAAGGGCTGATGAAGATTACGCCTTCTCTTAATCCTGCGGCCCTGGAGGACCCATCAAAGTACATCTGCCATGGCTTTGTACCTCTATTGTCATTGCTTGGTCATTAGGGAGATCACACTCCATCTCCACACCATTTGGAACTGGGTGAGTTGCTAAAAAGTTGGCTATGGCCTGCCCCTTAATAACTCAGGACGGAAGACATGTAATGTCGAATTCAGACAGTAATAGGGCCCATTTGGCTAATCGCCCAAATAGCATGGGCCAATTCATCAGGAACTTGATAGGGTCAGCTCTAGAAATCAATGTAGTCTTGTGCAATAGGCAATAATGTCTTAACTTCTTAACCGCAAATATCAAAGCCAAGCATATCTTTTCTATCGGCGAGTAGTTAAATTCGGCACCGACGAGCGTCCGACTTAAGTAATATAAAGCATTCTCCTTTCCTTCTTCATTATTCTGGGCAAGCAGTGCCCTGTTGAGCTCTTAATTGTGCATATTCTAACCCCAATTCATCACTCATTATGCACGGTTTACATGTTTAAAGGACTACTCTAATGCATGATTTGTGATTGTAGGAACAAGATGGAGATTTCACTGATTCAAGGCTAAATAGAGCACTTTATATACATTGAAGATCACAGAACCAAGTGCAAAAGGATGGATGGAAGAAGCAAAGGAGAAAAGAAAAGAAAGCAGAAGAATGTACTGAAGACCGGTCGTACGACCAGTCTTCCGACCGGTCTGACTACACAACAGAAGATGCCACATTATAAAACCTCACTGGAACAGTTGAGACTGGTCGTATGACCAGTGGTGCATCACTCAGACCGGTCGTGCGTTCAACAGGAAAATGCAGAACTCACTGGACACTTTCTCAGACAAGTCCGACCAGTCGTGACCGGTCGGCCAAGCCACTTAGACCGGTCGTATGACCGGTCGGACATGTAAAACAGACAGTTTCTAAATCGGGCGCCGAAATTCTCTGCGCAAGTGCGTAATTCCTTGCACAATCTGGAAGTTTCTTACGCAATGGACACCTCTAAGCTATAAAAGGACTTTTTTCCTTCATACCAGAGCATACTAGGACGTGGGGATTACTTGGGAGACGGATTCTACTTCAAGTTTTCTTAGTTTTTTTTCCTGTTTTAGTAGTTTTTATGTTTTTGAGGCTTCTAGTTCAAGGATGTTAGAGATGAACTAAAACCTCTTAGGTAGGGCTAAGAGGTGAAGCTTTTGATTCATTTTTTATGGATTGATGCAACCTAGGTTTCCTTTTTATGATTTAATTGATGAATTTTAGTTAAAGTGAGTTTGAATCAAGTACTAGTTGGGTTTTTACTTTGATCTCTTGATGACTCCGGGCTCATGTGATTCTTAGTGATCCTAACTTAGTAATTTAGCTTCTGAGCATTGTTTATGCTTGTGTAGTTCATTGATCTATCATCGACTCCGGGCAGGTAGACCCTTTGATTGCCTTGTGTACAATGGCCTGATTTTCATGTAGGAACTCACTCAACTAAAGTTCTTATCTTTTGTAATAATCTGAAATAACTGTTTGTTGATTAATTTTGATTTAAGTAGAGTTCTAATCATTAGTTGTAATCAAGTCTAAGTAACAGGATTTGATGAAAGCTATTGTTGTGAATCTCAACTAGATTGGAAAGAGACTTGGCCTACACAATTGAGTGTGCCCAAGACCTGAGTATTATTGTGGGAATCAAATCAATGAATAAGCACTTGTTTTGGATAATTGCTGATTGAACTGCTCTATATTCCGATCGGATAGAGATAGGAATTCAATTCCGATTGAGTTATGAGAGACCTAGTTGTGTTGATGCATTGAAACTTATCAAAAGTGGATCCTTGGCGCTCTAGTGCCTTTTTAGATTAAAATTACCTTACACATTCACTGTTTAAACCCAAATTACTATTTTCCAGCTTTAGGTCTTAATAGGATCTTAATTATTAGTTGTTTTAGTTAAATTCTGAGAATACTCATTCATAAATCTCTGTGGGAACGATACTTGGTCTTTCCGAATTATTACTACTTCGCAACCCTACACTTGGGGAGTGAACAAGTTTTTGGCGCCGTTGCCGGGGATTTCTATGCGGTATTTTTAGAATTTTCTAAACTAACTTTTAGTTGAGATTATGTTAAGATAGGTTTAGGATTTGTTTTGCTTTCTAGGGTAGGTTTTCTTCTAAATACTAACTTACTTTGTTTTGATTTTTGCAGGATTCTAACATAGGTCTAATTTAGGGATTTTTAGGAAGTTGAAGAAGAAATAGGCATCTTAAGTCACAAATCAGGTTTTATCATTCTAACCTTACTCTTCTTCTTCTCCTACTCATTCCTACCATATTCATCTCTTGTAGAGTGGGTGGAGATTCTTTTTGGATCTCTGATAGGTAGGACTTGTGCCACCTGGATTCCTATTGGTCGGCTCTGCCGTCTTGGATCACCTTGTGCTCGGAGATTTCTCTTCTCATCTTTACTCCTCTTTCTTCTTTTTCTGCACTTTTCTCAAAAGACTCAAAGAATGGGTGGGGAGTTCTCTGAACCCCTATTGACCAGGAGAAATCGGTCTCTATCCTTGCTTCTGGCTCAGCATTGCAAGACACCTTGTGCTTCGGTCTTAGAGAGAAGTAAAGGAAGGAAGGAAGAATTCCTTTTTATTTCATTCTTTTTGGATTTGCATGCCACATTGGGCTCGGGATTCTAATAACCAACTCAATCGTGACGGAGTAATTGTTGAAGGGATTGATAAAGAGCCTCGTGCTAGAAAACGTCAAAATTTTCCTGAAATTACTAGAGAGATGGCTGAAAATCAACCAAATCAAGGGGCTAATCAACATCAAAATCAAGCCCCAAACTTACTGAATTGGATGAGAATGAAGTGGGGGATGTACCTCAACCTAGAACCTTACGTGACTATTTACAACCAGCTAGGACGAGTACTCCTTCTTGCATAATTTTCCCTCATAATGTGGGAAATATTGATTTTAAACCGGGGATGATCAAACTTCTTCCTAGATTCCATGGACTCGACTCCGAAAGCGCTTATCTACACATTAAGGAGTTTGAAGAGATTATTGCCACAATAAACTATGACAATGTAACTAGGGATACTATAAAACTCAAATTATTCCCTTTTTCCTTGAAAGAGAAGGCCAAATCATGGCTACATTCCTTAGGGCCAAGGTCTATTGGGATATGGGCTGAGATGCCTAGGGAATTTCTTAAAAAATTCTTCCCTACTCATCGAACCAATGCACTAAGAAAAGCCATAATGAACTTCACCCAAAAAGAAGAAAAAACCTTTTTTCCGATGTTGGGAAAGGTATAATGAGCTATTAAACGCATGCCCACATCATGGCTATGAACGGTGGAGGTTGATTAGTTTCTTCTATGATGGATTAAACTCAACCATGCGCCAATTTGTGGAGATGATGTGCAATGGGGAGTTCATAAACAAGGAAATGGAGGAAGCTTGGGATTATTTTGACATGTTGGCTGAAAACACACAAGCATGGGATACATCTAAGCCAACAAGTTCAAAACAACCCCAAGCCAAGGAAAAGGGAGAAATTTATGTTTTAAATGAGAAGGATGATCTAGGTTCTAGAGTGGCTAATCTCACACGAAAGGTCGAGGAGATGGAATTAAGGAAAGTGGATATAATCCAATAAAGGGGGACTGTTGAAACTATTTGTGGTATTTGTGCTTCCAATGTACATCAAACGCTGGATTGTCCAACAATTTATGCGTTTCGAGAACTTTTATATGAACAATCGAATGCTTTGAATAGTTATCAACGACCTTTTAGTACTCCAAATTCAAACACGAACAATTCTAGTTGGAGAAACAACCCTAACTTCAATTGGGTGAATGGAAATACGGCTAACCAAAGTAATCCTCAAAGGGGGGCCCCAATGCAAATTCCTATGGCCCCACCTCAAATGCCTATAGAGGATACATTGAAAGCATTCATGGAAGGTCAAGCTCAAATAAATCAATCCAACCATACGATAATGCTTGAGCTTAAAAATTCGGTGGAGGAAATCAAGGCTCGCTTAAACGCAAGGAAGGGATTCTTCCAGCCCAACCCATACCAAATCCGAAACCTCAATGCGAAATAAGCGTGCCTAGTTCCCCTAACCAACACATGGAACATGCTAAGGCCATCACCACTCTTAGTAGTGGTAAAATTATTGAAAAATCTGACCCGGTGAAGGCCTCAACGCCTAATGATCCGGTATCTTCCAAAGACGATGATGGACCTAGCACCGCCATGAATGAAAAAGAGCCGTTGAAAGAATATACGCCCGTTGCTCCATTCCCCCAACGCTTGATTTCAGCCAAACCTCAAGATAAATATCAGGAATTTTTGGAGGTTTTCAAGCAAGTCAAAATCAATATCCCATTGTAGGATGCCATTAAACAAATACCATCATATGCTAAATTTTTAAAAGACTTTTGTTCGGTGAAAAGAAAAATACATGTGCAAAAGAAGGAATTTTTTACAGAGAATGTAAGTGCCATTATAAATCACGGGATGCCTAAGAAATACAAAGATCCCGGTTGTCCGACAATATCATGTGTGATTGGAGACTACCGGGTGAAACATGCTTTACTTGATCTAGGGGCAAATGTGAACTTAATTCCCTTTTCGGTCTATGAACAATTGGGTTTAGGTGAATTAAAACCCACCAAAACCACATTACAACTTGCTGACCGATCGATTCGTATTCCGAGAGGGGTGATTGAGGACGTCCTTGTCCAAGTTGACAAAGTCTACTACCCGGTGGACTTTATTGTCTTGGACACACAACCCATGGTTAATATTGGCCCTCAAATCCCTGTCATACTTGGCCGCCCATTCCTAGCTACATCAAACGCTATCATAAATTGTAGGAGTGGGGTCATACAAATGTCTTTTGGCAATATGACGATTGAGTTGAATGCTTTCAATATTGACAACAAACAAGAGGATGAGGATGAGGAGGTCCACGAAATAAACATGATCAATTCTATTGTGGAAAATGAGTCCCTCTCACCTTTTTACTCCTGTCACTTAGATGAAGATATGACTTACTCCCTTGATGAGAACGATGATATGATAAGGGATATGGTCACACTTTTCGAGTCGGTATCGGCATATGACGTTAGCCGAAAAAGGATGTGGAAACAATACCTTTTTGTGCTGAGAAATCAATTCATATTTCCACACCTTTACACACTGAACTCCACCAACCCTGGGATGATCTATACCTGCACTATTAATGCCCAGGAAAATCTGATTGGAGACATATTTTTTCTGATAAATATGATGTTGTCTTCCCTTATACATGTGGTGCACACATTAAGGAACCTGCTGATATTCATTTTTGAGATTTTCAGTGGTTTATCTACACACATGTTTATTGTAAAGAAGGATATTGGATGACGTTACTGCGAAACCTTTTGATCCATCTAATGATTCTTCTTGACTTTATGCTTTTGGATGAGTTGTTGGGATTAACCTCCTAGTCTGATGGAGGATGATTTTCTAGAATGCTTTCCCATTAGGATTTTCTTTGATAGTTGAATTAATTGTGAAGTAATCCATCTCCAAAAGTTAATCTTGCCATGAAATATATGCTTCAGGTGATATCTCTCTTTCTCACTTTTTTTTGTTTTGTCATTGCTCTCATGTGTTGCATTCACTGTACACGTTCTTACATTGAGGACAATGTGAAGTTTTGGTTGGGGGGTGAGTGATCCCTTAGATGAATCTACTAGTTTTTGTGACATTTCGAGCAATGATGTAGAAAATTTTCAATTTTTCAAAAATTCAAAACTCTTTTGGAAAACTTTGATTCTATGCATTCGAGATAGCATGAGTATAAGAAGAGGAGATACGAAGCGAGGGATGTTGCAAGCTTTAAACTTCTCTTAATACAATGATTTTATATGTGAATTCACCTATTTTTTATGATTGATAGAAAATTTGAACACCTTTTGCACCTAGTTCACATTACACGATTTTCATGATTTGAAAGGATTATGTGATTTGTGGATTAACTAAACCTTAATTTAATGTATTGAGAAACCAAGCCGGGGTACTTTGTCCATCCTTGTCCATGGGAAAATAACGAAAGATATGGATTTCTAAAAATCTTATCTAATGTAAAAGAAAAAGGGAAAGGAAGGATGAAATTGGGAATGATGAAAAAATGGTGGAAAATTCCGATTACGGCTACCTACTACCAACCGGGGGATGGTCTACCCGTAACCAAAGCCGGAAATGGGTCGTAGTGTGAAAGCCGTCGGAAGGACGGTAAGGCAAATTCCTGTCATAGGCTTGTTGTTGATCTATACACCTTGAGATCTATAGTTTAGTTGATCTATGAAGAAGATAATCCCGGAAACTCATGAGATGAACTTTCACTATGCACACTAGGTTGAATTTGTTCAAGTTCTTCTATTTATCAATCAATCAGCGGGAATTTCATATAAACACTTATTATGTTCTGAGAGTTTAAGGTTTCAACCTTTATCACCTAATTTCTCTGATTTTTACGCTTATGTGTCTTGGAATGTATAGAAGAATAGTTTCTGAAGGAGAGTTGGGTTTTGGAGAATGAAACTTGTTTCACACATGTTTTGCTCGGGACTAGAAAAATGCTGGTTGGGGGGTGTGTTGAGCTCTTAATTGTGCATATTCTAACCCCAATTCATCACTCATTATGCACGGTTTACATGTTTAAAGGACTACTCTAATGCATGATTTGTGATTGTAGGAACAAGATGGAGATTTCACTGATTCAAGGCTAAATAGAGCACTTTATATACATTGAAGATCACAGAACCAAGTGCAAAAGGATGGAAGGAAGAAGCAAAGGAGAAAAGAAAAGAAAGCAGAAGAATGTACTGAAGACCGGTCGTACGACCGGTCATTCAAAGCCCAAGACCGGTCGTCCGACCGATCTGACTACACAACAGAAGATGCCACATTGTAAAACCTCACTGGACCAGTTGAGACCGGTCGTACGACCGGTCGTGCATCACGCAGACCGGTCGTGCGTTCAATAGGAAAATGCAGAAGTCGCTGGACACTTTCTCAGAAAAGTCCGACCGGTCATGACCGGTCGGCCAAGCCACTCAGACCGGTCGTACGACCGGTCGGACATGCAAAACAGACAGTTTCTAAATCGAACGTCGAAATTCTCTGCGCAAGTGCATAATTCCTTGCGCAATCTGGAAGTTTCTTACGCAATGGACACCTCCAAGCTATAAAGGGACTTTTTCCCTTCATACCAGAGCATGCTAGTTCGTGGGGATTGCTTGGGAGACGGATTCTACTTCAAGTTTTCTTAGTTTTCTTACTGTTTTAGTAGTTTTTATGTTTTTGAGGCTTCTAGTTTAAGGATGTTAGAGATGAACTAAAACCTCTTAACTAGGGCTAAGAGGTGAAGCTTTTGATTCGTTTTTTATGGATTGATGTAACCTAGGTTTCCTTTTTATGATTTAATTGATGAATTTTAGTTAAAGTGAGTTTGAATCAAGTACTAGTTGGGTTTTTACTTTGATCTCTTGATGACTCCGGGCTCATGTGATTCTTAGTGATCCTAACTTAGTAATTTAGCTTCTGAGCATTGTTTATGCTTGTGTAGTTCATTGATCTATCATCGACTCCGAGCATGGTAGACCCTTTGATTGCCTTGTGTGCAATGGCCTGATCTTCATGCGGGAACTCACTCAACTAAAGTTCTTATCTTTTGTAGTAATCTGAAATAACTGTTTGTTGATTGATTTTGATTTAATTAGAGTTCTAATCATTAGTTGTAATCAAGTCTAGTGACAGGATTTGATGAAAGCTATGGTTGTGAATCTCAACTAGATTGGAAAGAGGCTTGGCCTACACAATTGAGTGTGCCCAAGACCTGAGTATTATTGTGGGAATCAAATCAATGAATAAGCACTTGTTTTGGATAATTGCTGATTGAATTGTTCTATATTCCGATCGGATAGAGATAGGAATTCAATTCCGATTGAGTTATGAGAGACCTAGTTGTGTTGATGCATTGAAACTTATCAAAAGTGGATCCTTGGCGTTCTAGTGCCTTTTTAGATTAAAATTACCTTACACATTCACTGTTTAAACCCAAATCACTATTTTCCAGCTTTAGGTCTTAATAGGATCTTAATTATTAATTGTTTTAGTTAAATTCTGAGAATACTCATTCATAAATCTCTGTGGGAATGATACTTGGTCTTTCCGAATTATTACTACTTCGCAACCCTACACTTGGGGAGTGAACATGCCCCTAGCGAGTTCTCTCCTACTTCCACATATAAGATCAGAGGCTTTTCTTTAATCTGTGCCGCTAAGACCAGAGATTTCCCAAGTAAGTCCTTAAGAGACTCAAAGGCCTTCTAACAGGCTTCATCCCACTCGAAGCAAACATCCTTCTTGTTCAAGCAGGAGAATGGTAAACGTGGCAGTATTGGTGACTTAAGATGATGTATCTAGTCTCTTGAAGGAATACCTTTTTAAACTCTACCTTTGAACCTTTTTGTTTATTTGTCTTTCTATCACTCTTCAATTATAATAACCTTTGATTTTGTCACTTTAATCTATGCATCACCAACTTGTTGGAATATAACGCCATTTCAATTCGATCTTTGAGGTTACTTGGTCAACACCTTGTCCTTTATGATATTTAACCGTTGCATTGCGATTGTAAGGTTGAGCCCATGCATCTTGGCATATGTCCATGTAAAGATATCCATGTTTTCTTTCGACGGTTGGATATGTTAGTCCACTTCCTCCTCGGGGGCGTTCATAATTAGATATCTGCTTCACTGCTCTTCAAGCATTCTCAGGTCAATTTCTCGCAGTTCATCATCGATAGGTTATCTGCCATCTTCAATTTGGGTTGGTGCAGTACCCGGTCATAACACTTCGACTGACTCTTCTGAATCAACCTCGTCTACACAACTCATTGTTACCGCACTTACCTATCATACACCCGGGCTTGCCCCCAGTCCTTCTCTCTTCTTCTCTAGTATTTTCCTCATATGACTCGCTAGCTTCAAATAACAAAAGCCGATGGCTTGCACGATCTTCCTACTAGCCTCGTTTTATCTTCCCACCTTGATGGGTTGTGATCCTTCTTGAGGGCTCGCCATCTCCTTTCTATTGCAGGTCGTGCTGTCTGAGACTTAGTGAAATGTGCTGCATCATTGAGTGGCATAATGTCGGTCATGCACAAACTTCTAGCAATAAGTGTTGGAGGGAGGAGGTGTTGGCCTATTGCTTTAAAGGATTACACCATTGAAGGTGGAAGGTTTGACTAGTTTGGCAATCATCTATCTTCCAAGCATCAAGTCTTAAGGCATTCATCTGGCTAGAACCTAAAGGATAACTCTTCTCTGTAATATAAACTTGGGATAATTCCTCTTTACGATATGAATTAAAGAGTGTCATCGTCTGAATGATGACCTTGATTCACAACGTGACTTGGTGAACGACTCTTCCTTGTAACATAAGCTTGAATATAAGTCTGTTCAAAGAATGATCTAGCTTTACGCTGTGAGCCAAAGAATAGTTTCAATTCTAATATAGACTGAAGAGTAACACCTTCAGAGGACCAATCCCAGCCCACAATGTATATCAGAGGATACCTCCTGTTGTAGAATAAAGTACTTGGTCGAAGGTATTCACAACCAGCAGCTCTCAAACAGTTTTGCATTTTCTTATGTACGACACGCGAGGGCCTCCGAGTATCATAAATTGCGAGCAGATAAACATAATACATCGTCTAGCGAGTCGAGTAGGTCACATCTCATAATTTCGGGAAGTCTGCTCGCGAAGCAATTATCATTCATATTCGAATAGCCCTAGTCTCTGGTCGTTTGGTGGGGACGTCCCTCGGGTCATAATCTCAACAGCCCATATAGCTCGTGAGTTGGACCAGATTACAGGTCTGTTTGGGTTTTCTTCCACTTATGGTCCCAGGTTAAATGGGACCTCCATCAAGGAACGTGATCACCTAGGTGTCTAATCTGACAAGATAACAACTTATACCTTGAAATTAGGAAGATCTCAACAGCTTACGTAACGGATTAATTCATCCGAACTTGAATAAATAGATAGCTCCATCGATGATAAAGGGACATGACAATATGATCCACGTTTCACTTCATCTTACTTTCAAGCCCATCTCTAACTTAAGCATCAGAGGGCTAACGGCCACCAGCTGGCCACCCTTAGTCTTTCTCTCTTTGACTTTCAGGTGAGGAGAAAGGACTCATCTTTGGGAGGATCGTGCATCTAAAAGAAGAAAAGCTATTACTAGAATCTGACGTTAACAGATTGGCACCGTCTATGGGAAATGACATTCAATTCCTTCTCACCACGAATCCTTACCTTCTATTATGCCTCCCAAGAAGATGAATCATCCCTCGACCTCGAGGCAGATGTTGCCTCTGGTGGAAGTCTCCGAACAAAATCCAAATCCTCCTCAATTCGCACTAGAAGTTCCCCCGTTGCAGCCCAATCCACCTGATCCTGTGCTCCAAAATCCGTTCCAAGAAATATCTGGTGGTTTGGATGGTGTTATACGTTTTGTAGGAGATACTCTCCTTACTCTCCAAGCTGAATTTCAAACCCTTTCTAATCGGTTTGATCAACACTTTCCTCAGCCACAACAAATACCAGAGGGACCACTGCTACAACCTACACCTGAGACATCTAAGCACTCTCCAGGTGAACCTCCAGCCCAGCAGAATCCTCCAACAAACCATATCTCCCGCGACAACTAAGCCCCGATCCAATGACCGCAATCTATCCGCTCTAGTGTCTCCCGACAACGCCAACCTGAAAAACCCGATGCCGAAACGTCCAGTTATACTTTACGCTGGGAAGGAGACCTCAGAAAAATCGAAGATTATTTCGCTGATATTGAACAACTATATCAATCCAACCTCCCGCCCGCAGCTCTCACATCAATTCATCAAGTTGAACCTCCCTTTACTCATGAGGTTATGGAAGCCCCTCTGCCTAAAAACTATTGAACGCCCAGCATTATCTCGTATACTGGTATCGGTGACCCTCTTGAACATCTGGAAATATATAGATCTCTCATGGAGTTAGAAGGATATAGCTCAAAAATTATGTGCAGGGCTTTCCCTTTGACCCTGAAAGATGCGATGCGTACTTGGTTCCGTGGTCCGAAGCCTCGATCTATAGAGTCCTTTTCTCAACTATCAGATCTCTTCTTTTCTCAATTCATGGGAAGTATTCGCACTAAAAAAACCCGCATCTCACTTATCAGATCTAAAGCAACAACATGGGGAGATGATCAAAGAATTCATGGTTCGATTTACAGCCGAAACTGTTCAGACAGACGGTTATATGGAAGATAAAGGCCTCACCGCTCTTATAGCAGGAGTTATGAGCGAAAGGTTTCGATTCGCTTTGGATAAAAATCCTCCTAAAACCATGGCTGAATTTTAAGCCAAGGCTCAAAATATATTAATGCTGAAGAAGTAGCCCTGGCCTATCATGGTAGTCAAGGAAAGAAGCGAAAATCTGAAGAAATTCTCCATTTAACAGGAAATATCGACGTGATTGATGAGTTCGTTCTCCTAAGAAGTCTTATACTAGAAGATATCGCAATTATACACCTCTCAATCAATCTCTAGAAAAAGTATTGATGGAGATCAAGCATAAATTATATATCAAATGGCCTCCAAGAATCAAATCAGATCCAGAGAAAAGAGACAGAAGGAAGTTCTGCTACTTCCATAAAGACCACGGGCACAACACCCAGGATTACATATCTCTCAAAGATCAGACAGAGGCGCTTATTCAAAGGGGACATCTTCCGGACTACGTTGCACATCAAGATCGTTCTCCCAAAAGATTCGGCACCTTAACACACCGTGAAAATTAAGCACGAAGGCAAAAGTCACCACAACGTTGTCCTTCACAAGAAGACGTCGAACCAACATGCGAAATTAGGACCATTGCAGGTGGCACGGCCTGTGGAGGAGACTCTCAAGTTTCGAAAAAAGCTTACACTCACAAAGCATGTCAGAAACCTCAACATATTTATTGGATGGAAAAGTGATCCAGCTCGTCAAGTCCAAACCACCAACCAATCTATTTCTCCCATGAAGATGATGAAGGAATCCACTTCCCTCATGAGGACTCCATCGTGGTAGTGTTAAAGGTATCAAATTACTTAAGCCATCGTATCATGTTGGATACAGGTAGCTCTGCAGACGTCCTTTATCTTGAAGCCTTCAACAAGATGACTCTTGATAAAAATCTAATCAAGCCAATCTCCACTCCACTCCCCTCGTTGGTTTCAGGGGCGAGGTGGTCACACCAGAGGGAAGTATCGACCTCCCCATCACTTTTGGCGAAGCTCCGACCAAGGTTACAGTTTTTATCAACTTTCTCATAGTTGATCAGAAATCTGCATACAATGCCATCCTAAGCCGACCATCGCTCACCAAGATAGGAGCAGTTCTACATCCCCTCTACCTGTGCATTAAGTTCCCCACTTCGAATGAAGTCGAAGTAGTTCAACCAGAAAGAAGCTCGAGCATGTTACGAAATCGCAATCCAAGCAGCTCCTATAATAACAACTTTAGGAGATTCAACAGATTCTCCAAACGCAATAACGTTAGACCCAAGGGAGGATACACATCAAGCAGGAATTCCTAGAGAAGAAACAGTTGAAATTCAACTATCTAAAGGTGACCCTTCTAAGAAGGTTCACGTTGGATCATCTCTAAACTGCACATTCCGAGCGCGCCTGACCAGCTTTTTGGTTGAATATCAAGATGTGTTCGCTTGGTCTCATAAAGATATACCAGGTACCGACCCAAAGGTTGTTGTTCACCGTTTAAATGTTGGCCCAAAGTTTAAGCCCATCCATTAGCGTCGTCGTGCGTTCACAACTGAAAGACAAATGGTTATAAAAACGAAAGTCGACAAACTGCTGGCCGTCGATTTTATCAAAGAAATCAATTATCCTGAATGGGTCACGAATGTTGCCCTCGTCTGTAAGGCGAACGGCAAGTGGAGAATGTGCATTGATTATTTTGACCTGAACAAGGCATGTCCTAAGGATAGCTTCCCAATCCCCCGTATCGACCAATTAGTCGATTCAACAGCAGGACATGCTCTATTAAGCTTTATGGATGCCTATTCAGTCTATAATCAGATCATGATGGATTCACCTGACCATGGGAATACCGCCTTTATCACCAATTGAGGTCTATACTGCTACAAAGTGATGACATTCGGTCTTAAGAACGCTAGGGCCACTTATCAATGTCTAGTCAACAAAATGTTTGCCGCACAAATTGGCAGGAATATGGAAGTATACGTCGATGATATGATCGTGAAAAGTATTATGGCCGATGATCCTCTTACGAATCTCTGAGAAGCCTTCAATATGATGAGAAGACACCAGATGAAGCTGAATCCAGAGAAATGCGGAGGTCAACGACTGGCCAGACGAATCGCGTCCTTGAACAGGTTTATTTCGCGTGCCTTCGATAAATGCCTCCCCCTCTTCAAGTTACTTCGTACAACTACGAAATTCGACTGGGCATGTACCCAATAATGTAAAGAAGCATTTTAGTAGCTGAAGCAGTACATGGGCGCACCTCCCGTTATATTAAAACTTGTTCCACATGAGCAGCTTTTTCTTTATATATCTGTATCTTCCACGGCTGTTAGTGCCGCCTTAATAATGTTAGTCGCACAATGGTGGATGCTGAAACTAGATATTTGGATATCAAGAAACTTGCTCTGGTATTAGTGGTCGCAGCACGGAAGCTATGGCCTTATTTTCAGGCACATCCTATAATGGTCCCTACATATCAACCTTTGAGACAAGTTCTTCAAAAACCTTAAGTATCTGGGCGATTAACTAAGTGGGTGATCGAACTCAGCGAACATGATATTACTTTCTGCCCACGAATTACTATAAAGGGACAGACCATAGCAGACTTCATTGCTAAATTTACGTATTCGACCCCCAATCTTATCAACACTGCAATTCCTTCAGTTAGTTCTCCCATAAACGAATTTTCTACAAGTGGCAACCATCTTGGTCACTTTATGTAGATGGGTCCTCATGTTCATCCGGAAGTAGAGATGGATTGATCTTCATAGCACTTGATGAATCGCAGTTTAAATATGCTTTACGTTTTGATTTTCGTGCGTCAAATAATGAAGCAGAGTATGAAGCTTTGATCGTTGGTCTTCAGCTGGCTAATATTCTCGCAATAAAGAATTTGCTCATCCACAGCGACTCATAGCTCGTCATTAATTGTTGAGCTCTTAATTGTGCATATTCTAACCCTAATTCATCACTCATTATGCAAGGTTTTCATGATTTAAAGACTAACCTAATGCATGTTTTGTGATTGCAGGAATGAGAGTGGACTTCACCCAATAGGAGACCAAAAGGATCTACTTAGGAGCTTTGGATGAAGACCCAAGGTGGGCCAAAGAAAGAAGGCGGCAAAGAGAAGAAAGAAAGAAAGAAATGAAGAAGAAAAGGGGCCAAGACCGGTCGTAACCGGTTGGCCAGGAGGGCCACAACCGGTCTAGACCGATCGGCCAGCTCCACCAGACCCTGCTGAACTCGCTGGACACACAAACAATATTGTCCGACCGGTCATGACCGGTCGGCCAACCCAGTCCGACCAGTCCAGACCGGTCGGCCAACAGGTCTGATAGCCCCTTAAGCTTGCTGGACTGATTCCTAGACAAGTCCGACCGGTCGTGACCGGCCGGCCAAGCCACTTAGACCTGGTAGTGCAACCGGTCAGCCATGCGTAAAACAGAAAACCTTCCTATTCTGTTCCAGATTTCTCTGGGCAATGCGTAAGCTTACGCAATTTCTAGAAGATTCTGATGCTGCGGAGCCTCCTCACTATAAAAGGACACCTAGGGATCGTTCCTAGGGTATCTTAGAAGGGTTTGAGCAAGGTGGGAGGCGGCGGAAGTGGATTTCGAAGTTCCACAACTCCTTCTAGTTTGCTTTCTCGTTTTTATATTTTTCTTAGTTGTTTCATGTTTCCTTGGATCATGAACGGCTAAACCTCTTAGCTAGGGCTAAGAGGTGAAGCTTGTAGTGAATCTAAGATGTTTCAATTCGTTTAAATTGGTTTTAAGATTGGATTCAATGTTTATGAACAATGGTTTGAAGTTTAATTCAAGTTCTAAGTAGTTTTTCTTAGTCTTATGATGACTCATGGATGTTTGGAAGAAGTACTTGAGTTCTTAATTGTTTTGTGTTAGTCTAGACCTGTATGACCCGAGGAATTGTAGTACGCTCTAGTACTATGATCTTCATGTGAGAACTTCCTACCAAAGTTCTACTTTTTCTTGAATTTTGTTGTATGTGGACTGTGTATGTGATTTGAATCAAGTTCAAATCATGATCTAGCTTTGTCTTGTGATAGGACTTAATGATGGTTATGATTGTGAACTTAGTCTATTGGAATTGAGACTGACCTATGCAATTGAGTATGCTCGTCCTAGCTTGCATTGAGTGAATCATACACATGGCTCTTACATATGGCAGATTGTTTGGTTTAACTGCTCTATCATCCGACTAGATAGATCTTAATTTCGATTCTAGTTGAGAAAGTGAGAAACCACAGCGAATTGAGCATCAAGGATTGCTACAAGTGGATCTTTGAACCCCTAGTGCCTTTTACTAATTGATTACTTCATTTTAAGTTCAAAATTGCTATTTACATCAATCTTCTCAAATCTGGTTGTTAGCTTTTCAATAGAAGCTATTGGAAGTGTTTGTGAATTCCTATATAAGTCCCTGTGGATCGACCTCGGTCTTACCGAGTTTATTACTACATCGCAACCCTACACTTGGGGAAGCGAACATTAATCAGGTAATTAACGAATTCGAAGCGAAAGAGAAAAGAACGGCTTTGTACAAATCTAAAGTATTGACATTGCTCACCAAACTCGACAAATATGAAATAATCCACATCCCTCGAGAAGAAAATAAATTGGCCGATTCCTTGGAAAAATTAACATCCGCGGTAGAGTCCGATCTAACTAGGGCTATACCGATTGAACACCTTTCTGCACCAAGTATTAACCAACTGATCGTCAAGCAAGTTCTTACAGTGCAACTATCTCCATGTTGGATGGACCCTATTGTCCATTATCTCTAGAGTGTATTACTCCCTGATGACAAAAAGTTGGCCCGATAAATTTGTTACCATGCCGCCACGTATATTCTGTAAGATGGCATATTATTAAGAAGAAGCTTTACTTTACCATATCTAAGGTGTCTTCATCCAGAAGAAGCTTTACTTTACCATATCTAAGGTGTCTTCATCTAGAAGAAGCTTTACTTTACCATATCTAAGGTGTCTTCATCCAGAAGAAGCTTTACTTTACCATATCTAAGGTGTCTTCATCCAGAAGAAGCTAAATGTGTTCTAGATGAAATACACTAGGGGGCAATGTGGTAACTATCCCAAAGGACTGGTCATTAGCCTAGAAAGCTATAAGGCAAGGTTACTATTGGCCCACCATGAATGCAGATGCCATCGAATTTTTAAAAAATGTGATAAATGTCAAAGTTATTCTCCAATTCCTCATTTACCGTCTGAACAAATGACACCAATGGATGGCCCCTGGCCTTTCGCTCAATGGGGGGTTGATCTAATCGGGCCGTTACCCATGGGTAAAGGTCAAAACAGGTTCGCAATTGTGGCCGTCGATTATTTCACCAAGTGTGGGTCGAAGCAGAACCTCTAGCCACCATCACCGAAAATCAAACCACCAAATTTATATGGAAGAACATCGTATGCCATTTTGGACCTCCCCACACTATAATCTCTGACAATGGAAGGCAGTTTGATAATGCTGCGTTCTTCGAATTTTGCGAGAAATGGAAGATAAGTAATATACAAACTTCCCCATATCATCCTTAAGATAACGGTCAAGTAGAAGCAGTCAACAAGTTTATTAAACATCATTTAAAGACCAAGCTCGACGAATGCAAAGGTGTGTGGCCAAATATTCACTCCCCAAGTGTAGGGTTGCAAAGTAGTAATAATTCAGAAAGACCGAGTATCGTTCCCACAGAGATTTATGAATGGGTATTCTCAGAATTTGTCTAAAATAACTAATAATTAAGATCCTATTAAGAACTAAAGCTGGAAAATAATGATTTGGGTTTAAACAGTGAATGTGTAAGGTAATATCAATCTAAAAAGGCACTAGAGCGCCAAGGATCCACTTTTGATAAGTTTCAATGCATCAACACAACTAGATCTCACATAACTCAATCGGAATCGAATTCATATCTTTATCCGATCGAAATATAGAGCGGTTCAATCAACAATTATCTAAAACAGTTGCTCATTCATTGATTCAATTCCCACAACAATGTTCAAGCCTTGGGCACACTCAATTGTATAGGCCAAGCCTCTTTCCAATCTAGTTGAGATTCACAACCATAGCTTTCATCAAATCCTGTCACTAGACTTGATTATAATCAATGATTAGAACTCTAATTAAATCAAAATGAATTAGCAAACAACTATTTCAGATTATAACAAAAGATAAGAACTTTAGTTGAATGAGTTCCCACATGAAGATCAAGCCATTGTACACAAGGCAATCAAAGGGTCTACCATGCCCGGAGTCGATGATAGATCAATGAACTACACAAGCATAACCAATGCTCAAAAGATAAGCTACTAAGTTTAGAATCACTAAGAATCACATGAGCCCAGAGTCATCAAGAGATCAAAGTAAAACTGAACTAGTACTTGATTTAAACTCATATTGAACTAAATTCTTCAATTAAAACATAAAAAGGAAACCTAGGTTGCATCAATGCATCAAAAACAAATCAAAAGCTTCACCTCTTAGCCGTAGCTAAGAGGTTTTAGTTCTTCTCTAACATCCTTGAACTAAAAGCCTTAAAAACATAAAAACTACTAAAACTGGAAGAAAAACTAGGAAAACTTGAAGTAGAATCCGTCTTCTAAGCCTCCTTAATGATCCCCACGTCCTAGCATGCTCTGGTATGAAGAGGAGAAGTCCCTTTTATAGATTGGCGCAGAAGATTCCAGATTGCGCAAGGAATTACGCAATTACGCAGAGAAAATCAGAGCTTCACGCACAAGCTGTTACGCTGCGACCGGTCGCACGACTGGTCGTACGACCAGTCGCAAAACTGCGTAAACAGTCCAGTGACTTCTCATAATTTCAGAACCCAGATTTTATTTCAAGGACTGGTCGCACGACCAGTCTGAGTAGTGAACGACCGGTCGCACCACCGGTTGTGGGTAGTCCAGCAAAATTTGGGCAGCAGGGTCTCTTCTATTGAATAGTCAAACCAGTCGGATGACCGGTCCTAGGCTTTGGACGACCGGTCTTCAGTGTCTTTTTCTTCCTTCTTTTCTTCTCTCCTTTTCTTCTTTCTTCCACCCTTTCATGCTTGGTCTTGTGATCTCCAATGCTTGTAAGTAGCCTCTTTAAGTCTTCAATTGGTAAATTCTCTCTCTAATTCCTACAATCACAAATCTATGCATTAGATTAGTCTTTAAATCATGAAACCATGCATAATGAGTGATGAATTAGGGTTAGAATATGCACAATTAAGAGCTCAACACCAAAACAGTCTACCTGAAGTCTTATGGGCTTATAGAACAACAGTTCATACGTCAACAGGAGAAATACATTTCTCTCTAGCATTCGGCACCGAAGCAGTTATCCCAGTCAAAATCGAAATACCCACTTATCGAGTGGAAAGTTACCAGCCAGTGAGCAACGAAGAAAGTTTAAAACTTCACCTTGATCTCCTGGAAGAAAGAAGGGATGCATCTCAACTTCGAGCGGCAGTCTACCAACAGTGTATAGCTCGATATCACGATTTAAAAATCAAGCATAGAACTTTCAAAGTCGGTGATCTGTTGCTTAGACGAAATATTGGAATGACTACTCGATCATTGGATCCTAATTGGGTAGGCCCATATCGAGTTATCAAAATCATTCGACCAGGTATCTATTATCTAAAAGACATGCTGGCAAGACCCCTACGTTGCCCTTGGCACGCGGAGCATCTACTCCGATATTTTCCTTGAAGCATTCATTCATTGAGCAAATGAATCATATTCAAATAAAAGATGATATTTTCATTCTAGTCCATTGACTACGAATTTACATAACTTGGTCGCTACTCCTATTTTTAAGGACCTGAATAACCCTGAAGAGAATATTAAACATTCTCTTGACTAAGTCTTCTGCTTACCGCAGAGCCAAAGACTCAGTTGATAGATCAGTTTATCTCTATGAGGACGTAGCCACCAAGGCCTCCTTTACTGAGCCTAACTCATTCCCATGAGTCGAGTAATCACACATTCAAACACAATTCATTTCCATAGATTGAAACAACTGAAAGAGAAGCCAAAATGCTCCTTTCATTAGATTCCAGACGATTACAAAAACCAAAATTGATCACATAAAATGACAAAGAAGTAATCAAGGCTGATCTTCCACTACTTGCTCTTGCATATCATTTGGAGGAGGTGCATGGCTCTTGACCTCTGGATTAGTTTCAGGAACCCCCGCGGCTTCAGTAGCCTCCATGACTTCATTGGCAGCAGCCTCTCTTTCTTCACCAGCATCAATAGCCGCGACTCTCTGAAATTGCTCTAAGTTGAACATTGGAGAAACTCGTTGCATCACTTATATTGCAAAGTCGCGACTAGCATCATACGACTCATAGTGCTCATCATCGTAAAGCTGTGAATTTCGGAACTCCAGAACAGCATGGGGGCCTTCTTCAGATATCATCTTGACTAGAGCCACCCTCTCTTCCTCCCAATGAATTAAATCATCTTTCAGCTCTTTAAGAGCAGCTCTCTCTCTCTCTCCAAGTTCTCGCTGACCTCTTTGAGCTGCGACTTGGACTCATCGAGCTACTGCTCCAAAGAAATCTGACCTTGATGGAAGATCTCTCTTTCTTTCTCAACCTTCTCCTTCATTTCAGCGAGGCGAGCAAGCTTTAAATCCAACGCTTGATACCTCTCAGTCAAAGCCTGGATCTTACCAATGAGGATCTTCTTCTCCTTATTTATCTTGGCGATTAAAGTTTCACGAGCTTTCAAAACTTGATCCCTCCCTTGGATCGCGTTCTCCATGGCCTTCTTATCCTCTTTTGCCTCGTCTATAATTCGACGAGCAGCTATGATGTCGCGTCTCATTCTTATAATGAGGTCCAAGCCCTGCTCAAAAAGTTAAAGGGAATATTATAAAAGGTATGAATGCCTCTTTAAAATAACATGAGAAATAGTGAACTCTGAAGTATACCTGGACCATTCTCATCCCAGTGTCCAGAGAGAGATTTTCTGGACTGGGTTCCGAAAGAGCACCAAAAGATTGTGGAGTGACGTTATCAAAAAAGAACTTGTAAATAGGATGCAAGTGGCCTGGAATGGTGAAAGTTCTAACTATGGAAGGTTGACCACGACCATTCCTCCCCTAGTAGTATTTAGCTCTCGAACAGGAGCCAGCTCTTGAGCAGGGGCCAACTTGTGAGCAACGACATGCTCCCGATTCCCTTCATTTGATGGATGACTAGGCCCCGGCCCATCATCCGTTGGAGAATTGTCGATAATATCGATAACCGGTTGCTCTGCAGGAACAACTGAAGTAGGGACTGCAGCTGCAATAGCTTCAGCTGGGGCCTCAGGAGGGTCGTGTGGTTACGAGCCGTGAGCAGGGTCATCTATTCGCTCGGATGGTTGAGAGGCACCAGCCGCCGTCTTCTTCTGCCTCTTCGAGGTGGTGCCTCTCAAATGAGGGAGGACTCCTCTGTCTCTTTCTCTCCCACTACCATTATTTCTTCTTTGGAAATGAGATCAAAGTCAGCAAGTCGTTGAAGTGTGAGGGAAGATGTGATGTTTCTTGCATCCGCCGATAGTTTGAAGACTTTGACGATTTTCTCGTGAATTCCACCTCTTCAACTAGGCTTTCTCCCCACCAAAGTACCTGCGATATGACCAATCAATAAACTTCAAAAAATAAAATCGCATCGACTAGCTGACCAAAGCAAAAATCTACCAACCTTCGTAGAAGAAACGATTAACATTATGACCCCCAGGTGTTGAACCCTCATTGGATTCCCAGTTCCCGAAGACATAAAACCATTGTTTTCTCCAACTGGGATAATTTGAAGAAGGATTCCCTAAGATATAATTATCTCGATGCCAATAGCACAAGTAATACCAGCCTTCGCTAGACGGAGCCTTCTTCAGTTGGAACATCCTCAAGAACTCATCGGTAGTTAGTTCTCCATTACCAGCTTGTTTCCAGTGGACGTAGGCACCCAATACTACTCTCCAGCCATTTATGATGAGCTGCCCAGGAGCAATTTTGTATATGCGAAGGACATCTCGAATAAAAGGGCGGAGACGTATGCCAAGTTCGAAAAAATATTTGTACATGGCGACGCACCCTAACGGTGGCGAATCGACAGTTTCCCCTTCTTTGGGTAATCTAAGGGTAATTGAGTCTAGGATCCGATATCTCTCTCTTATTTCTCCTAATTCTTCCTCCCTCATTATAGAAGGGTACCCGAATGCGGAATACTTCCCGGTAGGTACCCATATGTTATTCGAGGAGGAAGAATCCGAAGTTTCGTCCCCCAAAGGAATATCCTCATTATCAGATTCTCGCACCATTGGAAGAAAAGAAATAGAAAGAAAGAAGAAATACCTCAGAAGAGAGGTCTCGCTAAAGGAAGAAAAGTGGAAGGAGGGAATTTTGCCAGAAACTTCGAAGTAAAGAAATCCTTCACGAGGATTCAAATATATATATATATATATATATATATATATATATATATATATATATATATATATATATATGCAATCATTCTTCTGAGATTTGAATGACACATGACGACTCTTCATTTGGCACGACAGTCGAACAGGCACGCGCATTAACTTTTGAAGATACGTGGCGAGTGCCTCTTCATTTCCCACGGCCGAAAAGCTGGCGCTCATTAATATAAAAGCTTAATCATGTACAGCTTCTCCCCTTCAAAAAATGTGTCAGGCGGTTACATGCGCAATCAAGTCCTTCATTCCGTTGCTCGAAACTAAGGACTTGGGGGGCATCTGTTATAGAATAAAGTTGGTCAAAGGTATTCACAACCAGCAGCTCTCAAATAGTTTTGCATTTGCTTATATACAACATGTGAGCGCCTCTGAGTATCATAAATTGTGAGCAAATAAACATAATAGATCGTTTAGCGAGCCTGAGTTGGTCACATCTCATAATTTCAAGAAGTCTGCTCACAAAGCAATTGTCATTCATATTCGAACAGCCCTAGTCTCTAGTCGTTTGGTGGGGACGTCCCCCGAGTCATAGTCTCAGGAGCCCATATAGCTCGTGAGTTGGACCAGATTACAGGCCTGTTTGAGTTTGTTTCCACTCATAGTCCCTGGGTTAAATGGTACCTCCATCAAGGAATGTGATCACCCAGGTGTCTAATCTGACAAGATAGCATCTTATCCCTTTAAATTAGGAAGATCTCAACAACTTACGTAACAGATTATTTCATCCGGACTTAAATAAATAAATAGCTCCATCGATGATAAAGGGACACGACAATATGATTCACGTTTCATACTTCATCTTACTCTCAAGCCAATCTCTAACTTAAGCATCGAAGGGCTAACGGCCACCAACTGGCGACCCTTAGTCTTTCTCTCTTTGATTTTCAAGTGAGGAGAAAGGATTCATCTTTGAGAGGATCATGCATCTAAAAGAAGAAAAGTTGTTACCAGAATCTGACGTTAACAGCTCCGTTTCGCAATATACATTAGAGGATGATATTGTCTAAAGGATAATTCCAGGTGCAACATGAAGTGGCTAATGAGTTCAGCTGTGATACAGACAGGAAGATAATTCTTTTTCTGATAAAAACTCAAGAACAATATTGTCTCGTGATATAGGTTGAAGAATAATTTCTCTTTCTGATGGAAGCTGAAGAATAATACTATCTTGCAACATAGGCTGAAGAATAATTTTCCTTTTTGGTGAAAGCTGAAGAACAATACTGCTTTGTGATATAGGCTAAAGAAATATTTTCCTTTCTAATGAAAGCTGAAAAACAATACTACCATGTGATGTAAGCTAAAGAATAATTTTTATTGCTGATGAAAGCTGAAGAATAATATTGCCTTGTGATATAGGCTGAAGAATAATTTTCATTGCTGATGGAAGCTGAAGAATAATTTTCATTGTTGATGAAAGCTGAAGAATAATACTTCCTTTCGAGATACGCTAAAGAATAATTTTCATTACTGATGGAAGCTAAAGAATAATATTGTCGTGTGATATAGGCTGAAGAATAATTTTCATTGCTGATGGAAGCTGAAGAACAATATTGTCTTGTGATGTAGGCTGAAGAATAATTTTTATTGTTGAAGGAAGCTGAGGAGCAATACTGCCTTGTAATGTAGGCTAAAGAATAATTTCCCTTGCTGATGGAAGCTGAAGAATAATATTGCCTTGTGATGTACATTACTAATCGAAGCTGAAGATCAATACTGCCTCGTGATATAGGCTGAAGAATAATTTTCTTTCGAATATAATATATACCGAAGAAATGATTCATACTCTGAGAATAACTCATATCAAGATGTGAACTAAGGAACGATCTTGTATCAAATATGAGTAGCTTCATGTGTGTTAATGTCAGATTTTGTAACGAGATCCTCCGGCTTTTCTCCTTCACTCCAGCAGGGATTTCCACCACCAGACCTGAAGCAAGACAGCAAATAAGGGTGGCTGGAGACCAGCCGTTAGCCCTCCGATGCTTAAGTTAGGCCACAGTAAGAAGAGAAGCCAAGAAAACGGGACCAAGATTGAATGTTGTGTGCATACCTTTCTCTTAATGGAGTCGCCCCCATTATATAGATATGAAGCAACCCAATTTGTTACGTAAGATATCGAAATCCCGATGATGTCGCGTACGATACTGAAATCTCGCTGATTTCGTGGGACAAGATCCTTATCTTTAGAGGCAATATCTAACCCAATAACTCCTTCCGGCAATCACGTTTCTTGATAGCAATCCCCTGAGATTCGGAACCACCAGAGAAGATAAGCCCAAAAACCGACCTATACAAGCTGCTGATCGGCATGGTAATAGTGCTGATTGCTCGTAGTTGGAGTCATAGCTACCGAAAAGGAAGGAGACGCCGAAAGGGTGAAGAATGCCGTGCTTGGTGTCGCAGAGGGTTTGAACAAGCTGCTCGACGGGAAGCGGGTGCTGGAAGTACGAAGACCATCCGAACAAAAAAGACTCAGGACTATTCTGATGTCGGGAGCTGCTTGTGTCAGGGATGCTCGCATTCGTGAATGCGATCCCTTCTGACGAGCCCGAGTAAAGCTGCTCGCATCCGGGAGATGTGACCCCTTCTGACGCTCGCATCCAGGAGATGTGACCCCTTCTGACGAGCCCGAGCAGAGCTGCTCGCATCCGGGGAATGCGACCCCTTCTAGTGAGCGCGAGCCGAGCTGCTCGCATCCGGGGAATACGACCCCTTACCGCGAACACGACCTGGACTCCTCGCATTCACATTGCCGCGATCCTTTACTTCTTGTCAGACTATATTTGCCTACAACAGATGCCCCCCAAACCTTGATATTGAGGAACTATGCCAAGGGTTTGCTAGTGTTGCCAGCTGGGTGCTGGGAGACAATCGCGCATGATTTACTTAACGTGCTTCCGCATTTATGATGGCCAGCTTTCGCGCAGCTTTATCTGCCGCCAGAGATGAAGCGTTAGGCGCCACGTGTTTCCTTATTTAATGCTAGCGTCCGTTCGTCTGGCGTGCCGGATGAGAAGCTGCCGCGTGTCCAGCAAATCAGGTGGAATGATTGCGTATAAATACCGGACTTAGAAAATTTCTTCATTTCCGAATTCCATTGCTGCGAAGTTTTCTTCTTCTTCCTTCTCTATTCCGGAGTGAAAAACCTCTTTATGGAGGTACCCTTCTTTCTTTTTCCTCATTCATTTCTTCCTCCATCTCCCTTTTATAATGGCGGAAATCTCTGACGAAGAGATTGTTCCTCTGGGAGATGAAACCCCTGACTCCTCTGAATCCAATAATGCCAGAGTACCGGCTGGGAGGTATTCTGCCTCCGGTTACTCTTCCATCCTGATGGAGGAGAGACTCTCTAACCTTAGAGAGGTTTATAGGGTTCCAGACTCTGTTTTATTCAGACTGCCTGGGAGAGGGGAGACAGCCGATGCACCACCACCCGGGTGTGTGGCTGTTTATGAATACTTCTTCAAAGTGGGCGTACGTCTTCCCCTCCACCCCTTTATTCGAAACTTCCTCCGTCTCTACAAGATTGCCCCGGGCCAACTTATAGTTAACGGCTGGCGGGTTCTTCTAAGTGCTTTCGTCCTTTGGAAGCAGGCGGGTAACGAGGAGTTAACCACTGAGGAATTTTTGAGGTTATTCCAGCTGAAGAAGGCGCCAGCTAGCGAGGGTTGGTACTACCTCTGCTTCTGGCACCGGAATAACTTCATTTTGGGGAACCCTTCTTCCAACTGCCCAGGATGGAGAAAGAAGTGGTTCTATGTCTCCGGCAACTGGGAGTCCGAGATGGGATCCGACTCCAAAGGCCATAATGTTAATCGCCATTTTGGCGAAGGTGGGTTAAGTGCCTGTTTACTTGTCCGAAAGGAAACAATAGCCTTGCTGCATTGACGATTTAATGAACTTTCTTTTTTGCTCGCAGGAATTCCAATTGGTGTGAAGCTAAATCTGTGAGGAGGGCTCAACGAAAAACTTGTCAAAGTCTACAAGCTCCCTGCGGCTGCACGCCACGTCAACGCCGCTCTAGAACTTCGTCATCTTTGTGCAGCGGGTCTCACCTTCCGAGAAGAGATGACGAATGTTGGCGACAAGAGAGGCGCACTGGGGGTACTTCCCCGGCTGAAGGGCACTGCCTCGAAGAGGCAAAAGAAAACTGCGGGGGGTCCTTCTAATGCGCCTACTCCCGCAGAGGGGCCTGCTCGCGGACCCCAAGCCGCCTCGGGAGGGGTCGTGACCACTTCTCGTACGACCGCGACCCCTCCGGTCAACGCGACCCCTCTCTCCACCGTGCCCCCGCCAGCTGACCTACCTCGCCCTCCAATCATCGAGGTAGCCGACAACTCACCAAAAGGTGATCGGAGAGGGGGAGGCCTCCCTCCAAAGGGGCCTCCAAGCGAGCCTACTACTGTTCGCGAGTTATCGATGCCCGCCCTTGGCGCCGCGAGTGCTCGCGAGTCGGGGCCTAAGGAGATGGTCGTAGCCCAGGCTTCGGGCTCGGGGACTTTTGTCATTCCTCCACACTTGCATCCAATATGCGAGTTTATGTTTGACAAAATTTCCCCCAACTCCTTCGGAAGTCTCCCCGAACCAAGCCCCGAAGCCCTCTCCACCGACATCGGGGTGAGATTGTTGCAGGTAACGAGCGCTACACGATTCGTGTTTTTCGTCTCTGATATGGTAGATTGCTTTAATTTACTTCCTTTCTCACACACACATTTTTTTTATATATATAGAGCTTGGATCTCACGCTTCGAGTCAGACGTGACATCGAAGCAGCCCGCCGCAGCGTGGAGGATGCGGAGAAGAAGAAGAAGATAATGGAAGTCGAGGTCCAAGGGAGGGACCGCTTGGTGAAGGCCTTGGAGGTTCAAATCACCAAGTTGGACGAAGAGAAGAAAATTCTCCTGGTCAAGATCCAATCCCTGACTGAACGCTTTCATTCAGTGGACCTCCAGCTCGCAAAGCTTCAAGAAATCCATACTAAGAGCGAGAGGGAGAAGGAGATTTTTCGCAAGGATAAGGTCCAGCTTGAAGAATGGCTCAAGGATGCTTGGACCAAGTTCGAGGAGGCTCGGACCCAGCTCGAGGAGGCCCAGAAGCGACTTAATCAGCTGAAGGATGACTCCATCCACTGGGAGGAAGAGCGAGTGGCTCTCGTTCAGATGGTATCTGATGAGGGTCCTCGCGCAGTTCAGGAGTTTCGTACTTCTCAACTTTATGACGAGGAGCGATATGATGCGTATGTCGCTAGTCGCGATTTTGCGGTCAGGGTTATGCAGCTAATTGCTCCAACTTTTAACGTTGAGGAGTTCGACAGAGTGGCATTCGAGGTTGCAGCTAAAGAACGGGCTGCCGCTGAGAACGAAGTCACCCGGGCAACAGATGCCGCTCCTGCTCCTGAAGCTGGTCCTGAAGCTGAGAGCCGCGAGCCGGCGCAAGATGAGGATGACCAACCCTGACCTCGGCAGCTTCCTATATCATGTATATATATTTTTTTTTTGTTGAGAAGAGATTTGTAATTGTAAGGTCATTATTTTAATGAACACTTACTTTTTTAGTATTGTGTAGTCTTCTCTTTCCTTCATTGTTGCTTTGTGTTGATCTCATTTGATTCATCAGGGGATGCGACCCATTAGTGCGAGCACGAGCTTCGCTGCTCGCGATTAAGGTGCATGACTGCAACCGTATTCGAGCACGAGCCGCGGTGCTCGCGATTAGGTGCATGACTGCGACCCTTTAATTCGAGCACGAGCTGTGCTGCTCGCATTCTGGAAATGCGATCTCTTTCGTCAGTTGCGAGCAACTAACTCATGAAAAAATGAATTAGACTCAATCCGGGGGTCGTGTGACCATGTCCACGTTGAGATAGACTGATCTATCGATTGAGATTTCGATTCTACCAAAGGCAGAAGGTTGGTCAAGAGATGGTATACATTCTCTTCAGGGCTATTCAGGTCCATGTGAATGGAGAAGCAACCAACTAGTAACGATTTCAGTCCTACCAAGGGTAGGCAATTGGCCAAGAGGACGTGTAAGCATTCTCTTCAGGGCTATTCAGGTCCATGTAAATGGAATAGCGACCAACAGATATCTTCCACTTTATTCATAAAATGTTGTAATGAACTACATCGAATCTAGGGGTAGTATCGTAGCAAATGCTCCACGTGCCAAGGGCGACGTACGGGCTTCCCCCGCATGTCTTCAAGATAATAAGTACCGGGTCGCACAACCCTAATAACCCGATACGAGCCTTCCCAATTTGGATCTAATGAACGAGCACTAACTCCGAGATTTTGCCTTAGTACCAAATTTCCGGGTTGGAAGGATCTAGGCCGAACCCTAGCATTTCGATATCGAGCAATACGTTGTTGATACGCTGCCACTCGCACTTGAGAAGCATTTCTTCGCTCTTCCAGGAGATCGAGATGAAGTCGGAGGTTTTCCTGATTGCTCGCGGGATCATACTGCTCGATCCGATATGAGGGGACTTGAATTTCCACTGGTACCACTGCGTCAACACCAAATGCTAAGGAGAAAGGAGTTTCACCTGTTGATGTACAAGCCGTGGTTCTATAGGCCCATAATACCTCTGGCAGAAGCTTCTGGCCACACCCCTTTACATTCACCTAACTTGGTCTTTAAATGGTGCTTTATGATTTTATTCACTGCCTCGACCTGCCCATTCGCTTGAGGATGATATGGAGAAGTACGGAGATTACGTATCTTCCATTTGTCGCAAAATTCATCAAAGGCTGCGTTGTCGAACTGCGTTCCGTTATCGGTAATTATAGTATGAGGAAGTCCGAAACGACATATGATATTTCTCCATATAAACTTAGTAGTTTGTTTTTCAGTAATCTTGGCTAATGGTTCTGCCTCGGCCCATTTGGTGAAATAATCAACCGCCACGATCGCGAACCTATTCTGTCCCTTTCCCATAGGTAAGGGCCCAATGATATCGATCCCCCATTGAGCAAAAGGCCAAGGGCTATCAACTGGGGTCATCCGCTCAGACGGTACACGAGGTATAGGTAGATATTGCTGACACTTGTCGCATTTTTTAGAAAATTCGATGGCGTCTGCTTTCATAGTAGGCCAATAATATCCTTGCCTCATCGCTTTATATGCTAGGGATCGCCCCCTGGGATGGTTACCACATGCCCCCTGGTGTACTTCATCTAGAACACGGAGTGCTTCTTCTGGATGAAGACACCTTAAATAAGGCAAGGAGAAGCTTTTTCGCAACAATATGCCATCCTGTAAGGTGTACCTGGCAGCTCGAAGCCGAATTTGTCTTGCAGCTTTTTTGTCTTCTGGTAGGTATCCATCTCTGAGATAAAGGATGATAGGATCCATCCAGCATGGAGACGATTGTACCGATATAACTTGCTCGAGAGTCACTTGGTCGATACTCAAGTTCTGACGGTGCTCGATGGGGATCGAATGTGATAACTCCGATTCCGATGCAGAAGCGAGTTTTGCCAAGGAATCGGCAAGTTGGTTCTGCTCGCGAGGGATATGAATTATTTTATAAGTCTTTAGTTTGGCGAGCAGGATAAGGACACGAGACTTGTATAAAGCCATTCTTTCTTCTTTGGCTTCGAATTCACCAAGAACTTGATTGACAATGAGCTGGGAGTCGCTATGAATTATTAAATTCTGTACTGCGAGTACAATGGCCAGTTCGAGGCCAACAATCAGGGCCTCATATTCTGCTTCATTATTGGAGACGCGTGATTCGAAACGCAGAGCATATTGAAAATGCGACCCGTCGGGAGCCACTAAAATCAGGCCCGCTCCACTACCAGTGGCCCGCGACGACCCGTCCACGAAGAGCGACCAAGGAGGCTGGTCGCTAGTCATGACATTATCTTCAGAAGAATATGTAAATTCGGCGATGAAGTCAGCTACGGCCTGGCCCTTGACTGCGGTCCTAGGACAGAATGAGATATCATGCTCACTGATCTCGACCGCCCATTTAGTTAAGCGGCCGGAAGCCTCAGGTTTTTGAAGGACTTGTCATAGTGGATGATTTGTTGGTACTAAAATAGCATGGGCTTGAAAGTATGGTCGCAGTTTTCGAGCCGCGGTGACTAAGGCTAGAGCCAGTTTCTCCATATCAGAATACCTAGTTTCTGCATCGACCATTGCTCGACTGATATAATAAACGAGCCTTTGCACCCCGGAATCTTCTCTTATTAAAGCGGCGCTAACGGCCGTGGAAGACACAGATAAATAAAGAATGAGTTGCTCATGTGCTACAAGGTTTAGATAAAATGGGGGGAGCGCTCATGTATTGCTTCAGTTGCCGAAAAGCTTCTTCACACTGAGGTGTCCACTTCCAATCAGACTTGGCCGTTGCATGAAGGAGTTTGAAGAAGGGCAAGCACTTGTCAGATGCTCGCGAGATGAACCTGTTCAATGATGCGACGCGACCAGCCAGACGCTGGACGTCCTTCAGAGTAACGGGGGATTTCATCTCTATCAATGCTTTAATCTTTTCGGGATTCGCCTCAATTCCACGCTGGCCAACCATGAACCCAAGAAATTTTCCTGCAGACACTCCAAACGCGCATTTTTCTGGGTTTAATTTCATTTGATACTTCCTCATCAGATCAAAGGCTTCTCGAAGGTCAGAAATGTGGTTATCTTCAACGATGCTTTTCACGAGCATATCGTCAACATACACTTCCATATTCCTACCGATTTGAGCAGCGAATATTTTGTTGACAAGACGTTGATAAGTGGCCCCTGCATTTTTAAGACCGAACGGCATTACCTGGTAGCAATATAGTCCTCGATCTGTGATGAAGGCAGTATGCTGGCTATCAGGTGGATGCATCATAATCTGGTTGTAACCAGAATAAGCATCCATAAAGCTGAGGAGAGCATGCCCAGCTGTTGAGTCGACCAACTGGTCGATCCGTGGTGTCGGAAAGCTATCTTTGTGACATGCTTTGTTCAAGTCTGAATAGTCGACGCACATCCTCCATTTGCCATTAGCTTTCCGGACGAGAACTACGTTTGCGACCCACGCTGGGTAGTCAACTTCCTTTATGAAATTAGCCGCGAGCAGCTTCTCAACTTCAGTTTTGATTGCCATTTGTCTTTCTGCAGTAAAGGCACGTCAACGCTGATGTACGGGTTTATGCTTCGGGTCAATGTTGAGACGATGTGCGATGACATTGGGATCGATGCCTGGCATATCTTTATGAGACCAAGCAAACACATCCTTGTATTCAGTGAGGAAACGGATCAAATCTTCACGATGGACACTGGTCAAGGAGGATCCGATGTACACGATCTTAGATGGGTCATCTTCGGTCAGGTGGATCGCCACTGTTTCCTCCCCCGGAGTTCCCGACTTCAGAGCATTTTCTCTCGGATCCAACGAGGTGGTTGAGGGAACGTCGGGTGATCCTTGAGCTATTTCCATGACGGGCGCTGCTTGAGCCTTCTTTCGATCTTGGAGGGCTATCTGGTAACAGGACCGTGCCTCCTGCTGACTTCCTTGCACGACCCTGATGCCGTTTGGGGTAGGAAATTTAACACATAGATATGAAGGGTGCAAGGCCGCTCCAACCTTAGTTAGAGATGGCCGCCCCAAAATGGCGTTATATGCTGATTTTCGATCCACAACGAGGAAGTTTACGAAGACGGTGGTCTTCGCTGGACTCTCCCCAAAAGTAACTGGGAGATCGATGCTTCCTTCAGGTGTTACTACCTCCCCTCCAAAGCCGATGAGAGGGGTCGATACTGGCTTGAGGAGGCTTCTGGATAGTGCCATTTTGTTGAAAGCCTCCAAGTATAGAATATCGGCTGAGCTACCTGTATCCACCATAATTCGATGAGTCAGATAATTTGATACCTTCAATGTGACTACGATAGAATCTTCATGAGGGAAGTGAATTCCCGCTGCATCTTCGAGGGTGAAAGAAATTGGAGGATGACTCGCTTTCGATGAGCTGGTCGTTTGTTCCAGCCAATAGATTTGCTTGGGGTTCTTTGGATGCCTTCCGAGCGTATGCTTTTCTTGAAGCTTGAGAGTCACCCCCACAAGCTGGTCCCCCGACGATAGTGCGGATTTCTCCCATGGGCTCAGCGTCCTCTTGATCGGTTTGATGATGAGGTGGTTCCTTTTGGCGAGATGAGGTCTTCGCCCTTTCTGGTGATCGAATTTTACGAGCAACGTAATCCTGGAGATGGCCTTTTCGAATAAGGGCTTCGATATGGTCTCGTAGAGAGATGCAGTCCTGGGTTCTATGCCCGTGATCTTTGTGAAAGTAACAGAACTTGCTCTTGTCCCTCTTCTCGGGATCGGATTTGATCTTTGCAGGCCACTTCACATATGGCTTGTGTTTAATCTCCATTAGAACCTTTTCAGGAGACTGATTAAGAGGAGTGTAGTTATGATATTTACCAGAGTAGGGCTTCCTGGGAGAACGATCGCGCTGGTCACGACGATATTTCTTGTCTGTAGAAGAGGTTCCTTCTGGCTTGCGCTTCTTACTCTGTACTCCATGGCGTGTCAACGCGACTTCTTCTGCATTGATATATTTCTGAGCTTTGGCTTGGAATTCTGCCATAGTTTTCGGTGGGCTTTTATCTAAGGCAAACCTGAATTTCTCGCTCGTTATTCCGGCAATGAGGGCTGTAAGGCCCTTTTCTTCAGTGTAACCCTCAGTTTGAACGGCTTCGGCAGTGAACCGTACTGTGAACTCCTTTATTGTCTCCCCATGCTGCTGTTTCAGATTCATCAGATGGGAGGCTGGCTTCTTAATGCGAATACTTCCCATGAATTGAGAAAGAAATATCTCCGATAATTGGGAAAAGGAACTGATGGAACGGGGCTTTAACCCCCGAAACCACGTACGAGCTGCATCCTTCAATGTCAGGGGAAAAGCCCTACACATGATTTCTGAACCATGTCCCTCCAACTCCATGAGGGACCTGTATGTTTCCAGATGCTCCAGAGGGTCGCCAATTCCTGTGTACGGAGCGATAACAGGTGCTTGATACTTTCTGGGTAACGGGGCTTCCATGACCTCGCTGGTGAAGGGAGATTCAGATTGATGTATCGCCGCCATGACGGCAGATGGCCGATTTGCCTGGTATCGCTGTTCCATGACATCAAAACGATCTTGGATTCTTTTGAGATCTCCTTCCCATGGTAGGGTATAGCTAGATGTTTCGGCGGTGGAGCCTTGCGGTTGAGGTTGTCGAGACGAACTGGAATGTATAGAATGTGGAGACGGCACAGGGGGATGGCCGCCGAGTGGTGGGACCTGTGGTTCGTCCACAGAATGTCTGGAAGCTACTGGTATGGGTTGCGGTGGTAACCCTTCGGAAGGTTGTCTTTGCAGTTCAGGGAAGTGCTGATCAAGCCGATTTGACAGCGCCTGAACTCCGGCGTTTAGAGTTAGGAGAGTGTTTCCGAGGAAACGTAGGACATCATCTTGATTTCCAGAAGCCTCCAATAATGGGTTTGTTGATGGCATATTCGGGGCTCCTTGAGGGATATTCGTCGGAGCAGGTGGGAAGACAGGCTGGTTAGCACGATTGATTTTGATGATCAGGTCGTTCCCACAGAAGGCGCCAAACTGTTAATGTCAGATTTTGTAACAGATCCTCCGGCTTTTCTCCTTCACTCCAGCAGGGATTTCCACCACCAAACCTGAAGCAAGACAGCAAATAAGGGTGGCTGGGGACCAGCCGTTAGCCCTCCGATGCTTAAGTTAGGCCACAGTAAGAAGAGAAGCCAAGCAAAACGGGACCAAGATTGAATGTTGTGTGCGTACCTTTCTCTTAATGGAGTCGCCCCCATTATATAGATCTGAAGCAACCCAATTTGTTACGTAAGATATCGAAATCCCGATGATGTCGCAGTACGATACTGAAATCTCGCTGATTTCGTGGGACAAGATCCTTATCTTTAGAGGCAATATCTAACCCAATAACTCCTTCCGGCAATCACGTTTCTTGATAGCAATCCCCTGAGATTCGGAACCACCAGAGAAGATAAGCCCAAAAACCGACCTATACAAGCTGCTGATCGGCATGGTAATAGTGCTGATTGCTCGTAGTTGGAGTCATAGCTACCGAAAAGGAAGGAGACGCCGAAAGGGTGAAGAATGCCGTGCTTGGTGTCGCAGAGGGTTTGAACAAGCTACTCGACGAGAAACGGGTGCTGGAAGTACGAAGACCATCCGAACAAAAAAGACTCAGGACTATTCTGATGTCGGGAGCTGCTTGTGTCAGGGATGCTCGCATTCGTGAATGCGATCCCTTCTGACGAGCCCGAGTAAAGCTGCTCGCATCCGGGAGATGCGACCCCTTCTGACGCTCGCATCCAGGAGATGCGACCCCTTCTGACGAGCCCGAGCAGAGCTGCTCGCATCCGGGGAATGCGACCCCTTCTAGTGAGCGCGAGCCGAGCTGCTCGCATCCGGGGAATACGACCCCTTACCGCGAACACGACCTGGACTCCTCGCATTCACATTGCCTGCGATCCTTTACTTCTTGTCAGACTATATTTGCCTACAACAATGTGCAGCATAAAGAAATGAACTGTTTCATAAGTGACACGGAGAAGCAAATAATTCCATAAGAGGTGCGAAGAGACTAATGATTCCATATGCAATTTAAGGCGACAAACGATTTCACATGTGGTACAACGCGGAAAGTGAAATCAACTAAAAATATTAAATTTTACTTAACTAGAACTTGAAAATTTAAAACCAAAGTTTAGAGTACTTGCATGAACGAATTAAACATTAAACTAACAAGCTTCACCTCTTAGCCTTAGCTAATAGGTCTAGCCAACCATGAACATGATTGAACTAGAAATAAACAGAAAAACTAAAGAAAACATAGAAAACTAGAAAAACCTAGGTCGGAGGAGTTGTAGATGCTCCACTTCGATCCTCTCCAAGATGCCTTGGGAAGAGAGTGAAGGGTCCTTTTATAGCAAAAATCCACCACTGTCTTGGAATCTTTTGGATTTGAGTAAGGATTTACGCAGTCTTGGAGGTGGCCTACCGGTCGCAGCCCCCTGGCTAAGTGGTCTTTGCTTGCACAACAACGGCTTTACCAAAAAATCAGACTTCTGGTTCTTCTAACTGACTGGTCGAAAATTGCAATTTTTTGTCCAGTAAGGTTTTGCATAAAACAGTCTTTCACTACTGATTTTCAATGACCAGTCTGTGCTCTCAACGATCGGTATGGAATGGGCGTTTTTTATCCAGCGAGCTCGGCAAGTTTCCTTGATTTTTAAACCGATCTTCAAACTATTTCTTTGCACTTTTTCTTTTCTTTTTCTCCTTTCTTCCCTCGTTTATTTTCTCTACCTCTTGGCTCTTCTTCCACTGACCTTCAATGTGTGCTAAAGAGGTCCTTTTATCATAGAATTCATGAGGTCTCTCTCTCATTCCTACAAACACAAATACACATATAAGGTCTTTTAACACTCAAAACTATGCATAATGTGTGATGAATTGGGGTTAGAATATGCACAATTCAAAGCTCAACACACCCTCAACCAACATTTTTCTAGTCTCAAGCAAAACATGCATGAAACAAATCCAATTCCCCAACTCAAACCTCTTTCAGAAACTATACTTCTATAAAGTCCAAGACATGTGAATGTGAAATTCAGAAATAAGAAGTAATCAATTTCTCATATCTTAATCTTCCTAAAACATAGTGAGTGTTTTAAATAGAGTATTCGTTAATTATTTGACTGATAAAATAATTCAAACAATTGTGGTCTAGTGTGCTCAGTGAATGTTCATCTCATCAATTTCCAAGATTACCCTTCTTTTCATAAATTGATAAGACTATAAATCTAAAAAGTTTACAGATCAACAACAAGCTTATGACAGGAATTTGCCTTACCATTCTATTGATAAACTTCACACTACTTCCCATTACTAGCTTAGGTTACAGGCCGTCCCTTGGTTGGTGATAGGTAGCCCTTTTCGATGTTTTCTTTCTTGACAAATTTTTAAATTTGCTCTTCTTCTTTTTTTCTCACTTTTTCTTTCAAAATGTCACAAGAAAAGATTTTTAGAAATCCATATCTTAATTTTCTTTTCTTCTTCTTTAATTCATGAACATGATGGACAAAGTTCCCCAGCTTGGTTCCTCAACACCTTAGATCATAGTTTAACTGATAAGTACTTAATATTGTATAATTAACCCTGGTTGTTAAGGTCATTATTATTGTTTTTCCAGTTAATTATCCCTCATTATGTGAATTTTCAATGTTGAAGTGATCAGGAGAGGCTGGGCAATATCTGAGCCAATCAAGACGTTTAAAGGCCCAAAAGAGAGCAACATCAACCATCAGGCAAGCCTAAAGGAAATCAAACTGTAAAGATCAAAGGATGGATCATGTGCCACGGTGGACTGCATCATAACCACTCATTTGAAAATCCAGGTTGTGCATGATAGTTGTGACTAGGCGATCACACAAGTTTGGACGGTCAAGAATGAGTGTCCACATGAGGGACCAAATGTGCATCAACAGGGGCCACTATTACATGAATATCAGATCAATGGCCCTAATCATCCAGCATTGTGGACCATACCACATCACTATTCACTCACCTCAAGTGCAAGGCTGCGATGTAGTAATAATTCTCGGGAAGACCGAGGTTGATCCTCAGGGATTATCGTAAGAATTCTAAGTTTTATAACTAGGATGGGCTAAATTCGGATTTGTATCGATGGGTGGAAATTAAAAACATAAAACTATCTATTTTATACTTAAATCAGGGAAATAAACACTAAAGCGCCAAGGATCCACTTATAATCATTCATAATGCCAATTCAAACTATTCAACCCAATGACTCAATTGGAATCGGAGTTCTATCCCTATCTAATTGGAATATAGAGCAATCAAATCATCATAATGCATCTAACATAAATGGATCATCCACTGATATGATTCTCTTATAAACAACTAAGGCATTAGGTGTATTCAGTCACACAACTCAATCCTTCACAGAACAAGCAAGATCACATTCATGATTATTCCTCAAGCCTTGTCACTAGACTTGATTTAGAAGCATGAATTGAACTTCTATTGAACCAAAATCAACATATAAATACTTGTTTCAAATTAAATCAAAAGATAAGAACCCCTTCTAGTTTAGTTCTAGACAAGCTCTTAGGAAACTTAGTTTATAAGATCCCCTAGCATCCAATATATCATGATGGATCTAAAATCTCTACAACCCAAAATCCTATCAATCAACACCCTATTAATCAATCTCAGTAATTAAAACATCCCATGTAAGAGAAATCACAAGAGATAGAAGATTAACTAAAAATACTAATTTTATTTCAAACTAGAACTAAAAGTGTTCTTCATAAAACTAAAAAGTACTTGAACTAATTCGAATTAAATATTGTAAACAACTAAAAGCTTCACCTCTTAGCCTTAGCTAAGAGGTTTAGCCAACCATTAATAAACTAAAACTCAAAAGAAAACTAAAGAAAAATATAGAAAAATTGAGTTTGAAGTTGCAGACGCTCCACAGCGATATCCTTCACCTCCTACGACTTCCCAAGCCTTCTATGATGGGTTTAGATCTACCCCAAGGTGTATTTGTATAGCTTGGAGGCGTCACCGTGCGAGAAAATTCACGAAATCCCGTGTCCTTCGTGCACTAGGAAGCTTAAAATTTGAAAATAGAAAGTGCAGAAATTTTGCACTTGCTGTTTGAGTATGGTCGACCGGTCTTGATCGGTCGGACCTTGTCTTGGCATTGGTCCAGCAAGCATAGAGGGGAGAGCTCCTCATGATCGACCGGTCTTGACCGGTCGTGGCCACTTTAACAGACCGGTCTTGACCGGTCTAGCCTTATTTTTCTTGATTTTTCTTCTTTCTTTCTTTCTCTCCTCTCCTTGCTTCTTTCTTTCTTCTTTAGCCCACCTTTTATCATCATTAATTGGCTTCTAAAGTGACCTTTTAGCCTTCAAATAGGTGAAGTCTCTCTCATTCCTACAATCACAAAACATACATTAGATTAGTCTTTCAAACATGCAAACCATGCATAATGAGTGATAAAATGGGATTAGAATATGCACAATTCAGAGCTAACACACTCCCCAACCAGCATTTTGCTAGTCCCGAGTAAAACAAGTGTGAAACAAATCACTTTTCTACAAACTCAACTCTCCCTTAGAAACTATACTTCTGTAAACGAAAGACACATAAGCACAAACTTCAGAGGGAATTAGTGATAACAAATTGAAATCTTAACTCCCTAAACATAATAAGTATCGCATATAGAATCCCTACCAATTGATTACAAATAGAGGAATCCGAACAAGTGCGGTCTAGTGTACATAGTGAATCTTCATCTCATGAATTTTCAGGATTATCTTCTTCATAAATTAGCGAAACTAAAGGTCTAAAAGTTTACAGATCAACTACCGTTCCTTTGACGGCTTTCACACTACCTCCCATTTCCAACTTTGGTTACGAGTAGACCATCCCCTGGTTGGTAATAGGTAGCCCTTTTTGGAAAAAAAAAATTCACAACATATATTCAATGAATAACCATAATTTTCTTTCAATATTAGATAGGATTTTTAGAAATACATATCTTTCATTCTTTTCTCTTTATTTCTCATGAATAAGGATGGACAAAGTTCCCCGGCCTGGTTCCTAAATACCTTAAATCTCAGTCTAGCCAATCTACAAATCTGCATAATCCTTTCAAATAATGAGAATCGTGCAATGTGAACTAAACTCAAAAGTATTCAAATGTTCTATCGATCACATAAATAGGGGAATTCATATAGAAAACTATTTATTACGCGCTTTAAAGAGCTTCAAAATCAATCACTTCATCTCTCTTCATTTTATACTTATAACATCTTTGTGAGACCCGCCACCTTTGTATTTAAATCATCCTCCCCATTTAGTGCATGTACTCCTTTCTCTCTTGGGGCTGACTTGGGATCACTAGTCAGATTGGAGATGTCCCAAGATTGGGCATTCTCAGCTAACATATCAAAGTAATCCCAAGCATCATCGGGCACTTTGTTCAAAAATTCACCATTACACATCATTTGGACAAATTGGCGCATGTTTGAACTCAATTCGTCATGGAAGAAGTCAATCAAGCACCACTTTTCACAACCATGATGTTGGCACTCTAATAAAAGATCCTTAAAACCTCTCCCAACATTGAAAAAATGTTTCATCTCCGTTTTGAGAAAAAATTATGATGGTCTGCCTTAGTGCATTGGTTTTATGAATCAGGAAGTACTTTTTAAGGAACTCCTAGGTCATCTCAGCCCATGTTCCGATGCTTCTAGGTTTAAGTGATTGAAACCATAATTTGACTTTGTCCTTTAGAGAGAAAGGGAACAATTTTAGTTTGATTACATCTTGAGAGACATCATTAAATTGAAAGGTGTTGGCAATCTCCTTAAATTCACTAAGGTGCGCATATGGACTTTCAGAGTTGAGTCCATGAAATTTTGGGAGTAACTTGATAATTTTCGATTTAAGGCCCATGTTTTTTGCATTAAGTGGAAAAATAATACAGGAAGGCAGTTTCCAACATAGAAGCACACACCACTTGTTGATTTATGATCATCAATGTTACCAGCCCAATCGCCATCCGAATACTCGGCAATGTCTGTAGATAAATCAAATGGGTACCAAAGGCCGTATTCACTGGTACATCCTACAAATCAGATTATATGCTTAACAACGATAATGTGAGATTCTTTAGGGTCAGCCTAGGACTCGAGCACAGGAACCTACACTAAATGCAATGCCTGGTCTGCTAGCAGTGAGATAGAGAAGACAAGCAATCATACTTCTGTAAAGATTTTGATTTACACTATTCCCTGCTAAATCATTAGATAATTTAACAGTAGTGCTAATAGGTGTAGTGTGAGATCGACTAGATTCTAATCCAAATCTCGTAACAAGGTCTCCAGCATACTTTGTTTGGTTAATGAATATACCCGACACTGATTGTTTCACTTGTAAGCGTAATAACATGTTAGTTCTCCTACTATACTCATTTTAAATTTTGATGTCATCAAGTCAGCAAATGTAGTTTTGTTTCTTACATGGTAAATGGATCTACACTATTCCTCTAAGTGTAAATAAGGAAATGGAGTTTTGTTTCTTACTATGCCATGCCACAAGGCAGTTTCCAACATAGAAGCACCCACCACTTGTTGATTTACGATCATCAATTTTACCAGCCAAAAAGGCATCTGAATACCCACAAAGTCTGTAGATGAATCAAATGGGTAGCAAATGCCATATTTAGTGGTGCATCCTACAAATCGGATGATAGGCATAATAACAATAAGGTAAGATTCTTTAGGGTCTACCTGGAATCGAGCACAGGTACCTACACTAAATGCAATGTCGGGTCTGCTAGCAGTGATATACAGAAGACTAGCAATCATACTTCTTTAGATGTTGATCTACACTATTCCCTGCTAGATCTTTATATAATTTAATTGTGGTGCTCATAGGTGTAGTGTAAGATCGACTAGATTCTAATCTAAATCTCTTAACAAGGTCTCTAGCATACTTTGTTTGGTTAATGAATATACCCGACACTAGTTGTTTCACTTGTAAGTCTAGAAACATGATAAGTTCTCCTACCATATTCATTTCAAATTCTGATGTCATCAAGTCTGCAAATGGATTTTTGTTTCCTACATGGTAAATGGATCTAAACTATTCCTCTCGGCTATAAATAAGAAAATTGAGTTTTGTTTCTTACTATGCCACGCCACAACACAGTTTCCAACATAGAAGCACCCACCACTTGTTGCTTTACAGTCATCAATGTTATCAGGCCTAATCGACATCTGAATACTCGGCAATGTCTGTAGATGAATAAAATTGGTAGCAAATGTCGTATTTAGTAGTGCATCCTACAAATCGGAAGATACGCTTAACTGCGATAAGGTGAGATTCTTTACGGTCAGCCTAGAATTAAGCAAAGGCACTTTACTAAATGCAATGTCTGGTCTGCTAGCAATAAGATAGAGAAGACTAGCAATCATACTTCTATAAAGATTTTGATCTATTCTATTCCCTGCTAGATCTTATGATAATTTAACAGTGGGGTGAATGGGTGTAGTGTGAGATCAACCAGATTCTAATCTAAATCTCTTGATAAGGTCTTTAGCATACTTTGTTTGGTAAATGAATATACCCGACATTAATTGTTTTACTTGTAAGCGTAGAAACATGTTAAGTTCTCTTACCATACTCATTTTAAATTTCGATGTCTTGAAGTTAGCAAATGGAGTTTCGTTTCATAAATGGTGAATAGATCTACACTATTTCTCTCAGCTGTAAATACGGAAATGGAGTTTTGTTTCTTACTATGCCACGCCACAAGGCAGTTTCCAACATAGAAGCACCCACCACTTGTTGATTTATGATCATCAATGTTACCAGCCCAATAGGCGTCTAATTATCCGACAATGCCCGTAGATGAATCAAATGCGTACCATAGGCCGTATTTAGTTATGCATCATACAAATCGGATGATACGCTTAACTACAATAAGGTGAGATTCTTTAGGGTAAGCCTGGAATCGAGCACAGGCACCTACACTAAATGCAATGTCTAGTTTGCTAGCAGTGAGATAGAGAAGGACTACCAATCATACTTCTGTAAAGATGTTGATCTACATTATTCCATGCTAGATCTTTATATAATTTAACAGTGGTGCTCATAGGTGTAGTATAAGATCGACTAGATTTTAATCCAAATCTCTTAACATGGTCTCTAGCATACTTTGTTTGGTTAATGAATATACCCAACACTAGTTGTTTCACTTGTAAGCCTAGAAACACGTTAAGTTCTCCTACCATACTCGTTTCAAATTCCGATGTCATCAAGTCAGCAAATGTAGCTTTGTTTCTTACATGCTAAATTGGTCTCCACTATTCCTTTCAGCTGTAAATAAGGAAATGGTGTTTTGTTTCTTACTATGCCACACCACAAGGCAGTTTCCAACAAGAAGCACCCACCACTTGTTGATTTACGATTATTAATGTTACCAGCACAATTGGCATCTGAATACTCGGCAATGTCTGTAGATGAATCAAATGGGTAGCAAATGACGTATTTAGTGGTGCATGCGACAAATAGAAAGATACGCTTAACTGCGATAAGGTGAGATTCTTTAGGATCGGCTTGGAATCGAGCACAAGCACCTAAACTAAATGCAATGTCTGGTCTTTTAGTAGTGAAATAGAGATGACTACTAATCATACTTCTGTAAAACTATTGATCTACACTATTTCATGCTAGATCTTTAGATAATTTAACAGTGGTGCTTATAGGTGTAGTGTGAGATCAACCAGATTCTAATCCAAATCGCATAACAAGGTCTCCAGCATACTTTATTTGATTATTGAATATACTCGACACTAGTTGTTTCACTTATAAGCATAAAAACATCTTAAGTTCTCCTACCATACTCATTTCTAATTTCGATATCATCAAGTCAACAAATGGAGTTTTGTTTCTTACATGGTAAATGGATCTACACTATTCCTCTTAGCTATAAATAAGGAAATTGAGTTTTGTTTCTCACTATGCCACGCCACAAGGCAGTTTCCAACATAAAAGCACCCACTGCTTGTTCATTTACGATCATCAATGTTACCAGCCCAATCGGCATCTGAATACCCGGCAATGTCTGTAGATAAATCAAATGGATAGCAAATGCCGTATTCAGTGGTGCATCCTACAAATTGGAAGATACGCTTAACTGCGATAAGGTGGGATTTTTTAGGGTCTGCCTAGAATCGACCATAGGCACCTACATTAAATGCAATGTTTAGTCTACTAGCAGTGAGATAGAGAAGACTAGCAATCATAGACTAGCAATCATACTTCTGTAAAGATTTTGATTTATACTATTCCCTACTAGATCTTTAGATAATTTAACAGTGGTTCTCATAGGTATAGTGTGAGATCTACCAAATTCTAATCCAAATCTCTTAAGAAGGTCTCTAGTGTACATTGTTTGGCTATTGAATATACCTGACACTAGTTGTTTCACTTGTAAGCCTAGAAACATGTTTAGTTCTCCAACCATACTTATTTTAAATTTCGATGTCATCAAGTCAGTAAATGTAGTTTTGTTTCTTACATGGTAAACGGGTCCACACTATTCCTCTCAGCCTTAAATGAGGAAATGGTGTTTTCTTTCTAACTATGCCATGCCACAAGGCAATTTCCAACATAAAAGCACCCACCAATTGTTAATTTATGGTCATCAATGTTACCAGCCCAATCAGCATCTAAATACCTGGTAATGTCTGTAGATGAATCAAATGCGTACTAAATGCCGTATTCAGTCATGCATTATACAAATCGGATGATACGCTTAACTGCAATATGGTGAGATTCTTTAGGGTCAGCTTGGAATCGAGCACAAGCACCTACACTAAATGCAATGTTTGGTCTGCCAACAATGAGATAGAGAAGACTATCAATCAAACTTCTGTAAAGATGTTGATGTACACTATTTCCTCCTAGATCTTTATATAATTTAACAATGGTGCTCATAGGTGTAGTGTAAGATCGAGCAGATTCTAATCCAAATCTCTTAACAAGGTCTCTAGCATACTTTGTTTGGTTAATGAATATACTCGATACTAGTTGTTTCACTTGTAAGCCTAGAAATGCGTTAAGTTCTCCTACCATACTCATTTCAAATTCCGATGTCATACAGACAGCAAATGTAGTTTTGTTTCTTACATGCTAAAGGAATTTACACTATTCCTCTTAGCTGTAAATAAGGAAATGGTGTTTTCTTTCTTACTATGCCACGTCACAAGGCAGTTTTCGACAAAGAAGCACCCACCACTTGTTGATTTACGATCATCAATGTTACTAGCGTAATCGTCATCTGAATACTCAACAATGTCTGTAGATGAATCAAATGGTTACCAAAGGCCGTATTCAGTGATGCATCCGACAAATCGTATGATACACTTAACTGCGACAAGGTGGGATTCTTTAGGGCCTGCCTGCAATCGAGTACAAACACATATATTAAATGCAATGTCTGGTCTGCAAGCAATAAGATAGAGAAGACTAACAATTATACTTCTGTAAAGATGTTGATCTACATTATTCCCTGCTAGATCTTTAGGTAATTTAACAGTGGTGCTCATAGGTATAGTGTGAGTTCAACCAGATTCTAATCCAAATCTCTTAACAAGGTCTTTAGCATACTTTGTTTGGTAAATGAATATACCCGACACTAATTGTTTCACTTGTAAGCTTCGAAACATGTTTAGTTCTCCTACCATACTCATTTCAAATTCCGACTGTCATCAAGTCAACAATTGGAGTTTTGTATCCTACATAGTAAATGGATCTACACTATTCCTCTCAGCTGTAAATAAGAAAAATGAGTTTGTTTCTTACTATGTCACGCCACAAGACAGTTTCCAACATAGAAGCACCCACTACTTGTTGATTTACGATCATCACTGTTACCAACCCAATCGACATCTAAATACCCGACAATGTCTATAGATAAATTAAATACGTACCGAAGGACTGTATTCAGTTGTACATCATACAAATCGGATGATACGCTTAACTATGATAAGGTGAGATTCTTTAGGGTCAGCCTAGATTCAAGCACATGCACCTACACTAAATATAATTTCTGTTCTGCTAGCAGTGAGATAGAGAAGACTATTAATCAAACTTCTGTAAAGATGTTGATCTACACTATTCCCTCCCAGATCTTTAGATAATTTAACAATGGTGCTCATAGGTGTAGTTTAAGATCGACCAGATTCTAATCCAATTCTCTTAACATGGTCTCTAGCATACTTTGTTTGGTTAATTAATATACCCGATACTAGTTGTTTCACTTGTAATCCTAGAAACGCGTTAAGTTCTCCTACCATACTCATTTTAAATTCCGATGTCATGAAGTTAGCAAATCTAGTTTTTTTTCTTAGATGCTAAATGGATTTACACTATTCCTCTCAGCTGTAAATAAGGAAATGGTGTTTTGTTTCTTTACTATGCCATGCCACAAGGCAGTTTCCAACATAGAAGCACCCACCACTTGTTGATTTATGATCATTAATGTTACTAACCAAATCAACATTTAAATACCCTGCAATGTCTGTAAATGAATCAAATGGGTACTAAATGGCGTATTCAGTAGTGCATCCTACAAATCGGATAATACGCTTAACTGCGATAAGGTGAGATTCTTTAGGGTCATCCTAGAATCGTGCATAGGCACTTACACTAAGTGCAATATCTACTCTGTTAGAGTGAGATAGGGAAGACTTGTAATCATACTTCTGTAAAGAGGTTGATCTGCACTATTCCTTGCTAGATCTTTAGATAATTTAATAGTGGTGCACATAGGAGTAGTGTGAAATCGACTAGATTCCAATCCAATGTGAAATCGACCAGATTCTAATCCAAATATCTTAACAAGGTCACTAGCATACTTTGTTTGGTTAATGAATATACCCGACACTAGTTGTTTCACTTGTAAACCTAAAAACATGTTAAGTTCTCCTACCATACTCATTTCAAATTCCGATGTCATCAATTCAGCAAATGGAGTTTTATTTCTTACATGGTAAATGGATCTACACTATTCCTCTCAGCTGTAAATAAGAAAATGAAGTTTTGTTTCTTACTATACCACGCCACAAGGCAGTTTCCGACATAGTAGCACCCACCATTGTTGATTTACGATCATCAATGTTACCAGCCCAATCGGTATCAGAATATTCAGTAGTGTCTGTAGATGAATCAAATGGATATCAAAGGCCGTATTCATTGGTGCATCCTACAAATCGGATGATATGCTTAACTACGATAAGGTGAGATTCTTTAGGATCAGCCTGGATTCGAGCACAGGCATCTACACTGAATGCAATGTCTGGTCTGCTAGCAGTGAGATAGAGAAGACTACCAATCATAATTCTGTAAAGATGTTGATCTACACTATTCCCTGCAAGATCTTTAGATAATTTAACAGTGGTGTTCATAGGTGTACTGTGATCGACCAGATTCTAATCCAATCTTTTAACAAGGTCTCTAGCATACTTTGTTTGGTTAATAAATATACCCGACATTAGTTGTTTCACTTGTAAGCCTAAAAACATGTTAAGTTCTCCTACCATACTCATTTCAAATTTCTATGTCATCAAGTCAGCAAATGGAGTTTTGTTTCTTACATGGTAAATGGATCTACACTATTCCTCTTAGCTATAAATATGAAAATGGTATTTTGTTTCTTACTATGCCACGCCAGAAGGTAGTTTCCAACGTAGAAGCACCCACCACTTGTTGATTTACGATCATCAATGTTAGTAGCCCGATCGGCATCTGAGTACTCAGCAATGTCTATAGATGAACTAAAATGGGTACCAAAGACTGTATTTAGTGGTGCATCCTACAAATTAGATGATACGCTTAACTGCGATCAAGTGGGATTCTTTAGGGTCAGCTTGGAATTAAGCACTGGCACCTACAATAAATGCAATGTCTGGTCTGCTAGCTTTGAGATAGAGAAGACTACCAATCATTCTTCTGTAAAAACGTTGATTTACACTATTCCCTGCTAGATATTTAGATAATTTAACAGTGGTGCTCATAGGTGTAGTATGAGATCGACCAGATTCTAATCCAAATCTCTTAACAAGGTTTCTAGCATACTTTGTTTGGTTAATAAATATACCTGACACTAGTTGTTTCACTTGTAAGCCTAGAAACATTTTAAGTTCTCCTACCATACTCATTTCAAATTCCAATGTCATCAAGTCAGCAAATGGAGTTTTGTATCTTACATGGTAAATGGATCTACACTATTCCTCTTAGCTGTAAATAAGGAAAATGAGTTTTGTTTCTTATTATGCCATGCCACTAGGCAATTTCCAACATAGAAGCACCCACCACTTATTGATTTACGATCATAAATGTTACCAACCCAATCGGCATCTGAATACCCAGCAATGTCTATACATGAATCTAATGAGTAGCAAATGCCATATTCTGTGGTGCATCCAACAAATTGAATGATACGCATAACTGCGATAAGGTGAGATTCTTTAGGGTTAGCTTGGAATCGAGCACAGGCACCTACACTAAATGCAGTGTCTGGTCTGCTAGCAGTGAGATAGAGGACTACCAATCATACTTCTGTAAAGATGTTGATCTACACTATTCCCTACTAGATCTTTAGATTATTTAACAAAGGTGCTCATAGGTGTAGTGTGAGATCAACCAGATTCTAATCCAAATCTCTTAACAAGGTATCTAGCGTACTTTGTTTGGTTAATGAATATACCTGACACTAGTTATTTCACTTACAAGCTTAGAAACATGTTAAGTTCTCCTACCATACTCATTTCAAATTCCGATGTCATCAAGTCAGTAAATGTAGTTTTGTTTCTTACATGGTAAATGGATCCACACTATTCCTCTCAGCTATAAATAAGGAAATGGTGTTTTGTTTCTTACTATGCCATGCCATAAGGCAGTTTCAAACATAGAATCACCCTCCATTATCAGTGTAATGTTAACATGGTTTTTTGGTCGTCGAAAACCATTTTCGACGGCCCGAGCTTGATGAATAATATTCAACAAAAGTTGTAAACCATCAAATAATCTGTTGAATTTCAACTTGGCCCTCTCCATTTTCGACGGCCAAGGTTGTTGTGTTTACAAAATAAACGACGGCTCCTAACCGTCGGTTTAGTAATTCAATGGCTACGAGCCATCATTTTAATAATAATTATTTGACGGCTTACAGCCGTCGTTTATTATAACAGCCGTCCTTGCCGCTGTATGTGCAATAAATTTCGTCGGCCTTAGCCATCGAATTTACCAAAAAAATTCAGAAAAAAAAAAATCCATTTATTGGTGCCTTAGGGCATCTGGCTAAGCCTGAAACTTGATAAACACATACATTCCAATCCAAATTCACATTCATTCCAATCAAATCTACATTCATTACAATTTAAATTCATACACATTCATTATAATTCAAATCCATCAAAACGACACAATACATTCATCACAACATTATACATCACATCCAAATTCTCTCACAACACGATACATCTAAAATAGATTACCATTTAAATGCTCAAAATCCAAATTGAGTTTATATTTGACAAAATGAATCTAACTATTTTAGTTTAAGACATTAGAACAATTTCAACAGTGATCAACATGAGCTTGGTGATCTCATCTAAGCCCGTGGGCACATAAGCTTCCCAATGATGTGATAAAAGGTACTCACAGATGAATCTATACTTAATTTCTTTGAATTACCACTGTGGCTACCATCAAAATAGCTAACAAGCTTAAAACATTTTAAAACTAGAAATTTTGATTCTTCTCTTAATCTTACGAGTTCATAATCTCAGTACATATGGATTTCAATTCTTGCTACAAAGATAACCTTGTGCAAAAATCAGGTTAGTACTCCACTTACCAGATGGATCCATCAAAGAGATTCCAACAAGTGGGTGCTAAACCTCCAGGAATTCTGGTGGAGATTCATACCTATGAAGAAAGGAATATGACATGATTAGTCCAGTGGGTAAATCAGTTATCTTTTCTTTTTCATTCTATATTAGCAACAACAAATATGGAGTTTCCTTGTGGCTGCAGGAAAAAGCAAAAAGCAAAAAGCAAATGCTTAAATTATGAATGATGGGAAACCCTACATGCTGAAGGAAACCCAATTACAAAGGCTGAAATCCAAAAAATGAACTTCAATTTTGAAACAAAATGTTTAGCAAATGGGTCTGGACATGCCATTTTAGCCTAGTTTAACCAAAACCAGCAGGTGCCAGGATCAAATTGCACTACATAAATGTTTTTTTTTTCTTTTTTGTGGAGTAACCTACCCAGACTCAAGATCATCAAGTTTTACCACGAACAGTCAGTATAGGGTTTCAATTTGACTACATGACCATATTTGCAGTTTTAGTGGACTGAGCCATCCATCCAGCTGGTTTTCCCAAGAATTGAATGATTAATCCAGTTGTTTTCAACTGGACTAACTCACATATATATCACTTTAGAAAAGAAATAGAGCGACACCAGCTGGCTTCCAAACAACTTTGATAGGAAAAGTAAAGGGCTTTGATAGGAGCTGGCTTCCACAAGAATGTTTAAGACAATCATATGGCTCAATTTGTTGGTTGAGTCTAGGTTTACTAGTCTATTGTCCTGCATCTTCCAATCCTGAATCCTGGAGCCTTTGGTCATTAGTAGCCTAATTGTAGCTTTGGAAATAGCAATATATGTAATCCAAGATAAGAAGTTTTTGGAAGTTTCACATAATGAGTTTGTTCATGCAATGGTAGTATATGCAATCCATATAGGGTCGTCAATGGGCTAGACTCAGGCTAAGCAAAATCAAAATTTGCATGAGACCCTCTTAGAGCAAGTAGCAAACCATGTTAATCTTGTTATCATTACTTGTTTTTTTCCTTTTTAACCAAAGGATTTAGAGTTTAAACTTATGTTTAGATTTGATAATGTATCTAAAAAAAAGTATGTATAGGAAGAGCTTTGAAGTTTGTATGTAAAAATAAAATAAAAAAAAAAAAAAAATTCTAATCATTACTTGATGGAACACTTGGGTAGCCCTGAGATCCAAATAAGAACACCTCTTAAATGCATACAACGAGCAACATAACACACGCATAACAAAAAACCCCTTCTACAAACCTACCACTCAGATGAACACTTCCATCAATTTTCATCAATTGTTTTGTCCTACCTATCCAATTATTGGACCTTTTTCCCATTTAAAGTGAACCACTAACAATATTTTCTACCATCCACTTGTAGCCAACACTCCGAGAATTAAGATCATCTGATCAATGAGATTTTTCTACAATGGTCACTTATCAGTTGGAACTACTTGTTGAATGGTCCAAACCTTGCAGAGAAGGAAAATGATACTATAATAAGCATCTTCCAACATCAACAACCTGCAACATGCATAGAATCACCCAAAACTCGTTACCGGGATCTTCAAAAAAGAGGAACCCAGCATGACTAAACTCCCCAACTCTTAAGATGCTCACATGTAAAGTTCTATAAATAAATAACACATAAATAATAGAACATACAATGCAGATACCCATGAATCCAGCGGCCATATAAATACAACATACATGCATACATACATTTTTTTATTGCCAGTAACAAAAACATCGATTCTACCTTTCCTTGTTTAACTTACATAATGATCATATAACATGACATTGATGTTTGATTCAAGATCAAGGATTATCTCAGTAACTGACAGACATGGCATTTCGACAACTAAAGGGTAGAACCTCAAATTCTTTCAAAATTTGACAGTCCATGTTTGACAACCCAAAGGAGTCTAGTCTCACAACCTATGTTTGACAGTTCATATCAGACAACAACAAAATCGATGAAAAATTATCTTCAAGGACATTTCTTTCTTCAAGGCAAAACGCCAACATTCGTTAAATCCTATTTTCTACCCAAAATAGTTTCAGATTTAAACATAGGACTACATTCTGCTTAAAATGCTTGGTTGGATGAACGATGCAAAATTTCATCTGATTGGCCTAGTTGTAGATGGGAACCATGTAATATCACGTTCGTCAGATAATTGATTGTCTGGTTGACGTCCTCTAAACGGGCAACTAATTTTTTTTTTTCAAAGGCCACAATCTATATGCTCAACATGGAAAATCAGGTAGTGGGAATGTCCCTCAATCTGATTTTTTATGCAGTTGGCTGTCAGTGGCATGGCCCACCCGATGTAAGTGAACCACTATTAAATCCATTGTCATCATGACCAGCCATTTGATGGCTACTATTCATATGGATAGGATTATTCATTCAAATTGATTTTCAGGCCCCACTAGATAGATGACCTGGATTCACCGTACTAGTTACCACATGTTACTTGGCAACAAACATCCCCTCTTGATCAAACATGCCAATATCTATGCCTCTAGAAGACTAGAACTATAAACAATATGTCAATGGTGAGAAGTGAAATAGAGCATGTGGACTGAACCTTTGGTGCTCAGATCACTGTTCCAAAGGGCAACGCAGCTCGTAGAACATCCTTGCTAGTTAGATGATCCAACAACTCCCCTGTAACGATGTTTTTTTTTTTTTTTTCTGAACTTTAACGATGATGATCGATCCAAAACTCGGTTATCGTTGGTTTATGACGTGCAGGTTACAAACTTCAAAGTTACCGTATAGTATTCCATAAACTTAACCTCGAACGAACGAGTGAGCTCGAAGTAACAATACTATTTTCGATACCCTTACGTTGTAAGGTCTTAGTGTTTCTTCTATATTCGATTTTATTTTCCCAACCTCGGTATCGAATTATCAAGTTTCCCACTCAAAGTTGTAATTCCAGAGTCCAGACTCCGATCAATCGGTAGGTGTGGCTAATTTCGATACCCTTACGTTGATTTGTCGTACTACCAAAACTAAAATACCAACGGAGGACTCGATAAAGTTTATTATATTAATTTTTTTTCCTTATTCTTCTTCAATGGGAAGATTTTTTCTTCATGTTCGATATTCTCTTAAATCTTTTGACCAATAAGTTTGTTTGGTTCCGTTTCTAAGTTGTTTCGTTTATAACGGTAACGAGCAGGATGTACATGTTTTTCAAACAAAAGAGAACATGTTCTTAAAATTTTCTTGTCCAAAATGCTACCCTTAACATTTATCAATGAACGCATTCATACAAAGGAAAACAATGCTCTATCAGATAAACCCCAAATTCAACAAACAAGATTATCCAAACAAGAAATTGCATGAGTAAGATGAGAAAATGTTTATGTGGAATAATCAACGCAAATCCTATTTAAATATGCCAATTGGAATTTACCTGTGCAAACAAGTTCAAGGATCTTGTACAGATAAATATAAGAATTTGGTGCGATTGCATTGTTGTTGTTTGCAGAAAACCTAATAATAACTTCAGAATTTTCAATGTAGGGGCACTGCTATTGCAGCTTATTGATGCACACAAGATCTCACATTCTAAAAGATATAGGATGTTCTTGAAAAGCATATCATGGGAATCATCATGCAACACACACCATGTTGAGGTACGAACCTGAACGTCTGACCTAAGTGGCCAGATTGATACTTAAAAATCCGAAGCCCAATGTTGAACAAGACTCTACGTTGCCCCAAACATTGTTCACATTGAAAGATACAAGATTTGTGCCTGAGATCAACAGTCGTCTAATGGGATCCTTTTGCTTTAGAGAGGGTGCATCATATCCAAATATTAAAAAAAAAAATTCCCTACTTCTTATTCTCAGGTTCTTTCGGAGATTGGGACCAACATATATAATATCTTTGAAATGTAGTAGCAACTTCATTCATAGAAACTCCAAGGAAAATCAATTATGGATGCCTAGTTTCTAACACAAATAAAGAGTAGCCAAGAAATTCAACTTTGGGATAGATAAAAAAAACTACGATAATCAAACCACTTGAAATAACAGATTATTCATATTTATAAGAATGATTACTACTTACTTCCATCATTGGCCAAAAATGGCCATCAGATGGTTCCAGACAATTTGGGGTTAGAGTGGGAGATGCATATAAATTAGAAACTGGTGGGTAAGTCCTCTAGAAGTTTTGCAAGCATAATAAAATAATAAAAAAAAAAAAGCAAGGACCATGCCAATGACATGAAATGCAACAAGCTGGCAATGCTTATGAAACTGCAGCATTTCCTCAAACAATTGCATTGCAGAATCCATTCTTCCAGACTTGACACATGCAAAGACTAGTGTATTGTACGTGAGATGGTCAGGCTTCAATCCTTGATGGAATATTTCATGATCACTTACAGTTAAAGAATCCGAAGGGAAATCGATGTTTATATAGCCTTGAGAATAAAAAAAAAATCATAATCTCTACATTATATACTTCCATAGTAAAAAAATGCCCAATTTGGTTAAAATTAGATGATCCCAAAATGCTAATAATCTCAAACTCAATAAAAAGGGTTGTCGTGAAAGGATTCTTATACAGTAAAAATACAACAGAGAAAGGGATTGAGAGATTACTTGTCTGGTTGAAAAATCCTCCCGCTAGAGATTCGTTGCCAAATGGATGTCTAACACCCCTCCAAACTTCACTAGTATTAGAGCTAAGGACGATCTCCATCACACACCCACATCCTGCATCGTTGCCTCACTCCATAGCCGGAATAAAAAAAAACTCATGCCAATCCCTGGTGCTTCACCGTCAAAGAACCAAAACCTTCATCGTCTACACCACCCATTGCGATCGAATCTGACAGAGGGTTCTGCTGCCACTGCCACCTCTCAGATTAGGGTCATAGCCCATGCATAAATCATGCTCAAAATCATGCCCAAATCAAAAGGGAGCAACCCTCACGAGAGAGAGAGAGAGAGAGAGAGAGAGAGAGGGGGGGGGGGGGGTGTGCGAGGGCAAGGTGAGAGAGGGGGGGAAATGCGCTCAAGCAGCCCACATCGATAGAGGGAGGGGGGTGTTTGGGTTTGTTTTTACCCTAAACAGGCAATATTCGACGGCCCTAGGCCGTCGTTTATTAACACCTTTCTATTCAACGATCTAGAGCCGTCATTTATTCTATTTGACGGTCTAGAGCCGTCGTTTATTAATGCTTTTTTTATTATTCGGCCACAACAAACGAATTTTGTCTGCCAAAAATGCCTCGTTTTCATGTAGTGAATGCAACCACCTGATTAGAAACTTCCTTTTGAGATCACGTGTGATGCGAGTGATTATGCTATTGAGGCAGTGTTAGGCCAGAGAAAAGAGAAGAAGTCATGCGTCATTTACTATGCAAGTAGAACTTTAAACTCGGCTCAAGCAAATTACACCACTACGCAAAAGGAACTCTTAGCTGTAGTATTTCTTTGGACAAGTTTAAGTCCTACTTGATTGGATCCAAGATCATTATATTCACTAATCATGCTGCGCTAAAGTACCTTCTTTCTAAGAAAGATGCTAAGCCCCGCCTGTTACGATGGATCCTTCTACTCTAAGAGTTCGACATAGAAATACGAGCTAAAAAGGGAGTAGAAAACGTAGTGGCTAACCATCTCTCTAGACTTATTCTCATCAATTCTCCTGAAATGACTGCGATCAATGATATGTTCCCTGATGAACAACTTTTCAAAGTCTCCCAATTGCCATGGTATGCGGACATTGCTAACTATCTTACTACAAGCACAATTCCGACATATTGGAAAAAGCAGGATAAGGATAAGTTCTTCAGCGAGGTAAGGAAATTCCTATAGGACAACCCGTACTTATTTAAGTATTGTCCCAATTAGATTATAAGGAGATGTCTGCCGGATCATGAGCAAAATAGTATTATCTCCTTCTGTTATTCTTAGGCGTGCGTGTTGGCCACTTTTCAACTAAGAAGACTACCGCCAAAATTTTACAATGTGAGTTCTATTGGCCCACCATGTTCAAGGATACGCATGAGTTTTGTAAGGCTTGTGAGCCTTGTCAGAAATTGGGAGGAATATCCCGTCAAAATATGATGCCACTTAATCCCATCTTACCAATTGAAATATTTGATTGTTGGGGTATCGATTTCATGGGCAATTCCCCTCTTCTTTCAAAAATTTATACATCTTACTTACTATTGATTATGTTTCAAAATGGGTTGAAGTGATTCCGTGCTGGAACAATGACTATAAAACGATCATTTAATTTTTAAAAGAAAGCATTCTTTCCCGGTTCGGAACACCTCAAGTCATTATCAATGATGGAGGGTCTCACTTTTGTAACTGACCATTTAAAGCATTGATGAAGAAATATGGTGTTACTCATAAAGTGAGCACTCCCTGTCACCCACAAACAAGTGGGCAAGCTAAGATATCCAACAGGGAAATCAAATATATTCTAGAGAAAACAGTAAACTCTGATCGCAAGGATTGGTCCCTTCAACTTACCGATGTACTCTGGGCTTACTGCACAGCTTTCAAGACCCCCATTGGAATGTCACCCTATAGACTTATCTATGGGAAAGCTTGTCACTTGCCTGTGGAGTTGGAGCAAAGGGCATATTGGGCGATAAAGAAGATGAATTTCGATTATGAAAAAGTGAGCTCACTGCGCAAGCTTCAATTGAATGAACTTGCAGAACTCCGGAATGAGGCATATGAGAATGCGAGAATTTACAAGGACAAGATGAAGGTGTTGCATGATAAGAACATCATTCGTAAGACTTTTTATGATAAATAAAAAAGTCCTTATATATAATTTTTGGTTACATCTATTTTTGAAAAAATTAAGGTCTCGATGGACCGGTCCCTTCATTGTCAAAAATATTTATCCATATAGGACTGTCGAGTTGTTGAATCCAAGGAATGACAATATCTCTAAAGTAAATAGTCAGCGTTTAAAGCCGTTCTTTGAGAACTTTCCTTCAGAAGGTATGTCCATACCTCTGACTGATTCTGTATATCAGGATACTTAATCTCCTAGTCTGACGGAGGTATAGCGTAGTTTAGGATTATGATTTCTGTTTTTGCGTTATTTGTTTTTCAATAGGATTCTTAGATGGAGGTAGATTCCCAATTTTTGCTCTCTTAGATAATCTCATCCTCAGTCTCCTTTACTTTTGCCATTGCTCTCATGTAATTGCATATTGCATATTTTGTTACATTGAGGACAATGTAAGATTTGCTTAGGGGGGTGAGATTCATACTCTATTATTTTGTAACATTTCGAGTAATCATCTAAGAAAATTTTCAATTCTCTGAAATTTCAAAACTCTCTTGAAAAACCTTATTTCTAAACACTTGAGATGATACGAGTATAAAAGGAAGAGAGATGAAGTGATTCGACTTTAAAAACCGTGAATTATCTTAGATATAGTAGTTTTTCTATATGAATTCCCTTATTAAATGATTGATAGAAATTTTAAACACTTTGAGTCTAGTTCACATTATATAATTTTCATGATTAAAGGGGTTATTAGACTTGTAGATCGGTTAGACTAAGATTTAGAGTGTTAAGGAACCAAGCCGGGGAATTTTGTCCATCATGTTCGAAAAAGAAAAAAAAAATGGAAGTTATGGATTTCTAAAAATCCTATCTCATGCTGATTATATATATATAAGAGGTTTCATTGAAAAAAATTGTTGAATTCCGAAAAGAATACTTATTACCAACTAGGAGAATGTCTACCTGTAACCTAAGCTGGAAATGGGAAGTAGCATGAAAGCCGTCAAATGAACAGTAAGGCAAATTCTTGTCATAGGCACATGGTTGATTTGTACACTTTTAAATATTCAATTTAGTTGATCTATGAAAAAGGTAATCCTGGAAATTCATGAGATAGACATTCACTATACACACTAGACTATACTTGTTCAGATTCTTCTATTTATCAATCAATCAGTGGGGATTCTATGTGAACACTTATTATGTTTATGGAGTTTAGGATTTCATCTTCTTTTCACTAAATTTCTTTGAATTTTGCACTTGTATGTCTTGAAGTTTATAGAAGCATAGTTTTTGAAAGAGAGTTGGAGTTTTTGAAAATTTGTTGCTGAAACTCTTTGGACACTTTTTGGACCCAGCGATCAATCGCCCGACCACTTGCGATTGATCGCCCGACCAGCCAGATGTCCAAATTGCAGTTTTTATAGTTTTAAGTTAGTTTTTCTTAAACTTATGATGACTCGTGAATGTTTAGAAGAATTATGCTTAATTACTTAGTTGTTTTGCAAGATTTAGACCTCTACGCTTCGAGGAATTGAATTCAATATGCTCTAGAGCTTGATTCTTCATGTGGGAACTTCAAACCAAAGTTTTATATTTTCTGAGAAATCTGAGATGTATGATTGAATGTTAATGTAATTTGAATCAAGTTCAAATTGTGATGTTAGTTAAATCTAGTGACATGATTCAATGTTTATCATGGTTGTGATCTTAAACTATTGGAACTAAGATTGGCCTATGCAATTGAGTGTGCCCAATTCCTAACTTGAATTGAAGGAGTCATGTTAATAGACAATGTATATCTTATATTATTATTTTGATGATTTAACTGCTCTACAATCCGACTAGATAGGATTTGATTTCGATTCTAGTTGAGTAATTGAGAAACCAATACGAATTAATCATCGAGGATAGCTATGAGTGGAACCTTGGCACTCTAGTGCTAGGGGTGTCAATGGGCCGGGCCTGGGGTAGCTCTCGCCCCCGATTTTACACTATTTCGAGCCAGGCCATAGGGATGGCCTTATTCAAAATTCTGATTTTTCAGGCCCAGGCCCGGCCTATTGACACCCATATCTAGTGCTTTATATTGTTAAACTTTTTCTCAAAATTACAGATTGCTCATATACATCCAAATTTCAAATTTAGTTTTCTTTAGATTAGTTATTTGAAGATATTCTGTGAATTCCTAAGTTAATCCCTCAAGATGATCTCGGTCTCTATCGAATTATTACTACATCGTAGCCTTGCACTTGAGGCGATCAAACACATTGTTCAAGTTGGTCGGGTCTTTGTAATCGAAACCCATCGATTGCGTTATCTTTCTGCTCACTAGGTTATACCACCCAAGTTCTTCTATGTTTAACCTCATTCCGTTCTTCGATTATTTTTACTCCTGCGGAGTAAAATAATATTGGTTCGTACCCCTTCTTTCCTGCCACTTGGAATTCTTTGGGTGCTTTTGAAAATGGTTTAACTCTCTCTATTCTCGGTGCTAGCATAATGAAACTGACTTGTAGGGTTTCTGCTTGTTTTGCCAAAAATAATACTAGCGAAGGTTGCCCCGGTTGCCGCATATTTTTCGACACAAAGTAAAATCTTTTTGGCTTGGGCTCTTTCATCTTTTCTTGATGGATTTCCACTGTTTTCGGGCCTGTTTTATCTCCTTGTTCTTCACTGGCAAATGCATCATAATATCATGCGTCTACAATCGTGCACGATTTTTCATTGGCTACAATTTTGTGCTGCAGACCCTTCTGACAATACTTGAAGCATTGATACAAAGTAAAAGGAACAATTATGTATCTATGTATCCACGACCTTCCTAGCAACAAATTATACATCGTTACTGCATTAATCATGTGGCAGGTTACTTTAGTGATTAGATTTTTAATTTCCAATATAATGGTAATTATGCCCAGCGCTTTCTGTCCATCATGATTGAATCCTTGTGTCATCGTATTACTAGCCCGTAGTTGTTTTTGTTTGTATCCCAGCTTCGAAAGCATATTCAGTGGCATCAGGTTCACAGCGGACTCATTGTCGATCATGATACGCTTTATCTGTCTGTCATTGATGTAGCATGTAATCATGAGGGGCCTATTATGTTCTTTATCGCCTAGCATTAGATCTTTGTCAGTGAAAGGTTATTGTTGACATACAATAGGCTACTTCGGCCATTTTCAACATTGCATTCTAGCTTCTGTCTTCATCTTTTTCAGCATTCACTATTTCCTTTTTTGTTATCAATACTTCTCGCACTTCATCATTCGACAAAGCCTATATCAGGGTTTGTCAAAAATTCTTTGATAGCTTTAAGGCTGTTAAAACTAGAACATGCTCAAGGCAGTTTTCTTGTGTTTCGTTGTTCTGGGGGGTTCTAAGTAATAAAGACATTCATAAACAATCATAAGCAATCACAAAGTACGTAAGAGGAGGTATCGCAAGATGAATTTTATTCCAAAGATTCTGAATTCTTGTACATTTTAGGCCGTGATCTAGCACAAGCCCTTAATTACATCAATGGATGATCACCCTTGATTAAAATGCAAAAGATTAAATGCATGCAAGCATCTTAGATAAATTAAATAAAGCAAATGAGGAAGTATCAATGTACATCATGCACGCCATAGAGAACAGAGAGATTTTTACATGGAAACCCTTGCAGGAGAAAACCATGGCACAACGCAACAAAACTCAACTATGAATAATGTTTGTACAATAATGGAGTATTCGAGAAAAGGCCCAGATAGATCGAGCAGGTGACTAAGTCATCGGGGACTATGGTCTTTGAATTTGCAGTCATAGAGACCTGTGTAGTTTTTGTTATGGATCGACCCATCGTTTAGACAAGTCGAATGTTTCTGTCCCATGTTCTTTCGGATTGTCCGAGTTGAAAGACTACCAATGATTTTTCTAATTGAGTCGTGCATCGCTGGGCCATCTTCCCATATTTTTATGACGGGTGACCACTGGAGTACATGAACTACGACTATTCGATAGCACAACTCAGTCATCACCTACTTTATTTGCACCGATGACCGCAGGAAGGCACATCGCAACTACCTACCCATCCAACAAGCAAATCCCGTTTTGAATGGATAGTATATCGACTAACTCTAGCGATAGTAGTTCATAACAAGCATCTTAAGGTAATCTGAAATTTTTCATTTATTGTTTCGAATGGTAACCATAGTCCCTTCTATTTAGTCTTAAGCCTCAATCCAGGCTAAACTCTAGTTGTGCAATGAACATAATCGATACAAAGTTCTTATAATCGATTGTCAAATCAAACTGGAGTCTGTTGGCTTGTCTTCAGAAGTGATCCCGATCCTACACCTTTGTTCATAGCTAATTTGCAATGAGAGATAAGTAGAGAACCTGCTCACGCATGCATAAATGTGTGGGACATTGTAATAAGGCAAATGATCTTTGATGCATGATGAATGCAATAAAATATATATCGTATGAGATTGATTGTATGTGATGGATACAATAGAAGACATGTCATGTGAGAATGATGTATGCGAGAATACAATAATATGTATGCCATGTGAGGTTGAATACATGTCGAGTTAAGTAATGTAAATGCTATATTAAGTAGAGACGAGTGCTGGATTAAGTAAGATGAATACTAGATTAAGTAAGATGGGTGTTAATGCATGAAGCAAGCAATATTATCCAATCACAGCTCCATTTCTGTACAGATTTACACTAAAACGATATTCTAGTCATTTCACTGTCTGAAAATTCTAAGTAAAAATCTGGATTTTTTATATATCCATAGATTAACCATAAAATATCATGAATATTTCACCGGACTTTGGTGTTTTAGCATAATTAAGGTATTTCAGATTTTTTGGACGGTTTAGATTAAAAAAAAAACCCTTCCATTCAAAAGACGAACTTTTTTGGGAGTGCCAAAAAGTCGTGATTTGTACTTCAAATGAAAAATCAAAATCTTTATTACTGGGAATTTATTTTTTTAGTATTTTTTATTGAATCAAAATGGGGGGTACTTCCTTATTTACACAAATAACTTAAAGTAAATGGACATTTACTTAAACGTTTTGATATAAATAAGGTGTGTAGTGTGTAGTGTAGGTATGCAGTGCAGACAGATGTGCAGTGCAGTTTTCAGAGTTGCAGAAATGGCTAAGTACTGGCATAGGTAGTGGGCGCATGTGAAGGATGTCTTAACACGCGGTGGTAACGACAATAATCTCTATCTTCTATCTTATCTACTTCATCGGGCCATTTTAATTTGGCAATTCAATCGTTCCTGCTGCAACTAATTGATTCATCATGGGGACGATATTTTCGGTTGTAAAAGAATACTCTTCTTGGTGGTTAAATCATTGATATCTTTTACCAGCAGGTCTGTTGATAGAATAGTTTTGTCATTCTCTCCTATTGTCCCTTGGCTTATTCTAAAATTCTCCCTTACTCTTTCCTTTATCTGTAACATTGGCTGAAGACCTGTTGGAGGTTCGTCGTGTAGACTCTGTGCGAAATGGAGGCATTTTTTTAATCATACTTTCCAAAGCGTGAGCTCTTGTTGTCAATTCACAGAACATGTGTATTTTTATTCCCATGAGTACAAAAGCAATTTATGGTTCCATGCACCCGATACAGATCTCTACTTGTTCGGCTTTCCCTGAGAGATATTTACATGACACACTCAGAGCTCTCCATCGTGTGATAAATTTATCGATGGATTCCAACTCTCTCTGTCATACAATTGCTAATTCTGCTAGACTTCTCTTTTGGTAGAAAAGAAATTAGTCAGGAACGCCTCTTGCATTTGTTCCCAAGTGGGTTCGATCCTGGAGCGAGAGTCATGTACCATTTAAAGGCTTTTCCGGTCAAGGTTACACCATACAGCCATAGACAATATTGTGATACGGCTGCATGCTCCCCATTGCAGTCATGAAGTGCATCATATATTCTTCTGGTGGTCCTTCCCCATTGAATTTCTAAAACTCTGGGCATTTGAAGCCAATTGAAAGAGGAAGGTCATTGACTTCTTTTGGATATGGCGTCTGATATCGAAATCTTTCTTTATGGATTCGCTCTCCCTCTGATTGGACAGTCTCGCAATGATCTATCGTATTTCATCTGTCGCCATTCCAGAGTTTGATATCGGGACAGACCTGTGTGACATGGTCTGGGGCAGCTATTACCCTTTGGCGAGATGTTTCATATTTTCTGTAGGTGCCATGTTTTGCGAGGCAGCATTCTAGGACACTATACGGGCTACCATGGATAAAGCCTCTCGCATATTTCTACATTCCTCCATCAGGATTGACTGTGTTCGTACCATTTCTTCGAGACTCATTTCTGTCAATTGTTTGGCTTAACTAGTTTCGCCTACAAGGACATAGGCTTTTCTTCTTGACGTTTCTAACCCTGATGATGTGAATGAGGCGGTAGCCGAAGAGGTGAGTGATATCGAGTTTCTTCTCAACTCGCGACTGTTACATCGCGAGGAGTTGACAGACTTAACACGTTCAACCCTTATTGGTGTAGTTTTAACTGAATCTGCTATCAAGTCTTGTGTTGGAGAGAGATGATATGGCATAAGAATTTGGCTCTTCTATCTTTGCGTAGCAAGGGAGGTAGGAAGCATGGGGAAATCTTTCTCAGTGAAGGATATCTTTACCTCTCCTGGATATAAGGATGGAGGAGCCATGCTGGGATTTGTTTAGCAATACTTCGTGTGATGGGCCTCTGATAGGTTCGAGAATGAGGTCCCTTGGCTATGGCTTTAGTCGAAACTTTGAATGATGTCTTTTCTCTCTTTGGTTACACTGTTACCCATCCACCCTCATCATCCGCAGCGATGGGTGAAGTGAAAATCACCATAGCATTTGCTTTAATTGCCACATTTTGAGTCGTTTTCATTCGTTTTTTGTTTTTCGTACTATGGTTGTTATAGAAGACGGTAAATCCTTCCTTCGGCATGAAATTGAAATCTATCTTGTGAGCTGAGTAAGCCATTGCGAGTATTCGTGTGAAGAACGTAATGTACCTAACATTTAAAAAAAAATAGCTATTTGAATTATCTGTATATACAATCTATTCTAAAGATGAAGGGTGAAATGTTCGCGTTGAGAGTCATCAGTTTGGCGCTATAAAGCACCAAAAGATGATGAATGCCTTTCTTATAGTCTCTTATCAGTATTAGAACATAACTCTTGTCTCCAGCAGAGTCGTTATTTTGTTTACACAACTAAATTGCCTTTATTTTATAGGGGAAACAAGAGTCATATTCCAATATTAGACAAGAGAGACAAAAGCATTCATCATTTTATTTTATTCATTTATTGAGTTATTCATACATTCCATGTTTACATTATCCCTTGATTCTAGAATAGGATTGTACATTGTACAAAATGAAACATGTTCAGAAAGTAATTTCGGCAGAGCTTCGATTTTAGGCTTCTTTCATCTTATCTAGAGAACAAGGAAATGGATAAGCTAGGATTGTTCTTCTACTCTTGGATGAGGCAAGTCAACCAAACTTAGTTTCGTTCTTTTGTGATCTTCATAGAACTCCATGGTTTTCCAAAGTGATGGTATCACCCAACACGTCTACCACTTTTAGGGATTGCACTAAGTGGGCTCAACCTGAAGGGAGAGAGATGGGCCTTTTGCTCCATATTGGCATCATTTATCAAGACAATCACCTATGAGGATTGTACAAAGTACGCTCAACCCGAAAGAAGAAAGATAGGTCTTTAGCTCCATAGTGAATCATCTATCAAGACATCCACTTACAAGGATTGTACAAAGTACGCTTGACCCAAAAGGAGAAAGATAGGTCTTCAGCTCCATAGCAAATCATCTATCAACACAACCACTTACGGGGATTGTACAAAGTATGCTCAACTCGAAGGGAGAAAGAGAGGTCTTCAGCTCCATAGCAAATCATCTATCAAGACATCCACTTATGGGGATTATACAGAGTACACTCGACCCGAAGGTAGAAAGATAGGTCCTCAGCACAAAGGAACGAGCCTTCAAGTATGAATTCCTCTCTCTGTCTTCTTTACAAGCTCTAAACTAAGCCTTCAAAGCCAACTTTCTACCTTCGAATTCTCCTTACGCAACGGACTGGAACTATTGAGAAACTGCTTTACATGACAGCCTGAAACTGTCGGGAAATTGCTTTACACGACGGCCTGAAACTGTTGAGAAACTGCTTACCGCGAGTACGTGGCAAGCCGTCGGGAAACTGCTTTACACGACGGCCTAAAACTGTCGGAAAACTGCTTGCCGCGGGTTGTGGCAAGCCGTCAGGAAACTGCTTTCCGTGACGGCCTAGAACCGTTGAGAAACTGTTTGCGGCAGATCGCAGCAAGCCGTTGGGAAACCTTTAACAACAACAATGTCTTCTCCCGATCCTCAAGTTCTTTAATTCTCTCGTCATTCTTTCCTTTCCTAAGGATTATAATTAATGCATTCAACTCAGGAAGGAGAAGATACACGAGTCTTCTTCTCACACCTCTGAAACCCTTAGAGTAAGCTCTGAATCCTGGCAGAGTGAATGAATGCAAATGAAGACCTAGTGGGGGTATTTATAGGCAAAGGGGGTCATTTTCGTGTAAAGCACTTCAAATCTGGCATCAGCTTGCCGCGGGTCGCGTAAAGCATATGTCTCTACAGAAACCTCATCACTTTCTTCTCCAACCTCATCATCTCTGCTCATTTCTTCTGAACCTCATCATTGTCTTCTGCAAACCTCATCATATTTGTTCATTTTCTTCTGAACTTTATTTCTTTCTTTTCTCCTTTATTCCAAACCTCAATAAGTGCCTCAATCTTCTTTTCCTTAGCATATTTCTATGCCTCAACAATGTCTCCAAAGTTTCAGGGGGTTCAAGTTAAACGAGTTCCTCTTCTTCAAAGGATTCAAGCATGTTTACCTAGAAGAGTTTATCATCTTCCTCATTCCTTTACCTTTTGCACATGTGGAACACATTCACTTCTAGTGTCATGTTCCCAAAAGAGAATTGCATCATCCCATTCTGATAATTTATGATTGCGTTTGATGTAGCCAATAATGGGCGGCCCAATATTATCGTTTTTTGAGTGCTTGTGTCCATAACCGGTTGTGTCCAAGACGATAAAGTCTACCGGGTAGTAGAATTTATCAACTTAGACTAGAACATCATCAACCATTCCTCTTGGTACAAAAATAGATCTATCAGGGAGTTGTGATGTAATTTTGGTGGGTTTTAATTCACCAAGACCCAATTTCTCATATACCAAGTATGGGATCATATTTACGCTTGCTCCCAAATCTAGCAAGGCTCGCTCAATCCGGTAATCTCCAATAATGCATGAGATTGTGGGACTATCGGGATCTTTATATATATATATTTTTTTTTTGGGGGGGTGGGGGGGGGGGGGTGTCTTTTGGGTGAGAATGACACTCACTTGTTCATTCAAGAAGGCTTTTTGTTGCACATTGTATTTGCGTTTGGTTGTGCATAAGTCTTTTAGAAACTTGGCATAGGAGGAAATTTGTTTAATGACATCAAGCAAAGGTATGTTGATTTTGACTTATTTAAAAACCTCTAAAATATTGAGAGAGTTTGGAAGAGGTTTGGGAGCTACCAATCTTGAAGGGAATGGTGCAACAGGTTTGTATTCGCGTTCCTTTTCTTATGGGGCTAAGCTAGATCCATCCAAATTCTCAGAAATTATCGGATCATTAGGCTTGTCAGCCTTCACCGGAATAGATTTGTCGATTTGTTTACCACTTCTAAGAGTGGTGATGGATTTTGCTTGCTCCATATGTTGGTTGGAGAGATTAGGGGCACTTATTTCATATATTTGTTTTGAATTGGGCTGAGTTTGGACTGAAAAGGTCCCTTCCCTAGCATTCAAGCCATTATCTCTTGGTATGGCTGATTCTTCGAAGTGCTACAAGTTCATATTCTCCATCTTCATTAGAGCTAGAATTGGATTTAAGATTGAGTTTGGATTGTTATATGTTGAATGTAATATCTTCCATTTTAATAGAGATACGACTTTGATTCCAATAGAGTGTTTGTGGTTGATGAATGAATTAGCAAGTGGATTCTTGGCGTTCTAGTTGCCTTAAATTCCAGATTTCCTAAATCACTTTACTATTTATACTTCTAAATCTTTGAAATTCTGAACTTCTTAATCCAAGTTGTTAGAAGACTTAGAGTCGGTTTAGTTTCTAATTCCTGAGGACAATCTGGTCTCACAATCAATTATTATTATATCGCAGCCTTACACTTAGGGCTAGCGCACAAGTTTTTGGCGTCGTTGCTAGGGATTTTGTAGGCTAAACGATTCTAATGGTTCTAGTAGCTATATAGTAGTTCTTAGTTAGGTAGGATTTTTGGATTTCTAGAATTAGGTTTTCTGATTTTTTTAGAACTATCATTGTTTTGTTTTATTTTGTAGGAATTTCATCTAGTTCAAGTGGTTTGGTAACATCCTTCTAACCTAGACCCTTTCAGTTTTAGATTAACTTTTAATTTTTGTGTCCATCAAGTGAGGAAAGTGGATGGGTAGTCGTAATCGAATATTCTCCTTCATGCGAGTGACTTGGATCGTCCTTACCATGGACTAATAGTGTGATTTGAGTACATCACCTTGATAATCCTCTTTCTTACTCGCGCGCTAAGTTATCTTGTTTTAATAAATAACCGAGTTATTAACTCTTCCCAAATTTGGACCTTTCAACTAACCCACTTCTCACCGTCAATCGCTTCTCAAATTTGGACCACATTTAGCCTCATGTGACTACGAGTTTACACAAAATTTGGACCCCAATCTATAATCCTACACCATCGAACCCTGGAGCCACTCCTTTTATCTACTAAAGGTGAAATTTCAAATCTATGCATTTCCCACCATCAATCAACTACCAAAATTTATCCAATTGTTTTCCTATCATAACTAACACATTTCACCCAATTGTGGCCCCTGATAATCAAGTGTGAATCGTTAATTGATATCCAGTTCGTTTTAGCACCCGCCGAACCATTTTTCAAGATCGGTCAATCTAGATTTTGGATTACCAAGAAAATTATATATTCCAACTCCATTCTATGAGCCCAACGCGATAAACGGGTTAGATTTTGGATCACCAAGAAAATTATATATTCCGACTCCATTCTTTGAGCCCAACGCGATGAACGGGTTAAAATTAAGAAAAGAACACTAGAAATTGAAGTGTTGTGTAACGCCCCGGATTTTTTTATATAACTTAAGGGGTTAATTATTTATTTAATAATTATTTAGATTTTAAACTTGATTAATTTATAATAAATCAATGGTAGGGAATCAAGAAGAGATTCTTTCATAAAAGTTGCTCAGCATAATCCCTAGAACAGCGTAGAACCGTTAGATCTCGTAAAATTCACAAATCTCCAATAATTATGAAAATGCCACTAGGTTAAGACTTCGCTTTCAGTAAACTAGTTTCCTGCGTTTAGTTTAGCTTCAAACTTTGTGTACCGTCCATCTGCCCAAATTAATCGTACATGTCAAATTTCAGCCATCCGATCATCCTATAGGTGGCCCAATCAGAAAATTGACTATAGATGGCCTACCTGACCTCAGATATGCCACATTTTTCACGCCAGCGGTTAACTCTGTGCCGCCCACCTAATGTACGGAGTAGATCACTCGACTCACCCTAATGACCCACGCATCGAGGTCAGCCTAAACCCACGTATTCCGTACGGCCACATGGGATAAAAAAACAAGGTAAGAAATCTTCTTCTTCACCTTCTTCGTTATGCTGCGATAGCGTCCGTGCGTTGTTGACCTAGCGTTTAATGTCGTCGATCACCGGGGTCCCCCATCATTAATCTGAGTCGTTCATCAGAGTAATAGTCCTCCAGCATCTAGTCCATTGAAGTCTTGAAATCAATCACCTTCTGTGCGGCTCGCTCCGAATCGCCAAATTTAAACCAAGACTGATTTGGATCCGAGTCCATGCTTTGCATGGGCATGTTGTATCTTATGTATCAGCTTATAATGGACCCCACCTATCATCCTAACAGCCCTCATGCACGGTAGCGCCCCATGTTGCAATCTAAATCCATCTCCAACCTTAAGATCATCCGTTCACACCCACCGACCTGATAGTCTTTATAAAAGCTCTTAGACGCGCACCCCCTCTCCACAAGAGTCGTTTGAGAGAGAGAGAGAGAGAGAGAGAGAGAGAGAGAGAGAGAGGTTCCGCGGGTTGCTGCTGCTGGATCCACTTCCAGGAAGAAGAAAGAAAGAGAAGAAGAAGAAGAAAAGAAAGAGAAAGAAAGTAAGGAAAGAAAGAGAGAGAGAGAGAGAGAGAGAGAGAGAGAGAGAGTTAGAGAGAGAGAGGAGAGAGAGAGATGATTGAGTTAAGCCAAGTCGGGTCTACTTTACCGAGTTCCCTGAGTTCGTCGCCGCCAAGTGAGATTTGGATCTAAGAGAGAGTACACGCCCTAGCAACATCTTAAACCATCCAACCTTGAGAGGTGAGGATTTCCTTTTATCCTAATTACAATAATATCGAATTTCTTGTCGTTTTCACGTGTAAAAATAGGGTTTTTTCGTGTGATTGCTTGAACACATGTTTGTTGAGATTTTCTATGTTATGATGAGTTTGTATCGAATTCGTTAATGTGTTTTACGCTGAATTTTTTATTTGTACGAACCATGTACCTTGTTAAGTGCTTAGAGAAGAAATTATGCTTACTTACATGTTCATGTGAAAACCATGTGCAATGTATGCTTAATTTACCCCTCTTATATGTTTTGATGAATATGATGTGTCGTGTGATGTGTTATGAGACTATTGATGTGGAGGTTAGATTAATGTACACCCCTTATCCCCATATCAATAAACCTGCTTGATGTAAAGAGATGGAACCCGTGAGAGGTGTCCATAATGGAAAATAAGTCTTGGCGTGACCATGAAAATACGTTGGATATTGGCCAAGGGATCCTCGTGATTATATACTATCTAAGATGGATCCGTATGCTACATGTGTATAATTTGTTTTAGTTGGCCTCGTTAGAAGGCAAATGGTACTTGGGGCATGATTGAGATATAACATGGGGCAAGGAGTTAACATTATTCGTACTTGTTATCTCATGAGCCGGGGTTGGTGATATGGATACTAAGCCCGAGTTGTCGACTTATGTTAGGTTGCTTGTGACTCCCCATAGTGACCTTTGAGTTTCTCTAAATTGACTGGATGTTAAACTACTTAATTAAAGGTGAAACTAATCATGCATTCACTGGACCCGATTGGTGAGTCAGCCCTACGGGCGCTACGGCGCTAGCTTGTGGTAGTGTGGTGGGTTGTTATCAAAGCTGGGTTTGTTGACATGAAGTTGTGGAATTACCTGCTTCATCGTGGACTCTGGTGACTAGTGGCTAGGTGAGAAGAGTTGGAATAAGTCTCGTCTCATTTAGTCAGGGTGCCTTAGCCAAAGCATGCATATCATGCATTGCATTAAATAAGATTTTCTCTTGTATGTTTTGCTTGGGTATGATTATTATGCTAATCTTAAGGGGTAACCCTCACTGAGTTGATCGTGAGCAACTCTCTCCCTCCTAGGATGATGTTTTAAAACACCAACCAGATTGTTGCAGGTGACAATCCAATAGGTGAACCAGAATTGTAATATGAAGGAAATAAAGTTTCATGGCTGTCAATGACGGACGATGAAGCCGTATCAACTTGAAGATGAATTATGTTTATTGTTTTCATTTTCATAAAATAAATTTATTTTCATGTAAATCAAATTAAGTCTCCCATGGAGACGAAAAGTGGAATATTACATATTTGGTATGATTTAAGGACATTATGATTGATAAAGTAGAGTATAAAAACATGAAATAAGAACCTTAATTTTCATCATTATGCTATGAATGCCATGAATATGAGAAATAAAGATGAATGTGTGAAAATATATCCCTAACACATTCTAGTTAACACCCGAAAACTCAGCCCATTGTGTTGTCCACGAGAGCCAAATTTGAGGGCGTTACAATTGGTATCAGAGCATAAGCGAGACCTTTGGGCGTGAAGCCTAACCCATCGCATAATGAAATCCCCCTAGGACTTAAGTTCCTGAAACTAGTAATAAATTAACCTAGGAATGATGTGGATGGTTGTATGTAATGTTAGGAACGTAGAAACCTATACTTAGACCCTCGAGATTGTAGGGTATCCGATAAACGTAGAAATTTGAAATTTTAGTGTTTTTGGTAAGAGCATTCCCACTTTTGCTTGTAGATTGAGGCTCTCATCCATTTCTCATATTTAGTTCAGAAATTCACTTTATTGTGTGATTTATCTATCTCCAATTATATGGTTAGCTATTTTATTTTGAATTTTTATAGTTAGGCCAGATTTCCCAACCCAGCAGTAGTACCACCATTGGAAATTATACTCCTAGACTTAGAAAATTTTCGTGAATTTTTATAAAGACTCCTAACTCATTTCCCAGTGCCCCCATAAAACTTTAGACCAATCAGATGGATGGATAAATCAAGAAAATTCTAATAGTAGCAAAAATCATGTGTAAAATCTTGCTAACCTGCTGTATTTTCTGAACTTGATTAGGGCCCAAACTTATGTTGTTATAGGAATTTTGACTTGAGAGAAATCAGGGTTATTTCACACCTAACCTACAGCTTACTCACCAAATTCTAGGAGAAATCGATGACTCGTTTAAGAGAAAGAATTCCGGGAGTGCTTGTAGGTCCTGCATTCTAGATTCGGCGTCACCCTAGTTCCCTTAGCCTTGAAACCCTGAGAACCCCTTAATTATGACTAGTTTTCGTAGGCCTATACCCTTTGAAGTGTTCCCTGACATTTGACTATATGTCCCTATAAATTTTTTGCCCAACTCAGTTCCTTAAGTAAATTATCACAACCATAGAATACCACTTAATGGACCCCCCACCTAGGTCTTGAACCACGTTCGGCGACGAAAATAATTAGGACCTTGTAAGGTTTTAATTTGTTGTATTGATGGATTTTATTTTTGGTGATCTTGTTGATAATTGCTTTATACACCTTTTGGGAGAGTACATGAAGTTTTCCAAGATGTTAGACTAATCGGTCACACAGAATGACAGAACCATACCTTATGCAATGTGTAGATGATTGGATCCAAGTTCAAATCTTGAGGGTCGACACTCAGAATTTCGAATGGATACTAATGAACTCAATGCTCAATATGAGTAGAAGATCTAAGTATCGGACCCAAATCTACTTGAAACGTTCGCCGTGATATCGACACTATTAATCGCATTTGTGGCTTAGCTTGGAGATATTTGTGTATTCTCTTGCAATGTGTGTATGTATGTTTTCTTTTGTTATTATTAGAGTGAAGTATACGTATAAGAAACCGTAGGTCAAAGAAACTGGGCCATCTAGACCTTAACATGAGTTAGACTAAAGTAGCCCTAATCTCATCTTGCGTCGAACCTTTAGCTGTTCAATGATCATTGATGATATCTCATTCGCTTGGTTGCGCGCTCATTTATCTACTCTTCCACTTGGCCATTTGATCATGCCGACCTAATCAACTCAGATCTATCTTCTAAACTTCCGATCGATCGTCTCTTTAGTGATCAAATATCCCTGATAATTATCTAACCTAATCGCCCTTCTAGATCTTTGATGGTAGTAGCATTTCCAGACTCGAGAAATATCAAGGCTTTGGATGATTGATTGGCTTAAGCAACCCGTCGATATATGGAGAACTATCTAGGAATCAGAGTGCGCAATGGAAGCATGTCATGCCAGAAATTTGGAGAGCCAACCTCAAGGACGAAACCTTATTTTAAGGGGGGTAGAGCGTGATCACAACCTGAAATAGGACCAGGATAGCTAAAGACACGCAAAAATAGAGAGAGCATGCCCACAATTGACACTTAGAAGAAAACTCTGGGGACGAAGTTTGATTTTAAGGGGGGTGGATTGTAACGCCCCAGATTTTTTGTATAACTTAAGGGGTTAATTATTTATTTAATAATTATTTAGATTTTAAACTTGATTAATTTATAATAAATCATTGGTAGGGAATTAGGAAGAGATTCTTTCATAAAAGTTGCTCAGCATAATCCCTAGAATAGCGTAAAACCGTTAGATCTCGTAAAACTCACACATTTCCAATAATTATGAAAATGCCACTAAGTTAAGATCTAACTTTCAGTAAACTAATTTTTCATGATTAATTTAGCTCCAAACTTTGTTTACTATCCATCCGGCCTAAAATAATTGTACATATCGAATTTCAGCCCTCCAATCATCTTACAAGTGGCCCAATCAAAAAATTGACTGTAGATGGCCCACCTAACCTCGGATCTGCCCCATTTTTCGCGTCAGCAGCTAACTTTATGCTACCCACCTGATGGATGGAGCCGATCACTCAACTCACCTAGTGGACCCCGTGCATGGAGGTCAGCCCAAACCCATTTATTCCATACTGGCCGCATGGGATAAAAAAAAAAAACAAAGGAAGAAATCTTATGCTTCTCCTTCTTCGTTACACTGTGACAATGTCCGTGCATTGTCGACCAAGCGTGCAACGCGATCACCGGGGTCCCCCATCATTGATTTGAGCCGTTCATCAGAGTAGTAGTCTGCCAGTGTCCAGTCCGTTGAATTCTTGAAATCAATCACCTTCTATGTGACCCGCTCTGAATCGCCAAATTTAAACCAAGACCGAGTTGGATCCGAGTCCATGCTTTGCATGGGCATCTCGTATCTTATGTATCAGCTTATAGTGGACCCCACCTATCATCCCAATGGCCCTCTTGTACGGTAGCGCCCCATGTTGCATCTGAATCCATCTCCAACCCTAAGATCGTCCGTTAGCACCCACCGACCTGATTGTCTTTATAAAAGCTCTTAGACCCTCACCCCCTCTCCACAAGAGTCATTTGAGAGAGAGAGAGAGAGAGGTTCCGCGGGTTGCTGCTGTTGGACCCACTTTTAGGAAGAAGAAAGAAAGAGAAGGAACGAAAGAAGAGAGAGAGAGAGAGAGAGAGAGAGAGAGAGAGAGAGAGAGAGAGGATTTTGAGTTAAGCCAAGTCGGGTCTACTCTACCGAGTTCCCTAAGTTCGTCACCACCAAGTGAGATTTGGATCTAAGAGAGAGTACATGGCCCTAATGACGTCTTAAACCATCCAACCTCGAGAGGTGAGGATTTCCTTTAAGCCTAGTTACAATAATATCAAATTTCTTGTTGTTTCCATGCGTGGAATGTAAGACTCATACCTTGATTAACCGATTGTACGCTTAGTTTTGGACGTCGACACGTTCCGCAAGGACCAGATCGACGATTTTTAATCACGACACTAATTTAGTACCGTAACGACCCAAGACTTGTACCCTTACGATCGTGCGGGCACCGCAATTCCAACGCCGCGTGGCACACTCCATTTCGATACCCGGTTTAAAAGTTGTGGTCTTTGGTGTAATCTGAGGTAGATCGCACAACATATGTATGGTGTGGGCCCCACTTGCACGTATCTCAAGATTGTCCCCATCAATCACCAATCAATCAAATCAATACATCAATCAAATCCATCCCATCAATCCCATCTCTCTCTCCCCCCCATTAAAGACAACCCATGCTCATCAATGCCTCCCTCCCATCACTCATTAATTCCCTCCCCATAAGTCAACATGAGCCGTACCCACTTCATGCCTCCCATTCCATTAAAACCCATGCAACTCCCCTCTCCTCTCTCATTCCTCTCTCCCGTACCCCTCTCATCCCCCCATTTTCAAAGAAAAGTAAGAGAGAAAAGAGATTAGAGAGAGATAGAGAAAGAAAAGAGAGATTTTCAAGGGTTGTGAGAGGTTTGGAGTTAGATTAGGAGGAGGAGCCATCCGATCATCAATCCGGCCTGATCCAACATCCGTTCAATGTCATTATGAGTGCATCCCTTTCCCTTAGGTTTTGTGTAGAAGCAAGGGCTCAAGTGAGGCCTACTGTTTTGATGGTGTGGATCTCACTTGATGACCAGTTTTAAGGCGATTGGTGGGCCACATATGTGGACCCCACCTAGGTGTAGGTGTAATGTACGTACCTCAATCATCTTGTTGGATCATTGAGGACACAAGTCCTACATGAGGCGTATTAAATATACAAGTCTCTGTGAAATTTTTGTGTTTTATTTACATTGTTTATGCACTTTGGGAGGCCACACTTGTGGACCCCACCCTGTAGCATGTGACTAATCCATGTTGTCCATCTGTTTTCCTAGGCCATTTTGGGCCCTGGCCATAAAAATCAGCTAGATCTAAATCTCAAGTGGGCTATACTAAAGAAAATAATGATGACTGTTGAAATCTTCTTTAAGCCCACTTTGATTATTATATGTCACGAAAATTGTTCAAGTTTGGACTCATTAGGCCCACCATTTGCTGGCCTACCCTGTGGACGGACTAGATTCCTCACATGGACCCCACTTCTTGGTTTATTTCGAGAAGGAAACTATATTATTATATAAATAAAGAAAGATAAAGAATGAAAGGAAATTAGGGCTTTCACTGGAGCGGGTTAAATCTGAGATCCGATTCGCTCTGAATCCGTATAATGTGAATTTGGATCTTAAAATAGGTCCGATTAGTTAAATGGATCGGATTTGGATCTTAAAATAGGTCCAATTACTTAAATGGACCAGATTTGGATTCACAAGAACATATCCAAGTTCAATCCGAATCCGATTAAGATCTGACTCAGTGTCACCTTACTGTATATGTTATATTCATGCAGGCCATCCGTTTTATAGATTATTTTAGGTCAACCATACCACTGTAAATAGTGGGATTTGCATCATTTTTCTACTAAATTAAATATATTATATTATATATTTTTTTAGATTTGTGATGGGGTGGATTCGGACCTAGATCCAACCTGAATCCAATGGTTATATGGATTTTGGATTGGAAATGGATCTAACAATTTATAAATGAATCCGATATGGATATCACATTTTGGATCCGAGTTGGATCCAAATCCGATCTAAATCCGTCTACAGATAAACGGACTTGAGCTAAATCCAGCTAGATCCGATCCATATCCGACCCATTGAGAGCCCTAAAGGAAATGTTGGTGGAGCTGGCAACGTTGAGACGGAAAGACTTCTTGGGCATGAACAAAGTTCCACTCGTGGGCCCCATCATGATGTTTGCATTTAATCCACCCCGTCCAAGTGCTTCTTCAGCTTATTTTAAGGCAGGGCCCCAAAAATGGAGAAGATTCAGAACTCAAGTGGGCCATACCAAAGAAAAGAATTCCCTACTGTAGAAACCTTCTAAGGCCCACTGTGATGTGTGTATGCTACGAAACCTGCCCAAATGTGTACTCATTGGGCCTGCCATAAGGTTGACAATATGAAAGAGGTTGCTTGGGCTGTCCTGCGTGTATGAGGGCGGAAGCCCAATTTGGGCGTGGACTAGTGGTCCATTCGTGGGACCTACTATGAAGTATGTGTTTGATCTATGTCGTCCATCCTTATTGCCATATCATTTTAGGACATGGGCCCAAATATGGGCCAGATCCAGATTGTAGGTGGGCCACACTATAGAAAACAATGAGGATAGTGATGTTCACCATTGAACTTTCCTATGGCCCACCGTGATGTTTATTTGCGGACCAACCCAAGCAAGGTCACACGTGACCTGCTATGACCTGTTCCCTAGTCATGTGTGGCCAGGATGACAGGAGAATACAAATATCAACTTGATCCAGAGCTCATGGGAACCCCACGAGTGGGTGCTGCCTGGCAGCGTGCCCTGGCACGCTATCCAAGCAGGGCCCAACTCATGCAGCCCAACTTGATGTATATGTTTAATGCTCACCGTCCATTTGTTTCTCCAGCTTATTCTAGGGCAGGTGCCTGAAAATGAAGAAGATTCAGATCTCAAGTTGGCCATGCCACAAGAAACATTACTCGTTGTTGAAACCTTCTTGGGCCACTATTATTGTTGTAGGATAGAGTTGGTCGTCGAAAGAAGTCGTGATTAGATTGTATGATAGCGAGCCTCCTCCATTTATAGTTTATCTCAACATGCGAGCAGCTCGGCTCATGGTCGCCGAAAGGGGTCGCATCTCAGCATGCGAGCAGCTCGGCTCGTGGTCGTCAAAAGGGGTTGCATACTAGCATGCGAGCCGTTACCTCCGAGCCTGAGTATCCTCCGACTTTATAGTACCAGCAGCCCATATAGATCGATTTTAAGCTTATCTTTGTTCGTGGTTCCGAACTTCAGGGGATCATCATCAGGGAACGTAATCGACCAGATGTCTAATTGGACCAGGCCGTTCCTTTATCTATGGATCAACAGGATAAACACCTTATCCCCGGAAATCAGTAGTAATCTTGATGTCTTGCGTAACAGATTGGATCACTTGGATCTATATAAATGGATGGCATCATCGATGAGAGAGGTACACAATCTTTAAGCTTCAAATCCCACTGTTTCCTTTTACAACCATGTCTCGTTTGACTTAAGCTTAGGAGGGCCAACGGCTGGACACCGGCCACCCTTAGTTTTCCCTTGTGCTCTTTCAGGTTCGAAAGGAAGCTGGCTTGAAGGAAGGCGAACGTCTGGAGGATCCTGTCACCAAATCCGACGTAAACAGATTGGCGCCGTATGTGGGAAACCGATCGTCAGGATTAACCATTCTAATCGCTGATCAAAGTTCTCCCACCATGCCTCCCAAGAAGACTGTTCATCCTTCCACTTCAAGGCAAACGCTACCTCCGCCTGACATTACCGAACCAGTGCCTAACCTCCCTCAGACTGCTTCGACGGGCATTCCCCAGGGAGATCCTAACATACTATTACAAAACTCATTGTTTGATACGTCCAGGAGTCAAGAAAACATTATGTGTTTCCTCGGAAACACGCTTCTAACTCTCAAAGCCGAATTTCAAGCCTTATCTAATCGGCTTGATCAGCATTTTCCGGCGCCCCAGCAACAACCTCCAGAAGGGCCGCCGGCACAACCTATACCAGTGGCTTCCAGGCATTCTGCGGACGAGCCACAAACCCAGCCAAATCCTCCTCCATCAAATCGAATGCCACTCGACAACCAAGTCCCTGTACTTCCTCCACATTCTATACACTCCAGTACTTCCCGGCAACAACAATCTCAGGGGTCCGCCGTCGAAACATCAGGCTACACCTTACCATGGGAAGGAGACCTCAAGAGAATCCACGATCGCTTCGACGATATGGAACAACGATATCAGACAAATCAGCCATCTATTGATGTGGCATTAATACATCGATCTGAATCTCCTTTCACCCGTGAGGTCATGGAAGCACCTTTACCTAAGAAGTATCGCACGCCTATCATCACTCCGTATGCAGGCACTGGCGATCCTCTCGAACACCTGGAAACATATAAGTCTCTTATGGAGCTGGAGGGACATGGTTCAAAAATCATGTGTAGGGCTTTTTTCCTAACCCTAAAGGAGACAGCGCGTACATGGTTCCGGGGGCTAAAGTCCCCGATCCATCGGGTCCTTCGCACAGCTATCAGAGCTCTTCCTTTCTCAATTCATGGGAAGCATCCGTATAAAAAAGCCAGCATCTCACTTAATGGATTTGAAGCAGCAGCACGGGGAGACAATAAAGGAGTTTACAATTCGGTTCACTGCAGAAGCCGTCCAGACTGAAGGTTGTACTAAAGATAAAGGCCTCACTGCCCTCATAGCTGGAATTACAAGTGAGAAATTCATATTCGCCCTGGATAAAAACCCCCTAAAACTATAGCAGAATTCCAGGCAAAGGCCCAGAAATACATCAATGCGGAAGAAGTCGCTTTAGCACGTCACAGTGTGCAGGGCAAGAAGCGTAAGCCTGAGGAGATCTCTCCCCCTTACAAAAAATACCGACGTGATTGGTGGGACCGCTCCCCTAAGAGGCTTTACTCTGGTAAATATCGTAATTATACCCCTCTTATTCAATCTCCTGAGAAAGTATTAATGGAGATCAAATACAAGCCTTACGTGAAGTGGCCTTCAAAGATCAAATCTGATCCCGAAAAAAGAGATAAGAGTAAGTATTGCTATTTCCACAAGGATCATGGGCATAACACCCAAGATTGCATATCTCTGCGAGATCACATCAAAGCTCTCATTCGGAAAGGTCATCTTCGAGATTATGTTGTCCGACAAGGTCGGTCACCTAAAAGGGCGGAAGCCCCGCCACACCAGAAGAAATCACCCCACTGTCATACTTCGCAAGAAGACGTTGAACCCACTGGTGAGATCCTAGACTATCGCCGGAGGATCTGCTTGCGGGGGAGATTCTCAAGCTTCAAGAAAAGCATATACTCGTAAAGCGTCTCAAAAGCCCCAGCATATCTATTGGTTGAAAAAGACGCCCGACACGACGAAACCCGGCCACCCTCCGATCTCTTTTTCTCTCGAAGATGCAGGAGGGATTCACTTCCCTCATGAAGACTCCATTGTGGTCGCATTAAAGGTATCAAATTATTTGACTCATCGTATTATGGTGGATACAGGTAGCTCTGCTGATATTCTCTACCTGGAGGCTTTCAACAAAATGGCACTCGCTAGGGGCCTGCTCAAACTAATCTCAACTCCTCTCGTCGGCTTCGGGGGCGAAGTGGTAACGCCGGAAGGAAGCATTGACCTTCCAGTTACCTTCGGAGAAAGCCGAGCGAAAACGCTATCTTCGTTAATTTCCTCGTGGTAGATCGGAGATCAGCGTATAACGCCATTTTAGGCCGACCTTATCTCAATAAGGTAGAGGTAGCTTTACACCCTCTGTACTTATGCATCAAATTCCCTACTCCAAATGGTGTCGAAGTTGTACGAGGAATCAGAAGGAAGCGCGAGCATGTTACGAGATCGCCGTACAAGACCGAAAGAAGGCCCAGGCAACGCCAGTTATGATGGTGACAAAAGATCCATCAAGCCCTCCGATGGCTACATCGTTGGATCCAAGGGAGAGCGCCCTCCAATCAGGAACTCCAGGGGAAGAAACAGTTGCGATCCACTTATCTGAAGACGATTCGTCCAGAATTATCTACGTCGGATCCTCTTTAAGCAGTGCCTTTCGTGAAAATCTGGTCTGTTTCCTCACCGAATACCAAGATGTGTTTGCCTGGTCTCATAGTGATATGCCAAGTATCGACCCCAATGTCACAGCACATCGTTTGAACGTTGATCCGAAGTATAAACCTATTCACTAGCGTCGGCGTGCCTTCACTGCAGAAAGGCAAATCGTAATTAAGGCTGAAGTCGAGAAACTGCTAATGGTCAATTTCATAAAGGAAGTTGACTACCCAGAATGGGTCGCGAACGTGGTCCTCGTTCGAAAGGTTAACGGCAAGTGGAGAATGTGCATTGACTATTTTGATTTGAACAAAGCATGCCCGAAAGACAGCTTCCCAACTCCGTGAGTCGACCAACTGGTTGATTTGACGGCAGGGCATGACCTGCTCAGTTTTATGGACGCTTATTCTGGCTATTACCAGATTATGATGCATCCGCCCGACCGACAACACACTGCCTTCATCACTGACCGCGGCCTGTATTGCTACCAGGTAATGCCTTTTGGTCTTAAAAATGCGGGAGCCACCTATCAGCGCCTAGTCAATAAAATATTCACCGCACAAATCGGTAGGAATATGGAGGTCTATGTCGACGACATGCTCGTGAAAAGCGTCGTAGAAAACGACCGCCTCGCAGATCTTCGAGAAGCCTTCGGCTTAATGAGAAAGTATCAGATGAAGCTAAATCCAGAGAAATGTGCGTTCGGAGTGTCCGCTGGGAAATTTCTCGGATTTATGGTTGGCCAACGAGGAATCGAGGCGAATCCTGAAAAAATAAAGGCCTTGATCGAGATGAAGTCTCCGTCGACTCTCAAAGATGTCCAGCGTCTGGCTGGTCGCATCGCATCGTTAAACAGATTCATTTCGCGGGCCTCTGATAAGTGTTTACCCTTATTTCAGCTCCTCCGAGCCACCGCCAAAGCCGACTGGGAGTGGACACCGCAGTGCGAGGAAGCATTCCAGCAACTAAAGCAATATATGAGTGCACCCCCTGTTTTATCCAAACCTGTGGCACATGAGCAACTTCTTATTTATTTATCTGTGTCTTTTACAACCGTTAGTGCCGCATTAATAAGAGAAGAGTTCAGGGTGTAAAGGCCCGTTTATTATATTAGTCGAGCGATGGTGGATGTCGAAACTCGGTATTCTGATATGGAGGGGTTGGCTCTCACCTTAGTCACTACTGCCCGAAAACTGCGACCCTACTTCCAAGCCCACGCTATATTGGTGCCAACAAACCATCCGTTAAGGCAGATCCTTAAAAAACCCGAGGTTTCAGGGCGATTAACTAAATGGGCGATTGAGATCAGCGAGCATGATATTTCGTTCTGCCCCAGAACCGCCATCAAGGGTTAGGCCGTGGCCGACTTCATCGCCGAATTCACATATTCCTTTTCCGATGATAACTCTACAACCAACGACCAGACCCCCTGGTCGCTCTTGGTGGATGGATCTTCATGGGTCACCAAGGAGCGGAGCGGGCTTAATCTTAGTCGCTCCGGACGGGTCGCATTTTCAATATGCCTTACGATTTGCCTCTCACGTCTCAAACAATGAAGTAGAATATAAGGCTTTGATCATCGGCCTCAAATTAGCAAACGTCCTCTCGATTCAGAGTTTACTTATTCATAGTGATTCTCAGCTCATAGTTAATCAAGTACTCGGCGAATTTGAGGCGAGAGAAGAACGGATGGCTTTATACAAATCCCGAGTGCTCATCCTACTCGCAAGGCTGAAGAATTATGAAATAATCCACATCCCTCGTGAGAAGAACAAACTCGCAGATTCTTTGGCAAAACTAGCCTCTGCACCCGAATCTGAGTTATCACAATCTATTCCCATCGAGCACCTTCATGCTCCAAGTATCGATCAAACAACCTCTGAGCAAGTGATCATGGTTCATCCCTCTCCATGTTGGATGGACCCCATCGTCCTCTATCTCAGAGATGGACATCTCTCGGATGATAAGAAATCTGCACGACAAATTCGTCATCGCGCTGCCAAGTATACTTTACAAAACGGAACGTTGTTACGCAGGAGTTTTACTTTACCTTACTTAAGGTGTCTTCACCCAGAAGAAGCGCATCGCGTTCTGGATGAAAGACACCAGGGGGCATGTGGTAACCATCCTAAGGGACGGTCTTTAGCGTATAAGGCGATGAGGCAAGGATATTATTGGCCCACTATGAAGGCGGATGCGATCGCATTCTCCAAAAGATGTGACGAGTGCTAGCGATATTCTCCCATACCTCGTGTGCCGTCCGAGCAAATGACGCCAATGGATGGCCCTTGGCCCCTCGCTCAATGGGGAGTCGATATCATCAGACCCTTGCCTACCGGGAAAGGTCAGAACAGATTTGCAATTGTGGCAGTCGATTATTTCACCAAATGGGTCGAGGCAGAACCATTAGCCAGAATCACTGAAAAACAGACCACTAAGTTCTGTGGAGAAACATCATATGTCGTTATGGACTCCCCCATACTATAATCACCAATAACGGAAAGCAATTCGACAACGCTGCGTTCGCAGAATGGCGCGAAAAATGGAAGATACGTAGTGTTCGCACCTCTCCATATCATCCTCAGGCTAATGGACAGGTTGAAACAGTAAATAAGATCATCAAACATCATCTAAAGACCAAGCTCGATGAATGTAAAGGCATGTGGCCAGAACTCTTGCTAGAAGTCTTATGGGCATATAAGACTACGACTCGCACATCAATAGGAGAAACTCCTTTCTCCTTGGCTTTCGGCACCGAAGTAGTGGTTCTAGTCGAAGTTGAGGTACACTCGTATTGGATCAAGCAGTATGATCCCACTTGTAATCAGGAAGGTCTAAGGCTCCATCTCGACCTCTTGGAAGAGTGGAGGGATGCATCCCAGCTTCGAGCAGTAGCTTACCAACAGCGCATCGCTCAATATCGTGACGCCAAAGTCCTGACCTAGAGCTTTTCAGCTTGGCGATTTGGTTCTTAGACAGAACCTCGGAATTCCTGCCCGTTCGTTGGACCCAAATTGGGAGGGTCCGTATTGAGTCATCAAAATTGTGCGACCCGGTACCTATTATCTCGAAGACATGCAGGGAAGACCCGTACGTCGCCCTTGGCACGTGGAACATTTACTACGGTATTTTCCTTAATTCAATGTAAGTCTGAACGATATTCGAATAAAGATGGATTATCTTTCGGTCGCTTCTCCATTTTCTTGGATCCAAATAGCCCCAAAGAGAATACACACATTCTCTTGACCAATCTTCTACCCTTAGTAGAATCAAAGCCTCAATCGATAGACCAGTCTATCTCAACATGGATATGGTCACCACGCCCCCCGATTTGAGCCTAACTCATTTTTTCATGAGTTAAGTATACAAGCATTCAACATGCGATTGGCAAAGGGAGAAAAGCGAGAAAGATACATGGCGTTGAGAAAGAGTAATTTTCATTTCAAGTGACTAAAAAAGTCAAATCATTTACAGAGATACATTTCTTTTCAAAATAAAGAAAAAAAATAGAGGAGAGGGAGAAGGGCGACGATTCTAAGATCCGTCGTCCTCGTCTGGGGCAGGCTCACGACTCTCCGCTTTAGGACCGGCCTCGGGAGCAGGTGTGGCGTCAGTAGCTCCTGTGACCTCATTCTCGACTGTAGCTCGCTCTCTAGCTACGACCTCGAAGGCCACTCTCTCGAACTCTTCTACGTTGAACGAATGAGTAATTTGTTGCATAACCCTGACCGCGAAGTCGCAACCAGCGATATATGCCTCATATCGCTCCTCGTCGTAGAGTTGAGAGGTTCGGAACTCCAGTACGGCACGAGGACATTCTTCAGACATCATCTTGACGAGGGCCACTCTTTCCTTCTCCCAGTGAATGGAATCATCCTTCAGCTGGGTAAGAGTCATCCTAGCCTCTTCAAGCTTAGTACGACAGTCCTTGAGCTGCTCCTCGAGGGAGATCTTGTCCTGGCGAAAAATCTCCTTCTCTCTCTAGCTCTTGATGTATACTTCTTGGAGCTTCGCAAAATGTAGGTCCAATGACTGAAAATAATCAGTCAAGGCTTGGACCTTGGCGATGAGGATCTGCTTCTCCTCATTTATTTTGGCGATTTGGGCTTCCTGGGACTTTATTATGCGATCCCTTCCCTGGACCTCGCCCTCCATCGCTTTCTTCTTCTTCTCCGCGTCATCGACGATGCGACGGGCGGCATCGATGTCGCGCCTAACTCGTAGCGTGAGGTCCAGACTCTACTCAAACAAAGAAAGAAGAATTAGAGCCGTCTACCACATAAATAATTCAAAGAAGAATAAGGAACGAAAAGAAGGTCGTCACCTGAATCAATCTCACCCCTATGTCGGTGGAGAGAGCATCTGGACTTGGCTCAGGGAGGCCCCCAAAGGAGTTGGGGGAAATGTTATCAAACATGAACTTGTATATCGGATGCAAGTAGTGGTGGGATGACATAGACTCCCGACCCTGAGGGTTAGGCTACGACCATCTCGCCAGAACCTGCCTCGCGAGTATTCGCAGTCCCCAAGGCAGGTGTGGCTGATTCGCGAGCAGTGTTGGGCTCGCATGATATCTCCCTTGGAGGGAGACTTGCCTCCGTTTGATCGCCTTTCGGCGAGTTGTCGATGACTTTGATTATCGGACTGGCCACGGGAGCCAGCCGGAGGGGTCGCAGTAGTCGAAGGGGTCGCAGCAGTAGGAGGGGTCACAGCAACTCCCCCTTGAGTAGTACTACGCAGTTGTGAGCCGCGAGCAGGCCCCTCTGACTGAGCGGGCGCAACTGAAGGACTAGCTACTGACTTCTTTTGCCTTTTTGAAGTCGTGCCCTTCAGGCGGGGGAGCACCCCCAACGCTCCCCTTTTGTCTACCACATTCGCCATCTCCTCTTGGGAAATCAGGCCCGCGGCGGAAAGACAACGAAGGTCCAAGGCAACGTTAACGTTGCGCACAGCCGCAGAAAGCTTGGAAACCTTGACCAGCTTTTCGATAAGTTCTCCTTGCAAGTTTGGCCTAGCCCCAATTGGAATGCCTGCAATAAGAAGATGAGGGCACATTAGTCAGAAGTAGCGCAAAATTCTTTTGTCTTTAGGCAAAGGGGCAGAAACTCAACCCACCTTCTCCAAAGAAGCGGTTAACGTTGTGGCCTTTGGGGTCGGAGCCCACGTTAACTCCCAATTACCGGAGACGTAAAACCATTTTTTCCTCCACCTGGGATAATTGAAGGATGGGTTTCCCAGGATGAAGTTATCCCGGTGCCAGAAGCAAAGGTAGTACCAACCCTCACTAGCTGGGGCCTTTTTCAGCTTGTATAATCTCAAAACTCCTCAGCGATCAAGTCTTCGTTACTCGCTTGTTTCCAGAGAACGAAGGCACTTATAAGCACCCCCCAGCCATTTACAATAAGTTCGCCGGGGGCAATCTTATAAGTGCGAAGGAAGTTCCGAATGAATGGATGAAGGGGAAGACGCACGCCGAACTGGAAAAAATATTCATAAAAGGCTACACAGCCTAGCGGCGGTGCATCGGCTATCTCTCCTTTCCCAGGTAACTGAAGAATGACGGAATCCAGAACCCGATACCTCTCTCGAAGGTCCGAGAGCTGCTCTTCCGTCATTATAGATGGATAACCGGCGGCAGAATATCTCCCCGTCGGTACTCGAGCATTATTGGATTCAGAAGATTTGGGGGTATCATCTCCCAGAGGGGCGATCTCTTCATCAGAAACCCACGCCATCGTAAAAGAAAAAGACAGGAAGAAAGAAAGAGGAAAGGCAAGAAAAGGGATACCTCCGTGAAGAGGGTTACACCAGGGACAGAAGGAGAGAAGAAGAAGGGTTTTTCTGAAACTCAGCGGCGGGATTTCGAAAATGAGGTAATCTCCGCAGATCCGATATTTATATGCAATCATTTCGTTTAATTCGAATGACACGCGGCGGCCTCCCATCCGGCGCGACAGTCGAACGGGCACGGGCATTAAATTCAGGGGCACGTGGCAAGCAACGCTTCACCTCTCCCGGCCGAAAAGCTGCAGAAAGCTGGTAGTCATAAATGCAGGGTCACTCCAGATGATTCACGTATGAGTTCTCCTCCAACAGTCGGTTACGCATACAAACAAAACCCTTGGCGTAGCTCCTCAACGCTAAGGATTTTGGGGGCATCTATTGTAGGATAGAGTTGGTCGTCGAAAGAAGTCGTGATTAGATTGTATGATAGCAAGCCTGCTCTGTTTATAGTTTATCTCAACATGCGAACAGCTCGGCTTGTGGTCCCTGAAAGGGGTCGCATCTCAGCATGCGAGCAGCTCGGCTCATGGTCGTCGAAAGGGGTTGCATCCCAGCATGCGAGCCGTTACCTCTGAGCCTGAGTATCCTCCGACTTTATAGTACCAGCAGCCCATATAGATCGATTTTAGGCTTATCTTTGTTCGTGGTTCCGAACTTCACGGGATCATCATCAGGGAACGTAATCGACCAGATGTCTAATTAGACCAGGCCGTTCCTTTATCTATGGATCAACAGGATAAACACCTTATCCCCGGAAATCAGTAGTAATCTTGATGTCTTGCATAACAGATTGGATCACTTGGATCTATATAAATGGATGGCATCATCGATGAGAGAGGTACACAATCTTTAAGCTTCAAATCCCACTGTTTCCTTTTACAACCATGTCTCGTCTGACTTAAGCTTTGGAGGGCCAACGGGTGGACGCCGGCCACCCTTAGTTTTCCCTTGTGCTCTTCTAGGTTCGAAAGGAAGCTGGCTTAAAGGAAGGCGAACGTCTAGAGGATCCTGTCACCAAATCCGACGTAAACTATTATATTTTTATGCTAGCTATCATACCCTAAATCAAATCTCTTTGGGCCCGGCATGAGCTGGACAACCCAATGGACGGATTGGATATCTCATGTGGACCCCACCTTGTGAAAAAAAATATATAATAATAATAAGAATAAGAATAAGAATAAGAAGAAGGATGCTGGACAGTCAACGTCCGTGAGAAGTGGAAGCCCTCTATGGGCGTGAACAGGTGGCCCACTCATGGGACCCAGCATATTGTATATGTATTATCCATTCCATCCCTTCGTTTTACCATAATTGGCCCATAAATGGAACAGATCCAAATCTCAGATGGGCCACAACATGGGAAACAGTGGGGATAATTGTGTCCACCATTGGAATCTACCTATGCCTCACCATGAAGTTTACTTGCCATCCAAATCTGTTGGTAAGTTCACCTAGGCCTGTATGAAGGCTCCACACACATATCAGATTGATCCAGAACCATGTGGGCCCCACTATGAGAAAATAGTGTAGATTGAATGGCTACCATTGAAGCCTTCCTAAGGCACACCTTGGTGTTTGTTTGCCACTTCCTGGACCCAGTTGGGTACCACGCTATAGGCAGCATGGCCCACTCTGCGGGTCCCACCATGATGTATCTGTTTCATCCCTACCGCCCATCTGTTTTCCTTATCATTTTAGGTCATATCCTCCAAAATTGGAAGAATCCAAAGCTCAGGTCGACCACATCACATGAAACAGTGGTTATTGATGCCCACCTTTGAAACACCCCTTGGGACCACTCTGATGTTTGTTTTCCATCCAACCAAAGGCTATGGGGCCCATCTTGAGTCCCACCTTGATAGATGTGTTGTATACCTTGCTACCCATCTTGGCAGGGGGCGTGAAACCCATTTTTGGGTGGGCTATATGTAGTAAATGAGGGTGATTAACTCATGTGATATTTGGAAACCTCCCCGAGCCCATTTGTAACCATCCTTCTTGTTCATAAAGTCACCTAGCCTTGGGTGGGGTCTCACACGTGTGGTGTGCGGACCCCACCATGGTGTTTGTTTGCAATCTCACTTGATTAGAAGGAAAGCACAAATAGCAAGCCGATCCTAAACCGTTGGGACCCACTTGATGTATGTATCTTCCCCATGCCTTTGTACGGTTATCACCAACCACAAGGTTTACTTTGTTATGCATGTATTATAACCCGTTGGCCGCGGGCCATTGTAGTATGATGTGCATGTCTAGCCGTCCATCAAGATCACTTTGATATTAGGCTTAATCTAAAATCATCCAAATGAATGACCTGCCATGTTGTCTATTCCATGGACCCACCTTGACGATTTGTTATGTAAGCCCTATTGAGAGGTCACATAGATATGGATGCATGAAAATTCCCAAAGTCCGTTTGATCTGACTCACTTTGTTAACTGGCTGTGTTTAAACCCACTTTGTCAACTCACCCTGCTGACTCACCTTTTCAACTCTTACTCACCTTGTCAACTCACCTTGTTGACTCGCCCTATTGACTCACCTTGTTGTATACCTTCATGACCCACCTAGTAAGTATGTCCTGGCTTTGTACCTAGTTATTTGGACCACCATATCATGTATATCCCATCCACACCATCCATTTACCTTTTAGGATGAGTGTGGGGTCCATCCTTGACATTAGTAGGCCATCTAGGTCATCCATTATATGGAGTTTATCTTTAAGTATGAAGTTAGACCATCTGTGTTGTTGTATATCGTCCATCTAAGGCCCTACCTCATGTGCTTGTTATATGTGAATTTTCCTTTTTATACTATTTTTGGTATGTCTGTTGCCACACATAGTATTGTTTAAAATACTCTTATTGCAATTTATACATTATATGCTTTGACACACATCCTGCATGTGTAACGAGTATACATCCTGATTCACCATTGATAGTTAGGGACCACTAGGTCATAAACACATTCATAAAGCATTCGAGATGTAGTCACGTAAATGTAATTTACATACCGTCCATCGCGAACCTCTCCAATATGTATGGGACTATTCGAGAACAGGAGCCTATCACCCTAGCTTACATTGTATGCTAGGAATAACTTAGCATACCTTGTAGCCCTTGGTGCGAAATTCCCTGGCTAGCGACATCCCGCACTATGACTCGATCATTCATATGGGTCCCCTCATCTTAACCATATCTCAAATAGGTTAGACTAGATTGCTTCATTACCTTCATGGTATATTGACCACTTGTCGGCACTCATACTGTATACTTGACTCATGCATCATGAATGCTTGACTCATCTGATTATCTTGTATCAACCGGCCATAATGGCTGCGATTATTGTGCAATTCATTACCACTTGATGATGACGTTGTATTTGAGACCCTATAGTTTTAGGGTGCTCTTTGGAGACTTGCATGAGCATGTTGTCCCTCATTTGATGCATGGCTGCATTTCGCACAGTCTGCTTGTGTTGCATATAGCACGGTTACTACGTTGCAACCACAGTTCCATCGTGGTTTGTAGAACACTAGAAATATGTGATCTTTAAACTGGATGCCAAAGATGTCCCTGGGTGAAAGTCCCTGATCCCGTTGAAACCAAAATGTGGGTGCTCCATTCAAGGACTGGGTGGTTTAATCATACACCAATATGCCGAATATTAGACGACGATGTTCTCCACTGCACGTGGTCAATTTGAAAGGAGGTCTGACCCAACCTGCAGGAAGCGTGTTGGCAAAGTGGGTTGAGTATGATCAGCTGTGAGTAGGTCTGCTACTGCACCAGATAGGCTTTGGCATTCTATTGGTGAGTAGTGATGTCTGTAAGACCTCGGTTATGTTTCGTTTCAGAGACGGTATTGGTATCAGCGATATGACTGATGTTCTGTATGATATTGGACGGTTTGATGTGGGCGGGGCTGTAAGCCTGGGCGAGCTACCAATTCTGAATCCCGCATTGCTTAGGCAATCGCGAAATGACTGTTCATATCTAGACTACTATACTAAGATGTGGTGATTTGCATACATGCATTAGATCATTGTATGTAACATTAGGCCCTGTGGGCTATCGCATAGTATGAGTATATAATCTTAGTAGACTGGTTACCTGTATTACACGCTTGCATAGCCGTGGTAGGTTGGTATCTGTATTGCGTGCTTGCATAGTTGTGGTAGGTTGGTTATTCGTATCACATTATCGTATAGCCTGATTAGGCTAAGTTCCTATTTAGATTTCTCATCATGCTTTACTGCTCACTCTGATATTTATTATGCTTGTCATACGCATTGCGCATGCACACATGCACTCACGAAGCTTCGTATGAAGCTTGCGCAATTGTTACGCTGCAGGTTATACTAGAGTGTATCATCAACATTGAGTTGGAGTTGGGAGTGCAGTAGCAAGAGGTGTTGGATTGTGATTGTGCGCAGCTTTTATATTTACACGTGTATTTACCTTTCAGTACTGTATATAAAAGTAATGATTTAAGAGAAATATTGTGCTTGTCTTTGATGATATTCATATGGTGATGCTCATGTTTCAAATTAAAAAAATCCAGACCCTAAAATTCTCCTTGTGGTATCCCAGGATCGAAACCCAACGTGTTGAGCTAGGATTCGAGATTAGGGTACTACGGAGGCTGCCACCTCTGGATTCGAGTTACAGTAAATGGACGTCGAAAATCGAATTTGGAGCGTGACATAAAAACTAGGGTTTTGTTGTGTGGTTGCTTGAACACATGTTTGTTGAGATTTTCTATGTTATGATGAGTTTATATGAAACTCGTTAATGTGTTTTACGCTGAATTTTTTACTTGTACGAACCATGTACCTTGTTAAGTGCTTGGAGAAGAAATTATGCTTACTTACATGTTCATGTGAGAACCATGTGCAATCTATATGCTTGATTTACGCCTCTTATATGTTATGATGAATATGATGTGTGTCGTGTGATATGTTACGAGACTATTAATGCGGAGGTTAGATTAATGTACACCCCTTGTCCCCATATCAATAAACATGCTTGATGTAAAGAGATGGAGCCCGTGAGAGGTGTCCATAATGGAAACTAAGTCTTGGCGCGACCATGAGAATGCGTTGGATGTTGACCAATGGATCCTCGTGATTATATACTATCTGAGATGGATCAGTATGCAATGTGTATGATTCGTTTTAGTTGGCCTCATTAGAAGGCAATGATGCTTGGGGCATGATTGAGATATAACATGGGGCAAGGAGTTGACATTATTCGTACTTGTTATCTCACGAGCCGGGGTTGGTGATATTGACACTAAGCCCGAGCTGTCGGCTTATGCTAGGTTGCTTATGACTCCCCTATGGTGACCTTTGAGTTTCTCTAAATTAGCTGTATATTAACTACTTAATTAAATATGAAACTAATCATGTATTCATTGGACCGGACTTGGTGTGTCAGCCCTGCAAGCGCTACGGTACTAGCTTGTAGTAGTGTGATGGGTTGCTATCACCTTCATTGGTTGGGTTTGTTGACATGAAGTTGTGGAATTATCCGCTTCATCATGGACTCTGGTGATTAGTGACTAGTGAGAAGAGTAAGAATAAGTCCCGTCTCATTTAGTTAGGATGACTTAGCCAGAGCATGCATATCATGCATCGTATTAAATAAGATTCTCTTGTTTGTTTTGCTTGGGTATGATTATTATGTTTGAATATTATTGTCCTAATCTTAGGGAGTAACCCTCACTGAGTTGATCACGAGCAACTCACTCTATCCTAAGATGTTTTAAAACAAATTGTTGCATGTGACAATTCAATTGGTGAACCAGAATTATAATATGAAGGAAATAAAGTTTTACGGTGGTTAATGACGGACGACAAAGTCGTATCAGCTTGAAGATGAATTATATTTAATATGAAGAAAATAAAATTTTATGGTGGTCAATGACGAACGATGAAGTCGTATCAGTTTGAAGATGAATTATGTTTATTGTTTTCATTTTCATAGAATAGATTTATTTTCAAGTAAATCGAATGTGGAATATTATATATTTAGTATGATTTAAGGACATTATGATTGATAACGTAGACTATAAAAACATTGAATAAGAATCTTGATTTCCGTCATTGTGCTACGAATGCCATGAATATGAGAAATAAAGATGAATGTGTGGAAATATATCTCTAACACATTCTAGTTAACACCTGAAAACTTGGCCCATTGTGTTTTCCACAAGAGCCGAAATTTTAGGGCGTTACACGTTGAAATGTCCCAATAAGAGTAGCATGAGGTGGACGCTTACCCCTCAAAGAAAAGGTGTGCATGCCTCTCCCCATATCCTTGTGCGCACGGCCCATCCTCCCAACCCTAGCCTCCACACCTGAGAGAGAGAGAGAGAGAGAGAGAGAGAGAGAGAGAGAGAGAGATGTCAAACCTCCTTCTTCTTCTTTCCTCATCCACAAGTGTGAATCTCCACTACAGCTCGAGTGCGTCACCATGGGTCGTGTAGACGACGCTCCTTCTTTGTACTTCAACCTAGAATCTCTTTTAGACAAAGGTGGAGATCTCCTTTCAAACCAAATACATTAATAATATGCTTATTTAGGGTTTTCATGTGTTAATACCCACATTTACGGTGTTATTTGTGATTAACTTGTGTTTATTAATTTGAATATGATATAGTATGATCTTTTACGTAAGTTTATTGTTGATTTCCATTATAATGCCTTTGTGATGCTTGTATGGATGTTGGTACGAGAAAATATTTACAATATTGTGCTTATGTGAGAACCATGTATAAATTACTCTGAAGTCATGATTTACATACGTTGATGATGTTTTTTATTATTCATGTGATGTGTATGCAAGATTATCTATGTAGATGTTACATTAATGCACACCCCTTAACCCCATACTATTATAACCGCTTGATGTAATAAGATGGAGCATGTGAGAGGCGTCCATATTAGATAGTAAGTCTTGGCATGTTTATGAGAGTGCATTGAATGATTTGTTAAGGGATTCTAGTTACAACATATTACTCGTAAAGGATCCGTATGTCATGTGTAGGGTTGTGGTTAGTGTATGTACAGCTCTTCATGGTGGGCCCCGTTGGAGAGAGAAGTGGCTACACTAGGGCATGATGAACCATGGATTGTGGTAAGGAGTGGACATTCCTTGTAAACACTGTCTCATGGCCGGGTTGGGTGATATGGACACTAAGCTCGAGCTGTCGGCCTATACTTGGTTATTTACAACTCCCCATAGTGACCAATGAGTATCTTTAATATGACTGGATGCAAAACTACTTAACTAAAGGCGAAACGAATTCATGCATTCCCTAGGGCTCGACTTGTTAAGTTAGCCCATTTGGGTGTCACGGATGAAGTCATAATAAGGAGTTTCCTACTTCTTGTCATGTGCTATCTAGTGGAAGTTGTAATAAGGAGTTTCACGCTTTCATTAGTTGGGTTAATTACCTCTAGTGGCTAGTGGCTAGCGGCTAGCGTGAAGTCATAATAGAGAGTTTTCCACTTTACGTATTATTATTCTAGCCTAGGCGTATTAGCTAGAATATGCATATCATGCAATGCATTAATAAGATTTTATCTTTTATGTTTTGGTTTATCATTATTATTACCATGCTTGTGTTGTCTCTATTTGGTTATTATTATCGTGTTTATCTTGGATGGATATACCTCACTATGATAGCGATTAACGTTATTCAACCACAACCTAAATGATATAAGTGAAGATCCAGTAGGTGAACCAATCTCTAAGACAAAGAGTACGAAGGTTTGTGGCAATAGATGATGAATGACGAGGTTAAAGCGTGTTGGTGAAGACTTTGCCTGTTTATGCATTCTTAGGATAATTTACTGTTTTCTACAAAATTGTAATAAGTCTTCCAGGTGAATGCAATGATTGAATATTTGATTTGGTATATTAAGGACATTTGTTGGTAACTTAGTTTAGAAATTCATAAAATGAGATCATTTACTTTTCGCCACTTTGCTTGAACGCCACAAAATATTAAATGTGTGAATAATTGATAAAATGTATATGATGTTGTCCTTGGTATATTCTAGTTAACACTTGGGAACTCGACTCTTCGCATTATTTATGAGAGTCGAAATCTCAGGACATTAGAAGACGGTATTAAAGAGCAAACGTGACCTTGGGGCATGGAGCCCAATCCATTGCATAATGAACTCACCCTAAGGACCTTTGTAATTTTTCGAGGGCCTTTGTAAACTTTTCAATCATTCGTTAAAAATAGATAAATAAATAAATCTTCGTTTGTAGTTTTCACGTCCTTCATACTTTTACATCTCTTTTTCAAATTTTTTTTGCATTTTAATTTTCAGAACCATTTAAAAATTTTGATCCGTATGTATTTTTCTCCCTTTGTAATTTTTTCATTATTTGTAATTTTTTGTAGTCCTTTGTAATTTTGGGGGTCCTTTTGTAATTTTTTGGTGTCATTTCTAATTTTTGGGGTTGCTTTGTAACTTCTAGTGTCCTATGTAATTTTTCCATTTTCCTTTGCGAGTTTTTTAGGTTCCTTTGTTATTTTTTAGGGTCATAAGTTTTGTATCCTATTTAATTTTTTGGTCGTTTTGTAATTTCTTGGTATCCTTTGTAATTTTTGGGTCCTTCGTAATTTTTTGGTCATTTGTAATTTCTCAGGGTCCTTTATAATTGTTTTGTCCATTGTAATTTTTCAAGTCCTTCATGATTTTTGATAAAGGGTGAACAGAGATAACAAGCATAGCTCTATTGAAAATTTTTGCTGCTTTTGGTGAATCGTGTGTTTTGATTCCTTCCAAGAAAAAATAAAACAGAACAAACAGAAAATTGTTAAAAAGGTGCACCCCAGTTTTGATGCGATCATGGCAAAGTTGATAAAACAATCCGATGAGAATACATGGTCGGTTGATGACTATCACAGTCAGCAGGCAAAACAAAACGAAGCAGAGAAGCAAACAACTACGAAACAACTCTCACGGTCACTTTTTCGCATAAGTAATAGCCATGGGGTTTTGAGGAGTGATTTTGAAGCCTTGTAGAGCCTGCATGGCAATAGACGACTGCACATCGTCTCCAAACTCGACAAAGGCAATCCCTGGCTTTGCATCGATCATCCGGACTTCCCTGAAACCCGGGTATTGCTGGAAAAGCATCTGCAGCATCATGCTCGTCGTTTCATGGGGCAGATTCTGAATGAAAAGAATGTTGTTCGGAGCAGCAGCCACCTCTTGTGGGCCAGACTTTCCTTGGTGGAATGCTTGAGAAGTCTGGAAAGCAGTGAAAAAAAAGTCAAGTAAATAGATGCTAAAGTTCATCCATTTTTCTATTCTATCCTTTCCAGTTTGTCCCAACCAGCGTTTGATTTGTATTAATTCAAAAAAATTACATTAACAAAAAAAAAAAAAAAAAAACATTTTCATTGGCTTGCTTTGAATTCGAGATATCATAGATCCTGATTGTCATTAAAATCAGTCAGGGACATTAGGTCACCCAATTTATTAAGCAGAAGTGGCACCAGACTTATGGCCTAGGTTTTGGAGGCATTGGCCACATTCACACATCAAAGAGCAACTGCAAAACAACATCCAGATATGCGTTGGCAATTGGCATAACAAACTTACCCAGTGGGTTCTCGTAGAAAGTGTAGATATTTCATAATTTCGCTGCCATAAATCCATATGTGCTGTATGTGTACATGACAATTCCGCTTTAGCTGTGGGGCCATCTGTTACATCCAGTCGAGGGACTGTAATGAATTTCTGACTCAGGAGTGCCTACCATAGCCAACAAACTAGAGAAGAACCGAAGTTCTACAGGAAAATGAGGTTCTTGCAGGCGAAGATAAACTCCACAATATAGCCTACTATAGACAAAAATAGATTGCTAGAGAAAGGAACTAAAGGAAGCTTTTCATTCAAGCCGAAGGTTCCCTCTGATCACAAGTCCAGCCCCAGTTATAGAGGATCTAACTAGTAGAAGATGCCAAAACATACCTAAAAATAGGTCAAGTAAGACAGCTAAAAAAAAGTAATTTTCTCAACAAGTAAACTAAAAACAGGTTTTACTGATGACTTGCCATTTGTATCACTCTAGGCGATACCTATGACATCAAGGGCTGATTAACTCATCCAGCAAGTTACTGATGACTTGCCACTTTGCATCACTCTAGACCTTCTTGTGGACTGATTTGTGGGCCTATTTATGGGCCACTTGTTTCTTTCTCTTGCTGTTGGAATCTGTGTTAGTCCCTCCTCGGAAAGAACTAGCCCTCGAGTTCAGATCTTCATACACTTTAATGATTTCTGGATCAATCTCTAGTAATTCTTCTGCTACAATCCAAGTCAGCTCTTCATTGCCATTCCCCTTCCAAGTCAATGCCCAAGTCACAGACAAAATATCCAAAGAGCATAATCATTAATCTTCTTGAGATTAATAAGGCCCAATCTTTTTCTTGCTTAGTTTTGAATGAGCACGCATTGGAATATCTTTTCCTTCCTCAAACCATCAGTTCATCTCATGGAATGACTGAAGTCTCTTAAATCAGCATTGGAGACAAATTTCTTCATTAGTTCAGCCATCTCTCTACGCCATCACTCACCTTTCGTGTGTTAAGAAATGGTACCAACTCATGGAAGCGAGTAGGCTGCCTCCCATAAATAATCTCAAATGGGCTCTTTCCAACAGTGTGGCTCCGATCATAATTACAGGTGTTGCATGAGAATAGAGCCCCATTGTTTTTATCTCCCACTAAACTTAGTAACAATGCATCAGGGCTCCTGTTAACCACCTTAGTCCATCAATCTGAGGATTATATGAGCTACTATATTCCAATATCATATCAACCATTTCAATAATGTCCTTCGAAAATGTGAGAGGAACTTTGAATACTGATTAGAAGTAATGCTATTTGGTACACCGTTCAACTGCACAACTTCACGAAATAAAGATGGTCAATTTCATGCATCAAACGTCATCTTGCAAGCAACAAAATGCTATCTTATAGAATTGATCAACTACTAAAACTGAACCCATGACTTAGTGTTCTTGGTAGCACTAACAAAAAATCCATACTCATGCTATCCCAAGGTGTTATTGGAACGGGAAATGGGGTACAAAACTGATGAGGACATCCGAGCAACATACCAGAGGAGGGTTGAGTCAATCTCCTTATGGCTAGACAACCATTACATAGGGCCCACTTGGCCCAATTCACATTCCTAGCCATGTTGAAGACCCCGCGTGCATGTTCGTGCATCTTTGAAGATCCCCATACTGGGAAGATGCACGTGGGCTGCATATAGGAGCTTGATAAACACATCGGACCGTTGGATCGAGTGAACACGATGATCAAACCGTTGGATTATCATTATCGGACATCTTGATCGTGGACCCCCATGGGCCACAAAATGGTTTAGTTGTTTAGCTTGTTTACATGTTTCATTATTTTTTGTATAGCTCATATTTGTGTTGCGATTAGGGAGTTAGAAACAACTTTTAATTCATTAAGCATCTTTATGTTAAGAATCTTATCTTTGAACGCCTTTTTTGTAAAAGGTATTTTCATGCATGTTATAAATGAAAGTGATTTCTCTCCTTTTGCTTTAAGATTGAGAAAATTTTCATCCTGTGATTGAATCGGTGGGTGAAGCCATGGGGAGCGATTACCTAGTTATCTTTCCTACTTTTCTCTCTTCTCATCAAGGTATTATCTTCCTTCTTCTCTTTTCTTTTCTCTTTCTTTAATTTCCCCAATCTCTCTCTACTTTTATTTTTCTTGTCTCCTTAGAACCCACATTCAATCAAGCCTAAAACCTTAACTTAGATTTTAGAATCCCAAAACCCTAATTCTAAATCCTAATTCCCAAAATTCTATTCCCAAACCCTAGAGTCCTAACCATAACAAACCAAGCAAACCCCTTTTGAATTGAGAACAATACTTATGCTAGATGGAGGTTCTACCTTCTATAGATCCTGATTATTTGGTATTGTATTAGATCTACATTGCGGGACTACCATATGGCTTGAATTCAAACATGTTACATTGCAGAATTTTTTAAAACTTGTGATAGATTAGCATTATTTTGTGCTTTAAATTGTTCTAGTTAATATGTTTATGATCTCATTGCATCATTCTAAGTTAGGCCACCCTAGAACCCACATTCAATCAAGCCTAAAACCATAACTTAGATTTTAGAATCCCAAAACCCTAATTCCAAATCCTTATTCTAAAAATTCGATTCCCAAACCCTAGAGTCCACCTACCACAAATAAGAGAGAGGAGAGCAAATCACCTTGATGCCAGCCTCTTGAGTTTTTAAAGAAACCTTTGGGGGGATCCGTTAATTAAGATGGAGAATGTAGCCGACCAAATACATTCAATGCCTTCTCCATCTCACCCCACACTCCAGCCGGCCCAACATGGTCATAGGAAGCTCCAATCAACATGGTCATAGGCCTTCTCCAGGTACAATCAACATGGTCATAGGCCTTCTCCAGGTCCAATCAATGTGGTCATAGGCCTTCTCTAGGTCCAATCAGCCGGCCCACACTCCAGCCGTTAGTTAGCAAGGAAGCTCCAATCAACATGGTCATAGGCCTTCTCCAAGTCCAGCTTACACACAATGCCTTTCTAGAATAACTAACTTCCAAGAAGTCCACAATAAATTAAGAATAGATAAATAGGACAGCTACAACTGATTAACTTGACCAACAAGTAAACAAAAAATAGATAGACAACTAGGACTGTTGAACTTGCTCAATAAGCAAAAAGTAGATAACTAAGATAGCTAGGACTGATGAACTTGTCTAGCAAGTTACTTCTAACTTGGCACTTATATCACTCCCTTTAGGGCATTCTCGTGGATTGTTTCCATGGACTGTTTTATGGACAACTTGTTTCCTTTTGCAGATGGAATCTGTGTCACCTATATGAACCCAATAGATTGGCTTGTAAAAGGATCCATTTGCACTTCTTTTGTCATATCAAGTGAAAAAAGCAGCTTCGTTCTCTTTCCATTGTCTTTAGGCAAGTTATCATTCTTTACATTTTCCTTTTTAGATTGTCTTCTTTCTACACCTTCATACACAATTCCAACCCTTCATTTGCCTAAGAACCATAGTTATTTTGTCTAAGTGCATTAGTTGAAGAACAAGCATGACATTCACAAAACAAACATAATGTGGTTAAAAGAGGTAAGACACTTACAGGAGTCCCGCCATTACTCTGAGCACTTGCACCATTAGCAACAGCACCAGATTGTTGCGCCTCTTCATTCTTCCGCTTTCTTTCAGCTGCAAAAATAACAAATAAAAATCATGTGCAAGCAAGCATGCATAAAGTTTGAGAATGACATTAACAAACACAGTAGCAACGAATCATGGAAACATTTGAACTATGATGCCTAATTACAACAAAGTTGGATATGGACAAGATATGATTACCCCTCTGCCATTCATACTGATTCATATTAGGTTTATGATATGACTACCCCATTTCGTCCTTGTATCTTAGTAACTGTGGCAATTACAAAACTCTAAAAAAAAATAAAAAAAAAATTATCTTTTTTACTTGAAACATTTTACTCATGGTTTTCAGTATTGGTTTAGGATGGCAGACATGACCGTATCGAATCCAGATCAGCCTAGTCCGATCCTGAACAGTCTAATTGGTGCCTGTCCAGTTAATATGAGCAAGGGCTATTGGCCCACGAACTTTTCAGCTATAAAGTCTAGTTTAGTTTTTTTTTTTTTTACTCTCATCTTTCTACTTTCTTGATTTCAACAAATGAGGAAGTGTAGGAACACATTTTCGACGAGATCAAGAACTTTTTGAGGACCAAAAACAAGATTTGAGTGGGATTGAACGAAACAAAGCGGAGTGGACCATTTTGGGAAAAATAGGTAACCCATCACTTTCTTTTCATTCAATTTTGTTTTTCAACATAATGAAACCTAATCCACCACATCATGCTTGATTTGTGTTCGATTAGGACCTATTTCATTGATTCCAATTTTCCAATTTGAGTAATTTTTGCTGCTATCGATTCATGTACTTCCAAATGATGCATGAATTGGGTTTTTGTAATCTGGATTCCTACATTAAACTATAAACTTAGTTGTATTGGGCATGTTTTCAAATGTTCAAGCCGTTCCAGGCCATTCTTTAGAAGAATAGTAATCGAGTTGCTGTTCATTCAAATTATTTTGCTTATTCCCAAAATTTGTATGAGGAAATGGGTGCTCTAACAAAGTTTAACCTAAATCTATGTATGTATGAGATCAATCACACAGTTTTGGGCATCCTTTTTGCATTCTGGAGCATTTTATGCCTTTTTAAGGGTTATTCTTCATCTTTCATTTTTTTAAACTTCTTTGGGAACTGGGTCAAAGGAGGAAAAAAACTACAATTACCAGAAATGTGATCAGACGCCCCAGAATCAATTATCTAAGGAGGGGCGATATGATAAGAGATGATTTACTTGAATGGTAAAGTGGCTATAGAAGAGAAGGTACATTGTTGGGATGTAGAGCCACTTAAAGAAAGGAATCGCGCATATTCTTCCCGTGACGATGCGACGTTAATTTGATCACCAAAAATTCAGGAGGGTGCCACAACAAAAACACTTGTTAATGTGCGAAGTAGTAGTGACTCTACCATCAACAAAAACAACAACTACAATGGCCTTTTTTTTTTTTTTCAAAAAGGTGGGAGCAACACCACCTGTACCTTTGTTAATGTGCAAAATCCTTCTATACAAAAATTCGAGAGTGCCACAAAAAGAACAAACCTCACCTATCATCAACTACAAGAGCTTGATTTGCCCTTGGTGGTCTCCCATGGAGATCCCAACAAAAGTCCACGGAACGATTCGTAAGGTCACAATGAGTATGATGCGGACACAAGATCATTTAAAGTCTATCAAGAAAGAAAGCGCACACCACAAGCATCTTCCTTGTGGTAAGGTGATCATTGAGGAACTGAAGACCCTACACACGTGGTTTGACACATAGAAGACCCCACATTGGGAAGGCACATGTGTAGGATGAAGAAGACCTGCTGGACAGTTTTCACTGTCTTCGGGCGCACAACCACTGCCTATCGAGCGCCCAAAACTCACTGGAGGTTTTCGGCCTACTTCGGGTGACCAATCGGGCACCTAACCAAGCGCCTGACCACCCGCGCGAACTTAGTTTTTATTTTATTTTTGTGAAACTTTTAAGGGTAATTTAGTCTTTTAGTTAATTCCTATTGCTTATTTAAGAGGGCCTAGCCCTAAACTCGAATTTAGTTTTTTTATTAATGAATAAACCCTCTTTGGTTTCCTCTCTCTCTCTCTCTCTCTCTCTCTCTCTCTCTCACTCATGGTACTTCATCTTCTTCCTTGATCTTCTCTTTTCTTCTTGTACCCCTCCAACTTCTTCTAGGTAATCTATCTCCTATTCTCATTATTTCAAATCCCTATTTGTTTATTTCCCACGATCAAAATCTGATAATTGATCCCTAACCCTAATTCCTTAGATTTTAGAATCCCCAATCCGAGAAACCCTTTGATTCCTCGGACTAGTAATCCCCATTGATCGATTGGGTTATAACAATGCAAGATTGGGAGGTTCAATCCCTCGCTGGATTCAACCCTAGCGATAATTGAACTTCACACTTTGTGGTTGTGATGAATGGCCAACTCCATTGCATGTTTCTTTGTGATCTTCTTAGTTTATGATGATTAACTTTGAATTTTATATTATTATTGTCTTTTATTTCTGCAGGATTAATTGTGTTCATGAGCATGCATCATAATTAGGGCATCCTACATCAAATTTGGTATTAGAGAATAGGCATTGCATGGTTATAGTTTAGATCGAGTTATCAAATTAGGGTTTTGATTTTTAGGTCTGTTTTAGGAAATTTCCAGCTTTAGAAATTTTCAAATTTTCCAGATTTGAATCGTCTTCTGTTTTAATTCAGTAATTGTCAGTCCACTTGTAGTTAGATTCATATCATTCACATTGTGAGTCATCCAATCCATAGAGTTGAGTTTAGGAAGAACCTAAGACAAGTCCTCCGTTGTGTGCCCATTCGTTTTAGTCGTGGTTTTGGATTACGCATCACTACCATGAATCAGTATTAGATTCTGGAGGCTTTGACCACCATATCCCGATGTCTGGACAACATTGAAAATCATTCTAGAAAATCCTTCCAAAATCTCAACGACAAATTAGAGGTATTCAGCCAGACTAGCCCTGACTATGAAAAAGATGATCAACATCATGCCTTAGTGAACAGCAAGTTAGATGGGTCCAAACATAATGTTTATGAAGTGGAAGAGTACATGCCTAACGTCAATAGTGAGGAAATGGAAGAAATTGAGGCATCACTCATCATATTCGATGATGCAGAAGTGTGCTAGTGATAAAAAGGTCAAAGAGTTTGAAACCGCACCACTTTCATATGTCATGTGCGATTTGATTGATGCAGTCTCCCAATCTATGTCTCTTACCGTGGTGAACACAAATGAAATTGAAGAAGAAACCAGTGAGGATATGATAGTAGAAACCCACATGACTTGTGATATCCCACCAGATGATTTATAGGATAAATTTTCACTCAAATGGAACATTCAACACACAATCGATCTTGTCCCTAGATCAATCCTGTCAAACTTTCCTTCATACCAGGTGAACCCCGCAGAAAATACAGAAATGCAACGTCAATTTGATAAACTTCTCAAGGAAGAATTCAATAAGGAGAGTTTGAGTTGGAGTTTTGTTTTGTGTGCAAACCCTGCCCTTTTCACTTTAAAAAACAATGGCATATGGTGCACATGTGGGCATATCCTGGCTGTCCGCAAAGCTTCAATCAAGTGTCACGCCACCTTACAACGTATTCACTTCATGGTGGATATGATGGTTAGAGCCCCTATTTCGCATCTTAATGACATTTTGGACATAATGGTTGATGCCAAGATCTGCTCAAGACTTGGTATTAATAGTGTGTGCTCTCAAGTGTTGGAATATTGAAAATCATCATTGTTTATAATACTTATGATGAGAATCAACACCTCTATCAGTTAGAGCGGACCCATGGAATCTTAAAAAATAATAAGTTATGTGCCACCCATGGGAAGTGTTCTTTTGTTACAGTTTTTCAAGTTCTAGATTATAGGGTTGTTTATTTTCATAGGATTGCTTATTTTGAGTCTGTTACTTTTTCAGAGCATCCTTTAGTTTCATCCATGTTTGTCACCCAGAGGTCTTCAGAGTCAGCCAATGCATTTGCATGACACATTCATGAATTGCATACATATATTAGATAGCGGATTAATAAAAGCAATGATGGTTATAAATATTCAGCTGACTCTCATTGTAGATCACAAGATTTTCAGGAAGGAGACTACGTAATAGTGAGGATAAGGCCAGAGCGGTTCTCATATGGCTCCGCTAAGAAATTACAAGCGCGTAGTGCTGAACCATTCAAAATATTGCAAAGAATTGGGTCCAATGCTTATCAGATTGACCTCCTACCTGAAATGGGCATCAATCCAACGTTTAATGTGGAGGATCTAGTCCATTCCCCTATTCCTACCATTGATCCCCCGTCCCTTTCATGGCCATTCTTTGAATTTTCTTCACAACCTACTCCACCCCTTCCTCCACCTATTATTCGTAAAGAAGAGATTGAGGAAATCGTGGATAAAGAGATCTTTTCTAAGAGAGACGGAGGTTTCCAAAGATATCTTGTCAAATGGAAGAATAAACGATCGTCGGAATCTACATGGTTGACTGAAGCGAAGTTGCAGAACATCGATCCAGATTTGCTAGAGCGCCACAAAAGCTTTAACTCGTTAGAGTCGAGTTTTTCTCACCCGAGGGGAGTTGATGTGTACACAAGATCATTTAAAGTCTATCGGCGAAGAAAGCGCACACCACAAGCGTCTTCCTTGTAGTTAGGCGATCATTGAGGAGCTGAAGACCCTACACACATGGTTTGACACATAAAAGACCCCACATTGGGAAGGCACACATGTAGGATGAAGAAGACCTGCTGGACAGTTTTCACTGCCTTCGGGCGCCCGAACATTGCCTATCGAGCGCCCTAAACTGACTGGAGGTTTTCGGCCTACTTCGGGCGACCGACCACCCGCGCGAACTTAGTTTTTATTTTATTTTTGCGAAACTTTTAAGGGTAATTTAGTATTTTGGTTAATTCCTATTGCTTATTTAAGAGGGCCTAGCCCTAAACTCGAATTTAGTTTTTTTATTAATGAATAAAGCCTCTTTGGTTGCCTCTCTCCTCTATCTCTCTCTCTCTCTCTCTCATAGTACTTCATCTTCTTCCTTGATCTTCTTCTTCTCTTTTCTTCTTGTGCCCCTCCAACTTCTTCCAGGTAATCTATCTCCTATTCTCATTATTTCAAATCCCTATTTGTTTATTTCCCATGATCAAAATCTGAGAATTGATCCCTAACTCTAATTCTTCAGATTTTCAAATCCCTAATCCGAGAAACCCTTTGATTCCTCAGACTAGTGATCCCCATTGATCGATTGGGTTATGACCATGCAATATCAGGAGGTTCCATCCCTCGCCGAATCCAACCCTAGCGATAATTGAACTTCACACTTCGTGGTTGTGATGAATGGCCCGCTCCATTGCATGTTTCTTTGTGGTCTTCTTAGTTTATGATGATTAACTCTGAATTTTAGATTATTAGTCTTTTATTTCCGCTGGATTAATTGTGTTCATGAGCATGCATCATAATTAGGGCATCCTACGTCAGAGTACATACACAATCTCCTCTAACACTGTGATCACCTCTACCTCCCCCTGGCACCCTACCACCTCTGCCACCATGAAAACCACCACGACCAATCCGTCCACCACAACCTCCACGTATACTAGTGTAACCAAAGGAAGTAGCCAACGCAAACTTATCAAAACTAGTAACAAGAGCATTGTCAGCTTCGTTCCCAATAAAAACTCTTTAAAGTCTTGCATAAACCTATGCAATTGGAGGTATTGATGTACCACCCAAAATTTGATCTTAGTAACTGATATTCTTTTGAAAGGCATACAAGAGTTTCATAACTTTCATGTCTTTCAAATACTTCATTATAAGGGTTACATCTCAAGTAATGCAATGATAGATGGAGAGTTCTTCCCACATATCAGTCAGTTTGGCAAAAATTCACCAAGAGATTTATCTCCCTTCGGAAAAGAGAATCTCCTCATATAACTGATACAATAAAGAGATGTTTTGTTCAGAGGAGTACATCCTTTTCGCGGAATCCCACACATCATTTGCAGTATTCAAGGACACCAAGTTGGAACTAACTTCAAATTCCACGCTATTCCACAACCAATATCGAATCTAGGCATCATCACGCATCCACTGTCGATACATGGATCATATTCCTTCAACATGGGTTCCGTGAGGAATTGATAATTCTCTCGGACAGAAAGAAAAACCTCAACAGAATTAGCCCAGAGTAAGTTTTTTGGTTTGGCTTCACAAATGTCATTTAATAAAGCACTGAACAAAGAACTAAGAATTCATCCCAGTGATGAGGGATCAATTACCACACCTTTTGGGTCCATAACCATCTTGAAAACAATTTTCTCCAACTTACAGATAAAAACACTGATTTGTGATCAAATTTACAGACAACTGCACTCCACGACAATAACAAATATGAGTTTCCAACCCTTCATCATCAACGATTTATGTTACCATTAACTATGCGTCTCAAAACTATCTTGTATGCATCTCAGCAAGCCTACACCCTCCAGACTAGGTTCCTACGCTCCCTTTGTGAGCAGTTGCATTTACTTGAAGAAGAATGAATAAAACATTGTGTTTTCTGCAAGGAAAAATGAGAAATGCCATTTTTCTTGATGTCTGATCAACACACTAGGGTTTTTAGGGGCCCCCAATACTTGATGTAGAGATAAGAAAGTTGAATGAAGAAGATTTGAAATCTAAATCACAACCAGATGTGCTCTGATATCATGTAGATATGTAAAGGAATAGAAAAGGAAAAAGTAGAGAAGAAAATAAGAAGCAAGAGAAAATAGAGAGAGGAGGAGGAATAGCTCTAAGAGAAGCCTCCACACATCTGCACATCTTAGTTTTATTAGGATTTTCACTTACGTGCTGGAAATTGCTGAAAATTACAAAAATACCCCTCTTGCTTAAGACTTAAATAGAGATCTATGGGCCTAAAACACAACCCAAACACTTGGGAATCCTGGTTTGAAGAATGCAGGAATCCAATTGTAGCACTCCCCTTCTTTGATGGTAATCCTTGCTGTTTGATGCTTGATTGACGTGTGCTTGGCCACGTGTGCCCTGCCTTGAGTTATGATTGGCTTGTGTTATAGATTTGTTGATTTTTATAAAGACTCTTTGGGATTCTATTGTTCCCTCGTTTGGCATGGTTATATGTGATCAATCTTAGAAATTTCAAAGACGAAATTTTTTGTTAGGAGGGTAGGATGTAAGACCACGGTCCTTACTGACACAGCCCGAGCACAGACACGTCCCGATCTGCATCGTCGATTGACCATACATAGTACCCTTGCACACCCAGCAACCCCACCCAAATGATTTGTGTCGGATGCACCCGAGACTTATGTCATATCGACCACACCGCTGCAACAAACTCAGAGGTGCCAACCGTGCGTCAATCTGACGCTCCGTCAAATAGATACAGCCTGTTAAATCCACTGCCCAAATCGCGTACCTTGTTGAACAAGCAACCCTTTGGACTAGGCCCACTTCTAGAATCCTTAAAGCTCACTCCACATGAGACAACCACAAAAGACAAATAAGTCTCTAGCACATGTGAGAACAAGAGACACTTCCCATGCACTCATAATTCATCATTACACTAACCCATGCCACATCATCCATCCATGCATCCAATGCATGTTACCCAAATTGCCACATCACCACCACCCACCAATCTTAGACCTTATCCATCCACATCATCATGCCACCTCACTCTCACCTCTTTCTACACCAATGCATGTAGGGGCAAGTGCCATCATGGCCAATGCATGCCTAGCACCATCCACCTCATCCATCCACTACCCACACCATACACCACCTTCCACCTCACTTTTAACACCAATAGGACCACCCCAAATTTTCCACATCATCTTGCCACCTCAGCCCCCATTCTCTACAAAAAAAAAAAGTAAGGGCTCTCTGACACATACTTTTGCTACACCTAGAAAATTTCTGGAAATGTTGAGAGAGAGAGAGAGAGAGAGGAGTGAGACCAAGGTGTGGCCCACCATCAAGCCTATGAGCAAGTGGACCACTCATCACTAACCTAGGATCATCTAAGCCCTCCAAGCTCAACCATCAATTCGAATTCCCAAGAGGTGGGTCTACTCCCCCTTTCTCCCTCCTTCCTCCACTATGCTTTCTTTTTTTCCTGTGTTTAGTTGACATGAGTCGAGCCCAATGGCATGGGGCCCCTGTGCATGTGGCACGCCGGCCACGGTGGCCAGCAAGGTAGCCCATGTCAGTAGGGTTCACCATGATGTACGTTATATCCATATCTTTCCATGTAATCTCGTTTTCCAGTCTGGACCACGTTATATCCACATCTTTCCATGTAATCTCGTTTTCTAGTATGGACAACAAGTCGTAAATTTTTTTACAAAATCAACCATGTTAAGATCTGGTCTGATACTTGGTGGAGGTACGGGCCACACTCTGGGCTAACTCTAGACCGAATTTCGTGGTGATTTGATAGTCTGATCGCCCGTAGCATTAGTTTTATTGAGATGCTATCCACTAGCACACAGATGGTCCCGATTTGCAAAAAACGGACCTCTTCTTGGTCCCTTTCATGGATCCAATAGAAAAATGTGATCCAAGGGGTTCATAGCTAATCGGAATAGCTTTCCAACGATGTATAATACGCCTCAATCGAAGTTCGGACGACTGAGATCTTGGCCATGCATGAAAATGCATCTGGAGGCTAAGCCCTTTTTCCATGGTCAAGAAAAGGATGTTCTATGATTGGTTGCTAATCTATTTTGGCCCATTGGTGATGTTGTAATAGAGCCCATAAGGGCATGTGATGTGTAATATATGCATGACGGCATGTGACATGTAACCCACACTTGTAATATATGCATCCAATGTAGAACTCTTAAGGTTAATTGGAACTCGATGATGTTGGACCATGGTTTAGGCCCAAGACAAGGCCCATTGCTTATGGGTATTAGGGCCATGATTTGGCTTGTATCAAGACAAGTTTAAAGGTCCAAAGAGTCAAGTCTTGGGTGCGTCGACCCCTTCCCATCTCGCCATCGGCTCAACAATGAGGGACTCAGATTTGTGTGTATCATAGCTAGTGCACAGCATCGAAACCTTTCTTGAATATTAGCTTCATACATGCATCTTAGCAAAAATGAAGGAGCTGGGGTGGCAGTTTTTTATTGGTCGGTCCCAATCTCCTGACAAATTTTAAGTATTTTATTCTTGTCATTTTGTGTAAAGCCAACGGAGGGAAGGCGACGGTCAAAGAAGTACTGCCTACTAAGATTAATTTACCCTACTCGCCCTCAACAATCAGAATACAACGCCCTCAACCCGGTACATGACGGTAGGTAGGCTTGTCACACCTCTTACCTTCCTAGTCCCGGTAGTGAAATGGGCTCTTGCACCTACCCTACTGTGTTCACCCCCACCCAACACACGATGGAAGAGGACCTAATTGACCAATCTTACCAAGTTCATTGGAGGATAGGCGTCTCCAATCTTGGGATCTAAGCCCAGGGTGACAAGAGTGCACCCTTCTCATACTTCTCCATAATATCAACAACGTGGCCATCCTAAGGCCTCAACATATATCATTTCCAACTAGCCACCAAGTGGCCACCATAAAAACCATACCATCAATCACAGAGTCATACTGGCCTATTACCATTGGCCCACCACTCACGGAATCACGGCCTATGAAAATACACATAAAACATGCACCAACTCCTTTGGATCTTTTCTAGGTATACGGACCTTTCATGGGCCATGGTTCCTATTATGTATGGAAATATTCGGATTGGAGTCTAGCATCCAGGAATCACTTCACACGTTAGGTTTGGGACTAACGTGGGTTGTGATCCTTGATGCAAGGCTCCTACCAGCCTAAGATACCGCACACTACATTCCAATCTTTCATAGAACATGCGGCTCACATTACTCCATGCCATGTTTACTTATGAGTACATGTTGTATGACAAAATGTTTGGGCTTAACTATCATGTGTATGATGGCTTGCTACTCTTATGACTCAGGGTCACATGTTTTGGTTTTGTATCTAACAATGATAACATGCTCACCTATGATAATCTGTTGAACTGTTGTACCATGCTCATCTATGGTAGCCTGCCTACGCTTGGTAACCTATTCATCTATAACAATATGTTCAGCTGTGACAAAATGTCTACCTATGATAACATGTCTAGTTGTTGTAACATGTTCATCTGCAAGTCAGACAAATACAGAACAAGCTCAAAACATGGTGGAATCAATATATTTTTGTGAAGGCTATGCTTGTGAACTAGTGGGTTCGGGCGGGATCCTAAAATAGAAATAGTGACAGTGAGGAAGTGTGGCAAGAATACATGATGGTATAATGTTCTATAGTACATCTATGAAAGATACAATTTCAGTTTTTCACAGTCATAAAATCAATATGTATGTCTTGCCTATTTTCAACTTCGCACCCAACTAAGAAGTTACCATCGAATAACATCCATTGACAGCTGGAGCAATCTTACCATAACCATTGGAACGATCAATAATAGAAGAAACTCCTCAATTGGTAGCATCATTTAAAGCAATTTTTCAAAATGGATGGAGGACAAGAAGAAGGTTAAGTCACAGCAACCCAATTGTGGGGCCCATGCACTTTTGTAGTGGAACCTCCACTACAAGAAGCACAAGGGCATTGGAAAAACAAATTAGAGGGTTGGAAGAAGATGAAGGATGTAACATGGTAAAAGCTTTTATCCTTGAATTGCAAGCAAGAACTCTAAGCCAGAAGCTCCATCACTCTCGACAGAAAGATCTGACTGTTAGCACTTATATGAATCAGTTCTACAGCCTCATCATCTGGGATGACCTCAATGGAATGATATACCAATTCGTAATAGGGTACAATAGTGGGCTGGATTACTAGTCATTGAAGAGCACATAATAAACCCTTGATCTTCCATTAGATCATTGGCTCATTCCAGAGACGAGGCCTGCCAACTTGCATTGAAAGCTAAAGAGCACATAATAAAGAAAGATGAGAGTTAGCTTGAAATCCTCTCACAAGTTTGTGAAGGAAATTGAGATGAGTCTCTTTCAAGTTCGAACCCACCTTATCTTAGACAAGAGGGTGGAGGAAAGGAAAAGGAAGTATATCAAAAGCCACCTTCTAGGTGAAATAGGGATTAAACAAGGTGCTACAAGTGTTTCAAATTTGGTCTCGTTCCTATGAATGTGCAAGAAGTAAAATCAAAGAAGTTCGATTGGAGGAGCATAAGATATCCATTCACAGGGATGGAATGCCAAATCTCCCTATACAACATGTTATGTTGTCTCTAAATATTCAGATGAAGAAGATTAGAGTATCAATGCCTTCATGACAACTCACACTTTGAAAGGGAAAGCATGCAATTTGGTTATTGACAAAGGCAGTTGTGGGAATTATGTATTGAAGATTATGGTGAAAAAATGAAGACAGACATCAATTAGGTTTGTCAACCTCACAAGTGGCATGTGTTAGTGCACTAGTTTGTACACCTATTCGTCAATCACATGGGTCTGTGTGTCAATGAGTTGGTTGAGCCCTTGGAAGATGAAGACCAAAGACACATGAAGAAATGAAACATTAAGGAGTGAAGAAGCAGGTAACTTGAGGTGCCTTGGTGACCCTAACCTTAGACCCAAAACAACCTAGCCTCTAGATGATCATTCTCAAATGCGTAAACCCTTATTTGATCATCCCTCAGCCTTAGGAGCCTAAATTGGAACATGATAAGATAGGCTAAAAGAAATTCAGAGCTGTCGTAAGCCAAACAGCCCAAAACAGCAGAACTCCGTGTGAGTTCGGTCGATCTTCGATCGATCCCTCGATTGATCGAACTGGCTCAAAAGTGTCCAGCGAATTCTCTGGCCTAATTCAACCAAGGTCGATCGATCGATAGCCCTCAGTCAATTGATCGAAGGTGCCGGTTTTTGTCCGTTTTCTAGCCGTTGCAAATTGATTTCTTTTAAAAGGGTATTTGGGCTTTAGGCATTTTGATGGGTTTTTGGTGCCATTAGAGCTTTAGGTGATTCCTCACTCATATCCCTCATCCTAAGCCTCTAAACCTATGAGATTCAAGTCATCTTCTTGAGCTTACTACTATAATGAGGATTTCAACCTCCATTAGGAAGATGAGCTTGATATCCACCTTGTTCTAGAGATTAGACACAAACCTATAGGCATGTCCTTGTCTAAATCCTCTAGAACACCCATCTAGGTGAATCCCTACTAGGAACTTAATCACATCATTAGTTGTAGGAGATTCCACCCATTCCCATCACCTTGGTCACCTCATTGGTGCATTGCATGCAAGGTGCTTGTTCGTGGAGTTCAACCATCAGCATCAACGAAAGTGGGAGCAGTTGAGAAGCCGATTCAAGCAAGGCACATCAACGGGGCTCAATCCGACAAGTAAGGTTGTCAATTTAGAGTTCATATACTTTTTTCTTGTGTAAGATTAAGTATAGAGTTTGTACCCTAAACTCAAATAGGTTCTTATATAGGACCTAGGCCCTTGTGTAGGACCAAATTCACCGGACATAGGTGCGTACGTGTTAGTCTCTGTGGGAGCCTCCAACGGAAGTAAATGTAGGTCCTTGGATTAGATTGTTAGTTAGCCGATAGAAAACCAAGTCTCTAAGGGAGCCTCCAATGGGAGTGTATGTGTAAGTCCTTGTGTAGGACTGTAAAGGTTAGAGGTGAACCTATTGGAAACCTTCGAGATACTGAAACCCAATACTCGAGGAGAGTGAGACAGTCGAGAGTGGAGTAGGGAAACCAAACCAATATACATGCTTGTGTTTGGGATTGTTAATTGCGTACATTTTATATTCATGCTTATGTGTTTGATTAGTTGAATGAGAGGAATGCTTAAATTGAATTGTATGCTAGGCACTTAAATTGAATGCATACAAGCTCACTATCTAACTTATAGACTAGTTGTTTATTGTTACATCTATTGAAGTTTGTGATTGGACCCACTTGGCTTGGAAGCCTAAGTGTTATTTGCCTTAATTGATTTTTATTGGTAAATTAGTTGATTAGGTAAGAATTTTTAAGTGGTCCTATTCCCCCCCCCCCCCCCAGGACTTGGCCATAATTCTAAGCTTTGCCAAGCTTCCGCGTATAGCGTGTGGTGTCGTGTTAGGACTATCCCACGTAATTTCAACATAGTTTGCAAGTAGAAATGAAGTCAAGGTAACACACCTTTGCTTTATTTCTTTTTCCGTTAGTGACAAGTACCATATAATTTTTGCTTGGTGTAGTGCCGACAGATGTGTGCAATGTTTACTCGAGATATTGCTACAAATTGAGAGGTAAGGAAAGATATTACATTACCTCCTACCTCTATCGACAAGATGGATCTGATATCAAGGCACATCATGAAGGAAGCTATTAGAGAAGAAAATGTGTATGTTTTCCCGTCCATAATGCATTACATCCCGATCCGATTGCCAAGGCCGCCCAAGTAACATGTGGCAGGCTTCCATGTCAACCACATCACAGAGAACCTCGTCCTTATAGCTTTTACCAATGGAAAACGAGATAATGCATTGATGAGTTACCTTAGTCTCGTTCACCTTCTTGATCCAACCGATCGAGTAAAGGGTAGGGTGCTTCGTCATAGGCAGATGTAGCTTATCCACCATAATTTTCGAGACAATATTCTCACTACTCCCTTTGCCTATGATCACGTCACAAACTTTGCCCTGCACGGTGCACCTTGTGCGAAAGATATTGTCTCATTGGGTGCACTTCTTTCCTGGGAGCGTAAAGTAGTTGCCTCATGACTAGTGACACGCCATGATCCTCAGCCAGCCAATCTACAGCTTTTGTGTCCCCTTCATCGGCTTGTCCCAATTTGGGGTCGTCTTCTGCTACTTCCCCTTCTACACCACCTTCATTCATGGTTAAGTGGGTTGCAAGGCGTTGAGGGCAAGCGTTCGACCAATGGCCTGGTTGGCCACAGCGGAGACAATGGTTCGGCCTCGGCCGACCATATGTGTTGGGGATCCTGCTAGGACCTGTTATAGTGGGAGTTACACATTGAGGCCTTGAGGGGCCACTCCCTGTGTCCCGGTTCGCGACCGTAGGAAGTTGAGGATGCCCTCCTATAAGTTCCTTGCCTTTGGCCAACGTTGTATCCTAAGTGGGACCTGTGATGGGGTTCCGTGTTGCCAGATAGAGTCGAGCAGGGGGCCGCGATAACTGTGTTTCCACCCAAGTGGCCAATTGATTAGCCTCACTCAACGTCCAAACAGGATGCATCCGGACCCAATCTTAGATTGCAAGTCGCAACCCACCAATGAACCGTGATACTTGTTGTGCCTCAGATTCTGCAAAATTATTCCGTGTAGCCAATCGCTGGAATTCTTCGAGATATTCGGCTATAGTTCGATTTCCCTGACGATAATTTTGATACTGTTGGAACAAAATTTGTTCGTAGTAGCTAGGGAGGAATCGAGCCCTAAGGAGTTGTCTCATCCGAGGCCATGCTCGGATGGGCGCCTTATTCTGACGGGCGCAGGAAACCTGTAGGTTCTCCCACCATGCTGATGCGCCGGATTTAGCTTATATGCAATTAGTTTTACCTTCTCGATGTCCAGCACGTCCATATAATCGAAGTATTGCTCAACCTCTGCCAGCCGGTCGAGGAACTCCTCTATTCAAAGTAGGCCATTAAAGCTGGGAAGATCAGCTTTACCCCTGTAATCTCGTTCTACTCGTTCCACACGTTTGTTCCCCAGTACAGATCATCGTACCATGATGTCTTCAACCTTATCATCACTCGGTTCCGAATCGTCTAGCGTGGCCTTGTGGTTATCCACCTAGGATCCTTGACAGAATGTAGGATTGTTCCGTATAGCGAGCACTGGTAGTTGTTGGTCGCCCTGGGCCTCAGGCGGAGCTAGCAATGTTGCAATCCGGTCGAGGGTTTCCTGTATACCTTATAGGAGCAACCAATTCTCCCATCGTGCTTAATTGAAGTCTGCCACCGTGATATAATCCCTTGGAGCACCGTCCTTAGGATGAGGATCCAACCCTTCATTAGAGGCCATCGTCCTGAGAAAGAAACCTCTCTCCGATACCACTGACACAGGGAGGACGTGGGAGGTCGATCACCATCTTCCTCACCGGTGGTTCTCGTTTTCACGAGAGAAAATAAGAGAATAAAAAAGGAAATTAATTTCGAATAAATTGATAATAATTGATTGAATGCTTAAAACGGAATTACGATGCATATAAATAGGAAACCAAACCCCAGGTAAAGTACCAGACTCCTACTCGAACTCTTAGAAAACCTGACTTGCTATAAATGGTAAACTTGCTATTTATAGAAGTCTTTCAATCCCTACTAGAACTCATGGTTTTCAACCAAAAATAGAAAGTATTCAAACGGGCCCAACCACATTGTTCTACTAATTATTCTAAGCCCTTTTCATGTTGGACACAAACTCTAAAACCCTACGGATCGAAAGTTATGATCGATTTAAAACTTACTATAAATAGTAAAATTGAAAATAAACCAGCCTAATGACCGTTGATCCGGTTGAATCTCGCAATTCCGGCATGGGCAACCCAGCATAGCGGGGTTGGGTGGCTAAAGTGGCTCGAGCTACCCCAAAATCATATATTATATGTCCAGAAACTCATTCCGGATTGCGAGATACGACTGTTTTACGGTTATGATGTTCCGGATCACTTCCAACCCCGATCGGTCTTCTTTTGGTCCATCTGGGCCATGTAATAATCGGCAACCCACTCTACAGTCACCAACTCGTCAAGAACGCGTCATCTAACTTCCACAGTAGGAGCCTCAATGAAGACATCTGCCAATTTCGCAGAAGATGGGACAAAATAAGTATAAATAACACCAGCAACATAAAGTGACAATCAGCTTCAATATGTTTTGTTCGCTCATAAATAACTGAATTAGAAGTTATGTGAATGGCAGGTTAATAGTCGCAATACATTAGCACAAGAGTCTTGATAGGAGAATCACAATTCAATGACAAAGCTTTTCAAACACATAATTTCATATAACGTATTAGTCGTAACACAATACGCTGCCTCAGAACTGAATCGTGCAACAACTGTCTACTTCTTATTCTTGTAGGTAACTAAATTTCTACCAAAAAAGTACAATAGCCTACTATAGATTGTTGATCACCTGGTGAACCTATTATTAACACCCCTGGACTTTTCAATACACGGGTATTGAAAGCTTCTCGGGTCTTATCATGTAGATTTAAATTAGTATGCATGTATGTGTGTGAACACATAGTTATATTTGAATTTGTTACCAGAAAACCTACTTCTGAAATTCCAATTTCGATAAAACTTTGCAGGACACTCTAATATGTAAATTGAATAGTACATTATCAACCTTGTGATTTAAATCATAGGATCCACCATTCATTGGGCTTTTAATCTTCAATCTCACCATTATCACTAGAACACACCAATTTGACTATTGGATTTCGAAACTAGGAGTTAAATTTCATCTAGTCCGTTGTTACCTAGAACCATTTATAAACAAATTAAATTAATCCAACCATTGCATTATTCAAAATCGTCAATCAACTTCAAGATGCACGTCCTATGGCCCGCTTAAATAATAGGTCAACCTGATTCTTGACAGACGGCCAATGGGGTCGAGTCTGATTTAATTTATGAAGGGCTCAGATCAATAGTGGGACCCATAGATATTTTAAAATATATAATAAAATATAAAAGAGTTAAGGAAGACCCAAAGGAGACTCCTTTCGTTTTTCTTCCACCAATTGCAGTTTCAAAACGGACGAAGACTCATAATTAAGTGTGGCCCACCATTATCATCTGTGAATTATTTGAACCGTCCAGATTCAAGGGTTCAAAGTTCCGATCAAAGGCCCCTAGTCCGCACAGGTGCGAGTGTACATGCGCACTAAAAAATTCGAGTGAAAAACGCTCTTCCACATGGGAAATTCCGTTCAAAAACGAAATTTCCGTTCGGAGCTCTCTGTCTGGCAATCCGAGAGAGGTTACTCCCCTCAAATCCCAGCCATTCGCTGGAGAAATCCTAGCCAACCAAATGAACCCCTCGCAGATCGCGAGCTTTCTTCACGAGGAGAAGTTTTTGCAGAAGATTCAGTCCTTGTGTTTTTCTTGGGGGAGCAGTGCTGGATGCAATTTGGACCATTTATTGCTATCCAGAGCATATTCGAAATCAACATCAGATCTCGTCGGGAGCATCTAATGACCAAATAGAATAAGATTCTCTCATGAGATATTCCATTTTCTCGCGAGACGATGCCGCAATGAGAAAATCTCGAAACCATCGAGTTTTTTATTGTAACCGTCCGAATAGTGGGTCCCAAAAACCTCGACTGGTCCATCTAGACCATCCAAAAAATCTCGTCCTGCCTTAACGATGAGGAAGATTCCAATGCACCTTCCTTGAGACTCTTATCCTTTTCCTTTATCATGCAGCACCTCGGGTTTGAAATTCTTGCTGCTTGAGTCAAGTAGTGTGTCAACTTCTGCCACATCAGTCACGCTAACTCGGACTTCTTTGTCCCTTTATATGCTTAACAGTACTACTATATGCCCCCAAGAGGCCTCTGTGTATATGTGACGCAGGACATCCGACCAACTCACCAAAAGCTTCAGCGCTCATGGAGGAGGCACGAAATATCCTTTAATCTCATAGCCCAAGCTAGGTCAAGCCCCGTTGGGTACCACTTTGCACGATCTGCCCCACCCCGAGTGTGCTTCCACTTTCCAAGTGTCGCCCCACTCGAGCCCGGTGTGAAAATGCCCCTACATTAATCACCCCTGGTGAGGAGTCTCGAATACAAGACCTCCTACTATGATACCAATTTGACGTAAGGACATCCGACCAACTCACCAAAAGCTCCAGAGCTGATGGGGGAGGCACAAAATATCCTTTAATCTCATAGCCCAAGCTAGGCCAGGACCCGTTCGAGGCCTCCTTCGTGAGCCACCCCACTTCGCATGGGTCTCGCTTCGTACGGTCTGCCCCACCCCGAGTGTGCTCCCGCTTCACATGGTCTTCCCCACCCCAAGTGTGCTCCCGCTTCACACGGGCCGCCCCACTCGAGCCCGATGTGAAAATGCCCTTGCATTAATATGACCAGAGTAAAACGAATGTCCATGTCAAAGTAACTCATGGCAAAGGTTCCGCATGCACAAATTGATATGCTACTGGAATTCGAAGCCCTTCAAAATGTTTTGGCCGCCATCGCTTGGAATATCATCCTATTGACTGCTCCTCCCATTGTTGAAGAAAAGGTGCCCATCTACCCACCTGAGGGAAGCGTTGATGATGGAGACATCACGCATGAGGTACCTCCACTACGCACGTACGAGAGGAGAAGAATGACGATCCCACCGTCGATCTACCTTTGCGACAACATGGATTGAAGACCCACAACTTGGGGGGGGGAATGTTGAGTCTTAGAGTCTAAGGTGGACCCAATCATGGCCTATCATGTCATGATCGTGGCCCACCACCATAGAACTTCGTAGAATTTTGGGTTTTATTATTTTTCATGCTTAGGTTTTTTATGGTCGTATTGGATTGGTTAGTAGTTGTTTGCTTTTTATTATTTTTTATTTGGACCATTTTTGCGCACATGGCACAGGGACACTTTAGTCATTCTCCCCTCTTAGGGTTTCTTTTAAAACTCTAAGAGTGGGAGCGTGGGATTTTTCTTATGCATGGAATAAAGAAAAAAAAAAGTTGTTTTCTCTCCTCTGTGTGTAGAGACATGAGCCATAAGAGGGTTCATCAAGGGAAGACTACCGAGGTGTAAAGCTTCATCCCGATTCATCCACCACCACCACCACCACCACCATCATCCCCTCCACGTTTTCCAACCCAAAAGAGCAACCTAGCAACAATTGTGCATCTTCCAGATTCAGCCCGAAACGGGCCCATAACCGTCGACAGAGCACTATGATCACACCGTGCGACAGATCGAGGCGAAACTTGAGGGACTAAGACTCCAGCCCGGGCCGACCAGACTGGTGGTGGACCCCACCCCCACACGTACGAGCAACCCTCGCACGTGCGGGCCTTTTCTTCATGGTTTGATTCCTCCCTCTTGTAGGCCTTCCTTTCTACTCCAAAACCCCTTTTGAATCCACTGATTTAGACTCTTGGTTTGACAGATATGAATTTTTTATTTTTTTCCCTATTTTCTTCAAAATCTCCAAATCGGTTATTTTCTTCAAATTAACCAGATTTGTTCTCAATTCTCAGCCCAATAAACCTTTCTAATCTAGAAACTCTAACCCTAGGTTACCGAATCTTCACTTTTGCCCAATTTTATAATCCTAATCTTGCCCTAATTTGCGGTTATAGAATCTCACTAATGATGGAACAATCCTACACAAGCTTGAAGGTCTCCACAATTATTTTGAATTGGAATCAGCCCTAACTTGCGTGTAGGCTTGGATCTCCACAGATTCCCCTATTGAATGGTTTAACTTTATTGTAGGGTGTGGAAATTTTGAATATTGCTTAATTATTTTAGTAACTTAGTCTGATATCTTGCATATCATAGTAAATTTTCATGTCCTGCATCAAATTTGGTATCAGAGCCTAGGTTTTCATAGAGAAATGCATTGCATGTTTAGGATTTAGTTTGTTTCAGTCCATTGTGCATCAAATCTCATCATTTAGGGCTATTTAGGACCCCCATAATTCACAATATAGGCTGCTGAATTTTCTGTTGTCAGAAAATCCACAATTTTCATTGCTGAATTTTCTGTTAACCAATTATTTGGGCAGTTATATTGCTGGAATTTCGATAGAGTCGAGTAATTTCCTTCATATACAGTCTTATAGGTTCATTTAGCATCATTTAGGTGCATATAGTTGCATTAGAGGGCCTTTAAGTTAAGTGAGTAGTCGTATGCCAACACGTACTGGTCGTGGTTTTTTACTACATCCTACGCTAAACATGGAGTATTTGCAAGAGTCCATGAACAACATGACCGGGCAGTTTGAGTCTATGGGTAAGCGCTTGGAACAATGTATTGATCAATGCTTTGATCAACTTAATGTGTGTGTTACCCAACTCAAGACCTCTACTGAGGCCAACCACACTATTGGGGAAGATGCCCAGTCTCAGGCAAGTGGTCTGGAGGATAGGCGAGGTAATGATTGCGAACAAAGAAATGTTCATGGGTGCGCACCAGCGTACCCACCCCGTGAGGGACATCGCAACCAGTATGATCCTGATGCGCACCTCCTCAAAGGAGTTAAGGTTGATGCCCTTACATTTGATGGTCGATTAGACCCTAAAAAGCCTTTCTAGACTGGCTGGCAGACATGGACCACTACTTTGAGTGGTATGATATGGCGGATGCCCGCCGAGTCCGCTTTGCTAAAATGAAGCTTGTGGGTCAGGCAAAGAGATTTTGGGCCACTGTGGAGCGTTAAGAACGAATGGTTGAGGGAACCCCCAATAGTCAATTGGGTAGAAATGAAAGAAGTTTTAAAGGAGAAGTACCTCCCTTTCTCTTATCGTTTGAAGTTGATGGAAGACTGACTATCTCTTCGACAAGGTGCCATGAGTGTGACCGAATTCATTGAGAAGTTCGAAGAGTACTTGACCCGGTGTGAGGCAGAGGTCACCCATGCTCACTCTGGCTCAATTCAAGACAGGCCTCTGTTTTGATATAAGGAGAGAACTGCTCACTAAGGACATTGACACCCTTGAACAGTTGTATCAAGCGGTGTTGGAAGTCGAGCAGTATCTCAAGGCACCTATGAGAAGGCGATTTGATTCCCGAGATTCTGGTGCTAAGGCCAATCCCACAAGGGCTAAGCCTAGCACTGGAAATCAATACAAGCCTTCCAGTAGCTCGCAGTCTAGACCCAAGGATGATAAAGGAAACGGAGTTGTTGGGTCTAGCTTGCGTAGAGGTGACGTGACAAGGTGCTTTAGATGTCAGAGGTTTGGTCACTTTGCCCACCAGTGTAGCACGAAAGTGGGCACCAAGGTGTTCTTTATTGATGGGCAAGTAGAAGTAGTGACCCCTGAGAGTGATGGTGAAGAAGAATATGTGCCAGTGGAGAGTGCTAGTGATGGAGGAGTGCATGAGGCCGTGACGCTTGCAGTTGTTTGTTGTGCCTTTGCGCAAGCAAAAGGTACCGACGACTGGTGCCGCAACATGATCTTTTACACTTCTGCAAAATGTGGGGAGAAAAGTTGCAAGGTGATTGTGGATAGTGGCAGTTGCACCAACGTGGCTTCAACTGGCACCGTGAGCTGTTTGGGCTTGAAGGTTGAAGCCCATCCTCAACCCTATAGAGTTTCTTGGGTTGATGAGACTTCCATTCCAGTATCACAGCGTTGTCTTGTTCCTATCCAATTTGGATCATATGCAGACAAGCTGTGGTGTGATGTAGTTCCCATGGATGCCGGCCACATCATCTTGGGTAGGCCATGGTTGTATGACAGGGATGTTACCATATTCGGTCGCTCGAATGTGTGTACGTTCATGTTTGAGGGCAAGAAAATCAAGTTGAATCCTCGCCCATCCAAGAACACCGCTGGAAAGGAGTCCACCACAAAGAGTGGTGCGAGCGGCTCGAGGGAGTCCAAGTCCAAGTCTCTCCATATTCTGAATGCCAAAGAATTTGAGAAAGAGATTGAGTCAAACTTGATCGTGTATGCCCTAGTGGCTAGGGAGACGACACCAGAGGTTGGTGTAGAGTTGCCCACTGAGGCCACTCCGGTAGTGGACGAGTTTTGTGATGTTTTTCCCGATGATCCAAATGAGCTTCCCCCTATGAGGGACATACAGCATGGCATTGACTTTGTCCCTAGGGCGACTTTACCAAACCTCCCCCATTACCAAATGAACTCAAAGGAGCATGCAGAGTTGAAGAGGCAAGTTGATGGGCTCCTGGACAAGGGATTCATTCTAGAGAGCATGAACCCGTGTGTCGTGCCCGCCCTTCTAATGCCAAAGAAGGATGGCACATGGAGGATGTGTGTTGATAGTAGGGCCATCAATAAAATCACGATCAAGTACCGGTTTCCCATACCGCGTCTTGATGACATGTTGGATATGATGGCCAATGCTACTATCTTTTCGAAGATTGACCTCAAAAGTGGTTATCACCAAATCTGTATACGCCCTGGTGATGAGTGGAAGACGGTCTTCAAGACAAAAGATGGGCTATACGAGAGGCTAGTCATGCCTTTTGGGCTGTGACTAACGCCCCGAGCACTTTCATGCGTGTGATGACTCAAGTGTTGAGGCCCTTTATTGGGAAGTTCTTGATCGTTTATTTCGACGACATCCTGATTTACTACGTGACCAAGGAACTACACCTCAACCATTTGAGGAAAGTCTGTGGGATCTTGAGAGTCGAGAAGTTATATGCTAACCTTAAGAAGTGTGCATTCTTGTCTAGTAGTGTTGTCTTCTTAGGGTTCATAGTATCTTCTGAGAGAATGTCAGCGGATCTCGAGAAGGTCAAAGCCATTGTCAGTTGGTCTAAACCACGCAATATTCATGAGGTGCACAGCTTTCATGGCTTAGCCACCTTCTGTAGGCGGTTCATTCGAGGCTTAACCAAGTTTTTCAACCGTTGATTTTCATTTTTTACCGTTGATTTGTTTTAAATCAGACTTAACAAATATCCAATGGTTGAGATATGAGATGATCCATACCCTAGGTGGCATGGGAATTGCCCAAGGATGGTGACCACTAATGGTGGAGAGATTTGGATGTTTGGAGTGCATGTTTACTAGAGGTTTACGGACATCCTTCACAGTATGGTACAAAAATGTTCCGTGGGGTGGTGGAGCACCATATGGCGTGTTTCCTCCTACAACCCTAACATCCTCCTTATAAGATCCTATTCCAGAGAGAAGGGAAACAAGAGCCTTGGACATTTGGATCCTAATCTTGCTTTTCCCATCTCTAAATGATCCATACCCTGGGTGGCATGGGAATTGCCCAAGGATGGTGACCACTAATAATTAAGAGATTTAGACGTTTGGAGTGCATGTTTACTAGAGGTTTACGGACATCCTTCATAGTGTAGTAGTCCATTTCTCAGAAAACTCAGGGTTAGATCTAGCCCCTATAAGGATTTCAACGATGGCTCTTCCCTTTTTCCACCTAAGATAGATCTAAGAGAGGCTCCCTTGCTTGGGAGATCTACAGCGGCATTCGATCAATGACTCATCGTCAGGTATATCTAATTGAATTAGAATTTCTTGTTTTTGTGGGAACATGACCAAATCTAAACAGGGATCCTTATTGACTAAATAATATCGGATTTTGAAAAACCCTTTTATTCCAATGCATTTCTGAAATCCGTCCATCAATATAAACGGTAGAAATCATACCTACGCGCTATGTGCATGAAGATGTCGGTGACGCCAATCTATCGATGTCGATCTCCTAAGCCAAGGAGGCTCTCCCTGATCTATCACAGTACCGGAGAATCAAGATAGCCCAACGTCTAATCCTCTGGTAGGTGCAAAGGAAGACGTATACCATCCACACAAGTGGACCACACATGAGGACAATAGAAGAGGATGGAGTGCACCTCCGCTCTTTCTCAGACTATCTTTTTCCTCACATTCACACGTCCCATGGGGTGGGAATGTCCAGGGCTAGCTCTACCTCTCCTTTAGGATAGAATCATATAAATATGGAGGGGTTAGGGTTTCAAAGGTGCACCTAGTATGGCACCCTACGAACTTTGATGTAACCTACTGTGACAAAAGCCCGTCAATCCGTCAATCTACACTAGTCTGCTGCCTCCCAATCCTTTGTTGCTTGAGGCCACAACATTATTGATCCCATTAACCTAGCATCTCCATATGGCCACTAGTGCATATTGGCTGCCATGGACTACACCAAGTTTACCAAAGCCATGCTTCTAAAGAATGTTACAAGTAACAACGCCATTGACTTCATGCGTCACAAGATCATCTACGCTCCCCCAAAGGATCATCGTCGACAATGATATGCCACTCAAGAATGTGGTCATGCAAAAGCTAGCGAGAAGTGCAAGATGAAGCATCACTTCTCTACGCCCTACCATTTGAGTGCCAATGGACTAACCGAAGCTTAAGTGTTTAACAAAACGATCATCAAATTGCTGAAAGAGATAGTCTCAAAGAACAAGTGAGACAGGAACAAACACCCCCTTAAAGCACTTTGGGCTTACCAGACATCATGTTAAACGCCCACCAATGCCACACCATACTCTTTGGTCTATGGGACCAAAATTGTTCTTCCCCTTGAAGTCCAGTTATCCTCTCTATGGAGTGTGTTGTGTGAGTCATCTATGGATGATCACCATGCCACGATCCAGCTTCCTGAGTTCGACACACTTGACAAAAGCAAGCCAAGGCATAGCAACGACTTGAACCGTACTAGGCTCAACAATTAAGTTCAAGGCTAGGAAACAGGGCCCGCCCTTAGTCACTTCCTAACAAGACATGATACTTTCCAAATCTTTTAGGTCCCCAATCTGATAGTTGAACTGAGGATAAATGCACATCTTGTTATGTCATCACTGTGGCTTATGGACTATCACTTCTTCTACAGCCATGATCCCGAAACTTGCTATCAACGCATATAGCATCAATAAGGTCCTCCTGCGAGACACCACCCCTGACCGGATGAACCCCATGACTTTCTGAATAAAGGCCCAAGATACCTAAGAGCTCACAAAGAGTATCGCCCTACCTTGTTTGCTACACTACAAGCTATGAGTCTCTCACCCGATGCGCCTTTGAACAGTGACCAAACAAGCCCCGTTGGTAGTGATGAGGATAGTGTCTCGAATACTTGACATGCTACCAAGGCTCTGCACACCTAAGCCCACCATATCCTATGAGCGATCATTTCAAGCCTCACCTGGCCGATCGTTGCTCTGCGCATGACGAGCTTGAGTCTCCCGACACATGGAGTTGGGTATCTGTTGAGGCCTAAAAAGTTGCCCAAGTCTACCTACGCAGATGGACACTGCATCGTGCGGAGGCCCTACGTAGCAGCAGATGATCACGGCCAAAGGATTTGGTTAAAGGGGGGTAGCGTGGCGGAGTTGCGCACAAAGATGAGCGGTTAAAAGAAAAATCCCGAGCGCAGAGCCTTGCGCGGCGATTTATTCCGAGCATGGAGCCTTGCACTACAATTTATTCCGAGCGCAAAGCCCTTGTGCGGCCACAACACCGGACCACCTTCAAAGCGCAAAGCCCTGGAGGTCATCCCCTCCACGCCACCAAGAAATTGGATGCATAGAATCTGCGCCTAGTAATTGGATGCAAGGCCTCCGCACTACTTCACAAAAGGACGCACGTAATGACCCATGTGGCTCCTTGTCATTGGAGGGTGATCCGCCTTTTCGGCTATAAATATCCCAATTTTCTATTCAAAAGGGGAGAGAACCGAGAACATTCAGTCATTGACCACTAGGCAATAAAGGGAGCTCAAGTACTATGCCGGAATCCCAATTTCCGTCATCAGAATCCCAACTCCGACGACCGGAATTCTCATTCCAACAACCAAAATCCCCACTCCGACTGGAATCCCCATTCCAACCACCGGAATCCCTGTCCAGTCAACGCAGGTAAGAAATTTCCGACAAGGCCTCGGTGCCTCAACGCCAACTATGAGGAAGAAAAGAATATCAACAAAATGAGAAAAATGGTCCTAAGTCCCCCGACGCGGTGGTTAGCAGACCCAACTGCGACAGCGCAGGCAACCCGGCGAGGTCGCCACGCATCGCGCATCCCGCTCGTGCGCACTATTCGCGCATCCGCGCACCTCACCAGCACGGCCTGTGCGCCTGCCCACGCACATTGCCCACGCGTCCAGCCTGTGTTTCCGTGCAAAGGCCTAGTGCAGCAGCTCCCTACCCCGCGCAACAAGCTCCCCGATTTGCCAATTCTGCCCTAGTGAAGACTCTTCAAGGTTGGTTTTGGGTTCTTACCATCCCCAAGACTGTCCTAGAGAACAGCGGAGGTCCCAGTAATTTGGAACGACCATGACTCGCTCAGTTTACGTATGACACGTGCCTTTAGGCACCCTGAAGTTACAGCATCGGCTCTTAAGCCAAGCTCGTTTAAAACGCCGTGATTAAACAGCCACCACCCGATACAACAGTTAAGATTGCAGCTCGAATCCATCTTCATATTCTAGGCTGTCGAATTGATCATCCCGGTCAGAATTCTTTGTATCAGCATGTTTGCTATGTGCGTTGCACAAAACGTAGAACCCAGATAATGGCAATCAGCATGTCTACAAGGGTCTATCTCATATAAACTATAGAAACATGAAATCACCCTCGCGAGAATGAGGTCAATGCTAAGGACCCCCCACCATTCAAGGTCATATAGTGCCCTACCCACTTAGAGCAGTCTCTGCAGACATGACTCAAGACGTCCAGAGTCGTAGTCAGCCATCACGAGGTTACCCGTTCCAGAGACGGGGGCCAGAGTCACGCTGCACGATCAGAGGCTAAGCAATCTCCTTACCCAGAACTTAAATAAATGGGACATAGACACTGGACTCGTAGAGATGATGCGGTTCGGACAATTGGCTTGACACGGTCCAAACGACCCCCATCGCGGCCCAAGCGGCTCTTTCTAAGAAAGACGTAGTCCCCTGCTGACGCAATCTTTTGCCTTTTAATCAAGGGTTATCTGTATGATGTAATTAAAGGCTTGTGACAGATCACGGCCTGGAATGTATAGAACTTGGAATCTCTGGAATAAAATGCCATGCTGCATGTCTTTTATATGCTTGTTTGTGTTATTTATGAATGCCTATGAATTCCCAGATCCCATAAGCAAAGGAAATACAAAATACCAATGTAAACCAACACTAGTGAATTTCTCGTTTAATGAAATTCGCAGTTTTAATAGTATCGATCATACGTTATGGGCATAGCTTGTCGTCATCCATCACCCGTTAAAAATTGACGAGGCATCTGATCACCTAATCTTTATTCAAGAAGTTTCTGAGCGGATCATAAAATTGAGGGCAAACACTATTATGTTACAGCACAAGCGCGGCATACAGTCAAATCACTTCCAACTTGCAATGGAGGAGCGACGATGCCTGTCATCCAATGTGATTAGCAAACTCTTTCTTATGAAACTAGCCATCACCTCGAGGTAGAGGTAAATAAGCTCAAAAACTGCTTATTAACTCAAAATTGTGACCGCATCTGGCCATCATTATGGTAAGCTGACCGAGTGATGCCTAATTCCACTCATCATGGTAATCTGGTAGAGTTATAGCTTAATTCCACTCGTCAATGGTGATCTTACCAAGTGATGGTTAACTTTGTTCATGGCGATGTGATCCTTCATAGCATTTACGAATAGAAACTAAAATGTGATACAGCTACTCAACACGTTTAAAAGGTTGTGCAAGCTCCAACTACTTACAAGCCTAAACTATGTTTGCTCCAATGACTTAAGAGATTAAAAGGTTGTCCATGCTCCAATCACTTACGAGAAGGTTGTGCAAACTCCACTGCTTGGAAGCCTAAACTGTGTCTAAAAAGATCGTCCACGCTCCAATCACTTAAGAGCTTAAAAGAATGTGCAAACTCCAACTACTTGCAACCCTAAACTGTGTTTGCTCCAATAACTTATGAGCTTAAAAGGTTGTCCATGCTCCAATCACATATGAGCTTAAAAAGTTGTGCAAATTCCAATGAATTACAAGCCTAAAAGGTCTTCGCTCCAAAGCCTTACACGAGTTTAAATTGCTATAGCAAGTCCACTTTATATGGATGTCTACTTCTTGTGGGCCCATGTGTTTGGGATGTTGCCATGGCTCCACACATCTATACAATTCCATGGCCCACACCCTGTCTTATGACTCCACGACGTACATCTTCACATACCCATGGTTAAGTTCCATTTACAAGCATTGTGGTAAGAGATTGAGTGCCTCACGGCTAAGTCCTACTTTTTGCACCTTCATATTTGCCTACATGCCACACCTCTAGATCAAACCGAGCTCTACCTGTCAAATTTTACTATGATGCTCCAAAGCCTCACGTGATCATAAACTGCCGCAGCACAGATGGATTACAATCTTTACTTTCAATCACACATTGCATAGACATCATATGCATGATGTACATTATCTACACTATTTATGTTGGGGTTATATGTCATATGCAGCCAGTCCCCATTGCAGTCGATTGACAATTAGGGCTATACAGCCCATGCGTGTGGACCAAGGGCCCCAATTTTCTACCTAATAGACATTTTAAGCTATATGTTTGGATTGTGAGCTAGTACCACACGGCTAACTGTTTGACTAACCATGGAACCCACATGTTCCCTACAACCATGTAGATACTCCATAAAGAAACTACTTCTCTTTATCTTATTTTCATTCAAGAAGTATCATTAGAGATAGTTGCTAACCAAGAGATGAGAGTCAAATATTGCATAATTATCACCTCTATTACATCATTTTCCTGTGCATTAGAGTGTTAAAGTGATCTAATTAAATATGCTTTCTACATGCAGGAAGATTTCATAGTCTTAGTCAAAGTGACGATTTAAACCCCGAAAAGAAGAGATCAACCTCAAAGGCAATGAAGAATTGAAGACCAAAGTTGATGATTGGAAGTGTCCAAGTTCCAAGGAATCCAAGTACCAAAGTCGAAAGTTGAATACTCAAAGTGCAATGAAGAAATTGAAGAAAAAGCACTTCTTCGATAGAAACTTGATCCTATCAACAGGTCCTCAATGGGTCTCAATAGGACTCGGACTCCTATCTTGATGGGAGACAGAATCCTATCTAAGAAGTCAAAATTTCAGCATACTTGCTGGTCTGTTCCTTCGATCCCATCAAATTTGTCTTCGATCCTATCGACGGACCTTTGATTGGACTCGATGGGAGTTCGATCCAATCGAGAAAATTCGGATTTTTGAAGTTTTGTTGCTGGACACTTTTTGCACATTCTTCGATCCTATCAAAGAACCCTCGATACTATGGAAGCTCCTATCGATAGAGGCAGTGATTCTGCGATTTTGCGAAAGTCGGTAGAATTTTCTGGAATCTACAAGGTTGATCAGGATTTTGCTATTTAAAGGAGTGCTCTACACGTCCAAGGGACCACTCTAGGTTTTGGGAGATAGAGAAAGTGGAGGCAGAGCTTCGGCGGTGGAGTTCTTCTTCCCCGATCTTCTGTTCTAATTTGTTTTTCTTTTTGTTTTTTAGTTAGCCATGCTAAGATAATATCCTAGCTAAGGCTAAGGGGTAAAGCTTCTAGTTTAATTACAATTTTTTAGTTCATTTTGATTCATAAAATGGATTAAATGATGATTATTAATTGAATTAGATTTGAATTTACTTTAAAGCCTTTGAGTTGTTTATTTCTGGATTCATTGTGAATTCCAGTTACATCAAATGCTTTGATTTAACAATTGCTTAGCTTGATTAGAGAAGGAATCAATCTGTAAAATTCCTTGATCTATTGTCGACTCGGAGCACAATAGATGCCTTGAATTCCCTGCAATTGATGTCTGAGTGCTTCATGAGAGAATCATTCAATTGAACTCATACCTTGTTGGATGTTTGTGATTGGTTTAACAGAATTATCCTCCGATTGGATATAATAGAATTTTAATTTCAATTGAGTCATAAAAGATGAATCGATGAATTATACATTGTGATTGCTAGAAGTAGATCCCTGGATCCTTAGTTGTTTTAAATTATTGTTTTTACCTTACACTATTCGATATATTCTTAATTATGGAAGTAGTTTAATCCCTATTGTGCTCTTAGCTACCTAATAATCCTTATGGAACGATATCGGTCTCACCAAGTTATTACTAACATCACAGCCTTGCACTTGGGGTTGTCAACCCTTGGGTTCGATCACCAAGCAATCCTAACATCCTATATTTAGTTAAAGAATGTTTTTGTTAGTTTCCTAAACACAAGTGATTTATTTTTATCAAGGGATGAAAGCCCGATAAATAAGAGCCATGCATATGACTCTACATACTTGATAAGATTCAACTAAAGCACTAATTTTGAGTTCTTGAGATTTGAATGTTTCCAGAGGTGACACTCATCAAGTGGCGAGACACTAAGACTCCAGTTATTCTGTCTCTTCTATCTTCTTCTTTCTCTCATTTATATCTACTTTTGTGTTGTGATTTTGTGGTTGAAAGAGAATATTGTTGAGATTGGTGAACTAGAAGTGGTTGAAATAGCGTTCTAAAACTATTAGAATCTGAAATTGAGATTAAAAGGTGTGTTTCCTGTTTATCTAGAATCTGAAATTTGCTATTGGACATAGTATATACTAGTAATTTGAAAATAGACAACATAACAAACAAAAAAATACAAAAAATACAAAAAAAAAAAAAAAAAAAAAAAAAAGCCAAAATAATACAGCATAGATATCTTAAAATGGTATAAAACTATATAACATCAAAAGAAAGAATATGAACCTGAGTCATCATTTTCTAATCATGGTCAAAAATGTTGACATTTAAAAGATCGGCAAAGCAATGTAACTTCATGGAAATGATATATGGCGAACTTAGCAAGGAAAATGCCAACTCATCAAAGTGGCATATTGCTAGTATCTGAATTTGACTACTAAAATAAAAGGTTCTCAAATTTTAAATAGAGAGACATTCAAGAAGAAACTGTTGAGAACATTGCAAGGAAATCCAGTCACCTTTTTCTTCTTGCTTCTTCTTCTTCTCTCCTGGGGTATAGGAGCCTTCAGCTTTTGCAACGCAATCTGATTTTGTTTTTGCATATTGTATCCTCTGCAGCACAAATCGTGTAAATAAAGTGCACACAAACAAATTTAATCAGTCTCATTCTAACCTCTTATTACTGCAGCAAATTTCCAATTACACAAAGGAGTTTCAAAAAGAAAAATACTAAGATTTGCTAAAGGCAAAGAAACTGTTGTTGATTTTCGAAGTAAATCAAGCTATCGGGTTGTTTGTCAAAATGTAGTACAGTCTTTTTGAAAACAGCATAAGGACCGTTCTGGAAAGTAAATAAATATATTAACAGGTGTTACATTTTCACAAAAGAGAAAAGTGAGAGTGGTCAAAGAGAGGGATACAAGTGATGAGGACGTCAGGCCCTTCAAGGTATATTAACGAAGGAAGCGCGCACCTCAAGCATCTTCCTTGTGGTTACACACTCATTAAGGAGCATTGAAGACCCTACACATGATGTGGCACATAGAAGACCCCACAATGGGAAGACACATGTGTAGGATGGACGAAGACCCGACTAGACGTCGTCGGGCGCCCAACCATTGGTCGTCGGGCGCCTGAAATTCGCCCGATCTGAAGCAGAACTCTCTGGACAGTTTTCACCGTCTTCGGGCGCCCGACCATTGGTCTCCGAGCGCCCGAACTTCATCTAGTTTTTAAGTTTAGTCATTGGAATGTTTTGTCCTTCATCAGACGCCCAACCGATTGGTCATCGGGCGCCCAACGCCCGCACGGATCGTTTTTTTATTTTCTTTTTTCACTTAAGTTTCAGGGGTAGTTTTGTCTTTTCCTTCTTAGTTAATGCTTATTTAAGGGGTTAAGCCCTAAACTCGAATTACTACTTGATTATTGAATGAAAAAAAAAAAAAAAACTTTGGTTGCCTCCTCCATCCCCCTCTCTATGGATCTTCTTGTTCTTCTCCAACCTTCTTCTTCTTCCTTCTTCATTTCCCCTCCAACATTCTTCGAAGGTATTTCTCTGATTTCCTTCGTTCTTCTAACCCATTATTTCACATCCTCTACAACCTAAATCTGAGAATTGATTGAAATCCTTAATCTCTTAGATTTTCGATTCTTAATCTGAGAATTCCTTTGATCTCCCGGACTAGTGAATCCCATGGCACGATTGGATCATAACCATGCAAGATCGGGAGGTTCCATCCCTCGCCGGATCCATTCCACGCAATACTTGAATCCCATACTATGTGGTTGTGATGATGGCCCGCATTATTGCATGTTTCCTTTAAATTTTCTTAGATTATGATGGTGAATGCTGAAAGTTAACTATTATTATTTTATTATTCCGCTGGATTATACGTGTTTATATGCATGCATCATAATTAGGGCATCCTGCATCAAATTTTGGTATCAAAGCTTAGAGTTTTGCATGGTTATATTCAGATCGAGTTATCAAATTAGGGTTTCATGTTAAGTCTGTTTTTAGGGAGTTTCCAGATTTAGAAATTTTCCAATTTTAAAAAGTTTCCTAATTTGGAAGATTTCCACATTTGATTCGTATCTCTTAAATTAGTTGGTGTCAGTCCATTATAGATTTAAATTCATCGCATTCATCTTGTGAGTCGTATAACCGTAGGGACAAGTTGGGTAGAACTTAGTTCCAGTCTTTGTTTGCATGCCCATGAGAAAAGGTAGAGGTTTCAGACTTCAGCAAGTCATGAACAACGAGCAGTTATCTGAGCAACTTGCTCAATTGATGTAAACGATAACCGCTATAGAAACGAGCCAAAAGAATGAGTTCGCCCGCTTTGGTAACTCACTCACCACCACCATAAATAGAGTAGAGCAGTTAGAAACATCCCAAAAAGAGAACCCCACTGTTGGGGAAGATGCGCAAACCCCACTATTGGGGAAGATGCGCAATCTCAAGTGGGAGGAGTTGTTGAAGAATGTGCTCCCACACGTGGAGGTAATTGTGGTCGAGATTGTGGAGCTGGTCGTGGTGTTGTGCGGGAGGCGCAAGCCACATTTGATTATCAAGACTGCTATGATCCAGATGAGCGTGCGATGAAGAACATGAAGGTGGAAGCCCCAAGTTTTGATGGGCGTCTGGATACCAAGACATTCCTTGATTGGTTAGCTGACATGGATCACTATTTTGAGTGGTATGGCATGTCAGAAAACCGTCAAATGCGGTTTGCTAAGATGAAACTTGTGAGCCAAGCCAAATTGTTTTGGACTAACACCGAGCGCAAGATTAATAGAGCTGGAAGAGCTCCCATCGCACATTGGGATGAGATGAAGATGTTGAAGGAGAAGTACCTCCCTCTCTCATATCGACAGAAGCTCATTGACCAATGGCAGTCCTTACGCTAAGGGTCAATGTCGGTCGTTGATTACATCGCTAAATTCGAGGAGTTTATAATGTGATGTGATATCCAAGAAGACCCTCTAGTAACGCTTTCGCGTTTCAAGACGGGCCTTCGATCGGATCTTCAGCGCGAGCTTTTGACTCGGCCCATAACAGACTTGGATGAAGCATACCAAGTTATGCAGGAGTTGGAACAATATCTGAGGGCTCCTGTCATTCGACGCTTTGAGTCCCGAGACTCTAATGCTAGATCTGATTCCCAAGGAACTAAACCTAACATTAGTAGTCAACCCAAGGCACAAGCAACTATTCCACCTAGGCCTAGGGATGATAAGGGCAAAGGTGTCCTTGGTGCTGGTCCTAGTAGAGGTAGTCAAGTGCGATGCTATGAGTGTGGGAATATCGGTCACATGTCAAATCAATGTCCCACGAAGAACCGTGGAAAAGCCTTACTAATAGGTGAGTCTCACGAGGGTGTAGATGACCAGGGTACTTATGAAGTGGAAAAATATCACCCTGAATGGGGTCTTAGTGATGAAGACGAGGTGGTCGATGAAGCAGCGCTTGCAGTTGTCAAGCGTGTGCTAGCTCAGTCTAGGAGTAGTGTCGACTGGCGTTGAAGCACTATCTTCTATATTATCGCCAAATGTGGAGAGAAGAATTGCAAGGTGATAGTGGACAGTGGAAGTTGTCAAAATGTGATTTCCGCTAACACCTTGGACCGTCTGAAGTTGAAATTCACCTCCCATCCTGACCCATACAAAGTCTCTTGGGTTGACAAGACCTCCCTTCCTGTCACCCATCAGTGTTTAGTTCCCATTGAGTTCGAGTCATATAAAGAATCTCTGTGGTGTAACGTTATACCTATGAATGTTGGTCATATTATCCTAGGTAGGCCGTGACTATTCGATAATGACGTTACGATCTTTGGTCGTTCGAATGCGTGTACCTTCATGCATAATGGTAAAAAGAGTAAACTTAATCCTATGCCACCAGAGAGCACATCAGGGAAAAGGAAGGATGAGAAAGCGAATGAGCCTAAGTGAGGAAATCTAAGCCTAAGTCTCTTCATATAATTAATGCAATAGAGTTTGAAAAAGAGACAAAAGAGGATTCGATGGTGTATGCCCTTGTGGCAAGAGAAATTACACCTGAGGCTCCATTAGAGTTACCCCATGAGGTAACATAGGTTTTGAAGGAGTACAGAGATGTATTCCCTGATAATCTACCGAACCTATGCGGGACATTCAGCATGCCATTGATTTCGTCCCGAGGTCGACTTTACCGAACCTTCCTCACTACAGGATGAACCCTGCAGAGCATGCAGAGTTGAAGAGATAGGTTGATGAACTTCTACAAAAGGGTTTCATCTAGGACAGTATGAGCCCGTGTGTCGTGCCCGCATTATTGATGCCAAAGAAAGACGGCACATGGCGCATGTGTGTAGACAACCGTGTCATAAACAAAATTACAGTCAAGTACAGGTTCCCGATACCTAGACTTGATGACATGCTTGACATGATGACCAGGTCCACAATTTTCTCCAAAATTGATCTCAAGAGTGGATATCACCAAATCCGCATACGCCCAGGAGACGAATGGAAGACAACATTCAAAACGAAAGATGGATTGTATGAGTGGATGGTCATGCCCTTCGGCTTGACTAATACACCTAGTACTTTTATGTGAGTAATGACACAAGTCTTGAGACCATTCATGGGTAAGTTCCTAGTAGTTTACTTCGATGATATTCTTATTTATACTATCACTAAGGAATCACACCTTGAACATCTGAAGCAGGTCTGTAGCGTCCTTAGGACTGAAAAATTATACACTAATCTTAAGAAGCGCGCTTTTATGTCTAATCAAATCGTGTTCTCAGGATTTATCGTGTCATCTGAAGGAATGTGCGCAGACCTTGAAAAGGTCAAAGCTATAGTTGAGTGGCCAGAACCGAAGAATATTCGTGAGGTGTGAAGCTTTCATGGCTTAGCAACTTTTTGTCGTCAGTTCATTAGAGGATTCAGCACGATTATAGCTCCCATTACTGAATGTATGAAAAATGAAGAATTCGTGTAGTCGAAAGCCGCAGTCAAGGCTTTTAAGGAAATTAAGGACAAAATGGTAGAAGCTCTTGTCATGCGTCTACCCGACTTTTCTAAAGTCTTTGAGGTGGCGTCTGATGCATCAAGTGTTGGTATAGGTGGAGTGTTGAGCCAAGAGGGCCACCCAGTAGCCTATTTCAGTGAGAAACTAAATGAGGCAAAGCAGAAGTACTCCACTTGTGAGAAGGAATTTTATAAGATAGTGCAGTCTCTCAGACATTGGCGTCACTATCTCCTACCGCAAGAATTCGTCTTGTTTTCAGACCACGAGGCCTTAAGATATCTACATTCCCAAAAGAAACTTAATCCAAGGCATGTGAAATGGGTTGCGTTTCTTTAGGAATATTCGTTTGTCCTGGAACACAAGGCCGGGGTCGAAAACAAACCAATAGATGCCCTTAGTAGAAGAGTGGCATTGCTCAACTCCTTAAGTGTAGATGTAGTCGGGTTTGAGCAACTGAAGGATGAGTACCCCATTTGTCCTGATTTTAAGAATACTTATATGTCACTCTCCGGTGACCAGCGGAGCACGGGTGATTATGTTCTGAAAGATAGTTTCATTTTCAAAAGAGATCGACTTTGTATTCCCCCTATGTCCCTTCGTGAATTCCTCGTCTGAGAGCTTCATTCAAGAGAGATAGTTGGCCGCTTTGGTCAAGACAAGAACATTACCCTCGTTGAGGATCGTTTTTATAGACCAAGTCTCAAACGAGAAATAGCCAAAATTTTAGGGCAATGTCGTACATGTCAACTGGCAAAGCAGCGAAAGCAAAACAATGGGCTATATACGCCATTGCCAGTGCCACACGCTCCGTGGCAAGACATTAGTATGGATTTCGTGCTGGTACTTCTCAAGACGATCAAAAAGCACGATTCCATTTTTGTTGTGGTAGATCATTTTTGTAAGATGGCGCATTTTCTTCCATGTTTGAAAACGTCTTCATGCGTTTTATATTGCTCGTCTTTTTTATGGTGTGGTGCATCTCCATGATTTTCCTAAGACCATAGTGTCTAACCGTGATGTCAGATTTACCAGTTACTTTAGGAAGACACTATGGCACATGATGGGTACTCGTTTACAATTTTCTACTGCATAGCACCCTCAAACAGATGGACAAACTGAGGTGGTTAAATAGAAGTCTTGGTAACCTATTACGATGTCTAGTGGGTGAGCATGTTAAGACTTGGGACGGTACTACCTATCGCTGAGTTTGCTTATAATGGTTCTATCAACATGTCGATAGGAATGAGTCCTTTTGAAATTGTCAGTGGCTACAAACCTAGGATGCCCATAGATCTTTTACTCGTGTCAATCACTCAAAAGTCTTCAGAGTCAGTCGATGCATTTGCACAACATATTCATGAATTACATACATATATTAGACAACGGATTAATAAAAGCAATGATAGTTATTATAAATGTTTAGCTGACTCGCATTGTAGATCACAAGAATTTCAGGAAGGAGATTGTAATGGTGAGGATAAGGCCAGAGCGGTTCTCTCACGGCACCGCTAAGAAGTTACAAGCGCATAGTGCTGGACCATTCAAAATATTGCAAAGAATTGGGTCCAATGCGTATAAGATAGACCTTCCACCAGAAATGGGCATTAATCCAACGTTTGATGTGAAAGATCTAGTCCTTTCCCCTAATCCCACCATTAATCCTTCTTCTCTTTCGTGACCATACTCTGAGTTTGCTTCACAACCCACTACACCCCTTCCCGCACTTATTACTCAGAAGGAAGAAATTAAAAGGATTGTGGATGAAGAGATAATTTCCACGAGAGATGGGAGGTTTCCAGAGATATCTTGTAAAATGGAAGAATAAACCATCGTCAAAATCTTCATGGTTGACAGAAGCGGAGTTGCAGAGAATTGATCCAGATTTGCTAGAGAGCCACAAGAGTTATCTCGTCAGAGTTGAATTTTTCTCACTCGAGGGGAGTTGATGAGGACATCAGGCCCTTCAAGGTATATCAACGAAAGAAGCGAGCGCCTCAAGCATCTTCCTTGTGGCTAGACGCTCATTAAAGAGCATTAAAGACCCTACACATGTGATGTGGCACATAGAAGACCCCACAATGGGAAGACACGTGTAGGATAGAGGAAGACCCGACTGGACGTCGTCGGGCGCCCAACCGTTGGTCATCGGGCGCCTAAAATTCGCCCGATCTGAAGCAAAACTCTCTGGACAGTTTTCACTGTCTTCGGGCGCCCGACCACTAGTCATCAGGCGCCCGACCATTGGTCTCTGGGCGCCCGAAATTCATCTGGTTTTTCAGTTTAGTCGCTGGACTGTTTTGGCCTTCATCGGGTGCCTGATGCCCGCGCAAATCGTTTTTTTTTTCTTTTTTCACGTAAGTTTCAGGGATAGTTTTGTCTTTTCCTTCTTAGTTAATTCTTATTTAAGAGGTTAAGCCTTAAACTCAAATTACTACTTGATTATTGAATGAAAAGCAACTTTGGTTGCCTCCTCCATCCCTCTCTCTCTGTGGATCTTCCTCTTCTTCTCCAACCTTCTTTCTTCTTCATTTCCCCTCCAACATTCTTTTAAGGTATTTCTCTGATTTCCTTCTTTATTCTAACCCATTATTTCACATCCTCTACAACCTAAATCTGAGAATTGACTGAAAACCCTAATCTCTTAGATTTTTTATTCCCTAATCCGACAATTCATTTGATCTCCCAAATTAGTGAATCCCATTGCACGATTGGATCATAACCATGCAAGATCGGGAGGTTCCATCCCTCGCCGGATCCATTCCACACAGTACTTGAATCCCATACTATGTGGTTGTGATGATGGCCCGCATTATTGCATGTTTCCTTTAAATTTTCTTCGATTATGATGGTGAATGCTAAAAGTTAACTATTATTATCTTGTTATTCCGCTAGATTATATGTGATCATATGCATGCATCATAATTAGGGCATCCTGCATCAACAAGGCTTGCTTTTTAATCGCACACGTGGGTGCGGCACATTGTACAGGCACTTCGCACTATGCACATGCACATCATGTGGTACAATGTTTCTCAAGTGCGTTAATCATTGGAGAGTTTGAATTGAAAAGTGATGGTGGTCATGTTGTAAACACGCACAGCTCCCAAGAGTCACTGGAAGGGTTGTGTGCATATTCAATTTGACTAAAGACTAAAGAGACACATTTAAGGCCACTAAAGTGGCCCCTCCATGTCTATAAAAACCCACCCACAGACCATTCCGAGGTATCAAATCACAAGTCCTCCAAGCCTACTTATCTCTATTCAATTCTCCTTTTGTTTACTATTATTCTTCAAAATCTGTTCACTCATCATTCTGAGATATATTGAGGGAATTCTACTACTAAATCTGGGCATATTTACTAGTTTTGTGTTCAGTGTGTGTTCTCTTTGATCTTGCAAATTGAAGGATATTTTTCTCGTCTAGATTGAGACGTTGGGTTTAAGAGATTCCAAAGGCGAATTTGTTGTTAACCCTTTGTAAACTGACCTGAACGGTAGGGGCAAATATCACTTTTAGGTCAGCGACTTTGTTACGTGACTCAAAGCTTTTCTTTTCATTTCTCTCTCCCTCTTAAAAACCTCAAAGTGATATTAAGGCCAACTCCTCTTCAATCATGCAAAACACCACCTGCTTGATGACTTTTGATGGCACCCATTTCCTTCGATGGTAAATGAAGGCCCGCGTTTTGTTAGCATCCTTAATGGTGAAACATGTTCTCATTGACGATCCACCCACATCACCTTTAGATAACGGCATGGTCGAGCAAATTCGTCAACGAAAAATATGGGAGCTGGCCATTATCTATACAATGGCCGCATCTTCAATGCATTGCGAAACTCCCTGTAAGCTGTCTACCAACATATGAAGACTGCAAGAGAATTGTCAAAGGCACTTGAAGCAAAAATACACATCCAAAGATGTTGGCAATAAGAAATTTCAGGTAAGTCAATTTCTCGATTTTAAGATATCAGATGATAAGCCTATACTTGCCCAAATAGATGAAATCCTAGGAATCATCCAACAGATAGTGGCAAATGGCACTAAACTCGATAAGTCTTTCCAAGCATCCACAATCATTGCAAAACTACCATCTTGTTCGAAGGAGTTCAGAAAGGTTAAAAAACAAAAGAGGAGGAAATATCTCAAGAACAATTATTCAAATTCCGTCATGTCGAGGAGGAATCAGGACAATAAGGAAGAACAACAAGAAATCCTTGCCAAATCAAATCTTGCCAAGGGTAGTGCGGATGAGCAAAAAAAACCTCCCCACAACAATCACAAAGATAAGGGATACAAAAATAACAATTAAAAAGGGATTTAAAAGAACAAGCCGAGTCAAGGGAGATGCTTCTATGAACAAATTATTCTTCTAGAACAGATTTAATATTCGACAGCGTACAGTTGGTTTTGTTCCCAGATTGACAACAGCCAGAGAGATGTAAAATGTCCATTTCTCAAGTTGTGTTCGAAGCAGTTACATATCCGCATTGCCAAACTCTTGCAACTACTGCTGGCTTCAAGTAGTGTAGGTTGGAATAAGTAGCATGTCTTATAGGGATATATGACAGCAAATAGTTGAAGGGTCTCTACTGTACATTTGGTTTATCTTCACATACATATGCACAACTCGTCGCCGTGTGGATTGTATCTGAATCATTTACCCTGACCTTGTTGTGGCCAATGATTCACATAGTTGCATAGACAACATGCATCAAGGTAAATATGACGATAAGGAGACTGCTGCAGCCGCTGCAACAATAGCAGCTACTGCTTGCGGGATGTCGGTCACAGACTACTACCGCAAGTACATGTCAAAGGCGCCATCACGGCGAGGAAACCTAGAATGAAACCGGTTCATCAACGGTATCATTAGGAAGAGTGACACATAATGTCTTGTTCAGCTACGAATGAGTGGGGAAACTTTCTTCCAGCAATGTTTATTACTGAGAGAAAAGAACATCCTCCAGGATGCAAAGAGTTAGTTTAGAGAAGAAGGGAGTGCTCTTCCCTCACACAATCAGCCATAATGTCCGAAACCGAGTCATTAAACACTGATTCAAATGTTCCGGGGAGACCATTAGTGGTCATTTTGATAGAGTTTTAGATGTCGTTCTATATCTATATCCCACATGTGTGAAGTTTCCAGGAGTAGACATGCCCCTTAAATCTCCTCAAACCAAAATCGGAGCGTTTACTTTCAAGTAACAATTATATTCGAAGTTACTCGTTGAAGATATTGCCTCTCTCATGTGAATTACTTGATAACCGAGAGGTGAATATTCTACTTGGGATTGTATCAGTGCCCTTAACAATACCCACGTCCCAGTGTACTTCCCCAAAGACCAGACAGGAAGCTTTCAAAATAGAAAGGGCGTAATCTCCCAAAATTTTATGATTACAGTGAGACTAAAAAAATGGACAATCTCATGATTACACTGATTCCTACAATCAAAATGGAACATCAAAGGCACTTGTGGCTTTGTTTTGCAAAGAACACCTAATTTTGTGTATATGTAATCTAGACTTCTGCAGCTCAAGTGGGCCCAATGAGAATCAAAGTGTGGGAGTCCCCTCGGATCACCCATGAATCCAGTCGAAAATATTTGGGCATTTATATATAAGACAAGCCCCATCCCATGGTCTTCATCAACCATTTGACTCATCTATTTGTTAGGGCTCATTGATTGCATATGATCTTAAAGAACTGATTTTTTTAGGCAATCATAATCATCCCATCGGTTCCTTACAAAAGGGATGACTAGAGAAAAGAAGGCCGATCAAGGACATATTGGATTATTTGATCAGTGCAATTTTAGTATGGTAGTCCATTAAATGTGCAACGGTGGTGAATAGATGGTCCAGATTATTGATTGAACTGTCCAAGGTGGACTACGCCACTGGAAAAAGTGGAGAAAGACCATTAAAATATTTTTGTAGGCCACAATTTTTGGATCAAGCTGATCTTTGTACATTCCCTTCATTCAGGTCTGTTTGACAGGTTGGATGGAAAATAAACATTACCGATCTGCTTAAAGTGGGCCTATGAAAGTTTTTAATGGTGGGCGATAAATCACACCATTATTTCATGTGGTGTGGTCCACTTGAGATTTGCATTTGCTTAATTTTTTGTACCACGGCCTAAAATGGGCTGGAAAAATGGATGTACGGCGTGGATATTATCAAAAGGTTGGATTGCAAATAAACAATATGAAAACCTCAGGATGGGGGTGAGCGGTTGTTTTTTTCCAGAGCTCTCTCGAACCTCAAGTTTACTAGCACAAGGGACTATGTCCCAAGATACCGCCCCCTCCTGAGATACGACAGTGGCACTACCTACTTCATATTTCCCAACCATCAGCAAGCCTTCATTCCTTGTAGGGTGGATTCCCCTGATGAGCCATTAAAAGCAAATGGGAGAGATACCTCATAGGTTCTCCCACTGATTCCCAAGTATCCCCCCCCACCCACCCACCCACCCACCCCCCCGCGACATCCCATTCAAGGGGGAAGGATACCTTGGTATGAAAACCTTAGTATGGGCCCTTTGGAATTTTTAATGGTGAGACGCTCAATCACCACTGTTTCATGTGATGTGGTCCACCTGAAATTTGGATTTGCATAATTTTTGGGGGCCCATCCTAAAATGGGTTGGAAAAATGAATGGACGGTGTGAATATAACCAAATCATCAAGGTGGGACCTATGGCAAGGGTAATACCTTGCATGTAACACGAAAATCTACTCCCGTAAACAGGGGCGTTGATTGGGTAATATCCTCGCCAAAAGTAGCAAGAGACGGACGGACCTATTAGGGACTGTATGGGGCTCACCGTATTATATACGTTTTATCACTCCGTCCATCGATTTTGATAGGTCGTTTTAGGGCCTGATCCTAAAAAAAAGGTCGATTGAAGGCTTAAGTGGACCATGTTGAATGGAGCCTTCAATCTGGACAAATCAAAGGGTCATCAATCAACCAACTGCTATGGTCGGGCGATCAAAAATACCCTGGATATTGCAGATTGGTCTCTGGACAATTTTGGACAGGTTCGGGTGACCAAACGTGGAGGCTCGGGCAACCGACGATATTCGAAAATATGTGTAAAACTCTCTGAACATTTTTTAGCATGTTTGGGCGGGCGACCGAAGGATGGTTGGGCGATGTCGATCAACCGACCAATCAATCATCAATTTCTGCAGTTTTGCGCGGTTTTGCATAAGTTGATTCTAATTTTGGTTATATGTTATATAAGCAGGTGTAATTAGGATTAGGGTAGGGCTAAGACGTGCTTAAGGGTTTAAGCGGGTTTTGGAGAGAGAAAAGCTAGGGTTTTTTTCTCTTGGGAGTTTTAATCCGGGGAAATTCATCTCTTATAACTTTGTTTTCATAATGCATTAATCACTTTGTGCCGTGGTTTTCCCCCAAAGGTTTTTCCACGTAAATTCAAAGTGTTCTCTTATGTTGATTTTCTTGTGCGATTGTGAGTGCTTTGCTTAATTCGCCTGTGTGTTTTCGCGAATCCCAACAAGTGGTATCAGAGCTAATGTTGGGAGGCAGACAGAATCTGAAAGCGAAGTATTAATGGGTTTTTTTCTCTTGGGAGTTTTGATCTGGGGAAATTCATCTCTCATAACTTTGTTTTCATAGTGCATTAATCACTTTGTGCCGTGATTTTCCCCCAAAGGTTTTTCCACGTAAATTCAAAGTGTTCTCTTACGTTTATTTTCTTGTGCGATTGTGAGTGCTTTGCTTAATTCGCCTGTGTGTTTTCACGAATCCCAACAAGTGGTATCAGAGCTAATGTTGGGAGGCAGACAGAATCTGAAAGCGAAGTATTAATGGCATCTATCACGAGTTCGACTTTGAGAAGTATTCTGGCAAAAACAACTTTGAACTATGAAAGGTGAAGATGAAGGGCCTCCTAGTTCAACAATGATTGGAAGACGCACTCATTGGGAAGCGACCAGAATCTATGAAAGAAGAAGAGTGGAACAAGTTGGATCAAAAGGCCAATATCTCAATCCAATTGTACCTAACGGATGAGGCCCTCTATAACGTTATGAGAGAGAAGACGGCGGCTGATACATGGGCGAAGTTAGAGAACATCAATGCGAAGAAGTCTCTTGAGAATCGTTTGTATTTGAAGTTGCAGTTATTCAATCTGAAGATGGTAGAGGGGGTGCGATGTTGAGAGTTATATTAGCAACTTCAACAGGTATACTTGTAAATTATTAGACGTAAATGAAGTGATTAAGGACAAAGATCAAGCATGCATCCTGTTGAACTCTCTTTCAGCATCATATGGGTCATTCAAGGACTCTTTATGCGCCAGTAGGGTGACCATTAGTATTGAGACTGTTATCTTAGCCCTCTAGTCGAAAGCGATGAGAAAGAAGAGCGATGATGTGGGTTCCTCTACAGACGCACTAGTTACAAAGGGGAGAAATTCTGATCGGGATAAAGGATCTTCACGATCGAGATCCAAATCCAAGAGCAAAGACAAAGGAAAGTTGAAGTGCTGAGTTGTGGACAAACAAGGCACATGAAGGGATTGTCAGAATCCCAAGTCGAAGAAAGAGAAATCAAACAAACCTTCTAGGGAGGCTAATACCGTAGAATCTATAGAGGATGCGAGTGATGGTTACGAAGTGTTAACTGTATCCAAATCCAAGTATCTTAGTGATGAGTGGCTTTTGGATTTAGGTGCTTCGTATCACGTCCTGACATGGGCTCATTTACCGCATATAAAGAGTATGATGGTGGTTCAGTGTTCTTGGGCGATGACTTCGCCTACAAGGTTGTCGGTATTAGTTCGGTGCGCATCAGGATGTTCAATGAGATCGAACGCATCCTGACAGATGTGAGGCATGTCCCTAGGCTGAAGAAAAATTTGATATCTCTTGGTGCGCTCAAGGCAATGGGGTGCAAATTCACCTATTTTGATCGTATCCTTAAAGTTTTTAAGGGGGCACTCGTCGTTATAAAAGCACAGAGGAATGGAAACCTTTACAGTTTCATTAGTAGCACTTCATCAGGTGGAGTTGCAGCATCTGTAGTGGATTCCACGTCTGCACGTATGTGGCATGCGCGCTTGAACCACATGAGCGAGCGGGGCATGAAGGTACATTCTGATTGTTGTTTGATTTCCACATTTAATAATTTCGATTTTAGTATATGCGAGCATTGTATGTATGGTAAACAATCTAGATTGTCATTTAAATCGGGAAAACAAGTATGTAAAGGAGTGTTAGAGTATGTGCATTCTTATGTATGGGGGTCGTCACCCGTAGCTTCTGGTGGAGAGTCTTCATGGTTTGTTTCATTCATTAATGACTATTCTAGAAAGGTTATGGGTCTATTTTTTTAAAAATAAATCCGATATTTTCACCAACTTCAAGCATTGAAAGGCGATGGTGGAAAAACAGTTAGGGCAGAAGGTGAAAGTATTGAGGACAAATAACGGCAGAGAATTCACTTTTGGAGAATTCAATCAGTTTTGTAAAGATAAAGGGATCGTGAGGCACAACACAGTGCGCCACACACTAGAACAGAATAATGTGGCTGAACGGATGAATCAGACTCTCTTGGAGAGGGCCCGATGCATGATCAATAATGTTGGGTTGGGCAAGGAGATGTGAACTGAGGCCGTTAACACGACTTATTACTTGATAAATCGGTCCCCTTTAAATGTGTAAGATTCCAGAGGAATTACAAAGTTGTCAGCAAGTAGACAACTCAAGAGTGCGTGTCTTTGGTTGTGAGGCTTACTAATGCAGGGGCATTTTCACACCGAGCTCGAGTGGGGTGGCCTATGTGATGCGGGGGCACACTCAGGATGGGCGGCACGTGTGAGGCGGGAGGCTAGTGTGATGCGAACCCTTGTGATGTCGGGCTCACGAAGGAGGGTTCGGCTGAGGGCCTAGCCTGTGTTTAGCAGGAGCTTGGGCTATAAGATAAAGGAATTGATTCGCCACACTCTATCAGTTCAAGCTTTTAGAGCAAGTGGTTAGTCGTCCTACGTCAAAATGGTATCAAAGTGGGAGGTCTCGTGTTTGAGACTCCTCACCGGGGGTGATTAATATACAAGCATTTTCACATCGGACTTGAATGGGGTGGCTTATGTGATGCAAGGGCACACTCGGGGTGAGTGGCCCATGTGATGCGAGCGGCTCAGTGATGCAAGCCCCACCCATATGAGGCAAGTGGCTAGTGTGATGCAAACCCCTGTGATGTGGGGCCCACGACGAAGGGTTCGACTGAGGGCCTGGTCTGTGTGAAGCAGGAGCCTGAGCTATAAGATAAAGGAATTGATTAGCCACACTCTATCAGTTCGAGCTTTTAAAAAAAGTGGTTAGTCATCCTACGTCACTTAACTCTCATGTACCATCAATTGATAGAGATAAGTTAGACCAAAGGGCCAGAAAGTGTATTTTTGCGGGCTATGGTGATGGTGTGAAGGGATACAGACTGTATGACCCTGTCACAGGGAAGATCAAATTGAGCCGGGATGTCAAGTTTAATGAAGGGTCCTTATTTCGTAAGGATGAACCCAAGGAACAAGAGAAATCAACAATGATGGACAATTCAAACAGGCAAAGATGAGACACGGGCCAATACTAAGACGCAGACAGAGGTACAAGATCAGGTAGAGCAGCCACTTATGAGAAGGAATCCACAGAGGGATCAAAGGTTACCGGCTAGGTACAGGGATGACTCGAATGTTGCATTCGCTCTCATCACGGATCAGGGGGATCTATCTACTTTTCAGGAGACTCTTGATGATGTAGATGCCAAAAAGTGGAAGGCGTCGATGCATGACAAGATGGACTCCTTGTACAGGAATAAGACTTGGGAACTAGTGGAGCTTCCCGTTGGTCGTAAAGCAATCGAATGCAAGTGGATCTTCGAGAAGAAATAAGATAGGTACAAGGCGAGGTTGGTAGCAAGAGAAGGCGTCGAGTTCAGTGAGATCTTCGCGCCAGTGGTGAAGCAAGTATCTATCAGGTTCGTGTTGGCGTTGGTTGCACAATACGACCTCGAGCTGGAACAGATGGATGTGAAAACCGCTTTCCTCCATGGGGAATTGGAAGAGCAGATTTACATGAAGCAACCAGAAGGTTTTGAAATACAAGGGGCAGAAAACAAGGTTTGCAGGTTGATGAGGTCGTTGTACGGCCTAAAGCAATCACCTAAGCAGTGATACAATAAGTTTGATTCCTTCATAATGAGTAGGCGATTTACCGGGAGTGAGTATGATCATTGTGCATATTTCAAAACACCGAGTGATGGAAAATTCATCATCTTGGAATTGTATGTTGATGACATGCTTATCAACAGTCATAAAATGTCTGATATCGACATACTGAAGGCTCAGCTATTAGGAACGTTTGAGATGAAGGATTTGGGGGCTACAAAGAAGGTTCTCAGCATTGATATACAAAGAGACAGAGAGATGAGCAGGCTTTGGTTGTCTCAGAAAGAATATCTTGAGAAGGTATTGGTGAAGTACAGGATGGACAAGGCAAAGCCGGTTGGCGTTCCCACGCGGCTCACTTTAGGCTTTCTTCTGGGAAGTGTCCTGAAACAGAAGAAGAAAGGGAAGTTATGTCTCGTCTGCCTAATTCGAACGCAGTAGGCAACTTGACATATGTTATGGTCTGTATGAGACCAGATATTTCATATGCAATGAGTGTTGTTAGCAGATACATGTCTAACCCCGGCAAGCAACAATGGGAGGTTATGAAATGGATGCTTCGGTATGTTCGAGGTACATGGGACTACGTCTTGACATTTGAAAAATCAGGGGACAAGTTGGTTGGGTATGTGGATTTTGATTACACGGACACTGTGGATAGTAAGAGATCGACTTCCAGTTACTTGTTTGTCCTAGTGGATGGAGCGATTAGCTGGATGTCCAAGCTTCAATCTATGGTGGCTCTTTCCACAACCGAAGCGAAGTATATGGCAGTGACGGAAGCATTCGAGGAGGCGGTTTGATTGAGGGGAATGATAAATCAGTTGGGGCTTCAACAGGAAGCCATGCCAATTAATTGTGACAACGCAAGTGCTATCAATTTGGCAAAAAAATATATTTATCACTCGTCCTAAACATATTATTGATGTGTGTTACCATTTTATCCGACAGGTGTTTGAGGAAGGCGATGTTACTCTGGAAAAGATTCATACGAGCATGAATCCGGCAAATATGCTAACCAAGGTGGTTCCTGCAAAGAAGTTTAAGTTTTGTGCGACTTCTCTAAGTCTGGCGAAGATTGAGTGAAGACAGAGTGTAAACGAGAAGCGATGTTAAAGCAATGATAAAGACTTAAGTAGAGATGGAAGATGGAGCAAAGGAAGAATGGAATGGGATTGAAGCCTCAGAGGAGATTATTGAATGGAGCCTTCAATCTGGACAAATCAAGGGGTCATAGATAGACCAACTGCTATGGTCGAGCGATCGAAAATACCCCGGATATTGCAGATTGGTCTCTGGACAATTTTGGACTGATTCGAGCGACCGAACTTGGAGGCTCAAGTGACCGACAATATTCGAAAATGTGTAAAACTCTCTAAACATTTTTTGGCATGTTCGAGTGACCGAACATGTTGTCTAGCGACCGAAGGATTCTCGGGCGATGTCGATCGACCGTCAATTTCCGCAGTTTTACGAAAGTTGTTTCTAATTTCGATTACATGCTATATAAGCGGGTGTAATCGAGATTAAGGTAGGGCTAAGACGTGCTCAAGGTTTGAGAGGGTTTTGGAGAGAGAAGCTAGGGTTTTCTCTTTAGAGTTTTGATCCGAGTAAGTTCATCTCTTGTAACTTTGTTTTTATAGCGCATTGATCGCTTTGTGCCGTGGTTTTTTCCCGCAAGGGTTTTTCCACGTAAATTCGGAGTGTTCTCTTGTGTTGATTTGCTTGTGCAATTGTGAGTGCTTTACTTGATTCGCCCATATGTTTCCGCGAGCCCCAACAGACCACACCACATGAAACAGTTGTGATTGAATTATTTGCCATCCAACCTGTTCGAAACTTCCTAGGGCCACCATGATGTTTATTTTCCATCCAACCTATTCTAAGTCACATAGACCTGAATGAAGGTAAAAAATAAATATCAGCTTGATCCAAAACTTTTGTCCCTGCAGATGAGTTTTCAATGATCGGCGTTCAATCTCCACTGCTTCTTGTGGTGTGCTCCACTTTAACCTTAAATGTCTCGTTTTTGGACTCATGCCCTAAAATGATCTTCCAGAATGGATGGACAAATTGGATAAAACATATACATCAAGGTGGACCCCACCAAGCCCGTGACAGGACCTTTGTCTTGAGCTAATACACAACTTGCATTCGTCTACCCTCCGTAAAAGGATTTGAAAGCCATTTTTGAAATAGAAAAGGGTTTCGGTCCTTCCAGAACCCTAAAATCCCTCAACCAAACCCAAATCTCCAGTATTTCTTACAAATTTGTCATTGAAATCTCCTTTGCAATTTAAATCTAGCATCTATCAAAGAAAAAGAAGGGAAATTGAGAATTTTTTGCACTTACGGTGCACCACTATCGAATGATCGAGTGGCTGACGCAATCTTTATCCACAAGTGCCGAAATCCCCTCTTAAAGCTTTTCCCTTCTTTTTTTATTTTTTTTATTTTTTTTAGTAATCACACAAACCCGACATTTCAAGCCCTTTTATCGTGGAAATAATCATCAATATCACACAAAAAAAATCATGATATTGTGTGATATATCATATCGCACGATACATAGAATTTTGGTTTTTTTTATTTCTAAGGGGTTTCCGAAGGGTTTCATGTCGTTGGCCAGCGATGACAATAATATTTGCCGATAGTATCAATATTGCAAACACTGGTTTGGAGGAAGGATTTAACTACCACCATCCCTTTAATATCATCTCCAAACAGCACAATAACATCGACACAGACAATCAAAAACATAATCCCTGTTGTCAACGATGAATAAATAAAGAATAATCAGCTTGGCTACAAATAAAACCAAAGTCCCGAAGAGCACGACTCAACTTATCGAACCAAGCACGACTCAACCAAGCAAATGGAGACTGTTTGCGACCACAAATTGATTTCTTTAAGTGACACGCCAAGGGCAAATCATGGGAGCCATGAGGAATGGAAAATCCAGGTTGTTGATCCATATAGACCTCCTCAGCAAGATCACCATGTAAGAATGCATTTTTCACATCGAGTTGAAACCGAGGCCAGGACAGATTGATTGCCAAGGAGATAATCACACGAACAGAGTTGAGTTTGGCTACCGGTGACAATGTCTCAAAGTAGTCAACACCATATGTTTGAGTGAAACACTTTGCAACCAACCGTGCCTTATATCGATCAATGGAACCATCTGAACGATACTTGGTAGTGTAAATCCATCGACATCCAACCGTTCGTTTTCCCTCAGGTAAGGAAACCAAGCCTTAGGTATTATTCTTCTCGAGCGCCTTCATTTCTTCTATCATAGCCTTAATCCTGTCATGGTTGCTCATGGCTTCCTTTACATTGTATGGGGTAGTGGAGGATGTGGAGGCTACAAAGGATTGGAGTAAAGGCGAAAGACGCTGAAATGAAACAAAATTACTAATGAGATGCCTTGTGCACAAGCAGGAAGGCTTACTTAAGGCAATAGGACGATCATCATGACGTTGAGAGAGAGAGAGAGAGAGAGAGAGAGAGAGAGAGAGAGCTCATACCTGAAGGATGGTAAGGGTGATCAATAGAGGCTTTAGTTCGTCGATGATAGACAAGAATAGGCTTAAAAATAAGAGGAGAATCATCATTATTGTCACTAGGAAATACGACTGGAAGAGGTATGGAGTTGGCATCAAGTTGTGTAATCTCCCCCTGATTAGCGAGAAGATGGCACAGCGATTACCCTTCAGCAGAGAAGTATAGGATCTCTTTAAAAAAAGGTGACATCAACTGACACATCCCTCTTACAGGTCAGGGGATTATAACACTTATACCCCTTTTAAGACTGAGAGTAACCCAAGAAAACATACTTTATGGCTTGTGGACTCGTCATTACTCCCATCAAAAATCTAAACAAAACATGTACACCCAAAAAACTATAGAAGGTAATGGAAAAGGATTGTCATGAGGGTGCAGAATTTTAAATGAGGACTTGTGTGATATTATCTGAGAAGGAATGCGATTTATCAAGAAAATGGCAGTAAGGCATCATCCCAGAATTGTTTTGGAAGATTCATACCCAGTAAAAGAGCATGGTTGACTTCAAGAAGGTGACAGTTATTCCGCTCCACACCATTTTGTTGAGGGTTACAAGGACACGATGTACAGGATAAGATACCACGCTCCTGCAAAAAAAGACAAAAAGGCATTCGACATGTACTCCCTCCCATCGTCAGAGTGTAAAACTTTGATGGGGCATTGAAATTGGTTAACCACTTCGTTGTGAAAAAGTTTTAACATATCAAAAACTTCATGCTTGGATTTAAGAAGATAAACACGGTCATCCATGTGCAATCATCAATAAATGTATATGTCCAAAAAGAGATGTAACTAGAGCAGGACCCCAAACATTAGAGTGAACTAACTCGAAAGGTGTGGGTTTCCTCCTAGCTTAGCTAGGAGGGAAAACAGTCATGTGATGCTTGGAGAACTCACATGTTTCACAACTTAAAGATTCAAATATAGATATGGAAAGAAATAAAAGTTTCAACCTAGGCATGGATGAATGCCGTAAGCAGCAATGCCTTGGAACACTGACTCATTATCTAAGGACAGTGCATATCACAGGTGGATCATCAAAAAAAAAAAGTCCTCCACATTCATGGCCCCCACCAATCATTTGTTTCGTCTGGAGTTCCTAAAACACACAATGAGGGGGAAATAATGTTACTGGACAATTCAAGCATTTCGTAAGAGAGCTGACAGATAACAAATTAAGTGGGAAGTTGGGTACATGTAGAACTAAGGATAAGTGCATAATAGGAGAAAGCTTGATGGAACCAACTCTAGATACAGGAGTTTAATTTCCATTAGCAACAGTGACAGAGTGTGACTAGATAGAAGGAGAATAGGACCTAAACAAATAATGTGTACCAGTCATGTGGGAGGTAGCTGCAAAGTCAATTACCCATGAAGTAGAGGATGCAAGGAGATCAGTACCTAATTGAGCTATAGAGGCTCTAGAAGTATTAGGTACCTCATGTGCATGTAGTCGCATTGAGGCATCATAGGCCTCACATGACAAGAGAACAGAATCACCTACAGTAGATTTCTCTACAAATAGCTCTTAAGTTTTCTCGGAACTAGTGAAAACACTACCAACCATTGATACACCCGCCCAAGATGGGCGGCCAATGAGATCCCAACATTGATTAAAAGTATGGTTGGAGCCCTCACAATAAGTGCAAATGCGAGGTCCATCACGTCCACATCCTCGGCCACCATGACCACGACTACCACATCCTCGATCGATATCACAACCCCTGCCTCGGGTACTTGAACCAGAATCTCATCCACGTCCTTGAGCACCACATGCTGGGACTTTAGAACCATGGCTAAATAAAGATCGGTCTCCAACAGTATATGTAGATTGATCTGGTTAAACAAAGAGAGGATGTGGTGACCCTTTGACACATGGCGTAAATGGCGATAAGAGGGAGAGGATCCATGACAATGATTTGTCTTTGAACACCATGATACTCATGGTTAAGACCGGGAAGGAACTGCATGCTTCTAGTCTCTTCACGTTGTGATGCTGCTTCTAGACATACTGATAGTCAACCGTATAGTTGGAAGAGGATGATAGAGGTCTAATTCATCCACCGTTCCCCAGAGACCCGAAAAGTACTCCTTCAAGGACTTCAAATCTTGTTAAAATCTCCCAGTCTGAGATCAACATGAATATTCTAGATATATTTTGAGTTTCTGAGGACATATCACAAAGAGTATCCCATATCTTTTTCGCATAAGGTAAAGACATGACAGAGTTGCTTACAATTGGTTCCATGCTATTAAGTATCCAAGCCATGACTTGGTAGTTTTCCTTGATCCAAGTCTTTAACTTCTCATCTGTTGAATCTGGAGCTTCATCCAATATATATGAAAGTCTATCTCTTCCTCCCAGAAATAGCTAAACGGATTTACCCCTACAAATAGTTATTGCCATTCAACTTGAAAATTGTAATTAACAACGGATGAGCTTTCAAAGATCCTACATCAAATTCAGAAGGAATCAATCTTGTACTCCATAAGGGTCCACACACACAAAATCCAAGAACAAACAACTCAATGAGGGCCACAAATCAGTGGCAACTATAGATTTATGGCAACTTGGCTTCAGATGATGGCTTGGGAGGTCTATAGACAGTTGAAAAGAGGGAAATAGACGGCGGAGATCATCGAAGGCTTGATCCCAGGTATGAACAATGCCTTATATGGGAAAGATAAGTCTCAGGACATACACAGAGGGTTTTGGTGCACTGCCAGACCCCCAAGAACCCAAAAGTGATACCACCGCACCCTGATATGGCTCAACAGCACCTCCAACTCCCCATTTCTTCCAAAAACAACTTTATGGGAAGGTAGATGAGTAAATCCGACCCAACATATGTGAAAAATCTCAAGGATAAGCTACCGATTTGAAAAAACTTCCAAAAAACAAAGATTTGGAATTTTCTAGCCAGAAATGAAATGTGACCCAAACGTCTCAGATGAGCTCCATAAATCTTGTAAAAATCACCACAAATCTTCTAAAATTGAGATCTATCAAACCATGTTTTACCCGATAAAAAACAAGCCTTATGGTTCGTATAGTTGCTAACGTCGATCGTACAGTTGCTAACGTCAGTAGATTTCAATGTCATCGATCAATGCAAGAAACAAGGCTCTGATACCAAGTTGGTTTTAGGAGATTTGAAGTGAGGAAGGAAGAAAAGAGATGAAGGAAGAGAAGAAGTATTGAGAGAGAGAGAGAGAGAGAGAGAGAGAGAGAGAGAGAGAGAGAGGTTGCCTTGTGTGTGTTAGGGCCAAAAGCCTTAACACACCTTTATTACTAGAAACAGAAATACGTGATCCAAGAGAGCACACAACACTACACCCACGCACCCAATACATACAATAAGTACACAATGAGCTTTACACGATGTAGCTTTCCTATAAGTTGAACAAGAGAGTAGTTCCTTCCCTTCAAGGCTTCAAGCATCACAAAATACTCGATTACCTCATGCAATTTTATTAGTATGGTTCACCAGCATTCCAAGGAAGATGAACTTAACCAATTAAATTAAATTGCTCTTGTTCAAATTTTTAACTCATAGTCTTAATTAGCTTGATTTACCATCTCAAAAGATCTATAAAGTAACCAGATTTATGATTTGGAATTGGCAAATAAAGGTCAGGCTATCCTACCTTTCTTACTACAATTTCATGAGAAGCAATTTGCTACCGGATGCTCTTTTAAAAACATGGTGTTTTTAAGCCATCCCTCGTAATTGGAGAAAGCTATCCCTGGTCTTAGTGGAGAGTTTTTGCATTCATTTTTCTTTCAATAAAATTTAACAAAATAGGGGTTAAGTTGATCAGACCAATGCATGTGGGTGGAGGTAGTAAGAAAGGACTTGATGACCTATCATTTGACTGAGGACATGGTCCTTGATAGAGTGAAATGGCATAACAAGATTCATGTAGCTAACCCCAATTAGTTGGGATAAGGCTTAGATAATGATGATGATGTTGACATAGTTAAAGAAGTGAATGAAACGTAATAAATTTCTAAACAAGCAACGAGTTCTTTCTAGGAATAACTGAGGGCTAGACTCCAATGTACATTTCCAATGAAGTAGTAAATTGTGCAACTCATCCACAATTATGCATGGCATCCATGCACATGATTAGACTTTCAAAATCATAAGCCCTATTTTGGGCAGAGTAATGCCACAGAAAAATCATCGATAGGATGACTTATCATCGGTAGTCGTCATATGGATAGTACAAATTCAGCGAAGGGAAATCAGATAGTTGAAAAGAAACTGATCCACAATCCAAATTAAATAAGTCAAACTGTATGCACTCCAAATTCATCAGATAAGTGTGCTTTTTTTTTTCTATGGTCCATTTGCAGCGGCAACAACAATACAACAGTCTGGATGGGAGTGCATTTACCACACATAATGTGGATGAGTTGCCACAATAAAATATATTGGAGCCGATCCCAACAGAAGAAATATTTATCTATACGAATGTATCAAAAAGGTCTAAATGAAACCACCAACATATTTTTCATAATCAAGCAGCATCCAAAAAACCCTTTAACAAAAGATGAGCAGAAAAAAAGGGTTGGCTGCAAGTTACTTATATTTTGCAAACCATACAAAACCACACAGAAGACTAAAATCACCATATAGAGCTGCAAGCTTGTTGTTCGAACCCACCATTGGTTTATCATAAAATGGAAAGCTTTGCATTTGACGCACTGCAGTACTAGCAGCTGTAACTTCACTAAATACAACCCACGCTTGGCCTCGAAGTTTGGCCGTCTTCAGTGCAACAACATCCAAAATCCTTCCATATTGAGAGAATAAAGAATAAAGAGATCTCTTCAGTTCTGCAGGAAAAGAAGGTCACTGCATCAAACCATCGAGTCATTATTTAAGAACCTAAAATGTGCAAGAAAGTAACATATCAACAAACGTGAAAGAAAGTTAGTATACATCCACAAATTGACTTTTAAATGCAGTAACTAGAAATTTAAATAGCAGGATTCAAAAAGCAAAGTCAGAATTTTTTTTAATAATGGATGATGAAATATGAGAATATGCCGAACAATCAGAACTAATACAAAGATGAACAGTTCGAATGTGCGTATTCTTTATAGTATCTGTATTGCAGGTCATCGATACAGATATAGGGTAATATAAAAAATACATTGTATCAGTTGATATTGTCAATAATATCGCATCTTTCAAAAAAAATATCAATAATATCACCGATATTTTCAGTATCAAGAGATTTCGGCAACGGCCCTTTGAAATAAATACACTCCATCATCAATACATGCAATAATATTGCCGATATTGTCAATAATATTGCTGATACCAGCACTAATACCTATGAAATTCCAGAAGATAAAATATAAAAATAAAAACCATTTTGTTCAAATTTTTTGGGGATCTCTTCCTAAGGGTGTTTTTATTTTGTGCATTATATGTGCTGGAAAAAAATAGTGCATTAAAATCATGTTCAGTACTTTTTTTTCTCCTGACGGCACATAGTTTGGGCCCCCCTGTACAATGGAAACCTATTATTTATAATTGTTTTCCATAATATTTTGAGTCCTAGGTGTGTAAACATGTCTTTAAACATCTTTTGAAGTTCCACCGAAAAATTCCACCTTTTTTCCTAATCTTTCCCTCATACGGCAATATACTCCTTACAATCTACAATATTATCAAGGGTATTTATACATGTTTTCATAACCTAAGTCATTGATACATGTAACAATAACAATACTCTGAACTCTTATTAAAAGACACTGCCCTTACAGTTATGCACTTAAGCTAAGTTTCGATTGCCATAACCAATTTTACAGAGTTCGCAATTGTCCAAATTTATAGGGAAACCTGATCTTGGATTGGCAATCTCAACCAGTGTTCGAAATATCGGTATCATATGAAATATCGGTATCGCGTTATGCATCGCATCCTTGGGATACAAATACGTATCGGTTATCACATGGTATATATTGTTTGTAATGGGTAATTTATCGCGCTTTTTGGGAAACATGCGGAAACATTGGGAAAATGTTTGAATTTTTCAATGGAACTTCAAGGATTGTTAAAAAAAGACCTTAAAACGCTTTTAAATCATAAATCACAAAAAGAAAGTGCACATAATAGGTTTCCTTTATATAGGAGTATGCATTGCCTGACTGAAGTAATGCAACTATATTCAAATTGAATGCATACATTTAGAGCGTATGTGATGATCATTTCATCAAACACTCCTAAATACTTCGAAATTAGTCTCAATTGATAACTGGTTGAAGGGAAATTTCAAATCTATATATATATATATATATATATATATATATATATATATATATATATATATATATATATATATATATATATAATTTTATTAATTTTTAATTAAAAATGATTTTTTTTTTCAAAAATTGACAAGGACTAAACAAATCAGTAGATCAGCCATCATACATGCTTGATTTCATGTTTGGAGTGCAACATTGCAAGCAATTTAGGAGAAATTGGGAAATTTTTTATTTTTCCCCAACTTTCCCCAAATTTCAAAATTAGAGTGTATGTGATGATCATTTCATCAAATACTCCTAAATACTTCGAAATTAGTCTCAATTGACAGCTAGTTGAAGGAAATTTTCTATAAAAAAAAAAAAAAAATGGAGAACATGAAGAACCAATGGATATCAAAATCAAAGCTCCAACTCCATGATTTTTCATGCAAAACATGCATAACTAATGGATTTGTAACCATTTGACGCTGATTTAACATAATTTCAACAAAAAAAAAGGGATCGGAAATTGAAAATGTTCAACCGGATTGAACATGTGGGATATATTGGCACTACTTGTGCGTTTCGTATTGCACAGGTGGGATACAACATATATCATGGGATATATCAGCCAATATCATCGATTTTTAAAACATTGATCTCAACCACTTACGAATCTAGCAACCACTTGAGATTCAGTCTTCTACAAAATTGCAATGGAAAGATAAACCAGAATCACTCTCATATGTATTTCTTTAATGGTCTGGCCTCCTAATCGATAACATTGACATTGGCAAAACAACTCTACTCATAATCATTGAAAAGAAACTCCTCTAACAGAAGGCTCCGCATGCAATATCAAACTTTGATTTTTTTTCATTCTTTGTCGCACCCGTTATACTAAAGTTGCTCCACCACCAACGTATATACCTTAAATTTAATCACCACTGGTTTTACCTTCAAACCATCACAAACTGCTATGAAATAAATAAATAAATCTCTGTATCTGCCAATCAATCAAGGAATTCCTCAATGTAAACATACCGATAAATTTGCGTAAATCCACTTAATTTGGAATTCTCGATCATGGCCCACCCAACAATCACCATTGCCACCTTGCAGATGACGATGTAATTGGGGTTCAATCTCCTCCTCATCCCTTGACTTGCCAAGTAATTTCCTTGACATCGGAGGATGATGGGTAGGCCATAGCTTCCTATTGGCTCATTTGGACCATTCAAACCCCTCATGGCCATGTTTCTAGTCGACTACTCTAATAAGGTGCAAACCTTGTTGCTTGAAAGTTGAAACTTTAAAATTTCCATTTTTGTCACATACTATTTTAAATTCCTAAGAACATTGTCTTGAGGACGATTCACTCTTCCACCTTGATCCACCATCAGATCACTGTAGAAATCAGTCCGGATTGATTTCAGATCAAATCTAATGCTGGGAATTAATTACAAACACCTGTTGATCAACTAGAAGCAATTGTAGCCCTAAGATCTCAAAAGGAAACTGCTCCCATGCTACTTAACATAGGCCTTTGATTGAAAAGAATGATATTGATAGAAGCTGACTCGCTCACAACTTGATGGAAACCCCCACTATAGGGACATATCAAACTTGCATGCACAAATGAAAGAAAAAGAAAAGCTCCCCATGTCCAACAATGGCCAATGTAAGAGAAATAAAATTGCTCTTATTCAATCGTAATCGTTTACCCCCATAGATTTCGCATACTAAGTATTGAAAGCAATTTCCTATAATTATGTCACTATTTCTTGTCGCCAGAAGTGGGACCCACTAGCCAACCAATCACAAACCTAGAAAGGCCTCCAATTTCAATCGTTGGAACCTCCTTCCCTATGAAATTGTCTCACTAAATATGGGAGATATTATCTTTCCTAAAACAAGGAAAAAAGAAGATACTTTACTTACCTCTCTTAACCTATCACTAAAGCTATGGACCTTCCCCTCTATCCATTACACAAGGGATACCCTCAAACCCCCCAGCGGCCCCCGCACAAAATACACCCCTATTCAAAGTGATTTGTGCACACAGAGCTCACATTCAAAGCCTTTCCTTTCAAGTGTCGTGATCTCCAATGACGGTGATTTTCAACCATTTGATCCCAATGTTCGCATTGTCGTTATCGCTACAAGTTTCGCTGGCCGGAGATAAAGATATAATATCATTATCGTTGATAATATCGCTGATAACCGGAAATGTGGGGAAAATTGGGGAAACATGAGGAAAACTGTGGAATTTTTTAGTGAAACTTCAAGAAATGTCAAAATACACATATTTGCATATTCAGAAATAAAAAAATTACAAAAAGAATACATTAAATAATAATTTTTCATTCAATAGACTCAAAAAACATGCGTTACAATGAGAAATCACTCCAATAGCAACCAAAATTGAGATGGATCCAAGAATCAAGTGGGCCGAAAATGTAAGAATTGAATGTCCACAGTTGAAATATTCATGGGGCCACAGGAGTTTTAAATCAGGCTAATATTTTTGTTTTTAGTTAATCCCAGTAAGAATGATGTTATGGACGGTATTGATGGTATATAAACATCACTGTGGATCCCGGGGAGGTTTCAATGGTAAGAATTTCCCTACCCCACCTTTTCATTTAGCACGGCGCACTTGAGTCTTGGATCCGGTTAGTTTTTGGTATAATGTTCTAAATTGTTCTCACAAAGTGGATGGACGGGGTGGATTTCTCAGAAACATCACGGTGGGCCTTACCTACGTTCCCAGCGCTCAGGGCTTTCGCAGGGAATTCGCGACTTGGGTGAGACCCAGTAACCAACGATGTGGGTGGGACCCTGACCATAGGAGCCCACCTCTTTATGTATGAATTGTATATCCATGCCGTTAATCCACACCATCCATCTATTTTAAGAGATCATTTTAAGACATAAGATAAAGAATGAGCTAGATCCAAAGCTCGAGTGGTCCCCACCATAGAAAACAGTGGGGAGAGTGACGCCTACCATTGAAACCTACCTAGGGTCCACCATGATGTTTATTTGAGATCCAACCCTTTCATAAGTTAACACAGACATGAACGAAGGGAAAACACAAATATCAGATTGATCGAAAACTTCTATGGCCCCTAGAAGTTTTTAATGGTAGGTGTTTAATCTCCACTATTTGTGGTGGGGTCCACTCCAGCTTTGGATCTGACTCATTATTTGGCTCATGCCATAAAATAATCTCTCCAAATAGGTGGACGGTGTGGATACAACACATACATCATGGTGGGGCCCACAAAACCTGGTGACGTCACTTCGGTTGCATGTCTCCCCGCTTAACAGACGCGGGTGGGCTGGTGACGCGAACACCAACCAGCAAGCTGGTGTCAAAGCTCTATGGGTCCCACCATAATGTATTTGTTTAATCCACGCTATCCATTTGTTTTTCCATCTCATTTTAAGGCACGAAACCAAAAATGAGGCAGATACAAAGATCAAGTGGACCACACCATAGGAAACAGTGGGGATTGAACATGCACCATTGGAAAAATTTTGTGGACCATGGAAGTTTTGGATCAAGCTGATATTTTTTTTTTCCCATTCATCCATCTTTTTTAATCTTATGTACAGGTTGGATGACAAATAAACATCACTGTGGGCCCCAGGAAGGTTTCAACAATGGAGAAACATTCTACTCACTGTTTCCTATGATGTGGTTCACTTGAGATGTTTTTCTATCTCACTTTTGGTCTCATGCATTAAAATGATCTGTAAAAATGGATGAACGGCGTGGATTAAAGAAATACATCATGATGGGACCCACAGTGTTCACATCACCACCCAACCCGCGTCCCTACTAAACAGCGATAGCTAATCCGCGTCCCCACAAAAGCCTCGAGATAGGGCTTTCGTTCGTATTTGCGTCGGACTCGCTGGAGAGAAAGAAGCCCTAAAAATCAGGGATTCCCGCTCATGAAAGAGGGATTTTTGCCTCAAAACCCTAAATCATTCCCAATCGAGAGCTTTTCTCCCTCGAATCCCTGATTTTCGCCGAAATTGCGACATGGAGCTTTCAATGGAGAAGGAAAAGGGAGATTTCTTACCTTTCGTGTACCGGCGCTGTCAATTGAGGCGTGCTTCCGTTCCGATCAACCAGGTATGAAAATTGGAGTTTTTTCTTCTTTTTTTCGACGATATTTACGTATTTAGGCAATTTCAGCCCCGACAACTGCTGTCTTTCGATTTTTACCTATTTACAGGCGATATTCCGATAAAATCGTCGAAATTTCGGGGATATCTGGAAGAGAAACGAAAAAGGGGGTTTCGGTGTCGCAACGGCAACGACACCGATATTATCGTCGATATTATCGACATTTCGTCGACAATGCAAACACTGTTTGATCCTACATCAGGCCGGGTCAAGCTCTGTCCAAGGCTCCAAGCCCAGTCCAAAAAGTAAGGGTAAGGGCCAAGCCCAGCCCGTTCCATGAAAGGCCAAAACAAATTGCCCAGAAAGTAAGCGTGAGAGCCAAGCCCAGCCCATTCCAAAACAAGCCAAAATACACCGAGCCAAACTAAGCCCAAGCCCCAGTCCAACACGAGCCCGGTCCATTCCTTAGTGGCATGATCCTTATAACTAGGTGTTTCTCCCACTTTGAATTGCACTTTCGACTCACACTCCTGCTCGCACTCCCTAGTTGTTTTTATACTTACTAAAATTTTGAAACTTATGCTTCCCAAGCCCCACACCGGAATATGTAGTTGCTTCGCTTCACGCTTCCTCCATCAGCCCATTTTTGTGCAAGATCTAGATTTTTCATTAGGCGCGCCTGCCCATGTATGAACTCTGGCATGAAATATGTGATGTATGAAATATATATGTGATCATCATCATCTAAGCCTCCAAAATAATTGGGTTAGGCTATACTAATCCTTATTCACCACTCCACTCCATCAAGGGCCACCCACATCATGTTCTTTTCTTACTACCTCCACCCACATCCTTTTGGGCCTTCCCCTTGCCCTTTTAGAGGCTTCAACTTGTACCAACTCACTCCTAATTGGCGTAGTTCCTAGTCTCTGTTGCACATGATCAAACCATCGAAGTCTACTTTCCCTCATCTTGTTACCTATTGGTGTTACTTCTAAATTCCCTAGAATGAATATCATTTCTAATTCTACCCTAGTCTTGCTACTCATCCATCTCAACATCATCATTTCAGCTACACACCCTATGTACATGTTGTTTCTTAATCACCCAACATTTTGTCCATAAAGTATGAGTGGTGTTATAGCCATCCTATAAAATTTCCCTTTGAATTCAAGTGTTACACGACTATCACAAAAAAACTCCAGAGGCACGTTCCCATTTCTTTAACCCTACTTGAATTCTATGAGCAACATCGTTCTCAATCTCTCCACTCTCATGAATTCTTGACCCAAGATATTGAAAGTGGTCATTCTGGAAATTTTCTTGGTTAGCAATCTTTGCTAATTCCTCGTTCTCACTTCTATTGTTAGTAAATTTCACTCCGTATACTCTATTTTAGTCCGACTAATTTTAAACCTTTATATTCTAAAGCACCTCTCCATAAATCTAGCTTTGTGTTTACACCCTTCCTCGTCTTGTCAATCAAAACTATGTCATCTACAAACAACATAAACCAAGGGATCTCTTCCTACAAATGCATCATTAACTCATCCATAACCAATGCAAAAAGGTATGGGCTCAATGTCAACCCTGGTGCAAGCCTACAATAATTGGAACTCACTTGTCTCACGACCAATGGTCCTCACATTTGTTAATGCTCCATCATACATATCCATAATCATGTAAATATATCCTCTTGGAGCTCATTTCTCTCCCAATACACACTAAACCCTATCGGCTATCATAAGCTTTTTTTAAGTCAATAAGGACCATGTGGATATCCTTCCTCCTCTCCTTATATTTCTCCATCAATTGTCTAAGTAGGAAAATAGCTTCAATGGTAGACCTCCCTAGCATGAAACCAAACTAAGTTTCTGATAAATTCATTTCATGCCTTAATCTCTGCTTAATTACTCTTTCCCAATGTTTCAAGGTATGCCTCGTAAGTTTAATCCCACAATAGTTAGTGCAACTTCATATTTCTCCTTTATTCTTATAAATAGGTACCAAGGTACTTTTCCTCCATTCGTCTAGCATTTTCTTCGATCTTACAATCTTGTTGAACAACTTTATCAACTAAGATAACCTAGTATCACAAATATATATGTTTTATCTTACAAATATGCCCTTGAAAACCTAAACAAGTTGGGCTAGCAGCGTTCTAGTCATAACTCGAGCCCCACGCACAGCCCAAGCCATTAGACTTCATATGCTAATAAACGCCCATCTATTACAAAGATGTGATGTATATAATATATGTTATATCTTTATAAAAACGCCCTTGAAAACCCAAAGTAGGCTATGATGGCAACCTTTTAGTCACAACCCGAGCCCCACCCAATCAATAAATGTGATAGAATTTTAGGCACAAACGAAGCCAACCCAAGCCCATCTTGAAGCAACCCAGGTCCTAAGGCCAGGCAGGTAAAGAGCTATGCTCCAGTGCTTCAGAAGAGTGTCACTTCAAATGATGTTTCTTGTCTCAAGAAATCATCATCATCATCTCAGCCTTATACCAACTTATTAGCGTGGACAACACGAAACCTGTCCCGCATTCCATTCTATCAAGGACCCTATCCTCTGTTTCAAGTCTCGAGAAATGAAAGAAAGAATTCCATTCAATTGCAAATATCATCTATTATCCATCAATATGTGTTATATTCAAGTTGGTCGAAGTCTGCATCCTTCTTAAATAAATGAGCAACTCCCTCAAGCAGTTTTATATGGTATACATGTGACATGCGAGCGCCTCTTAATTATTAGAATCTGCAGGCAGATCAGTACAATATATTGTCTAGCGAACAAGAATGGGCGCGCCTCAATTCCTGAAGGACATCTAAATAGACTTGCTCGCTAGTCTATCATTCAATCACATTCGAGCAGATCTGGTCGCCAGTCAGTTGATAAAGATATCTCCTGGGTCGTAGTCCTAGTAGTCCATATAGTTCAGGAGTTGGCCCTCGCCAATCGATTGACAAAGATATCCCTTGGATCGTAGTCCCAGCAGTCCATATAGTTCAGGAGTTGGCCCAAACTACAGACTCATCAGTCCTGGATTAAAGGGATTTACATCAAGTAACGTGACCGTCTACGTTTCTAACCTGCTAAGATAACATCTTATCCCATGATATCGGGAAGATCTCAACTACTCACGTAACAAATTAATCCACCAGGACTTGAACAAATAGAGATTCCTATTAATGGAAAAGGTACACAACATCTTAGCCCACGTTTCACACTTCATCTTTGCAAAAGCTCATTACTGACTTAAGCATCGGAGGGCTAACGGCCAAACACCGGCCACCCTTAATTTCGTCTATGATTTTCAGGTGAAGTGGAGGAAGCTATCTTCGGAGGATCGTTCATTACAAGGAGGAGAATGTCTTCTATCCACAACTTGTTACTCATAACCAGTTTTCGACGTTAACAGATTGGCGCCGTCTGTGGGAACCGACGTCTGAATCGTTCTCACTGTATCTCTTATTCTCCATCATGCCTCTAAAGAAAACCAACCACCCAACCACTTCAAGACAGACGCAACCTCTTGTTGAGACTCCTAAAGACAATCTAAATCTTCCTCAACCTGTATCAGGAATTCCGCAACCTGCACCAGGAATTCCCCCATTATTGCCTAATTTGCCAGCCCCTGCAATACAGACTCCATTCCAACAAGTCCCCGGTGGCATGGGTCGTGCTATGCGTTATTTGGGAGATACACTCCTTACTCTCAATGCCAGATTCTAGTGCCTCTCAAATCAATTCGATCAATGCTTTCCTCCACAACAGCAGGCCCAGGAGGGTCCACCATCGCAACCTGCAGCTTCCAGGCATTCGCCAAACGAACGTCAAGGGTAACATAATCCTCCTTCCGATCGTGCGGTTAACAATACTCCGGCCCCGATGCAACGTCCTCAAACCATTCGTTCTAGTGAATCTAGACGATCTCAACCGGAGGAGCCAAACACCGAAACCTCCTATTACACCCTGCCATGGGACGGAGATCTCAAAAAGCTCGAAGATCACTTCGCTCACATCGAACAACGAGACCAATCTAATCTTCCAACGACTACTCTTATGTCGATCCATCGGGCAGAACCACCCTTCACCCGTCAAGTTATGAAGGCCCCTTTTCCCAAGAAATATCGAACTCCCAGTATGGTCCTATATACTGGTATCAGTGATCCCCTGGAGCATCTAGAAACCTTCAGGTCTCTCATAGAGTTAGAAGGGTATAGCTCGAAGATCATGTACAGAGCCTTCTCTTTAACTCTCAAAGATGCTACACGAACGTGGTTCCGTGGCCTAAAGCCCCGATCAATAGAATCTTTTTTCACAATATCAGAGCTTTTCCTTTCCAAATTTATGGGAAGTATTCGTACGAAGAAACCAACATCTCATCTATCATATTTAAAGCAGCGCCAAAATGAAACTATCAAAAGATTCACGGTCTGATTCACAGCCTAAGCTGTCCAAACAGAGGATTATACCAAGGATAAAGGCCTCACTGCTTTGATCGCAGGAATCACGAGCGAAAGATTCCGATTCGCCCTTGATAAAAACCCTCCGAAGACGATGGCCAAGTTTCAAGCTAAGGCTCAAAAATATATTAACACTGAAGAGGTGGCCCTAGCTCGTCAGGACAATAGTGGAAAGAAACGCAAATTCGAAGAAGCATCTCCTTCTGACAAAAAATATCAACGTGATCACTCACCCAGAAAGCCATATGCAGGGAGATATCATAATTACACTCCCCTCGACCGATCTCCAGAGAAAGTGCTAATGGAAATTAAAAACAAGTCTTATGTCAAGTGGCCCTCAAGAATCAAATCGGATCCAGAGAAAAGAGACGAGTAAGTTTTGCTACTTCCACAAAAATCACAGGCACAATACTCAAGATTGCATAGCTCTCAAAGACCAAATAGACGCGTTAATTCGCTGAGGGCATCTTTGTGATTACGTCACACAACGAGACCATTCCCCTCGAAAAACTGGCACGTCGACACGTCATCAAAGTCAATCTCGAAAGGAAAGGTCACCACAACTTCGACCTTCACAGGAAGACGCGGAACCAACGGGTGAGATCAGAATCATTGTTAGAGGTCTAGCCTGTGGAGGTGATTCCCAAGCTGCAAGAAAAGCTTACATTCGCAGAGCACAGCAAAAACCTCAACACGTTTACTGGATGGAGAAATCATCGAGCTCATCAAAATCAACTCATCATCCAATCTCTTTGTCCGAGAAAGATGATGAAGGGATTCCCTTCCCTTATGAAGATTCCATCGTAGTAAGCATTAAAGGTAGCCAATTATCTAACTCGTCGAATTATGTTGGATACAAGTAGCTCTGCAGATGTGCTTTATCTGGAAGCTTACAACAAGATGGCTCTCGCCAAAAACTTGCTCCAGCCAATCTCCACGCCCCTCGTCGGTTTCAGAGGTGAGGTGGTTATACCAGAAGGAAGTATCGACTTCCCTGTCACCTTCGGCAAAGCCCCCACCAAGGTCCCTATTTTCATCAATTTTCTTGCAGTGAATCGAAGATCGGTATCTAAAACCATCTTAGGGCGTCCATCGCTCACTAAGTTAGGAGCGGTTTTACATCCCCTCTATCTAAGTGTCAAATTCCCCACTCTGAATGGCGTTGGAGTAGTCAGAGGGAATCAAAAAGAAGCTCGAGCATGCTATAAAGTAGCAGTGCAAGATCGTAAAAGCGCCCAAGCCACAACTATTATGTCAATTGTAGAAGATTCAATGGGCTCATTAATCTCTACAACATTAGACCCAAGGGAGGGTACTTATCAAGTAGGAACTCCAGGCGAGGAAACCATCAAGATCCGATTATCCAGTACAGATTGGACCAAAGAAGTCCATATTGGGTCGTCTCTGAACCCTACCTTCCAAGCTCGTTTGACCAGCTTTTTGGCCGAATATCAAGACATCTTCACCTAGTCGCATAAAGACATGCCAGGCATCAACTCCGAAGTCGTTGTCCACCGATTGAAGGTAGATTCTAAATTCAAGCATGTCCATCAGCGTCGGCGTGCATTCAATGCCGAAAGACAGTAATCAAAACAGAAGTCGACAAGTTGTTGGCTGTCGATTTCATCGAAGAAGTCGACTACCCTGATTGGGTCGCAAACGTCGTCCTTATTTGCAAAGCAAATGGCAAATGGAGGATGTGCGTGGATTATACTGATCTGAACAAAGCATGCCCAAAGGATAGTTTTCCAACGCCTCGTATCGATCAGTTAGTCCACTCCACAGTCGGACATGCTTTACTCAATTTAATGGATGCTTACTCTGGTTATAACCAGATCATGATGCACCCAATTGACAGGGAGAAAACAGTGTTTATCATGGATCGCGGGTTATATTATTACAAAGTGATGCCATTTGGTCTCGAGAATGCTGGAGCGACAACGTTTAGTCAACAAGATGTTCACCGCACATATTGGCAAGACTATGGAGGTATATGTTGATGATATGCTCGTCAAGAGCGTCAAAGCAAAGGATCATCTTACCGATCTCCAAGAAGCCATCAACCTTATGCGAAAATACCAAATAAAGCTAAATCCAGGGAAGTGCACATTCGAAGTTTCTGCAGGAAAATTCCTTGGTTTTATGGTTGGTCAACACGGCATTGAGGCCAACCCCGAAAAAATAAAGGCCCTGATTGGGATGCAATCACCCTCCACAGTGAAAGAAGTTCAACATTTAGCTAGACGTATTGCATTCTTAAATCGTTTTATCTCCCGAGCGTCCGATAAATGTCTGTCTTTCTTCAAGCTAATGCGAGCAACTACAAAATCCAATTGGGCACAACAATGCAAGGAAGCATTTCAATGGCTGAAGCAATATATGGGTGCATCGCCCATCCCGTCAAAGCCAACGCCGCATGAGCAACTTTTTCTTTATCTAGCTGTATCTCCTACGACCGTTAGCGCCACGTTAATAAGAGAAGATTCTTGGGTGCAGAAACCCGTTTATTATATTAGTCGTGCAATGGTGGATGCTGAAACTAGATATCCAGAAATCGAAAAGCTCGCCCTAGCCTTGGTGGTCGCAGCACGGAAACTACAGCCTTACTTTTAGGCCCATCCCATAATGGTCCCTACAGATCAACCACTAAGGCAAGTTCTCCAGAAACTCGAAGTATCCGGACGATTAACCAAATGGTCAATTGAACTTAGCGAACATGAAATTACCTTTTGCTCGCGAACTTCTGTGAAAGGACAAGCTGTTGCTGATTTCATCACCGCGTTCACATATCCTACTCCTGCTCATATCGAGGCAGCAACTCCTCGAACTAAATCAACTCAAACTGAACTTTCAGCATTCGAGCAACCATCCTGGTCACTCTATGTGGATGGGTCATCATGTTCGTCCAGGAGTGGAGCAGGATTAATCCTCATTGCCCAACATGGATCGCGGTTCGAGTACGCCTTGCGATTTGATTTCCATGCTTCAAATAACGAAGCAGAGTATGAAGCTTTAATCGTTGGTCTTCAGTTGGCTAATGTACTCGCAATCAAAAACTTACTCATTCATAGCGACTCGTAGCTCGTTGTGAATCAAGTGATTAACGAGTTCGAAGCAAAGGAAGAAAGAATGGCTATTTACAAATCCAAAGTATTGAAGTTGCTCGCCAAAATTGACAAATATAAGCTAATTCACATTCCTCGAGCAGAAAACAAGCTAGCTGACTCCTTAGCGAAATTAGCATCGGCTTCCGAAGGCGATCTAGTTTGAACTGTACCTATTGAGCATCTCTCTACACCGAGCATCAACCAAGTAACAAGCGAGCAGGTTTCCCTGGTGCAGCTATCTCCATGTTGGATGGACCCCATTATCCATTTTCTCCGAGATGGGGAACTCCCAGCAGACAAGAAATTAGCTCAACAAATACAGTATCGTGTTGCCAGGTACATTTTCCAAGATGGTGTATTATTAAGAAGTTATACACCGCCATATTTGAGGTGTCTTCACCCAGAAGAAGCCAAGCATGTTCTCAAAGAAATACACCAAGGGACATGCGGTAACCACCCCAAAGGGCGATCAATGGCTTACAAAGCCATGAAGCAGAGCTATTATTGGCCTACTATGCAAGCAGACACCATCGAATTCTCAAAAAGATGTGATAAGTGCCAACGCTATTCTCCAATACCTCATCTACCTTCCGAACGAATGACACCTATGGATGGCCCATGGCCTTTTGCTTAATGAGGAGTAGACATAATCAGTCTGTTGCCTAAAGGAAAAGGCCAGAATAGATTTGCGATCATAGCCATTGATTACTTTACCAAGTGGGTCGAAGCAGAAGCTCTAACCACCATTACCAAGTGGGTTGAAGTAGAAGCTCTAACCACCATTACCGAGAAGCAAACTACTAAGTTCATGTAGCGGAATATCATATGTTGTTACGGGCTTCCTCATACTATAGTTACTGATAATGGGAGACAATTCGATAATACGGCATTCACAAACTTTTGCAAAAAGTGGAAGATACACAATGTACGTACGTCTCCTTATCATCCTCAAGCTAATGGTCAGATGGAAGCAGTCAATAAAATCATTAAACATCATTTGAAAACCAAGCTCGAAGAATGCAAGGGCATATGGCCAGAACACCTACCAGAAGTCTTATGGGCTTATAGGACAACAGCTCGCACTTCAATAGGGGAAACACCTTTCTCCCTCACATTTGGCACCGAGGCAGTCGTCCCAGTCTAAGTCGAAATACCCACTTATCGTGTAAAACACTATGATCCAACGGAAAATGAAGAATTTTTAAAACTTCACCTTGATCTTCTAGAAGATAGAAGGGACGCATCTCGACTTCAAGCCGCGGCCAACCAACGACGAATAGCTCGATATCACAATTCAATGGTTAAACCTAGAACCTTTCAGGTCGGTGATTTGGTGCTCAGGCAGAATGTTGGAACAACTACTCAGTCGCTAGATCCTAACTAGGAAGGCCCATAATGGGTTATTAAAGTCATTCGACCAGATCTCTTGTCAGCGGGCCTATTGTTAGAATAGGAATAATATCGCCCCTCTCTTTTGTTGTCTTTTGATTTACCTTAAAATTCTATTTTGCCTTTTCCTTTGTCTACTACATTGGCCGATAATCTGCTAGGCGTCCGCCATGTTGATTCCATGCGAAAGGCTGGTACTTTCTTGACCATGGTTTCCAGGGCATGTACCCTTGTTGCCAGTTCACGAAACGTATGCACCTTTGCTCCTGTGAGGACAAAAGCGATCTCAGGTTCCATGCATCCAATACACATTTCTACTTGTTCAGTTTCTCCCAAGAGATATTTGCATGACACACCCAAAGTTCTCCATCGCGTAAGGAACTATTCAACAGATTCTGACTCTCTCTGCTTGACCGCTACCAATTTAGTGAGACTAACTTCCCTCTCAATGGAAAAGAAATTAGTCATAAATGCTTCTTGCATTTGTTCCCCAGTTCACATCGATCCTAGAGCAAGGGCTGCATACCATTTGAAAGCTTTCCCTGTTACGGTTGCACCAGACAACCGTAGACGATATTAGGACACAGTCGCATAGCTACCCATTGCGGTCATGAAGTATGTCGAATGTTCTTCAGGTGATCCTTCACCATTGAATTTCTGAAATTCGGAACACTTGAAGCCGATAGGAAACGGAATGTCTTCAACCTCCCTCGGATAATATTATGACAATATTAGGACACAGCCGCATAGCTACCCATTGCGGTCATGAAGTGTGTCATATGTTCTTCAGGTGATCCTTCACACCATTGAATTTCTAAAATTCGGGACACTTGAAGCCGACAAGAAACAAAATGTCTTCAACCTCCCTCAGATATGGGGTCTGGTATTGAATCTTGTCCCACCTTCTAGTCGGACATTTTCGGCGATGACCTGCTACATTTCATCTGTTATCATTCCAGGAGTCGGTACCAAAGTCGACCCATGCGACATGGTTCGAGGTGACTGCGATCCTTCGGCAGGATGTTCCGTATTTTCTGCGGTTGCCAGTATTCTGAGGCACGGCGTTTTGAGATATCATTCGGGCCATCAGGGCTAGGGCCTCGCGCATGTTTCTGCATTCTTCCATCAAGAGTGCTTATGTGCGTGCTATTTCTTTTGAAGTGTTCTTCTGTCAATTGTCTGGCTTGACTGGTTCTGGCCACAAGAACAGCAGCTCTTCTATTCGATGTTGTTGATTATGATGATGAGGATGATACGGCAATCGAAAAAGTCAGGGATATTGAGTTCTTACTCAACTCGGAGTTATTAAACCGCATGGAGTTAGTAGAATCAGAATATATGACTTTTGTTGGCGTAGTCTCTATCGAACTTGTCGCCAATGCTTGTATTGGAGAAGGTCGGTACGTTACGATAGTTCAATTCTTTTGCTTCTGTGTAGTGGAAGAGGCGGGAAGTGCAAGGAAGTCTCTTGTAGTGAAAGACACGTTCATCTCCCCTGGATATAGAGCTGGTGGGGCTAAGGTTGGATTACGCTTAGCAATGCTTCGTGTCACAAGACGCTCATATGTCCCGAAGCGGGGACCTTTTTATCCGTTCTTGGTGTCGTCTTCCTTCTTGGGGCTACGGTTGTCCATCCATCATCGTTGTTCTCAGCAATTGGTGAAGCAGAGATCACCACTGTTGTTACTACGGATGCCTTGTTCTGGATTTCTTTCATCTTACCTTTATCTTTGGAGCTTTGGTTGTCGTATTGAACCGTAAACCCTCCCGGAATGAAGCGAAAGATGATTTTGCAAGTTGAAGAAGCCATTGTAAGTCTTTTCTCAAGTAATGTGATATACCTGCGATCATACGAAGCGAATCGGTTATTTTGAACTATGAATGTGAACAGTCTATTCTAGAGATGAAGGGCGGAATGTTCCCATTGAGAGTCGTCATTTCAACACTTAATAGCGCCTTATAATGACAAATGTCTCTCTTATAATTGAAGAATCCATTGTAAGTCTTTTCTCAAGTAATGTGATATACCTACGATCATACGGAGTGAATCAATTATTTTGAACTATGAATGTGTACAATCTATTCTAAAGATGAAGGGCGTAATGTTCCCGTTGAGAGTTGCCATTTCGGCACTTAATAGCGCCTTATAATGACGAATATCTCTTTTATAATATCTTGTCAGTATTAGAACATAATTCTAATGGTCCCTAGCAGAGTCGCCATTTTTTTTACACAACAAAATTACCTTTTGATAAATTAGGGGAATAAGAGTAAAATTCTAACATTTGACAAGACAGAGAGAAACATTCATCACTTAGTTTATTCCATTCATTGAGTTCTTCATATATTCCATTATATCCCTTGATTCTAGAATAGAGAATACACAAGTGCAAATACAATGTATTCATATTGAAATTTCGGTAGAGCTTTACCTTGTTCTTCTTTCATTCTGCCCAAAAGACAGAGAAGCAGGCTTCCGAGACAAGGTTGTTCTTCCTTTTGTATATTCTGTCTCTAGTATGGCTTCAATCCTCATTGCCCTTCACTTTTGAAAGGGAAACGGAAGTGAAAACACTCCCGACATCCTTCACAAAAGGAGAGGGTATTGGAAATATGCTAAAATTCGGCCTTCTGGGACCTTCCGCGCGGGTCAAAAACTGCTCCTTGGACCTCCCGATCTTTGTTTTGGCAGAGTTTACTCGTCATTCTTCTTCAATTCCTGGGGTCCGCACTAAGTGCTTTCAACCCGGGAAGGAGATGCACAAGGCCTCTCTCATACCTCCGAAACCGTCAGAGAGGAGCTCTAGAACTCTGTCAATGTACAAATGAGGACCCCAGGGGGGTATTTATAGACTTCAGAGGGAAATCTCGCGGGCCAAGTCGACTCGTGAGACAGGCCTCCACGCAACCCGCGTGGAAGCTTTTCCTTCCACACGGGTCACGTGGAACGTCTGCTTCCTGCAGATCTTCAAGTTTTCTTCAGTTTCTTCATTCTTTCTTTCTTTTTTTCCTTTTCTTCCAAGTCACTTTTCCTTTATTCCTCCTTCATTCCAAGCCTCAGCAAAGGCCTTAACAAATGCCTCAACAAAGTGATTGCAAGGGCTAGAAGAATCACGGTCTTTATGTACAAACACGCCCTTCTACTCCATCAAATGACAAAACACATTGGGTACAACTTGCTACATCCAGCAATCACCAGCAGTTCGCTACAGCCTTCTTTACACTACAAAGATTATATTAAAAAAAAAATCCGAACTTAGGGCTTTGTAGTATTGGCCAATTGGACAAATGGGTCTTCGTCAAAAAAGGCCGAAGGGAAGCTATTTCAACAAACGATCCTTTCGCAAAATTTCTAAACACAAGTGGTAAAGGCACTAAAAGCCTTTAAACCCTTGGTCACTATGTTGTAATTGCACGGAGATGATAAGCCACCAATGGGTTACATATATGATGCAATGAAGAGGGCAAACAATAAAATCATAGACCATTTTAACGATAGAGAGCATGATTACAAGCCCATTTTAGATATTTGTAGACACCCCACTATAACTAGAGTGAAACCCTGATCATCAACTTTTATCTAGGCCGAAATGAAACTCCTATACGGCTAAAGACACCCCAGACATACTCATCGGAACAAATCAACTACCACCAAAACACGAGAAGGCAGACCTGAAGTTGTGCATGAACCATCTACCATTAGCATAGCAAGAAACAATTTCAAATACCACTTTCCGCAACACCAAGTTTTGCAAAACCTGGTCTGTGAGAACCGGCCACCCCATGGCCAATTATACACATAACTGGCCACCCTATGGCCAGTTCTAGGTTTTGCATTGTCGGTCCACTCCAATTGCAACATCTGACGATTGTTGAGCTGATTTAGCGAGGATTTGCCGATCTTGCTCTACCAAAGAAAGGATAAGATTTTCAACCTTCAGCGGCTATAAAATGGGGTCCCCGCAGTGAAAAGAAAAAAAAATTGGAGGTAGAGCTAAGTAAAAGTAAAGTTACTCTAAGTCAATAGCAGGCTCGCATCAGAGAAAGCTAAGAAGAAAATTGTGCACGAGTCCTCTCTGCAGTGTTTCCTTCCTCTTCAACCGTTTTTTTTTTCTTTTTTTTCTTCTTTTTTTTCCCCTGTTACAAGCTGCTCCCTGCTCTATTCTGTCTCCGCTTCTTTCAATTAAGAAGCCAAAGGCTAAAATAAAGCCAAAGTCAACGAGTAGGATACATCCAATTACCCATGTTCCCTCTCACATCTCGAATTAAGCCCTATTCCATTCCAAATATTTCCCTACACGCCCAAAAGCTCCTGCAACCACTCGCACCCTTGTTTTGCTTTCATTTTTTACGTACATGCACTTCTATTTGTAAGCTTTGTTCCGACGCCACATTTAGTATGCTCTACAGTTCCCCCTTTATGGGATCTTCTATATCAGAAAACGTGGTTTGAAGAAACAACCAAAAGCTCAGTATTGCATTTTCTTTAGTTTATTTTTACTTACTCGTACTTCTATCTTGCTTTACTTCTTTTAATTTCCTGCTTACCTGGACCTTATAGGCTAATATAATACTATTTAATCATGTAATTTATTGGAAGCCCCCTGAATCACCTTAAAAATTCGTACAGCCTAGTAAAGTTTACAGACGTGAAAAAAGGTGATAACCCCTTCCTTTTTCGTAATCGAGGCCCTTACCCAGAATCTACGGCGCAAACCAACTCAGGAGTCACTTGAGTCCTCTAGGCGATTATACGGACTCTAGCTGATCGTGGATTCTGAAGCCTTGGTCCGGCTAGTGGCGACTTCAAAATGCTCGAAATATTCAAAGGTACCATTTTGTCGACCTTGGGAAAGGTATTGCACAACTAAGGAAACTGAGCTCATCCGAACAAATCCATTTCCCGCCATCGGGAACACGCTTGGCAACAAACAAAACCGTAAATCAAGCAGGCGCTCACCCACGATCGGCATGCGCAGGCGTTCACGGAATGTTGACTCTGCTAGGCATTACTAACCACTAGCCAAGGCCCGACTCGAAACATTGAGCTGTACGTTTTTTCAGGGATTCTTTAACTAACACCACTCCAATCTTTACTAGTCTTATACTAACCTACTAATCCACTAACCAGCTAACTATCCAGTCCTGTACTGGTCCTTTTTACTTTCTTGTGAGCATCTTGCATTCCAATCCCGCTCTGGTTCTTTTAATTTTCTTGCGAGCATCCAGCATTCCAGTCCCGTACTAGTCCTTTTTTACTTTCTTGCGCTCATCCTGCATTCCAGTCCCGCACTTGTCCCCTTTACTTTCTTGCGAGCATCTAGCATTCCAGTCCCGTACTAGTCTTTTTTAACTTTCTTGCGAACAATCAGCATTCCAATCCTGTACCGGTCCTTTATACTTTCTTGCGAGCGTCCAGCATTCCAATCCCATACTGGTCCTTTTTACTTTCTTGCGAGCAACCTCCAAACGGCGCCTCTTTTCCATAAGTTGACGACCAACGGCTTTATATGAGGCTCCGTTGTCTGTAATTACATGGACAACATATTCCTCACCTATTTCCTCGACTACACTATCTAGTAATTCAAATAAGTAATTTTCAGTATGAGAATGGCCCGATGCATCCACAGACTTCAAGAACATTTCCCAATTGGACAATTCACTAGAAAGTTAATGAGAGAGACCGTATCTATCGGTCCATCCATCAGCCATGAGTGAACACCCATACATTTTCCACAATTCGCTATATTTGGCCATAAAGGATCATGTATGCTCAACTTTGGCTTTGAGGCATGTCTCCCTCATTTCATGATATAAAGAAGGTTTAAGCCCAAGTCCAAATTGACTTATTACCTCAACCATAACTTTGAAGCTTCTCGATTTTACCGCGTTGAAAGCAACACCGATTTGGTAAAACAATTTAGCAATATATTGAATAGTGGTTTTCCTATCTTTTTATTTATTCCGATTTTCTAAAGTTGTATGAGCCGACCCTTTACCCTTACCCCTTTAGTCGACCACATCCTCAAGGTGTGGTCTACACCATTGATCCATGGGTCCATGCCCACGAGCTCTTTTCAAGGCTGGTGGTGGTTTAGACCAGCCTATTGATGTAGGGAGGGTAGGGCTAGCTTCATCTACATTTATATCTGCATATGCATCTTGTTCCATATATTCTTCTTAACATAGGGCACTATCGCATCTCTTTCTCGATTATTTATCCATATACTCCATGATCTCCCTTCGATCTCTGGAGAAATTTTATCGTATGTTCTTGCATTTGACCCCCGTGTATGTGCAAGGTGTTGCTTGTGCCGAGCAATACCATCGGAACCCACATACCCATATAACTCACATACTATGTGAGTCTTATCTAAAGCACTACGATAGTACCCATACTTCTAACCCAGTCATTTGACTTGGGTTTCAAAGAAGAAGATTGAGAAGAAGACATGGTGTTTATGTAACTTATAATTTGCAAATTTGTAATTAAAAACTAAAAACTAAAATGGAGAGAGAGAGAGAGAGAGAGAGAGTTACACTCACACTTGATGCTTCCGCTAGGCACACACACCACTACACTAGTCTCATAGAAGAGAAGAAAGTGATTAAAAAAGAAAGAGAATGTAGAGACTAGAGTAGAGTTAGAGAGAGAGAGAGAGCTTACACCACTTACACTTATAGGAGAGGAGAACGAAACAAAAGAAAGAAGAAAAAAGAGAAAGAGGGGGACTTAAGACTTGTAGTTGAACTTGAGACTTGAGAGTCTTCACTCTTCTTGAATCTTAATTCTTGAGTGAGTCTTAAAAGTCTTCAAGTCTTGAATCTTCCTTGAATCTTGAAAGTTGAAACTTGAAAGTGCTTGAATGTTGAATCTTGAATCCTTGATTCTTGAATTCATGATCTTCAACTTCCAAGAAAAGTAGAAAACTAGGAATAATGTAAGTAATAACAATAAGAGAGAGAGAGAGAGAGAGAGAGAGAGAGAGAGAGAGAGAGAGATTAGTAATTTAGGACTACTTGGAAGTTGGAAACTTGGAATTAAGAGATGTAAGAGAAGAAGAGAGTAAGAGAGTTTGGGGTGAGAATGTTTCAAATGGGTGAGTTTGGAGCCCTTTTGATAAGTAAAAAGTATTTTTTTGCAAAAAATAAAAATAAAACGGTCAGATTTCTAACAATTGGCCAATATGCGATCACATGCATCGCATATGCAATCACATATATGCCAGAATTGCATATGCCATGGTCGCATATGCGATTTCTGTGCATATATGTGAATATGCGATCGCACATGACAACAATGGGCACAATGAACCAATCATCCGAAGGAAGTAGATCATTCTTAAATCATTGCACCCAAAAATCAGTTAGGGGTCCATCGCCCTGCAAAGTCAAAACTCACGTATCGAAGCATTATTCGAACAGGTGCACAGGCCAACATGTCGGCTCACAGAGACATGCAAGACCTCATCCCTAACTCACCCAGACAATAAAACATCCAAGCCCACGGCTAATCCTTCAATAGCCAACCTAGCCCTCAGTGCGATAAGCTAGAAAACATGGTGCGCCACTTCCTCCAGGCAGGGGCCGCTCAATCCATTCATAGTGCCCAGCCACCCAGCACTCACATAGGTCTTTTAAACCCCACCATCAACCAGTTTCAGCCCGTTCTCCTTGAAGGGAATCGGGTTCACTTTCAATACCCTCTAGTCACAGCATCTCAAATTCCAACACATCATCCCCTTAACGGGAGTCATCCAGTGCACTCCGGCTAGTCTCAATCCAATCAATTCCAACAACCTCCCCCTAACGGGAGCTTTGTTCAATTCCACCTCGAACAACCACAACATTTGCATTACAATCCAGCTCAATCTTCACTCTCTAAACCCGCATACCCAAATATGCAAACTCGCCACACAATGGGAATTCCCTTCCAACCCCCTCATTTGTTCATTCATGTTCAACAAAATCCTCCCATCAAAGAAACACTGACGAAATTGATCATTATGAAGAAGAAGCAAACCAAGCCCCTCAAGGGGCACAGACACCCTCCCAACAACCATCTGAAATCGATCAACTCCAAAAAAAAATTCAAGACTAGCTTAGGGCAATGAGAAATGACCTTCAGAAACAACACGGGGTGGAACTTCCTTCCACCCAGTTCAGGGATCTTTGTCCATTCCTAAACGTCAGGTTACCGGCCAATTTCGAAGTACCCAAATTCCAACGATACAACGGCACCAAATGTCCCACTGCCCACCTGAAAGCATTTTACGATGAGCTCAATGCCATAGCATGGGATAACGGAATCTTGATCCGGCGATTCCAAAAATCCCTGAAAGTTGACACGCTCAATTGGTTCACAACGCTCGATTGGTACACATCACTCGATCATCACAAAATCAGGACTTGGGAAGATCTGGCCCAAGCATTCATAGATCGCTTTGGGTACAATCTAAACACAGCACCGCAAAGGGTAGATTTGGCCGCTCTCAAGCAAAAAAGAGATGAGACATTGTCTGTACATGTTGAACGGTGGAGAGTCGCGGCCTCACGAATGAGAGTAGTCTTCTTGAATCTTGATTCTTGAAGTTCTAACTTGTAGCTTTAACCTGTAGTTTATACTTTGCAGGCTTGCTTATACACTTGCACACTTGTACACTTGTAAGTTGTAAGTTCTTACTTGTAACTTATAGTTTGTACTTTGTAGGATTGCTTCTTTTTTATGCCGACAAGGTGTCCCCGCCCCTTACTAAGGCGATACTTTGTAGGATTGCTTGTACACTTGTAATCGTTGAGCTCTAAATTGTGCATATTTATCCCCAATTTCATAGCATAGTTGCATGGGTTAAACGCTTAAAGTTGTCGACTTATATATGTTTCTATGTTAATAGGTAAAAGAGAAACAGTCAAAATTGGCAGGTCGACTGGCCTGATCAGCCGATCGACAAACAGGTTCGGTCAATCGATGGCATGTTTCGATCGACTTATTTAGCAAGAAAAATCAAGTTTTCTGAAACCAAGCTGCTAAACACTTTGTGAGGTTATCAACCGGCTAACAGGAATGGTGGGCCCTAGGAAGGTTTCAACGGTGGGCACCATTGTCTCACCATTTCTTATGATGTGGATCACTTCATTTTTGGGCCTATGCCTTGAAATGAGATGGCCAAAAGGGATGGATGAAGTGGATATAAAACGAATACATCACGGTGGACCCCACAATGCACAACATATCCCACACAATAAGAAGGGCAAGGATAATGGTGCCACATTCAAGTTTTACTAAAAAAAAAAACTATCATTCACCCTTTATAATGTAAATATCTCCCAACAGGAGGTAAGGGCAAATGTGTCAAATTAACAGATTTCAAACGTTTGTTAACAAACAAGTTGTTTTAGATTCAGTACTTAATTTTCAGAATTCAGCAACGGTAATCAAACAGGTTTTTAAACTTCAGATTCCAATTTCAAATTACTGCTTCAGATTTCATATTCAGGCTTCATGCTTCAGATTTCACAAACGAGCCCTTAATCTTGGATGAGAAATGAAAACTGAAAAGTAGATGTAATAGAGAATGAAAAACTTGAAGTCTTGAAACTAGAAAGAGTTGTAGTCTTGTAGAGAGATTAGAGTAAGAGAGAGAATGAGAGATTGGTAGCTTTAGAGTAGAGAATAGTGAAAAGGGGGGGGGGGGGGGGGGGGGGTTTCAGTGCCCATTTATAGGCAAAAGTGACTAAAATTACAAAAAAATAAAAAATAAAAAAGTCCCAACTATCATATTTCTGACCGCTGGGCCATTATGTGATCGCGCATATGTAGTATGCGATTGCATACTCGCATATGCGATCGCATCGCATACTCCTCACAAGTATGCGAATATGTGATATATATATATATATATATATATATATATATATATATATATATATCCCATGGGGACATCAGGCCATCACGCTCATTTTCTCGAGTGTACTAGCGTAGGAGACATGCCGCGCCCATCTCGTTGTGGTTCGACGATATTTGAGGAGCACATGATGAGCACGTGATAGTACAGCAACAGGAGTACAGCAGGAGAGTAGTGGAGGAGTAGGACTGCAGACAACCAGAGTTTCCAGAGTTTTCTGGGCTTTGTCGAACGGTCTGACGGCTGATTCAGACAGTCCGACCAAACGTGTGGATTGTTTTATTTAGGCGTCATTTTGTCACTTTCTTTATATTTTAGGCACTTTAATGCACTTTTTCCAGACGTAGCTTATAAGATGATATGTTTATGAATTTTAAGAGAAAAAATAAGCTTGAGCCTCCAATGATTGGAGCCCGTTTTGGTGTGATGCCGACAGTGTGATGTCGTCTATCCCTCTTTTGTCTTTCGTTTCTTCTTCTCCACAAATCAAGGTATTTTGATTGATTGCTTTCATCTGATTGATAACTCTTTTGATTTTTCTTGAATCCAAGACCAAACCCCTCAATCCTTGAACCGTTTTTCATTCGGCATAGGGCCACGAGACCTTAAAATTCATTGTTCCTTGAAACCCCAACCTTTCCCCATCTGAATCATTTAAATCTAACCTAATCCCACACCACTTTCCAATTCGAGCATCCCCTTTCATCCAAATCCGAATTTCAACCTTCCCATAGCCCTAAATCCGTAAATCCCCAATTCCCAAATTACCCTAACCCGAATTCCTATCAATCCCTAATTTCAGTCATACCCTAGGAACCCTAGAGCCCCATCCTTGGATTTTAGGATTAACCCTATGCTTGAACAAAGAAGTTCTACCTTTTATGGGTCCCAGCCTTTGAGATTTTATAGTTCTTTTACTACTTGCTTGTAGTTTATGGTCGCGGTACATGGTTTATTGCTTATTTGGAATTCTGCACATGTGATTTGAGTATATTTAATTTAATTATTCATTGTTATACATCCCCACTTTAGTTTTATTCCGCATCATATTAATAGGACCATTGTCTTGCATCAATATTACCCTAATTTAACAAAATATTCACAACTTAGGTTGACAGATTTTTTCCTCCTTGAAAGGTAACTTTATTTTTTTGTTGAAAGAGAACGAAAACAAAAGGAGAGGGACAATGATGAAAAATCACCAATCCCAATATAATATAGAATCTAAGCCCATCAATTTTCAAAAAACTCAATGAACATCTTCCCAAACACGTACTGTTCAAAAAAATAACGTCGTCCCAAACACGCAAGGATTTGGCCTATACATAATCTAATTTCTTCCGGCCTTGATCTAAAGAAAACACCTCCCCTAGAGAGCCCGTTATCTATTAAATGTTTTGCTATTACCTTAGTTGCACAATCCTTCTAATTGGGCGTTGCTCCCACTTCAAAATCGCACTTTCGACTCGCGCTCCCACTTCCAACCTGTTCATACTTTCAAACATTTTGAAACAGGCTACCCCGATCTTGCAATATGTTGCACTCCACTTAAAACTTTGTGCAACCATAGCTATTATGTTCCACCCATATCGACCTCAGCAAACAAGGATAGATGTCAAAAAATCTTACCTTTCAGGTGATGGCATTCTTCATGGAATCCTTCATGCTATTCCATGAAGAATGACTCAATTGACCAAGGCATTGCCAACTGATATTGATGATATTGCAGAACCTCTACCAGATAGACGATGCAACCCCCAATGGAAAAATGATCCACTAACTGTGTCCCAAACTCATAAGATGCACGCATTTGGAAGGATCATATTTCAATTTTGAGCACTTTAGTGGTCAATGTTGAGCACTTTAGTCTTTCCCACCGACCATCCCAAAGCCGTCACCTTTGGAGGACCAAATGAGACCATATGAGCATCGTTGGCTCTTTGCCTCTTTCCATTCTGTCCAGAAACTTCTGAGAGAACTTAATAAAAGGATTAAACATTTAAACATCCTGAACTTAGCAACTTCAAAGACCGTTGAATCCCTCTCATCTATTAACAGCTTCCAATGTTGCAAATGTTCCATAAGACCCACAAACTCTTACATTTCCCCTTTGCTCAGTACTTGGTTCCCTTTGATGGCGTAACACAGAGAAATCATGAGTTCTCCCTCGATACCTGCGCCAACCTAGGGTAAACAAGACAGAGATGCCAGATACCACACCATGCAACCTTGGTGGGTTGATGCAATGAAGATTGAATAAAAAACAAACACAGGAAGTTCGAAGATGCGAAAACAAAATTCAGATGGTTGATTGGTGTAGAGACATGATGCAGCCACTCAGGCCAATCATTTGATGCAAAAAGATTGAATCAGTTTAACAGTAAGGACCTGGTTTTAGTTTGCAACAGAAACTGTGGAGTAACTAACTAATGCAGGAAAAAAATAGTAAATCAGGTTTAATTGGCTTCTTCCTGTGAGCAATCACATGGAAGATGACGAGAAGAGGATAAAAGAGTTCTAGAAAAAGAGACGTGTAAAGAGAATGAAGAGTATCTCACACCATCCTTATTTTATTAAAGCCACATCATTATCATCAAAGCCTTATTCCAATTAATTGTGGTCACTGGTCAGCTACACGAATCCTGTTACACTGTTCCACTCTACCATGGACCATAACATTAGTTAAACCATATGTCCTCAAGTCTTTTCTTATTACCTCCACCCACATCCTTCCACGCCTTCAACTTGAACCGACTCACCTCACTCCTTTTAACTAGTGCAATTCTCAGTCTCCGTTGAACATGGCCAAAGCATCTAATTCTACTTTTCCTCATCTTATTACCTATTGGTGCTGCTTCTAAGTTCCCTCCAATGCATTCATTCCTAATTCTATCCTTCCGTTTCTTGCCACTCTTCCATCTCAACATCCTTACTTTTGCTACAATCATCCTATGAACATGGTGTTCCTTGACTGCCCAACATTCTATCCTATAAAGCACAGCATTTTGGCTCCTCATTATGGCCATATTTTGTGGGCAATCTGGAAGGAGAGGAACAAGCATTGCTTTAGGAATGGCTGGACCTCGGTGGAAAGAGTGATATGCGTAAACAAAGGTCTTGTCAAGAGTTGGGCTCCCTGTGTTAATGCAGCAAAAGCTGCTTCTATCTTTTCCTTTGTGGGATGTTAGTGTTGCACTATATTGTATTCTTTCCCTGCCTTATGGCAGGTTTTTCAATAAATAATTTTGTTGCCTCTCAAAAAAATGAATGATGCCTAAGAGAGCACTAAAAAGATACCCTGCACCAACACAAAATAAGTTCTCTACATGCACCACACCTATACCCAAACATCTACACAAGAAGACAGAGATCACATTCTCTACACTTATAATATACATTTCAACAAAAAAAAAAAAGGAAATCAGATAAACGCCTAAATAATTTTGCAGCAGAAATCAGATTGCATGAAATGTTATTGATGCAGAAAAGACAAACACAAACAGTGTGATAGATGCTAGAACAGGTAATGAGCATAAAATGACTTTCTAGATCAACCGATTGATAAATTTGATGAAAGTATTAAATCATATCTAACAGGCTGCAACAGAAGTATTTAAATATGCAACAAAATTGGTTTCAGAACGGATCTAACACACTGTTACCCAGACTCCTGGTATGGACGCAAAGTTCCAAAGTGCCCTAAAGTGTCCAGCACAACAAACTTCGAAAAAGGAACAGGACACTCCCATACACAAATAGAAAATAATTTAGTTAAATAAATCAAATTAAATAAAACAGTAAAAAATACTAAAGACGAATGAAATTAGAGAGAATATTCACATAGTTCCAATAAAAACAAATTACAAGTAGCTTTAATTGATTAAAATACTAGTAGTTTAAACTAACTGGAGTAATAAAAGCAAACTACTAGTAGTTTAAACTAACAAGAGTAAGTTGGAATCTAAAGATAAAGGGGAAGTCCTTGCAAGTTGTTTCTTCAAGAATGAGAAAATAGAGGCAAGCTTGAAGGTTAAGAGTAAGAGATCTCCGGCTTGACAAAAGAAGTTTACATAACAAAAAAGCAGGAAAAATAATTGTTTTGACACCTCATGTCCAACACATGGCACTTTTCAGTGACATCATTAGGACACTTTGTCCATACAAATTTTTGAGTGACGTGTCTGTCCAGGAGTGTCCAAGCATCCCCAAGTGTTGGCACAGCAAAATCCTAGAAAGTAGAAGTGTCCAGATAACACTGATCTAACGGCAGGAAACTTAAAATTTTTAGATAAATGATGCAAGAAACAATTAACTGGTCTAACGAAACAACAAATTCCCGATGAATGGAATTTGCTCTGCCTAATTGACGCAATCAGAATTGAAGAGAACTAATTGCATAAAAAATTTGTTGTTCTTTTGCTTCTTTTTTAACAAAATCCGAATTCATAAAAATAAAAATAAAAACAGCCTAGAATCTGAAATTTTGTGTACCCAAATGTATGAAAGAAACCACATGATTAGAGGATTTAACCCACACAAATAGAGAATTCAACACAAGGGATAGATCCCCATAACTAAGGCACTCGAAAGCAGCAACACGTGCTAGGATAAAGGCAACATGTGTCAAAGGAGGGAGAAAAAACCATCCGAGTCCAACCAAAGCCGATATGACTCGGGCAAAAACTAAGTCATATCAGACAATATTCGAACCATGCTGAAATTGGAATTGGTGTTTCCATAGACTGCCCAACCAGACTTCCAATTATATTACATTCCTGTTTTTCATGCCATTTCGCAATCAGCAATGCCATTAAAAACACATTCAAGATTTGTTAGAGAAATTATTGAGAAATCCTATTATGATGGAATTTCCATTAAGTTGGATCTCCACACCCACTATATACATGGAAAAAGTTTAAAGTGAGATCGGGACCATTGATCTAGTGACAATCGTAAGCATCCAACCATTTCACTTATTGAATGGAGATCATTGCTCAATTTATGCACAACACTTTGTTAATCGACCATTTACAGGGAAGCTAGTGGGATGGCAACAGTAGTCAGATCACCTTCATTTTGGGGCTAAAAATACACAGTACTGATCACTGTAAACAGGTGCCATGCGCACATGGTAAAGATGTTTTGTTCAGCAGTACATTGAATTCCAAGTTTAAAAAATGGTCTATTGGCAAAAGAGAATGTGCCAATAAAGAGAAGTTTCCATGTCCAAAGGATCTCGATAAAAGCCTAGTGCTACTATACTAGCTCCATTTCTTCAACAAGAAAACGAGCCCAAATCACCAAAAGAACGAAAAACCTGACATGAAATGGAGCAAAAATGCGAAAAGGAAGTTTCCCAGGAATAGAAATCCATGCTTGAGAGATTTCGATAAAGTTCGAATGCTGTTATACCAGCTCAATTCCCAATGAAAGAGAGAAATTAGAGCACGGCAGAACGAAAACCCACATCAGAGATGGAGCGCATTTCAGAAAGTAGGATTGCCCAGAAGGAGAAATCGTTCCACGAAACCCTAGTGCTACTACTGTTGAAGGGAAAACAAAAAACAATATATATATATATATATATATATGAAAAGGGAAAAAATCAGGAGAAAGGAAAACGCAGGAAGAGAACAATGATACCTTCTTTCTTCACTTTCTCGTTGAGGTTCTTAATGTAAATAGTTTGGTTTGGAGGAACGTCTGCGGAGAGCATCGTCGCCGGAGAGAGAGTGAGAGGGGGGAGGATCGTTGCGGAAGATAAAGAAGGCTTAATTGGCAGCCGCCTCGTATATAATGCACCAAAATTGAGCGAATCCCACGTGCCCACACACAAACGTAGCCTATGGGTGGAGGGACGCGGATTGCGTCCGACCAGATCTCTGTGCGGTCCCGCTGTGATGTATCTTTTTATCCGAGCTGTCCATCCTTTTTTTAAGATCGTGCTAAGACATAGCCCAACATTGAGTAAGATCCAAGGCTGCAGTGTACCACATCAGAGAAGACTCTTGCATTCCTGCTCTGGGCATTTAATGTCCATTTAATGCAACCCAAGCATACCATTTGGTGTGGTCTACTAAAGCGCTGGATCTGACCTATTTTTGGACCCATATTTTAACATGATCTTAGAAAAAGGAATGGACGGCTTGAATGAACAGATACATCAAATTGCCCCCACATAGATCTGGTTGGATGCTGCATCCAGCGGACGGCCGCAATCCGCATCCATGGGTGGAGCCATCTTGTTTAATACGTAAAATTCACTCCATTTATCAGGTTTTTTTTTCCAAAATGTTAGGCCATGAGGCAAAAAATCAGCTTAGATCCAAAATTCATACGCATGGAACAATTGTGATGGAGTGCCATTGTTGCTCACTATTCTTCGGTCACGCGTGTGATGTGTGTGCAGGCGTGCCAGAACTGATTGTGCGGCTCGATTCCAACCGAACAACGATGACCCTAAGCATTAAGATGGGCAGATACATCGTAATCAACAGTATATGACCGAGATCTGTAAAGATCGGTCGCCTATTTAGTCACTCGCTCAGTTATTTTTTAAACAGATAATCAGGCGATATTTGGAAAATGGGGTTATTAATGCAAGATTTGTCAATTACCGTATTTAGTATGTCGTCAAGTCTATCAAATCATTTGTTGTTGAAGATTGAAGACTTGGAACATCTCAGCTAAAGCTATTCAGAAGATCGTCATTTCAAACCGGCTTCAATCATATTTCCTAAACCATTTATCCCAAAACCTTCTTCTATAGATGGCCACACCCATTTAGGAACATCCTAATAGCCCATGCTATAGTCTCTCTTCCATGTTAATCAGTCATGGAGTTGGTTGTGAGTGCAGTTGATGAAAAATAGGTTATATAGCCTAACTGCCACTTCCAATAGATGCCCGATCCATCGGAGGACGTTTTGATTAATGCCCGATTAATTGGAGATATGCCCGATCAATCTAACAAATGTCTAGCAAGAATTCAAAATACTCTGGGCAATATTCATATCAATTGGAGAGGAGTCCAATCAATCAGACAGGGTGTCTCCTATCAATCGGAGAAACGTCCAATCAATCGAAAAATAGTCCAGTAAGATTTCAAAACACTCTGGACACATTTCCGATCAATCGGACCCTGCCTCCTATCAATCGAAGATAGCATGTCCAATCAATCGGAATAACGTCCGATCAATCGGAGTACATATTTCAGCAAAATAAAAAATGAGTTGATATTTCTATCCAATCAATCGGAACCTTTTCTGATCCAATCGAAATTACCATTTTCTATCCGTTGGAAGTCACTCTATATAGCCATCTTGCTTGGATCTTAGAAAATACACATTGAGCATCATCTAGAGTTTGGTTGGGCTTCTTGCACTTAATATTTCTCTTCCATTCCCTAAGATTTGTTGAATTCATTCTTCAATCCATGTTGATTTGACCAACATTGAATAGCATTCAAAGCTTAGATTGAATAATGAACTCAACCCCTCTTTAATGTCTTATTGACCTACTCCAAATAGTTATACTCTTGTCATTAATGCCATTAATGATGGTTTAGGTAGAATCCATCCTTCTTATAAAAGCCCTATCCTATAGAAGGTTTTCCAAACCCTAATCCCTCACCTTGGAAGTTACAAGCTAGCATTTAATACAAGGTTGCTGATCGTGGGAGTTGAAGAAGATATTGTTCGTGCAAGATGAAGCTTCTTTAAACAACGATGCTGAATCGGAGCTCATCTCTTGTAAGTGTTTAAGCTTATAGAGTCCACTGTTTGATTCCCCCTTCTTGTTGAGATTGGGGTTTAGAGATTGTGACTCAATCTCGGAGTTGTCCTTGAGTAGGGACATATGTGTCCTTGTGTAGGACATGAAAATCCTTGCGTAGGCCTCCGACACGGGAGAATACATACGTTGTCCTTGTGTAGGATTAATCCTTATATATGTTGTAAAGGTTGAGAGGTGAACCTCATTTAAAACCTCCGATAGTGAATGCTGGTATGCTCAAAGGAGTTGAGTACCTGAATCGGGAGTGGAGTAGACTCATCGTCGAACTACTATAAATCGTGTGTAATGTGGTGAATGCATTTTGTCTATTATTGTGTCTTGTTTATTAATGCTTGTTTGAATGCTTATCTATTGATTAACAAAATGCCCATATGCCATCTTTGAATGATTAGTACAAGCATGCATATCAACTGTTTGATCAAATGCTTCTCTTAGTATAAGTTATCAATCAAGATAGATAGTATGTGATCAATTGTCTTCACTTGCTAGTACTTAATTGTTTAATTGAAGTGTGAATGCGATTAAGTTTTTTAATTAGCGAGAAAGTTTAAAAAGTCCTATTCACCCCCCATCTAGGACATTAGGCATATCTCCAAGTATCTCTACTAGCGGTAAAACTGCAATTTCAAGGGTTCGTCCTACAAAAGTATATTCTGTAAGTGCACATATTTGTCAATTAGCTTGTTGGTTGTGTTAGTGCACTTTTCTGTGGCATACTAATGCACCTTGTTTGTCAATTACTTAGGTCAGTGAGTCTAGTGTCGGTTGAGCTTAGTGAAGATGAAGACAGAAGACTCAAGTGGCCCTGCTGCATCAAGGAAGAAGAAACAGATAAAAGTGATGCCTTGGTGAACCTTGAACCTTGACCAAAACCTTTACCCAATTCCCTTGATGACCCTAAACCCTTAGGAAATCTTGTAGTCATCATTAGATTGGCCCTAGGTGTTCTAAAAAATCATTTAAACCATGGCAAAAAAGATTGGGCAATGATAGAATGGGTCAGCACTTCAATTTGGTTGAACCTAGGCCTGTCCGACCGGTCACAACCAGTCGGCTGGACTAGACCGACCGGTCAAGACCGGCCGTAATGGATTCTAGAGCATACAGCAAGCTACTGTACACATAGGCCATTGGACCGACCGGTCGGCATGTCTGGTCCGATCGGTCTTGACCAGTCGGGCAGACCCCCCTCGCGACAGTGAACTCTCTGTCTGTTTTTTGCCTATGGCCGACCGGTTATAACCGGTCGGCACTAACCATTTTTTGCCCATTTTATATCCGTTGCACAACTTTTTATAAAAGAGCTTAGCTCGAATTGAGGGGCATGTAGAGGGATTTTGAGAGGAGTGAAGCCACCATTGTTGGAGACCATTTGAGGCTCATTCATAACCTATGCAAGGCATCTTCCTTGTGCTTTAACATAAGATTGGAGCATTCCAAGCTTATGAAGAAGATAACCTTCATCCCCTCTTGATCTCTAGAGTTTGGATCTTCCTTGATAGTCATATCCTTATCCAAATCTCTAAGATGAGATCGTTGTAGGTGAGCAACTCTAGGCAACCCATTCTTATTAGTTGTAGAGTTCTCAAACTTACTCTCCTATCACCTTGGGCATCTCAAATGCATCACAAGCAAGGTGATTGATCAAGTGTAGCTGAGGCATTGGCGACGCAACGGCAACACGATCGGGAGAGCAAGGGAAGCTGATTGAGAGATCAAGCAACCCGAACTGGCGCTGAACAAGGGGCTCGTCCGATAAGTAAGGTTGTCTTTGTTGAGAGTCCATCCACTCAATTCCCTGTGGGAGTTAAGTGTAGAGTTTCTTTGTCAAACTCGAACTAGAGACGTTAGCCGTTCCTGGGCCTGTTTGTCAGCCTAAAGACTAGGGGTTGTTTGGCACTCCTTGGCTCATTTGTCGGGCCTAAATAAAGTCTCCAAGGGGGAGCCTCCGACATGGGAGTAAACGTGCATCGGGTTGAGAGTTAACCTATGTCCAAAACTTCATTTGAGTTGAGAGTTAGCCCTTTGTCTAAAACTCTGGTTATGGTTGAGAGGTCAACCAATAAAACCTCCGTGTAAAGGTTGAGAGGTAAACCTCATTTAAAACCTCTGATAGTGAATGCCGATGTGCTCAAAGGAGTTAAGTACTTGAACCGGGAGTAGAGTAGACCCAAAGTCGAACCACTATACATGCTTGTGTTTGTGATTGGATTGAGCACATTGATATCTTAACATTGTATGTTTAATTGTTTAATTATGAATGCTTGATAGGAATGTATGCTAGGCACTAGATAGGCACATCCACGCACGAGATGTACTTTCACTAAGTAGTGTAGACTTGAGCTCATTGATCCATTCTCATAAGTCTACATAGGTTGCATAGATTAAGAGCTTGATTAGTTAAATCATTTTATTATCTATGCATGCTTTAACTAGGCTGTTTATTGCTTAAATCATATGCTAGTCTTGTGATTGGACCTACTTAGGCTTAGAAGCCGAAGTGTTATTGCTTGCTTAGTTTAATTTGTTAAATGTGTAAGTAGGCGAAAAGAATTTCAAAAGGTCTTAATCACCTCCCCCTATAGGACTTAGCCATAATTCTAGTTGCTCTATAAGCTTCCACACAAAGAAGGTGTCATGTTAAACTACTGATGTAATTTCAGGTTGAGTCGTCAAGTTTGATGAGCTTATACTAAAGAATGAATCCTTGAAGATCTCCGGCGGTTCGACTCAGAAGATTCACGAAGATACCTTGCTCAAAACCAACTTCCTTGACCCTATACTTGCCTCTAGCTTGCCCAAAACTTAATAGGCATTTCCTTAAGCCCCATGCCGTACAGGATAGTCCATTAGATCAGCATGGACTTTGACTTTGTTGGACTATAAACCCTTTGTAGGAAAGAAACAAAAAAATCACAATAAATCCTGTAAAGCGAGGACCGGGCACCCGACCACTATGTCATCGGGCGCCCGATCACATGGAAATATGTCTCGATTGGTTTGAACTACGGGTGCCCAGTGTTTGCATTATCTCCGATATTATCGAAATATCCCCGATATTATCTCTATTTCTAGCTCAGCGATACCGATAACACCGGTAGCGATACCGATAACACTGATAGTATAAAAATTCTAGGTATCGGCGATGTATCGCTAAATATCACCAATATATCGATATTGTAAATATTTTCATTTGTGTAAATTTCAAGCGTCGTTTGTATTGTCAATGCATTGATACCGCCAATGTATCGCCAATATTTTTTACTGTGTAAATTCCAAGTGTTGCTTGTATCGTCAATGTATCTGCAAATATTTGGATAATATCACCAATGTATCGATACGCCAAAAATCTGTATGTTAAAAAATTTTCATTTTGTATTTTTATGGGCGCATGGTTGTATGCAACATTCAATTTGTCGACGATAATATTGATAATATCACGATATTATCATTATCGCAACATGACAATAACGAGACCACAATCTTTAGTTTCTTTTTTAGTTGTTAACGATTTGTTTGAAAATATCATGTGCTGTCGATATTCTGAAATATTAATGAATGTTTAGATGGAAGGTCAAATATTGGATGGATAGATGGGATGGATGAGATGGTTGGACTGATTTCTTACAGCAGCACATGCTTGTAGGCCCCCATTAAATAGAAACCTATTATGTATGCATTCTTTCTGCATTTTTTTTATTCATAAATATACAAATATGTGTATTTTATCATCTCCTGAGGTTTTACTGAAAAATTCCACCGTTTTTCCCATTTTCCCCGCATTTCCGGTTATCAGCGATATTATCGGTGATATCGATATTGTTTCTGTATCCCCGGCTAGCGAAACTTGTAGCGATACCGAAACTTCGAACACTGCGGGTGCCCGACCCAAACTTCACCGGGCGCCCATCTAGAGGAAAATTTTTCCAACAACCATCCTGAAATTCAAGATGAATTTCGAGCACCCAACTACAACTATGTCCGGGTGCCCGACTAGAGAAAAATCTGTCCAGCAAGCATTCTTGAACTACGTCATGAATTTCGGGTGCCTGACTGCAACTATGACCAGGTGCCCGACTAGGACGAAATATGTCCAATGAGCCTAAGTATAAATTCAAGATGGATTCAACCAGGTCAAAATGTGTCCAATGAACTCGACCATTTATCTGGATTGAATTTCGGGCGTCTCACCCAGTGTTCACCGGGCGCCCGACCACCGCTAAATATGATTTTCTACTTTATGTTCGGGAGCCAGAAGCTAGCGTCCGGGGACCCGAACTAGCCGTTTTTTGCCCGTTATTTCCACATCTATTTAAGCATTTACTAGGGCAAGAAGGCTGTTACGGAAAATAGAGTCCTTCTTAGCCAAAAACCCTCATTCTTAAAGTCCGAAACCTTGAGTTCATTGTTCAATCTTTGTTGTTATAAAACATTAATGAGCATTCAAAGTTCGGATTGAAACATGAACTCAAGCCCTCTTTAATGGCCCTTGACCTAACCTCCAGTTGCATTCTCTTGTCATTATTGCCATTAATGAAGATCTTGGTGAAACCCATATCTATCATTTAAGCCTTAAACCTTATCAAGTATCAACCAAACCCTAATCCCTAACCTTGGAAGCTAC